>CM028677.1:19534328-21934328 GCA_016760335.1 Gastrodia elata
GCAACATGTTCATTTACATTCACTGGTGAAACTTATTAAAAATAAGAAATGGCTAATTTATTATATTTTTAAATTCCATCGTTGCTAGTAGGTCGCTAATCCCATATGAGAAATGAGGGTTGTGTTAGGTAGTTGACAACTAGAGTAAAATTTTGTTGCATCTTTCTTATGATATGAATAGAGCTTTGGAAATGATGTACTACATTATCTGAACAATGTGAAAAGTGCTCAAAGGTAGCCACATCAACACTTGGGTGCAATGTGAAATAAGCTATTATTCTCGCATTATGGATGAATGTAGTAAAAAATTAGTTTGTGAATAATATTAAGAGTAAGTAGTTGGAATATTAGCACTCTCACTGACAAGTGTTTTAAATTGGTAAATATTATGTTTAATAAAAGATTAAACATTTTGTCTTAAAGAAACAAAGTGAGTAGGAGATAAAGTAAAACTAATCGATAGTTTAGGATTTAAACTCTAGTACTAGTGTAATAATTATTATTAGAATGGTGTAGATATCATCCTGAGTTAGAATTTAAAGGATATCTTGAACTTAATAAGTTGGGAGCTAGTATTATATATTTAAATATTATAATTGATAGAATAATTTTTGATATTGCAAATATTTTACCCTTCAAATAGTTTTGATGAGTATAAAAGAAAAATTTGGAATGATTTTGAAAAGTTGGTTCAAGGAGTATCCCAAGCTGAGATATTATTTAGAAAATAAATTTCAAATGGACATGTTTGTAGTGTAGATTAAAAATTTATAATAGTTTTGATTTTGGAAAGATTAATGAAGAGTAAAAAGTTGTTAAGATTTATTTTAACTTATAATTTTATGATTGTTCTTACTTTAAGAAAGGAAAGGAATTTACTATATTTTAGGGCTTTTAAAACTAATATTAATTATTTCCTTTTAAAAAGAAAGTTTATATTGCAAGGATCATATGATTATTCTAGTTGATTGCTTGATAACCCAACATCATTTATTAGTTTTAGAATTGAAAATAATGAATAAAAGATAATGTTAAATTTAATTAATACCATAAGGATGTTGGAATTTTAAGATATTCTTAGAGTGAATTTTAAATTTTGTTGAGAATGAAGTCAATTTTGTGTGAAATTCAATTGTTAGTTGTATTCTCGATATAATTAAAAGCTTATGAAGTGGATAAAAATGAAGAGTGCATAACAATAAGATGCTTGGGGGTGAAAACAATAGATTTGCTACAAATGATTTAACTGTAAAAATGATGTAAATTGAAAAAATGTAAACATGCATATTATGAATCCAAAATAGTAGTTAGTGATGTTAAGATTAGTTCATTTTATGATTTATAAGTAAAATTAGAAATTATTAAGAGAGACAAATTTTAAACTAGCAAAATTAAGAATATAAAGTTGTGAGTTGATTAAAGTAAAATTTATAAAGTTGATAATAAAAAATTATTTTTAAGAATAAAGATATTCAATATAGATGAATAGTTTTTTTACCAAGCCTTCTAATGATTATCATTAATATGCATGAGTTTAATGATTATAGATTAGTATGTATTGCTTTTTTATTTAGTGGGTTAATAAAACATAGATTTGGAATGCCTTAAATAAGTTGAGGAGAGGAAAGTTGTGAATTTAATGACATCTCTATCGGCATGTGGAATTATTTGAGTAATAAAAGAATTTATTGGCTTACTAAGTTTTTTAATGCAATTTTGAAAATTAAAATTTTACCGGATGAGTGGAGTATTGTTGTTTATATTTGCACAGATAATGGCAACGCTCATGACATTATAAAATATACAGGGATTAAGTTAATGAGTTATATGTTTAAACTTGAGGGGAGAGTGATTGAATACATATAATTAATGGATACTTATATTTCCCAAAATCAAATTGGTTTTATGTAAAGTTAGATCTATCATGGAAATTATACATTTATTAAGAGAGTTGATGGATAAATATAGAGATAGAAAAGTAGATCTACATTTAATTTAATGATCTTGAACTGGCTTATGATAAAATACTTAAAGAAGTTTTCTTAAGAGTCTTTCAAAGAAATAATGTGTGGCTTATATTGATGATATTAAAATATTTATAATGAGGTTGCAATATGTGTTCAATTGCAAGGTGACTTGTCTAATGATTCACTTGTTACTATTTGATTATGGTTTCTCTTAATGGACACATGCTATTATCCTTTTATTTTTTGATGAGAATCTATTAGTTGATAAGACCATGGATGGGGATTAAAATATAACTCTTAGTTTTAGAAATCTTATTTTTTAATGTAAGATGTTATCTTTTTTCGAACAGTATTGAAAATTTTAAAATTATAAGTTAAAGCAAACTTTAAGGTTATTTCTTTTATTTTCTCACTCAAATTAAATCCACCTTGATTACCATAAATATTTTTATTGCTCTTTTGACTCCCCATTTAGATTTTCTTTGATAAATATAATTTCTTGAGGCATTCCTTGTATCATCTCTTCTATTTTTTTTAAATTTTTTCTTTCATAGCTTATTTCTATATGATGAGCATATATACTTCCAATATTAATAATTATCTCACTTGTAAACTTTATGGTTATGATACTATCTTTCATTCTCTTAACTTTGACAACATTATATTTAAACTTTTTATCTGATTTGATGCTAATGCAGTTTTTTTTGTGAACCTTAGTCGAGTACTAAAGCTTGAAGGCCAAATAATTGTTTTATTTTTATTTTTTGACCTACCTTGCCATTTCCTAAAGATAGACAATTTATCATCCTATTAATTTCAATATTATTAAGTTTATAAGCTATCCTATCAAGGGAATTATTGAACTTCAAGTTAGTTTAAGGTGAATGGAAATTTATACTTTAAAGACAAATTTCTATAGAATGTGCAGGGGGATCTTAGAAATAATTGTATATAATTTTTTTTGGTTTTTAAGATATTATAAGAACATAAAAACAAACAAACAAGGATAGATTTGGACAAATCTATTTTAGGAAAACATTTAGTGGATGAAATGGAAGCTATATATTTATAATATTTTTTTGTTTTTATAATATTATAACAATAAAAAAAACACAAAAAAATAAGGATAGATTTGCACAAATCTATTTTAGGAAAACATTTGGTGGATGAAATGGAAGCTATATAACGTGAAACAGAGTGGAGTTGTTAGAGAACAAAAGGAATCACCAAATAATAGATAAACACAGTGAATAAGCATAAAAAATCAAGATTATACATACCTTTATCCATTGCATGCTATGCACACCCTTAAAGGTTATACACATCTTGATCCCTCACAAGCTATGCACCCTCACAAAATTCTTTGATTATTCACACTAAAGAGTAAATATTTGGTTACCCACACCAAAATCTCACATGAAATCACAGTGGCAACAATAATATTTTTTATTAACTTTTTATCCGGCATGAGTATTTATAGTTATATTTAAACCCTAACCCATGATGCTCTTATCTTAAGTGAAATGACTTATGCACCTCTTAAACATGTCATAAGAGTTACATGTGCCATTTCCACTCTCCTAACATGATTAATGCCAATCTAAATTAGCATGCCATCAATATTGGTTGGCCTCCCACTCAAAAATAAAATAATAATGTGAAAATAAGCTATGGTACCACCCGATTGACTCATAAACAAAAAATATGAACTCAAACCCAACTTGAAAATACCCAGCTTTATTAAGTTCAAATTTTACAATAAAATTCAAATAAAATGCAATAAAATAAAATTCAAATTCCATCTTCAACAATTTAGCTCTTTGTTAGCTTCTTGTTCTATACCCGTGTTTTGATCCTTGATCTCATATGAGGTGGTAGCTGCATTAATTTTCCCCTTGTAAAGTAATACTGCTTTGCAGAGTTGAAATCGAGGTGGTCATCTAAGAGATTGGTATCTAACTTATGAAGCTTTGATTTGCTCACCCATGTATTCTTAGAGGGCTTATTCTTCCATTAATTAGGAATATATGTTCTCCAAGTATGCCCTCATCAATTTCATAGTAATAATATTTCAATTTCATACAAGGAAGGTCTTGGAACATTATGTGATGGATCATTGCTTGATCCAACCATGGAGTTAACATTTGTATTCTTTGAATTCAAATAAGTAGAAAATGCAATTAAATCTTCAATTTTAAATACGGGACTGATAAACATAACAAGCAACAAATTCATGAAATATGCATTGGATCCAATCTTTCTATTGATCTTAAATGGTTCAGTAGCTCTCACATGTAGCTTCTTATATTTAGTAGTGGCATATGACTCAGGGTGAACATATAATTCCTCGCTTAAATACTCTTTGATATATCTTTGTTAACTTTGCTAGCATATTTATCATTTGAAATATCAATTTGTGCTTATATTTTATCATGCAACTTTTGAAAGTTTTTGGCAAAAGAATACACAATATCAGAATAATGGTGGTGAGGCAACTTAACTAAATTAACAGGATTCCTAAGGTTGAACCCTTATGCAACCTCAATTGGAGTCTTGCCAGTGGTGCAAGGGATAGCGCTATTGTTTGGAAACTCAACAGTTGGTAAGTGAAGGCCCAATTCTCCAATTTCTCACCAACTAGACATCTTAGCATGTTCCTTAAACTTCTATTAATTACTTCAATTTGACTACCAGTTTTATGATAAAAATCATAAAAAAATTTAGGGGAGTGCTTAAGAGTTTTCAAAGAGTCTTCCAAATATAAGAAACAAATTTGAGATATCTATCTGACACTAGTTTTGGATGCCCTATGCAATTTTATTACATCTTTGAAAAATAGTCTAACAACATGTGGGACATTTGTGATTTTAAAGCATGGTATAAAATGAGCTATTTTTGAAAAACAATCTACTATCACAGAGACACTAATATGCTGTTTCATTGTCTTAGATAAACCCAACACAAAATTCATAGACATATTCTCCGATATACATGGTAGGAAATTTTTTGAATTTTTTGAATTTTTGCTTTATAGCTTTTGCCCTTTTACACATGAAGAATTGAGAAACAAATTTACACATATCCTATTTTAAACATGGTCAAAAAAATTTTCCTTCAACGAGATGGATAGTTTTATTTATTACCCAAATAATCGGCAAAATCCCATAATGCATTTCCTCAATCAAGGTGATCCCAAGGGATATCCTAAGTGGACCCTTAAATAGATAACTCTAGACAACATTGAATGATGACTAGTTGGATAGCAAGCAATCAGTTGTATGGCTATAATTAAAACGAAATAAGAATAAGACTTGTAGTCCTTTGCCAACCTCTCAAACCAATTATATCACTTCTAAAGATGTGACGACTAACTCAACAATAGAAAGAGCATCAGCTGGTTTATTATCAACCCCAAGTTTATACTTAAGAACAAACAAAAAGTTCCGAAAGAACTATATCCACTTGTCATATCGATGATTCAATCTCTTTTGGATGCTTATGAATTTCAAAGCGTGGTGGTCAGTCAGTATGCAGGATGAATTCTCTATATGAAAAATTATGTCTCCAATATTTTAGTGATTTATTAATGACACAGAACTCTTTATTATATGTAGAGTTCCTTTGTTTGTCCTCATTCAATTTCTTCTTGCTAAAGTAGGTGATAGAGTGGTTATTTTGTAATAATAATCCCCCAATATCAACTCCTAATGCATAACATGGTACTTCAAACACCTTAATAAAATTAAGAAGCCTTAAAACAGGAGCTGTGGTTATGATTTCCTTAATTTTAAATGCTTTCTTCATACTAGAAGTCCATTCAAACTTCTCCCTCTTCAAATTTTTTGTTTTGGGCGCTATGATAGTACTAAAGTTTCTTACAAATCTTTGTTAAAAAGTGGCTAGCATGTAGAAACTTCTCACATTTGTAAAACTCCTAGATGTATGCTAATAAAGAATGGATTGAATTTTGATCGGATCTAACTTTATACTTAGGGATGACACAATAAAATCTAAAAATGTAACCTATGTATGAATGAAAGAACTTTCTTCTTATGATTTAAAGCTTTTCTTCTCTTAAATATTCCAACACCAATCTCAAGAGTTTGAAATGATGATCCTCATCAACACTAAAAGTCTAGTTATCATTGAAATGTACCGCTAAGAAGTTTCTTAGGAATTGTTTAAGAATGGCATTCAACAATCTCATGAAGGTAAATGAGGTATTTGATTATCCAACGGGCATAACATGCCACTCACACAATTCTCTGGAGGCTTATATGTAAGTCTTTCACTCATCATTTGGTTGGATTCTAATTTGATTTTATATACTTGTGAGATCTACCTTTGAGAATAATTTGGAAATGACTATAACATCAAGCATGTCATGAAGGTGTGATATATGAAACCTATGCTTAATCGTGATCTTATTGATGACTATACTATCAACACACATTCTCTAGGTGCTGACATATGGACTAAAACTTTCCATAAGAAATCCCTTATTGAATAACTCTTCTATTATCGTTACAAATCAGTCTGCTCTAAAGGATTCAAGTTGGTAGTAGTTTTGGAAGTTGCGCCCTTGGGATAAGAATTATGGCGTGTTGGATATCATGTAAGGGTGAAAATGCATCAGATAAGTCATTCAAATCAGTTTCAGGAAAGTCCCAAAATCTTAACACTCTGGTGGAATAGGAATGCTTTCTACATCTAGTAAAATCTCTCCCATGACAGGCCACTAATTAGCGAGTCTATAAAACACACAAGCATATGTAATCTAAAGTAATAAAGGAATAGGAGTTCCAGATTATCATCATCATGTATTGGTTTAACAGTTACCAATTAATTGCTTCTTTATTAATGTGCAAATGGTTGATTTTGGGGTTTTCAAAATTTTAACTAATAAAGTTAACTAATTGTAGAAAATGAAAATCTAATGATTTATGCGAGGATTGTATCAAATTAAAGAGATTAGGGAGAATTAGGCCAGGCATCTATGGATTTAGGATTTTAATGCATGCAGAGTTTCCAATAGCAAATTGGAATGATTTTATATATATATTTCATGGGGCTACGAGAATGTTGATCCACTAGTGATGTCTCATGCACATGGATCACTTACCATCCAAACCCTAAGGTCGTCTTCAGACCTTAACGTCAGAGATGATGGACATTCAAATACCCTAGAAACTATGCCCTATCTAATGCAATTAGAACTATATTTGTTCACAACTTAATTTAGCCAATCTTGTGATCAAGAGGAGTTGCATAGATGTCTCTATTCAAACATCCTCTTACAAAACCTATCCTAATGTCTAAGAGAGAGGTTTACAAGATGTAAGATTCACAAGAACAAAAAATACTCTCATGTGTGTAAACCCTAAGTTCATAATTTGTGATTCGAACAAGAACCTAAGCAAACATGAGAATTACTTTAACATGATATAACCTTTATGCACAAACATTCAATATTTAAAGATAATAGACTTTAGCATTCAACATTTCAATTAAGCGAAGAGAAGCTCAAGCAAGCACATGATAATATTACTCAATAGGTCTTAGCCTAACCCTCCTCAAAAGGAGGTTTAGGCTGCTGCCATTAACAAGAAATCACACTCACAAAAGTTTTTACTACACGGAGTTCATGATTTTTTATATTAAAATACATATATAAGGATGAATAGGTGTTACTGAAGGAAACAACCCAACGAATCAATCGTTCGAACGATCGATTTAGGGTTTAGGGTTGTTCTAACAAAATGAACGAATTGTTCGAACAAAATAGATGAATCGTTCGAACTAACGATTTGTTTGTTCCTTTCGAACGAATGAAACCTAAATTTCAAAAAAAATTTATTTTTTTGGCTAATCTTACCTCCCTAATTTACTAAAAACACCACACTTTCAGATTACTTCATTCTAAATAGAAAAATCTTAAGTTTTCTAAAAAACTACCAAGCAATAATAAAATAATCTGATTATATTGTAATCTAATTACACTATAATCAGATTACATTACCATCAGATTCTCAAATTTACTCGGGCCAAACAGCCCCTAAATGAAGATCTTTTTTTTCTCTAAATATCTCCAGTCTTTTAGTAAATTTATGATTTATGTAGTGGATTTACCTTGCATAAAACAAAATTGATTTTGTTAAATATGTACATCCATTTGTAATATGTATTCAATCACTCTCTTCCAAAGTTTTCAGTGTGTTTGACTCATTAATTTAATTCATCTATTATTTGTAGAATCTTAAGCATTGCCTTTATCCTTATAATAATTACAAACTACTCCACTTATCTGGCATTTTTGTAATTTTCAAAAGATTCTAAATAATATGGTAAACAAAGAAAAAATTTCTTCATCTAAACATTTTCACTTATCAATAGGGATGCCATTTGATTCTACAACTTTTTTAATCTTCATTATTCTATAAAGCATCCCAAATCGTAGTCTTACTAGCTTTCCTAATGAGGAATCACTATCTTATTTGCACCTTAATATTTTAAGTTATACCCTTAAGTAAAGGTCCATGCTTCACTAATGCATACAATAAGAATTGAACAAAATTTTATATAACATGGTAGTTGTCCTAAATAAATTCTTGAGTATGCCCTCGGTTTCATTAAAGTTGAATTTTCTTATATAGTAGTAGTTTTTCCCTTTTAAAAACTAACCATTTCAATGCATAGACTCATACATAAGTGCTCCTAATTATTTTTATTCACTTTATTTACTCGCCTTTTCTCTCTTATTATCTTGCTACTTTTTTCGTTCTACTGATATGTGTGTGAATGTTAACATAGACAATAGAATACCATTACGAATGCCTTTAGCTTCTAGTTACTGTTTTACTGAAAATGTATATAATTAATAGGAGATAGCAGCCCTTTTCTCATAACACCATTTTTGGGAAAGGCAAAGGTCTTCAGAACAAAAGGACGAATTACTAAAGCTGTAGCTATTTATCATCGGGTAATTGAGATTTTGGAAAAGGATGGAGGAATGGAAAGCGAGGAGCTGGCAGTCCCTCTATTTTGGCTTGGTGATCTTTATGTTAGTGAAATGAAAGGAACAGAAGCAGAGACTTGCTTCAACAGGTCAGACTATTCTGGATTAAGTACTGCAAACTTTTGAAAAATGCTGCTTATTTGTTTTGCTTAAGAAATGAGTTAATAAATACATCTCTACTTGTTTGACAAGGAAAACATTAATTGGTACGTGGCTCTAAGTCTATCCTTAAAGGGCCATTTCTTGCAGTGGTTGTGATTTAGTGATTGCTTTGAAGGACAAACACATGTCGCTAAATGGCATATTGCTATAATGGGCATTAGGGAATTAGGGGAATTTGTGCATTGGATGGACAAAATGGCAGTCTTTCACGTAAAATGCGTTTATGTTCATTCATTAAAATATCAATAAGCCTGAACAAAGTTTAATAAAGTTAACATATAAATGAACATGTTTGAATGCTTACCTTGTTTATTTACATTTATGAATTTGTTATTTTTTTTAGTAAATACCTCATAGAAAGCTCATTAAAATATTTATTTAATGATGATTTGGGGTCTGCTTGGATTAGCTACAGTTATTAAAAGTGAGTTACGAAGCTTCTATTTGTGAAGTGTTTTAAGCTTGTGTTATCGTTTGGGAATTCAACTATCAAACTTCAGGTCATATATCCAATAGTATAAGGATAGTGATATAGCTATTACGAATGCTAAGTTCAGTGAGAACTAGGATGAGCATTACTATTTGCAAGGTCAAAGGAGAGTTCTTATTCATTAGATATTTGCTAAAAAACATTACAGGGTTATAAAAACTAGTAATCTGTTTTTAATTTATGCTTAACCTCAATATTCTGGCTGTTTTAGTTTTTAAATAGCAATTAGAAAGCTATTTTCCAAAAAGACCTGCTAGTATATTTAAAAGCAAAAATCTTCTTGAAACCTATTCCAAGAAGACATATAATTGCTTTTTATTAACTTATTATATGCTATATATTATATTTCTTATACTATATATACTTTAAAAAGTATTTACTAAAAAATTATGTCTGATTGAAACATTGAACAAATAAGCTGATGAGCACATAAAAAAACTAATATTATTTTTCATTTATTAATTAGTAAAAAATTGAATAATTTTATTCATACATTGAAAGCAACATTATTTGCATTTCTAATAATAATAAAATTTTATTCACTAATTTAACATTTGTAATTTCTAAACATATCAAGTTGCCATCATATATAAAACTTTTTGAATAATTAATTGGAAATGAGATTAAACACATGATTGATTAGTTGCTAATTTAGAAAATATCAAATTTTTGGTGTTAAAATGCATAAAGCGTAAAGATTTTGATGAAGTCAACTAATAATCCCAAACATTAAATAAATATTAGATGGATTTTAAGAACATAACCTATCTTTTAATTGATATTGGATAATAAAACTATTAACTAGCTAGATGGCTAAATTAAATATTTAATATTATTGTTTTTAAAATGTAAGAAATAATGATGAGTGGATTATTATACAATTTGATTAATAATTTCAATTATATTTAGTGGTAATTTTTTTCTTAAAACATTAATATCCTTCATTGGAATAGGTTTATAAATATTTGAATGTTTGAATATAAAAAATCACATAATTATTTAAACATTTATTCTCCTACAAATCTGTTATTGCATACCTAAATTAATTTTATTTTACTAATCCACTTTATAAATCTTAATTAGTTCCTTATAAATGGTCAATTTAAGTTACTCAAAATTTAGCTAAAATATTAATTTAGAGTTTCCCTTATTATTGGCACAAAAACTTTGAGTGTGTAGCAATTTAAAATAGTGACAAAACTCTGCTAACAAATCTTTTAGGAGGGGTTTTGCCAATTGTGATTTTTAGCAATAAAGGGTTTGCTACATGGTAAATTAATAGAAAGACAATAAAAGGAGATGGCCTCACCAAATAACCAACACAACTCCTTCAATAATTATTAAGTTTTCAAAGTCTCTTCTGATCCTTTTTCTCAAAGCACACCACTTAATTATTTATGATTACTCTTTTTATGCTTTGATTCTTAAGTTTTGATTTTCTACCAAAATCTTATGGGACTTTTGGGACAACTTTTGTTGCTTTCGCTCTTAATAAGATATTGCTATTTTCTATGCTATTTCAAGAGCATTTTATATGTTGCTTGTTAAAAATTTTTTTTGAACTTGAGAAGCAATGTCACAGTCTTACAATTTCAAACACTTTTTGTATCTTTGAAAAAATAAAATAAAGGAAAATACATTCGTATTTACACAACTAATAATTGTCATCCTTATTTTCAATAAAAGTTTCATTTGCAGCAATAATTTTAGTGTAGTTATGTTTTTGCAATTTATGTGCGACAATTGTTGATGAATTTCTGTGATAATTGTCATCCCTATTCTCAATAACACAACCTGATTCATGTATATCAAACAACTTTTTTATGAGAGCCTTAAAAAATAACTATTTAAATTGGGCTATAATTATTTAAAATGTACTCCTATTTATGAAATAATCACATATAGAAAGTGAGTAGAGCTACCCAGTAGAACAGTAAATTTAAACTAATGGGAGCTCATGCCCTTATGCTAGATTCACACTATTGATCCTACAAATACTTAGACAAGCTCATTTAATGCTCTATTATGATTCTACCCTAATTTGAAATAATAAATAAGCATGAAAATGGATTGAAATTTACACCCTAATCTAATAATAATAATAATAATAAAATGAACAGTAAGCTTGACCAAATTTATTTACCCTCGAATGTGCATTAATGAATGGTAGCCTATATATTATCAGTTTATGTTGAATTCTTTTTTCTTCATGTGAGCATAGATCAAGAGATCGAGATTAGGCAACCTGTATGTCGACACTTCCTCCACTTTTTTTGTACAATCACACTTCATCCAGCCTTCTCATTGATGATATACTGAGCACAAGCGCTCATGACTAGGCAGTATATTTCCTGATATTCAATTCTCACATTGTGACACCATGCATTAGATTTATTATGCTTTGGCGATAAATCTACTACAAAGAGTCATTTCATCATCAACTGAGTTGCTATAATTAAAGACCTGGTTGAATATGAGTTGTCATAATAAAGCTGAGCTGAACAAAAGCAAGGGCATTTATTTATTTAGTACCTCACTGCTATATGTACACCATCATATCATAACAATTCATATTACATTTTTTAGTACAGATGCTTTTTTAACACTTGGCTCACCCCCAAAACTCAGTCCCTCAAACTCATCCATCCAATTGAGCCTTTGTTCTTCCAGCAGCCGTTTTTGTACTTGTAATTGCAACATTCAGACATATGTGGGTGAGCAATGCCCAGTTGATTCTAATATCTGCTAGCATTTTATCTGCGATAGGGAACCAACATGATATGCTTGTAAATAGAACAACAATAATAGCAGCACCAAACATTAATCCCACTAGGTGGGGTCGGCAACATGAATCCTCTGTTTTCATTGTGCACGATCAAATAGAAGTACCTTATTTATTTCTAAATAGAGAAGTTCCTTTCATATGCTTGTAAATGTGTGAATCAAAGCAAAATAATTCATATACATAATTGATTTTGCTAAATAAATTTGAAAAATGTGAAAAATATAAAAATGAGCTAAAAATAGTCATTTTCGTAATTATCTTTCTTGTTAGTATTTTTGAACAAAAAATAGAATAAAATAAAATGGAACAAAAATTCAATGAATCAAAATCGAAACATAATTTTATTTTCTTTCTTTTGTGACACTTAAACTTAACATTGTAATAGGTGTATAGATCAGAACCAAATTGATAATGGTATTGTAAAGTGTAATGGGATTAGAGACCCCCATTATAAAACTAAAATGTATTGGTTAATTATCATCAAAATCGAACACATCATTTTCTTATGAATTCATCCTATGTACAACATAATTTAGAGTAGTGCACTACTCTGGTGGAGGCCAATGCCACTAACAACCCAGTGATTGTTATCCCCTCTTGAGTAATAATGAAATATATCAAAAAGCTTTTCATGCTCGTGATACCCATTTCTCAACTTTTTATTGCCCTTATTCAACACATCAAATTGCCTTTAGTCAAGTGCCAAATTTTCAAAGCTTTATTTTAAAAAACAGCACTCAAAATTATATATTTATTTTCAAGAATAATGTCATAGAAAATCACTATATATTTTTCAAAATAATAAACATATTGTTTGTACGAAATTAGACTCAATGTATTTTTATTTTTTATTATTTTTGTTCAATGAACTTGACTCATCGAACGAGGTTTGTTCGACTGGATATTTCCATTAAATAACAACTCAGTTTAGGTGGATTAAAGTTAATACATAGCATACACTGTACATTATCAGAAGCACAAATCATATCTACAATGAGTATACATTATTTCATGTAGAAGTCAAAACTTTAAAACTTTAAATATTAAAGGGGAAGTGCTTTGGTGAATATAGCCCCCTCTGCTCTTCAAAGGGGTTTTAATATACTTCAGTGGAATCTAGACCATTATATTGTTTGGATGGGCTCATAAAAAAATTAAATTTGGATTAGTTGTCGAACGATCATCCTTGCTCATTGAATGAATTGTACTATATGCGGTGATCTTGATTTGTACCACTTATCTTTGTTCAATGAGAATTCACTTCAATGCGTAGTAGTTGTTTAATTCAATTAATACTCTCGTCGGACTTGTTTGATGACGGTTATTGAACAAGGGTTCTAGCAAAAGTTTTCTAAGTGTTGGCTCTTTAGGCATAACCATCAATTTTTGAAAATTGGATGTTACAACTCTCCTCTCTAAATAAAAGAACTAATTTGTAAAATAGTCTCCCAAATCTTGTAATTTGTTCATTTTAGCCATCAACTTTTATAAATATTTTATTTGGCCCCCAACTTTTTATTTAATGTATTTTTTGGTCCTATGATGCTAATTTAGATATTTTTATCATTTTAAACTTTAAAGCCCATTTTTTGAAAAATGCATGAAGGTTTGCACTAAATGGTAAAGATAAAATTGTTTTGCCAAGCAATTATATAACTTTGTTATTTTCACTTTTAAACTATTAATAAAGTTCTTTAGCAACCAATGAGCAACACATTGGACTCATTATTATTAATTTGCAAATTTAATATACAAATTCAAAAGTCATGTTAGCATGTAAAATAAAATTGTTTTTCTTATTATTTCATTAAAGGTGATACTATGAGTAGAAAATATTGGGGATTTAATTTGATGTAAAGATGCCTTTATTGATAATTTTTTGTTGACTCAAAATTTGGCTTATTATTTTCTTATTTTAATCAACTTTAGCTACAACAATATTGAAATTTTAATTAATTTTAATGGTTTGTATAAAATTGGGTAGATTTAAGTAGTGTTGATTTCTTAAAACTTATTAATAATTATTTTTATTTGAACTGTCTTATTAATAAATTTATTTTTTATTTTAATTACTTATTAATAAATTTATTAATGAGCTTAATAATAAATATATATTTTTTATTTTAATAAATTTTTATAACTTAATATTGAAAATTTATTTAATTCAATGTTGTATACCAAAATGGCCAAATTGATTTGTTATTGTTTTTCTTTTAAACTTATTAATAAATCATATTTTATTAAATATTATGATCATCAAATTTGTGTTTTTTAGTTTTTGTAATTGCATCAAAAGTTAATACCTTATCCCTTATTAATCTTATGTTTAGCAAGGATCCTACACTGATAAGGGTCAAAAGAGATCTAGGAGGTCATCGTGGCTTGCGGCGAGCTCTTTTGAATTCAATTAAAGGTTCAAATGCATACAATTTAAAGGTATTTAGCAGGGGAGGTGGTGGCACCAGAAGCATAACCACAAGCGCCAAAATTGTGACTGTGGGTGGGTTTCCCTAGACATCATCAAATGTGAGCAAGATAGGTCCACCCTAGGCAATTTATCTTTCTATTCTTCCAAAAATGGAAGAATGAGGATTAATGTAGGAGGCAAAGAAGGATAAGATAAAAAAGAATGCCAAAGTCAAAGAGTGAGGGCACGAAGCAAGAAGAAAAAATAGTAAAAATGACAACGTAAACTTTCCCCCTTTGAGCATGCTTTCTTATGATCATAATGTTAAAGTACTCTTCTACCCTTTCAATTTTGATCTATTCGGGCAAGAATTGGAGACAAATGAAAAAATTGCAAGAGTTGGGAAACTATTTTAAAAATTTAGTTAAAAGATATTGTCCTTGACATTCCAAACTTAGAGCTGGTGGAAGAGTGTAACCAAAGAAGAAGTTTAATTTTCTTAATGAGACTTAACATCATGCAATGCAAAATTTTAGCATAACATATTTTCAAACCAAATTCAATGGAAAATAAAGTATCAAAAGTTTTATTATTTATCAAAAATATGTACAAAATATATGTTATGCAAAAAGGTGTGAAAATTTATGTCACATTGCACTTATAACTTCTCAAGTCATGCTTGAACCCTTGCCTCCACTAAACACAAACTATTGAAATGGATTTGCTAGTTGTGAACATAAAATGCTAAGATATGTTCAGGCTCCTCATCATAATTAAATATGGCTAGGTTGTCACTTTTGCTTCAAACACTCAATTTGAAGTATTTGTGATACATTTAAAAAGTTAGGTTATGTGCAGTACAGCATGTATATTCATAAATTCCTCAGTCCAAATCAATATGTAAGTAGAGTATCTAATTTGATCGGCTAAATTATTGATGAACTTTGTCCTTGCTACCAAATTAATATACACCTTTCATTGAACTCACATAGGAACACAAACTCCAACAATGAATTCCACATTTTGATGCTTTAGATTAAAATATTGCTTTTGTCGGCTGAGTTGTACACATTCAATCTTATAAATTGAATGTATCTCCATTATTGCATCATCAACCAAAATTGATTTAAACATTGATTGTTCTCCTACTTCAATCAATGCCAAAGAAGTACATCTCTGGACATAGAGTGCATTTTATGGGGCCATGCTTGTAGTAATATAATAAATGAAGGTGAAGGTGAAGTCAATTAAGGGAATATGATCCTCCCAAGATCCAACAAAATCTATTGCTTACATTCTCATAAGATCTTCTAGGAAGCCAACAATACTCTCAGTATGAACATTCGTCTGAGATGATATGCAATTTAAAGATGTAAATGAGTACCAAGATCTTCTTGATAAGCTTTCTAATGTTTAAAAATTAGTCGTCTATCTTAATGTGAAACAATAATCTATAGTGTACTTTGAAGACAAACAATCTCAGAAATATATATATGTTCGAGTTTTTTAACAAAATCTATGATATGAATTTGAAAGAATTTGCAGACTTGGTCAATTGATCAATAATAACCTAATTGTATCATGTCCTTGTTGTGAATGTGAGTACCTAGATTTTGATGTTCAACTTTAGGTTGTTGACATGTAGTGCAATAAGGTATAAACTTGACAATATTCTTTTTGTCATACATGGTGCCAAAATATTAGACAAATGCTCCGATAGATCTTAGTTGAACTATGATAGATAGTATATCTAGAATGATGTGCCTTTATTGCATTCAACTAGTGAAGATCATCCTCCAAAGGAACATAGAGACCCATCATAGTGGAAAGAAAATTCCAATACGGAGATAAAAGCATTTCTTAGAGTAAACATAATTAATTAGAGTAGCCTATCTAGAATTCACTAAATTGAAATGACTGTATAAAAGATTTGAAACATATTGAGGATCTTTTAGAAGGCTAAATGATTTAATCTCAAGTATCTCAAAGTTTCAAAGTAGAAAGGAACAATGATCAAAGTAAATATTGATGACTTATTGCTAAGTGCATTAGTCACTACATAGGACTTGCCTTATTAATACTGAATGATAAGATTAAAATCTTTATTAATTCTTGCCAATGGTGATGTCTCAGATTTGACTACTGGGTTAATTTATATAACATGACCCAATGTCGTTACTTAGTAAATTAGGTCAAATCCCGCCTCAGAAATTAGGATCCCGGGAAATTTCGAATTAGGGCAAACAAAAATACCCTTGATGAGAATAAATTTTAGATCAAAGTGCCCTAGTTTGTGAGAAATTCGAATAACGGAAACTCTAGTTTTATTTTTCTGAACTTCTTAATTCATTAAATCAAGAAATATTGAAATACACATCTGAATTTCTCAATTTTTGTGTCACTATGTTAAGTACATTATTTAAAAATTGCTCATGAAGTTTCATCAATTTTGGATTGTCGGTTTAACCTAAATTAATTTTTGAAATTTAAAATTTCAGAAATTAATATAAATAAATATTTGTCCAAATTGAATTTTTTTTGGCGCAAGGGTGTTCATTACATCGTAACACACTTTAGTGTTAAGTTTCATTATTTTTGGACCCCAAACGGTGAAAAATGCGAAATATTTAACTTTAAGTAAATTATAATAAATTCCTTAAGATTTTCTTTTCTCCCCCCATTTCCCTTCGCTTCCCAGGCGGAACCTACGCCTGTTCAGCGCATGGGAGGGCCCCACCCCCTGTCTGACCTTTCCTCTCCCCCCTTTCTCTATTTAAACCCCCCCACTCCCTCACCTTCCCCACACACTAGCCAGCCCCCTCTCCCTTGTTGCCAGCCCCAGGCAGTCGCCAGCCCTGGCAGCCATGCTGACACCCTTTCGGACCCTCCAAACCAGCCAGCCCCCTCTTCGGCCTCCCCACTTTGGCAACCTCTCCGGTTTTCCTCAACCACGTTCGGCCTCCCTCCTTATTGCGGCGGCGACTCTAACCAATGTAAGATTAGAGGGAAAGGAGGTAGAAATGTGGAGATTTTACTATTATGTATTCTTTTCATATATATTTAATAATCACTATTATGAAAATAAATATGATAAAATTAATCATTCACATTATTATTGTTATCTTTAATCAATAATGATAACAGTATGAGTGTTATAAAATGACTACTATCTCTATTTTTTTATCAATTCAATCATTTTTATTGTCTTTTCTTTCGTACATTATTTTTATTATTATTATTATTAAATAATGATAATAATATCACCATAATAAATATTACTGCTATTGCAATAACTTAAAAATCGAACTTCAATCATAATAAGAAAATGAAAAAAGAACAGAATCGAAAGGAAGAAAATCACTCCTAAAATATTGACTAAAAGCTAATTTAAGATATCCAAATTTAAATGCAGATCCAAAATTGAACTATCAAATTTTAGATCATAAAGAACAAAGGTACCCAGTACATAGCATATATTAATTTTTATACTTTTCTGTTGCTTAGCTTCGCTTCATCGCTTTGAGCCAAATTCATTTGAAGCTTGGTTGTTCGGAACCAACGTGATAATATTTGTGGGTTACTGAAAAATGACATTAATAACATTAATGCTTGGTTAGTTGTTAGAAGCCAACATCCTTTTTATTCATGAGTCACTGGAAATGACATCAGTGATATTTGTGGTTGTTACTGGAAAATGATATTAATAATATTAATGCTTGGTTGGTTATTAGAAACCAACATCTTTTTCATTCGTTGGTTGCTGGAAAAATGACATCAACAATATTCGCGGGTTACTAGAAAATAACATCAGTAACATTAATACTTGGTTGGTTGTTAGAAACCAATATCCTTTTTATTCGTGGGTTGCTGAAAAAATGACATCAACAACATTCGTTGGTTATTGGAAAATAACATCAGTAACATTCGTGGTGGGTTACTAAAAAAATGACATCAGTAATCTACATTTTGTGATAATATTTATTGCAGGAAACTTTTATTCATTTTGCGCTATTACCTTACTTTTCCTGCATTTTTATCATTTTATCTGCTAATCTCATATTTTTGCTTTTATAAAAATGTAATATATTTTGTTTACTGCGTTACTTAGAGTATTATCTAATTACTGAAAATTCCAATCTCGGTATTATTTTCTGAACAATACCAGGTCAGGTACTTCCGGGGGAGCTTGAAGAATGACTTTAAAATTTAAATTATCAAACTGTTGAATGGATCTAAGCACTATCCTACCTTTGCTTTTATTTTTATTTTTACTATTCCTTTTGTTTCAGTTCCTCTTAGACGAACTTTGTAAAGAGAAACATTGGAAATTTTTTGTAATATGAAATATTAAATGAATGAGAAATATCTTTGGCTTTTGTATGTGTATTTTCTTTTTTCTCAAATTGCTCAATATGATCATGCGGTATGTGAGTATTCGATGTCGGGATAGTTCTCGCTGAACCGGCGTTGGGCCATCACAGTTTGTATCAGAGCAGGATTGAACATACTTGAGGGGAAAAATATACATACTAATACAAAAAATTATTCATTCTAAAAGAGATTAAATTAACTTAGAAAATATTACCATAATATGTCGGGAATTAATAATTCTCTTTTCATTACAATTAGGGCATGAAAATACTAAAATAACATTTTTGTATTAATCGTTTTACCTTTTATAAATGGATCCTTGTGATGATATGGTTGAGCACTTTGAAGAGGGGGAAAGTGATGGTGACTCCTCGAACTCAAGGGTAACTGATCCTAGCACCAACATGGATGCCCCCTTATTGAGGAATCAAAAGTTGAGGTTTTAACAGAAAGACTGAGTGAGGTAGAGAATACCTTAGCCGGTGGATATCATCAATATCCAGTTGCAGGATAGGGGATTTAGAGATAGAAGTTTAAGACCTAAAAAGAGTACATAGAAAGATGAATGCCTTGGATTGGCAAGTGGAAAGAAATAATGAAGTACAAAAGTGTCAAGTTGTTCGATTACAGGATGAACTCCACAACCTGAAGGAGCTCATCAAAGCTGGCAACGCAACTGCCTTCACCTCGAAAGGAAAGAGGAAAGCCAGGAACCTCGGAGAGTCTGCACAAAAAAGGAGGATGATTAATTCTGATTCCTCCAGTTCGTAGAAAATTTAGAATAGGATTTAGATTATACCTTTTTGTTGGTGCATCCAATAAGGAATAAGTCATACTGTTAATGCAACCCCCCTTTTTGTATATGAATCTTTTATTACTATAAACTTTTTATACAAAATTTTTTGTAAAACTCTTTTATCATTGCAAATAATTATTGTGTATTCAGTTAGATGCACCATCTTCCAATACCGAGTTTAATTAATTATTTCTAATAGATGGATTCCGACGAAGCCTTCCTCGAAATACCTTCCGAGACCCAGTCAAGTCGACTATATCTGCATCTACAATAGATAATAGGGAAGACATGCTACTGGAAGCCATACTGAAGCCCTTTCAAATCAAGGGAGAGCCTCCCTGCTCCCACCAGAATCCTCTCAAGGACAAAGGTTGCGGGTAGATGATGCCTTGCAAGCCTTCCTCAAATTGAATCCTCCTATTTTTAACGGCTCAGGTAGACCCATGGAGGCCGAAGACTGGATCCAAGCTGTAAAGAGCAAGTTGGACAATTTAAAGTGTTATACAAGCGAGGAAGTTAAACTAGTGAAATATTTACTAGAGGGTAAAGCCGAAAGGTGGTGGAGAATCACGTACAAGACAACCTTTAAGGACTTCAGTTTGGAGCACATATCCTAGGTAGAATTCACTAATGCATTCAGAAGCCACTACATTCCCCACTCAACGCAAATGATTTTGGAGAGCCAATTTATAAAGGTAACTTAGGAGAGCAGATCAGTGGCAGCCTACGAGAATGAGTTCATAAAAATCTTGCTTTATGCACCTAAGCTGGTAAATTGTGAAGCTTCAAGGTGCGGTAGGTTCCTTGAGGATCTAAAGGACATCATTCACACTAACTTTATTTCACTTAGGCATACAAAATTTGCCGATCTCTTAGACTGTGCAACAATGCTTGAGCACAACGAGCAGGTGATCGCGGAAAGACAAGGAAAGAGGCAGGATCATCCCACAGAGGACCAGGAGACTTACAAGCATCCCTGTTATCCCCCACTAGCCAAGGCATACCAAATATCCGTAGAAGTTCCCAGGACTAATGAAGGTTTTCATTGTAATCGATCGTACTTGCTTGGAAGGTGCTACCATGGTCAGAACATTTGTTTTATCTGCGGGCTCCCCGACCACGGTTACCATTTCTGATCGCTAAGAAGATAATCGACGGAGATGTCATTCCAGGGGAAAGATCTGCCCCAAACCAGAGCTCAGCACCGGCAGCCCCCTCCAACAATCAGCGCAGAGAAGCCACTTCTAGACAAGTTGCAACGGAAGCGCCTACCCAAAGGAATTGGCAGGTTCCTCGACCTCCCGTTCAAGCAAGAATGTACACCCTCACCCCTATCATGGCACCCGACGACAACGACATAGTATCAGGTATTAATCACACCCAGATTTATATTTTGTTTGTATGATGTCGAGGATGACATCATTTTTAAGTAGGGGAGTTTGTAATGACCCAATATCGTTACTTAGTAAATTAGGTCAAATATTGTCTCAGAAATTAGGATCCCAGGAAATTTCGAATTAGGGCAAAAAAAATACCTTTGATGAGAATAAATTTTAGATCAAAGTGCCCTAGTTTGTGAGAAATTCGAATAATGGAAACTTCTGAACTTCTTAATTCATTAAATCAAGAAACATTGAAATACACATCCGAATTTCTCAATTTTTGTGTCACTATGTTAAGTACATTATTTAAAAGCTGCTCATGAAGGTTCATCAATTTTGGATCGTCAGTTTAACCTAAATTAATTTTTGAAGTTTAAAATTTCAGAAATTAATATAAAATAAATATTTGTCTGAATCGAATTTTTTTAGCGCGAGGGTGTTCATTACATCATAACACACATCGGCGTTAAGTTTCATTATTTTTGGATGCGAAACGGCGAAAAATACGAAATATTTAATTTTAAGTAAATTATATTAAATTCCTCAAGATTTCCTTTTCTCCCCCCATTTCCCTTCGGTTCCCAGGCGGAACCTGCGCCTGTTCAGCGCATGGGAGGGCCCCACCCCCTGTCTGACTTTTCCTCTCCCCCCTTTCTCTATTTAAACCCCCCCTCCCACTCCCTCACCATCCCCACACACTAGCCAGCCCCCTCTCCCTTGTTGCCAGCCCCTTCCCCAGGCAGCCGCCAGCCCCGGCAGCCATCCTGACACCCTTTCGGACCCTCCAAACAGCCAGCCCCCTCTTCGGCCTCCCCACTTTGGCAACCCCTCCGGTTTTTCTCAACCACGTTCGGCCTCCCTCCTTATTGAGGTGGCGACTCTAACCAATGTAAGAGGAGAGGGAAAGGAGGTAGAAATGTGGAGATTTTACTTTTATGTATTCTTTTTATATATACTTAATAATCACTATTATGAAAATAATTATGATAAAATTAGTCATTCACATTATTATTGCTATCTTTAATCAATAATGATAACAGTACGAGTGTTATAAAATGACTACTATCTCTATTTTTTTATCAATTCAATCATTTTTTTTGTCTTTTCTTTCGTACATTATTATTATTATTATTATAGCCTCAAATAAGTATATTGCACATTATATGAAACTGGCAACAATCATTTTTGCTTTGAAAGTGTTGTTATTTGTATGAAGCTCATTGTGAGATCTTCACAAATGATTAGAGTCAAATGATTAGAGTCTTGAGAGGTTTGCATCCTTTGCATCCTTTACATTATTATTATCATGATAATAATAAAGTAAAAAGGATTGTTGCAGTTATATGCAGCGAAAATTTCATATAATGTGTTATATTGTTTTTTTTTTGTCAATTCAGTTATAAAACACTGGTGCTTATTTGAGGTTGAAGTTTTCACCCGTCAGCAATTTGTACTCTTTCAGAATTTACTTGCTCCTTTTGAGCTAAGAGTTGCACTTTAAATTCTTTTCAGGTATTGGAGGATCTATTTAACTTTCTAAAGCTCTGTTGAACCTGTCATAAAGCAACTCACGATTTACACCACATAAGTTATACTAAGCTTGATACCACCATAACATATAAAATTTCTATAGCTAATACATTTGATGTGTTAGACATTTTCATAAAACTGTTTTGCCATTAGCACAAGGCATTAGAATGATAGAATAGTTTGCAAATCTCTTAATTTAACTAAAGTTCTTCTCTAATGTGAATTCAACGAATATTGATATATCACTATCTTGATGCTTTATTTACCCTAGCCAATATATGCTATTTTATAATAGCGGACATGATTTTCTTTTCGAAGAAGAATCAATCTTTTAAGTTTTTTCATGTATATTTCTCTTAGATCTCCATGTGAAAAGAGGGCATTTTTCACATTTAGATGTCCCAGATGTTAATCTTTGGCAACAACAATACTAATTACTGCTTTTAGAAGCCATCTGACAACAAGGAATGATGCCTCTGTATTATAAATTCTTTGTTTTTATTGTAAGAACATGACCCAACCCAATTAATTTTGTGCCATCTTTTTCTGTTTTTGTCATTTAAATGACATTTATATTGTCATTTAAATGTCAATTAATCTTATGAATTGGAGTCAATTATAATTTTTTGTTCTACTTTAAAAAACATGTATCTTTTTTCATAGCTTGTTCCACTTCATTGAACCTCTTACTTGCATAGCATTTTTATAGTATTCGTACTCCTTAACTTTTCGCCAATTATAGATAAAACAATGATGGAGAGTATTATTGTGTGGGTTTGGACTATGACTATTTGGTTAACTTCTCAGTTGTGACGGAGTGTTTGGCTTCATGATTTCGTATACCTGAGAATCTTATTATGAGAGCTTCACATCATCATTTGAATTCTATTGATCTCTCTTATCAAATTCTTTAACTTTTTTGTATCTTCAAGAGCTTAACCCATAGTATTATTATGAAGTTATCTATGAAGGTTATGTAGTAGTGTTAGCCTTTCACGGAATGTGTTGAGTTTGATCTTATATATATGAATGTATCAATTTCATCTTCTTTTTTTATTTGAGGTTCTTGAGTCTTTTGAGAACCTAACACTCATTTTCTTGCCAAGGATGCAAACCTCTCAAGACTTTAAGCTCATAGATTAAAGATTAATATTCTTTCTTTGAAACATTATCTTTATTCTCTTTTCACTCATGTGAATCGATCTTTGATGCCATACCGTAAAATTTTCACGGCATATAACTGCCGCTATCTTTGTCATTTACAGTCATATATTATGCTTCCATCTTGCCTATGGTGATGACCATGACTCTTACATACACTTTCCTAATAAACTGCTAATTATTGTGCAGTCACAATTATTTATTGGATTTATAGAAACCAAATTTCTTTTGAAGCTTGGGACTTGTCCCATCTCCTTTAAACTTCACATTGTTATATTCTCAATTCTGATTCATATCTCATATTTTTCTTCAAAATCCATCTGTTCATTATCACCAAATAGATCTTGCTATGTTTTATGGCAAACTTAATATGTAATTATCTTCTGTATGGTGTAGAGTGAGAGGTACCTGAGTTTAAGATCTATGGCTCTATTGCTGATTGAATATATTGAATTATCATCTTTATTATGTTTCATTGTTTTCTATGGTGTTTCATTAATTTCTGGAATATCCATTCCAGTTGCAATTCTAATAGACCTTCTATGATTTTCTTAATTAGTCTTTTCTCTTGACTCTTTTCATTTGGATCTTTGCCATAATATCTAAGACAAAACTATTTGATTCTCTTGATTCTCTTCTGTGAATATTGCCATTAATAATTCTGATTCTATTCCACCCTTTTCTTAAATATCTCTCCTTGATGAGGTTCTCACTCATTAGTCAACTCTCTGTGATGAAAGACAATAGAATCAATAGCTTGATCTCAATTTCAAAACATGGTCTTTACAACTCAATTGATATCAAATCACAATTCATTTATATGATTGGGCACAAAAGTTGCTCTCAGATTTTTATGTTAAATGAACAACTTGTAAGATATATCTTGTTTGATGCTAATGATTTACATACACACAAATAAATAAGTATATATATATATATATATATATATATATATATATATATATATATATATAATGATATTTCAATCAAATCACTTATTGTTTTTTTGTTGATATTGAATGCCATGATTAAATGCAAAATATATATTACTTGAATGTCTTGTACAACTCAATTTGTTTGTCTGATGTTCAGATTTTACATCACGTTGTAGGCATAAATTGTTTGCATTTTTCAGATTTTGAAGTTGTTTCTATAAACTTATTGATCTTCACCTTCCTCTTCTCTATCATAGTTAATATAGGCTTCTCAAACCTGATGCTCTAATACTAATTATCGGAGAAGGAGAGTGTAAGCTTTCCTTTTGCTGCTTAGGATCATATGAGTGAGAGTGAAACAATTTAAAGATTTATGTAAGTAATTACAAACACTTAAAACCTATGCGGTTCAATAATATTCATTTATTTCTATAGATTGCACTAGAGTGTTCTTCTATTATTGCTCTAAAAAATATTGTAAGAGAAAGGTTTATTATGGTGGAAAAATACTAGTTTGAGATATGGAGCAATGGAGAGTGGATTGGGAAATTTACAGGAGTAAGGAAATAATTTTTTGTCACAACTAATCGTCTTTAAATCTTCTTTTTTTACGTAAAATCAAATCACCTTTAAATTGCATCTAATCTCATCTTATGTTTCTGAATGTCTCAAAGCTTCTTTAGTAATTTATTTCTACTCATTTTCACAACATTGTATATTTATTTAGTTAAAAGTAGATATGGCAAATGTATTCTCAATGATCTTGTCAAATTTTTTAAAGTGTCTCAGTCAATTTAGCGAATGCTAGTGAGGCATTTGGTGGGTCGGGCTGGTTGGCAAGGTGGTGGGTGAGGCTGTCGGATGATCACTGAGGTAGGAGGGGTGGTCGGTTGATGGGGCGGGCAGACAATCTGTGGGGTGATGGGGCAAGATGGTGAGCCAGGCCGGTGGGGTGGACAGAAGACCATTTTGGCCAACTAAACGATCGGTGGGGCAAGTATTACGGTTATTTTTCTCTTCAAAAAATAACATGTGGAAAGAAGCTGGATTTGTGCAACATACTGAAAAATTGTCTTTTTGGCTATAGCTAAGTGAATAAATAGTTATTAATATAATCTCCAAATGGTTTTTTCAATTTTCTGTATTAATTTTGACATCTATTAAGCTACGCCAAAAGGGTCCTAAGTCAACTTCTTACAAATTTGTAGGCGGAATTCACATCTTTGTTGCTTGCATCCCAATGAAGGAGTTTAAGGTAGGTCAAGCATTATAGCTGTAAGTCTACCTTGTGATTTAACTGTCATCTTCCCAACATGAGACTCGCCTATTTTTCTCTTCTCATTTGACGACAATTGACAAATGCTCATTAACTTCATCACGATCTCTGTCACCATCATCTTCTTTGGTAGAGAGAATACTTGCCTTGACATTAATAATGACATTGCCTACAACACCACCACTAAATCTCTGTGCCGCTAAGTAGGCTTTGCTACATGAATACTTTCTTTCCACTGTGCTAGATAAAAAAAACTCTCAAAAAGCTTCAAATATGTTATGCTGATGTCTTTCCTTGTAGTTTCTTTCTATGTTAATGTTGATCTTCCTCTTTTTATCATTTAAGATAGGCAAAGTTCATTAACTCAATTTTTCTAATGAAGTATCTAATCATCTACGCTTAGTGGATTGAACCATCTAAGACAAATTTCTCTGAGCTTGACCATGACTGAACCTACTTTGACAACACTATGAATGCACTCATTTATCTTAGCATCAGCTCTGCAACACTTGCTTTATTAGTATGATTCTACTTTGAAAGCCAAAATACCACCACATGTAAGATTATTAGTCTTATATAAATTCCATAAAACTTTCCTTTAAATTTAAGTGGGCTTTTTTCAATTGCACAACATTCTAGAAGCCCTTGGTGTCTTTAAACATGCTTGTTAATGTTAATTACATCACAATCAATTCTACTATTATTTTGCATGATAGAACCTAGATATTCAAATCTCTCGTTCTTCTTGATTATATGATTTCAATTACCATTTCCTAGATATTATATTGTTTCACGTGAAGAAGCTTGTACTTCAAATATTTGGTCTTGGATCTATTAAGGAGAAGTCATTTAGATTCGATGAAATTTCTCCATAGTATGAGCTCTACTTTAAGCACATCTATTGTCTAATCAATTAGAAGAATATTATCTGCAAAGAACATGCGATAAGGTACCTTCTCTTGAATGCTTTTTTTATAAGAACTTGATAATTAATTCAAAAATATATGAACTTAGAGCTTATTCTTGAAAATTCATTTGACAAACAATAAAAAAGTTAATGATTCAATGCTGATAATAAAATTTTTATTCCCAACCTTACTTTGTAGAATAAGATGTCTCGGCAAGAAATTTCGTTCTCAGCATTGGCTTTGGGTAACGCCGACCTACTTGGTATCTTGGAATGCCTTGCAGTAATAATCCGTTACAGACATTCGAGTTGGATTTGATATCGTCCTAGGTGATGGTTTTTTGACAAAAAACCAATGGTCCATTAAGCATCAAGCTCAACAAATCTATAATATGTCCGCCCAGTATTTGTTATTTCACATGATTTATTAGGCGTTGCTCCCTTGAAGAGCTTAAAGTTTTGCAAGCAGTTGGTGATTCCCTTGGGAGAAAATCAATTCCTTGAAACTTTTTATCCATACTGTAATGATTGCAAATTTTTTGGGTTCTATGGGTGTCGCATAATATTGTGTTTCCAGTTAGATTATGATTTGACAAATATTGTTGTGTTGTCATTTCTCTTTCTGAAATACTAGGCTGCACTATAACTTACTCTGGTGATGCCATTAATACTTCTTCTGTAAAATAATATTGGTTGAAATAAAGTACTCATATTTTACCACATTCTTCGTAATGTTTCTATTTTGTTATAACTGCCTAATTCATTTTTGCTTCTTTTAGAATATTATGCATTTATCAGAAGTTATATGGAAAAACTGATGGAAGAGTTGGCTTGGCCTTAGCTGCATTGGCTAATGCAAAGTGCGCAAAAGGTAACTTGCATCATCACAATGTAATTGTGGGGCTTCTGTATTCAGTTTTCATTACCTTTGGCTTCTTCTAACTATAATATCTCTTACAGGAGAAATAAAGGAGGCTATAGATATTTATAGGTCTGGTATTCAGCTTATTAATGAATCAAAATATCTAAATTTTAATGATGATCTTCTAGACAAAATGAGAGTTGATTTGGCAGAGTTGCTTCATGTTGCAGGAAGGTATAAGTGTTTCTGATCACTCGTTTATACTAAGAGCACAGTTTTATTTAGAGAGTTTATATAAAAAAAATCTGGTTTAAAGTAGTTAAACCTAGCATTGAGGCATACCAACTGGTTTATGCTCTGGCCCATGCAGTTTTTGTTTGCTGAAGGTTGATTTTGATGAATAATCTTAAGGGCATGTTTGGTTGAAGTTCACTAGGGAGGCTTGATAGACTAAGCTAAGTGCGGTAATTTGCAAAATTCTTGGCTACTAGGAGAAATGAAATTTAAATTGAGAAATTATTTGGTTTTATACTGGTTTTAGTTTGATGTATTTATAGCTTGATATTACATTTTAATATTTTGCTAATTAATAATTTTAAATTCTAATATGTTTATTCTTAATTATTAAATATTTTAATGAATATTAAATTTATATATATATATATTAATTATTATATGTTTAATTTGATTATTATTTTTACTCTACTAAACCTATCTAAATGTAATTAATACTATAATTGTTAAAATATTATTGTATTTAAATAAACCAAATTCTAATTGAAGGAAATAATAATTATAATATTTAGATTTTAAAGGATTTTAATTTTATGAAATATTATTTTTAGTTACAATTAATATTAATTGCACTATATCATATAAGCAAAATTTGCTCATTATATTAGACAATAGCAATGGAATGAGCATTCCGTATTTAATTAATCTTTTTTATTTGGCCACATTAGCCATTAATATACCGCATGAGGAAAAACTTTTTTATTTTCTAGCTTATATTAAGTGTACTTTATATGCACTTAAGTTAGCTTATCTTAAGATTGCTTAAATTAATAAATTAATATTATTTATTATTTAATGAATTTATAAAATATACTATTTGTTAATTAAATAAATATTATTTATGTAATTAGGATGAATTGATTACATAATTAATTATGAATTAATAACATATATGCTATTAATAATATAAGAATTTATTTACTATTTAATACATGATAATTATTATTTTTTTAAATAAATTAGTAAATTATACCTGATTATAGAATTAGATGCAGTTAATTCTATATAATTATTGATTATTTAAGTATTATTAATTTATACATAATTATATTAATTCTTATATAATTATAATTTTTTATTAATTTATTTGTAATTATTATTTTACATAATTATTAAATAAAATTAATTATTTAGTTATATGTAATTATTATTAATTTATTTGTAATTAATTATTATATTACACTACTTAATTATTAAAATAATAAATGCTCAGATTAAGTCAACCAAATAATTTTAAGCACATCCAACTAGAATTTGCTTAAGAAACATAAGCCATTTTGATAGTTAAAATATTCAAGTTTAACACAGCTTAGCTTACTGTTTTAAGCCAAGCTAAGTGGGAACCAAATAGTTCGTAGGATTTGGGCACTTGAATATCCTTAACTCATGGGTGCTGTCACATGTTTAGAAAGTGAAAGTTATTTATGGAATGTCACACCAACAAAAATGCAACAAATGGCTTGGGGCGAGCGCTTATTATATGTAGAAAACATAAACAAAGGAACCTTGAGGATGTGTAGAATTGACTTTATTTCAGGATATATAAGGCATATTGGAGTGGCGGCACAAAGAATAGTTGAGAGGGTATGATTGATAAGGTAACACAGCCAAGTAAGTATCCTAAAAAGATGGCATCCAATAAATAATTGTTTGTACAATGTGAAGAAGATGATGGAGTTTTCATTTAGTAACCATTCTGTTGGGAAGTTTGAGGATAAAATGTTTGAAAAAAATTAAGTTGTGATTTATTTAACACCAAAGCATTGTCAGTGTGTTCGTTTTAATGATCATAAAGTATAATTTTATTTCTTGATAAAAACTTTTGATTACAGAATATATGGAGTGTAAGTTCAAAATAAAAGAATTTCTTAGTGCAGTATACGACTAGCTATGCTATATGGGGTTAAATGTTGGCCAGCAAAGAAGAAACTTATTGATAAATCAAGTGTTAAGTGGTTATACTCAAAAAGATAGAATGAGAAATGAGTTTATCTGTAGCAAGGTAGGAGTGGCTCCATTAGTGGATAATATTAGAGAATGTTGCTTTGATGGTTCTGGTATATTATGCGTAGACCGTGCAACACCTTTGTTAGAAAAATTGAGTTTATGAAGAGCAAAAAGACATGGGAAGAAACTATTATGAAGGATCATCTCTATTTGGAACTTAGGGAGAGGCTTCTACTTGATCGTGCACAATGGAATCAAATAATTCTTGTAGCTGACCCCCTTTAGTGGGATTAAGGCTTGGTATTGTTGTTTCTTATAAAAAATTTTGACTGCAACATTATTTTGGATTGCTAGTTAAGTTGAAAAATTTATAAATTAAGAGAATGCATATGAGGAACACTCTCATCAACAACATAACAAAATTCATTCTAATGGACTCCATCTAATGAACCTAACAAATTCATTCTAATGACAAAAATCTATTGTAATGAACTCCATCCGATTAGGTACGACAAATACATGAACGAAATTCATTCATTAACCCCAATGATGTATGACAGTGATTCTGATGATGAAACAAATGTAAGAAGATAATGCATTTGAGGAACTAAAGGAGGCTTGTTTTAACAAACTCTAGAAGAAGAAGAGCTCCAATCCTTCTAAAATGCTTACACCATATTATCAAAGGAAAAAAAAGGAGGCACTGGCCCAGAAGCTTGAGCATGATTTCATTTATGCTTTTTGTTTCTTTGCTTTAACATATTCTCCTTTTGCGAGAATTATTGTGGAGATTGATAACAATTTTTTCATGTTTATTTGGATTTTAGTTTTTATTTTATTTTATTTATTTTTGGTTTCTTTTATAGTTATCATCCTATATTTGATTGTACTCATTATCTTTATTAATAAAATTTCAACATATTAAAAACAAATCAATAATATAACAAATTACCAAGTCATTGTCAGTAAAATCCAAATTTGGTCTGCCTAAATTAGAATAAACAAGATCAAATACATTAACCACATGGTGGAAGGGAGGAAATAAAGAACTCTTGATGCTGTTTATTGAGTTTACAATTGTTATACTCAAATTGAAACATGCTAGTAATGGAATAATGGTAGCCCCAATTTAGTGGAGGGCGATCAGAGCATCAAGGCCATCAAAATGGGATGGCAAAAGATGGATTGTATTTGATGTATTGTAGTTTGGCATTTGAGCTTCACCTTACACCAATCATCTTCCTCATTTGAGATCTTAAATAACACAATGAGAAGAGTAAAAATGTTACAATGTAATTTTTGTTTTGTAAGATAATGTATAAATAATGAAGTAATACAAGACATCAAATAGAGTTATATTTGTTCATAAAGATATAATGCATTTTTAAAGATGATGGATTGGGATCTGTTAACCACTAAAATGAGTAGTAAAGATGATGTGTGAAAGTATGAAAGAATTTTAGTTACTTGCATATGTGACGAAACACCATAATTAATATTCAGGACTTATTGGAGGAAACAGCTGCAACAACGCTAGAGGAGAAATTGTTAATTCGATGAAACTCACATGTTCATTTAGGTTTTGAAGATAATATATACATAATTTTTGGATAGTTATTTTTTTCCAACTGATGTTTTGTAAGAAAGGTTTCCTTGCAATACATGACAAGATCTTTTATCCATGTATTATCACAATAATTTAGTAAAGAGAAATTTAAGGATTAAGGTTAATTTTCTTGAGAGCTTCTTATCAAATTGAGTAAATGATTGGTATATCTTCTAGTCGACCTTCACCCACCCATATGGGTAGGGATTAACATTGATATTGATGTAGCTGTTTAAAGCACTTATCAAAATTAAATTTTCATGCATTCTAGTTAACTCATCATTTGATCCATGCCTATGGTTAGTCTTTGCAAATTTACTGTTCAGAATTGCTTAGAAGATTTGGGAATCATTCGGACGAGATCATGAACAATGGAAATCATTTCTTACCATTTTGACTGATTATAAATTATTTTAAGGTGATGATGTTAGGGATACTTTCTAACAATAGCACCACATGGCTGCTAAATTTAGAATTTGTATTAAGCACTTCATTAAAACTTCTGCTCTCAAAATATCAATGCTAAGACTCAAATTTTATATATAAATTTTTTTTTGAGGTTTAAGTTACATGGAGGCTCTAAAACTTATACGCTATATATTTTCTCTCTTACTCAAATTGCCAGCGAGTTGTGTTTGGAGGGGTGTGTTTTTCATGAAATACTGTCGTAGCCTATGCATATATATAAATAATATCAACATTACAAAATTTCAATCGGGAGCAAACTCCATGGTATCCTGCGCAAGGAGGTCCAAAAGCCTTCCGGGGAGCACATCTCCCTTAACAAAAGAAAATTCACCCTGATGGGCATACAAAGAACAAAAGTTCGCCACTCAATTTGCATCGCGTGATCGGTGAGAAAAAATAACACCAGGAAAAAACTAGAAAAAATGCAAGGTGATCGGCATGCCGTTCTCCGCCTCGTGAATGGAGAGTCCTCTCCCAGAGACGCCTAAGTCTCCAAATCGCTCCCAGGCAGTCACTCTCAATGATGACGCCAACTGTATCCATCTTTGTAGTCATAAAGGGCTGCCGCAGTATGGTCACTGCCTAAATCTCAGCCTGAAGAGGAGACTGGGCTTGTAAGATAGCTCCTGCGGCAGCCAGTAACTGTCCGTCTAAGTTTTGGACCACAATAGCCCCAAAGGCAGTAGGCTCTCCGTAGCTATAGGAAGTGTCTATGTTGGCCTTCAGCCAATGGGTTGGGGGGGCACCATCTGTAATAGGTGAAAGGGCACTGATGGGTCGTGGAACCCCAAGAGTCGAACCCGTCGTGCAATCCAGCATTGACCATGGCAGAGAGAATCGAGCCAGCGCAGATGTGAGGACCCGGTGCCGGGTCAACGGGAGCTGATCCAGCACCGGTTGTGGGGATAACAAATCCTCTAGTCGCAGGATCATAATGAGTGATTTAAGAGACAAATATATAGACATCAAACATAACTCTTTTATTCATTAACTCACAAGTTTTGATACAAAGATTAAAATAAAGAAAGTTACCAACTTTTAAAATAATATTAAAAAGCGACAATCAGGAGAAAGCAGTATCAAGCAGTGCCTTAGTTCTTAGCACCTTTCTTCGAGGACGAACTCCTGATCTGGGCGCATTTCAAAAGTGCGGGCATTTGAATACCAGTTAGTCATGAAATTAAATACTGATAGATGTCATCTTTACAAATATTAAATAATAAGCAAAATAAATAATAATTTGACAGGAAATAAAAGCTGTATAAAATTATCCCTGCAAATCTGTTTCAGTTGCACTGAAATTTTAGCATAAAAATAATTGTAGTCACAAAAATAAATATAGAATTTTGGCGTTTGATATCTGAGGCAAAACGTGATTTTGTTAGACAAGTATAAAATCGAGAAAAAGAGGGGTTCATTTTTGTGTTACATATCCCAACTTCTCTTTATAGCTGCCCCGCAAAGACTTATCAGTATAGACTTTTTATGACTTCCGATGTCGGACAGCTCGGTCCTAGAAATTGTCTGATCAGACTAAAAATATATCAACAGGGAACCCTTGTTACTCACTTATCCAAACTTGTTCATATATCATTTTATGTGACTTTTTAAAAGTATTTTTATCAATTTGTGCGACGCAAAGCGAAAAAAAAGCTTATTAAATATGAGTAAGGAAAGGACATCTGGTACCTTATTCTTTAAGTTCGGATGAGTGACAGTTTGCTCAATCTGCAATTAAGTTTTTTGATATTTTAAATCAGCCTTTTTAGCCAATATTATTACTTCGTTTTTATTCTGTTTCTCTTTTATTTTCTCAATTTGATAGAAAGTCTGTATTTTTAAGTTATTGATGTGATACTAATATATATAATAGCATTATTATTATCATTTTAATATAATAATGATAATAATAATGTACGAAAGAAAAGACAGAATGAAAATGATTGTATAAATTACAAAAAGTAATAATAATAATAATAGTAAAATATCAGAATTAAAATGCATGAATTTAAATAACCGAATGAAAGTAATAATCATTTAATAACATTTGTATTGTTCTCATTATTAATTAATGAAAACAATAATAATGTGAATGACTAATATTTTTTCAATATAATAAGAAAAAAAAAGCAAAATCTCATCTCATTTATTTCTCTTTTTCCTTCTCCACTTGCCTAAGATAGTGTTGTCGGATAACGGAGGGAGGCTGGACGTGGTGGTCGGAGTAGGGTGGCCGGGCAGAGGGGCGGTGGTCAAAGGCTGGCCGGCGGCTGGCCGGGCTGTTGGGGAAAGGGAGGAGGGCTGCCGTGCTTTGGGAGAAGGAGGGGAGGGAAGGGGCTGAGGGAGGAGAGGCCGAGGCTGGTAGGGAGGGTGGCTGCTGGCAGGGGAAGGGCTGGCTTGGGCTGCTGTGAGGGGGAGTAGTGGGCTGCTGTGGAGGGGAGGGAGGAAGGGTGAGGGCTGATGGGGGTTTTATAGAGAAGAGGGGGAGTGGGAAAGGGTGCTGGTTGGCCCATTTGGCCGTCTATCCTGCGATAAACGGCGCAGGACTCTGCGTGCAACAGGCTTTGCCGCTGGACAGAGCCTGCGATCGGGAGGGGTCGCAGGAAACAGGGGAGGGATCGCAGGAAACAGAAGAGAAATAATGAAGAAGAGGAAATTTAGGATAAACTACTTAAACTCAAATTTTTAGCATTTTCCGCCGTTGGCGTTTTAAAAATAACGAAACATGACACCGAAGAGTTTTATGATGTAACGAACACCCTCAACGCCAAATATTTTCGATTCGGACAATATTTTATTTTTAATTTTTGAAGTTTGAAACTTCAAAAATTAATTGAGGCTGAATCGGTGCTCAAAAAATAATGAAACTTTTTCGAGCAGCCTTTAAATAATATATACTTACACTACACGAAAATTGACAAATTCGGACACATTTAATTTTCTCAATTTATTGGATTTAAATAATTCAAGAAAAATAAAACTGGAGTTTTTGTATCCGAATTCTCCCAAACTAGGGCACTGTGATCTAAAAAATTATTTCTATATAATAGAAATTTTGTTTCCCTAATTTGAAAATCCCCGGGGTCCTGATGTCTGAAGTGGATTTTGACCTAATTTCGCAAAGTTACGACATTGAGTCATTAACAGCAGACCTGCGGAGTAGGGTGCGAGCGATCGTGAGAACGCTCAATCCTACTCCTCTAAGACTGGTAGAGCGCGTAGGCAACAATCTTGGAAATTGAAGCAACAACGACGAGATCCAGAAGCAGTCGAGAACCGTGCAGTAAATTGGTCCCAGGAGGTAAGTGTGGCCTGAAGAAAGCCTCACTGCATAAAGGTCTCCATGACGTCCCTCGTGTATCTGCAATGGATCGCCAAGTGCTCTCTGTCCTCTTCAAGTAGCCAACAGCCTGCCGGGATAGCATCTCTGAGCAATCTCCATAGGAAACAGGCCTCCCTGGAGCCCAATGCCATCTCCCACATGACAGCGTACTACCAAGGCTGACCTCCTCTCTCCATATGACAATGATTATTTGGCTGCCTATGATTGCAAAAGAGTATATGTTTTGAAGGTGACATGGAAGAATGATAATAGGTTCAAGTTTTGAACTATTAAAAATTTTGGTGTGTTTGCTTCTTGGTTTTTTACTTTTATTTTGTGTATTAAGCTTACTCCCTTTTTATTTAATCATCATTTTTTTTATTTATCAAAGTATTTGTTAATCTAATTACTTAAAGCATCAAGTTGTATTAATGAATGATTCTATTGTTTAAGATTTTACTAAAAGTAAAAGATTCCCCTAAGGCACAACTCAAAAACACGATGCAATGGCATCTATGTTTTTTTTAATTTTAAGTATTGGAAAGTGTTGCATACTCCTTCCTGCACTCTACTTTTTGATGTTGTTAGACTCTTGAATAAAAATGAGAAATTTCTTACAAAAAACTGAACTAAAAATTGTTTATGGTATAATTGAAGATAAACTTTAGTAAGGATTAGATCCTTACATCATGATGTATAAATCATGTTGAGAGATGAAGTATGAAACATCAACGAACAAAAAATCACATGATCCTTAATGTTCACTGAGTCTTAAAGCTTTCCTTCAATAAATGTGATTAGGAAGCTTAGGGAAAGAGGAAGAAGGAACTAAGGTTTGGAGAGTTGAGAGGGAGTCTTAGATTTAGAGGTGGCAACCAAATGAGCGGTGTAGCTTGATTCATGTCACAATCTTAGCTGTGGTATTTAATCACAATGTCACTTGGCAAGATTTTGTATGTACAGGATCATTGGACGATGTTGGGGCAATCATTGAGCCAATACTCCCAATTTTGTATTAACTAGGCAAAGTTTGCAATGATAGTTAATTGATGTGCAAATACTCTAGGTTCGTTGTGCATCCTCTTAGAAATATTAGACAAACACTTGTTATATTTAAGCTTGTGTCACGACAACATTCAAAAAGGTATGCCACTTCAGAAATTTGTCATATTCAAAGAAGTTGCATAACAATCAATTTTTTCCTCCCCTTGAAAAATGATGTTGCCCTCGATGTTGTTACAAGAATTTGAAGGGGAAGATTTGTAATCTCACAGTACAGAAAAAAACAAAATACACAAAAGGGAATTATTTAATCATTTATCAAATTCAAGGAAATTCATCTTATAGAGGGATGATAGTTTTATTTTACCTTACGTTCAACTTCGAGTTGCATAACAATCAATTCTTTGTTTTTCATTGCCACATATCATAGGAAATTTTATGTATAACGTTGTAAGCAAGGATTTGTTCTTATTCTTTTGTGTACATGTGGCTAGGCCTGAATATAACCTTCACTTTGGAGATATAAATCATCAAAGCTGAGGCATGTGAAAGGTATCATACATTTCTTACATTTCCATGGCTAATTAAAGATGGTAGGCTGAAAGGCCAGTTCATTGAATTATCTTAAAAGAACCAATAGGATCATGGTATCAGCTTTCCTCAATGGCCAAATAGCAATTCAGCCATCGTCAACTTCACATTGAAATATCTCTAATCCAAAATTTCTCAAGCTGACACTTTTAATCAAATTATCGTTTCTAGTTAGTGGCACATCCAAATGAATCTTAAATTAATCGAATTTTGTTATTGCTCATCATAGCAGAACCAAGAATAGATCACTTACCAACTTCAACTCAAGCTAAAGGAGTGCCGTTCTTCTCCCACTAAATTCAAGTAACGAAAGCCAGTCAAATCCTCAAGAAGTCAATAACAGCTTAGAATGGTTGTTGGTCTTCGGATGGAAAACCGTGATGTAATGCAATTTTCATACTGATGACACTTTGAATTGTCTTCCATATTACAACTGCTAATCATCCGTTTGGATCAGAAATAATTTAGAGTTTCATGAAATAGAACGATTTTACAAAAATACAAATGTTTAAGTTTCTTGATAGAACTGTCACTTAGATCAGCAAAAAAATTGCAACGTGGGTCGAGTGCCCCTGTGGATTTATAATCTTGACAGGATCTTACTAACTAACTATAATGAAAATTCCATCTTCAACATAACCACTTAGGGGAATTTAGTAGTAATAGTTGGAGAAGCTTACCAAGCTGTTGATACGCTATCATCATTTACTTAAAGGTAGAATACCTAGGAAGTAATCTAAATTGTCTCTCATGCCAAACCATTAGAAAGTTTGTCAAAGATTATGATATACAATGAAAACTTGGTGAGTAGTATAGTCAAATAAATGAGCTTCATAGATGATGGGGAACACAAATCACAGGTGGATGAAAGCTACTATTGATCATTTAGGAAGATCATTGGAATCATTGATATTGATGTTAAAATGCTTGCCAAATGATTAGGTAACTAAAATTCCATACTTGGAGTTAGGACTAATTGAACAATCTGATTACAGACCAGAGTTTGAGAAGATTTAGAACTTAACAAAACCAAAGCATATGAGGACCAAACATTATTACTTCATGCTTCTTGAATTTTGAAGCAATATTGGATCATAAGCGAGTAAACTTGAAATTAGGAGAGTTGCGGCTTAAAGCACCCTTGATCACATTGATCCTACCAGATAAATATTGAATCACAAACATCAAAATCAATTCTAGCCATTGGTGCTAAAGCTTTAATTCTTTGGGGGGTGAGATGTGTTTTAGGCTCTAACTGTTAGTAGAAATATTACATTGAACCTTACATAAATAGTTCTTCCACAGCTTCAAAGCCAAGAGAATTGATTTTGAACTGATTTTTTTAAATGCAAGTGTTTTTTCTTAGAAGTGTATGTAAATATAGAACCATCACTCTATGTGGCGAGGAAAGGAATAAGAAAAGTTGAAACCACACTCTGTTTCAATTGCTCTTTAAGGAATTAATTGATACATCGAATGCACTTACTACACACTGAAGAAAGCAATCGAGTAATATTTTTGCTCTTTAGGCGGCACCAGAAAAATGCTCAAATGCTAAGCATGCTCCTCTTCAGATTGTGAACAAAAAAATTCATTTGTAAACATGATCACTAATCAATGAAGGAAAAATGGGAAATAATATTAATCCATTACATGATTATCGAAGAGCATTAATCCACCAAATGACATTATGCAAAATTCAAAATAACTATATCAATTTCAAAAAGTTATCTTCATTATATTAGACTCTCATACACTAAACTGATAGTATATAAACTGCAGATTAATTTTCAGAAATTACACATGCACTCAAATGTTAATCAAATGAATTAGCTATATGAGAAAAATTAGACCTATATATCTCATGGTATGTGATAAACATTCACAACAATCTATCATTTATCTTTACAAATAACACTAAAGTACTCCATTGAGCTAGCCATATAAGTCATTTTTTGTCAGCACTTTCAATTGAAGTTTCAAGTCTTATTAGTTCCTTGAGAGCTAAATGATAAGGGGACTTTGAATTAGGTACTTCAACTAAAATTAAGTCAATACAAAAATTCTCTTGTAAACCAGAGGAAGTTCAGAAAAATCATTTGGGAACACTTCAAGGATTCAATTACTTTTGGCATATCTTGAAAGACGTGATTGTGCTTTGAATGACCCAACAAGGAAGCAAAGGGCACATATTCCTTTCTTTCTTAACTTCAACTAGACAGGAGAGATCAAAGAGACAAGAGCACCATATTACACATATCAACAATATAAATTCAAAGCTTTGCACAGTTTTCATAATGTTTGCATCATGACAAAATACTTGCTTTGCTAATTCATTTCAAGCATCATATAAAACTTAGCAAGGGAACTTACCATTGAATTAGCTTTCTAAAGCTTCTCCGAAAACTCCATATTACAATGACATATTTGATTAACACTATTCACACATGTAGGTAGAACGACAAATAACTATCTATATGTGTGACAAAGATAATGTTAAAAATTTTACAAAATGCTTATAAGAAAATGATTGAGATGCTCTTAAGTCATTTAAAACATGATAAGTGTATGAATCAATGAAGAGAGTACTTACCACATTAGTAAGGTTTTGACCTCATGTTGAGCAAAACTGTAAATATATGCAAAATACGAATGTTGTGCAACATACACATTAGATTTTTGTTTGACGACCACCACTATAACGACCCATGTCGTTACATAAGTTATTATAGCAAGTTAAGTCATTTAATGACCTAACCACTTTGTCAAAAACACCCCCAAGAATAACGAAATGAAACCATCACAAGAAAAATTCTATTTTTTCATTATTTTATTATTATTTAATATCATTATTAAATAAGAAAAAAATTTGATCTCGGATCATAAAAACTTTGGAATTTTGGAATTATTCACCCCCAAATTAGTTATGAGTGAAGTTTCATATTTTTTGAACGCAAAATGAAAGAAAATGCTCAAATACAAACAAACATAATCAGTCGTTAATTCATTATTATTTTTAAATTTAATTAATTCTCGTAGACAATCCGCCGCGCGAAAACCCAAAAAGGGAACAACATTTCAGGTCCTTTTGGCCGTCGGATCAGCCGATCCAAGCCCAGATCTATCCAAAATTCAGCCATGGGGATCTCTCGCCGTGTGCCAAACAATCGGACAACGACATAGGTGAATCTCGACAGTTCGTCTATTTTTAAATAGAATCAAATGGCTCAGAATCCACCCAAAACCGTGAGGCCAATCAGGCTATCGGATCCGATCTTGGATCTTATGGCCAGGATCTGTTACTAAGGCATCGTCCTGCCCACGACACGCGCAGCTCCCGTTGTGTCGCTGTCACGGGCATATGCATTCCTGCAAACGTCAAGCGGTAGCGGTTAGCGAGGTCCTGGGAAGGACCGCATAGGAGCCGCTGACTCCATTGCCACCCCATCGGGTAGCGGGGGTTCTCGAGTGCCCTAGCATGCCTCCAAGTTGGGCACCTCCCCCTGTATCCCTACCGCCCGAGATAGCCGCTTAGGGCCGCCACCTCAGCGACCGAGGCTGGCTAACTAGAATTATAAATACCCTCGAAACCCCACAGCCATTCCCACACCCTCCCTCTACCTCTCCAAGCTTCCTCCAATGCCCCTTTCTCCCTCCCGGCTTCTCCCCTTATCGACCGCCACCCAGCTGCTGGCCTGCCACCTCCGGCCCTCCCCCAATCCCTGTGACCTCCCAGCACTCAGAGGAAGAATTTATGACCGTTGGATTTCAATCCCAATGTCAGGATCTTCCCCTCGGAGGGCCTACCCGAGCCTAGCATCTTCCCTCTCGGTCGCCACCGTTGCCGGTGACCCCCGACCCTGCCCAATCACTAATGGAGTCCCCTCCACCCAAGAAAACCAGCAAGGTAAGTCACATAGCCCCCAAACCCCTATTTCTCCTAAACTCATTTTAAAACCTATTTGGGCTAACCCTAATTAGCCCAAATTAGGGTTTCGGTTAAGGTTGAACTAACCCATTTAGGGCTGACCCAACCCCATCCATTTGGACCAGTGAGGCCCACCCAGTGCTTGTTGGCAACCATGGTGGACATGGACCATCATAAACCCTCCCAAGACACTTTGGAAATGTTGGCTAAGCCCGAGCTAGCTCGAACCAAGACTCAATCGACTTGGTCAAACCAAGTATTCTAACTAGCCCCTTATTGTTCAATGGGATGGGTGGAGCCATGAGAGCTTAAAAGCAAGCCCCCCATGGCCCTAATAAGCCAAAGCCAACATAAGCATGAACTCGAGCTAACCCAAGCAAGCCCAGGCCTAGGTTAGGGCAAGATGGTTCACTTCACCCCAATGGAGGCTCACACCCCTAGCCAACCTCATAAACCACACTATGGGCCAAGTCAATCGGTTGAAGCTATCTCTCATCTAGAGCCATGCTAAAATGGAGCACATTGAATTAAAAAACTATCATCAAATGTGTTTCACAAAACCTTGGAAGCTTTTTCAGCATAACGATATCTCAGTTGAATGAACCGTCAATCTATTTAGCTCAATCTTCAAAATGAAAATTAAGAAGGGCATCTTATGGTTGATAATGTGATAGATCACAAACATAATAGCCAAACATCTTATTAGTGTTGGTAGTTGGTCAACATATTTACTTAAGATCACAAACATAATTTTTCTTACAACACAGCAAGCAATAGCCCAAACAAATCCAAATCATGTCTGGACACATGTTGCCATATCATAGCAATCTAAAAAATATTCCAGTCTATAATTATCACAAACCATGTTCTCAACACATCACAACAAATCATTCTCACAAACGCATAACTCAAACACAACTCTCTCCCTCACCACAGTTCTCAAAACCACACACCTTTTATTATATCCACAATCAACAATGCGTTTGCCATTATCTTTTCTTTTGCTTCACCGCTTCTGGAAATAATTAACAAAATGGAGTGAGCCAAAACTAGGTAGGTTTTAATGCCCTCTAAAAACTTATCGTCAGTAAACAAACCAGTATACAATGCAAAATGGAAGCAATAACATACTGTAAAAATGATGTTTTAATAGCTAATTTCATTTTTATAGAATATCTTCTTAATAAATTAATATCATTTAATGAGTGCAATCAATTTATTTTTATTTTACTTTTATTATCATAACTTCAACATATCTTGCCATATGCTTATGCTTTTCAAACACATCACTCAATTCAGAATACATGTTCTTAGCCTATTCATAATATACAATGATCTTGCATTCATTTTACTAACGATTTATCAGAAATTCATAGAATATCTACCATTGCTTTTGTTTAGAAGTTTGCATATGCTAATTGACAAATATATTGAAGAATGAAATATCTAGCTTGATATTAGCTTTGCAAATTTATTTTTCCAATGGTATTTACATTGAGGTTTATTTTCTTAAAGAAATTCATTATAATGCAGAGGTTAGTCTCCATAAGCATGCTATCTAACTTGTTATCGAGAAGTTTATTTGTTGGTAATCCTCCACCACTCAGTCAAAGTTATAGACCTCATACAAAAAGAAGGTGAAGTTATTATAGAAGTGCTTTTGTGCATGCTATATAAGATAACACTGTTCTCATACTTGGTTATTTCTAGTATTAAATCATAATTAAAACAATAATATCGGAGATGTAACAATTAAAAATTATGTTTATCAAGAATAATAAGAGGTTAAGATATGTTAGTACATTTTATATAAGACTGTCATTGTAATATGGGGCAGAATGCTGACCTACAAAAAAGAAATGTGCTGATAAATATGTGTTGCACAGTTGTGATTGCTAAGATGGATGTGTGGGTATACACTATACACAAAGAATATGATTATATATGAGTTCATTTGCAACAAGATTGGAGTAGCAAAGATCAAAGAAATATCTTAATTGGTTAGGCATACTCATAGACCGTTTGATGCCACGCTAGAAAAGTTGAGCATGAATTCTCCCATGTTAAAAGAGGAAGGAGAAGACCCAAAAAGGCATGCAGATTCTATTAGGAATGATCTCATATTCTTGGAGCTAAGGGATGGTTTTTTTTTAGCCACGCAGCAATGGAAATTAAGGATTATGTAATTGATCCCACTTAGTAAACAAAGACTTGGTGGGATTGCTGTACTTATATGGGAGTAGGTGACTGCTTTTCTTGCAAAGCAAAAATATACTGATAAAATTAATATTGCAGAGGTGAAAATGCTAAGTAGATCAGAGTGGGTATCTCACAAAAGGATATGTGAGATACCATTCAAAAACAAGGTTGCAGTAGCTTCAGTTGAAATACGTGCAAAAAAAGCTTATCATGTGTGAACTATTAGATGCAACAATGAGTAAAGCTGAGTTAATAAATATTGCCAATGCTAAAAAAGGAAAACCAAAAAGACCATGACAAGTAATTATAAGGATTACTCATATGCTTGAAGCTGAAGGGAATAAAGCATAGTGGAGACAAAGGATTCATATAATTAGCCTCATATAGTGGTATATTTTTGGTTGATACACATGAAATGTATCTAGAATCTCATTTGGTTGTAAAGCACGTGGGTTGAATTTTAAAGCAGCTTGTACTTCTATGCAACTATATGATGATTATTATCAATGCGTAAAACAACAGCATCCTAAATTTTTACAACTGTACTGAATGCTATATGAATCTTTAGCTAAATCATATATATTTTAATGCAAATATATGATGATTATATATCATGCGTAAACCAACAAGCATCCCACATTTTACAACTGTACTAATTTTCATATGAATCTTAAGCTGAAACTTGGCCTTAATTGCTATAACATCAACATTGCTATTTCAAACATTTCTCATAGCTTTTATTTACCGATTTTTCTTATTTAGGGTAAAGGAAGGCAGGGAATTACTTCAGGAATGCCTTCTGCTCAGTGAAAAGTACGAAGGGATTGAGCATCCCAAGTCAGCGGGTCATCTTCTACATCTTGCAATCTCATATACCCAGACAAAAGATTACATTGAGGCGGAACGTTTACTGAGGATGTGCCTGCATATTATGTCTAAGACTGTGGATTTAGGTGATCACGCCATCACTGTTCCAATGCTACACCTTGCTGTTGTTCTGTATCACTTAAAGAAAGATGAAGAAGCTGAGAAACTTGCCCTTGAAGTGGTTCGAATTCGTGAGAAGTTATTCGGGAAAGAGTCTACTCCTGTAGGTATGTTTCCTACTTGTTCTATATATAGCTTAATCAGCATGTCTCATAAGCATTTATTTTTACAGTGGCATGGTTTTCTATATTCTAGCTCATTGAAGAGGCTTGGTATAACTATAAGATTAATCACTACAGAGTTTTAATTGTTTTGCTAAGTACATTTATAACATCTCATGCTTTATCACGTTTGCTTATAAAATTGCTTATTTGCCCACATTTCAGTTATTATGCTTTCTTTATAATCACTACAGATAGTTGCCTTTTCATCCAACTAAGAGTTGTATTTTGCTAACAAGTTTTCAATTGCAAAATTAGTTAAAAAGTCCCGAACAAATCCTATACTAGCTGATTTTTAATTTACCAGGAACTTCATAGATATAGAATTGAATAAATTCACAAAAGTGAATTTGTTTCCTTGAAAAGAAATTGTTTTAAGTTCTTAATTACGGTGAAGCAGAATTCTTAAATACGGAGGCAACTTTAATTGTTAAAGAGTTTCATATGGAGTTTATGATATAGCAGACTGAATATGGAAGTAATATTTCAGATTGATAAATGCTTGGCCATGTTTTCTGTTGTACTTGGCAGCTGAAGCCCTTGATTGCCTGGTCTCAATTCAAGCCCGATTGGAGAGGGAAGGCTCTGATATCTTAGCAAAACTGAAAAGAATTTTGAGCATTCAAGAGAGTGAAATTGGTTATGAGAGTGAGGAAACACTGACAACTTTGAAAAAGGTAATATTCTATCTGAATAAATTGGACATGAAGGATGAAAAACGGCTTCTCCAAAAAAGATTACACTTGTTAATGACCGAATTCAATAGCAGGATTCCTGTATGAGGTTTGCCTCTTTCCATGTACTGCTTTTTTTTCCTCTATTTGTTTTCTTTCAACTTTCTGTAATGCATTGAAATACCATTTTTTGTTCACAGCTTTCTTCCACCTTAAAGTTTGTTAGAAATAGAAAGCATACAGTTTATCTAACTTATTCATCAGCACAGCTAGCTACAATTTGTTCAAGCTAGAATCCATGGCAAGGTATTATACTGTTTTTTTTTCTTGAGAGGGCATTTAGATCATACCATGCAAGAGAGCATATATATATATATATATTATATATGTATGTATGTATGTATGTATGTATATATGCATGTATTTATCTTTGATCTATTAGAAGATTAATTCCTTGTATCTATTTAGGGAACCAATGTGCATTCTTAGTAATATTTAATATTCTCTCAGCAGAGAATTAACAATTACTTGGTTATTACATGGAAACCGTTGTCCAAGTTTGGTAGTTTGGCTCCCTGAATAATGATCAATGAGTCTAATTCATCTATAGCTTCTGATATTTATGTGATTTTATTCACTTTTTTTTCCCGATTTGTATTTTAATCAGATGACTTTTATTCTAAACATAATTGCTTAGTACTATGATATGCTTCCAAAATGTCATTTGTTAGTGGTATTGTTTAATATTTTAGCTGGACATCTATTTTATTATTTGATGCTGTTTATTTTTATTGGCTATTGATTATTGTTGTAACCCTTTTTATACTATGTTACAACTCTGATTTCTCTTTAACTAAAGTATCTAGCCTTAAAGCATCTTATACTAGAACATTTTAATCTAGAGCTTTTTTGGTAATATCTGTTCATTCTTGATCTCTTTCATTTGTATCTTGAATGATGATATCTTCAAGGACAAATTTTTTCTCACTTTCCTTGACATTTCTTTGTATCTTTTGATCCTCTTGTATGCTTACTTTATGTAGCTTGCTTTCATCAAATGCATTATATTTGGCTCTCATAGCATTTCAATTTCAATCATCTCATAATTACTAAATTATTTAGATTCCTAGCTAATGGTTAATATTCTCTCTTTTGCTTCAAGCATGTTTTTTGTATCAAAATCAGCATTTGAGAGAACATAAAATTTCAAGGAGTATATTGCACTTCATATCTTGATATTTTAAGGAATCTTAAATTTCTGAGAGAATTATTGCTCTCTATAGGGAAAATATGTTATTTGTATCGATTGCATTAGTTTAAATCATATTAGGCATCTTTGATTACAAATTATTTTTTTCATTTGTAGTTTTGTGTAGTGTAATAATGTCTTCCATGAATACATTCCAACATTCACCATCAAATACTATGGTATCACGCAATGAAATAAGATATTTTCTGCAATCTCAGGGAAATAAGATAAGAAGTCTCCTGCAAATATTGTTGCCATGTTCTTGATTTTAATATGGTCCTCACATTTTTCATAAATGCTAACAATTCATCATTAGTTGGTTAAAATTTGTCATATTTTCTACAAAATAAATAAAGTAGTTCTCCAAAAGGTGTCACATGAAATGACACCTTAGTTAAATATTTTGATGCATGTGCAGAAAAATTTCTCACTATTTGAACATGTTGAATCATTGGTTTTTTGATGGTTCAATTTCTCATTTGGTTGCTTCAATGTCCAACCCAACGATCAGAGCACACTGTAGCACACAAAAAATCATTTTTAGATACTATTTTTTCATTTTATAAGCTTAATATGGCATTAAGATATATCATGTTTGGTGTTGATAGTTCCTTGGAATGTTTTTTAGGCCAAGTTTAGGTGCATGAATTCAAGTGCTTAGCAATTTAGTGAATCACTAGTATGCTTGTTCGTTTTCTTAGGCTTTTATCCATGAGAACGTTAGATCTAATGGTTTTTGGTAGAGTGTAGAGGTGATTATTATTTGTACTCTAGAATCTAAAATCATTCTAATCAGACTTGTGAATCATCCCCTTGTTCTCTATCATAGTTCACAAGAAACTTGCTCAATTGTTAATTATGTGGTATAGAAGGGCTTTTATTTATAGGTTGCATCGGAATTTAACGACGAGATTGAAAAAAATAAAAAAAATAAATGCAAATGATCAAAGCTTCTGTGGTTGAATGATTATTCATCTATTATATCTATAAGTTGCATTAGACTTTTCATTTTTTTTTGCTATTTAAAAGAAAAAGAATAAAATGTCTCAAGTGTTATTAAATTTGGAGGATGAGACTAATCTTCACATTTTATAAGTCAAAAGGAAGATTTATAACTTATTTAGGGATTGTATGGTTTGTGTGATTTGCAATGCAAAATAATTCATTTTACAAGTCAACAGGGTGCTTTGTTTGTTAAAAAAAATGTAAAATTTTTACATTGGAATTTAGTGGGGGGCGGGTTTGATTCATGTGCTCTTCATATTTTTAGCATATAAAAAACTTCACAAAAGCAAACATCCGACTTGTGAGCTTCCATAGCTTCAACTTCGCTGTGTTCACGCCCTGTGAGCTTCATCATCCCCGATCATCATGAGCATCGCTTACACATCTGATTTTGCTCACGAGCTACCTCACAATTAGCCGGTCCGGCCCAGCTCTGCTTGTGAGCTTCAACATCATTGTTCCCAACAATGTCGCAATAAATTGGCCTAGCTCTGCATGAGTTACTTGCGGGATGCATTGTGAATCATTATTCTTTTGATTGTTCATAGAGATGTCTTACTATTTGAACATGTCAAATCATTGTTCTTTTGGTGCCTTGCATTGATTATAAATGGAGCTACTACAGTGCCAAAATGCCAAGGTAAAGGGAAGTTTATAATTCATTTAGGGGTTGTATGATTTGTATGATTTGCAGTGTAAAATAAATATGTTTTTGAAAATAAAAAACTGGGTGCTTTTCTGAAAGTGGAATGTGCTTTGTTGATAAAGGAATGTAAAAGCCTTATATTCAAAAAATTGAACCTTAATTCTTATTGTTGGCTACAAAACTCAGTTTTTTTCCGTCAAGCTGTTAGAATAAAAGAAGCTATCGATAATTATTTGAATTAGTTACTTTTTATCTTCCATTGCTTATTAAGGAAATACAAAAGAAGTTTAAGGACATTATAGTCAAATTGAAGTAAGGATGTAGTTCATATTATCAATATCTCCCTAATTGATGTGCTTAAAAAGGATGTAGTTTTTCTTTGTGTTTGGCAACAAAATGCCACTAGTAGATTTAGAGAGATGTATTCCTTTAGTAGAGCTTAAAGAAAATATATTTAGAAAACTCCCCACTATAGTTAAATATTTCCGAAGTCAGTCAGTTGGTTGAGCTAGCCTGGTAAGACGTCATTTGGGTGATTGTCGTCTAATTGAAAATAAATTTTCCTGTATATAGTCTAATTATAATAGCCAACATCAAAATTGTCTGTCAAGATGTTCCATGCGTTAGATTTAGCTAGAAAATTCATGTATAATATCTTTCCCCAAAAAGCTCTAATACTTTTTCCTTGTAGAATTATGGCTTGAGTTTTCCAATTGTGCCTCCTTTGATTTCTCAAATAAAATGCAATGGAGTGCACATTCGAGAGAGAACAATACACAAATGTCAATAGAACCTTGAAGAGTTGCAAAAGAAGATGACAAGGACACTTCAACTCCACCTCCCATGATTCTTACATAAATTCATATGCAAAGATTGTTGAATGATATCCAAACATGATTAAGCTTTAGATCAAAAGAACTTAATATACATCACCTATCATGGGTCTTTAAATTGATATATAGATAAAAATAAGTCAAAAGAGACATCACATACCATGGCTCTTTGAATTTATATATAGATAAAAGAAGCCAAAGAGACTCACTGAGCAATAGAAGTATTTCAAGAAATGAAGTTCCTTTTATAAATATAGATGTTGATTTTGAAAGTTTTGACTTTGAGGAGGAGAATTGAGATAAACAAAGAATAAAAGCAAATACAAATAATAAGTTTTTTTAGCAAGGAACATTTAAGTACAGAGCTTAGACCTAGTTTTATCTAAGATGTTACCATTTATTAAGAAAAATATAATAAGCAAATTCAATCAATGAATTTTGAGACACAAACTACTTGGGAGCAAAGCATAAGTTGACATTAGTGTTATTCAAATTAGCATTAATTGATCTCATGAAACAATCAAATGTATTTTTGTGCACCCTTATGAATTAAGGAATAAAGGTATGTTGAGACAAGTTTCACTCGAGTTGCTATGTGAGAACAACCTTAAATCCTAAATCATAAATCTTAAAATCTTAAACCCTAAAACTTTAAACCTTAAACACTAAACTCTTAATTCAAAATCATAAATCCTAAACCTAACCCTAAATCCTAAACAAAAAGTACAAAATCCAAAGCCCAAAACCCTCAACACTAAACCATAAACCTTAAATTCTAAACCCTAATAACAATTTGCATGTAGATAGAAACTCTGAAAAAGAAAGAGTAAATATATTTAAGTGAAAGTTGTAATTAAGTGTGTTAGCAACATAACTCAAGTGAACAAAATTTTTAATGATTTACTTAAGAAGCCAACTTTGACGAAGACACATTAAAGTACAGTTGCTAAAAGAAACTTTAGATTATTTGAGGAATTTGACAACTTTAATAAACTTTGATTTTCAATAATATGAATTCTACCTCAATTTCTATTCTTTTTAAAATTGTTTATTTTTTATTTTTCTTATTTTTTTTGAAAATTATGGAATTTTAATAAATTTATTTAAATTGTTGGATATTTTAGTTTTAGAATATTATAAAAAAACAAAACAAATCATATTTCATATTTGAGTTTTTGATATTATGTTATCAAAATATATTAATTTTGATATTTAAATAATCTATTAATACAATATATACTAATATTCATTTAAATAAGTATGCATTTTCAACTTTAGCGTTTAGCCCTTAAATTCTTACTCTGATTTATAAACATATATTTACTAATTAACTTAATTAATAATCATGCATTTCTTAAAAAATTGTTTTAAAGTAGTTCAAATTATAAAATATTCATTTTCTCCATTTTCCTCTCATTATTTGTATTTTAGTTAATATATTATTAAAGACTCACATATATTATGAAAAAATTTATTTACATCATCATATATAATATATTTATCATTAATTAAAAAAAAATTCTTATTTTCTTCATTTTTTTCTTATACATTGGTCCAATCAGAAAGTAAATTGCATTAATTATATATTTACACATAAAATTTTAATGTGATTCTCATTTTAATGTGTATATGAATGTGTACCCTTCTGCCCGAAACTCCCTCTAGAATAAATATATTATGATATAATATGTATATTATATATATATTCTAATTTACAACAAATTTTGAGTAGGCTCTAAATATTCAGTAGCGTATTTAATTTTAATTTTTTATGTGAATAAATATTTTGTGAGAAATCCTTAAACTAGAGGGTTAGCCATGATTCTAGGATATGAGATTTTTGTAGAATTTGTAATCCACAATACTAGAAAAATTATATACAAGAGATGAAGCCCAAATCAAGCAAAAATGTATAATAGATAAATTTACAGGGGTGCGACTGCAAGGGTTTTCACCTAAAGAGGCGCATCGGGATTTAATGGGTATGCATCATGTAGTAATTAGTTGGGTTGATTCGTTGGGATGTTAGTTGTGTTTATAATAGCTATTGATAGTAAAGCTAGCATGGCTCCTAAAGATGTCCCATTCTAAGGTGAAGATGATTTACTTGTTGGCAGCACGTAGACCTTAGTGGAAACACATCTTTGAAGGAGGAGATGACAATGTGAGGAGTGAGTGATGACCTCCGAGGTGTCTAGAGACTTGGAAGGTCTAGGAATGGATCTAAGTCAAATACTTTTGCACATGAACCACATAAGGTAGTTAATGAATTGGTCAGTAGTAGGTAGCAGTCTCTAGTTGGATAGCTGTGAGAACTTAAAGAATTGTTGATCAGTTCCTTCATGCCGAGCTCGCAATTTGAACATTTGAAGACTTAATGTTCTATTGAATTTCATAATAGTACGGAGTGCAATGTAGAACTCAAACTTACGTTTGTTAGAACTAAATCTAATCGAAATCACATATTGGCTCTTCGCACGGAGTGCAAGTATATTTAGTGTTGTTTTCATTGAGTTGAAGTTTGTTTGAGGTGATCTTTGAAAGAGTGGTGAAGTTGATGCCACCTTGAAAGAAGAGGCAAGGGAAGCCAAAACCAATCCTCGAAGTATACTTAGATGGCCCAAGAGTTGATCTAAGGAGACTTTTTTGTGCCTAGTTAGGTGATTATTTTGGGTTTCTTGTTCTTTTCCGAATCGATCTCTTTCTTGATTATTATAGTCCTTTGTTGGCACTATGTACAACCCCGGTGTTGTTACTAGCGTGATTAACTCTAAATTCAGGAGGATTAAGTCGAAATTAGAATTTCACTTTTAGTCAAATAAAAATCAAATAAAATATTCTCAAATAAAGCATATGAGGGGATCCATCTGCGAAAATTTGAGCGCAATCGAGATCCCGGATCGTCCTAAATAAATTCGGGAATTTAAAACTTCCGGAGTTGATAATAGATAAAATAAAAGTTGGATTTCAGAGTTTTTATAGATTTGAGTTAAGCGTTATATGAGGACGTTATGTTTTAAAGTTTCGTGATTCTTTGGCTCCGGATTAATCGTAGCGAATTTTTGAAGTTTTTCACTTAAAATTTAATATAAAATAAAATCCTCGTCCAAATTCAATAATTTTCGGATGCTTGCGTTCGTCTCGTCGAGACGGGTCGTTCGATACCAATTTTGTAATTTTTGCAGTTCAAATGGCTATAAATCATGACTCAAGAATTTTCAGCCGTTGGATTGGTAATCTATGGCTGCGATGGAGCACAGCTTGCCTTATAAATATATAACATCATCTAACCTAAATTTTTTAAGATCTGAATTATTTCTCCTCAGTCGAAAATCCCCCTTCCCTCTCTCAACCGAACGAAGCCCTCCCTCTCGTTCGAGAGCCTCTCCTCCTCATCCTCTCCATGGCAAGGCTCTCCTCCACCTCTCCATGGCCGAGCACTCTCCTCTCCATCGGCCGAGCGCAGGAAGTCGCAAGCCGGCCACCCTTCTCCATGGCTAAAGACAGACCCTCCTTCGGTTGCTCGTCGATCTTCTGATGCTGCTTCTTCCTTCGGGGATCGACACAAGTTGAGATTGGCAATTGTCTCTTCTCACTTCCTTCCCCTCGCCGAACGCCTGCTCCTTCTCGCAGCAAGCCGACGCTCTCCTTCCTTGACCGAATCAGCCACCTCTTCAACTAATCTCCACCTAGGTACAAAAAAAAAGAAGATAAATCTACTATGAGTTATTCAACATTTTTTTTGTGTGTGGTTCTATTTGTGTTGTTTAAGGAAATAGTTTGCTAAGCTGATTTTGATTTATAAGCATATATACATTTTGATACAAAGAAATTTGCTCAACATAATCATATTAAAATAGCTAATTGAAACATGACAAAAATTAGTTTTAGATAATTTTTTCTTACTTGTCAATTATTGAGATAATTCAAAGCATAATAATATGTTTGTGTGCAATGTATTTATTTATCAATATACTTTTTTTTATCCATCTAAGTAATCACTTGCATGTGATAATAAAGCAAGAGTGGCATATATGAAGATAAATTAAATTTGTCTTAATGTTAAGTTTGGGCAATGTAATATACTTCATTCTAATAAATTAAAATTTGTCTTAATATTAAGTTTGGGCAATGTAATATACTTCGTTCTAATAAATTAAATTTGTCCTAATAGTTAGTTGATTTTCTTATAATCTTATAATACATCAAGGATGGCTTGAAGGTTATCGAGTAACCATTGTTGTTTTCTTCATTAATTAAGTTTGAGGTGTGAAATTAAGTTTTCATGTCTAGAATATATATTAAGTTTGTAAATCTTCATATTTAAAAATTGTGATCTGCCCTTGGTAAAAACTTGTTGAAATGATTCATTTATCCATCACGTAATTTATTTCTCGTTGTTTCGCATATGAACTTATCATGAACATTTGCATGATTATTGTAGCTTAGTATTGGGTTTGATTTCATCTCACTACGTTCAACATGTACCCATAAATCCTCAAAGGAATGATCGTTATCACTCTTATTAAACTATTTTATATGCTATATTGTGGATCCCTCCTTAGCATGCTCTAAATATTTAGTTAATTCCATGTTGTATAACTCAATTGAATATTTAATTTAAATCTAAATGCAGCAATCCTATGAATATAAATCATGTGCTAATGAAGCATATCATAAGTGTTTTCCTCAAATTTCTAGGAGTCGCATACAAAGGGTATTTATTGATTGCTAAATAGTTGAGTGTTGTGTATGCATCTCTCTTTTATTGATCAGTAATCATTGCAAATCTGCTGCATATACTTTTATTCGTCATTCTTCTCCTAATTTGTCCTTATTAATTGTAAGCTGAGCGATTAATTTGCATCCAACTAATTGCTATGGGTGTTGGTAGTCTAATGTTTGAAACTAGGAAGAAACATATTTTATGTGCTTCCATTTTAAAACATGTGGGGGTTATCACTCTTATCAAGTCATCTGATGTTATCTTGTAGACTCCTCCCCATCAAGTTGTAGGCTAATATGCTATCCTTAACTTATGGTAAATGAAATTTATCGGGGTCTGTGCTAACTTAATGTAAGCATCACTTGTAAAAGTATTTATCATTTAGTTGTATTTTTGCCCAATTTCTGCAGGTGTTGTGAGTGCTGCGTCATCCCAAACAGTTGTTAAATTGGCAAACTCATATCGCTTGCGCAAGGTACGTAAGTACTTAGAACTTGTATTGAGTTATATATATTAAATTACTTATTTAGTCCTATGTTAAGTGCGCACATTACTTGCATAATTCTTATTACGATTTTTTGTGCTTTTATTTTCTCAAGTTTTATGTTCACTTTTAGTTATTTTGCAGTTTGTGTTAAAGGATTGAGGTGTTTTGGATTCTATCTTGAATACTTAGCTTTGTTAAACTCTCATTTATTCCTAATTAAACTTAAGAGATCTTAAGAGCTTGATCAAGTGATTTACACTTAATCTAGATCTTAGATCGCCATCAATAATTCATTAATAATTCATTTGATTTGTCATTGATCTGTAATGTAACTATTGGTCTTAAATTGATAAGGTTAGGGGTTAACACCTAATTCATCTGATTTAGACCCAAACTCTTAATCACCTAAACAATCAACCTGATTGTAAAATAATTTGACTACATGATTCCAATAATCTATTTGATTTGATATTGACTTTAATTCATTGAATTAGAAGTGCTAAGGAAATTAAAAAGAATTTGTTTGATTAAGCATCTGAACTTGAAACTTAAGATTTTTGATTTTCTCTTAAATAAGATTATTAGCATGAAATCAACTATAAAATCTATGATGATTCATCACAAGATCAAATCATATTAAGATTCTTGATTATATCTCATAATTGTGGTCTAGGACTCGATCAGATGGGGCTACTCACCTGATCTAATTAACCAAATTTAATGAATAATCCCATATGATTATATTGAGTATTTAGATATGTGAGATCTTGATGATCTTACATTAGGTTTTATGTGATAATAATACTAGCCTTAATCATCTTTAAACCAATGAGGTAGGAAAGACTTATTGTGTTATCATGAGGTAGAAGCTTAGATGATCCAACTTGACCCTAGAAGTTGATCTTAAATTCTTGTGGTAGAATCACCTAAACTATTTAGAATGAGATTTATTCCATGTGGTAGTATCCTATATTGGGTGACCCCTTGGTCACATCCTTGAAACTTTGTGTAGGATGTATTCCCTTTGAATCCTATATTCATAGTTTTGGTAATTCATATTGATTAAATAGCATTAATGTAACCCAGATTGTTGGCTGAGTCTAGTGTTGTAGATTCATAGGGTTGGGTCACTCCAGTAATATTCAGTATTGGTTAGTCACTCTAAGTAAGATTTATCTTGTGCCATCCTGTGGGCTTAGGCAGATATAGTCCATTTAGAGTAAACTGATCAATCCTAAGAGTGTTATAATTAGTGAACTAGATCCTTAGTTTGAAGAAATAACTGTGACAGGGTTCTGCCTCCTATCGTTGTGCGTGGCGATAAGTGTAGTTATGAGCAATTAAGTATCTAAAGTTACTCTTCTTAAGACACTATTAGTATGTTATATTTAGGGAAATGAAATCTTTAGTTTGAGGGAATAACTGTGACAGGGTTCTGCCTCTTATTGTCGTGCATGGCGATAAGTGCAGTTATAAACATGCTAAGTATTTCAAATCACCCTTTTTAAAACACTAAGTATGCTTGTAATTTAGGTATTTACCAGCTTAGTTTGAAGAAGTAACTGTGACAGAGTTCTGCCTCTTATCGTTGTGTGTGGCAATAAGTACAGTTATAAGCAAACTAAGTGTTAAATTCACCTTTCTTGGAAACATACAACTATGTGTATACAACATTCCCAGTTGATGATGTTAAGTAAAGTCCTAATTAAGACCAATTATTGAAACTAGATTTAGGAGCCAAAATTCATTTAGATGAATTCTGCACAATGGAGACTCTTGATTCATTGTTTAATTTATATCATTTTTCTGGATTTTGAGCTTTAAGTCATGTAGACATAGAAGCATAAGCATGATCATAAGCACGACGTATGAGTATCAGTGAAGATTTATGGATTACGGAATATTGTATATATATCAATCGTGGAAGTTGCAGAATGATTAGTACTGGATTTTCAACTGGATATATATAAGTATTGGACCGTACGATTCATAGCAGTTCAGTGATATATTGGTTACATATCATGTCATTCAGTTCAGTGGCATATACAGATGCATTTATTCAGTGGCATACTGCATACCTTCATATATACCTTATTTAGTTTCAGATCATTTACTGTCTTTTCTATTTTCGGTATTCAGCTTTACATTTCAGCGTTACTTTACTTTATTGTAATTTTATACAGTTTCAGTTATTTAGCGCATTTACAATTTTCTTGCACTTTTACGTTATTTTGCTTAAATTTTGTACAGCTTTATACTTTCAGCTATTTTACAGTATTTCTGCAGTTTGATTTCTGTCTTACTCTTACATTGAATAATATTTATTAAAATGTAAGTATATGCTATTTTGTAACTTTATTGTACTTAGACTTTATAAGTCTAATATTATTTTTTTTCTTTGTTGGGTTGGCCCTGTCATATATGTACATATGGCAGCATCAGGTGTTAGCTCAGAGGTCATTAAGGAGAGCAACCAATGAAAGGAGATTGAACTGCCCTGATGTGTTGGAAGGTGTTTGTAATAACCCAATATTGTTAATCCTTATTTTTCAGTCTAATTATTTGGTAATCACTTCAATTAGTCTCAAAAGGGAGCTTATAGCAAACCCTAAAAATTTGAGCGATTCAGAGCTCATTTGAATATTTGATTATTTTAATGAATTTATTTAATTAAAATTAAGATAATTAAATTTACATTCGAATCAAAATCAGAGTTCATCATTAAACTCACCCCGAATTAATTAATGGTGAAATTTTGAAATTTTTTGAAAATCATCGAATTTTCATAATTATTTTATTATATTTTAAATACTCATAAAATTAAGATAATTAAATAGATTTCTGATTAAAAATTCGAATTTATTTTGAGTTCCTCACCCTAAATTAGTTATGGGTGAATTTTTGAAATTTTTCAGAGCTTGTTTGAATACCTAATTTTGATTAAATAAAAAAGGTTGAAATTAAAATTTAATTAATATATTTAAATCCTTTTCATTTCTCTCTTATGAAGTTTAATCATTGTCAAGACAGATGGAAGCCCAATCCCAGCCCTCCATCACGCGATGGAGGGATGATCGGACGGCCACGAATCATCTTCTTCGTGCAAGCACGACATGTGTCGTGCGCGGCTTTGCGCCCGCACACACGTCGTGCAGTGCTTCGACCGCCACTCATCGTTCAATCGAGCCCATACCTCTAGCCTTCCCTTATAAAGACGCTCCTCTGTATGCAGTTGGGGAATCAACGGGAGAGCCATGGAAGCTTCGTCCCAAGCCGTCAAAGGACTCCTGATGTGAAACCTAGGTACCCCTCGTTTCCCTGATATTTCATTTGCAATTTGCCTCGCTTCGATTCGTTTACTTATTGCTCATCGAAGCGAGCTCATCCAGTGATTGATCGAGCTTAAACGAGCTCGATTCAATCACAAGAATCGCGTAAAATGACAGTATCACACAGTGATTTCACGTAAACCTCTCGATTTCGCAAGCTATGGCATCAATGTTAGCAGCGTCAGAGTGGTCAAATGTCGATGTAGGTACCAATGGAAAGGTCTCTCAGAGACCTTTCCATCGGAATATGGCACACCTCGTGATGAGCTTTGTGTATGGAGAATATTGATGTCCTAGGTCTCCCTATACAGGTTCCTGTCGCGATATTAATGTGTGGGTCGGGCCCAGCCCGCGCAACCCTCTCGGGTGCAGGCGTCTCAGCCCGCGGGCGCGTAGCCGAAGTCTTGCTTGTGCACTTGCTATTTATATGAACAGTAAATTTCTGAATTTTTTAAAATTAATTAATTTAATTGCAATTTTTCTAAGCTTCATAATTTGTTAATTACAACTCTAAATATATTGATGATATATCTCAAAATGCTTAGAAGAATGCAATGATTAATATTATTCTATTTGGTGATTAGTTCCACTTATCATATTTTTAATTAAATTATCACTTAAACTTCAAAGCCTCATAACTTCTTAACCACATATCCAAATATATTAATGTTATATCTCAAAGTGCTTAGAAAATTACAATGATTAATATTATGTGATTAATTTTCTATTTGGTGATTAGTTTCACTAATCATTTTTTGGACTAATTAATCACTTAACCCTAAATTTTGGTAATGCCATAACTTAGTCAAATCACATCCAAATGTAGTGATCCAATACACAATTTCAATCATAAAAATATAAAAAACATTAATTTCATTAAAATCAAATTTTGATAATTAATTTTACTAATCATCTTTTTAATTATCATTAAGGGTGATTAGGCTCTATCTTAACCAATTGGTGTCCAAATTCAGCGTACTTATTGTCATTTTACTCATTATGATATAATAAATATATAGCCACTATTTATATATTAATTGAACATCATTTGAAGATTTTGAGTTTTTGACTCATTAATTAATTATTATTTTAATTCTAAAAATCAGGATTTTCCTTTTCTTGCTTCAAAACCCTAAGATGACTTAAGGAAACTTATATTATGATATAATTGATCATCAAATGATGAATTGAGTAAGAATATAGCTAGTTTGACTCAAATTGTGGTTAAGACCTATTAAACTTAACCCTTAAGAGAAAGATAGATTATATAGAAGTCTTTGATTAAATAATCAAAGTGTCATGAATTTAGTAGTAAATCATAATTGTGATACTCGTAACTAAGAAACTATCCTAATGAGTTTAGAAAAGCACTATTATAAGGGGGTGACTAAGTCACTCAATCTAGCAAGTTTAGTGATTAAATCCTTTAGATCTTATTGAATAATCAAAGTGCTTAATAATGACTTGTCTAGTGAAGTGTTACGCATAACTTAGCCAACTCAGTGATTGCATCCTTTAGATATCATTAAATAAGTTATGAACCTTCAATGACCTACCTAGTGTAGGTTAAGCTACTATAGTATGCTAAGTGTAAGATAGAATTATCTAGGATGTTAAAGATTAAATCTTAAATATAATCACATTATAAAGAATAAGTGATTTAGATTAGATTCCCTTAAGACCTTAGTAATCTAAGAGTCTAATAAAGTTTTGTCTAGTGTAGTGTTACATTCAATCCAGCATGCTTAGTTAATAGATCCCTTAGATCTCATCGAATGAGATAAAAATAGTGATTTACCTTATCTCATGACAAGTATAAGGACTAGAATCATTTATGATGTTGTTAAGCCTTAAAATATAATTATATCTTAGACTTAAATATTTTTGAGAGGCATTATTGATTATGTCATTTAAGACTATAACTTAGTGTAGAGTCATACATAATTGAATATAGAGAAGATCATTCATTATAAGAAGTGTAGAATGACATCAATCTTATTAAGAATAATTTAGATTATCCTTAATACCTAGTTAATCCTTGGGGTGCTATATATTTAAGTAGTTAGTTTAGGTTAATGAGTTATAATGAATTATTAAGTGATAATCCATGCCATAAGGTGTTAATAGAATCTTATGAATGAGAATTTGTGAGATAATGACCTTTGTGATACATTAAAGTTAAATTTTATTACCTAAGTACTTATGAGACTAGTATTATTCTACTTAGTGGCTTGTTAAGCAAATCAAAATATGTTAGATAGAGAACCAAAGATTGAATATTGTTAAATAGAATCAGGATTATTCATTAAAGATATTATAACCCATTAGATATGAATAGAGTATCACCTATCCAATAATTTAGTTTTCATTTAGACTTAATTGTAATAAATTGAGAATATATAATTAATGTAATATGTCATCCCTTAAATGTAAGAATGACTCAGGTGCCTTAGTATTTATAAACAAGTAGTAAGCAACTATCATTGTTCATTAAAACCCAGTGATAGACTTTAATCTCCAAATCTATAAGAGATTAAAGATTTGGGTCTTAAGTTAGTAAGACTTTTACCTTGAGACTTTATTAGAAACTCATAATATATAGTTTAATTGTAGTGTTCCTAAAGAGGTAGGAATACTCAAACCTTAGACATTATGGCTAACTTGGAATTTAATAAATCCTTAAGTTAAGCTTAAGATGTTGACTAGAAGATTTTAAGTATAGAATATAATCCAAAGAATGGGATTTTAGTCATTAAACACCAAGTTGGGGTTAAATTGATCTAATTCTTAGAAACATTATGCTTTAAAATAAGTGACAATATACCTATTTTGATAACTTTAAAGGGTATGTTAGATATCATAAGCTGTGAGATTATAGTGAATTTCAGAGTAAAGTTTGATGATTCCAAAATATAAGCATTTTAATAACTTAGTAAGCTTATATTGAGCATTTGAAGTTGGATTATTTGATAACTTAGTAGTCAATAGAATGAGCTCTTGACTCATAATCAATATTTATACTTATAAATTATATTATCATCTTATAAAACTTAATAGAAATATTATTTTCCAAAAATCACATTATTATATTACTATACTTTAATTAACATAGAGATCTTTGATACCTATTAGGATATAAAATTAAAATAGAAAACAATGGATGTCATGTGATTTACAATAATTTGATAATACTTAAAACGCTACAACACATTGAGATCAAAATCTTGAAACCATTCATTAAAACAATATGCATAAAAATTAAACATTTAAAATATTTTTCAGAGGGGTTATATATGGCAGATTATTATACAACTGTGATTAAACCTGTGCAGGCTATTGGTGTATCAGGAGACTTACAACAAAGTGTATGTAAGTGTTGTGATTAAAGCAATACATTTTCCCTTAGTTTTGCAAGGTTTACTAGTAGGGTTTGATTTTAATTTTTCCAATTAAATATGATAGATTACATTTAAAAATAAGCAACTCATTAATCCTATTATGCTTCCCGTATGAGCCCAATATTAAAGCTGTGATAGTATCCATCATTTAATCTCTTCTATTAGAAATTGTTGCTTCTTGATTAAACCGTCATTTAATCTCTTCTATTACTGATTTTTAAATTTGGTAAGGAGTGTCCTTTGAAGAAAGTTAGTTGATTCTCTTTCTTGAGTCAATGCCAATTATTGACTAGCAACCACCTCAACATTTTTGCACTTGGATGATCATCCAAATAAGTTAACCATTGCTTTTAGTGGTTTTTTAACTACACTAAATTGAATGTTTGATTTCGATAGCCCATGAATGAATGATTGCTAATGTTATCTTCAATGTTTTATGGGAAGCTAGTGTGAATCAAACCACATAATCCACTACTGCTAACCATCCTTTTATTTGGGGTGTTTTTGAAATAGAAAATGGTCAACAAATAGACTAGCAATATGGGTAAGGCTTATGATGCTTTTAGGTGGTTAGGAAGTTTATCCAACATCTCATAGATTTTATCAATGTTATACAAACAAAATTTACACATCACCGAGCTATCACAATATGATGGAGCGATCAAACAATCCTTTACAAAGTTCAACAATGTAAGGTTTATGGTGAAAATGAGCTATGTTTGAGCAAGGCAAACCAAGGCTATGTTTGAGCTCTCTGCTCATTTGATTTTAATCTAGCTCAAGTTCAAGTCGAACTTGATTTAGGCTCGAAAATTGTGAATTTGGGCTCGATTCGATTGAACTAGGCTTGGCTCGGTTCATGTCGATATTTGGGCAATTACATCTCATCTCATCTCATTCGGGCTCAATATAAAGAGGCTCAGTTCTTTTGCAACTTCTTGTTCTGATCTTCCCAAGACCTTGTATACATTAATTTGTTTTTCATGATGATAACATGAGAACTAAATTTAGCAAGCATATGAGATTTTACAAAAATATTACCATTTGAAAAAAAAAAACCTAAATATTATTTAATATCTATATATATATATATATATATATATATATATATGTGTGTGTGTATATTGTAACTTAATGGTTGAAGCTCAGGATTTGATATCCTATGTCATTGACTCAAATCCCACTAACCACCCATAAGAATATATATATTTATATATATCACTAACATCTAATAATTCTCCTTTCTCCATTTTGAACATTCCAAAATGCTAAGATGATAATTTTGATGTAACAATAAAAACTAGTGACAATGTTGTAACAAATGTTAAATATGAAAATAATACTAATCGTTTATATTTGAGAAGGAAGTCTCTATACTACCCCTCCAGTGCCCCCTCACTACCTCAATATCATTAATGCATATAAATCTAATGTTTAAATCATGATAATTGAAATTCGATAGGTACAAGTATGATTATAAATCCATTAAAAATATATAATCAACTAGAAAAAAATATTAGGCATCAAAACTGAAGCATTTTCCGTTTGAGATACCAATTTAGCTCACGTGATGTTGAAAATTTGTGTTACTAACAAAGGGCTGACAATTTACTCTATACTTAAAACTCAAACTCGAAATATTTTGAATCGAGTTCGAATCAAGCGGCTCGACTCGAACCTAATTTGACTTGACTCAAAATGACTCGAACTCATTAAACGAGTCTAGTCAAGTTTGAGTCAGACAAAACTCAAAAAATTCGTTTAAGTTTGAATTAACTCGACTCAAACTGGACTCAAGCCTGACATGCTAAAACTTTACTTCCCAATTACTATTATTAAGAATGAAAATATATAATATATATTTTATTTTATTTTTTTTTTAAAGTTGAGCCTTATTTGGAAAATATGTAACCCATCAAATTTGAACTATTGACCTATCAAAAGTTCAAACCTAAAGAGCTCAACTACTGAGCCACAATACTATTCACATAATGCATAATATTTGAAGCTAAGAAACTAATGTTTGTTAGCTGACAATTATCTCCAAGCTTGGGCTGCTGTGTTCAATAGAAAACGGTAATCAGAATTTCAGACACAGGAAATGGCACATCTGCTTCCAGAAAAGCAGAAACGTCCATAAATGGGCATATAGGCACTACTGTTTGATAAGGCTGAGCTAGCAGAAATTGAGATCTCCTGAAGTGGCAGGAGTTTTGAATAAAAGGGTAAAAATTAGGAACGATACTGTAAGAAATTAAATGCTGACATCATGAAAACAAAGGCTCAGCTGAAAAATCAAGCAAAAAATGCACACAATCAAATACACAAATAGTAATATAAAGACAGCACCTGCTAAATTCGACAAAACAAGGAACAAAGAGAAATGCCAGCCAAAATAATGAATGGAGAACTGCTCTGAGATGTTGTGTGAACTTAAAGGGTAGTTGCATAGAACAAGTGTAAAACCAACAATATCATGTGAGATAATGTTTTGGCTTGTAAAGCAGAAACTTAGGAATAAAAAGATATGAGATTAGGCAGCTAAGATAGATGGGAGGATATATACAAAAAGGATATGGTTTGGAATGAGTAGATTCATAGCATGATTGGAGTAAATTCAACAAAAGACAAACCCAAAGAAAGTCATCTTTAGATGGTTTGAAATTATTAAGCATGTAGATAATTAGAGGTCTCTTTAAATGTTACTCCCAAAACACAAATCTTTTAACTCATCAAATCTACCACTTTTTATATGGACTAAAATCAGGGTTATTTATTCCATTATTCAATTTTAATCACGCCCTCTACTTTAATTATAAGTTCTAGCTGCTCGTCACCTCCAGCTTTGAGAAGCTTATTGCCTTCCAACTTGAAGCTTATCTCCTACAACTGTGCGAAGCGCATTCCCTCAAGTTGCACAAAGCTTGTTGCAGAATATTTAATTGCATAGACTTTGCAGTTGCCTCTGAAGAGATATTCCACAATATATTCAAGTTTAATTAAGCATAAATGAGGATTATGAAATGGAAGGGTGTAAATGGCATAAATTGGTAGTGGTATATTTGGTGTATTTTTACAATTTCAGTGTTATGGAAGTAATACTTAAAGAGTAGCTGTATTGTGGTTAAATAATTGAGATTTCAGTGTTATGCGAGTAAAACTTCTCAAAGACACAAATGATCTCCCATACTTGAAGCACAAGGTGGAACTAGGGTTTAGATTTGTGAGACTTGTAAGATTTGTAAGCACCAGCCAATCTAAATTAAGTAGCAGAAATAACAAATAGAATATCAAAATTCAAACTTTTTTGTCAAACTGCAGAAGAAACACAATCTTAGTACAACATGCATAAAAACACGTCCAATCTAACACAAGAATCCAAAATTTCAAGAGAATGCCAAATAATCAGTTTTCTCATAAAAAACTGCAGAAACATACTCTTCTTAGCTTAGCACAATATGCAAAAACACTCATCCAATCTTAACACAAGCAGCAGAAATATATAAAGATCATATCCAAAGTTCATTATTCGATCAAGCGATAGAGAATTTGATCCCTCATTTGGGATAACAAGTTATAAGAAGATTCCATCTTTAACTTATAACAACAGGATATTAGTAACGAGAAGATAAGGGGGTAAGAAATGGCTAGAAAATATATATTAAAACTTCAAACCTCGAACTATGGAAGAAAGCCCTAGATCTTGTCGATGTCTTCGTCCTCGAACTCGATGTAGTCATCTCCGGCACCATCTTCCTCCTCATCGAGACCACCTGCGATGCCCTCGTTAAGGCGTGTGCTCTCCGGCAGCTCTCCATAGGCTTTCAAAAGGCGAGCCTCATCGGGCATGTATTTGAGTATGACGTCGGCCTTGTCATCCTGGTAATCTCGGAGGCCGACGAGAACGATGTCGCCCGCGGCAATCCATACCTTCTTATGCATCTTTCCTCGTATGTGGCAGAGTCTCTTGGTTCCATCGATGCACATGGCTTCGCAGCGGCCATTGCCGAGCATCCGGAGAACTTGGGCGTACTCCTGCCCGTCCTCCTTGAATACGAGCTCGCGCTTCTCATCGTCGGCCTCGTTCTTCCCTCTCTTCCGATTCTTACCTCCCTTTCCCTTATTCTTCGGCATGCCGAACCCTAATTTGGCAAACCCTAACCCTAGAAAGCTCGGTGCTTTCAATGGGAAGGAATTATTCTGCTGGAAAAGTGGGCGTTCGGACCACGACAACACTTTTTGAAGTTTTCAATTTAAAAAGAAAACGATAATTACAATAATAATAAAAAGAGATACTATTTAAATGTATGAATATGATATCCAAACAAAATTTATTCAATAAAATTTAGATTTTATTTCAATATTAATTCTAAAAATAATATTTTTATTATTTAATATAAATAAATAAATATTAATAATATTATGTTCAAATTTTATTTGATAAATTTTTTAGGTGTCATATCAATATATTTAAATATCATTTCTCTAATAAAAATGTTATGACAAAAATTTCACTTTTTATTTAACATAGCTTATGAAATATTCGTATCTATCTATAAGTTCCTATATATTATATAGGTGGGAGAATATAGAGTGTGTGTGAGGCAACAATTTAGAAATGATGAGATGAGATCACGAGTAGAGATAAGAAAAGATGAATTTGAAGAGACTTTATTTAATAATAATTAAAAAAAATGTGAAGAAAAAGGATAAGGGATTCAATAAAAATAACGGAGAAGAGACTTTACGTTCGCAGAGAAGAAGTAGGCGTCAATCTCCTCTTCTCGCTTCTCCCGAAGCTCGTCTCCGCCAGACGTAGCGTCGGTGCTCCGCCATCGCTTCGTTTCGCCGGAAGCGCTCGCTTCTTCGACGTCTCGTCTCGCTTCGCTGATGCGCTCTCCTCGCTGACATGCTCACCTCGCTGACGTGCTCTCTCACCTTAGTTGCTCGCTGACGGGCTCGCCTCAATCGTCCGTCTACTCAATTACTCGCAAAGGTATAAATGCTTTAAATCAATGTTTTTTGTAATTATCCATTTTAAGTATTGTTAAGAAATTAGAGCAATCGTTATGATATTTTACACAAGAACATTCCCAAGCAATTACGGAATGTCAGAAGCCCGTTTGAACAAATATCAGATCTTATGATTAGGAAAATTCATCATGCACTCAGTTTATCTATTGTTAACATAATATGTCATTTTTTCCAATATTTTATAGTTAAGGTTAATAGTTTGGAAAGCTTTATTTTAATTTCTATGCTAAATTCAAAACAATAGTGTTGATGAATGTGATGTAAATTTCATTTAGCACATTAAATAACATTAAATAGACCCAATCTTTAGAATTGTTTTCTAAGATTTAAAAAATTATTGAACAAAATTGATTTGTTGAGACTCTTAAATGAATAGTTGTAGTTATTGGATTCGAACATATATTAGTAAAATTCACATTCATAAGGTGTTATTTATATAAGTCGAGGTGAGTTTTATGATTTGTAACACATCAAAAAATTGAGGTTTATTAATAAAATTCCCTTTTCTTGCAACTCTCCCATTTTTTTAAATATTTGAAGAAATGGAATAAAAAATGAGTTTGATCTTAAAATTCAATGTACTAATTGAATAGTCAATTCTAGCAACCCTTTCATTCATTATCTATATTGTTGTGGTCATAATTATAATTGTTAGTCCATCAACATGATTTATTGCACTCTCATAATTTATGGAAAATCCTTAAAGAGATTATTTTCTTGGATTTTGATAAATCTTGAACATTATATATTTGATTTTTAAATGAAGACTTATAGTCGTTGGATTCAAATATGCCAATGAAACTCGCATTCATAAAGTGTTATTTATATAAATTGAGAAGAATTTTATGATTTGTATCACACCAAAAAATTGAAGTTATTAATAAAGCTTTTTTTTTTCTCACAACTCCCCCATTTCATAAGTATTTAAAGATTTTTTCTAGCTTCTTATTTCAACAAGTTGAATCAAAGTTAAGTTAGATAAAAAAATCCCAATTAATTATAGAATAGTCAATTCTACCAATCCTTTCATTCCTAATCTATGTTCATAAAGAAAAAAATCCCAATTTGACCTAATTTGCAAAATAGCGATTTTAGGTCGTTACAGTAAGCCCTGAAATCGGTGATATAAATGATGATATAGCTGAACATTCAATAATAAGGAATATGAGGTTGATCCTCAGGTTGGTGATAGTATACAGTTGGTTGCTTTTGATTCAATTGATCATATGCTAGAGGCCAGTCAGCTATTAGTGAGATATCTTTGGTTCATTTAGAGTTTGGTGACTATTTTGCATTTTTTTTTTTCAGTTTATTTATTTGTTTTGAGGTCACAAACTCTTTATCTGTTATACATTTATCATCATATTATCAAATGTAACAAATTTTAATATATATATATATATATATATATATATATATATATATATATATATATATATATATATATTAAAATTTTATGTTATTTTTAACTTTTCATGATATCTCTAATTACAATATTTAATGAATTGAGTTTGAGCAAAGCTAGTTTGCTTGAGGTGTTTTTGTCGAGCTCAGCTCGTACGATTTATGGCCAAGCTCGAATAAGGCTGGAATATGGTGCGAGTCTCAAAACATATTTACTAAATTGAAGCTCAATACTAATTTTCTCTAATGTGGTGAGTTCTTAGCTTGAGGTAGCAAGGCATGAACAGACTTAGTTTTAAGCAAAGTTAAATAGTATTGTATGTAAGAAATACCAATGCAAGCTTTGAGTAACCAAACCCATTTTTGTAGATTTAGAGATTTTTTTTTTGTAAATCTAAAATAAAATATGTAGAGTATAAGTTTAATTTTATTAAGAGCCCTAATATCAAGGACATACCTATTAAGGATCATGTGATTAAGAAGAGCAAGAAGTTCAAATACTCAACTTCACAATTATCTCAAGAGTTTCTTAATATTTAAGAATTCTATTTAGTTATACTTAAGTGAGTTTTGTCTCAACTTAAACAACTAACATCATCGTTAGTATCAACACATCTCGCTAGTATTAATACATGATCCAAGAATTTATCATGTAAGTAGAACTAGAGGTGCCCTTTACAAGCTCAAACATTGTTTCCAACCATGTTGAGAAGATTAGTAAATGTGCTTACTTTCCCCTAATCATGGAGGAAGTCATAATAGACTTATTGCTCAAGACAGTAGTATTCAACATGTGAAGTACTCTCTTAGAATGATAGCATTTATGAAAAATTGCATAGAGGATCTCCTCCAAAATGAGCATCCCAAGCACCTTTGATAGCTTCATGAAAAATAGGAATGTTGCTTCATAAATTCATAAAACAGAATCTAGAGACCATGTTGTAATTTGATTTAGAGATGAGGAGCATGGCGTGATCATCGCAGACAAGAGAACTTTATAAAATGATGAGGATGAGGTCGACATCCATAAACTATTGCAGAGAACTCTGTCAAGGATTTCCTTAATTGGATTATTAATTTGATTATAATACCATGTGAAGCTAGGCAGAATAAAAATGCAATTATTAAAGGCAAAAGGTTTATTTGGGTAGATCACATTACCCCCAAGTTTTTCTTTAGCATATCACACAATTGAAGTCTCCCATAATTGCCCAAGGTTCATGGATAGCTGATGCAATATTAGTAATATGATTCCCAAAAAGAAGCCTAACATATTTTGTCATTTGAATAAATAAAGTGAGCCATCATTTGACTTTATCTGATTCAAAAAAATCATGTATAAGGTAAGCTGTGAAAATGATAGGACAAAAATATTCCATTTAACCCAAATCATGCAACTAGAGTATGTGCAAAATTGGGCCAAAAATATTTATTGTTTCAACTTTGATTCAATAATACCAACGATGTTAAGATGTAGACTTACTACTAAAAGTTCAAGCTCAGTAATATATGCACATCAGAGTGAAGGCCTTTGAAGTTCCAAATGGTAATTGTTGGCAAACTAGGCATAATAATATATGCTAATCAGAGGGAGAGACAACAGTGGACTTAAGAAAATTCAGAATCCATAAATTTCTTAACACCTAAGAGAAGAAAAACATAGATGTAAGAATTAACATCCTTGACCTCTATGAGGTTTCTTCTTCCAATAACCTCTAACATTTTCTTTGTAAAAAGCCTTCGTGCAAAGTTAAGTTAAAATTCACGTTAATGGGATCGCGGTGAGAACGAGTCACAAAAAAACTAGGAGGTTCAACTATAGAGGAGAGAGAGCCACTGCCAGACATGCCCTATGCCAAAGAGACCCCCATTCTCACGGATCGAAGGAGCCCCGAGACTCTCCGCCGAAATGGAAGGGGGTAGACTCATCACCTCAAGGAAACCTTGACCCTTTTGTGCAATATTCCTAAAACTCATTGGTTCTTACCAATCCTTGGTGTCGTGATTGTATTTGTAACAGTATGTTTGCCTGACTAGCTTCTTTTTGAATCTAATTTTTTAAATTACACACGCTTACAATTTATACATAATGATTCAGGTTATATTTTAAATTTTTATAAATATAAAATTTAATACTTTTTTTGTGTAGCATTATGCAAATACACATATATTTAAATCTCAAAAGATAAATGCTAGGCTTCATATAAATTGCATTTTCTAAAAGAAAAATACTATTTAAATTCATTGATATAATATCTAAAAAAATAAAAATTTGAATATTATTTCAATACAAACTTTAAAAATAATATTTTTATTATTTTAATATAAATAAATAAAATATGAATAAAATAATATAAATAAATTACGCAGTCAATAATATCTTATTTCTTATGATAATAAACACTTAAAATTTACTTTTAATAAGAATAGCACAAATAATTTCTCAAAATTAAAGCTCAAAGTTGAAGAAAGTTTTAAGTGTACCAATGGTGCTCACTCCATAATCCCAATATAATCAATACATCTAAATTTAATATTAAATTAATAAAATTAAAATATATTATTCAAAATTATAAATATAACGATATAGAAAGCTAGAAAAAATAGTTCTATCGCAAGTTATTAGTATTTTCTAATCTTTACTAAAATGATAGTTAATTAGAATTCAATATGCTTGGTTGGTGAATATAAACTTGAATTATTATACATAGTGGTTTCATCAAGTCTAATTAAACTCGAACTCAAATTAATCCATTTTGCCTTGAATCGAAATCGAATCGGCTCAAATTGAAATTTAACACATACTAATTCATTACCAAGCTAATGTAACAAATAGAAAACAAATGCATGTAATTCTATGAATGGTTGAAGGTTGGGTGGCTTGTATTTTGAATCTTTTGATCGATCGGAGGAACTCGGATCAACATATCATTTGTAATCCTTTTAGACTTAATCCAACCATCTCAAATGTAATGAAATATAAAATAAACACAACATAAAAACTACTAATTATAGATATTATTGATCTACAGAAGAAATAAAATCTCAATATGCAGAAAACACTGAATGCAAAAATAAGAGAGCTGAAATAAAAAATAACAGCATGTTACTTGCACTAATCACAAACTAGTTAGTAGACTAAACAAATACTAGCTGAACAATTCACAACTTCCTATAATGAACAAATTCTAAAATTCAAATCTCACATTAATTACACAGTTTAAATCATATAATGCTAAAATTACTTGGCTAGAAGGCAAAAAAATACTCCAGCGAGTTTCAAATCATAAAATCCCATAATTAAATTGCAAATTGGAGAATTCAAAAACTAAAAATATGTGATTTTGTGAAAGCAGTGTGTGGCTAACTAGTTTATGATATGAATTTATGATCATTTGGAGAGATTCAGATTAACAAATCATTAGGCAAGTCTCACATAGTTATGATCATTTTAGACTATCTAGCCATCTCAAATGATTATTCAAATGTGGCAAGTTACAAAAATTCAAATACAAAAAACAATAGCTGCATAAATCTCAAAATGCATAAACTACCAGAAACCAATAATCACAGAAATCACACTGAATGCAGAAATAGAAATATTTGAATTCAATAAACCAAAAACCACTGAATGTAGAAATCACAGAAATCAACATGCATAAACCTCAACCTGAAAAATCACACTGCGTAAATAACAGAATACAAAAATTATGCCTACAGAAACTAATGACTGCAGAAACCATAAAACTAGAGAAGGCAAAAAATCCCAGTCTACAAAAACACTAAATACAAGTCACTGAAAGTAGAAATTAAAAAATACAAAAATAACTGAATGGAAAACTCAAAGAATACAATAATAGTAGAAAGCAAACATCATAAAAATCAAGGATCACAGTGAGCACATGTAGTAAAAATCATTGAACGCGTCAATTATAGAATGCAGAAACAACAGGTTGCACAGCAACAATCACATGTTGCATAAATCACATCATATAATGTACAAAACATAGAAAGTACAACATCAAACAACCATAAATTTCTGAGAAAGAATCTAAATCATATGTGCATTTAATTATTATTTTTCATCATTGTCCCATTTATCCCCTATTAGATAACTGAGTAATTCAAACAACCAGCAAGTGTTAGATATGTGCTTTTGCACGAATAAGGATAGTTGAGCTGAGTAGTCAATGAAATCATAACATCATAATTTGTCCCTTGCAAGATTGGACAGAATTAAAATGTAACAATTTAAATATTACAGAAGTTATCAAAATATTAAATGTTTGGCTATGCTTAAGCTCTCAACATACAAGATGGGCATCATCATTAGACATTAATGCATTAATGCATCATTAAAAAAAATATTAGATATTATATATTTGCAGGTATAAGCCATTGATCCTGCAGATTACAAATATAAAAAACATTAACTTATTAACATGAAAAAAAAACCTCTTCAATACTATAGTAGGCAAGCAGGTTGTTAATTTTTTTAATATATGAAAAAATAACCTCTTCAACATAGTGTTGATGTTGAATTAATTTCCCTTAAGCCAACTTAAAGTGCAAATAAGAGCATTAATTGTACTCGATGACAAAAAACTTGTATAATCATCAAGAACACAACGACCATCACTAAAAGTCGACTCAGATGCAACAGTTGTCATAGAAATAGTGAGAATATCTTTGGCTATCTTTACTAGTATAGGCTACTTTAATGAAATCATTTTTAAACACTTTAAAATATCAAAAGAATGCTACTGCACTAGTGAGAGCTTAATGCGGTTCTCATCTAAATACATCTCCAATTCAGATTTTAAAAGTTGTGTTGCACATGCTGATTCGAGAAATGAGTCAAAAATTTGCAAAATTGAACTCTTTGGCTTATAATATTTTGTGCTTATGTTTTTATATTGCATTAAAACTGAATTATTATACTACTTGTATTTCCCTTATATGTGCCAATAGAATAGTAGCCATATAATTCACGTAAATCCTAACACATTTATGTTATCATCAAGTATAGACCCATGATAGATACAACGAAAAGCAAATTGAATAAAAATCATTTTTCATCTTGGATAAAGCGCAATAGCAATGTACAACAGTAAATTAGTTTTACCCCAATACTTTTCAAAGCTTTTTTCATGCTCAAGCACATAAGCCCAATCAAATCATCATAATCGCATGCACCGCTCTCGAAAACACATTTAATTTCAATCTTTTCAGACAAACAAATTAAATGTAGGGTATTTTGTTCCGAAATTAACTTTAAAGTATTTTCAAAAGATTTCAAAATACATCAGTTTCTATCAAATCAATCCCAATCAACATCATTCAAAAACCCTAACTAAGACTATTGTCTTTCATACAAAATTCATACAACACAATTTTATAATAAAAGTCACATTCAAATAACATATATAATGTTGAGTTCCACCATATTTTTATATCACTTGAAAGACCCCTATTAGTAGTGGACACACCTAAAGTCACATGTTTGTTGATACACTCATAAATAGCATCAGCAATAACAATTGCACTATGTAGATGATCAACATATAAAAAACTTCTGATGCAACATCCGCTCAGAGCCAACAAAATGTGCTGTCAAGTACATGCAGCAAACTGATTAGTTGAATGTCCAATAATTTGATGTTAGTGACACATGATCAACAAACATTAATAATTTTAGCAGCTTACCTCTTTCTATATCATAAACTTTCAAACACTCTTGCCTTTATTGTCTTTATACATATATTCCTGTAACTTGTTTATGGTACGACATAATATATGAAATAAGACTGTTCAACAAAACAAATAGCAATTCAAATGTGCCTACCTTCTAAGAATCATACGAAAATGCAATACAAATGCTATCAAGATCAATGTAAGCACAATTTCTTTGTTCACAAGTTCAGAATTAAAATATTATTATTTTTTATGAGCTTGTACTATAACTGGGAAAATTTATATGCCTAAATCATTTAAAAGTGGGCCCAGACTTTTGGTGCTCATAAGACTTGTGACAATGTCAACAAGTCATTTTATCAATGGTATTTTCCTTGTTATCCTAAACGTTAAAAGCCTCAAAATGCTCTCACACTTCACTCTTTTTTTTACCCCACCTCTATTTCCTATTTACTTGATCGTGCTTGGGTAGAAGCAGTATTATGATCAATTATCTTTTGAACATCGTTTGAGTTAACTAGCATTAATTGATTAGACCACATATTTTCAGCTTCAACAATATTACCTCTATCAACATCGTTTTCATTTAAACACTCCATGTAACTATAATTATTTTAAGGAAATTAGATGCTACAAGAGGAAATTGCAAATACAGTATGACAACATTCAATAAAAGCTGTTATTTCTATAATGGCTCCATTCGATGATATTAACTTTCTATGAATAATGTGATCTTTGATTTATGAAATTGTGCTTCCCTCCTTTCTATGATCAGTTAATACAACATGCTATTATTACCTGATTTAGCTTTTACTTATTTCTATATTCAGTGATTTTTAAAATAAAAGATTTTTAATTCAATAATTTCTCAAATTCAATTTCTACAATTTGGGAATTTTTCAATACTCTAATCTTTAATTTCTGTGATTTATGCTTTCACTCAATTCAATTATTTTTGAATTCTTTAATTTCTGATTTGAGTAATTTTTTTATTTTCGCTTTCACGTATTTCTACACTAAGGAGTTTTTTGGAATGCAAAAACGCAGAGATAAAGTACTTTGATTACAGTGTAATCTAATAACTTTGTTTGTATTTTTTTCTTGAAAATAAAATAATCTACAAAGCATGATGTTTCAAGTAATCTAAAAGGGTAAGATTACCCCATAAATTTTTTTTTCAAAATTTTTTTCTTCCCCCTAACTTTTTTTTTTGCAAACAATTTTCTTCACAATGCTACGGTCAATTCGTGCAAAAGAACGAATTGATCCCCTCCGTTTGATTCATTTCCCTTCAAGCTTTGCCGGTTGTTACTTTCGTCTCGAACTGTTACTCAATTTGAGATGAACGAATAGTCAGATCACGATGTTCTCGAAGATGAATCGCAAACAAAAGTAACAACTCGACCTGTGAATCAAATCCCAAAATGAACAGTCTTCGAGCTTCGTCAGGGTTCCTCCCAGTGATTCTCTTCTTCGAACGGACGAGAACGATTTCTCATTTGTTCCTCCCTGCGTTTGTTTCTCCGCATAAAACTATAGGCATCGGCTGCAAAGGCCTTCGCCTTCTGCTGTGAACATCAACGGCGAAGGCGTGGATATTTTGTCGTCAAAAACAAATGAAACATCAACATTTTGCAAATGAAGTGTAGAAGACTCTGCGTAATCCCAAAAATTGGTCCAATCGACTGTAAAACTTCAGTGTGGGTTATTTAAAGCTCAGTAAAACTTTTACTCCATTTTTTACTTAACATCCAAATTTCTTTTAGTGCCAAACAGTTCTAAGTGATTTAAGAATTCAATGATTTTTGCATCCAATGGCTTCTACAGACAAGTCATTATGTGATTTGTACGTGCATGTGATTTGTGCATGCATGTGAATTGTGCAGCTTGATTTGTGCAGTCTGCCAGTATGTGACTATCAGTGCATGCTCAACAAAAACAATTGAGGCAATAGTAACATCTAATATGCCATCACACAGGCACAAGACTAACTGTGGGAACAAGATCACTAGCATAGTAAAATACTAATATCATTCATTACTAACATCAGTCAATAGCCATCATTAACTGTGATTTGCATGCACATCAGTGTACTCTTACAGTAGCAGAGAAATTAAACAACAAATCAATAAACCCAAACAAGCTGAGGCAAATGCTGAAGAATAACACAAATCTACTTATCTACTTTCCCAAATAAATAAGAATAAAAATCTACAAATAAATTTGCAAAAAATAAGACATGCTTTCAATTAAAAAAATTGTATGCATATGACATCAATAGATCTATTTTCCCAAGAAATAAAAAAAAAAGAAAAAAGTAAAACATATCTACAAAAAACATTTCATCTACTCGTCAACTTTCCCAAAAAAAACTAAATCAACATTTATTAGTCAATGAAAAAAAAAATTACGAGAACTGCTTGCAGCAAAAATATTGGCTCGAATATTTAGAAATATTAGCTTTCTATGATTCAAAACATACATTAACCACACATAAAAAAAGCAAACTAATATTAGCTAATACACAACTTACAAAACCTCTACAGATGCACGATTGAAAAAACATAAACAACAAAATCACAGAAGGATCGTTGGTTGTAAGAAAATCCCAGATAAAAATTAGAAGAATTGCAAGAGTTAGAGGAAGATGAGAAGTGAGAACTAAGAAGAATTGAGAGTATTTTAGGGTTAGCCAGCAGAGATGAAGCGTCAAAGGTTTGAAGACTTTTATCCTCCTGAACCTCCTTGAACTATGAAACCGAGTTATCAATCGTTGATTTATGAGAATTTGAACCAACAGCAGCCCTGATTTCTCTAACACTATTTCTAAGTTTTTTTTTTTATTTTAGCTGTCTTTTTTTAATATCCACGCTCAGACAGACATTCAAAGTTTCGAACCCAAAATAAGGAATTGAGAATACAATGCTACTTCATTTCCCTGCTTGGCATATAATTTAATTTTTTATATATTTCGAGTTGATTCGATTCGTGTCATAGACAACTCGAACTCAATTAGAAATTCATTCGATTCTATCCATTTAACTCGTAAATCAAGTCAAATATTTCTAGCCGATTTCAAGTGACCTTCGAGTGAGTCCCATGTTTCGAGTAAATTTTTCAGCCCTTGCTTTTCGGTATATTAAATCGCAGCAAAATCCCAGAGAGACGCATTTAAATGTAGCAAAATATAATTTTGGAAGTATGTTCTCAGTATCCTAAGAATTTCGAAGTACCAGACCTAATTGGTTTATTCAGATTCAAATCTTGTTAGATCAACAAGTTAAAAAGAGCATTTTAAGGACTTCTTAGTCGATTATTAGTTCACTTATTTTATTGTCAAGTAAAAAATAAGGATCAATAGATACATCTACTTTAAAAATTGAATATATAACAGTTTGAGTTGTATTGCTCAAATTCTATAATTTACGCAGCAATTATTGATTATGGAATAAGACTATCATGTATTCCAATTAAATGTGAATATCAATGCAATAAGTTCAACTAAGAATCCAATTCCATATTCACAAGCCAAAAACATTGATATCTGGCATCATTAAATCCATGATCATGCCAGTAAAGGAGAAGTAGAACTAAAATTCAGTAACACATAATCTAACTCACTAATATATTAACTAAGCCATTGACATGTGATTAATTTAATTTCAGTGAGCTAAGTGCAATTAGTCCAATTATTTTTTCACAAGTTTGATGTTCTGCTATTCATCACGCCACTTCTAAAGTCGCAGCACAAAACGTTGGTTTTGGCATTTTGCAATGCCAGATTACAATTCACTGATTCTTGCTGTTTTGAATTTTTTGCAGCCATTTTCAAAGCTACTAGGTTATTTGACTACTTTTACAGCCGTTTCCAAAGCCACGTGTATTTTATTCTATTTTGACTTTCTATATTTGACTCTGGGTAGGATTTTATTGTCTTGAAATTCTTAAATGCTTATCTGATGTTAATAAATGGTCGTTTCTTTTTCTTTAACGACATTATTTGCATCATTATTATTAAAAATAAAAATAAGTGCTTGTCAAATTAAAAATAGAGATTATTGATCCTTCAACTGCCAGCTTTTCACCTGAAGTTACAAAGCAGTCCACTATGTGTTTTCATTGATGCCTCAAGGTCATCCAAAGGGCTTCATTTATCCTAGCAACATAGGTTAGGTTCAGTAAGGTTCATGGGTACCAAAACACATATAATACTATATTCCTAACATGAAACATGCTGCCTTCAACATATACATAAAAAAGATCATATAGTTGGAGAAAAGAAACTTCGTAAAGTATGAGCATAAGGCATGTAATGATGAAAAAATCTTCCTTATAATGCTTTAACGTGTTTTGCATTCATTAAAGATGTATAATTTTCTTTTTCAATTAACTCGAATCAAATAGTTAAAATTCAACGTCCAACTATAGCCAATGAAATAATACTCTACACCATATTAAGTAATAAATTATAGTTGAAAAGACTGACAAGATTCCCCTATATTAGATCCAAATGCAGTAAGAGTATCAAATCTTCGCAAACCACATAGAATGCAAAATTACAGAAATGTACTAGAAATCCAGAAGGAAAACAAGCCAAAAATAATTACCAGTAGCTTCTCAAAATATAATTATGGAAATACCCATACTGAAACATCCCAAAGCCACCCAAGGACTTAGGCGCTCACCTGAAAGAAACAAAACGTTTATGAAATGTAACTCTCAAGATCATAAAGTGGCTCTAAAGAGTTGATCAAAGTCACAGCTAGATGACTATCAAATTTAGGTAATCTGCAGCATGGGAATTATAATCGGCGACAGAAGAAATTCGCTAGTAAGATAAAGAAATTCGCTAGGAATTATAGTTGTACGGCTCACCCTTGTATATACAAATGTAAAATAATATCGAAATATAATTTATCCCACCATATCCTCAATTGGCGGTGCTACTAGTATTGAGTGTCAAACATATAATTATTCTTCAAGTAATTGATTCTTTCTTACCACTACATACCCATCTTAGCAATCTTAATTGTACAGCACTAAGTTTGACTATCGTTCAACAATCAAATATACAGCAGAGTTATTTGTAGTTTTGTAACTAGCAGCACTAAATTTAATAGTATCATCAAGGGTCTGATTTAATATGTTTTAGCTATCTAGAATCTTTTCTAAGCTTATATCCTCAACGAGAGTTGCTCCACCCTTGCTATTAAAACACTCATTTCCCATCATTTTCTAACATGTACGCCCACGCATCCACCTTAGCTTCTCTACGACACCTAATTTATTAGCATGCTTCAGCTTTGTAGCTAACACTGCCCTACTTAATATTATCAGACTAATAAATATTATTCTATAAAACTTTCCGTATGGTGGAATTCTTTTATAGCACACTCCATTTCATACAACCCTCATGAATCATGTTAATCACATCTTTTTCTACGTTCATATAACATATTTATGGCACTTAAATCCTTGATTGTAGCCCAAAAAAATCACTTAAATTTAAAATACTGACCTAATTATCAACTCAACACTATGGCTAAATAATAAAAAAAATATTCAGTCATCGCTTTGCCATTTCTAAGAGCAGAATCTTTGCCAAAAATCCTTCAAAGCTACTACTTATTATCTATATCATTAAAAATGTCATTTGTAAATGAGCACAAAACATATTTTTTTGAATATCGTTTGTATGAATACCGATAACTAACAAAAAAGATAAATATTAATGATGATAATTGGTGAAATCTGTATGAATACCAATAACTAAAAAAATCTATATATATTAATGATGATAATTAGTGAAATCTTAATGTAATTGAAAACTATTAGATCACTCCGCAATTAGGTTCAAGTGCAAAGATATACTTCACAATACAACTTCTACAACTTTTGCATATCTTTTATAGGTTATTTTTCATTATGCACACTAAATTCGTTCTCATGTAGTATTAAAAATAACATTCATCATGCATAATTATCAAAAATAACAGAAATTAATTCACATCTAGTAAATTGAAAAATTAAAGTTAACAAAAATAACATACTGCTTTTTTGTTTACCCAATAAACTTTTCCATTAAAAGATTGTTTGGTATGCAATAGTGAGTGTAAAGCAATTCTTTTACAGGTAAAATAAATTTTTAGCATTGGTATAAGATAAAGTAAAAGCAACGTAATATAGCAGAGCAATCAAATTACTATGCTATAATTAGAGCCACAGTTTACAAATCCCACTCAAAACAAGATTTCCGATTATGCAAAGTTTCCTAACACTGCAATTTTCACCGTAGGTCATCGCATCCCACTTTGGTGGCACCTCCATCGCACCTTGTCACAGGTCGTCGCAGTATTCGTCGCACCACCATTGCAGTTTGTTAAAATTTCCGTCGCAATTCGTCTTCCCATTCATCACGTTGCACTTCGTCACAGTATTTAAAGCGTCACAGCATATCTGTTGCATAGTATCGCGGTTCGTTGTGATTTCCAAAGCAGGTGGCATCACATCATCTCTGTCTAGTGGCGTCACGGCACCTCTATAGCAGGGCAACTTAATCTTAAAGAATTCTACTATATACGTGTCGATGGACTTTTACCTATATTCATCTTGATGATTTTTGCTATATTCGTCAATGGATTATGCTATATTCATTTCAATTGATTCTCTGCCCAAGATTGTATTAGGAAATTATAAGCCGACTGTTTATTTTGCTGGGCTTTAAACAAAATAATAAATCTAGACAAGCATCCTAATTCAATTTACAAAAAACTTCTGCTAATGATCGATTGAGTGATGTAAGAAAAATATTCCAAAGGGATAAGAATAATGTAAAAAAAAAATTATACTGATAATTGATTTTAAGTTTGACATTGAGTTTAATATTGAGCTAAGAGCAATGTAGAAAAAAAAATTCTGCTGATTATCAATTTTGAGTTTGATATTACTGCAATAATACAAATTTTCAAAAAGATAATTTTACCACTGAATTACGCAGTGCATCAAACTCTAAAGACTATTTGATCCCAGATGAACAATCAAATAACTATAAAATAATCAGACTACAATATAATCAAATTACATAACAAATCCAGCATACCAAATAATCTTAAATCTGTTGGCTCCCCACCACATAATATCTTAAGTATAAAATTAACATATATTAATGAATAAAAATTATTAAAAATCTTTATTTTCTATTTATACTTTTTCATTAATTGTGCCAACATAAATATCACATTCACAATAAATATTTCTAGAAAACAAAATAAATCTATGATACCATAAAAAACTCAAGCTTGTTAAGAAACAAGTAAATTGGAAGATAAATTTAATCTTCCTTTTCATAGTCTTGCAATTAAAACTTTGTTCGATCATTTTCGGCTTATTAACCATTGTACAAAATTTTATTAGTGCTAATATTTTAAAAAAATTTGCAAGCACCATAATATTCATTATTTATAGATACAACATAGAAATTTTATATTCGCAATGTTACCACCTAAAACAATACATCATTACACCCAAAAATAATACTTCATTTGTACCTTTTTAAAAAAATGCAATTTCAAATATGAAAAAAAATTAGCTGATTAATTTCTAAGAAATAAAATTTGAATGCTAAGAATGCAAATAACAAATGTTGAATATTTAGCTAAATTTTAAAAAAATAAAATTTAAATGCTAAGAATGAAAATCAAAAGTGCTGAATATTACAAATATAATTATCCTTCTAGAAACATATACTGATGTTTATAAATTACATAAGATATTTTATAAAAATTTGATAATATGAATACAATTTTATGATTTCAAGTTCGGTATAAATATGAATACATAAAATAATTTTTCCATTCATTGTGAAACATCATTACATCTTGATCAACTGGCCAACAATTAAACAACATGATACCATTTCTAATATGAAAAAGGCCATAGGCCACCCCGCACAGTCGATACAATAGAGTTGATCAATAAAAGATGACTAATGCATCGAGCACACTTACCAATGCCCTCTACCCGCGTATAGAACCTAACATTCTGCTTAGTAACTTTGGCATCAATTCATGAATCAAAAGAACAAAAAGACTAGTATCCTATCTAAAAACAACTATTTTATGGTCTGGCGAAGGAATAAGGGAGCCCGAGGCACATCAACAAGAGACTAGGAATATGAAGGGTAGGCTGGGGCAGCTGGAACTGGATGAAATTTCAAGTTCGCACAAGCCATGACCAATTGTTTGGCAGGTTGAACAATATTTAGGCATATTTTCAATCACAACCTGTTGCAAAAGCCAAAGCAGCCACACCACATCCAAATCTCTGAAAGGAACAAAATAGAGATATCTATCTCAGCCAGAATCCTAGAAAATAGCGGCCTGATTCGGAGCAATTACATCATTCACCTTCAGTGGTTGACCAAAAAAGAACCAAAAGACTAAAGTGTGTTCTTATTGTAGAAATGAATACATAGTTTTAGGAAAGAAATACAACAGGCTTAAATGAGTACTCTTGAGGTCAAGGTTTGATGTCCATTTGAGTATTCCAATGACAAAACTATTGATATATATATATATATAACACTCTTAGAAAATTTGTGCATAATCTACCACATAATCAAACTGTATAAATATGTGGCATTCGTTAACGTGACCACTCGACAACATGCCGATCCAAATGATGTCAGTCAAGGCATCTTTGGCATAACCAAGTTTCAGTCACCCATGGGAAACTTTTCCCACTATAGTGAAGGCAAACGGGCAAGCCAAGTTTAGCATCACTTCTTTGAAAAAGAATATATAACAGTCTTACCATCTTCGATATCATGAGTTCATAGTCAGGCAGCGAAAGGAACAGAAGCACAACTAACCACATCTTGGGCAAAAGAACAAAAACCCAAAGGTTTCACAACATCGATTGATGAATCTTTGACAGCATGGACAAACTCCTTGGTCTCATCATTCAAAGATAACGACATTGTTAAGAGAGAAAATAACCACATCAATTACATATTGAAGTTGCCACTACATGCGCTAACGGTGATAAAGTAACTTCCACAACCTGCACCAACAAGAGGCTAGACAGAGGCTCGGCTTGCAACAGTACAAACTCCAAACCTAAAACATCTAGCTGCCAACAAAAAACTCATGTGAAGGATGCCATAGATGAGGGACTGAAAGATTGGATATAAGAAGATGACAATATCAAAAAAATAATAGAGGAAAGCAAAGAAGATCATTGTTGGCCCTACTCCCAACCGTGCCTCTGGCCATTGGGAGAAGTTGGCCCATGGGAGACCAATGCACAATAATTTGCACTAACACAAATGTTTACCACCGACCACAAACATTACGATCCCACATGAACGAGCAATACCTAGTCGTGGCGGCTAAGGAATTGAGCAGAGATCAAATCGGAAACATGCATGCATAGTTTCTGGCGAGCCTTGTTATATATAGGAGTGCACATACGTGTGCATGTTGCATTTTGCAAATTAGAGTTCACGAGAATCAATAGAATTAAACTTGATCATCGTTTCTTGTCATTGAGAGCGCTATCTCATTTTGCCTTGCTTATGTTTAATTTGTGTTTTGACTATATTAAACAAAACAAACACACTATATTTTCGCTCATTAAGATAAGCTGATTTTGTTTACTTGTGCTAGGCTCCTTAAACCCCTAGATACTAACAAATTATCTTATCTTGTATTTCATTGTCCTACATAATTTAATGATAAATTTATCAAAATTGTTCCGAGGCTATTATAAGTTTGTCAATTTAGTGCAAACTATTAAAAAGACAAATTTAATCCTCAATATTTCAATCTAAATCCAATTTAGTTCCTTAACTTTTTCAAAATATATCACCATTACATCTAAACTTAGATCAATTTCAGTAGTTGGGGGCTTAAAATGATCATAAATATACTAGACTAAATTGGTTAAATTAGAATCTTCAAAAAGCTATTTTGACAAATTTCCATAATCCAATTGTATGCTCATCAGTTGACAGGATACATCAATAATATCATACTCCAAACATGAGTACCGTAATGGTATTGACTATTGACAACGTTGGCAGAATATCGTTCAATACAAGTATGGTTAATAAAAGAATAAGCACGAGAACTAGCAAATTTTCTCTTAGTTTCAATAGACTTGAACATCAGTGCTACTCTACAGTATAAGTGAAAGCCTCTTTAAGTAAATAGCAATTTCACTTCAATCTAATTTGCCAGTATAAATTTATAGTTGATTTAATACATGAACGCTTAAATAATGGCTTTGTGCTTTTTTTGTGGATAAATACATAATACATGTGCTTTAAACAATGGTTCAGTGCTTTCTTAGTATCATAAGAAAATAACTAAGGAAAAAATAATCATCAGAATTAGCATTTCATGTTTGGATAAGTGACAAAATAAAAGATAATCACAACTCAGTCTAAATTCACATTGAAACAAAAACTGGAAAATTTAACAAGGATAAAGGAGTTTTGAGTTGAAAACATACCTATTCTAGCAGCCTTCCAAAAGAAACCACGGAAACTGCAAAAAAGGTAAGACTTCAGAACTGAATTACTTGGTGCATAAACATATATATTGATAGTAAAAACTTTAAATCAAATGAGATATATATATATATATATATATATGTATGTATGTATGAGTTCTACATCTACAAATGAAAAATCAAAGAAAAACATGATAGCTAGACAATACCCCATGAAAACAAAGAAAACCATTCAAAAAACACATGAAGGGAATCTAGACGAGAAGAAAATCCATACAAGTTTGTTAAAGAAATATTTTAGAATACATTTATAAACAGTGGACTGAGTTCCAAACCCAACGAACAAGCCCCTCTTCAAAATGTACTAGCACAAGAAAAGTAATGAGACCAATTTTTTCACTAGTAAAATAAAAGAAGATTATACCCAACGCATGTGATCATCATAGATACAAGGTTGGGCAAGATTATAAATGATAGAAATGACATTTTGGCAATAGAAAATCAAACATTAAGAGCTTAACATACTGATTTTCCAACTATAGTTGCTGCTGGCAACTAAAAATATCCAACATTCGGTTAGGATCATCAACCCATATCCTCAAGTGTCATAGGGGTTAGTATATTTTGACAAAAGAAACTGGCAAGGGGAACCTCTACTGCACTGGCTATGAGATTTTTTTAGAGCTTTAACCTTACATTTTTAAGAATTTTGGGTTTCCATAGAATTTAGCAGAGTTGTTTGATCAGACAGTAACCTAAAAATCGTTTGCATAAAGGCAATCATTATTTCAAGTTAGTTTTGGAACAAAGATCGAATCTACTAGATAGGCATGTTCACATCAGACCAAGAAAAAAAAAGGTGAATACATTTTTCATTCAAGTAAAAACCTAGTTTCTCATCTCATGGCCACTCATGTATGCAACTCTGGCTCCACAAATAGTGTCTAATATCAATGGTTTTGAAGCTTGTAAATTAAATTTAAGTTGCATGATTATAGTTTCATGCTAGAATCAGAAGTTATTGAATCACATACATTTTAAGTTAATAAATAGGTTAAACCTAACATTAGAAACCTGAATAAAACAGTTGATAGAATAACTCTTATAGAGACAAGCTTAATAGCCTCATATATAGGCACTAATAAAATCATTAGATGAACCAAAGTAACATTTCCAGAACTGTGAACTTTGCCTAGTGCAGTTATACCAAAACCTATTATAAACCAAAACATATATCATATTCTTCAAAACAAAGATAGTGATGTTCAAACTAGGTTCACATATAGGCGATCTATAACTATACCTAGAATTAACATATCTGCTACCTCAACATCAAATACATTATATAAATAATCAAGAACAACAAAGCTAATAGAGAAATCTTAAAATGTACAATATAAATATGAGGATATCAAGTAAATTATAGCCTACATCCAAATTATAAAGAAAATAATCTCTCTTTTTTATCAGAAATTAACTTTAGCATTGGTAAATTACAAAAAAAAAATGTAATATTGAAAATAATGCTAATAAAAATATCCAACTTCCACAATATGAAAATTTTGTAAATGGTAAACGCAAAAACATTTTTTGATACCCAGAGGAATGAACATATGGTAGAATACTTTAGATATTCCAACGAAAGAAATGATAATGGAAAAGCAGTTATTCCATTTATTCAATAATTTACAAAATGATTGACAAAACAATTGATATGATTCAGAAAACTATACAACACCAAAAGGAGATATAATTCCACAAATCCCCAATTAACAACATATTTTTTGTGAATAATTTAGAGATTCAAACTTATAAGAATATTTTCTCAAATATTAAAAATTTTCAAAGTATTGTTAGACAATTAAATTAAGTTAATTGTACTTAAGAAATTATTACTAATCTCTTTTCTTTAGAAATGAAGAGTGAATAGTATTACAATGCAATTAAAAACAAAAGACAACAATGGTAAAACCCCCGTAATTATTGAGCATTCATCCTTATAACTTCCATCAATGATAAAATGGTCAAGGAAGCTAGCAAGTAAGAAAATGACGACTCTAGCTAGGGTTCAGAAATTGAGACAATTGATAAAACATTAGTTGGTTTAGAGTTTCTTAATACAATTTAAAATTGTTATCATGTATAAATGGTTTATTACAGATATTTTAATAATTAATTAAAATTATATTAGTAAAAAATAACTGCATTGGTTAATAGTGGTGCAAACATAAATAAGAAATTATTATTTCAAAATATTCTTAAAAATCACCCAATTATTTCAAAATATCTTATTTCTACAAACAAAAACAATAAGAGCATCGATTACAAATTCCCATCTGCTGCTATCTTTACATAAACACTGTTTTTTACTTATAAAAAGTTATTTTATCATATTATTTCAAGTACACCTTTTTATATACAAAATTATACAAATTTCTTGAAATAAATAAAACTGAAGTTCGTTCCAATAAATTAGATAAATAGTCATTTTATATTTTAATTCAGATCTAAAAGAAATTATTATTAATCAAATAGAAAAAATAAAATTAAAAAAATTTCTTAAAAGTAAAAATTTGAAAACCAAGCAAATTTTTGTTGAAGTAAAATTTTAAATTGCATCTCTTAAAGATATTCTAAAATTTGACAAAATTTAAAAAATTAAATTTCATAAATAATAGTTAAATTCCAAAATAAGAATTGCGATGAAAAGCCCAATACATTTTAAGATCGAAAGACACACCGTGTCCCATTGTCAAATGAATAAATCTTTGATGAAAAATTTACTCACACTAAAGCTATAGACCCTGACAAATAAAAGCATTTTCACTGTGTCATAAATCTTGAAAAAGATAGTTGGGAATATTTAATAAAAATTCTGTTTAGTGGGTTAAATAATGTTATGCTAAGCTTAGCTAAGTTAGCTTTTAGATGTTTATTTTGAATGCTAATTTAGAATAAATTATTTAAATTGGATGAAATAAAATATATTTAATTCAGAATAAGCTGAATAGACTTGAGCTAATTTTATGAGAATTTGCTAATTTAAGCTAATAATTATGTCTTAATTAATTAATATGTGAATAAGTAATAAACCTCAAATTAAGTAAATGAAATATCATTTTATTTATTTAAACTAGTTATTAAATGCTTTTATTTTATTAAAATTAATGAATATTAAATAATTTAATTAAATAATAAAATTAAGTTTATTAATTATAAAAACACATTACATTATTTAATTAAAATCATATAAAATATTTAATTATATAAATTTATCACATTAATTAGGTTAAATTTATTAAATTATATATGCTAATTAGTTAATTAATTTTGTTATTTAAGCATTAATTAATAGTTAATATGACAATTACTTAATTAATCATATTTATGAACAAATCAAAATTAGAGATAACTAGTTGCATTCAATCATTACCTGCATCGGACTAATTAATTAAATTCAATCATTAATTATATCATGGCTGAATAATTACTTTATTTAATTACATGAACTAACTATGTTAATTAAAATGTGTTACGTAATTGAATACTTTGAATATATTAATCATACAATCAATTAATTATAATAATTAAGTATTTTTATAACTTAAAATAATTAGGTAGATTAATTACAATATTTCATAGAACATTAATTAGGGTTTGATATTAATTATTTATGTTACTTGCATTACATCACATTAAGAAATTCATGTTATCAATTAATTACAAATTAATCAACTGTAATAAAAAAAGTCAAAATAAATTAAATGAGTTGGAGTTAATTTGTTCAAGATAAAGCAGAATAAGTTGAGCCAAGTTGAGAAAATAAAGTTGTTTAAAAATTAGTTAAGCTTAGCTTAAATAAGTAAAACCAAGTTAAGGGTGAAACAAATAAGACCTTAGTTTCACTACGTATGGTCAACTATATGAGTCTTTGTCTCGGTCCTGCACAATGAAAAAGCCTTCCCTAAGCTTCATGTATTTGATAAGCATTTTGATAATTTCATACTATAATTTTTAGTCTTCTTCTCTTTAGACATGGATACATTTCAAAAACTCAACTTCTGTAAACAATCTACTCATAATATGCCCAAAATCACAAAAAGATGACTTTCATTGCTCATCTTAAATGAAACCAGTCCAACCTTGCTACAGACAAACTCATTTCTCATCATATCCTTTCAATGTATGCCCACTCATCCTCTTTAACAATCACATCTCCATAAAGTTATATCAATATGTTTCTACTTTGTTGGCCAACACTATTCCCTATATAACATATGGTTTTATAATTGCTTGGTAAATCTTTTCTTTGTGTGGGCAGAATTTTCCAATTGCGTAACATTCAAGAAGCATTCCATTGCACCAATTATCTTTAATTCTATCAATAACATCACCCTTAATTTTGTCATTATTTTGTAATCAAACTTAATTATTTGAACCTCCTACTCTTCTTGATAACATGATCTTCAATTATTATATCCACATTAGTGTTGCTTCTATTATAATCAAGCTGACAGCCCTTATTTTCATTCTAGATGACTAAGGTAGAATCCTAAGAAGTTCAAGGTTATTCATAAATCAAGCATTGATTTAATATTGTGCTAATTTTATCAATAAGAAAATATCATATGCAATAACATGCACCTCTTGATTGCGTTCAATAAGAATTTTCATATTTAACACAAAAGATAAGGGCTAAGAATAGTCCTTACTGTATACAAATTAAAACAGGAATATCATTAGACAAACCCCTTGCTTAAACACATGTACTTGGTCCACAATATATGCCTACTAGTTTCCATAAAAATCACGCAAATCTCTTTTCTTTTCATTACTCTCCAAAGAGTTCCTCTACATATTTTTATTATATACATTATTTAGATTAATTAGCATAACAAATAAAAATATACATCAAATCAATATCTGTTTCCTAAATTTTTATATCAAACCTTTAAGTAAATCTCTACTATTGATTTGCATGGCATAAAGCCAACTTAATCATATGAAATACTAGTATCTATCATAATGTGTTCATCACCCTCTAAGTTTCAAAGTATGACACATTACTTTATTCTTCTAAAATTACAAAGTTCTGCGCATTAACTTAGTTTTCAAAAAATATTACAACATTCCACTCATTTTCTCTTTAGTTTTCAAAATTGTATTAACATCTTAGTGAGCAAACAAACTCCTTTCTTGCCCAAATATTTCTATACATCAATATGCACGTCATCCAATCATATAACTATACTACTTTTGCTGTTTTTTTTTAATCCTTCCAATATCAACTTTATTTTATCATAGAATGAATTAGCAATTGACATAATCTTTAGAGCTATGACACCTTTTATTAAAAGCTTGTGAAAAAATTTATGCTATATGTCAAATATATCATCATTCAAAAGCATTTTGATCAACATATATAATACACCTAAATCATATCTTTAATTTTCTTCTCTTAAATAAGCTACTTATATATCATACTCCATCAATGTCGTTTAATTTCTTGTATAAACTTTCAAAAGCTACAACCATAGCTTCGCAACCTATTTTTTGGATTTACAACAAAAGAATTTTTTATCTTTCAATTATCATCATTCTTAAATTTAAGAAACTCTTTATAACAATCTGTTCTCATATTTTTTTTGGTATATTGTTTTCACCGCCAAGAATCCTTGATATTATATGCTCTCACTTTTGATTCTCAAAGTACATAGCCATTACAAAATAACAATCATTCGCTACATTGGCTTAGTTTTCCCCTGAATGTCCATTGTCAAAATCTTAAACTCTGCTTTAATATATCTTTTTTTTCAATTTTAAATTTCACAATTTATTCAATGGACATAAATTTATAATTCCTTTTTCAGCTCATTAATTTCAAATCTAGGAGCCATAGTCAATGTTCAATTATTCAAGCTTTTTTTTAAAACAGTCTTGCAATCTTTGCAATGTAATTAATATATTATATAATAATAAAATAATCAAAATTTTAAAAATCTCATTCTTATAAGAGAGAGGGTTTTTCTCTTTCTTAAAAAATACATAAGCAATCATAAAAATAAATTCCAATATTATTTTCCTTTCAAGATTAGTCTCACCAAAAATAAATCCACAGAGAATATCCTTAAATTTTTAATTAATCTTCCAATATATCCAATTAGATTTCCTTCAAATTCAAGTATTCTTTAAACCAATTATTTCAAATTATGCAAATTTTTTAATGCATATATGCAACCATATTTGAGAGGAATAAGCATTTATAAAACTAACAGCCATGCCACCAATTTAAATAATTAAACTCATAATTCTATCTTCTATCCTCACAACTTCCACTATTGTGCCTTTTAAAAACTTATCCAAAACAATACCCCTAATATTTCTATGTTAATCCGTACTCTAGGACGGATTCATGTAGATCTCACCTAGTGGGATAAAGGTTTGGTGTTTGTTGTTGTTATTGTTAATCCACTCAAGTATCAAAGCTTAAAAACTAAATTATTAGTTTATCTTGCCTACTCAACACCCTCACCCTCACCCTTATCCTCGTGAAGAAATAAATACTTATCTTCTTACTCTTACCAATCACAAGCACAACAAATTTGAAAGGAGAAAATCATTTGAATGATAGTGCATGTCTTGCAATATGAAATAATATGCTAATTATAAATCTATTAAGGTTTAGGGAAGCAAAAGTACTTCCAAGTAAATTCTTCCTTTTATTTATATCATTAGTATTCAAAGATAAGAACATCCTATTGATTAGCATTAAATTGACTCCTGTGTAAGCATAAATATCCTCTGATCCATAGTATATGCAGATTACCTGCCATAGTATTTGCAGATTACCTGCATCAGCTTCAACTTCTCTAAGACAATGTACATCACTGAATTCCAACTTTAGCATTTCTTTTGTTGCTGATGTAAGCAAAAGAAACAATGATCGATTCAAGTTTGTTTTTTTAAGGCATGGTGATAAGCCCAAAACGAAGGAAGCCCCACTACTATTTTACTCTCAGTTAAGCTACTAATGAAGTAAGCATTTCATAAAAGCGTAGGGTTATTGCTGTTAAACAGTAAAAGAAAAAGCCCACTTGGCACTTCTATTTGGCCTATTAAGCAGGTGCTATAACTAAATAAGAAAGCTGGAATCAAATTGGCTCCATAAATCTACTTCAAAGCCTTAAAGACATTATGAGATGCTTGATTAAGGGTATAGACTCAGTTCCTGTCAAGGATGTTTATCCTACATCATTCAACTTCAAACGACTTGCTGTAATATGATAGCATTACCTTCCTAGAGCATATCAAGCAGCCATAATAAGTCTTGTTTAGAGAGTGAACTTCTAAATCATACAGCTGCACTAATGCCTGAAGGATTACAGCATTTTCTGCAACGTGGCCAGTGGTAGAAATGAAAGCTGAAGGCAAGACCATATTTTTTGCTCAGAATTCATCCAATATGAAAAATAACATAACATGAATAAGTTCTGTGTTTTTGGGCAAAAGCTGATTTATTTATATGTAGGGGGTTTCCGTTGCACGGCTACAAATATCAAATTTGCATAAAGGGCATGCAATTCCACACATTTTTAATTTGAAAAAAATAGCTCCACAATTGCACCCCCTAACGTAAATGTTGCACCCTTCCCCATAGTATAGTCGATGTATAGTGTGTATTCATATTTAAACTTTGCACCCCATGCAAAGGTCTTAACTTTGCCACTGTTTGCATAGATGACCAACCCAGCGTGCACATTTGCAAGTTTGCAAAAAGGGAGATGAAATGGAAACTTTAAATGCCTCCTAAAATCAAAGAAAATTCTTGAACGTCAAATTAATCCATTAAATGTAAGAACTACTAATGATTTTCAACAACAAAAATCATCCCAGCTTTTCTCTGTTGACATTACACTTACATAATAAGCCAACGACTCAATTTCCTATTTTCTATTTCCGAATGATCGCCTGCTTGCTTATGGAATTCTTCTAATAAATACCACAGTTCATTTCTAGACAGAACAGTAAGCAGGTTAAAAAAAGTTAAATTCATCCAATGCTCATGCCATAGAAATTAAGCAAATGAATCCTGCTCACCTAGGTGGTATGTGTGACTTCATAGTGGACATTCAATACAAAGGTAAAAGGTCTCTCAAGAGATTATTCCACAAATTTCATTTGTCTTGATTGGATGCTTGTTTCTAGAAAAATCTGCTAGCCAAATATCTTGAGGGCAAATATGCATACATAAATAGATACTTGAAATGACAACCATACAAAGCCTTAATCAAGAGTCAGAATGACGAAGCAAACATTGAAGTTAATTACATTCTAAAATGCTTGTCCAATTCATGGCACTCTAACACAAGGTAACAGTGAGATTAATCATTTTATGATTTTAGCACGCTCAGCAGCACACTTGGACAAACCATTTTGTTTCAGAAAGTATTTTAATGTCAATAACCATCTGAGATGTAGCTTTGGATTATGTACTGCTCTTCATTCAATTACGCTTATACATATATATTTTAATGTCAATATATATATATAAGAAGATTAGTTGAAATGTTTTTGCATGTCTTTTTAATCTTCCTCTTAAACTTAAGTTTTTTACCTGAACCTTCTGAGAATACATTCTCTAATCTTATCCTCTATATGAGCCAGTCCAATCTAGCTATGAATAAAGTCATTCCTCGTCACATCATTTCGAATATACCCACTCATTCACTTAGCATCATCTTTGTAACACTTAATTTTCAAATAATACTGTTAGTCAATATTATATCTCATATAGTATTGTTCATTTTATAATTGCTCTTTAAAGTTTCATTTAATTCTGTTCAAGTTTTTTTGATAACACAGCACTCTAAAAAAGCTTCTCCAATCATACCACCCTCTTTTTTACTATTAACAAGAATATTTGAACCCCTCACTCTTCTTGATCACATGATCCTCTAAAATTATGTCATCAATATTATTGATTCTATTATGATTAAACATATACTCTATATTATATTTTAGAACTACCAAAATGAAATCCATTGGATTCTAAAATAGTCATCCACGACTCGAGTTTTGTTTTAATCCCATCCATCAATAAAGAGAATGTCATCTGTAAATAACCCCACATAAGTGCTAAGTGAATACTTAAATACCATATATGCAAACAATCCTTAAAACTTTAGTATCGACACTATGTCTTAGCATTTCATCTTATTGGATTTTTCAACTCAAAATTTGCAAAATATATATATGAATATAAATTGAGCACTTATCAATTATTTAGCAATGCACTCACCTCGTGGTCATGTAGAAAATATAATTCAGTTGCACTATCCACTATTGTGATGGAGTACAATGCACAACTAAAAGTTGTGTTGCAGAAGTAGTGTGACTTAAGAAATAAATACTAGAATATTGTTTGACATTGAAAATATTATGATCAAATGCAATACTACTGACATTATTAATCTTATCAAAAATCCAATTCGACACTAGAATACAAAATCTATTAAGATTAAAAATAATTCATTAAAAATAACTTCCAATGACAAAGAATAGAATTGTCGAAGTCATTTAGGGGACCATCATTGACACCTCATATGGCAGACATGGAAGCAACATCAGCAATAGACATGGCAATAATCAATTCTAGTAGCATATTAACAATGTTCTCATCGCCAAATAGCCCATAAAATAGTTTCTCCTAATTGCATTAATAATGCCGCTGCTGTCACCATTGAAGACCAAACGGCATTTGAGATTGCACTAGGCAAAGCATTGCAAGGCTTTAATTTATTCCTAAGAACTATTACTATGTGGGCTGCTGCTTGGGAACAACATCAACCTTTAAACACTTTCGCTGAGTTTGCTTCTATGAGCATAAGGGATAAGTAAGGCCCCCCTTAAAATCAGCTTTTCTTCATCAGAATAGATTAATAGGACCAGGCATTGAAGCTCCTCCGTCTACATAGAACTCAACCATCTATTTGCCTATTTTCACAAATAGAGAAAAATTTTAATATTATGTTAAATTATAAAAATAATAATAATATAGACATAAAAGCTGCCAGTGAATCCTAATAAAACTATGAACTTTGACAATCAAAGATACAAAATTTACTCATTTGTTTAACAAATGACAAAATATCTTACAAAGCATTAGGCTTCTGATGAGCTTAAATGTGACTCAAACCAGCCAAAGATGTCATCAGACTGCAAACTAGTCATTTCATGATATCCATAAGCAAGGTTTAATTCTTCTTGAATATGATTAATCCATTGATAACTTTTGGCTGAAAGATGAGTCTCTTTTAGAATTTTCTTCCATGGAGTCACTCGCCCGTCTTGCCTCATATAACCCCGATCATCAATAAATCCCTTCTGGCGAAGCAGTTCAAAAAATTGTATAGAGAAACTGAGATCCAGTTGTGTGATCCTATCAGATAAAAAGTGTGGTGTCAAGGCAAACTCCATGCATCTAACCTCCTTCACAGACACTCCTTTCATTGTTAATCTTCTCATATTCTGATTAATTGATTCCATTCTTCGTCTATCTTTGGGCATATGAAAGAAAGAGTGTTGGAGGGTAGTTTTTTGTTACGTTGATCGAATCAAATACACCTTCAGCAATCATAAGAGTGATGCTACTAAATCTCATATGAACAGCAAGTGCAGAAACAAAATATCCACCGGAAGAAGCCCCAAGAGCTACAACAGGGAGCTGCTGAAGCTTATTTTTATCAATCCACCACTTGATAATCCATTTAATAGTTTTTTCCTCCTTTCCAAAGCTCCAGCATTTCCCGATGCTAGAGATTGTAAGAACGGCAAACTTCCGATCAAGGGCACGGAGCACAAGGAGTCTCTCCTCAGGCATGCCAGCGCAGTTTGGACAGCTAGAGGATCTGTCCCAAAAGTTGGAAGCCCTTCCGTTGCATCCATGGGCTATAAAAAGGGCTGCTATGGGTGATTTAGGAATTTGCCAAACCAAATCGGTTCCATTCATAAAACCTAGAGATGGTTGAAAGCTGGAGTTCAAATCGGGAATTGGACTTAGCTCCAGTTCTATAATAAACGATTGGCAAAAGGGTCAAGAGCACCACAGAAAGTGAAAAAATAACAGTGTTTCGGCATCTTCGTAGCCTATGAAATAGTTTCATTGATTTTGAATTTTTCCGAAACATTACAACACAATAGATATTGAATGAGCGAATAATGAAAAAGAATTAATAAAGATCAAGTCTGATCAGATAAAATTAAGGACATTTCTAGGAGAAAATGAAAGATTGGTCTATTTAGAGGATATTGAAAATACCGATATGAAAAACACTTGGTGCGAAGGATCAAATCTTTATTACTATCGAAGTCTTAAATTATAACTGATTTGGCAACATTACAAATTCGAAGCAAAAAATGTATCCAACAAGAATAATTTGAAGGAGTACACAAAACAGGCGAATCCTACCCAGTTCTATGTTCCAGTATGGCCGGGAACTGCATCTTGATGTAGGTACATGTGCAGATCACCAAAAGAACCACAATTAGAAACGAGTGGAAATTGAACAGCGCCGACTGAAAATATCATACGACAACAAATTACTCTTGTTGAGATTTACAATCGGTTATATTTTTAAAAAGAAGACAGGAATAAAAAAAGATTTTTGTGCTATTACCATGAGTTAACGCAAAATCGTCACGCTCAAAAGCCTCGCCGACTGATTTTGAACGGGAAGATGCGGAGGCTGCTCGGATTTAAAAAAACAATCGTTCAATGGTGGAACGCGCAAAAAGCTGCAATAATCTTTTGATCAAACACAGCACAGGGTCGTTGAATTGAGCTTGAACGGAGAAGGCAACGTCGGAATCGCCAAGTCTTACCTCTCGACGCGGCTAAATCGGGAGTAGGGTTGAGTGCGGATAGAAAAATTGAGGTACATTATTTTAATATAAAATTTTAAAAATAATATTTATATTATTTTATATTAATAATATAAATTAATAAAATAATTTTCAAATTATAAATCTAAATAGTATTTTTCATATTTATAAGAGATAAGATAATAAGAAAATTATAAATTATTATATTAAATAGAAAATAAAAATTTATTATATAATTTAATGAGAATTGTATTTTAAAATATATAGACTATTTCTTAAATTATTATTGATAACACAATACACTAAATTAAGAAAAATGAATTTTATTATTTATTATTAAATTAAAACTCTGAATTTTCAAATATAATTAGAATAGAATAATAAATAATTATTGTTAAGCAAAATTTAATTGATTAGAATCGATTAAAAACTAAACTTTATACTAGCATTCAACGTTAAGGATTGAAACTAGATTTGAAAAGTTATAGGAATTGTTCCTAATCTTCCATGAAGTGATATCTTTAAGAGCTAAGGATTTTCACAAGATTTTTAAGATGTTTGAATCCTTTCTAACTAAAATTTCACAGTTATAATGTTTTGGATATCAAGTAGCACAAACATTAAGTTTCTCTCTAAGATTAAATAGATTAGATATTAGCTAAGTAAAACTAATTGATAAGACTATTTAATTTGTTTTTATATATATTTAATATCTTTGTTGAGCTTAAGTTGAAGAAGTTATATAAGCTTAATATATTGGATAAGATAAATCATTAAGTTATTCGAGAGTGGTGAAATTTAGTATGCAAAATGAGCCAAAATATGCTCGAAAAAATTGACACTTAAACTTCATAGCATCTGCCTGTCTAAGACACCTCCATTAAGAATATAATTGTGTCATGCTTGCGAGCTCCTTAAGCTCAACTTGATAAAATGACTTAAAAATGAGTCAAGCTCAATGAGGTAACAAGTCAAGTTTGAGCCAATTCTAATACAATATGAGCTTTGGATTTGGCACACTAAATATTTAGTAATATAAAGTATATAAAAATTATATTTATTCAAATTATGTATAAATTCTTTAAATATATTCACATTTTTTCTCTCTTTACATTTTGAATAATAATCAATGATTTATCCCAAATAATCCATCCATTTGCATGATTTTGACAAGATTCTCTTTTTAAACTATTTTAGCTATGCAATTATAAATTAATAAGCTTTGAAAGTGATTTGTATTTGTTAATTAAAAAATGTATGCAAAATATAATAATAATCAATTTTATTAATATATATATATATATATATATAATTTTTGTACATAATTTAATTAAGTCCTTATATTTAAGATGATAATAATAAAACTAAAATTTAAGAGCCTGTGAATATAGATTAAATATAAGCAAAACAATTTCAGTAAATTCAATTTTTCAAATTAAATTAAATCTTATTGGTTGCCAAACATCATGAACAATAACATCGGGACTTAACAAAGTTAAAGAACTTTGATAAAAAATCCATCATCAACCCTTAGAAGCTTGTAGAGAAAAAAATCTCGTAGATATTTTTATAATGCCTTATATGTATGTTCCTTTACATTTATTAATTTTAAGCTCAACATATTTTCTTTAATCTTTCAACATTATTATTTTTATCTAAGATTTTTAATCATAATTTTTTTATGGAACTTAGGAAGATTTTCCATCAAATTTACAAAGGCAAATTTTGGACATTAAAATAATTATTTTATTTCAAAAAATCATAATGAAAATGATATTTAGTGTACTCTTACCCATCTAATTAGTATATGGTGATAATCTCAATAAGTTAAGTCATTTTGAAGGTATAAGTATTCCAAACCTTAAGAACTAATCAGACTTAGACTCAGATCTAATATGAACTTAATCTAAGATAGGAGATCAATCGGCATTATAGAAATATATCATAAATTAACTCATAAAATTAGAATTATAATGACTAAACCACAAAGGAGAATGAATTATAGAGTTTCTAGATTCTAAAGCTAAATAATAGTGTTTTAGTCAAATGCTAGAAATGGATGAATAACTAATTTGGTCGGTCTAGAATTCAATGTACACTTCTATGTAGTTTCCTAATACTCTATAAAGTAAGACTACATAATTAAACAAAAAATCATAAAAATTTAGATAATATTTGAATTTTAATCCTCTTCTAAAACTCAATGTCTTAAATTTAAAGATGATCATATTAATAATTTTTAAATTGAAATTTAACGAATTAAGTTACATATATTATGATTGTGATCTCAAAATATCAATATAACATAACTTTCAATTTGATTCAATATATTCAGTAAGTTAGGCCAAGACACTCAATTTATATGGATTAGGGGTAATAGCCCGACATTAAGCGTTATTATAATACTCAAAATTAGATTATTAATAATAATCCAATATCAAGATTATATAATCCAATGATTTAATTGAGATAGAAAATGTATAAAACATAATAAAAGAAACATGCATCCCTATTTATTCCATTCATCCAAAAAGAAAAATAAAAACATTCATGACTAAGAAGAAAAAAAAATCATCCACATAGTTTTAAAGTTGTACAAACTGTTTTAAAATTCTCATGCTCACAAAAAAAAAAAAACATAATCTCTAAGGTTGATCTGGATCTGCTTCCTAAATAGTCTCCACCTCGAAGGATCCTCACCTTACTCTTTATATCGATATCATACAACATTTATCGATATCATACAACAGAGCACAACAAAAAGAAGTATAAATCTAATTAGACAATGAATCTAAGTACATTTTAGGCTTTATATTTTAATGTTTTAGGATATCACACACATTTAATTATAATTAATTATAAGTAGTGAAGGAAGCAGAAAAGTAGACTAAAATATGAAAGGAAAAACAAAAATAGGTAAAGCCACTAAAATATGCACTAAAGTGTGTTGTGTAAGTGACAATATCTACAAAATTGAAATTAGCATATGTACATGTGTGCAGGGCTGACAATTTAATCATTGATCTAAAACTTGAAACTCAAACTTAAAGTCAAAACATTTTGACTGGAATCAAAATTTTTGAGTCGAGTTCCAGTTGAACAGCTTGACTTGAATCCTATTTGTCTAGACTCAAAATGACTTGAACTCAATTCAAATTAGAACTCATAAGAGTTCGAGTCAAGTTTGAGTCTGATTCAACTCAAAATTTTGAATTTGAGTCTGGGCTAACTTGACTTGAACTCAACTCAAAGTCAGCCCTATAGGTGTGCATATATACAAAAGAAATACTAAAATGAATTATGTTTATAAGAAATTATGCTAAGTAAACTAAAAAATAGTATAAGTAAATATAACAAAAGTAAATTGAACTGTCTAAAAATAGAATTGCAACAAGTACTAAAAGTATGCTTATAAAAAGTAAATTAAGTCTCTATGACTGAAATAAATTATACAGTACAACCATCTTGACTTTATATAATACGTAAACTTGCACAATCAATAAGATTGTACTTATAATATAAATGTAATTTTTGATTTACTTTATTTTAATATGTTATGTGAGAATGTACAGAACAAGGTAAGGAGTTAGGCACAGCTGCCCAACTATTTAAGGTGGTGGTCTCGTATACAACTACACATTCCTCCTTTATAATATATGTAATCTCCAGATCATTTCATAGTTTGCCTTGATTCTAATGCCAATACAGGTTGATCCACCATGACTGAAACACATTGTACTTATTGTTTAAGTTTTTTTATGCACTAAATGTCTTAAAGTCATGAACAATAATTTATATTCAATGCATTCAGCAACAAGAAAATTTAATATTAATTGTAAAATATGTGATATTCTTTATATTTAATTGTTAGTTGTTCTTAGTTGCAATGGGACTAATCAAATCCTTAATTGAGTTAAGACAAACTAAGTGTCTTAGTTAATTAATTTGAATAATTATATTTTGTTGATTAATAATTATTATATTTTATAGAATTTAAAATGTTAAATTTTAATAGATTATACAAGTGTTTGATTTAAAACTATTAATTATAATCTAACTACTATTATTTAATTAAATATCCAAATTTTTATTGAAAGCCTTGGATTTACTAATTAATTGACCTCTCTCTAACTAATTTCTCAAGTTCACAAAATAACTATCTTACAAGTTTGATTATCAAACTAAGGTTAACATTCTATATTGTTGAAGTATGTTGAATACAATTCTATACTACTATACAATAGATAAAGATCTAAGGATGATCCATCCTAATTCCAAGTTTGGTTGATTTAGGATCTTATTGTAGTGCCCCGTCTTGTCATCGCGCACAACTGAAGTATGTTTAAGGTTTTACAAACAATTGGCGGCGGAACGGTGCGCTACTTGGGAAGGACTGTTGAACCTCCCTGAATAGCTGAAACTAGAACCGAAGGGCTATTCTTAAGAAAAGAGCAATGTCCTTATTCTAAGTATTAGGTAAATATATATATTGGATCATGAGTGGAATAAAAGAAAATCTAATATATATATATATATATATATATATATATATATATATATATATATATAACACCATTTTCAGTATACTGATCACATCACAATACTAAATATAAATAGTAGTAAATACAGAGTGCGGAAGCTAAAGCATATATATAGAAATATTTATTACAAAAGCTAAGTAAATCATTTATTTCTGAAAAAATGGAAAGAAAATACATCCTGAATTATTACCGTTGTTTACTTAATGAAAATATTGAAAATAGTTTAAATACTGAACTAAAAATAAACTAGTGCAGAAAAGTCAATATTAATGGAGAGTCCTCTAGAGCTCCACAAACTCCTCCGGGATCTCCTAAATTATCTCATAATATGGCTCTACAAATTGCTCTGAATCTAGCAAATCGCTGGATCCCAAAAGTACAACATATTAGATAATGAGTCTAATACTTCAAAAGCTATTCTAAACAATATAATTTGTTAATATTTAACATTTAAGTGATCAAACAAAGCTGTAGAAAAATATTAAAATAACTAAAAACAAAACAATACAAAATTGTAACTGAAATAACTGAAAATAAAACTGTGTAGAGTTGAAAGTAAAATAAAATAGGGCTAAAAATTTAGTTTGGAAAGCAAGAAAAATAGTAAGGGAACTGAAACTGAGTAAATAATGTATTTAAACTGTGCTGTATGCCACTGGATTTATATATATATATATATATCTAAATATGCCACAGAACTATATGCTGCTACTATACTGACTTGGTGTCACATGAAACTCCACAAATCCTAGGTGAGCGAATGCTCCGCTAACAGAGCCCTTAGGTGAGCCAAGTGCTTCGCTAATATTGACATGACTTATGCATTTATGATATGCCAAGTCTTGAATGATGATATGTTTTAAATCATCAAAATCCAGAAATCAATTCAAAATCAAGTAATGATTCCATTCGTCTTTATCGTGCAGAATTCATCTAAATGAATTATGACTCCTAATTCAAATTCATGGAATGATCTGAATTAAGATTATACTTAAGCTTATTAATTGAAGAGGTTGTATATATAAATTTGGTATATTTCTAAGAAAGATGAATTTAACGCATAGTTTGTTTAACTGCACTTATCGAAGCGCACGACAATAAGGGGCAGAAACCAGTCACAGTTTATTCTTTCAAATTAAGTTATTAAATACCCTAATTACAAGCATACTTATAGTGTCCTAAGAAGGGTGACATGAGATACTTAGTTTGCTTAACTGTACTTATCGAAACGCATGATGATAAGGGGCAAAATTCTGTCACAGTTTATCCTCTCAAACTAAGTATTCAATTTTCCTAATTATAATACTCATAGGCTTGGAAAGTTTACTCTAAGCTGAACTGTACTTATCCAATCACATAGGATATGACCGAGACTCTACAATTCTACTTAGAGTGACTCAACTAATCCTAGGTTTTACTAAAATGATTCAGCACTATGGATATACGCTATCACATCCAATTGATAATCTATTAATTCTAACAATTTTATTTAAAAACCAAAAATTATCAGACTAATAAATATATACTCCATTAGAGTGAATTCTATACAAAGTTCCAAGGATGTGACCTAAAGGTCACTTAAAATTAGGATACTACTATATAGAGAATCTCATTCTAAGTCTTTTAGGTTGTCCTACCACAAGGGGTCTAAGATCAAACATCTAAAGCTAAGAAGGAGCTTCTAAGTTCCTACCTCAAGATTAAATAATAAGTTCTTCCTACCTCAATAGATCATTTTTTAATAATGCTCAACAATTATTAAACAATTACTCCTAAATCAAGATCTTAAGGATCTAGCACTAAAGCATACAAATAGTAATTTAAAATCTATAAATTATACTTATTACATAGTTCTTATATCCTTAAATTGGATCATGCAAATCAGATGAGTAAACCCATCTGATTATCACCTATGTTACAATTATGGGATTCAATCATGTAGTTTATTAGGAATTGATCATTTTGTAAATTAATATAATATTGTAATTTATTTTATGCTAAGAATCTTATTTAAGAAAAAATAAGTGAGTTAAATGTATATGTCCAGATTGACAATCACATGAATTCATTAAAGATCTTAGCATTTCTAGTTTCATGGTTTAAAATCATTATCAAATCAATAAGTATTATTAGAATCATGCAAGTTAATTAATCTTTCAAATCAAGATGGCTTAATTAAGGTGATTAAGATTTAGATCTTAATTCAAACAAGTTAGGGTTTAGCTCCTAACTTAACTAAATCAATATCAATTATTTAGTTTATTGATCAATGACAAATTAGAGAATTATTAATTCATTGTTGGTGTCTATTTTAAGTTCAAGATCAATTATTGATCAACTTAATCATCATTTAGAGAGCTATTCATCTATCCCAAAACTTACAATCTTAATGAGCTCTAATAAACTCCATATCTCAACCACAGGTTTTTATCAGCAAGAAAGGTAAATGTAGTAACTAATTGATGAAGAGAAGAGATACCAAAGAGATACCTTGACTTCAAAAGAAATGGAGAAAAAAGTAGCACAAGGAAGGTGATAGTAATAGGTACACTGGCTTGCAAATGGGAGAAGAGAACTCTATTTTCTTCAGGCCTTGAAAGGAAGGAACTTTTTCTTCTTCAGTTTAGGGTGGAACTTGGGGAGGAAGGTGCTACTTCCTTAGTTTGGGAGGAGGGAGAAGAAGCTTCAATTGAGCAAATGGAGAGGGAGGAGGGCTGAGATTCCAAATTAAAGGAAGGAGGGGGATGGCTCCATCAATGAGCCTTCCCATCAGCATGGAGGAGAAGAAGAGGGGCAGAAGCCCCCTTGCGTGTGCCAGGAAGAGGGAGCACCGAATAGAAGGGGAAGTGGGGCCAGCTAGAGGAAAACAAGAAATTGCGTAATGGATTTAAATAGTTAAATTAATTATTTTTCTAATTTTAATTAACCCTCATAATTAAAATTGGGTGAATAAACGGGCTCTAAAAAATTCCAAAAATTCACATCTAGCTAATTTGAGTGTGAGGAATTCAATGATGAAATCAGATTTTAATTTGGAGATCAATTTATTTATCCTATTTTTTGGGGTTATGTAAATACATTAAAATATTGAAGAAAATCTGACTACTTCCAAATACTTTCAAAATATCACCCATAGCTAATTTGGGGTGACAAGCACGATGATGAAATCGGATTTTGATTTTGATGATTATTTAATTATTATATATTTCGGGGTATTTAAATATATTAAAATATTTGATAAAATCTGACGACTTCCAAATACTTTCAAAACATCACCCATAGCTAATTTGGGGGTGACGAGTGCAATGACGAAGTTAGGTTTCAATTTTAAGGTCAAATTAAATATCTCAAAATTTTAATTAATTATATATTATTAAAATAATTCAAATATTCAATTGATCTCCAAATTGCTCTAAATCTTTGGAGATTAGTTATAATGACTAAAATAACCTACTGGAGTGGTACTTAGGATGCAATTAAGCTAAGTAATAATTTAGGGTTGTTACACTTATGGCTTGACATATTTCTACAAAAATCTCCTAATTATATTAATACTCTATTATGAGCCAAACTAAGTCTTAAGTTAATTATAAGGTCAAAGGGTCAATTTGAGACTAAGTTATTATAATGACCCATAGTCATTAGAGGCCCTATTAAAGAATAATATATGTTGTTGAGACTTATGGTTTTCAATAAATTAATCTTGGATGAATTCAATAATTTTTTTTCTTCTTTCTTCTCCTTGTGCGCAAACATGGTTATCTAGTCGAAATGTACAACTTATAAAATTTGATAAAATTCAATACACTTATAAACATTTATGCACAAATATATGCAATATAATCATTTATAATATATATATAACTCCTTAATAGCCAAAAACCAGCAATTCCAACACCATAATCAAGTAATGCCTGTAAAATCATTAAATGTACCAATATTAATAAATTCATCTATCAAAAAGAAGAATAAACTGGTTCCTATCAACTTTTCTTCCTCCTCCCTCTCATTTTCTTTCTTCCCGCACATAGAGCCTAATGATGCTAATATAACAACCCAATTTCTTAAGTATCAATGTATTGTTTATTTTGGTATAAAATACCACACAATTTTGTCATCATAAAATAACTTTTCAACATATCACCCATCCTAGGAATACTCCCACTTGAGCACGTTTAACCTTAAAATTTTTATTAGGAACTTCATTATTATTTGAAAATGTGCCTTAATGTTTAAAAGTCATTTTTAATATTACTTAAGGGGGTCATTACAATCTCTCCAACTTAAGTAACTCATGTCCTTATCAATAATCACACATAGATCTAAAACCTTTCATTGGGTAGATAAGACTAGATGTGGCCCATAAAGGCTCAAGAGATACTCATAGTCATGTAGCATCTTAACCATCACGTGTCAAAGAGATTACATGAAGTGATACTTTCTCTTGTATAAAACTTAGCTCTTATATGACACCTTTTGATCTGCCTTGATACCATTTGTAATATTCTAAACTCTTAAGCCTCAAGGTATTATCCGCTTTGACATAAAAGGCCTCACAATTTATCTTCATAAGATAACTTCATAGTAGGTCACATATCCTAGGAGTGTTCCCACCTGATCACGCTTAATTATAGAGTTATTATTAGAAACTCCATCATTATCTGATAAGACGCATTGATGTTTAAGATTTATGCTTAATACTACTTAAGGGGGTCATTACAACTAAGGCCAATCGCGACCCCACTAGCCGTTTGAAAGATGCCCTTCAGGCCTCCCTAGCCAAGAACAAATCTCCACATGGCTCGATGGCTTTGTAACAACCCAAAGTTATTATCATGCTAAACTTAGATTTAATTAGACCTTAATCATGTTACCATTAAGTTATAAGCATATTTAGAATCTAACCCAAGAAATTAGGGATCCTTTAGATCAAGATTAAATTATATGGTTATTTTAATTAAATTAAATGATCAAAAAATTAGCTAAATTAAATTGACCTCCAATTAAAAATCTAATTATATTTTTGAGTTTCTTATACCCAAATTAACTAAGGATGAATTTATAGAAATTTTTGAAGATAATTTAGACCTAATTTGGTATTTAATTTAAATGAAATTAATATTTAATTAAATTAGTTTTTTAATTAATTAATTTTCATTTAATCCAATGGTCGACCGTTGGATTCATTTTTAATAGTAGATGATCCGCTGTCCAGGCCGCACACCGAGCAACAAATCCAAATCGATTGGGCCATCCCATCGGGATCAAACGATTTAGATCAGCATCGTGCCCCAAGTTATGATCTAAACCATTATATCTTAAGTTGCATCACTCGGCTGAGATAAAACATGTCACTATTTGTAACAACCTTAGTGTTTCTATCCTATATTTAGAGGCCTAATTAACTCCATTTCACCTCTTAAAGAATGTTAGATATCACATTTAAAATTAATTAATTGATATTTTTTGACAATGCATTACTTTGAGCCTAAATCTTTACTTCATAATAGAAGATACAATTAAAATACATTGAATTTACATTCAGATTCAGTTCAATTTCAGTAGTTGTTCAATTTAGTTCATGACAATGACATTGTAGTGACAGACTTACTTATAGTTCAATTACATTGTAATGACTGATATATTTGCAATTCAGTTGCCTCGTAGTGACTAATTTGTTTATAATTCAGTTGCCTCAGAGCGATTGATTTATTTACAGCTCAGTTATATGATAGGGACTAATTTACTTATAATTCAGCCATCAAGTAGTGACTGAATTACTAAATTTTAGTGCCTCGTAATGACTGATTTACTAACAGTTCAGTCGCATTATAGTGACTAATTTACTAACAGTTTAATCGTCTTGTAATGACTGATTTACTTTTAGTTCAGCCGCATTTAGTGACTAATTTATCTAAAGTTAAGTTTTCAGTTCAATTTACTTCCAATTCAATTATTTTTAGCTTAATTTATTTCAGTAATTCCATTCATTACAATATATTTTTCAGTTCAGCCGCATTTAGTGACTAATTCAATACTTTTAATTTATAACATAATTACTTTAATTCATTATAGTAATTTCATTCATTACATTTATTTCAGTAATTTCTAACTTTCAATCATTTTAATTACTTTTTGCATTTTAGCATCACAATTAAATTAACTATAAATTAAGATCATAAAAAATTTTCTAAAGCATAAATTATACTTAAACAAAAGTTTAATTAGCTTTATAATTTTTTTAGATATTTCATGACATGTGATACAGATATGTCAAATTATAAGCATCTAGAGGATCCCACATATTAGGTGGAGTCTTCAAATATTTTATTTTGAGGTTATTTGAGAGAGTGGACATTTATATTATGAGTTAGTATTAAATAGTTTAGACTTTTTTTCTTAGGAGATGCATATATTTTCTTTTATTTTATGGTTGATTTTTATTTTAAGTCTATTAGATTTTCAAGGCCATGAAAATTTAAGCTAGAGATTTCATTTATGGGAAGGTCAGTAGGATGATGGGTGCCTTCAAATTTAGAGTGATATAAGGAAGTTATAAATCATTTAAGGAATGAAGATCTTAGCTGCACTCCTTCTTTTTCCTTGTTACTCACTTAAATTAAGGAAATCTCATTTCCTCATATCTTTTGATTTCTTACTCTTAGTTTATTTTTCTTTGAGAAGAATAGTTAGATAATGATTTATGCGATTTACCATTTAACACATGCACAATAGTAATTTTTCTTATATTTTTAAGTTTGCATGATTTTCATCTAATGATTTTTCTCAAATAATATTTTTTCAATTTTTGTTATTTTTCTCCAACATTGAACTCTCATAACTTATATTTTTGACACTTTTAGATTCTAAAATTTTGCACACACATTCTCCTATGCATTATTAACAAATCATTAGATATATCACATCATAATTTTTCATCTAAGATATTCAAAAATCAATCCAAAGTTGAGAAAAAGATTTGCTTTTACTTTTAAAAAAATTCAAGTAATTTTTTTATAATTTTAGAGAGCCATAAAATCCAATGGTTTATTAAAATTATAATTAAAATCCAATGGTTTCATTAAAATCCAATGGTTTAATTTTATTTTATCTCCAAAAACTATCATCACATATATTTATATCAAGCATTTATAAAAAATAAAAATATAACACTATTGTACATGCAATAGTTATAAACATTCAAAGGAAGTAAGCTCAAATAAATTATTGGATTTTATGGCTCTCTAAAATTATTATAATGTGATTCAATGCTTATTCCTCTCCCATCTCACTCTAGAAAATAGTAAGTAATTTGCCATTTCTTTGCTTTGAAATTATTTGAGCTCATTTGAGCATTGCAAATTACTTACTATTAAAGTTGGTATAACCCTCAAATTAACCTATACAAGATGCTAGAAATTAATACTTTCATGTGCTCTACGTATATCTACCTAATTGGCAACGTTGATAATTACTACATATTTTGATAATTAGAAGGGGTGGTTTCAAGAGCTAGCAATGATTCTATTATCTAGAGTGAGATGGAGACTTACTATTTTGAATTTTAATGGGCCGGGCTTGCTTGTTGGGCTGGTGCAAGGCCCATTAGGGGCAATGCCAAGTTAAGACTAGCTGTTGGACCGAAATATAATTAATCATTGAGTTTTATATAAATAATATTAAAATAGAATATATTATACACAAATCGTTCAAATCCTTAGAAAATAGTTTCATATTATATTTTATAATGGAAAAATATTTGACATGGCAAGCGCTGACTATCAGTTGTAAATTGGTCCTCTATTCACCTCATTCCTTGTTGAATAAACCTGGTAACTCATCCTCATCAAATAAACCTGCATCCCCTTTTAGAGAAAATAAGCCAAGTCCCGTTTATACAGTCTCCCCATACACTAAGGATAATGCTCAAAGGTATGTATTCTCATCTTCCTGATATTTGGTGGCATTCTAAATTGAAATGGCTTTAAGACATTGATCTTTTAGGGAGTTGCGGTATTCAATGTAGTAGCAGCTTTTATGCTTATCATGTAATGAGGAAGGGAATCACAGCCTCACTCACCTTTTCAAACCAACATTTCTGCAACACACCTGACTCGTTGAAATGCGTCTAGTTATTTTAGCGGACTACTAATTCCAACTCTTTAATGTTGTTGGTGTACAAAAAAACTTGACTATAATTCCATAGTATTGAGCTAAATGAATTATCACTCATACTCAAGATGGCCAGATTAAGGATTTACTATATATCTTCTGAATATTTTTATTTTAATACACATTTTTCATTGGAATGGAAATAACAGGAATTCCCTTTTCTCTTAAAAAAAAATAAAAAAAAAAATACAAAAAGTTAAGTCGCATGCAGGAACAATTGAGTTGAAATTAATTAATTTATGACTGAAATAAGCTTCTTTCCAAATCAGAAAGCAGTTGTTTTCGAAAAAGGCGAAGAATGCTTTGTATAAAGGAAGGTGCTGCGCATTTATCACAGTTAGATTAAACTTGGCTTTATTGCTTGGGCTATAAATAACCCACAAAGAGATTCGCCTCTTAGCCCAATATTTATTGAGAACTAGCTAATAAATACGGTTCAGAAACAGATTTAAACAGAGAGGCAGAAAAGAAAAAGAGTTGTCGGCGATGTTACTCTCAGTGAAGAAGATGTACCTATGACACAGAGCAGTAGGTGTTTTGGCAAAGCGGATTGTGTGGGAGCTCCTTGATGCTTGATGCTTGATGCTTGATACTTATTCGCCATTGCTGTTGGCTAACGAAGAAGGCGGTTTATTACTAAACAAAGCCCAAATAAAATAAGAAGAGAAGAGAAATACAACATGAATTTTTTATTAATATCAACATCCATATATACAAAAAGAAGATCACTGTGAATGTTTTTTATTACCCAAAGGTTAATAATTGCTTGCTTAATTAAAACCCAAAATAAGACAAAATAACGGCCAAAAACTCAAATTTCTTTAAAGCTTTAATAATAAAAAAAAAATTAAAAAAAAAAAAAAAAAAAGAGAGAAGAAGAAGGAAGGAAGGCTCACTGCGCGAATAGAATAATCCATCTATATCTTCAGTTAGAATAAAAAAAAGAAGAAAAAGGGCCGCCCCTGAGGTCACATTCCAGGCCTGGGAAAGAGAGGCGGAAGCTCCTCCCTTTCTTTATGATTTTCATTATTATTATTATTATTTAATGTATTCCTCGCCAAACTATTCGGCCTCGGATTCAGCTTCTTCACTTCCTCGCTCGGATATATGTATATCTTCCTCACCATGTCGCAGAATTCCCTATCAAACACAGGATTTCTCAAGCATATGCATAAAAATATCGAATTTGTAATTTTAAATTATAATTCTAATTGATCAAACAAATTAATGCCATTCATCCGCACTTCCGAAATGCAAGAAAGACCTCCCATCTTGAAGTCGAATCTGATGACAGCCAACCATTTCGACCCAAGGACTTGCCTTGCATTCCCGTCTTGTACTGCGTTAAATGGGGTCGGTAATTGGAGTGGTAGGCTCAAGTACTTTTAAAGATTTAAAATTAATGTTTTAAGATTAAATATTTTAGATTTTTGCATTTAAAAATTCGTTTTAGTTTTTTAAATTAAACAGAACTTACATCCAGGGATCATCTCCGACGAGCATCATATCACCCTCATCATCAGTGAACACCAGCTCCCATTTCTCCCTCTGGCAGAGCTCTCCGGCAATGTCAAACATCTTCTCCAGCTCGGATTTCAGCTCGCTATACCCTCCAATATTCATGAGGTCCACAGCCCTGCCGACGGCCATCCCATGCATGTGAACCTTCAGCGCAGCATTACAACCCCAGATTGTGAGGAAAAATCCCAGCTTTGTTTGAAAAATTCGTTCAAAATTTCACCTTGATACGCGTTCTGCTGCTTAGCCTGCTCTGGATCTCCTTCTGAGAGACGCGGGCCGCCGCCTGCTTTGAGCTCTTTGACGTTTTGGAGAGCTCGGAGAGCTGATCCTGGTCGGAATCGTCCACAAAGGCGATCTGAACCGCAGGAAGCTCGGGTTTTTCGTTGATCGGGGACGAAGGATGAATGAGGTTAACCAGATCGATTCCGAAGAGGCGGTATGCGGACCCGTTTTCAGATTTTTTCGGCTCTTCTATTATCGTCTGCTGGCACCCGGGAGGGGAGGCCTTCGCCTCCTGCACCGAATCCTGAAATAGTTTCAGAGGGGAAGGCGTTGAGCTCATGAACAGAGAATGGTGATCCTTCTTTAGCCATGAATCTGGTAATGGCATTCTGAGTAAGGAGTTTCCCATATCGTTTTTCGGCTTCGGCGGCCTGATCATAGGGATGGTTTGAGAAACCGTTGTGTACCAAAATGGGGAAGAAGCTTCTGCAAATCAAAAACAATAAAAAAAATCAAATCTTGCTGTTCAATTATTGAGTAGTTAATCTGGCTAGTAACCTGAAGAAAGGGGGTCTGAGAGGTCAGAAGAAGGCCTGGGTCTTTTGTTCTTGGCAGACACAGGCTGAGGTGCGTTGATAGTCGAAACTGAAGGGTTGTAAGCCTCAATATCCCACGGAGAAATCCTGTCAGGCCTCCAAATATTGCTCTGTTCATCCCATTGAACCTGATGAATGAACAGTTTACAATGAAAAATATTTCTCTAAGAAAAAAGTAATATAAAAATGGTTATGATATTTTGCTTGCCTTTAGCTGTCTCCACTTGGAACCTTGCCATTGAGAAGAGATGTCTCCAACACCAACAATGGTTCCATTGTACCTGAAAATGAAAATGATGTGCCACCAAACTAAGTCAAATCAACAAATTTATCAGATCAATGAAGAAGTGAAACCCAATTCACCTCTTTTCGGGGGTATCCTCTCCCTCAAATCTCATGGTAAATCGCATTCCCAGAGAGAATTTGTTATTGATAGCTTCCAGATAATTGTTTACACCGATAATGAACTGACTAACTCTGATTTCAACAAAAACAGGTTTAATTTCATCTAATACAAAGAAAAGCACAAAGTTTGAATACGAAAAATTTATGAATTCATTAAAACCTTGGTTTGTAGCACACAGTGAAGAAGGTTTGGGTTGTCACAGCATGCGACGCAGTGGCAAGAACTCCGAGATGCATGCTTTGGCTTGAGATCACTGAGGAAGGAATCGTGCTAGACTGCCGAGAAGCACGTTTAACGCCTACTCGCAATTCTCCATTCTCGCCTCTAAATGATTTATTATAGCACGAAAAGTTGAGAATTCATTCATCTATGCCATAACATAAAGCTTTTCACGGGTTAAGAAAAACACTTGTGAATTGAGAATTCAGTACCTTAAGAAAACAAATGCATCGCCAGCAACCAATCTCTTAGAAGTAACGAATGTACTCCACCCAGTTGTGAGTAAATGCCTTCGAGGTTGTCCTGTGATAAGAAAATAATGAAAAACAGGAGGGGAAAGAAGCTACATTTATAGACAAAATCACCTAGTACTACCTCTAAATATATGCTTAAATCGCCATTCAAAGCCGTGAAGGTCTTTGGCAGAGAGCTCCTGGGTTGGAGTTGGCTGTGACATATCCTGATTGGAAAAGAAAAACAGAAAGTTGAGAAAGACGGGCATAATAACAGTCAGTTGTGAAAAGAACTCCGAATAAAATAATGAATGGAAAAAAAGAAAGAAAGAAAGAAACCAATGGGGGAAGGCAATCGTTAGCATGGCGGCGAAGAACTGAGAATCCTCCATGTGTGCTCGTGTCTGAAGCCGTCAGAATTTTGGAGAAGGAGTTGACTACCGGCCTCTTCAGCTCCGATAAACAAGGGTCAGGCGAATTCAGCTCATTTTGCTGTGAAAATTGTAAACTACATTATTTTTATATCAAAAGAAGCCACAATCGTACATCTGAAAAGTTCAAAATCCCTTGATTAAAATCAGAAAATTCAAATGTCAACAAAACGCTTACATCGGTTTCCGGAAGCAAAGTGATCTGCGCATAAACTTCGTCTGTTTCAGCTTCAGCCTATTGCAAATTGAACCAAATGGAATCAATCAAAAAAACCTACAAAATTCAATGCAAATCTGCGAATCCAATTTAAGAGCATTATAAAGGGAAAATATAGAGAAAAGAGAGCTTGCCCTGAGTTCTACGTTCAGAACGCGGCAGAGAATCTTGGATGGAAGATTGAAGAGCGGAATTCGCTGATTCAGCTCCTGATTCGTCGATGCTTCTAACTGCACATCCCCGTAATAGAAGGAAAAAAAAAAAGAATCGCAAAATTAAACGCGGTTATTCCACAGAATAGAAGATCAGAATGAAAGGAAGGAACATCCTCACCTGCTCCATGTGACCTTGAGCGAAATAATATACCCTCTCTCCAACGCGAGGTATCTCCACTAACGGCCCGGCACAGGCCCTCCACAGCTCCTCGTACAAAGCATCCCCCATCATCCTATTCAAATTCTCAGGTCAATCAATCAATCCACAAGCCCTAAAAAAAAAAGACGACGACGAAGAAGAAACAGCAGATACAGCAAACTACCTCGCCCTTTCGGATTTCCCACCCACGATCTGCGCTGCCTGTTCCTCCCACAGCCTAAAAACAAAAACGAAACTCCCGCTAGTCCCAATTAATCTTGCTGGCTCAATTAACTCCAACTCATTAATCGCCTTCCGTTTCCTCTCCGGGCGAAACCGATGAACAGCTTTTCGAAGAGAAAAGATCCCAAACCTGCCCACACGAGCTCGAATTCCACCATTAAAATTCTGCCCTCTTGAATGCCGCTCGCCCTTCCGCCCTATCACGTGGAAGACGACAAGACGAGAAATGATGCGAGGCTCTCCTGAAATCCGAATTCCAAAATTTCTTAAACTGCCCTCTTCGATCCTTATTTATTGCCCGCACTCGATGAAACACCGAAAGCGCCGATGCGTCTGGGATCACCCCCGGGTAAGCCTACCTCTTCCCAGACAGGCCGTACGGCGCACGCCTTCTCGGCGGCGGGTGCCTAGACCCTTTGTACGCTCTCTATCATAAACTACATAAGCGACACCGTCAAGTTTAAATTACAGGGAATAATCCCCATTACTTGTCACCTAATTAAACATGTTTATTGGCTTACTATTATCCCTTCCGAACCTACTTATAATTTTTTTTCTTTCTTATATAATTATATATATACACACCAATATATTTTAGTATGTAAATATATTTATTTTTAAAATAAATTTTAATTAAAAAGTAAATAAAATAAATAAAGCTTAATTATCTAGTTAAATTTTTTTCAAATAAATTGAGATTATCGGTATTTGTCATGAAATCAAATATGTGAAAAATTTTTACAATGTATTTTGGTTTTGGGTTATATTATATATATAGAATATAGTAATCAGACTGCTTGTATAAGGCAAATTTAGGGATAAGCAAATTTAGAGATTATCCAGAAGAAAGCACGCAATGGAACGGAAGGATCATGAACGAAAACTTTCGCTCGAACGATCGAATGAAAGCTTCGTTTGTTCGAACGGACGAATAGACGACCGTTGTTCATCCGAAACTTCGGCATTCGAGTCCTTCTTCTCCGTCCACGGCTTTGTTGTTTTTTAGCACCTCGAATTAAATTTAGAAAAATGCTATGCTTACACAAGAATATATACTAAAAAGTATTTATTACCAATAAAAATTTATTTTTTACATATATACATCACAAAAAAATATATTCAATCAATAATTTACTTATACATTAGATTGATAAATTATTTATATAGTGTAACAATACTCTTATTTTTAAATATCACACTTACAAAATATTATCATTTCAAAGAGAAAATAATTAAATTTTATATAAAATTATGAAATTGCACTAAAATAATATGATTATAATATAAGTATCGATACACTTACGCATTAATGTACATCAAAATATGTGGATGATGTGTCAATCTAATGTATAAATAGATTATTACTTGAATATATTTTTTGTGGGGTTTATACGTAAAAAAATAATAATTATATTATTCCTATAATTTCTTATGTATATTCTTGTATAATATTTCTTATAATATACTAAAATTTAATTATAATAAAATTATTTTACACAAAATGTATAAATTTTTTCATCCCACTCAATTTTCTAAAAACAATGAACACCGCCACGTTCTCTCAAATAAGAATTTTGTTAATAAAAAGAGTAATAAATTGAATAAAATAATAAACCATAATATAATATAATGCATAATTAATTAATCGTGCTGATTTTGATTAATAAAATGAATTAGTTAATGTAATAGATGCAATTATAAATTTAAATAATATACTTTAAACTAACTATTACTAGTTAACATGGTTCATTGTATACATTAAAATTATAATTAATGCAATAAAATTTGATAATTTATTTATTTTAAATAATGAATTAGTCTTAACTAGCAACATTTTAACACTAATTTGTATAGTTAACACAATAACTATTTAATATAATATTAATATTTTGAGAGTATAACTACAAAAATGTCAAAAAATAATCTTATTAAAGTAGATAATTTTTTAATTGATTTTATTTTTGGGAGGTTTAGTCTTTTTCTTTTTTTAATATGTTTAAAGAGATATTTTCAAAACATAATCTCAAGAAAATAATAAATAAAAATAATCCATATTGTGTCCGCTGCTCCGGCAGGTGAAGAAACCGTCACAGACCGGGACGGCAATTTGACGGCGTTAAATGCCGTGTCTGCTTCTCGGCCGGCAGATACGTTTTGCGTGAGCAGTGCGTCCAAAAATATAAATAAAAAGTTTTTTTTCTTGCTCTCAGATAGATTCGGATGATTATAATTTAGATGAGAAATGCTATTTAGATTGATTCATTTAAAGGAATTTGAATATATTTTATTAGCATTATTTATTTATATTAAAATAATATAAATATTATTTTTAAATAAATATTAATGAAATATATTCAAATACTATTGAATGAGTTTTTTAGGTGACACATTAACTCTAATCGTCTCAATTTATAGATATATTCTGAAATAAATAAAGCTGGCAAAAAAAGTTTTAATTCTAAGGATATAAAAATACCGAAGCAACACGCAATTAAATCCGAAATTGATACAAGTTTAATTTCTTAACAAATATAGTTTGGTCGCATATGCATTGTTAAGTTTGATTTAAGCAAATAAATTAAGTTAAATTAATTTTAATTTAATATGTTAAAGATCATTTTATTCTTAGCTTACATATTGATGACTAGGCTTAAATTAAATTGTAGCTTAGCTTTATTTATTAATAATGTAATTATATCACTGATGAGGTTTAAATTTTTGAAATATAAGTGCTTAAATTCAAAGATGATAATAGTTTATTCAACTTACACAACATACTAAAATAAAAAATACTTAACACAAAATATAATCTCAAAATGAATTAAAATTGAATTTTCTTGAAATTTTATTGAATTTATTGCTACTTATATGTACACAAATCATTCTATTATATTGTATTTATTTGATTTATTTATTAAATTTGTTAATTTTTTATTTTAAGAAAATATGGGCAATGCTGAATAAGATGAATATCAATCTAATGAAATATGAACATTATTTCACTAATATTTATTTATTTATATTAAAATAATATAAATTTTATTTTAAAATTTATATTAAAATGATGTCCAAATATGATTGATGAATTTTTTTAAGAGAAATAATATTTAAACCCGCTGGCATACCAAAAAATACCAATCTAATATATATATATATATATATATATATATATATAAAGTGCTATTATTTTATTTATCTTTTATTTATTTATGACATGTAAGAACATTAAAAAAAAGTATATTTTTTGTAATTATAAAAGCTTAATGCCAAATGTATTATTATAATAATTTAAGAGTTTAATTATTCATTAACTAGACAAATAAAACATAAGCTAAGCTTAATCAAATTTCCAATTGTAATTACACTAAATTTAACTAAAAATTCCAATTAAGATTTCCATTTTAGTTATAATATTATTAGAATAATTGCAGGTATAAAATTACAATAAATGAAAATGCAAAAAATTTAAACAAATAAGAGAATAAAATATCAGAATAAAACAAGTAGCGAAGCTTCTTCTTATATATTGCACGTTTGACAAATAATATTTATACCTAATATGCGCACGCCTTCGTATTTGAGTTGAGAGCACATATGCACTCATTTTTAGTATTAGTAAATAAGTAATTGAGATTTTTGATTTATTATAAAAAATATTAAATTTATATCTTATCAGTCACATATTTAATTTATGTTTAAAGCACACAATTTCAAATTCTTATTATTACTTGTGTTGATTTGAAGGAGTTTGAAGTTGATTTGGATCAGCCAAAGAAGTACGGTCACTGTTAGATAGAGGCATGGGCGCCCAGGCGCGAAGCAAACAGAGAGCGAGACGCCCCCAAGACTGTAAGTCAGGCTCCCTGGTACGCCCAGGAGCTTGGGTACCGCAAACTTGGGCCTGGCATTTTTGGGGTGGTTTAAAAGCATTTATGATGCGTTTTAGGGTTAATCCATGTATTGTTTGAGTGCGAAGCTCTTGGAGCCTCTGAGAATCTTCATTGGAAGGGCTTGGGTGATGGGTTTGTAAAATCTTAATTTGTACTCTTCTCACCACATAGTGAACATCTCCTCTCTCCCTCCATGTGGACATAGATGTTTACAAATAATCACGTAAATTCTTTTATTGTTCTTGTGGTTGGATTGTTTGTTTGATTTTCTCTTATTTTGTTCTATTTGGTTTGTAATCCTGACAAGTGGTATTAGAAAGAGGTTGGCAAGAAAATCATAGAAGATAGAATGGAAGGAAAAGATCTTGGTTCATCATCATCATTAGTAGTGGATACATCCTATGACGATCGATGTGGTCAAGTATAATGGCAAGAACAATTCCGGGATGTGGAGATGCAAAGTCACATAAGCACTTTGCACATTAAATTTGGAGGATATTCTTGATGGCGAGGAAAAATTATATGAAATATCGTAGAGAGATTGGATCAAATGAACCGTAATACAATTGGCTTGATTCGAAATTATTCAACCTAAGACATCAAATATGCTGTAATGGAACACCCAATGTGAAATTAAGTGTCATAACACAGAGTATTACGGTAGTACTTAATACTGTATTAGTAAGAACTAATACACTATTAATTACTATATTTGGCCAAGAATCTATGAGGAGAGAAAGTAAATCCATACTTATGAAATATAATATATAAAAATATCTATCATCATAATCATCTAGATACATATAAAATAAATTAACCATCATAAAAAAGAATATAAAAAAATATATCAAGAGTTAGTTAAGTTATACAAAATGATACAAATATAATATCATTCACCCTAACAAGAAATAAAAATAAAAGCTAGATTCTTCAAAGCTGCTTCAACCGATCAAAATTTACCTTTGGCTCCAATCAATAAAAGAAAAAGTGATTAGTCTTATAAAATTTAAGTATATTTTAGGATTGCTAATTTAATTTTATTGAATGCTATCACATTTGTAATTTTTAATTTATTTAAAATGGTGCACACTGCAGTATAAAGTAAATATGCTGAAAATAAAGAAAATAACAAAAAAATAATATGAAAAAGATGTAAATATATGTACAGAGAAAATTGCTCAAGCCTGCATAAAACATGTTAAATAAAAGAAGTATGTATAAGTATATATGTATACTAGTGTGCATATGGAATGAACATAAAATGTATATGTTCAATAAGGTATATGATGATTAAATATAATAGCAGTATAAGAAAATATAACTATAAACTGTATAAAGAATACATTATAGAAAAACTATAAGTAAAGTTAGAAAGTGAAATACTAAAGAAAAAGCAATTGAAGTAAGTTTCAATCTCAACGACTGAATATATTGTGAACTACAATCAATTGACTATAAGAAGTAAATGCATACACAATTAATAAGATTGTGTTATAATGTTAATATTAGTTTTATTTATCTTATTTTAGTATGTTCTATGAGCACATTACAGAACAAAGTGAGGAGTTAAATACGTCTGCCCAACTATTCTCTCCCAAGGATAAGTGTAGTCTTCTGATTGATCCACCTAGAGTGTGTAACGCCCTGTCCCGTCGTCATGCACAAAAGACAAGTATAATTCATGATTCGGCGGCGGAACGGTGCGCTACTCGGGAACGGTGGACCATACAAGTAAAACCCATCTTCCCGAATAGGCTAAAGAGACGGAGCCATACTGGAGGCCACTGACTCGAATCTTAAGAGTAGGTTCGAGAGTCAATATCTAAGATAAGAATGAAATACTTGTCTTAGATATTAGACTAGTACGTACATAAGGTTCAAGGGGGCGTGAAAGAACCCATGTACTATAAAATATATTAGCGTTTCCAGTACGCCGATCACATCACAATACTATGTATAACAGTATAACAGAGTGCGGAAGCAAAAAGTAAAACATCCAGAGTACATTCATCTCAAGCAATAGTAAATGTCCATCTCAGAAAAGAAAGTAAAAATACATCCAGAGTTTATTACAAACCATTAAAATACAGAAATATGAAGAGTCTAGCTAGAATACTGGAAAGAACTAGAAAGTAAGAGTAGGTGCTCAATTCCCTACAGCTCCAATTGCTCCTCCTGAGTCTCTAGGACGTCCTCCTGACCTGCCACCAACAACTGCTCGGGATCTAGCAAATTACCGGATCCCAAAAGTATCCCGTGTTAGACAAGAACTATAACACATTGAAGCTAACTATATAAGCTAAACTAAACATAACAAATATGCAAGAACATAAAGTAAAAATGCAGGAAAAACTGTAAGGACATCATATAACTGAACTGTAAGAACTAAGCAAAGTAAAACTGCATCAAAACTAAATACTGAAAGTAAATGAAAATATCCGATGCTCATAAACCAATGTGAAAGGAATGTCAAATGCTGAGAAGGATACTATAAGCTACACTATATGCCACTGAAATAATGCTCACAAGTATGCTATACCACGGTATATCACAGAACTATCACTGAAGGTTTATGAGTAGTACGGTCCAATGTAAGCACAACAGTTAGGAAGTCAGTTATGGTGACGCAGACGCACCATGAAATTCCCCTAGTCTGTGTATATAACCTTCTGTATCTCATATTGTATCACTGATACCCATGTGTCATAACAGAAGGAATGAGTTCAACTCATGTTTATACTTATGCTTATGCCACCATATTAATGAATGAGAAATCCCAAAATTCATGAAAAATATTGTAAGAAATAGTATTGAATTCCCAAGTCTCCACTGTGCAGAATCCTGCTAGAAGGATTATAACTCTAAATTTCTAGATTGATATTTGGTTAAAGTTGCTTAGTTACTTAAGGATCACTAGGTGGGGTGATTATATACACATATTGAATATGATGCAAGGATAGAACTCACAACATTTAGTTTGATTACGCCACCCTAATGAAGCGATCTTCATTAGGAGGCACCATTCCGATGATAATTTTGTATCTCAAACTAAGCATTAAGTCACTAAACTCACAATCATACTTAGCATCTTAAGGAAGGTGAATCCTGTTACTTAGTTTATTTGAGCCAAACCTATTGAAGCGATTTTCGCTAGGAGGCATTGCCCGATGGCAATTTATCTTTCAATTAAACTAAGGAATGGGTACCTGATTAATACACTCTTAGGATTAATTGATTTACTCTAAGCGAGGTTATATCCACCTAAACCTGCAGGATAGCAACAAAGATAAGTCTCACTTAGAGTGACTCAACCAATCTTGAATATTACTGGGGACCAGTAATTTGGGTATACTATACTGCGCTACCCAACAATCATGGTTCAGTCAAGTCTATTTAATAGAGCAAGGATTTATCAAAACTACAAGTCCTGAAGTAATAGGTAAGTCCTATTCAAGGTTTCATCAAGTGAATGTGATCCAAGATCACTCAATATGGATTCTACCATAAGGAGATGTATATCTTCTAATGTCTTAAGTGATTACTACCACAAGGAGAATAGATCAATCTCTAAGGTGATGGGATCTTCTATACTTCTACCTCAAGGATTCATACAAGGCCTCCTACCTCATGATATATGAATTTAGGTCTTTTAAATAATTCAAAATGATCTTATGAAGAGCAACTTTAAGGTTCTCTCCTGTAAATGTTAATGTTAAGCTATTAGGTTCTGATTTATATTTAGGTTTAGGATGGTTAGATCAGATGATTAGGTCATCTGATCACTCTTAATCTAAGATCATGGGATCTAAATCAGGAATATTTTTAAGACTTAGATCACTTAGTTAATCAATATGATTTTATTAATCTTCATATGCTAGTCATCTTACTTTAGGAGAAAATCAGGGATCTTAAGGTTTGATTCAGATCAAGAAGTCACATAGGATTATCATTAACCTTAATTTGTCTAATTCAATGTTTGGAATCAATAATAAATCAGATGTATTATTGGAAAATGTTCAATTCAAAGTCTTATAATCAATATAATTAAGTTAGGGTTCTTATGGTTTTAGATTTTTCTTAAGTAGATTAGGGTTTGACTCATTCTCATATCTTAAGCAAAATCAAGTGTGGATTTAAATATCAATGTCAAATCAGTAGATTAATTATGCATTATTGGTGGCAATCTCAGACCTAGATCAAGTCTTAAAAGCTTAATCCAAATCTTAAGATTTCTTAAGTTAATTAAGATATTTAGGATTCTAAATCTTTGGATTTATTCAAGTGTATTTAATAAGGTTATAAAGGATGATTCATATTTTACTTAGCTTACTGTTAATAGTCATAATAGCATTCAAAGTTTAATAAACAGGGTTACTTAGTGCCAATCAAACCCTAATTCCAATCAAAAGGATTAGCACATAAGTAAAAATCTAATCATTGAAATTATATGATTTTTGGCACACAAGTTCTAATTAACCATACAAGTAATCAGAGACTAAGTTTGCTAAGATCCAGTAAGTATAAACCCTAAAATTCACTAATCACATTCTAACAAAATTAGGGCATAATTAAGAGTACAGAATTCAGAAAAATATTCTACTTAGCACATGAATTCTATTCATCATAAGTAAACTAATGGCACCCTAAACATGCAATTTGAATAAGTAAATTTACTAATCTACCCTAATTAAGATCCACTATAATTAGGCAATAATTAAGGATCTAACCATCAGATGTATGATTTTATATTATATTTAGGTTCCTGAGATTTTTCTGATCATTTTCATATATGATATCATAGGGTTTGGACTAGTGGATCAGAAGTTATTTAAATAATACATTCTATATTTTTATTTAATCAAAATCCTATGATTTGATTAATTGAATTATTTTCCTTAAGGAAAATAATTCCATTAATTCTATTTAAATAAAACGGCCCGGCCCGTATTCAAAAACGCGCAGGTCGACCGAGGCCTGGGGGACCCGGCACTGTCGCACCGCGCGGGTCGTGGGTCGACCCAGCCCGCACAGTGCCGTCGTCCCCATTCCTCCATCCCGACGGGTAGGGCCAAATAGAAAACCCTAATTCCCAAAATTCCGACGCTTCCGGACCACGGCTCGGCCAGCAATCGGTCGTTACTCCATCAACGAAGTCAGACGCGTCGATTGGGACTCGAAGCCCCTTGTGAGGCGGTCTGGATCAGCCAGACCTTACTCACCCGAGGATTTTGCCATTTGAGTTACTGTGGGGAGATAATTCTCCCCACAGAGGCTATGCCAGACCCCGGGCTCGATCCCTACACCATTAGGGAGGTGAGGCGGATCGAAGCCCTCTGGTCTGGGGTGGCTTAGATCGCTGGGTCCTTACTCGACTGAGGCGATCCAGAAGAAACTGAACCCGATCGATCGATTCGATGGATCGGGGCTAACCTAGACCATAATTACGATATAGCTGAGTTTGAATCAACAATAAGTACAAAACCACGTCAAATGGAATAAGGTCTGAGCCTTATTAGCTCAGAACTTGCAATTTGGATACTTGGATGTGTCCGGAAGCTTGCGGAAGGGGAAGAGGTCTCCTCCTGGCTCGCCGAGCTGCCCTAGATCTCTCTGAGAGTTCCTGAACTCCAGGAGACTCTCCTATCAGTGGTACGTGAGCTTGGGAACACCTGGAAGAAGCTTCAGCAATCGACAATAGTGGAGAAGGAAGCTCGACTCCAATTGATCAGCAAGGATCAAATGGAGGAGAGCTGAGGCTATTTATAGCCTCAGGGAAGAGCTGTGAACCTTCCAGAGCCTTGAATTGGGCTGAGGCGGGTCGGAGGGTTCGGACCATGGCCGAGCTTTCGAATTTCCAATTCGAGCTCGGCCAGGCCACGGGGCCCGATTGGGGTACCTTAACCATTAGGGGAAGCTCCGCAACGGTTTGTTGAGCTGGAGAGGGGAGTGGCAGACCGGATGGCCAGCTGGCAGTACGGGAAAATTCCTGTCGGGCGAGGGAATCTGGTGGAGACGATGATCCATAGTGCCAGACCCCGCGGATGCTGTCTGATCAATTGATCAAAAGGCGCTACGGCTGGGATCGCTCGGATCCTAACGGTCGATCGCGGGAGCGATCCTGGCCGTAGGATCCACGGGACAGATCCAACGACAGATCGGCGGTCCCGCGGGATTGAATTCTGGCCGTAGATTAAAAGGCAGAACGATTGGATTTCACGGGATGCCGCTGTCGCGTGACCCGGGCTCCGCAGCGGATTGCCCGCGGTCCGCACAGCGGATCCCGGTCGTTTATTTAGGTATAAAGGTATTTGCAATTATGATTTAATAGGAACCCTTATGTGCAATTGAGCCAATTTAATTTAAATTGATTTATGGACCAAATGAATTCCAAATTGTATCAAAATTTCACCCATAGCTAATTTGGGGGCGAGGAATCTAAAAATGCAATCAAATTTTAATTTTGAGGTCAAATTATTTTAGGTCTTGATTAAGGCATCTAGATTGATCAAATTGCAAATTTGACTTAGAGAAATCCAATGGACTTCAAATCTTCTAGATAGGCTTAAATTGATGTTCTAAAGGCAATTATGCTAAAAATTGATTAAGAAATCTTTATTTTGCATGGTAACAACTTAGGATTGTTACAGACTCCCCTGCTTAAGAACGATGTCGTCCTTGACATCATCTCCGGACAAGAATGAAGCACATAAATAAGACTTTTAAGACTAAAGAATACCTGGAGTTTCAAAGAGACTAGGATATCTCTTTCTCATTTCTTCCTCCTTCTCCCAAGTAGATTCTTCTAAAGAGCGATTTTTCCATTGAACTTTTACCATTGGGATTGAGCGATTCCTTAGTTGCTTTTGATCATGAGCTTGGATCTTAATCGGCTCTTCTGCATAAGAAAGATCTGGTTGTAGTGATACGACTGGAAGTTGAATTAAGTGAGATGGATCATGGAGACATCTCTGCAGTGAGGAGATGTGGAATACATTATGAACTGTAGAGAAATTTTCAGGAAGCTTTAGTCGATATGCTGCAGAACCAATCTTTTATAGTATTTCGAATGGCCCGACGTAGAGAGGACTTAACTTTCCGGCTACACCAAAATGATAAATGCCCTTCATTGTACTTACTTTAAGGTACACATAATTTCCCACCTCAAGGTCTAAAGCACGATGATGAGTACCGTGATATTTACTCTGTCGGTCCTGAGCTGCTTTGATTCTTTGCTGGATTAGTTGAATCTTGCGATTTGTTTCTTCAACTAGCTCTGACCCATAAAGTTGAACATTGCCGATTTCGAACCATGCTAAAGGCGTGCTACATTTCCTGCCGTACAGGGCTTCATATGGGGCCATATCGATACTTGCTTGAAAACTATTATTGTACGCAAATTCTATCAGAGGAAGGTGGTCCTCCCAAAAACCTCCAAAGTCCAGAATATAGAGACGAAGGAGATCTTCCATAACTTGGTTGACTCTTTCCGTTTGTCCATCTGTCTGAGGATGAAAGGTGGTACTCATAGCTAGAGTAGTTCCCAAGTCTTGATGAACTGCTTGCCAAAATTTAGAAGTGAAACGACTATCTCGATCATACACAATGGATCTCGGAATCCCATGGAGTTGGACAATTTCCTTAATATATAACTTTGCCAGTTTTTCCACAGAATCCATTTGACGCATAGGGATGAAGTGAGCTGACTTGGTCAATCGATCAACAATGACCCAAATCGAATCCGCGCCTGATTGTACTTTAGGCAAACCCATAACAAAATCCATAGAGATGTCGAACCACTTCCACTCAGGAATTGTTAGAGGGTGAAGAAGTCCTCCAGGCTTTTGATGCTCGGCTTTGACTAAATAGTAAGCATGACATTTTGCCACAAATTCTGCCACACTCTTTTTCATTTCAAGCCACCAGAATGAATTCTTCAGATCCTGATACATCTTGCTACTACCTGGATGCACTTGGTAACTAGAATTATGGCCTTCGACCAGAATCCCTTGATGTATGGATTTGGGAATCCATAGACGATCACCTTGGTAAATTACGTTACCACGAAGCTGAAGGTCGAAGTGACGTCCACTTTTGATATCAACTTTGAACTTCAAATAATCCTCATCCTTGGTTTGAGAGATGAAGACATCATGATGGAAGGTAGGTTCAACCGAGCTCATGGATACTAGTGTACTTAGCATATCTCCACGCACGGGCCTGATTTCAAATTTTTGGAATTCTTCCTCCAATGCACTTGTGCAAATTATAGAAGATAGCGTAGCATGACGGCTGAGTGCATCTGCTATGACATTCGCTTTTCCCAGATGATACTGAATGCTTAAGTCGTAGTCGCTTATTAACTCGAGCCATCTTCGCTGTCGACAATTCAACTCGCATTGGGTGAAAATATATTTCAAGCTCTAATGGTCGGTGAATATGGAACACTGGACGCCATACAGATAATGACGCCAAATCTTTAGAGCGAAGACTACTGATGCTAGTTCGAGATCATGAACAGGATAGTTCTTTTCATGTGGTTTCAACTGTCAAGATGCGTAGGCTATAACTCTGCCTTCCTGCATCAATACATATCCCAAACCTATACCAGATGCGTCGGTATAAACTTGGTAATTCAATCCTTCCTTGGGTAGGGCGAGAACTGGGGCAGAAGAAAGAGCACCTTTCAATGTTTGAAATGCTTTTTCACATTCTGGACTCCAGCCAAACGGTACTGCTTTTTGAGTCAGCTTGGTAAGAGGAGATGCAATTTGTGAGAATCCCTTGACAAATTTTCTATAATAGCCTGCTAGTCCTAAGAAGCTTCTGATATCCGTCACAGATTTTGGTTGTGACCAATCTCGGACTGCGTTTACTTTGTTTGGATCCACTATGATCCCTTGAGAGTCGATGACATGACCCAAAAAGGCGATAGAATCAAGCCAGAATTCGCACTTAGAATACTTAGCATAGAGTTCGTGGTTCATGAGCTCTTCAAGTACTATACGAAGGTGTTTTTCATGATCGGTCTTATTCTTGGAATAGATCAGTATGTCGTCGATGAAGACAATGACGAATTTATCCAAATGTGCTTTCAACACATGCTGCATTAAGTCCATAAATATGGACGGTGCATTTGTTAATCCAAAAGACATCACCAAGAATTCGAAATGTCCATAATGAGTTCGAAACGCTGTTTTTTCAATATCAGAATCCTTAACTCGCAATTGATGATACCCAGATCACAAGTCTATCTTGGAGAAGACCTTTGCTCCAGATAACTGATCAAACAAATCGTCGATATGTGGCAAAGGGTATTTGTTCTTGATAGTTACTTTGTTTAATTCCCTATAATCAATGCACATCCTCATCGATCCATCTTTCTTCTTAACGAACAGCACCGGCGCTCCCCAAGGGGATGAACTTGGACGGATGAGACCCTTCTCTAATAATTCTTGAAGTTGGTTGTTCAGTTCTTGGAGTTCTCTAGGTGCCATGCGATACGGAACTTTTGACAGTGGTTTGGTTCCAGGAATTACTTCTATGGTGAACTCTACTTCTCTATTCGGAGGAAGACCAGGCAGGTCTTCAGGGAAAACATCAAGAAATTCACAAACTACACGGTTCTCGGAAAGAGGTATGACTTCTTTCTTTTCTCCCAACATTGTTACAAGGTACGCACTGTACCCCTTCTTGACTAGTTTTTCTGCCACCATGGCGTTGATTAATGATGATTGGATACTAAATTTTTCCACGAATGATTTGGAGTTTCTTCCGCTGCCCAAGGTTATTTTCTTCTTTTGGCAGTTTATGGATGCACCATGTTGACATAACCAATTCATACCTAGGATTATGTCGAAGTTGGTAATTGGCAGTAGAATTAGCTTAGCTCCGAAGTTTTGATCCTCAATAGGAATATCTAGATTGCAGAATTGTTGAGACTGCATACGAGCTCCAGAAGGTAGCCCAATACTTAATGAACTGGCTAGTTGATGTGTCTGTAGTTTAAGTGTTTTAGCCCATTCTTCTGATACGAAAGAATGACTGGCTCCCGTATCGAATAAAACATTACAAGTTGTGTTGTTTATTGTTAATGTGCCAATAGTTATGATAATTTGCGTAAGGATAATTATTCAAGAATTGAAATACTGGAATAGTAAGGGACAATTGTTAGTACAGCAAGAAAAGAGAATTTATTTAAGGTGTACCTGATACCATGTCATTATTTTTAGGAGCAGAAGCTGGAGTTAACATGTATACTCAGGCAGGTGCCAAGGGTTGCTTGTTCTGGGTCCCTGAATCTTGGCGGTTGTATGTTGACCTTTGCGCAGGTACACTTGCCCTTGAGTTCGTTGTAGGAGCCGACATTATGGCAGGAGTGGGCTCCCGCTGGTGCATAGGTTGAGCAAGAAAGGTTTGCTTATGACGGAAGTGGTCGATGGACACACCATCGATGGTATTTTTCTCCCTGCACTCATAGTAGCGATGGCCCTTACGGCCACAAGTGAAATATACACCACCAAAGTGGTAGCACTTCCCGTACAGATGCTTCCTCTTACATTCAGGATTCTGAGGCTGAGATTGTGTAGTTTCCATATTGTATACTCTGGCTGATTTGTGATGGCCAAAGCGCTAGTCTCGTGGGCGCGTGATCATGGCTTTTCTTTTTCGGTCTAGCTGACCCTGAAATCCTTCTTGCAGATGGGCAGCCTCAATTAATTCTATTAGAGTTTTAAACTGCCGTGAGACTAGGTGGGCTCTAATAGAATCTCTCAGACCTTTCATGAAGCAGTGACACTTAGATGCTTCCGTTCTCACTAGATCTGGAATGAAGCTTGACAGTCTTCTAAATTCTTGTTCGTACTCGGATACTGACTTATTTCCTTGTGTGAGGTGAAGAGGTTCGTCTTCTAGAATTGCTTGTGCTGAGGTCGGAATGAAATCTTTGCGAAATGCTTCCATGAACATATCCCATGGAATGTCCTCCACCTAGAAGTCCACAAATCTGTTATTTCATTCATTTTCTTACCAGTATTCTGCTTCTTCTTGGAACAGGTAGGTCACCAGATGGATTGCCTTAGAATTAGGACATTTAATTAAGGCCAGATTCTTCTCCACCAATTTTATCCAGGTTACTGTATCCATGGGGTTTAATGCCCCGTTGAATGTGGGAGTACAGAAATGAAGGAAGTCGTGTAAGACTCCGTCCCCTGAATTATAAGAAGAAGATCCGGAGGATTGTTGTTTGACTGAGAGGATGAGAGATCGTGTCTTCTGCGCCTGTTGCGCGTTGCTGTCAATTAAAGCTTTTATTAAATTGGCCATAAGACTTGACTCCTCCGGTCTGCTTGACGATGGGATTGTCTTTTTAATAGGAGTGGGAGCAGAGGGGGAACCAGGATTCATAGCTGCAGTTACAATGTAAATTTTAGAAAATTTCATTTATTTTTAAGTTCTTTCTCATAAGAGAAGATACATGAATACATTAAAATGTATAAACAAGATAATAAGAAATGACATAAGGAAATTCCTAGGATCTAGTTATAATACTCTACCCATAAGGCAGCACAAAAGTTATCATATGTGACTATGTGACCTTTCCGAGCTAATCTCCTATCGACCCAATACCACTAACGACTCGCTGATCCCCTCAGTAGGATCTTTACAATCTCTAGGCGGTACTTCTCTAGATAGGCTGTCTCTCGAAGTGCCATGGTAACACGATCCAGCCACTCTTTGGCGAGTGCCGAAAGACTGGTACCTCTGAATGATGAATGAACCAGGATCTTGTCCAGTACCGCGACTCTTAGGGGTGATACTCCATCTACCGTCCTTCCGTTGATCTGACCATCTTGAAGGTCGTCTATCCAATAATCATCAAACCTCCTAAGGTAGAACAGAAATGCTGACGGCGAGTATTCCATCTCCTAAAATAGTTCAACCCATAAATATTTCATTCATTTATTTCTTTCAAAATTTGTTCGAATCCTAAGATATCATTGTAAGTAATCTTTTTACGTGCATTTAATTCCTAGGGTGTCAGTATTGTAGACATAATCTCCATTTTTATTTCTGAGACAGCTTAATGAACCTTTTGGATGATTGCTTTGCACTACATATAGTAATTGGAATCTTGTCATATCGCAGAGAACATGTTATAAAGTAGATAGGAACAAGCTCCTTATCTGACACTTTATAATACTTCTCTGATACCAACTGTAATGCCCCGTCCCGTCGCCGTGCGCAAAAGACAAGTATAATTCATGATTCGGTGGCAGAACGGTGCGCTACTCGGGAACGGTGGACCATACAAGTAAAACCCATCTTCCCGAATAGGCTAAAGAGACGGAGCCATACTGGAGGCCACTGACTCGAACCTTAAGAGTAGGTTCGAGAGTCAATATCTAAGATAAGAATGAAATACTTATCTTAGGTATTAGACTAGTACGTACATAAGGTTTAAGGGGGCGAGAAAGGACCCATGTACGTTATAAAATATATCCGCATTTCCAGTATCCTAATCACATCACAATACTATGTATAGTAGTATAATAGAGTGTGGAAGCTAAAAGCAAAACATCTAGAGTACATTCATCTCAAGCAATAGTAAATGTCCATCTCAGAAAAGAAAGTAAAAATACATCCAGAGTTTATTACAAACCATTAAAATGCATAAATATAAAGAGTCTAGCTAGAATACTAGAAAGAACTAGAAAGTAAGAGTAGGTGCTCAATCCCCTACAGCTCCAATTGCTCCTCCTGAGTCTCTGGGACGTCCTCCTGACCTGCCTCCAACAACTGCTCGGGATCTAACAAATTGCCGGATCCCAAAAGTACCCTGTGTTAGACAAGAAGTCTAACACATCGAAGCTAACTATACAAGCTAAACTAAACATTACAAATATGCAAGAATGTAAAGTAAAAATGCAGGAAAAACTGTAAGGACATCAAATAACTGAATTGTAAGAACTAAGCAAAGTAAAACTGCATCAAAACTAAATACTGAAAGTAAATAAAAATATCCGATGCTCATAAACTAATGTGAAAGGAATGTCAAATGCTGAGAAGAATGCTATAAGCTGCACTACATACTACTGAAACAATGCTCACAAGTATGCTATACCACGGTATATCACAGAACTATCACTGAAGGTTTATGAGTAGTACGATCCAATGTAAGCACAACAGTTAGGAAGTCAGTTATGGTGACATAGACGCACCCTGAAATTCTCCAATCTGTGTATATAACATTCCATATCTCATACTGTATCACTGATACCCATGTGTCACAATAGAAGAAATGAGTTCAACTCATGTTTATACTTATGCTTATGCCACCATGTTAATGAATGAGAAATCCCAAAATTCATGAAGAATATTGTAAGAAACAGTATTGAATTCCCAAGTCTCCACTGTGCAGAATCATGCTAGAAGGATTATGACTCCAAATTTCTAGATCGATATTTGGTTAAAGTTGCTTAGTTACTTAAGGATCACTAGGTGGGGTGATTGTATACACATATTGAATATGATGCAAGGACAGAACTCACAACATTTAGTTTGATTACGCCACCCTAATGAAGCGATCTTCACTAGGAGGCACCATCCGATGATGATTTTGTATCTCAAACTAAGCATTAAGTCACTAAACTCACAATCATACTTAGTGTCTTAAGGAAGGTGAATCCTGTTACTTAGTTTATTTGAGCCAAACCTATTGAAGCGATCTTCGCTAGGATGCATTGCCCGATGGCAATATGTCTTTCAATTAAACTAAGGAATGGGTACCCGATTAATACACTCTTAGGATTGATTGATTTACTCTAAGCGAGGTTATATCCGCCTAAGCCCGCAGGATAGCAATAAAGATAAGTCTCACTTAGAGTGACTCAACCAATCCTGAATATTACTGGAGACCAGTAATTTGGGTATACTATACTGTGCTACCCAACAATCATGGTTCAGTCAAGTATATTTATTAGAGCAAAGATTTATCAAAACTACAAGTCCTGAAGTAATAAGTAAGTCCTATTCAAAGTTTCATCAAGTGAATGTGATCCAAGATTACTCAATATGGATTCTACCACAAGGAGATGTATCTCTTTTAATGTCTTAAGTGATTACTACCACAAGGAGAATAGATCAATCTCTAAGGTGATGGGATCTTCTATACTTCTACCTCAAGGATTCATACAAGGTCTCTTACCTCATGATATATGAATTTAGGTCTTTTAAATAATTCAAAATGATCTTATGAAGAGAAACTTTAAGGTTCTCTCCTCTAAATGTTAATGTTAAACTATTAGGTTCTGATTCATATTTAAGTTTAGGATGGTTAGATCAGATGATTAGGTCATCTGATCACTCTTAATCTAAGATCATGGGATCTAAATCAGGAATATTTTTAAGACTTAGATCGCTAAGTTAATCAATATGATTTTATTAATCTTCATACGCTAATCATCTTACTTTAGGAGAAAATCAGGGATCTTAAGGTTTGATTGAGAGCAAGAAGTCACATAGGATTATCATTAACCATAATTTATCTAATTCAATATTTAGAATCAATAATGAATCAGATGTATTATTGGAAAATGTTCAATTCAAAGTCTTGTAATCAATATAATTAAGTTAGGGTTCTTATAGTTTTAGATTTTTCTTAAGTAGATTAGGGTTTGACTCCTTCTCATATCTTAAGCAAAATCAAGTGTGGATTTAAAGATCAATGTCAAATTAGTAGATTAATTATGCATTATTGGTGGCAATCTCAGACCTAGATCAAGTCTTAAAAGCTTAATCCAAATCTTAAGATTTCTTAAGTTAATTAAGATATTTAGGATTCTAAATCTTTGGATTTATTCAAGTGTATTTAATAAGGTTATAAAGGATGGTTCATCTTTTACTTAGCTTACTGTTAATAGTCAGAATAGTATTCAAAGTTTAATAAACAGAGGTTACTTAGTGCTAATCAAACCCTAATTCCAATCAAAAGGATTAGCACATAAGTAAAAATCTAACCATTCAAATTATATGCTTTTTGGCACACAAGTTTTAATTAATCATACAAGTAATCAGAGACTAAGTTTGCTAAGATCCAGTAATTATAAACCCTAAAATTTATTAATTATATTCTAACAAAATTAGCGTATAATTAAGAGTACAGAATTCATAAAAATATTCTACTTAGCACATGCACTCTATTCATCATAAGTAAATTAATGGCACCCTAAACATGCAATTTGGATAAGTAAATTTACTAATCTACCCTAATTAAGATCCACTGTAATTAGGCAATAATTAAGGATTTAACCATCAGATGCATGATTTTATTTTATATTTAGGTTTTTGAGATTTTTCTGATCATTTTCATATATGATATTATAGGGTTTGGACTAGTGGATCAAAAGTTATTTAAATAATACATTATGTATTTTTATTTAATCAAAATCCTATGATTTGATTAATTGAATTATTTTGCTTAAGGAAAATAATTCCATTAATTCTATTTAAATAAAATGGCTCGGCCCGTATTCAAAAACGCGCGGGTCGACTGGGGCCCGGGGGACCTGGCATTGTCGCACCGCGCGGGTCGTGGGTCGACCCGGCCTGCACAGTGCCATCGTCCCCATTCCTCCGTCCCGACGGGTAGGGCCGAATAGGAAACCCTAATTCCCAAAATTCTGGCGCTTCCGGACCACTGCTCGGCCAGCAATCGATCATTACTCCATCACCGAAGTCAGACGCGTTGATTGGGACTCGAAGCCCCTTGTGAGGTAGTCTGGATCAGCCAGACCTTACTCACCTGAGGATTTTGCCATTTGAGTTACTGTGGGGAGATAATTCTTCCCACAGAGGCTATGCCAGACCCCGGGCTCGATACATACACCATCAGGGAGGTGAGGCAGATCGAAGCCCTCTGGTCTGGGGGTCTGGGGTGACCTAGATCGCTGGGTCCTTACTCGACCGAGGCGATCCAGAAGAAACTGAACCCGATCGATCGATTTGATGGATCGGGGCTAACCTAGACCCTAATTACGATATAGCTGAGTTCGAATCGACAATAAGTACTAAATCGCGTCAAATGGAATAAGGTCTGAGCCTTATTAGCTCAGAACTTGCAACTGGGATACCTAGATGTGTCCGGAAGCTTGCGGAATGGGAAGAGGTCTCCTCCTGGCTCGTCGAGCTGCCCTAGATCTCTCTGAGAGTTCCTGAACTCCAGGAGACTCTCCTATCAGGGGTACGCGAGCTTGGGAATGCCTGGAAGAAGCTTCAGCAATCGGCAATGACGGAGAAGGAAGCTCGACTCCAATTGATCAGCAAGGATCAAATGGAGGAGAGCTGAGGCTACTTATAGCCTCAGGGAAGAGCTGTGAACCTTCCAGAGCCTTGAATTGGGCTGAGGCGGGTCGGAGGGTTCGGGCCATGGCCGAGCTTTCGAATTTCCAATTCGAGCTCGGCCAGGCCACGGGGCCCGATTGGGGTCCCTTAAACATTAGGGGAAGCTCCACAATGGTTTGCTGAGCTGGAGAGAGGAGTGGCAGACTGGATGGCCAACTAACAGTACGGGAAAATTCCTGTCGGGCGAGGGAATCTGGCGGAGATGATGATCCACAGTGCCAGACCCCGCGGATGCTGTCTGATCGATTGATCAAAAGGCACTACGACTGGGATCGCTCGGATCCTAACGGCCGATCACGGGAGCGATCCTGGCCATAGGATCCACGGGACAGATCCAACGACAGATCGGTGGTCCCGCGGGATTGGATCCTGGCCGTAGATTAAAAGGTGGAATGGCTGGATTTCACGGGATGCGCTATCACGTGACCTAGGCTCCGTAGCGGATCGCCCGCGGTCCTGCACAGCGGATCCCGACCGTTTATTTAGGTATAAAGGTATATTTGCAATTAAGATTTAATAGGAACCCTTATGTACAATTGAGCTAATTTAATTTAAATTGATTTATGGACCAAATGAATTCCAAATTGCATCCAAAGTTCACCTTTAGCTAATTTGGGGGTGAAGAATCCAAAAATACAATTAGATTTTAATTCTGAGGTCAAATTATTTTGGGTCTAGATTAAGGCATATAGATTGATCAAACAACTAGGTCGCCGTCCCTTATCATAAGGGGGAAGGAGAGAGAACATTCTGTTCCATAAACGCTATTCAATAGAATTACCGTATCAACCTACTGGACTTTAGCCCAAATGAAGATTACATCAAAAGTCACGTCCCTTTGCTGACCTAGGAGCGTATAAAATGAAAGCTAGATGGTTGGGACTGTGTTGCAAATTTTGCTCCAAGCACTATTTAGACTCCTCCGGCTGGCCCAGACTGCTCGCGTAGAAAGAGAACATCGAGCTAGGTTATAGGCTCCCTGAAAGCCCAGATATGTTCTAGGGTTGCTACTTTCCATGGGTTTCAAAGTTCGACGGTTAGCTCGTTCAAGTCAACGCCAAAATTTTGACCGGATACGAAATCACTGACATCGGTCTGACGGCATAGCGGACGCTAGGAGACCGAAACTTTCTTTACTGTCTTGCCTACGGCACTAAAAAACACCTTCTGTTGACCTTCGAACATTGCCTAAAAGAAGAACATCCTCTTTTCAAACTTGTCCAGTGTGCATTTCTCTTCTACCTCTGCCCGATGGTCAAAACCTTGCAAAAGGGTTTTCCCTCATAAGGCCACGGAAGCCTCCGGAAATCCTTAAGGGACTAAATCTCAGAGTAGTTATTTGTATTTGCGGTGGAGGTGGCAGTTGCTGCCTGGGCAGGAAAGGCCGCGCAGCTGTACTCTGACTAAACAAGAAGATCGGTTCTCACTGAAAAGCTGAGCCACCCGGTAGGGTAGGAGAGTGAGATGATAAGTCGAAGGCACCTCAAATTTGACTTAGAGAAATTCAATGAACTTCAAATCTTCTAGATAGGCTTAAATTGATGTTCTAAAGGCAGTTATGCTAAAAATTGATTAAAAAATCTTTATTTTGCATGATAACAACTTAGGGTTGTTACAGAGTGAAACCCTTAATCTAAATTATTTTATATTTTATTTATGCACAATATTTGAATGAATATTTAAGTATTTAGTCTTAATGCGAAACAAAAAATTTTTCAAGGTTAAATATTGTAACAATCCAATATTGTTAATCAATATTTAGCAATCAAATTACTTTGTAATTATCATCATTAGCCTTCAAATGATGTTTAGATTAAACCCTAAGAATTTGGAACAAATTAAAGCTCAATTGAATATTTTATTATATTTATTAAAATTAGAAAATTATGATAATTAAATTGACCTCTAAATCAAAATCAAATTTTGCCATTTAACTCATCACCCCCAGATTAGCTAGAGGTGAAAATTTGGCAAGTTTTGGAGATCGTCAAAATTTCCCAAACTCAGAAAAATGAAATAATTAAAACGATCTTCGATTAAAATTCCGGCTTCATTTTTGAGTTCATTACTCTCAATTAAGCTAGGAGAGATTTTTGAGAATTTTTTAGGAGTCATTTAATAACTCTATTTTATTTAATTTTAGAAACATTTAATTAATTATAATTATTATTTATTAAATAAATTTTTTTTTTATTAATCACACCATTAGCCCTAAATCTGCGAATCGTTTATTTAGACGGCATGCTGTTTTGCGTCGTCTGCTCCAATCAGCCATTCGACCGGAGGGATAAGATGCATCTTCCCCGAGAGAATTACACGTGGATCACACCGTAACACACACCAATGGATGATCGCATATTGGATTAGGACGTCGCTAGCCTCTCGAGTTAAGCCCATATGATTTCCTCTCCTTATATGGATACAATCAAAATCACCCATACACGAATTTGAAAACTAGATTTAAGTCAAGGAACCTGCAGTCTTAATCTCGATCGCACGATATCTTCTTGCAGTCAAATCGAGAGGTACTCCCTTGATCACTTTCAATTACCTTTAATTCCATTTCGAATTGATATTGCTTAGACATACTAATCGTATCGAACTATAATCGGGCTCAACAGAGCTCGATTAGGGTTCAATTCGCCACTCAAATCCTCAGTCTTTCATAGTACTGTCCCGTGGATAGGAAATTAGGGCATCACCATTTGATGTGATCATGGGGGACCTAGGTGATGATTCTTATGCAAGGGACCTTTTAGTCGGTACTAAAATTATTTTAGTTATGTTCTAGGGTTTCAAAATTGGCAACATTGCAAATTCATTATATTGAGGTTCGACTGACCCCAAAATTTTAGGGTTAGGTTTCGTTAACTTGATAAAACTAATGGAATAAAATTTAGAGGTTAGTTAAGCGTAGATTACATGGGATAACAGCCTAGGGTTGTTACACTACCGTTTGATCAAACGATGGGTAAACGGCATTATATGGATAAAATTAACTAAATAATTATTTTGTTTATAATTTTATAATTAATCAAAATTAGATAATCAAACGAGCTACAAAAAATCATAAAAACTCTTCACCCCTAATTAATTTGGGGGTGAGAAACTCAAAAATGAAGTCAGATTTTTATTCGGAGGTCAATTTAATATACTTAATTTTTTGATCAGTTAAATGCATTAAAATAATTAATAAATTCAAATGAGCTTTAAATTATGCCAAATTTTAGAGTTTGGTTCCTAATTATATTTGGAGACTAATGGGGAGGCTTTTATACCGATTAGACTAAAAAATGATGATTAACTATCATAGATTGTTACAAGCTGCTACGTTTGAGAGTGTTCGAAATTAACTCTCATATGACCCATATGAGATATGAGGTAGATAATTGTTGATTTGAAAGATGTTTGAAGTTGACTTGGATAATCCAAAGGAGTATAGTCACAATTAGGCATTTGGCAAAGGAACAATGAGGCTGGACAAAGGCTTAGGCATCTAGGCATGCCCAAGCGCCCCATTGATAGAGGCATGGGGGCCTTGGAGCTCCCAAGCTTCTAGTGGCAGTGGTATTGGTGCCCAGACATGCATTGTGCATAATAAACAAAGAGTAAGATGCCCAAGGGCACATAAGAGCTCCAAAGATAGTAAGCCAAACGCTCAAGCGTCGGGGACCCAAAACATGGTTGCCCAGGCGCGCCTTGGTGCTTGCGGCGGTTCAATCCTGAAAAGAGGCATCTATATTGCATTTTGGGGTAATTTGGGGCAGTTTAAAAGCGTTTGTAATGTGTTTCAGTGATAATCACTGTATTGTATGAATGCAAGACTCTTGAGGTTGTAAGAACCTTCATTAGAAGGGCTTGGGTGAAGGTTTGTGAAACCCTAATTTGTAACATTCTCTATATATGGTGAAGTTCTCCACTCCCCCTCCTCGTGGACATATGTATTTATACCGAACCATGTAAATCCTTGTATTGCGCTATTTTTGGATTGCTTGCTTGATTTTCTCTTATTTTGTTCTTGTTTTGTAACGGTCCAAGGTTATTACCCTAGTCAATCATGATTTAATCAGGTCCTGATCTTGATTCTAATATTCTTAATAAGCTATTAGGAGCACACCTTAAAGTTTTGATCCAAATCAGAAGTCATCTGGATCAAAAAATCTAATTCTAGAAATCCAAATAATTTGAAAAATGACCTACCTAAATTGACCTCAAATCGAAAATCTGACTCCATTGCGCTCATCACCCCCAAATTAGCTAGGGGTGATATTTTAGAAGCATTTAGAAGTTGTTGAATTTTTGTCAAATATTTTAATATATTTAAAATCCCCAAAAAAAATAGGAAAATTAAATACTCATCAAAATCAAAATCTGATTTCGTTATTTCATTCCTCACCCTTCAATTAGCTAAGGGTGAATTATTAGAAATTTTTGAAAGCCAATTAATCAATTAATTTTAATTAAGGAAATCAGTTATAATTAATTTAATAATATTATTATTAAATCCATTAAACGGCTCAGTTTCTTTTCTTTCGCATCGTTTGCCAGCTTAATATACATGGTTTGATCAGATAATGCTGCATCTGCGCAGTCTAATCAAGTTATCCTCTGGATCGAACGGTTCAGGCATCCTCTTCTCTGATGCGCTCACACGTGTTGCGTGAGGCCTGCATGCGACGAGCCATTTGCCAGTTGACCGCTCCCCCCGCTGATAGCTGCCATCCTAGAGCTCGATTAAACTTAGATGTCGGTCCCTTAGCTTAGTTTATGCAGTATGCCGAAGTCGAATGCACCGTAAAAGCTTCATCAAACCTCAACTGTCAATCTCTGGGTACCGTGCTTGTCTTCATTTCTTCATTTATTGCTTTTTATTTTGATTCAAAATCTTATTTCATGCATTGGATTGAAAATTGATCAAGCTCGATTGGGCGTATTTTGCTTATGTCATACAACACTATACATTATTCTTCTCCGTCACCCATAGCTTAGTACTTAGGGCTAGGCATTATTGAAAACCCAAGTCTCTTCTGATGATGATCCACGCATCGTCTGAAAGGTTTCTCAGAGACCTTTCCAATGTTGTATGGGTTGCCCCCCCCGGGAGGGTCCCCAAAACCCATGCCCTAGTCTCCCTGTCTCAGGTGTGAGTCAGGAAGGCGAAGGCTCGCCTCGGGTCGGGTCGGGCCATATCTGACCTACGCCTTTGCTTGTGGGATAGCACCTCAGTCGCTGACGCAGTGGGTCTTGCAAGAGCTGCAGCCAATGTTAGTGGGCATCGCTGTAATTTGAATTAATTTAATTAATAGAAATTAATTTTATTAAATAATTTTAACTGTAAATCTTTAAACCCCGACAACTTGCAATCCAGAAGCTCAAATATAACAAATATATATCTCATTTTAATCAAAAAATTAAGGTGATATTAATTTTGATGTATGATCAGCATTTTGACTAATGATATTTAGGACATTTCATTAATCCTAAATTTTCAATTGATCATAACTTCATCATTTTAGCTCCAAATTAGGTAATCTAATATATCATTATGATTAAAAAAACATGTAGATTAGTAAATTATAAAAATATTTAGGTTCTAATGATCAGTTTGCCTAATTAGCTCTAATCATGCTAAATCATGATTAGTGATAATTAGCTTCACTAATTCCCCAAATTGAGAACTTCAAGTTGCTGATTGCTCTTAGAGTAGAATAAAACTTAGTGGTAAAGTTAGCTTTATGATTCTGTGATTGATTTTACTAATCATTTACTAATCACCCTAAACCCTAATTAGGGCCTAGCTTAGTCAAATAGAGTCCAAATTGGGTGAACTTATAGTCATTGTATTCAGTGTGCTATTGGGTGTCCATATCCACTGAGTTTGCTAAATTTGGACATCAAATAAAGAATATAGTTGTTTGGACTTATGCCTTAATCTCCTCATAAATTACAAATTTAAATCATAATCTTATTTTGGCCATAACTTGGACAAATGATCTCAAAATTTAATTATCTTAGATTCTATGAAATACTTAGATAGTAAATAATATAAGTATAACAAAAATTCTATATTTTCCTATGTAAAATTATAAATCAACCCCTAATGAACTAAAACTCTAATTTGAGCTCATTAGTCCTAATCCTTAGCCAAATTGGGTGTATACTGTCTATCTTCATATTAGATAGTAAGTAACCATTTGATATAAATAAATTTTAGTTTAGAACCCTAATTCAAAAAGTTATATTTTAGACCCCTTAAGTAGGGGAAAAATGGTCATTTTGCCCAAAATTAAGTTTAAGTATTCTTAAGCTTTAGAAACCTAAAATATTCCTTATAATTAGTAATTAAGTGATTATGAATCAATATTAGATCATTTGGACATATTAACTTAAATTCCAAGGCAAACCCTAATCTTTCCCTTCAGGAATTCTAAAGTAATTCTTAAGCTTCATAATGTGGAACTAAGTCCACATTATGTCATCCATAATTCCTTAAAATCAATAAAGAAGTGTAGTTAAGATTTAATTAACCATTGAACTATTCATTTAATCCTTACTTAATTAACCTTCATTAAGTAACTTTCTTCCTTAAACCTTTAGGAATATTCCTTAAGGATTAGTTATAGACTTAAGTTAGAATTCATTCATTGAGTAATGTGTTACTTAATGGATGAAACCTTAGTTTTATTAATTTTTAAATTTCATCATTTATTATAATTATTTTTTATTTAAATCTTAATTTAAGACTAAAGATCCATCTTATTAAGTTTGATTATGCTTAATAAGATAACTTAATCTGTAGTCCATGAGAGATGTGTTTAACCTTACATCCTTAATCCTTAGTACCTTTGGATTAAGTGGTTGAACCCTAAAATTTTAGAGTTTAACTCTTAATTCATCAATCTTGATTTATCTTAATCAAGATTGATTTGGGCTAATTAAAATTATTAATTAAGATATTTGATTTATTATTTAAATTTTCTAAGCATCACTGATTGAATTATATTAGAACATAATTAGTTATAATTGTTTTAAGCCTTATAGGACCGTAGCTCTAAGTTTATACTGGATAATAGGATGTTAGAGATCCTGAGCTTGTATAATCTCAAATTAGTTAGAATGATTAAATTAGAAAATAAGTGATATCACAGATGTTTATGTAGTGCTATTTATATCTTATTTTGCATTCCTTACTTCTTTGTTATAAACCTTTATGTTTGTGGCATAATAGATGAGATATAGAACATTTCATGAATATTCTATGTTAGCTTTGAAAATTTGCTAAGGCATGTTTATGAGTTAATGAGATAAAATGAATTATAGATGAATCAATAAATTGTATAATATTTTAGTGGTATATGTCCTACTTAGTCTGCCTCTACAGTATTTATGCACATATTGAGATACAGTTCAGTTCTCAGGCATTAGTGTCCTGGAGGATATTTATATATATATGAGATGATGATATGTAGCAGCCCAAACTCTTAAGCACCAATGTATTATCCGCTTTAAGCTTAAAAGCCTTACTATTTTGCCCTCAGAAGATAACTTTCCAGCAGGTCACCCCATCCTGGGAGTGCTCTCACATAAGCATGCTTAACTTTGGAGTTCTTATCAGAAACTCCACTGTTATCTGAAAAGGCACCTTGATGTTTATGAGTTTCACTTATTACTACTTAAATGGGTCTTTACAATCTCCCCAACTTAAGTAACTAACATCATCATCAGTATCAACACACAGATCCAAGAACCATCTATTAGGTAGATAGGACTAGAGGTGACCCCTATAGGCTCAAGAGGTACCCACAACCATATAGCACCTTAACCATCATGGGTTCAAGAGGCTGCTCACATGAAGTGGTACTTTGCCCTATATGGCACTTAGCTCCTATCAGACACCCTATGATTTGCTCTGATACCATTTGTAATAGCCCAAACTCTTAAGCACCAAGATATTCTCCGCTTTGGCCTGACAGGCCTCATGGTTTCGCCCTCAGAAGATAACTTTCAGCAGGTCACCCATCCTGGGAGTGCTCCCACATAAGCACGCTTACCTTTGGAGTTCTTATCAGGAACTCCACCATTATTTGAAATGACGCCTTGATGTTTAAGAGTTTCACTTATTACTACTTAAGTGGGTCTTTACATGATATGTCATATTTTCAATGAACATGCTGATCTAGGCATTATTGTCATAAATGCTTTAGAAGGTTTATTTAGTGTCTAGTTAAGTCACCATTTTCTATTATGGAAGGACTAATTAGGTATATGTCCATTATGAAGATAATATCTCCATTATATACTTTTAGTTCAACATTTTTCAGTATTTATGTAGCATTTTTTGTAGTTATAATATTTCTAATATTTATATATTTCCAGCAATTTTGGTTTTATATGAAAACATGTTAGGATGCTAGAATTATTTCTATCATGTTTGTATTGCATTTCATTTATAAAATCTGCATAAGTAATTTGATCATATTTGCTTAAGATCTTACTTACTCTTAGTAATTTATATAAAATGCTTAACTTCTGCTTGTAGCTTTGGGTTGAGGTATGCCTGTTGATCTTATATTTTATTTAAGTTACAAATGCATGATTTATAGCTTATTTTCTTTTTATTGGTGCTTTATTACTCTAATATGCTTAGGATGATTTGTGATATCATATACATGAAAACTATTAGCCTAAAATGTACTTAGATAAATTGTCTAACCAATTTTTATCTTTTTTTGGCTAGGGCCCTGATATTGTAAAATCGATAATATCAGCTTCTGAGCATTTTGTGGAGATAGCACCAAGGGAGGAGCAAAGTTAGGAGGAAGAGTGCCTTGCTGCTGAGGAATCTTAATTAGGTTGCTCTTTTATTTTTTCAGTAAGGATGAGTGATTTTTTTGCTTTTATAAAACTTTAATTAAATATTATAATAATATATATATTCAGTTGTATTTTCCTTTATTACACATTTTTATTATGAACAGAATATTATTTTATTTTTGCATTATGGCTACATAGATATTAATTGATTATTCTTTTGTATTTTGATATTCATGTATGATCATTTAGTGAAAGACTCAGTTATATATATAACATATCCTTCCCTTATTAGTGGGTTAAGGATGAAAACCTATTCTAATGATAAGAGAGATATTGCACCATGACGATCACTCCATCGTAATCGTGTTAACATACGTGTTAACATGACCACGGCGAGCGCGGGCGCCACATGTTTAGTTTGTGATCATTACAACTTATTTACTTGATTATATTTATGTGAGATTCACAATAATTTCTCTTATAATAGCTTTATATGATAGCTTATGTTGTGGCTACAATAGTGCGAAGAACAATAAATCCCATGAAAATGGATCATTGATGCGAGAAAAAAAATCTACTGACAAATCATACGAGACATGAATTTATGTGGCTCAGTGAGAATCACCTATGTCCACGAGAGAAGAAAATGAATTTCAATATGAATAGAAGATTATAAAATGTTTCTCAATACATAACCATTGAACTCACTCAATTTATATATATACATGAAGAAGCATTTAATCTCCATTAAACAACCATCAAAATTCATAAAAAAACTCCCCAAATAACACATTAATACTCCCCAAATAAATATGCCTAAATTAACACATTGAAACTCCCCATATTGTATGAAATTGCAAATCTATTAATGACTATTCAAATTCATAGCTACATCAAATGAAACCTTATGCTATCACATATTAGATACATTTAGCTAAGATAAACCTTAGCATAAGAAGTTTTTATCAAAGAGTAGCTGTAACGACCCCAATATTAGATCGAGAACCTAATCCAATAGTGGAGCTCTACCACTGCACTTAACACCGAGTTGGAAGGAAACCAACCCAACTATTGAGTGATGTGTGGCCAAGCAATCTTTATGAGGGTGTTAAGTTAAGAAAAATGCAATATTAAAGAAGGAAGAACATGAAATATATGCAAGTATAACTGTATACTATCAACTATCCAAAGTAAGCAGTTTAATATGAAGGTAAATTCATCACTGAAAGAAGTAAAAATATTACAAAACTTAAATAATTATAAACTTTTAAATTAAAAAGAAGCAATTAAAATAATTCACTATCTCACATATAACAGACAATGAAAGTAAAGCAGAAGCAGAAAATCTTCAAGTACTCTAATGTCAAGCTCCACTAGCCTGAAAATGCTTTTGGTCTACTATATTCTTAGAATTTAAAATACAATAGGGCATAGCCAAGAAAAAAAAAGTTGTTAGACTAAAAAATCTAAGTATATTTTAAGATTGGTTAATTATTAATTAAAATTTAGTTGGATATCACATATGTTAATTTACAATTAAAAACTATAGTGAAGTATAAAAAGCTTCAAAGTAAAGGGAAGAAAGTATAATTGTAAAGATGAACATTAAAAAGGGAAAAAGAGTAAAAACTTATAAATATGTTTGCTCTAACATGCAACAAAAAATAAGGGAAAAAGCATTCTAATAAGGTTATAAATTACTAATGTGCATATGAAATGGAAACATGTATATATCTAATGAATACTATGCTAAGTAAGAAAAATTAAAAGCAGTGAAGCATAAAATAGAACTAAAGCAACATACATTGCATAAGTAAGGAACTGTAAGTAAGTAAAGCACAGTAAAATAAATGAAAGTACAAAGTAAGTAAATAAGAAGAACCTTAGCCTCTTGGGTTAAGAAGACATAGTCAATGACTATGTAAAGTAAACATAGCTTGAAAGCTATGATGAGATCTTACAATGAATAAGATTGTAAAGACTCATAATTTATTTATTGAAATTATTTATGATTTTCTGTTTTGCGAGCAAATTTACAGAACAAGCGAGTAGTTAAACATGTCTGCGTAACTAGTAAGGAAGAGGGGTCTCATAGAAATTAAGCACTCACACTCTTATAAGATATGTGAGGCTCCTTATATCTCCCCTAAGCTTGCCCTTGGCCACCACCAAGAAGCCCTTATAATATTTTATGAATATTTTATTTATGCACAATGTCTTGAATGTATGTTCAAAAGTATAATCTCAAAGTAAAGCAAGTATACAAGGATTTCAAGTAATTGTAAGCTTTGTGATATCTAAAATTATCTAATTTTAATGATCTACTTAATGATTGGAGCTAATTGAGCTCCTAGTTGACTTATATACATTGATCTCTAAGTCAATTACAAGTAATAGTACAAGTGAAGAAGTTTTGGAAAATAGTAGTTTGATTTAGTTTATGAAATAACAAAATACTTTATAAGTATATTTATATAAAATAGGACTTACCCTACACTAATCCTAAACCAACCAAATAAAGTAGATTAAAAGATTTAATGTCTAGGAAACTAGTAGGGAAAGGTAAGACTAAAGAATCACTAAACTTAAGGAGATGGAAGTTAAGGGTTTAATTACTAAACTCATCTAGCTAGGTTGTAAAAAAAAGATTCTATCCAAATCAATCACTAATCCAGTTAAGACAAGTAATAGGAGGAGTCTAAATGTATGGGAGAGAAAGGAATATAATCTATAAACTCTATGTTTACTATAAGTTGTAGGTTAATGGAGTTTATAGGATATATAGACTATACTAATGAGCTAAGGACTACTAACAATCAATTAATAGAGAACTTAAGGTGAAGATTGTAAGCCAAAGGAAAGGTTTACTAAGCTCAAATATAATTATTGGAAACTAATCCTAATAGGTTCCATAACAAAATTGAAGCATACAAGTAACTTATTACATCTATGAAATAAGTTAAATATAATTATGATGGCAAATCAAATAAGATATGGTTCCTAAATTCTATAAGGTCTATTCTAATTATTGAAAGTTTAAATTTAGAAAAGTGCTAAGTAAATAAGCATCTAAATTATAAAAATCAAGCTTCAAACATATAGTTGAATTGACATGGGAAGTAAATAAAATGAGACATGCTTACTATCATATGGTTTTAAAACCTAAAACAAGCGTATTTAGAAATTATGAAATTATAAAATTACCCAATTTGAGGAGCTAAATACGTAAAATATCTAATTGTTGTCTAAATGCAATGATATAAGTAAATATAAATCCTTATAGTATATGGAGAAGAATGACACTTAGTAGGTTAAAATCAGTCAACGTTGAATTTTTAGGGTTTAAAAACCTAAAATAAGCATATTTAGAAATTATGAAATTATAAAATTACCCAATTTGAGGAGCTAAATACGTAAAATCTCTAATTATTGTCTAAATGCAATGATAAAAGTAAATATAAATCCTTATAGTATAAAGAGAAGAATGACACTAAGTAGGTCAAAATCAGACAACATTGAATTTTTAGGGTTTGGAGGACTCCTAATTAGGGTTAAGAAGTCATTAAGTTTAAGGTTCAGAATCTAAATTGAATTATGCCATTATGTTTATCTTATTTTTCTGATCAAAATTATATATAATTTTGTTTTAATTGGCTAACTAATTTGTAAGATATGAACAAATGAAATTAATCATTAATAATGTGATTAATAGTCATTTAGAAAAAGAATTAAATCACATTAGATTAATACATTTAAAAGATTGGCGCTGAGATTAAGGCGGGCATAGAAAAAGGTGCATCATAGAATTCAGGAAAAGGCACAGAAAACCATAAAGCCGCAATCGTTACGGCACGGATTACTGTGCAGCATATGTGCATGACATGCGTCGTGTGTCGGCGCAAGATATGGCACGGATTAATTATACTTAATTTAATACTCAAAATTAAAAAAATCAAACAGACTTCAAATTTTTTTTAAATTTCACCTTTATCTAATTGAGGGGTGAGGAACTCGAAAATAAAATTAAATTTTTGATCGGAGGTCAATTTAATTATCATAATTTTTTGAGTATTTAAATATTATTAAAATATTCGAGGAAAATTAGATGATTTACAATGTAACAAATCTAGATTGTTAATTAGGTAATTATAAGCTTGATCATGCTCTAATTATAGCTCCATTGCATTTAATAAGTTATTATAAGCTAAACCTAAAATATGGGGTCAATCGGACCTCTCTAGGTCAAATGAGTATTTTGGTCCAATTAGGTACCCTAATTAATAGCTAAAATATTTTGATCTCCGATTCAAAATATGGTTATATTTTTGAATTCCTCACCCTCAAATTAGCTAGAAGTGCAGGTTTGGGAATTTTTGAAGGCCATTTAAACTATAATTGCATTTAAATTAAATTGGAAAGATTGCATAAAGAGGTTCCTAACATTTTGAATTTGCATTTATACACATAACTGAATAACCCATCTGGGATCTGCTGTGCGGACCGCGGGCGATCCGCTGTGGAGCCTGGGTTACACGACAATGGAGCCTCGCTCCATCTCACCGTTGCGCTACTAGATCCCATGGCTAGGATTTAATCTTGTGGAAGTGTGGATCCGTCATTGGATCTGTCCCTCATATCCCACAGCTCGGATCACTTTGTATCCAGCCGTCGATAGATTAGCGAACCACTATGCACCCGCACTTTGGATCTTGGTTCCGATCGTGACCACTCCCGACAGGGAAGATCCCCTGTGTGCCAGCTGCTCACATTGTCCCCCACTACTTGCTCTACCTTGGCAAGCCATTGTGGATCATTCCTTTAATGGTTAAGCGACCCAATCGGGCCTCATGGCCTGACTGAGCTCAAAATGGAATTTGAGAGCTCGGCCATGGCCCGAGCTTTTGGACTGCTTCTAGCCAGCACCATTGCACCCAACCCATCCTCAAAGGCTATAAATAGCCTATGGAATCCTTGCTATATCCCCTTTGTGGCGGCCGCCCCTTCTAGTCACAAGGATTAAGGAGTGGTCATCACTTAGCACATCCCTTACTTAACATTCACTTTGGAAGTTTTAGACTACAAACCAATCTTAAGGGAAGGATGTGCCATTTTTAATAGAGCAAAGAAGAACAATCACATAATGAGCATACCTATAAAAATCAGAGTGCGAAAGAAAAGGAAATAAACTGTAGTAACATCCATCCATCCATAATGAAAAGTAAATTATCCAATTCAGAATATACAATGCAGGAAAAGAAAAGTAATTTACACCTGTATTATTACAACCATTTAAAGTTTAAAGACTAAAATATAAAGTATCTCTCATACTTACGATGCAAAAATATAAAGAAACTAGCAAGTAGACTATGGATCTTCAGCAACCTGAACCTCCTCCTAGATCTGCTCCTCAGAAGGGTCAACCTTCTCAAATAGCTCAAAATCTACCATTATCAGTTTCATAATGGTAGGGCCCAAGCCAATAAAAGAAAAATCTTGTGTTAGACAAAATATCTAAGTACATTTTAGAGTAATCATTTTTTTAATGTATTTTTAATGATATCACAAACTAACTTAAGCATAAAATAGCGGTAAGAAACAAAGAAAGAAATATAAGTTATAATAATAAATTATAACTTAAGCAAATTTGTGAGGTAAGCACATACCTCAACTCAAGCTGCACAAAAAGGTAAGTAAAGTACTAATAAACATCTACTAAATACAAGGAAAAGTCCTAAGTAATATGATCAAACTAAATATGCCAATATATAGGATGAAGTAAAAGTACTGTACTGAAAATAAAGTCTAGCATCCTAACATACTTTTAAATAAAGTAAAATGATTGAAATAACATAATATTATAGGAAATTCTGTAATACAGAAGAACTGCAGAAAATGAAAATATAATAAGAAATGAACTGAACAGTAAGGTAAAAGTTAGCCAGAATTATAAGAAACAATAAAGTGGTTGTAAAATGACTGAAAAGTAAAGTAAGTAAAGTAATGTAACTGTAATGTGTGAGATATTCCTACTTAGTTCTGCTAAAAGTAAAGTCCATCTACTCATTTAGGATAAACATCCTAGATTAAAGTATGCTGCACTCTAGCGGAAATACCCTAGATAGAGGTAAAGTCCATCTGATCATCTAGGAGAAATATCATAGATTAAAGTATGCTACATTCTAAGGGAAATACCCTAGATAAAGATAAAGTCCATTTAATCATCTAGGATAAATATCCTAGATTAAAGTATCAGCACTAGGAGAAATTCCCTAGGCAGAAGTAATTATCTCAAAAGTCATGTTATACTAAATGATAGACTAAATAAGATATAACTCACAAAGTATAATAAAGTTTGTTTTATTAATGTTTTCTTCTTAGTTATGCAAATCCATATGATATGTATACAAAGTTTAACATAGAATATCCATCAAATACTCTATGCTTAATATAATGTATCCAAATATATAATGAAGCTCAAAATAATGAAAGCATAGCAATTCAAATTCAAGATATTAAATAGCACTATACAAACTTTATGATATCACTTATTTTCTAATTTAATCAATCTAATTATTCTAAGTTACATAAGATTCAGAATCATCAATTCTTACACTATCTATAACTTATAATCACGATCCTATAAGTTGAACATAGTTAGGATTTGCCACATCCTAATTATAACCAAATCAATGTCAACTATATGATTAAATAAATAAATCAATCATCCTAATTTGTTGTTTTACAAATCCCAAACCAAATCTTGATTAGCCAAATCAAGATTAAAAGGATTAAGAACTGAACTTCAAATATTGGGGTTTAATTCTTAACCATAAGGTTATCCAAAGGACTAGAGTTTAATCCCATCTCATTGATTTAAGTATTAAGGCAAATCCTATTGAATTAAGTCACATTTAATAGGAAAGATCTCTAATCCTAATTCTGAAGTTAAAAGATCAAATAATCATTTAATAAACTATAACAAATCTATAAACTATTAAACTCAAGGTTTCACTTAAAGAGTAACCCATTTGACTCATTAAATAAATTCTAACCTAAGATCTGCTCCTAATCTTAGGAATTTAGGCTCTTAAATACTAAGAGTAGCACTCAGACATACATCCTAACTAATGTTATAAGAACTATGGATGAGCTAAGAAGTTCAAAGGAAGGAAAAGAACTCATATTTTTACTTAGGTTTTTTTTTTACTTAAGACTAAACTTAGGATTTTCCTCAAATTTCTAATTTGAGATTTAGAATTATCTAAATCAAGGTCTAAATCACTTTAATGACTATATATTATGATTTAGGATGAATTTAGGACTTAGAATCATGAAACCCTAAATTTGGGCAAAATGACCATTTTGCCCCTACTTAGGGGTCTAAAATTTACCTTTGTGAATTAGAGCTTAATTCTAAAATTTATTGAAGTGAAGTGATTACTTACTGTCTAATATGAGCTTAGACAGTAAGTATATTAATTTTGGTTAAGTATTAAGCCTTATAAGGTCAAATTAAGGAATTTGACCTATAAGGGAAAATTAGTACTTTTACCCTAATGAAATCTATATTTTCTGTTAGTTTATTAAAGGTTATGCTCTAAGGTTTCCATAGAACCTAAAATCATCAAATTCTGATATGTATTGGCTAAGTTATAGCCAATACAAATTCTAGGGTTAATATGGTAATTAAGGGTTCTTAATTAAGGGTCAAAAATCCTAACTTTGTCAATTGGTGTCCAATTTGAGCAAAATCAGTGGCAATGGTTCACAAATGATCCATTGATCACAAGGACTAGTGGTACGCTCAATTTGGACTATAATTGGCTAAGTTATGATCTAATGAATATTTAGGGTGATTAGTAAGTGATTAGTAAAATAAATCACCAAATCACTAATCCAACTCCACCATTAGGTTCTAATTAACTCTAAGAGTTCTTTAAAATTTGAATCACTCAATTTGGAGCATTAATTTTGCTAATATTTACTAATCAAGATTTAGGGTAATTAGAGTTGATTAAGAAATTTAACCGTTGGATCCTTAATTTTTTTTAGCTTATTGTAAATTAGGTTTTTTTAATCTAAATTGATATTAGGATCACCTAATTTGGAGCTAAATTGACTAACTTATGGTCAATTAGAGTTATAGGGTTAATTGACCTAATTAGGATTAGGTCCTAAAAGTGATTAGTCTAAATTTAATCCAAACAGCAAAATAAACACTACTAGTTACTCATTAAGGTTTTCTGAGTACTTTGAGACCTATATCGGGTATGTTTGGATTAAAGATTGCAAAGTTATAGTAATATGAACATTTGTAGCATTTTTGCAATTATTTAATACCCTAAAATATCACTATATTAAATACCTATCCAATTTGAGATTTGATAGTATCAAATTATTCCTTAATTTTGCTGATTAATTAAGTATATTTAATTATATTATTTAGATGTATATTTTATAAGTTATGGATGTTTAAAGTTTTGATAATTAATTGAATTAATTATCTTAATATTAATATGTTAATGTTAAATGTTTGTATTTTAAATTTAATTCTAAGCTAATTATAATTGTCTAATATAATTAATACATTAATTTATGTTATTGATTTATTAGATTTATTTTTCTATTTATGAATTTTTAAATATGTATGTATATATGTATAATTATAGATATATTCATATAAACATATAAGTATTATATAGATTTTATATAATAATTAAATATATATATATATATATATATATATATATATTATTTCTAATTAATTCTTTTATGCAGGATGAAGATGGCAGCGGGTCCCATGCTCACGGGGAACGATGCCACAGTCCCAGACAGCCCACGTGGGTCCCACTACTGCCGTCAATAGAGACGGTGGCGGGCCCCACTCCAAGACATACGACGGATTCTGCGCACGCCACCTCACTTCGTGGGCTCTACCAACGCAATCGATGCGATTGGAGATCTGGGTCGGGCTCGGGTCGACTCGGCCTGGCCCGACGCTTATCTTCTCTCTCGCTGACCTCTCGACAAATCGCCCTAGGGTTCGAGAAAATGACGGCCTCTTGCCGGAGACAGGACCCAGACCACATGGCATCATGTTTGGATTGGTCGTACCTTCCCAACGGAAGTTGTCTTGCACCTCGACATGGTCTGAATCGGTGATCAACCCTAACCCTAGATGCCGATGGAATGACTCAACCCGATTTTTAACGGTTTCCACTGTAAACCTGGGTTAAAATTCTTGCGATCGATTGAGAGTTAATACGATCCAACCGCAGGTATTGAAATCAACAATATGGAATAATGATACGTATAATTGGATTGAATTTTAATGAGTAGATGCAATGAACGAAGCGTGCCTTGATGAACGGACGAGGGATTAGGATTTACTCGGGATAGGGAACTGGGACTCCTCTTGCTCTCAAGCTTGATCCAGAAGGTGAACCCGAGGCTAGATGCTTGCCACATCTTTTAAAGGAGGGGAACGACGGTCGCTAGGCGGTGGAGAAAGGCCACGCAGCGGAAGGAATGCCGCGTGATTGCGCGTGAGTCACGCACCGAGCTCTCCTTCACGGACGAAGGAGATGACGCTTCCTACCGTCCGATCTTTCGATCGGATGGATCGGAGCATCCGTCCAAACAGACGACAAAAATAAAAATGCCTAATGGCGTTAGCTATTTACTTAACGGTGGCCGTTAAGTATTAATAATTAATATTATTATATAAATTAATTTATACTCTTTTTATTTATTATAATTATATAATTGAATACATCCAAAAATTTTCCAATATATCACCCTTAGCAAATGAGAGGTGAGGAATGCAACGGTGCTATTGGATTTTCGATCCGATGAGTATTTAACTATTTGATTTTTCAGGGTATTTAAATAATATTAAAATATTCATCGAAAATCCAACAACTTCCAAATGCTTCCAAAACTTCACCCCTAGCTAATTTGGGGGTGGTGAGCGCAGTGGTGAAGTCAAATTTTCAATATGAGGTCAAATAAAAAGTCAATTTTTAGGGTGTTGGGATTTTCCAGAAATTCTGAATTGCTTTATTTGATCCCTGATTTGATCCAGACCTTAGAGGTAGGTTCCAAATGACTTAATTAAGATCCTGGAACCATAATTAAGACTTAGATTAGTCTTAATTGACCTAGGTAACAACCTAGGTTGTTACACCCTTGTTGATGAATTGAGTTCAATTAGAATTTTTCATAAATTCTCCATTATTAGTGTATTTGAGTTCTCCCCGGTGTTCTTGCTGTTGCGTACCATTGATAGAGGGTTAGTCCTAGTGTTCAGCACCCCTAGCATCTTCGACAAGCTCTGTAGTCCTAGGAGTATTTTCTATTGATCAATCCAAGCTCCCCCATCAAACTAGGTACCTCAGTTTGCTGTGAAGAGCCAAATAGGCTCGGCACTCATCTTTTGTTGATTCGTAAGTGTGCATTATGGTAGACGAACTCAACCTGATCGATTCCAGGGTCTGAGCTAGTCCCGATCGATCAATCGATCAGGCCAGTCTCTTCAGTTATGACTGGGTTCAAGTAAAGACCCATTGATTGGGCCAGTCCTAAACCCAGTGTATGGAGGGCTTCACTTCTCTATCACCTAAGGATGGTGTAAGTATCAAGAGGGGCACCAATGGTGGTCTGTAGAGTGAAAATTGTCCCTCTACAGAGAGCCCAGAGGCCAGATAACATGAATTAGGCCCTATGAGTTAGGGCCAACCTTTGAAGAGGATTTTGGGTCCCATCAGTGCATCTTAGTCTAAGGGTTGCCATAATCGGTTGAGTGTTGAGGAGGGCTCGGGGAAGAAGATGGACTATCCGGGTTTGGCTGATGTGGCGGCCCAGCTCCGCCGTAGTCCTGTTAACTCTTAAGTTAACATAATTACGGTGGAGGGGTCACCAGATGACAAGGTCCCCACTTAGAATTAGATTAGACACATGTTCTAATCCAACTTAAATAAGGATTTTGCCATTCATCCCAACGTATTATCACTAAATGACTATACATGAACTCAGAGTGCGGAAGCAATAAAAATATAACATCCATCCATACAATATAAATACAATAATACAGAATAAGTAAAGTGCTGAAAAATAAAGTTAATCCTGAATTATTACAACAATTTGAATAGCTTAAAGAACTGAAAAGAAAACTCTCAATCCTCACAAAGCAGAAAAGAAACTAAGACTAAGAGTCTTCAGGCACGAATTCCTCCTCCAATGGTAAGCTCTCCACTGGATCAACTGCTTCAATAAACTTAGAACCTACCATTATCAGTTTCATAATGGTGGGTCCCCAGCCAACAAAAGAAAAACTGGTTAGACTATTGTCTAAGAACATTTTAGGGTAAACAATTTATTATGTAAATTAGATATCACCATAAAACACAACTGAAGCAAGTAGGTGCAGAAAGCGTACAAAAGAATAGAAATAAGTTATAAACTACAGTTTATAGTTTATAACTTAGCAAATATGAAGTAAATACATACCTCCTCTAAGCAACTGCAATAAGACAAGTAAGCAAAAGACTAAACAAAACTGTAAGAAAATACAACCTAAACATGCTTATGATCAAATAGATTATGCTAGGTGACATACAAAATTTGAACAGTGAAAAACTGAAAACACTAACATCCTAGGTGAGCCTATGAAAACAGTAAGTAAAACTAGCATCCTATATAAAAATACGTGCAGGAAAGATGTAAGTAAAATAGTGCTACAATGCAACATATGCAAGTAAAACAGTAACTGAAAATAGAAATTGTAGTGACCAACTAAGTCACTCAAACTGAAAATATACTCAGCAAATCTTAGCCTGATGAGCTAAGAAACCCTGAACTGAACATCACTGAAAACTCTTAGCCTGATGAGCTAAGACAGAATCGAGTGTAAGTGTACTTGAATTAGTATAACCATATTAAAATCCTGACTATATAGTCAATATGGCAAGAGTCTATCCATCCTATCACTAAGACTAGGCATGGCCATAGACTGTCGGACATTAAACCCTCGAAAGGTTGCCGACCCGAACGGGTTGATCGAAGAGATATACTAATCAAGCTACACCTTACAAACCACTTGTGAAACAAAAACATAATGCTGCTTATGAATGTTCCAAATTAGCATAAGATATTTATCAAATATCTTAAGTACATAATATATGTTCAAGGTATAAGGCTCAAAATCAAGGAAATGCGAAGCATCAAAATCAAAGTGAGCAAGAAACTCTATCTAAAACACAGGTGATATCCATTGTTATCTACTTTATTCATTCTATCTACTCTAAGTTACATAAGTTTCAGAATCATCAATTCTTACACATTCTATAACTTAGAATCACGAATCCTACTAGTTGAAGATAATTAGGACTGGCCAAGTCCTAATTATAACTTAATCAAAAGACGACTATTTGGTTTAAGTGAATAAATCATCAACCTAATTTTGTAATTTAAAATATCCCAACCTCATCTTGATTAGCCAAATCAAGATGAAAAGATTAAGAATTAGACTCCAGATGATGGGGTCTAATCACTTAATCTAAAAGTAAAACTAAGGGTCTAAGGTTTAGAATCCCACCTCACAGATTAAGTTAGGGTAAATCCTAATGATAAATCAAATTCATTAGGATAGATCTCTATTCTTAGTTCTAAAGTTTAAATATCAAGTAATCATTTAATAAACTAAGAAAATCTATAAACTAGTAAACTCAAGGTTTTATCTATTGAGTAACCCAATTTACTCAAAAGATGAATTCTAACCTAAGATATATTCTAAATCTTAAGAAATAAGGCTCTTAATTACTAAGAGTATCTCTCAAGACACACATCCTAACTAATGTTATAAGGACCTAAGGAAAGGTCTAAGAATGAGCAAGGAACATGATAACACTCACTTAGGACTTAGGAATTTTCTTTAAGGGCTAAGATTGAGATTTTAATCAAAATCTAATTTAGTCTTGAACTTAATTAATTTTAGCTATAAATCATTCTATTTTCTGATTCTAATGATTATAAAGATGATTTTAGGGCTTTTGAAGGCTAAACCCTAAATTTCAACAAAATTACCATTTTGCCCCTACTTAAGGGTTCAAAAGATCAAATTTTGATCTAGGGTTTTAAATCTGAAATTTTTTTTTGGAATATGATTCTTACTGTCTAATTTAAGATTAGACAGCAACTAAATTAATTTTGGGTGATTATTAAGCCATATGAGATCAAATTAGTGAATTTGACTCATAAGGGAAAATTAGTAATTTGACTAAGTGAAAGTTAAATTTTTCTTTCGGATTATTGTTCTTTACTATCTAAGATTTCCATAGAATCTAAATTTGCTAAATTCTGATAAGTATTGGCCAAGTTATGGCCAATCCAAGATTTAGGGTTAAAAGGTGATTAAGGAATTCTTAATTATAGGACAAAAATCCCAACTTTGTTAATTAGTGTCCAAATTAAGTAAAATTAGTGGCTATGGTTTACAAATAGGCCACTGATCACAATGACATGTGGTAGACTCAATTTGGGTCTAATTTGACTAAGTTATGACCAATTTAGGGTTAAGAGTGATTAGTGAGTGATTAGCAAAATTAAGCACTCAAACACTAATTCAACTTTACAGATAGATTCTAAATGACTCTAGGAGTCCTTTGAAACTTTAAATCACTCAATTTGGATTACTAGATTTGCTAATATTCACTAATCAAGTTTTAGAGTAATTAAGGGTGATTAGCAAATCTAACTGTTGGATCTAAAATATTTTTATAGATTACTGTTTCTGATCTAAATTGATATTTGGATCATTTATATTGGAGCTCAATTGGCCAAGTTATGGTCAATTGAAGTTCTAGGTCTAATTAGGGTGATTAGAGTTAGGTCCTAAAAGTGATTAGCTAAATACTAATCCAAACAGCAAAGGTAACCCTACTAAAATGATCCTTAGGGTTTTCTGATCACTTTAAGACCCATATTGGGTATGTTTGGATCAATCGGTGCAAAGTTATGGGTTAAATAAGATTTGTAACATTATTTGGACTTAATTAATACCCTAAATGTCACTTTGCTAAATACTAGTCCTACAGCAAAATTATTGGCATCAATAAATTCCTCATATTTTTCTGATCATTTTGATATATTTATTTGTATAATTTGGATGTATAATTTACAAGTTATTAGGGTTTAAAGATTTGAATTTAATTAATTAAAATAATTCTGTTTCAATTATTTTAATTAATCTGATTATTATTAATATATATAATTTCATTTATATTTAAAACGTTCAGTTATTTAATTAATCTGCAGGTACACGTGTCACCACAGGATTTGCCGAAGGATTGCAGATGGGTCCCATAGCCACAGTGCCACATCAGCGATCCGTGGCTTGAGGGAGTACCGGTGGGCCCCACCTGACAGCGTGTTAGCTGTTCGTGATAGCAGTGGGCCCCGCGCTACGGTGACGCGCCGGTTCGAGACTCTGGACCGGCTTGACTGGTCCGGAAAGGAAGAACGGGCCGGTAAAACCGGTCTGAGATCTGCGATCCAGATCTGCCTAATCTCAGAATGGATGGATCAGAAACGTTTGAATAAAATTAATGTTTTGAAAAGTGATTAGGCTTATATTATTTAGATCAGGTTAGATTTAGGCTTAATCTAATCAACTAAACTTAAACTAATTAGGATCAGATGGGTAGGGTTGATTCCATCATGATCCGTCGGTTGGATTTGATTTAATCAATCCAACGGCGGATCACTGAGAGGCGCTTCATCTTCCTCAGAAAAATCACGAATTAGGGTTTCGACGTAACTTTGATCGATCGATTCTCGATCGATCGAAGCCCAGAAATTAACGCATACGCAAACATAGAGTTTCGCAATAATGAACAAAAGAAGACATAGGTAGGGAGGTACCTTAGGGTTTTGAGGTCCACGACGATTCGATCGGCAGCAAGAGAACTAACCGTCACCGAAAAAATAAAAAAAAGCAAAGCTAATAGGAGAGAAAAGGATGCCTAAGTAGTGAGTGACGGACGCGTGCCTCGCTCGATCGACGCGTGTACCCCCCGATTCAGCGCCACGCGCCATTAAGGCACTCTGCGAGCGACAGATGTGAGCCATCGGGGAAGATGGCTCACAGCTGTCGGATCAGGCCTGATCCGACGGTTGGATTGATGTGCCGTTAAATCAAACGGTAAATCTTAATAAGTGGACGGTGTTAACTACTTATCTAACGGTCGCCATTTCGATTTAAATAATTTTATTATTTAATAAAAAATTCATATATTTTTAATTAATTAGAATTAGAATATTACGAACTTCCCAATAATTCCCAATAAATCACCCTTAGTTAATTAAAGGATGAGGAACACAACGGCGCACTCGGGTTTTCGATTCGACGAGTATTTATTTATTTGAATTTTCACATATTTAAATATTATTAAAATATTCGATAAAAATCCAACGCTTCTAAATGCCTCCAAAACTTCACCCCTAGCTAATTTGGGTGTTCTGAACGTAATGGTGAAGTCAGATTTTCAATTTGAGGTCTAGATAAAAAGTCAATTTTCTAGGGTTTGGGATTTTCTAGAATTTCTGATTTTGACTCAGTTGACTTCTGGTTTGACCTAGGTTTCAGAGATGAGTTCTAAATTACTTAATAGTGACTTAGAACCTTAATTAAGACTTAGATTAGTCTTAATTGAGCCAAGTAACAACCTAGGTTGTTACAGCTGACCTGTGACCCGCGATGTTTAACAGTGCTGAGTCCTCGAACTGAGCTGACCCACGTGTTTTGATAACGGGTCATGTCCTGCTTAATAAATAATAAACTCATTTAGGAATTAAAATCCTTAAGAAAAATCTAATGGACTGATTAGAAAAATACATGTTAAATTAATACACTAAATTTTGTTCCACTATTCCAAACTATATAAATTCATATGCCATTTTGTTCAAAAAATTATGAGGAATAATAATATACAAAAATATTTGGGTTTCTGTGATTGGATTTATTAATATTGCTTAAATACTCCAAAACTTAATTAGGGTGGATTAGCTTATATACTTAGCCAAATTGCATGATTCAAGTTTTATTATACTCCTTATACCTTGTAGAATGCATGTGCTAGGTGAATTAGTTTTTTGATTATTATTTTGATAATTATGCCCTAATAATAGAAATGCATGATTAGTAAAAATTGGGGTTTATACTTAACCAAATTTAATAAACTAAGTCTCTGATAATTCATATGGATAAGTAGAATATATTTATTAAGTTTCATACATTTTGAATAGTTAGATTTATATTTAAGTGCTAATTCTTTTTGATTTGATTAGCCTTAACTACTTTATGTTTTACTTAATTTAATGTTTATATGCTTTAATAACAGTAGTATGCATGTTAGAGAATTTAAACTCTAATTTAGACACCTTAATTTATTGATTTGATAGAAATCAGCATTAAACCGTAGGAATCTTAAAGAATGATTAAATTAATCAATATTTATTTTGAACATAATTGAACTTCAATAATATACCAATAACTCGCATATTTTATTATTGATCATCTTAAATGCAGACAAGCTTAATTTGGTTAAGTTTGGGATTAAAACTCTAACTTGATCAGATTAAGTTCTAAACTTAATCAATTTGATTAAGACACTTGATTAAATATTGAATTTAACTTGCATGATTTCAATAGTACCTATTAATTAGACAATGATCTTAAATCATTAAACTATAAGAATAAATTCATATGATTTATCATCTGAATCTAACCTTTAGATCCTTGATTTTCTCTTAAGTAAGATACTTAGCATAAATTGAATCATAAAATGATAAGGATTTGCAAAATGATCAATTCTTAATAATTTCCATGATTGTATCCCATAATTGTAGTATAAGTGGTGATCAGATGGGTTTACCCATTTGATTTATATAATTCAGTCTAATGAAATAAGAATTGTAAACTAAATATAAAACCTAGATCTTATATTCTAAATTGTATAATTTAGAACTAGATCATTAAGATTATGATCTAGTGCATTAATTCAATAGTAGTTAAACCTTACCATTAGATGAGGTATTAAGGTAGGAAGAGCTTATTGACAAATCTTGAGGTAGGAATTTAGATGCACCTTCTTAGGTTTAGATACTTGATTTAAGATTGTTGTGGTAGGAATAACCTAATAATTTATATAGAGGCTAGTTCCTTGTTGTAGTGTCCTAAATTGAGTGACTTCTAAGTCACATCATTGAAACACTTGTATAGGGTTCACCATAGTGGACTGTGGATTCATTAGTATGTTATTCCTTGATTATTAATGTAACATCCCTAGTGTTGTTACCCATCAATTAATGACCTAATCGACTATAATCCTTTTCCATTAGTCTTATAATAGTATTAGGAGTCTCCATTTCAATTTTCGTGCGATTTGGAGATCATTTGGCAATTTCCAGTATTTCCTAATTTTCAGATAATTCTGAGAATGCCTAATTTATTTAGACCTCATAATCAAAAATAGAGTCTACTATTAGACTCACCATACCCAAATTAGCTAGGTGTTGTATCTTAGAAGTGTTTGGAACTTATCAAATTTTCCCTGAAAATTTTAATAATATTTTAAATATGCAGAAAATTAAGATAATTAAATTTACCTCCGATCGAAAATTCGATTTCATTTTTGAGTTCCCCGTACCTTAATTAGGTAAAGATCAATTTTAGAGATTTTTCAGAGTGCGTTTAATTATTTGAGTTTGATTAATAATTAGAGTATAATTAGTTAATTATTAAAATAAATTATTTAATATATATGATATATATTTTATATAATTTATATTAGCTAATTCAAAGAACACGGGGATCCGCTGTGCGCGCCTGAATAGCGTTCAGTGGATCAGAGCGATCCGTGCCATCATTTGCTTAAGGTTTTGATCGAACGACGCATTTTATTTCGTGCAGATCCAACCGTTGGATCAGCGCACAGATCCAACGGCTTGGATGAAACACCTCATCCTTCCCTTTCGCACGACCTCTGCCAGTTCAGGCAAAGGATGTCCAGCTCCTGCATGTTCAACCAAGCCTTTTTGTCATCTCATTTGGATATAGGGTTATGTCTTGGCTCATTTTAACTCTTCCTAAAGCTAAGGCGAGAGCTCCATGCTGCGATTTTCCTTCCTTCGGCATTCGGCATCTAGGCGACTGAAACCTAATCTATTTATTTGTCGTCTGCATCCATGGTGAAAGGTACCTTCCTCAATTCAGCATCATTCTCCATCATATCATTATTGAATTTATAATCGAAATGCTTAAGCTCTAAATGAATGTCTGAGCGTCTGTTAAATTTTCATTTATTAGCGGCTAACTCTAATTGGAAATGTTAGTTAGGGTTTAGCCAAGTAGCGATTTGGATCACTCTCTGATAAAAACCTAGAGTTTAGGGTTCTAGTTATAGTCGAGTCTTGGAGTTACTGTGTGGGCCATGGCATGGAAGCGTCGGAGTTAGCGGTAAATCTAAACCCTAATTTCCTCATTTCCAATTGTGACAGGGAAGAAGACCTCGAACCGTAGCCTAATTCGCGGTCCAGTCTTTATTTCGACTAAACCAAACCGGTCCAATTTCTCCGAACCACGATTAATGGCGGGCCATCTTTTGCATTTGGATCGACATGCGTCGCTGTCACGGGCAGACGTGTGTCAAAGAGGCGCCATCGTTATTTCCGCACCGCGCAGAAATCCTCACTTGAAGGCCGCCGTTTCTCCCGAATTCTGTGCCAGCCCCATTTTCGGTGCCGTATGGTTTTAAGTGCTTATTAATTAGTAAATAATTATTATTTTTAATTAATGTTAATTAAATGTCAAAATCTTATTTTAATCGTAATTATACTTATACTTAACCAAATAATACTTTATTATATACCATTTTGATCACAAAAATGAGTAGATTAATAATATGCAATTTAATTTCTATTTTGACAAATATTTTAATTAGTCAATGTTTAAGATTAATTAATTTATTATAAATTAATTTCATCATTTCATGTGACATAATTTGATCATTTAATGTCCAAATTAAATGATCAATTAGTCTATTTCATTCACAAAAATATGAGGAATAATAATATAAAATCAAATTTAATATATGAACCTTAATTTTTTTAATCACTTTTTAACCCTAATTAGGAGTCCCGGAAACCTTAAATTTCAAATGTTGTCCAAATTTGACATACTTAATGTGAATTTTCTCCTTATGATATAAGGATTTCAATAATATATAAATCATTTTTATTGGACAATAATTAGTGATTTTAGGTTATTGACTCTTAATTATGTATTATTGTGATAATTCTAAATTTCTAGATGGCATATTTTAGGCATTATAAAACCCTAAGATAGCTAACATGTCACATTTATTATTTCGTATATCAATTTATATTACTTATGTGTGAGCTTAGTTCTCACTTTCTATATGTGTGAATCAATTATAATTTTGTTTGATTCACCTTTCAACCCTAAGGTATTGTAACTACCCTATGTTATTACTCAGCTTAATTTAAGCCTAACTATATCTTAATTATAATTATGTTAATTTCATCTAGCTATTAGAATCAATCCCTAAAAATTTGGCACAATTCGGAGCTAAATCCAATATTTGGATTATTTTAATATTTAGTTAATTAGAAAATTGAGGTATTTATTTTGACCTCAAAATTGAAATTTGACTTCGCCGTTGCAATTGTCACCTACAAATTAGCTAGTGACGATGTTTTGGACGCGTTTGGAGGTCGCCGATTTTTTGCGAATATTTTAATATAATTAAATGTACCGGAAAATGGAATAATTAAATAATCGTCGGAATCGAATTTTGACTTTGCCATTGATTTTCTCACCCCCAAATTAGCTAGGGGTGAAGTTTTGGGATTTTTCGGAACACGTTTATTTTATATGAATTTTTAATTTAATAAATTAAAAATTAGGAATAATAATTAATTATTCATTAATTTGCTTTTTTCTCTTTCCTTATCTCTCCTAAATTTTGGCTGGCTATCCCCCTTCATTCGGCTGACCCCTTAGCTCCCTATTGCACATTAAAAGCTGAGGCCATCCCTCTCCTCCCCCTTCTTATTTGCAATGCTTGATGGCTAAGGCCATCCCGCTCCCCTTACCTCATAACTCCCTAGCTTATGGCTTCCCCTTCCTTCTTCTTCTTTAAAGAGAAACCTCAACCCTCATTATTTTGTTTATTGCCAAGCTAAAAGCTTTCTCTCTATTTCCCCCATTATTGTGTTTGGTGCTGACGAAGGAGCTTCCCTCCCTCAAAGGTCTTGAGGAAAACAATGGTTTATTCTTCCTCTCTCAAAGGCTAAGGTACCCTTTTGTTTACTCTCCTTGAACCCATTTATTCTTCTTCCTTGGTCTTTTCATTCCTCTATTATGCTTATTCGCATATTTAGACATCCATGATTAAGTATGGAAGCCATTATAGTTCTTCAAAGTAATATACTTCATGCTCTGTTTTTCATCTATTCTGCATACTCCTGCCTTTATCACTATTATTCATATAGCTAGGATGATCCGTTCGTGCCGCTTTTGGTGTCAATGGAAAGGTATCAGAAAAACCTTTCTATTGTTATATGGAACCACTCATGGAATGCTCTGGATTGAGATTATTTGAGCTCGAAATGTGACCCTTCACGATTTCGCACATGCGAAATCACCGTCGGGCGCTACAGCGCACCGTAGCGTCCAGAAAATTAATTTTATCATATTTTTGTCGTTTATACTCCAAATCAAAAAATTTAAAGTGCTAGATAGCTTATAATTTTAGTACCAACAATAATATAAAATAAGATTTAGGTTCTGAATCTTATAAAAATTAGAAAATGACCAAAATACACCTAGGCTTAATTAGGTCGTAACTTGACCAATTGACGTCTAATTTGGGTCTACTCCCAGTTAAAGTACTCAGTGTAATATAGGAAAGCTATAGCCACTAAGTTTGTTGAATTTGGACATCAAATAAAAAAGTTTGCTTTTTGACCTTTTAGCTTAGAAAATTACCAAATTGCCCTTGGAAATTGAAATGACTATAACTAATTCATTAGACTTTAGAATTTAATGTTCTAGGACTCTATAGAATCCTTGAACAAAAACCAATGGAAAACTACATAAAAAATTAGATTTCATTAGGTGTAATTTACTAAAATACCCCTTAGGTCAAAAACCTTAGTTTGGACCCATAGTACTCATTTCTTATCCAAATTGTATGATTAGGGTGTTATTAGTTTCCTTAGCAAAGTAAAATGAATCTGCTAAGTGATTTATTTTCTTGATATTTATATTTTAATTTATGCCATAATCTTATTAAACCATAATTAGTGAAAATTAGGGTTTGTAATCATTAGATTTTTAGCAAATTTAGTCTCTGATTAATTGTATGATAAGATAAAACTTATGAGCCAAATTGTATGGATTTCTAATGGTTAGATTTATAGTTATGTGTTAATCTTTTTGGATTGATTTAGGGTTTCATTAACACTAATTACATATTGGTTTCTGAAAATTTTTTATTAATATGATTCATAACAGTAAGGGAGATGTATTGAAATCATATATGCAAATTTAGGATGTATAAATTAAATAAATCAAAAATGAAGAATTTAATTATCATAATTAACTTAAGAAGTCTTAAGACTTTGATCAAGCTATTATGACTTAATCTAAGTCTAAGATTGCCACCAATAATATATCTCAAATTCATTAATTTGACATTTGTTTTATAAATAAACATTTGATCATAATTGGGCATGAGTAAGAGGTCAAACTCTAATCTAGTTGATTAAGATATAAACTCTTAAATCCTTAATTAAATTGACTTGATTACAAGATAAGAAAATTGACATTATTCCAATAATGCATCTGATTTGGTATTGATCTTAAATATTTGAATTAGACATGTTAAGATTATTGATAAATTTATGTGATTGATTAACCTGAATCTAAACTTTAGATCCTTGATTTTCTCCTAAATAAGACTACTAGCATAAAAAGATAATATAACTAAATTAATTTAATAGTTAATCTGACTCTAATAACATCCTTGATTTAAATCTCATAAACTTAGAATAAGATATGATCAGATAACTTAATTATCTGATCTGATCACTCTAAACCTAACTATTAAATGGAACCTAATATGTTAGCTTTAGAATAAAGGGTACGAGATCTTAAGTATCTCAGTGTATGATGGCCTCTGAAATATTTTAAAGACCTAAATTTAAATATACATTGATGTAGGAGAATTTTGTGTAACATATTAAGGTAGAAACTTAGATGATCCCTTAACCCTAGAAATTAATCTTATCCCCTCATGGTAGGAATCACTTAAGATATTAGAATGACACTTTTTCTTATGATAGAACTCATATTTAGTGATCCTTGATCACCCTCATCTTAGAGCCTTGTATAGGTCTTACCTATTTAGCATAGGGATTAATAAGTTTTGATAAATCTTTATTGATTAAATAGAATTGTTTGAACCCATATTATTGGTTGGTGTAGTAGAGTATAACTATAATACTGGATTATTTCAGTAATATTCAGGATTGGTTGATTCACTCCAATGTGAACTTATGACCAGGTGCTATCCCGAGGGATTAGACGAATATAGTCCCATTAAAGTAAATCTTCAAAGACTAAGAGTATTACAATTAGTGAAGAAGATCCTTAGTTTGAGACGTAAACTGCGACCGGGTTCTGCCTCCTATCGTAGTGCACTTCGATAAGTGTAGTTTAAGCAAACTAAGTATACTTATAATTAGGTCATTTAACGGCTTAGCTTGATATATAAACTGTGACCGGGTTCTGCCTCCTATCGTAGTGTGCTTCGATAAGTGCAGTTTTAAACAAGCTAAACGTTAAATCCACATCTCTTGGAAATATACAACCATGTGTATACAACCTTTCCAACTAATGATTTTAAGTAAACTCTCAACTTTAACTAATTTTGAACTGGAACCTAGGAGTCAGTATTATTTTAGCAGGATTCTACACAATGGAGACATTGAATTTATTATCGGATTTCAAAGCATTTTTTGGATTTTTTTGGATTTATCTCATGTAGTTTAGAAGCATGAGTATGAGCATAAGCATGATATGTGAGTATCATAATGATATATGAGTATCATTGATGATTTATGAGTTACGGAATGTTGCTTATATTGATTGGGGAATTTCAGGATGCATCGGCATTACAGTAAACGGTATTTCCAACTGAATGTATGTATACATTGGACCTTACTACTCATAGCAGTTCAATGATATTTTAGTTGCATATCATTAGTATACAGTGTTGTTGCATATTTAGATACACAATTTTAGTGACATACAGCAAAATTTTACAGATCATTACTCAGTTTTCAGATCTATTATTATTTTTGGTCTACCTTCAATATTCAATTTACTGTTCAATTTTACTTTACTTTGCTTCAGTTTGTATAGTTTTATACAGTTTTATACTTTCAACTATCTTTACAATATTACTACAGATTTAATTAGGTTATGTAAATATTAAATGAATAACTAGAACTGTTTAGATTAGTCTCAATGTGTTAGACTTATTATCTAACATGAGGTACTTTTGGGATCCAGCAATTTGCTAGATCTTGAGCAGTATATTAAGCTAGGTCAGGAGGATACCCAGGAGATTCAGGAGGAGCCAGTGGAGCACTAGTGGACTCTTCTTTAGCCTTACCTTTCTTTTAATTCAGTTCAGTACTAGCTTTTATGTCTGTTTCAGTAAAATGTTATAATAATTCTGGATGTATCTGCTTCTGTGATAAATATTTTTGGATATTTGCTTAGCTTCCGCACTCTATTATATACTACTTATACTTAGTATTGTGATGTGATCAGTATACTGGAAATACTGATATTTTATGCATACATTGGATTCCTTATGTGTGTTTCAAATCCAATGTATGTATCGGTCTAATACTTATGATAAGGATACTACTCTTATCTTAAATATTGGCTCTCAACCCTTCTTGAGGTTGAGCCAGCAGCCATTCAGAGGGGTTTTGTTTCAGCTATTTGGGGAGACGAGATATTCCTCCCCGAGTGGCGCACCGCTCCGCCGACAATCTGATTATACCTATCTTTTGTGCGCGGCGACGGGGCGGGGAGCTACAGTTGGTATCAGAGAAATATCATAAGGTGTCAGATAAGGAAATGTTCCTATCTACTTTATGATCCATTCTCTGCAGTGGATATAATCATAGTTATTAAGTGTAAGAAAAGTAGCATCCATAGTTTATCCTACTGAAATCTTAAATGTGAAACTAAGAATATCTAGAAATAACACCTTAGTGATTGAACGAATCATAAATGAGTAAGATATGGCTAAAGGATAAATATGAGTGACAAATGACATCTTAGGATCTGAATGAACCTTAAAGAAGTAAAATATACGAATTAAATATTTATAACTAACAAACCAGAATTAATGATTTAATGAAACTTTAGGTATGGAATATTAACAGTTCAGTTCATTCTACTACCTTATACCATTCGTCGGGTATTGGACAGATAGAAGGTTATCTAGGAAGGATCGATTAGTAACATTTGGTGATTTTTGTGCTGGATTTATGATAGAATATTATAGCTGATGTCATTAGATTTCATATAATACCTTGCTTTCATATCGGTTTATCATTTTGTCTACCTATGTAACTTCTCTTTTGAGAAAGTAATGATCGAAAAAGATAATAAATCTTTATTTCGTTTGCTAAATTCATGCTTTGTTGCAGTCATGAATCCAGGATCTCCTTCAGCCCCTACCCCGATGAAGAATGCAGTCTCGTCATTTGGAGGACTCGAAGAATCAAACACAATGGCGAGTCTGGTGAAAGCCCCAATAGAAAGAAATGCGCAACAAGCGCAAGAGACTCGTGCTCTGATTCTCTCTATTAGGCAAAAAGCTGCACCCCCATCAGGGTTTTCATCATCTTCACACTATACTGGTGATGGAATCCTGCACAGTTTTCTTTGCCTTAGAACTCCTACATTCAATGGAGCGCTAAATCCTATGGACACAGTATATTGGCTGAAGATGGCCGAAAAGAACTTGGCTAGTATCAAGTGCCCTAATTCTGAAGCTATTCGCTTAGTGACTCATCTGTTCCAAGAAGAAGCCAAATATTGGTGGGAGAATGAGCAGAACAATAAATTTGTTGATTATGAAATAGAAGATATCCCCTGGGATATATTCTGGGAAGCATTTCGTGAGGCGTTCATACCAGCATCGTCTCAAGCAATTCTAGAGGATGAGCTCCTCCATCTCACTCAAGGTAATAACTTAGTGTTCGACTATGAACAGGAATTCTAGAGATTATCACACATCATTCCGAACCTTGTTAGAATGGAAGCATCTAGATGCCATCAATTCCTGAAGGGTCTAAGAGACTCTATAAAAGCTCACCAGTGTCCTGCCAAATCAAAACTCTAGCAGAATTGATCGAGGCGGCTCTCCTCCAAGAAGGGTTTCAAGGTCAGATGGACCGTAAGCATAAGACTGCGTTTGTGCATCCAAAGAAAGAGCACTTTGGTCACCGCAAGATGGCTAAAGTCTATAACACCGAAGCTAAACAATCCCTTTGGGAAATGCTACCACTTTGGTGGTGTGTGTTTCGCATGTGGTCGAAAGGGCTACCATTTTCTTGAATGCGACACTAAGTCAACAATCGATGGAGGGCTCATCAATCACTCCCGTCATAAGCAAGCATTCTGTGCTCAGCCAGGGAACAATTGAGAGCCTGCTCTTGCTATAATGCCAGCTCTCACTTCAAATGCTAAGGCAGTTGTACCTGTGCAGAAGCTAGCCTATAATTGTCAAGGCTAGCGGCCCTAGGAAAAACAACTTACAGCTCCTACAAGGGCATACATGCTAATACCTGCCTCTGCACTTGAAGACAATGATGTCATTTTCGGTATGTCTTAAATTAAAGTTTTATTCAGTTATTACTGTTTTAGTATTTTCAAATATTTGAGTAGTAATTCTTATTAAGTTATTGTAATCATAGGCATCTTAATGATAAATGATTAATCTTGTAATATTCTTTTCGATACTGGAGCAAGTCATTCCTTCATATCAGAAAGCTGGGTGCAGAGCCTTAAGCTACCAACATATCGGCTAGCAAACTTGTTGAGTATCGGGCTACCTTTCAGAGCCCGCATGCAATCCCAGCAATTTTGCAGCATAGATCTTCCTATCGGTGAACATAAATATGGAGCTAAATTGGTTATATTACCAATAGCAAACTTTGACATAATCCTAAGCATGAATTGGTTGAGTGAACATGGAGCTTCCATAAATTGCCAAAAGAAGAAAATCACTTTGGATAGTGGAAGCCAATCAAAAACTTTAATTGGAAAATTTAGCACCCAAGCATCGTTGATCAATGCAATGAAAGCAGAAAGGCTAGTCAGAAAGGGATGCGATGCATATCTCGTAACAATGTTGGGAGAGAAGAAAGAAGTCGTGCCTATTTCTAAAAACGAATAGTTTATGAATTTCCTGATGTTTTTTCTGAAGACCTACCCTGTCTTCCTCCCGTTAGAGAAGTGGAATTTATTATAGAATTAATTCCGGGAACCCAATCATTATCAAAGGTTCCGTATCGTATGGCGCCTAAGGAGTTGCAAGAGTTGAACAAACAACTAGAAGAGCTGCTAAAAAAAGGTTTTATTCAGTCGAGCTCATTTCCTTGGGAAGAACCAATTTTATTTGTGAAAAAGAAAGATGGATCGATGAGAATGTGCATCGATTTTAGAGAATTGAACAAAGTAATATCAAGAATAAATACCCATTACAGTGAATCGATTATCTATTCGATCAGTTATTTGGAGCTAAGGTATTTTACAAGATCGATCTGTGATATGGTTATCATCAGCTCAGAGCTAAAGATGCGGATATAGAAAAGACAGCATTCGGAACCCGCTATGGACATTATGAGTTTTTTGTGATGTCTTTTGGCTTAACTAATGCACCGTCCATCTTTATGGATTTAATGCAGCAAGTACTAAAAATATATTTAGATAAATTCATCATAGTCTTCATTAATGATATCCTAATTTATTCAAAAAGTAGTGCTGATCATTGGAAGCACTTAAGATTAGTTCTACAAGAACTTCGAAACTATGTGCTTTATGTAAAATATTCCAAGTGCCAATTTTGGCTTGACTCTATCGCTTTTCTGGGCCACGTCATAGATGCGTAAGGAATTAAAGTAGATCAAAATACAGTTAGCGCCATTCAGGATCGGTCACAGCCAAAGTCTGTGACTGATATCCGAAGCTTTTTGGGTCTGACAAGGTATTATAGAAAATTCGTCAAAGGCTTTTCACAGATAGCTTCTCCTCTCACAAAGTTGACTTAGAAGGTAGTGCCATTCGTTTGGAGTTCGAAATGTGAGAATGCCTTTCAATAGTTAAAAGATGGTCTTTCTTCTGCCCTAGTTCTTGCCTTACCCAAAGAAGGTTTGAACTACCAAGTTTATACCGATGCTTCAGAGATAGGCTTGGGTTGTGTGCTAATACAGGAAGGAAAGGTTATTGCCTACGCATCTCATCAGTTAAAACCATATGAAAATAATTATCCAGTTCATGATCTCAAATTGGCTGTCATAGTCTTTGCTTTAAAGATTTAGCATCATTATCTGTATGGCGTCCAATGTTCCATATTTACAGATCATCAGAGCTTAAAGTATATTTTCACTTAACGCAAACTCAACTGTCGTTAGCAAAGATGGCTTGAGTTAATAAGCGATTATGATTTATCAATCTAGTATCATCTGGGAAAAGTGAATGTTTTAGCTGATGCACTCAGTCGTCATGCTATGCTTTCCTCCTTAATACCTTCAAGTCCATTGACGGAAAAATTCATAAGGCTTGATATTAGGCCAACTCGTGGTGATATATCAAGTGTACTAATATCTATGAGTACCATTGAACCGACATTTCACCATGATGTCTCCATCTCCCTAATGAAAGATGAGGACTATCTAAAGTTTAAAAGGGAAATCAAAAGTGGTCGCTGATTCGACCTGCAGCTGTGAGGTAATGTAATATATCAAGAAGATCGCATATGGATTCCCAAATCCATGTATCAAGAGATTTTAGTGGAAAGCCACAATTTTAGTTACCAAGTACATCCTAGTAGTACTAAGATGTATCCAGAACTGAAGAAATCATTCTGGTGGCCTGTAATGAAGAAAAATGTGGACTGAATTTGTATCGAAGTGTCATGCCTGTAATCTAGTCAAGGATGAACATCAGAAGCCTGGGGGACTTCTCCATCCTTTAGCAATCCCTGAATGGAAGTGATTTAATATTTTTATGGATTTCGTAATGGGTTTACCCAAATCAAGATCTGGTGCTGATTCAATTTGGGTCATTGTCGATCGACTGACCAAATCGACACATTTCATTCCAATGAGTCAATCCAGTTCTATGGAGAAATTGGTTCTAAACCCTAGAAAAATTGGTTCTGAACCCTAAAATTTTAGTACCAACAACAATCTAAAATAATATTTTAGTTCTGAACCTTAGAAAATTTAGAAAATGACCAAAATACCCCTAACCTTAATTAGGTCATAACTTTACCAATTGAAGTCCAATTTGGGTCTACTCCTAGTTAAAGTACTCATGTAATATAGGAAAGCTATTGCCACTAAGCTTGCTAAATTTGGACATCAAATAAAAAAGTTAACTTTTTGACCCCCTTAGCTTAGAAAATTACCAAATTGCCCTTGGAAATTAAAATGGCTATAACTAATTCATTAGACTTTAGAATTTAGTGTTCTTGTACTCTATAGAATCCTTGAATAGCAACCAATAGCAAATTGCATAAAAATTTAGATTTCATTGGGTGTAATTTACTAAAATACCCTTTAGATCAAAAACCTTAGTTTAGACTCATATGACTCATTTCTTATCCAAATTACATGATTAGGGTGACATTAGTTTCTTTATGAAAAGTAGAATGAATGTGCTAAGTGATTTATTTTTCTGATCTTTGTATTTTAATTTATGCCATAATCTTGTTAAACCATGATTAGTAAAAATTAGGGTTTGTAATCATTAGATTTTAACAAACTTAGTCTCTGATTAATTGCATGATAAGATAGAAATTATGAGCTATATTGTATGGATTTTTGATGGTTAGATTTATAGTTATGTGTTAATCCTTTTGGATTGATTTAGGGTTTGATTAACACTAATTAGTTTCTGGTTTCTGAAATTTTTCTATTAATATGATTCATAATAGTAAGGGAGATGTATTGAAATCATGTATGCAATTTAGGATGTATAAATTGAATAAATTAAAAATGGAGAACTTAATTATCATAATTAACTTAAGAAGTCTTAAGACTTTAATCAAGCTATTAAGACTTGATCTAGGTCTAAGATTGTCACCAATAATACATTCCAAATTCACTAATTTGACATTTGATTTATAAATAAACATTTGATCATAATTGGGCATGAGTAAGAGGTCAAACCCTAGTCTACTTGATTAAGATCCAAACTCTTAAATCCTTAATTAAATTGACTTGATTACAAGATAAGGAAATTGACATTATTCCAATAATGCATCTGATTTAGTATTGATCTTAAACATTTGACTTAGACATGTTAAGATTATTGATAAATCTATATGATTGATTAATCTGAATCTAAACTTTAGATCATTAATTTTCTCCTAAATAAGATTACTATCATAAAAAGATAATAAAAATAAGTTGATTTAATAATTGATCTGACTATAATAATATCCTTAATTTAAATCTCATAATCTTATAATAGGATATGATCAGATGACTTAATCATCTGATATGATCACTCTAAACCTAACTATTAAATTGAACTTAATATGTTAGCTTTAGAATTAATGGTATGAGATCTTAAGTATCTCAGCATATGATGGCCTCTAAAATATTTAAAGACCTAAATTTAAATATACATTGATGTAGGAGAATTTTGTATAACTCATTGAGGTAGAAGCTTAGATAATCCCTTAACCCTAGAAGTTGATCTTATTCCCTCATAGTAGGAATCACTTAAGATATTAGAATGACACTTTTTCTTCTGGTAGAACCTATATTTAGTGATCCTTGATCACCCTCTTCTTAGAGCCTTGTATAGGACTTAGGACTTACCTATTTAGCATAGGAATTAATAGTCTTGATAAATCCTTATTGATTAAATAGAATTATTTGAACCCAGGTTATTGGTTATTGTAGTAGAGTATACCCATAGTGTTGGATTATTTCTATAATATTCAGGATTGGTTGATTCACTCTAATGTGGGCTTATGACCAGGTGCTATCCCGAGGGATTAGACGTATATAGTCCCATTAGAGTAAATCTTTCAAGACTAAGAGTGTTATAATTAGTGAACATGATCGTTAGTTTGAGACGTAAACTGAGACTGAGTTCTGCTTCATATCGTAGTGCTCTTCGATAAGTGCAGTTTAAGCAAACTAAGTATCTTAAGTCACTTTGCGTAGACCACGAATTATGCTTGTAATTAGGTCATTTAACGGCTTAGCTTGTTTTATAAACTATGACTAGGTTTTGCCTCCTATCATAGTGGGCTTCGATAAGTGCAGTTTTAAAGAAGCTAAGTGTTAAATCTACCTCTCTTGGAAATATACAACCATGTGTATACAACCTTTCCAACTAATGATTTTAAGTAAACTCTCAACTTTAACTAATTATCAAACTAGAACATAGGAGTCAGAATCATTTTAGCAGGATTCTGCACAATAGAGACATTGAATTCATTATCGGATTTCAATGCATTTTCTGGATTTTTTTGGATTTACCTCATGTAGTTTAGAAGAATGAGCATGAGCATAAGCATGATGTGTGAGTATCAGAATGATATATGAGTATCAATAATGATTTATGAGTTACAAAATATTACATACATTAACTGGGAAATTTCAGGATGCATCGATATCACAGTAAATGATATTTCCAATTGGATGTATGTATACATTGGACCATACTACTCAAAGTAGTTCAGTGATATTTTGGTTGCATATAAGTAGCATACAGTGTTGTGGCATATTCAAATGCACAATTTTTGTGACATACAATATAGTTTTACAGATCATTACTCAGTTTTCAGATCCATTATTATTTTTGGTCTACCTTCAGTATTCAGTTTACAGTTCAGTTTTGCTTTACTTTGCTTCAGTTTGTACAATTTATTATAATTTTATACTTTCAACTATCTTTACAATATTACTATAAATTTAATTATGTTATGTATATGTTAAATGAATAACTAGAACTGTTTAGATCAGTCTCGATGTGTTAGACTTACTGTTTAACACGAGATACTTTTGGGATCCGGCAATTTGCTAGATCTTGAGCAGTATATTGAGCTAGGTCAGGAGGATAACCAGGAGATTCAGGAGGAGCCAGTGGAGCACTAGTGGACTCTTCTTCAGCTTTACCTTTCTCTTAGTTCAGTTCAGTACTAGCTTTTATCTCTATTTTAGTAAAATATTATAATAATTCAGAATGTATCTTCTTTTCTCTTCTGAGACAAACATTTTCATACAATTTCTATGATGAATGTTTCTAGATGTTTGCTCAGCTTCCGCACTCTGTTATATACTACTTATACTTAGTGTTGTGATGTGATCAGTATACTGGAAATGCTGATATCTTATGCATACATTAAATTCCTTATGTGTGTTTCAAATCTAATAAATGTATCAGTTTAATACTTAGGATAAGGATACTAATCTTATCTTAAGTATTAGCTCTCAACCCTCCTTGTGATTGAGTCAGCAGCCATTTAGAGGGGTTTTGTTTCAGCTATTTGGGAAGATGTGATATTCCTCCCCGAGTGGGGCACTGGTTCGCCGCCGATCTGATTATAGCTATCTTTTGCGTGTGGCGATGAGGTGGGGCGCTACAGGTAGAAACCCTAGGACTGATTTATAATTTGAATTATAATTGATATCAAGAATCTATTAGTTACACCCATTAAAAGTAATTAGTCTTAATATCTTTATAATTATAGATTATTGAATCAACTAGGATTAGCCTTTAGTGACTATATTATAGTCTAGTTTATTCATCCTAATCCCTAAAGCCTTCTCTTGAATCTTTTAAGATATAGTAATAAAAATTCCTATTTTTCTTAGAGTAGTTTAAGAATCCTATTGAATTCCTTAAACTTTTAATACTAGGATACTTAGAACTTATGGTTCTTAAGTTCTATCATTTGCTTACTTTAAACCTCCAATTTTATTATAACTTAGCTAGAATAGTACTTGATTTGATAAAATCTTCAAACTATAACCTAGCTAGTGAACCTTAGTAGATTAAATTTTAATTTCCAATTTCTTAAGTTAGATATTTTCTTAATCTCAATCTCGTACTTTTAGACACCTAAACCTTGATTTAATTATATAATTGAATCTTATAGTTTAGGTTATGATTAAGAACTAGTTTTTAATTTTATCAATTACACTTATAAATTATTTTGTCATATCATAATAATTGAATTGGAACTACTATTTTCAAAACCCAAACTACTACTATATTTACAAATAACTTGAGATCAATATCTCAAGGTTAATTGGGAGCTTAATTAGCCCAAATTATTAAGTAGATCATTAAAATTAGATAACTTTGGATATCACTTAGTTACAATTATTGAATTTCCCTTGAATGCTTGCTTAACCTTGAGCTTTATTCATTGAATCATACATATAAGACATTGTGCATGAATAAATCTTTCACATTAAAATCAATAGGGGTTTATATTGATGGATCAGTTAAGGGCAGGCTAAAAAGGAGTAATAAGGAGACCTCACATTTTCAGAGGGTGAATATGAGTGTTACTAGTGTTGACCCCACTTTTCTTTAGATGTTAAACAGACGTGTTTAACTCCTATTTTTCTTCTGTATGTGCCCGCAGAATGAGCACTGTTTAAAATAACTTTAATCTATTAACATATGTGAGCTTCTTCAATCTTATAGATTGTTAAGACTCATCATAGCTTTTAACTATATTATATTATATAGTTCTAGACTATGTGAATCTTAGACAAATAGTTTAAGATCTTCCTTCAATTTCTATACTATATATTTTCTATGTTTTAGTACTATACTTTACTTGTTTACAGTTTACTAAGATTATAGTAAATATTATTAAAATTACATTTAAATACTTCACTATCTCTTTTCTTTACTTAGCATAAGTTCATTTGAACATATACATTCTTTACTTCATTTACTTTCATATACACTTTAGTTTCTTTCTAGCCTATATAGGATACTTTTACCATTGTTTTATTTATAGGCTAGGATATATATTTATGTGAGTATTTTAAGTCACATTGCCTTTTATTTACTTTTTTTTTCACACTTGTATGCTTACCTTCTTGCACTCTTGCTTGTGCTTATCTTGTAACTAGTACTGATATCCAATTAAAATAATAATATGCTTAGCCCAATCTTAAAATGTACTTAGACTATTTAGTCTAACCATATTTTCTATTTCTTGGCTTAACCCTATCACATTTAAATGCCAAAATATGATTGATCAGGTGCATTTGGAGGCTAGTGGAGCTGGACCAAGTGCTAAAAGCTAGCTGCTTTCGCTTATAATATCATAAATATATAGCATATAAATATTTGCAGGTGAGCTTTAATTTTTACTTTTATTTAAGTTTACGGTCAGTTTATAATTAATGTCATTTACTTAACTTTCATTACACTTGTGTTGGAGCTTAGTTTTATATTTAAATGCTTGTGATGAATGAATGGATGGATTTAAATAAATGGATGTAAATGAATATTAACTAAGTCATTAGTTGCATATCTACTTTGAATGTTGATTGGAATTAGTTGTATACTAAATTGCTATTAGAATTGGAAATTAGTTTCATATGTAAGTTAAGAATTTTTTCTTATCTTCATTTATATATTAAATATTGTGAATTGAGCATACCTTAGAATATATAATTGTTATACATGTATTTTCTCACTTTAAACTTTAAAAATGGGAAAGAAGTAATCCTATGTAATGGATTGACTTTACTTTAGAATTGGAAATAAGCAATCCCATGTAACGGATTGACTTTATATTAAAATTGTAAATGAGCAAATCCTATGTAATAGATTGGCTCTATATTAGAACTGGAATTAAACAATCCTATGTAATGGATTGATTTTATGTTAGTTTTAGGTTGTCTTTTCTTTCAATTATAACTTCCATTAGAATGAAAATCTTGTATGTCTACATTGCAGGTGTTTCTTTTACCATTAACATCAGAAACTCTGCCAAAATTTTTAAGAAATTAATAACTTAAAAATTTTATTGCAAATTGTAGACTCACGTTTCACTTATTAAATATTTAGAATTTCATATGTAAAATTACAAGTACTTATATATATTGCTTTTAAAATTACATCCTCACTTGTTCTTACAAGAATTTCATCTTCATATGTATTACACATAACACATTTCATAAAATTCCCTTCTATCGTAACTTAAGACCATCTTTTAAATCCTTTGCCAAACACAATATCTAATGATTTGGATTAGCTTTCTTCTAATCTAGTATTAGGTTTTGTGGTGACGTATCAATGTTGAGTTAAGTGATTTTTAATATTGGGGTCGTCACAGTTGGTATCAGAGCCAAGTTGAGAATCTTAAGTTAAGACAAACACATCCATTCATCCAAAAGCAAATGACACAGTATAGTAAAAATAAATTGAATGACCTCTAAGGACAGTAAACACATTTTCAATTAAATAAGTAATTTAAATTTCTAACTCAAACCTTAATTAAACTTTCATATGGCAGACTCTAGTATTAACTAAGACTTTATACCAAATTGTTCTTCCAGTATTGGGAGTACGATCATTGGTATGATTTGACGTTTGGTCGTGTTTACTTGGGAGTATGTGTTGAGGGAGGTGACATTCTAAACAAACTTTTGAGGTATTATGTGTTTCGAGGCGATTGTTTTGCTTAGCTAGCTAAGGAATGGCTCTCCAATATTACTACAGTATTTGAGGCCATTTGTGGGGACCGTCCATGCCGGGTTGATAACAGAGGATCAATGCTGCAAGAGAGGCTCCCTATCGAGGAATTTGATTAAGCAGTTTAAAATAGTACAACAAGTAAGCAGATATAAAATCATCCATTCAATTAAAATAAGATTACATCATATAATTTAATTTATTATAGTAGTATAATATAAAAGAAAAAGAAAATAAGAGAGATGTGCTAAGCTGATCCTCCTCACTTTTTAGCAACCTCGATCTCCACCAGCTCCTGACCAGGCACATAAAAGTGCGGGCATTGGAATGCCGATTAGTTCCGTAGACTAAGTACAAGATATCAATATACATTTATAAAAGCGTTAGTGGTAAGAAATAAATGGATAAATACAGGAAAATATGCGGAGATTTTATCCTCCAAGGCAAATTGTTAGGTTAATAAGAAAATAGAAAAACGCTAAATTTTATCACAATATGTCACATGAATCAATATAGTATGATATGTCTTGCATCAGTAAGCATAATCGTAAATAATTTATCATGTTTGGCAAACACAGAACCTTGGGGTCAGATAGAATATGGGTTCATATCATAACAGAATATCGTACTGTTCCCCTCGTAGGCAACAACACTCTTCCTTATCTCCCATCTTGGCTAGCCCCGCCATAATTCCCACTCAAGCCACCATTTCGAGAACCCAAAATAATGCATGCATTCTCAAGACATTTTATTCAGTATTTATAGTGACAGTAATTGATAACTTAAAAAGGAAAGTAAAACTGAATTTAAGGCTTGAAGCAGTGCTAAAGCATTTAAGAGAAAGTAAGTAAGAAATAAATGTAAGAAAATACCTGGTACATTTCTTTTGTGATTCTCGAGCTACCTGCACAATTTAGTATTTAGTCTAGTTAGTGCTTATTTGATTAATTCTCCTGATAAGGCTACTTAACTTAAACTTGAGTTTTGGCATGCTTTATGAGGCACAAAAAGAGGTGTGCAAGTTTATTTCTTAATCATTATTTATTTAAGTTATCCGGGTGATTACAGGCATAATGGTGATGGTCTTGTCAAAATCTGAAAATAGCACGCTTTACGAGGTAAAAATAACTTTTAAAAATTTGGGTACCAAAACTAAAATTTGATTATATTTTTAAAATTTTTGAATTTTTCTGATCATTTTGATATATAATTTTACTATATTTGGACTCCTATTTTGAAAGATGAATTTTTGAAGTTTTGAGAAATTTCTGAATTTTTTAATTTTTTGGGTTGACGGAATATTCCGTTACCCTTACCGTTAACGGTAACGGTACTGTAGTTAGCGGAAAGGGATTATTCCATGAATATTCCCTTTCCGTTAACGGTGGATGGCGGGTGCCACGTGGCTGACACGTGGCTGTGGACGCACAGAAACCTGCCACGTGGCAGTCATCTTCTTTATTTCCAGCGATGAACAGTAACTCCGGCGAACTACAGTTCATTGCCGGTGATTTTCGGGCAATTTCTTTGTCTTTTCGGAAAATTTTTCATTTGATCCTACTCTACTCATGAAATAGCATTTCGAAAAAGAAAATAGGAGACAAGAGAAGCGGTTGAGGAGGTACCTCGTCCGGAATGTTCGCCTCCGGCGAACTTCGAGCGCAGATTTTGGCGAACTCCGGCGGTCTTCCGGCAATCTGAAGGTGCCCTCCCCTCGGCCTCACTGAGGCTTTTAAATAGGCGGGGGCGCCCCCTCGTAGGCTCCGTCGCCGCCCCGCCGCTGCTGCCGCCGAATCCCGGCGTGACACATGGTAGTCACTGTTCGTCGACGCTGTGATGCTGCCACGTGTCACCATGTTGATCAGACGCGCCGCGATGTTGCCACGTGTTTGCCACGTGGAATCCTTTGGTTTGCGGCAAAATTGGAGGCTAACACGTGGCACCACGGGTTATGTGAAGCTGCCACGTGGTATCCGCGGATGTGCGGTACAACAGGGTGCTGCCTCGTGGCACCCAGCGACGCGGCGCAAAGAGGTGCTTCTACGTGGCATTCGCGGTTGTGCGGCGCAATAGGGTGTTGCCACGGGGCACTCGGCGACGCGACACAACGAGGTGCTACCACGTAGCACCAGAAGCTCCTGCGCGCTCCCACGTGGTAAATCCGAGGCTCAGCACGCTACCATGTGGCACTGCGCGTTGCCACGTGTCGCCACGTGGCACACAATGTTCCGTGTTTTGCCACGTGGCAAGATCCTAATGGTCTTGCGTGATCCGATAGCGTGGATTGGCTGGATCTGGTGTCCGCGGTTCGGACCCGGACAACTGATTTCTCGCTGTTTTTAATCAATTAATTTTAGTTTCCAAAAAATACAACTTTAATTAAAAACTTTATGAAAAATTTAATTCTAAACGTATTATGCACATTTTTCGTTCGTTTGAGCTCTAAAAAATTTGGAAATTTTCAACCTAGCTAATTTCTATGTTCCGGACCTAAATTTTCAGTCAAAATTTGAATCTGAGGAACAAAAATAATTTGAACTTTTTTGGGGATGGAAATATTCTATTTGATTAATTAATTAATTAATTAATTTGTTTTAATTAAAACTTTAGGATATCATAACTTTAAATATATAGATCAAAACATATCAAATATATGTCTCATTTTACTCAGAAAAATAAAACGAATCAAATGACATAATTTAAAAATTCGATTCGGAGATTATTTAACTTAGTAATATTTTAGGTCCTAAATAAATCCCCATAACTTTTTACATAGTTATCCCAATACAGGCAATATGTGTCTTAAAATACTCAAGTGAACAACCCCATCACTGTGGTAATATTAGTTTTCTCATTTGGAGCTTAGTTTGTAAAGTGATATTTTGGACTCTTTTCCAAAGTGACCAAAATGCCCTTGATCTTCAATTAACCATAACTTGGTCAATTGAACTCCAAATTAAAAAAATATAAAGTGATACAAAGCTTAGAATTTTAGTGCCAATAATAGACTATAATAAAATTTAAGTTTTGAACTCTAGAAATTCTAAGCTGACCAAAATACCCCTAACGCTAAATAGGTTATAATTTGACTAAATGGAGTCCAAATTGGATCTACTCCTAGTTGAAGTACTCAGCATGATATAGGAAACTATAGTTACTGAGTTTTGCTGATGCTTTTTTTTTTCTTTTTTCTTAGTAATATTTAATGATGACTCGGGTCATCACACCATTGCCCGGATCACTTACGCCTCCAAATTTTGGATGAATGTTTTAGTGACTATGCCATGGATTGGTGGTGTCATGCTTATGGAGTTCTCATTCATGGGTGTAGGCATCTTTATCGTGCCCCCACTTATGAAAACTTTAAAAATATATTTTATGCAAAATTCTGTAACTAGTTGTAATAACCCAAATTGTTACCTAGGTTAATTAAGACTAATCTGAGTCTTAATTAAGGTTTTAGTACACTAATTAAGTCACTAGGAACTCAGCACTAAGTCTTAGACTCATTCAAGAACATTATATTTATAGTCTTGCATATATATATATATATATATGTGTGTGTGTGTGTGTGTGTGTGTGTGTGTGTGTGTGTGTGTGTGTGTGTGTGTGTGTGTGCGTGTGTGTATGTGTGTGTGTGTTAGGATGCTAGTGTTATTTATAAACATTTAAATGTTCTTTTATTTTAGTTGATTTGCATATATTGTATTGATCATAAGCATGTTTAAGGTGTATTTCCTTTATATTTAATTGCTTTAGTCTTTTCTTATTTACCTGACCTTGTTGTAATTGCTATGATGGAGGTATGTATTTACTTCCTAGTTTGTTTAAGTTATAACTAATTGTTTATAGCCTTACCTTGTTCTTTCTTATGTATTCTGCTCCTACTATTATGCTTTAGCGCTTAAATGTTTATGGTGATATTTAATGAACATGATAAACTGATTATCTTAAAATATACTTAGACACTTTATCTAATTAAGAATTTTCTTTTATGGGATGGGGCCCTATCATTATGAAATCGATAATAATAGATTCAGAGTTATTTGAAGCAGTTGATCCATTGAAGGACTTGCCATTGGAGGAGGAGCGTGTACCTGAAGACCTTTAGACTTAGTTTCTTTATTTTTTGCTTGGTGAGACTGAGTGTTATTTCAGTTCTTAAACTGTTTAAATGATGTAATAATACATGTTAAAATCTTTACTTTTCTGCACTTTACTTATTATGAGATGTTATATTTATATATGATGGATGGATGTCTAGTTTACGCTTCCGCACTCTGTTACTTCTCGTGCTTGCATTTAGTGATGATTTATTTGGATAATGACAAAGTCTTTAATTCTAATGGGTTAGTATTAGTCATTAACCTAATCATAAGCAAGGACCTTGTCATTTGGTGACAACCTCACCGTAATCATATTAACTTAAGAGTTAACAGGACCACAGCGGGGAGCGGGACGCCACACTAGTAGTACTATTTTTTCTTTGCTTTAGCTTCTTTTCCTTTAGTAGCTTTGTAATTAGTTTCTAATTTACCTATGCTTCTTTCTTTTTCTTTCAAAAATTGTAATCTCTTAAAAGCTTCAATTTTTAATGAGAATTTTCTTTTCCAATCTTCTTTAGTTTTTGAAATATGTTTTCTTTTCCCTTTCTTTAGAATGGATCCAAATTCTAATATTCCTGTTGAACCAATAGTGGAAGAACCTACTTCCACTACGACTTTTCAAATATATCAAATGCAGAATTTGCTAGATCTAATGAAGGTTATGGTAGAAGCACAGACTCATGCAGTAAAAAGGATGGCCTCATCTTGTAACCCTTCCCAACCTTCTCCAGCTCCATCCCAAATCTGCCCAACTCCTCCTCAATCTTCTTCTCCTATTATTCCTGAACTTCCATTTGCTCCAAAACCATCCTCTGGCCTTATGGTGGATGCCTACCTTCTTACTTTTCTTCGTCTTAACCCTCTGACCTTCAATGGTTCAGTTTATCATTTTGAAGCCATTGACTAGCTAAAGGCCATCGAAAAGACCCTAGCCAGTATTAAGTGTCCGGAGAGTGAGTGCCTCCATCTTATGACCTACCTATTCCACAGAGAAGCAGAATATTGGTGGGATAGTGAGTAGAAGACTTGCTTCTCAGAAGTGCAGATGGAAGACATCCCTTGGGATGAATTTGAACAAGTATTCCGTGAGGAATTAATTCCTCCTTCTGCCCAAACCATAATTGAAAATGATTTTATGCAGCTTACCCAAGGAAGTTGTTTCGTGCATGACTATGAGATGGAATTCTGTAAACTCTCTCGCTTTGCTCCAAACCTTGTCTATACTGAAGTGGCTAGGTGCACTAGATTTCTTTCCAGTCTTAAAGATTCTGTTAAAAGTCATTTGATGTCCCAGCAACATGACATTTTTCCTAAGCATTTAGAAGGTGCTCGCATGGTTGAGCACCATCAAAACCAAATGGATTTGAAGAAGCACTCCCATCCTCAACCTTCCAAATCTAAACCCTTCAAAAGAAATCGTTCCCATGGTCCTAAAGTCTTTCAGCTTACTTCTAGCCAAAATCCTAACCCTAATCAAAATTCTAGCTAGAACCCCAGGCAAAATCAGCAAGGAAGACCTAGAGCAGTATGTAATAGACCCCATCCTTATAGGAAGTGCTACCACACCGGTGGTAGGTGTTACATATGCGGCAGAACCAATCATTGCAATTGGGACTATCATGCTAGTTGGACCATGGACAAGATAAAGATCAACCTCCAATCTTCTATGCAGAACCCAGTTCTTATCAACTCTCAAGCGCCAGCACTTGCCTTGATGCCTCCTCCTATTGGTGGAAGTGCTTAGCTCCAAAAGGGTGTACCTTCTTCTTCCTCCAAGCAAGGCCGCTAAGTAGAAAGGAGAAGGGCAAGTCCGTTGCTCAACCACCTGTAGTACCAAGGGTTTACGCTTTGTCTTTTTCAGCTACCCCAGATTACAAAAACATTGTTACCGATACATTTTAAGTTTAATTTCTTATTTTCTATCTTTCAGTTTCTTCTACAATTTTATTTTCAGCATTTTCCTGCTTTAGTTTTCATTAGTGTAATTAGAGTTTATTTTCCCTACTATACGAACTCTAATTATTAAAAATCAATTCTGTAACACTCTCTTTGACACTGGTGCTAGTCACTCCTTCTTGTTAGTGAGTTGTGCCTCTTCTTTATATCTTCAACATTTCAGCATAAGAAGTCCCTTAATAGTTCAAATGCCATCGAGTGCTGAAATGTGTGCTAATGAGTTCTGTTTGGTAGACATCCCAATCAGTAACCAATTCTTCCAATCCAAACTTAAAGTTCTATCAATTATGAATTTTGATATAATTTTAGTAATAGATTGGCTAAGTAAGTTTAATGTCGTAATAGATTGCTTTAGTAAGCGAGTTTCACTTAAGGTTGGAAAGAAATCTGAAGTGTTTGTAGGAAAACTTGGCTTGAATGCATCCTTAATCAATGCTATTGAAGCCAAGCGCCTCATTAGTAAAGGTTGTTATGCAATCTTAGTGACTTTAATCGGTGAAGAGAAGCAAGTTAGTAGTCCAGAAGAGACTATCATTGTTAAAGAGTTCCTATATGTGTTCCCTGAAGAATTTCCTGGACTACCTCCTCTGCGAGAGGTAGGATTTTCTATTGAACTTGTCCCTGGAACTCAACCTAAGTCTAAGGCTCCTTATAGAATGGCTCCAAAAGAACTGTAAGAGCTTAGAGAGCAGTTACAAGAGTTGTCAGAGAAAGGATTCATTCGCCCTAGTATGTCACCTTAGGGAGCTTCTATCTTATTCGCAAGAAGAAGGATGGTTCAATACGGAAGTGTATAGACTACCGTGAGCTTAACAATGTGATTGTGAAGAATAGGTATCCTTTCCATAGGATCGATGATTTGTTTGATCAGCTCGCTGGAGCGAAGATCTTCTCTAAGATTGACTTAAGATTAGGTTACTACCAGAGTCGAGTCAAGGATGAAGATGTTTCCAAGATTGCATTCAGGACCCGTTATGGCCATTTTGAGTTTCTAGTCATGTCTTTTGGATTGACAAATGCTCTTTCCATCTTCATGGACTTAATGCAGCTCACCCTCAAGTCGTATCTCGGCAAGTTTGTAATTATTTTCATCGACAACATCCTAATCTACTCAAAGTCAGCTGCTGAGCATGAAAAACATCTGCGTGTTGTTCTAGAATTGTTAAGAGAAAATAAGCTTTTTGCCAAGTTTTCTAAGTGCAAGTTTTGGCTCAAGTCCGTGGCATTCTTGGGTCACGTGATTGATGCCGAAGGTATTAGAGTAGATCAAAAGAAAATCCAAGCTGTTCAATAGTGGGTTCAACCTAAATATATAACAGAGATCTGCAGTTTCTTAGGACTCGCTGGTTATTACAGAAGGTTCATTCCTGGATTCTCTCTAATTGCTTCATCATTAACTCAGTTAATTAGGAAATATGTTCCGTTCATCTGGAGCACAGCCTGTGAAGAATCTTTTCAAAAGTTGAAGCAGTTATTGACTTATGCTCCTATTTCTGGTACTACCTCGTGAGGGTAAAGATTTTCAGGTTTATATTGATGCCTCTAAGGTAGGACTCGGTTGTGTTCTAATGCAAGATCATCGTGTAATAGCCTATGCCTCTAGACAGTTTAAGCTTAATGAGAAGAATTATCCTGTGCATGATCTTGAACTTGTAGGGGTAGTTTTTACTCTAAAGATCTGGAGACACTACCTGTATAGAGTTAAATGTGAGATGTTTACTGATCATCAAAGTTTGAAATACATTTTCACTCAAAATGAACTTAACTATTATCAGCGTAGGTGACTGGAGTTACTTTGTAACTATGATTTGGAAATCCAAAACCATTCGGGTAAAGCTAATATTGTAACTGATCCCCTAAGTCGTAAAGCAACTTTATCTTCCCTATGTTGTAACGAATCTTTGATCAAAGATTTTGTCAGATTAAATCTTGAGCCATTCAGTCCAGCTGATTTGGGAACTCTACTATTTTCTATTTAGTCAGATGATTCTATAAGATCTAAGATTGTTGAAGCTTAAAAAATATTCGAGTTATCCTGTGTTAGTTTCTGAAATCATTAGTGGTAAGAGATTTAAATTATGTCTTGATGATGAAGGTGTGATATTTCAGAAGTATAAGTTATGGATTCCTAGAAGCTTACAGTTACAAATATTGTTTGAAGCTCATAACTCTGGCTATGCAGTGCACCCTAGTAGTTGTAAGATGTATCAAGATTTTAAGCAATCGTTTTGGTGGTCTAGCATGAAGCGGGATATAGCCATTTTCATTTCCAAGTGCCATCCCTATTCCTTGGTCAAGGCCGAACACTAGAAGCCTGGTGGACTTCTTAAACCCTTAGACATTCCTGAATAAAAGTGGTCTGATATATCCATGGACTTCATTGTAGGTTTGCCTAAGAGTAGATTTGGTTCTGACTCTTCTTGGGTGATAGTCGATATACTCACTAAGTCAGCCCATTTTCTAGCCATTCATCAGACTGATCCTGTTGAGAAGTTAGCCAAGCTTTATCTTAAGGAGATCATTTGTTTGTATGTTACACCGAACTGTATAGTTTCTGACAGAGACAGTAGATTCACTTTCAGATTTTGGTCAGTTGTTCAACAAACTTGGGGATGAGTTTAGCATTGAGTATTGCCTTCCACCCCCAGACAGATGGTCAGATTGAGCATGTTAATCAAGTCTTAGAAGGTCTCTTGCATCTTTGTGTCTTAGACTTCAGTGGATTATGGGAAGATCATTTAGCGTTAGTTGAGTTTGCCTACAATAACAGTTATTACTCCAGTATTGGTATAGCTCCTTATAAAGCTCTTTATGGAAGGAGATGTACAACTCTAGTTGTTTGTACTAAAGTAGAAGACTCTCAACTTTATAGTTATGAGTTAGTAGAAGAGACCACTAAAAAAGTTCAACTGATCAAGCATAATATGACTACAGCTCAGGATAGACAGACATGATGCTCATCGTCGTCAGTTGGAGTTCCAAGTAGGCGATAGAGCTTATCTTAAAGTTAGTTTGATGCGTGGTGTGCAGAGATTCAGTGTTTCTGGAAAGCTAAGTCCAAGGTATTTAGGACTCTTTGAAGGGATTAAGAGTATTGGAACATCTACTCACAGATTAGAGTTACTAGAAGACTTCTTGGCTGTACATAATGTGTTTCATATTTTGTCACTCAGAAGGTGTTTTCTAGATCCAAGTCAACAAGTTCAAATACCTATAATGGAACTGCAACCCAATCTAACTTTCGTCATTAAACCTGCTGCGATTCTGGGGCAGGATCTTAAACAATTAAGAAACTGCAGCATTCCTATGATCAAAATCCACTGGCAGAATTATCCAGTTGGTGAAGCTACATGGGAGAAAGAAGAGGATATGCTAAAGAAGTTCCCAGAATTCTTTTCTTAATCAGGTAAATTTAGTTCTTTTAATTTTGTTAAATTTCTTTAGACTTCCTTTTGCATTTTCAATTTCCTTGTTTTTAATTGTTGTGTGTCGTGGGTGACATTCTTTTTAAGGAGGGGAGTCTGTAATAACTCTAGTATTGTTATCCATCAATTAGTGATCTAATTGATTCTAATCCTTTTCAATTAGTCTTTTAATAGTATTATGAGTCTCCATTTCAATTTTCGTGTGATTTAGAGATCATTTGATAATTTCCAATATTTCTTAGTTTTCGGATAATTTTGAGAATGCCTAGTTTATTTAGACCTCATAATTGAAAACAAAGTCCACTATTAGACTCACCATACCTAAATTAGCTATGGGTGGTATCTTAGAAGTGTTTGAAATTTATCGAATTTTCCCCGAATATTTTAATATTTTAAATACTTAGAAAATTAAGATAATTAAATATACCTCCGATCGAAAATCTAATTTCATTTTTGAGTTCCCTACACCTTAATTAGGTAAGGGTAAATTTTTTGGATTTTTCAGGGTGCGTTTAGTTATTTAAGTTTTATTAATAATTAGAGTATAATTAGTTAATTAATTAAAATAAATTATTTAATATATATGATATATATTTTATATAATTTATATCAGCTAATTCAAAGAACATGGGGATCCAATGTGCGCACCCGAACAACGTGCAGCGGATCGGAGCGATCCGTGCCATCATTTGCTTAAGGTTTTGATTGAACGACGCATTTTATTTCATGCAGATCCAACCGTTGGATCAACGCATTGATCCAACGGCTTGGATGAAACCCCCCGTCCTTCCCTTCTGCATGACCTCTGCAAGTTCAGGCGAAGGACGTCGAGCTCCTGCAGGTTCAGCCGAGCCTTTTTGTTATCTCATTTAGCTCTAGGGTTATGTCTTAGCTCATTTAAACTCTTCCTAAAGCTAAGGCAAGAGCTCCACGCTTGCGATTTTCCTTCCTTTGGCATTCGGCATTTAGGCGGCTGAAACCTAATCTATTCATTCGTCGTCTGCATCCAGGGTGAAAGGTACCTTCCTCAATTCAGAATCATTCGCCATCATATCATTATTGTCTTTGTAATCAAAATGCTTAAGTTCAAAATGAATGTCTGAGCATCTGTTAAATTTTGGTTTATTAGCGGCTAACCCTAATCGAAGATGTTAGTTAAGGTTTAGCCAGGCAGCGATATGGATGACTTTCTGATAAAAACCTAGAGTTTAGGGTTCTAGTTATAGTCGAGTCTTGGAGTTACCTTGCGGGCCATGGCATAGAAGCGTCAGAGTTAGCGGTAAACATAAACCCTAATTTTCTCATTTCCAATTGTGACGGGGAAGAAAACTTCAAATCGTAACCTAATTTGCGGTTCAGTCTTTATTTCAACTGAACCAAATCGGTCTAGTTTCTCTGAACTGCGATTAATGGCGGGCCATCTTTTGCATTTGGATCGCACGCGTCGCCCTCACGGGCAGACGCATGTCAAAGCGGCGCCATCGTTAATTCCGTGCCGCACAAAAATCCTAACCTGAAGGCCGCCGTTTCTCCCGAATTTCGTGCCAGCCCCGTTTTCAGCGCTGTATGGTTTTAAGTGCCGATTAATCAGTAAATAATTATTATTGTTTAATTAATGTTAATTAAATGTCAAAATCTTATTTTAATCATAATTATACTTATACTTAACCAAATAATACTTTATTATATATCATTTTGATCACAAAAATGAGTAGATTAATAATATACAATTTAATTTCTATTTTGATAAATATTTTAATTAGTCAATATTTAAGATTAATTAATTAATTATAAATTAATTTCATCATTTTATGTGACATAATTTGATAATTTAATGTCCAAATTAAATGATCAAATAGTTTATTTCACTCACAAAAATATGAAGAACAATAATATGAAATCAAATTTAATATTTGAACTCTGATTTTCTTAATCACTTTTTAACTTTAATTAGGAGTCCTGGAAACCCTGAATTTCAAATGTTGTCCAAATTTGACATACTTATTGTCATTTTTCTCCTTATGATATAAGGATTTAAATAATATATAAATTATTTTCATTGGACAATAATTAGTGGATTTATGTTTTTGACTCTTGATTAGGTGTTATTTTGATAATTCTAAATTTCTAGATGGCAAGTTTTAGATATTCTAAAACTATAGGATAGCTAACATATCACATTTATTATTTTCCATATCAATTTATATTACTTATGTGTGAGCTTAGCTCTCACTTTCTATATGTGTAAATCAATTACAATATTGTTAGATTCATCTTTCAACCCTAAGGTAGAAACCCTAGGACTGATTTACAATTTGATGTGTAGTTGATCTCTAGAATCTATTAGTTACACCCATTAAATGTAATTAGCCTTGATATCTTTATAATTATAGATCATTAAATCAACTAGGATAGCCTTTAGTGACTAGATTATAGCCTAATTTATTCATCCTAATCCTTAAAGCCTTCTCTTGAATCTTTTAAGAGCTAGTAATAGAAATTCTTATTTTTCTTAGAGTAGTTTAAGAATCCTATTGAATTCATTAAACTTTAGATAATAGGATACTTAGAACTTGTGGTTCTTAAGTCCTATCATTTGCTTAATTTAAACCTCTCATTTTATTATAACTTAGTTAGAATAGTACTTGATTTGATAAAATCTTCAAACTACAACCTAGCTAGTGAACCATAGTAGATTAAACTTTAATTTCCAATTTCTTAAATTAGATATTTTCTTAATCTCAATCTCAGTACTTTTAGACACCTAAACCTTTATTTAATTATATAATTGAATCTTATAGTTTAGGATGTGATTGAGAACTAGTTTCTAATTTTATCAATGACACTCATAAATTATTTTGTCATATTATAATAATTGAATTGAAACTACTATTTTTAAAACCCAAACTACTATTATATTTACAATTCACTTGAGATCAATATCTCAAGGTTAATTGGGAGCTTAATTAGTCCTAATCATTAAGTAGATCATTAAAATTATACAACTTTGGATATTACTTAGTTACATTTATTGAATTTCCCTTGAATGTTTGCTTAGCCTTGAGCCTTATTCATTGAATCATACATATAAGAAATTGTGCATGAATAAAACTTTCACATTAAAATTAATAGAGGTTTATATTGATGGATCAAACAAGGGCAGGCTAAAAAGGAGACCTCACATTCTTAGAGGGTGAATGTGAGTGTTACTAGTTTTGACCCCGCTTTTCTTTAGATGTTAAATGGATGAGTTTAACTCCTCTTTTCCTTCTGTACGTGCCCACAGAATGAGTACTGTTTAAAGTAACTTTAATCCATTAACATATGAGATCTTCTTCAATCTTATAGATTGTTAAGACTCATCATAGCTTTTAGCTATGTTACTTTCCATAGTTCTAGACTATATAAATCTTAGATTAATAGTTTAAGATCTTTCTTCAATTTTTATACTATGCATTTTCTATGTTTTAGTACTGTACTTTACTTATTTACAATTTACTTAGACTATAGTGAATATTATTAAAATTACATTTAAATACTTCACTATCTCTTTTCCTTACTTAGCATAAGTTCATTTGAACATATACATGCTTTACTTTATTTACTTTCATATGCACTTTAGTTTCTTTCTAGCCTATATAGGATGCTTTTACTCTTATTTTATTTACAGGCTAGGATATATATTTATGTGAGTATTCTAACTCACATTGCCTTTTATTTACTTTTATTTTATTTTTCACACTTATATGCTTACCTTCTTGCACCCTTGCTTATGCTTATCTTGTAACTGGTAGTGATATCTAATTAAAATAATAAAATGCTTAGCCTAATCTTAAAATGTACTTAGACTGTTTAGTCTAATCAGATTTTCTATTTCTTAGCTTTACCCTATCACATTTAAATGCCAAAATATAATAAATCAGGTGCATTTGGAGGCTAGTGGAGCTGGACCAAGTGCTAAAAGTTAGATGCTTCTGCTTATAATATCATAAATATATAGCTTATAAATATTTGCAAGTGAGCTTTAATTCTTACTTTTATTTAAGTTTACGGTCAGTTTGTAATTAATGTCATTTACTTTACTTTCAATATACTTGTGTTGGAGCTTAGTTTTATATTTAAATAGTGTGATGAATGAATGAATGGATGTAAATGAATGAATGTATATGAATATTAACTAAGTCATTAGTTGCATATCTACTTTGAATGTTGATTGGAATTAGTTGTATACTAAATTATTATTAGAATTAGAAATTAGTTTCATATCTAAGTTAAGAATTTTTTCTTATCTTCATGTATGTATTAAATATTATGAATTGAGCATACCTTAGGATATTTAATTATTATACATGTATTTTCTCACTTTAAACTTTTAGAATTAGAAATAAGCAATCCCATGTAATAGATTGATTTTACTTTAAAATTGGAAATAAACAATAGCATGTAACAGATTGACTTTATATTATAATTGTGAATGAGCAAACCCTATATAATGGATTGGCTCTATATTAGAACTAGAATTAAATAATCTTCTGCAATGGATTAATTTAATATTAGTTTTAGGTTGCATTTTCTTTCAATTATAACTTCCATTGGAATGGAAATCTTGTATGTCTACATTGCAGGTATTTCTTTAACTATTTACAGTAGAAACTCTATTGAAATTTTTAAGAAATTAATAACTTAAAAATATTATTGCAAATTATAGACTCATGTTCACTTATTAACTTTTTAGAATTTCATATCTAAAATTGCAAGTACTCATATAAATTGCTTTTAAAATTACATCCTCACAGTTTCTTGCATGGATTTCATTTCATATGTATTACACATAACACATTTCATAAAATTCCCTTCCATCTAAACTTAAGACCCTCTTCTAAATCCTTGGCCAAACACAATATATAATAATTTGGAATAGCTTCCTTTTAATTTAGTATTAGGTATTGTGGTGACGTATCAATGTTGAGTTAAGAGATTTTCAATATTGGGGTCATCATAATTAATAAAATTGTTATAATCAATTAAATTTATCTATTGGTGGTGTTAGTGTATATCCGTATAACTGATTTATTTCAGTAGAAAATGGAATTGGTTGATTTACTTTGAATAAAACTGTGGAGTCTTATTATTATCTTAGGTAATTAGATAAGTATAGTTCAGTTCAAGATAAATATCCCAAGCTTAAGAGTGTAATAAGTAGGGGATTGAATAACTTTGTTTGAGAGAACAAATGGGTTTTGCCCCTTATTATTATACATTCGATAAGTGCAGTTAAACAAACTAAGTGCTTTAAATTATCTTTCTTAGGACACTATAAGTATGCTTTTAACTAGGGTATTTAACTACTTAGCTTGAGAGAATAAATTGTGACAGGGTTCTGTTCCGCCTCTTGTTGTCATGCATTTTGATAAGTGTAGTTAGATAAACTAAATGTTAAATCCACATTTCTTAGAACATATCAGCTATGTATATACAACCTCTTCAGTTAATAAGTTTAGATATAATCTTAGTAATCATACTCAATGGATTAGAAATAGGAGTTAGAATCCATTTAGATGAATTTTGCACATTGGAGACAAATGGAATCACTACTTGATTTTGAATTGATTTCTAAATTTTGATGATTTTAAACATATAGTCACATAAGCCTTGGCGTGCCATAAAAATGCATAAGTGTAAAATACCAAAATTTCATTTTTAATTATTTATTAATATTTAATTTATTTTAATCTCAAATTAAAAATTTAACTTCGCCATTGCGTTCACCACCCTCAAATTAGCTAGGGGTAAAGTTTTGGAGGCATTTGGAAGTCGTTGAATTTTTGATGAATATTTTAATATTATTTAAATACCTGAAAAATTGAATAATTAAATACTTGTCGGATTAAAAATCCGATTACACTGTTGCGTTCAGAACCCCTCAATTAGCTAGAGAGGATTTATTGGAAAATTTAGGAGCACACTTAGCTAGTTAAATTTAAGTAACAAATTTGGTTTAAATTAATTTAAATAAAAATTATAGTTAATTTATTTAACGACCCATTTAAATAATCCTCGGCGCCGTTACAATGTAAGGCGCCTACGTTTAAATAGACGGCAGCCTTATGCGCCATCTGATCGAATGCCGATTGGGATCGAGCTACCGAACTACGTCTTCCTCAGATCGATTCTCCGAGTGTCGCGACCGATCGCACGCGGCACGCAGAGCCCATCCGCGTGTCAGGAACCGCCTAAGGGACCGCTCGAGATCTCATTTTAACCTCTTATCCTTCGGCCCTAAGTAGTTCTGATCGATCCCTTTAAACCTAGGTGCCGAATTTATTGCTCTTTTTGCAGAGCTTCTTCATGCAGTTGAGTTCATTAGGTACTAAATCTCCTCTCTTCTACATCCAATTGATTCTCTTTATATAAACTATTGTTATTGTCATTTAAATCTGCAATTGAACTAATAAGCATGAATGAAAGAAGAGTGAGTTCAATATTAAGTTCTATCCCAATTGATTAATCGAGGCCACTCATATTTGAATTCTTTGATACTTCAGATAATTACAGTGGATGTTGTAAGTCAAAAGAGAATAGATTGATGTTAAGTAGTTGGAGTGAGGCAATTGTTCGCTTCGCGACCTTTCGAGTTGTGCTAACCTGTGAGGTTTGGGCACCCCGTTTCCCGGCATTAGAGATGGGCCAAGAAGGAGATTAAAGGCTCAATCGAAAGACCAGAGTGCATGCTTTCAACCAAACTTGGATTCGAGTATCTAGAACCCTCGCTCGCTGAAATCCTTGATGCCCTAGCTTCCCCTTCGCCGTCTGCCGAGAAGGTGAAGATCCCATCCTCGATTCGGGTCGGGGCTACCTCGACCTGTACTCCTGTAGACGGGTTGTGGTGCTAAAGCAAAGCGGTGGGGTCCAGCGTCCAAATGTCACACGCGTTCACCCAGTGGGTCCCACCGGCTAAATTAGCAGAGGCCAGCACCAATCGCTACCTTCCACGTGGGCGTGGGGCCCGCCGCCGACTGCAAACTGCAGAAATCTAAAATTAATTAAAATAAATACATTTAATCAATATTAAATATTACAAAATACATATATGGATAATTATATAAACTATATATAAGTATATATATATATACATTAAAAAAATAATAGAAAAAAATGAAATTAATTAATTGGTGTGTATATTAATTAAGTAATTTAAATAGTTAGATTGCAGAGGATTAATTTTAAATAAAAATATTTAACATTTATATATTAATAGTAATATATTAATTCAATTAATTATTAAACTTTAAACATTCATAAATCCTAAAATATATGTCCAAATTATGCAATAAATATATTAAATTAATCAGCAAAAATCAAAGAATATTTTTGTGCCATCCAAATTTCAGTAGGATTAGTATTTTGTAAAGTGATATTTTAGGTTATTAAATAATTCAAAATATATTACAAATAATCAATTGATCATAACTTTTAATCCATCAACCCAAATATACCCAATTTAGGTCTCAAAATACTCAAAAAACCCTAAAGAATATTTTAGTAGTGTTAATTTTACTGTTGAATTAAATTTAAACTAATCACAATTAGGACCTAACCCTAATTAAGCCCTTTAACCCTAAAACTTTGATTGGCCATAAGTTAGTCAAATTAGCTCCAATTATGTGATCCAAATATCAATTTAGATCAAAAAAACCTAATTTACAGTAGTCTATAAAAATATTTAAGATCTAATGGTTAGATCTCCTAAATTATCCTAAAACTTGATTAGTAAATATTAACAAAACTAATGATCCAAATTGAGTAATTTCAATTTCAGAGAACTCATAAAGAAGATTAAAACCTAGATGTGTAATTAGTTTAGTAATTTTATGACTAATTTCACTAATCACTCATTAATCATATTAAACCCTAATTACTAAACCTTAAAATTTATACTAATCATATCTTAGCCAATACATATCAGAATTTGATAATTTTAAGTTTTATGGAAACCTTAGAACATAATCTACAATAAACTAACAAAAATTTTAGATTTTATTAAAGGTAGAATTACTAATATGCTCTTATATGGTCAAATTCCTAATTTGACCTTATAAGGCATAATAAATTAAATAACTTAATAACTTAACTAAAATATTCATTTTATTATTGTTTTAAAAACCTAATATTACAAATTATATTAAAAACATAAAATATTAAATTAATGAATTAAATTATTTTTGGCAGATCAAAGAAATTAAATTGGTTGATTTTGTATCAAAACAAGTCAGGTACGTAAATCTACTTATAAGTCTTATTTCAGTATTCTTGTTTGAGCCATTTTTCCTTTGTATTATTTAAACTGCTTACCGCTTATAAACTTGCAAAAGAATGTTATCAAATAAGTATGTAACAAAAAGATGAAAAAATGGTATATATTATTGTGGTGTTTGTCTTTAGAGGATGGAAAGCAACACTGAGAATATGTACAGATTGGGCTGGCTGGCAGCCCCTGGGAGTTATATGGAGGGATTTAGCCCTTATTAGGAAGTGGGCAAATCCAGAGCAAAGACACACCATCAGTTCCTATTTTGAGTAAGCTACCGACGGGTAGTGAGAAAAGCTTCATACAGGTTATGCCTATGGGTTTACCCATTTGGGCTCAGGAGTATACGGACTCGACTTATTATTACAAATGCTTTTGATAAAATTTATAGATTTCATGCTTTTCATATATGTTGAATTTCAAAGCTAATTTGCAGGGCAAATGTTGAAATTTGAAAGTTTGCTTTTCTTTCATAAATGCTATGCAAATATTTCATTTAGTTTTATATTTGATTTATACCTATAATAGGATGCTAGAATTATTCTTATAAGAATGATTTACGTACTCCTACCTGACTGGTAACTGAACTTTTTCAGGTTTTGAAAATTAAAGTATTGAAAATCTGCCAAAGTAATAAAAGAAAAGAAGAGATAGAGATGTGAGATATGAGCAGTGAATAAATTTTTATTATAAATATTAAAATTGTTATAAATTTCATATATGAATGGCTCTGAATGTAAATATGGACATTTATGTATTTTGTTTTCTTTATTTTCATAAATGAATATTTCCAATATATGAATCATTCTTCTGAGACTCTCGAACTTCGATCCCCGGTCGCCACAATAAGTCATGTCAGTATTAGTGGAGTGAATGAGCTCATCTAAGAACTTTATTAGCGGAGCATTCGCTCACCATGGATCTTGGAGTGTCATGTGACATTGAATCAGCATATCAGTGGCATATTCAGATGCATAATTATAAATTTTGTAACATGCATCACAATTTTAAATTATTAATTATTCAATTTTAGATTTCTCACTATTTTCTCTACATTTTCAGTATTCACTTATAGTTTCAATTTTACTTTATTTTTAGATTTGTACTATTTTGAGTTTTTAGTTATTCTATATTCTTTTCTATCATTTTACTTAAACTATTTAAGTGCGAAATATTAGATAACTATAACTGTTAGAGTAGTTTTCGATGTGTTAGCCTTATTGTCTAGCACGTGGTACTTTTGGGATCTAGTAATTTGCTAGATCCAGAGCAGCTTATGGAGCAAGATCAGGAGCTTTCACAGGAGGTGATTGTGGAGCATTAGATGACTCTTCATCAAAAAAAAAAATTCTGCACTAGTTACTATTTTCTGTGTTTTCATTAAGTAAACAATTTGTAGTAATTCTGTATGTATTTTTTTTTTTGAGATGAATGCTTTACTTAGCTTCTGTGGTGAATGTTTCTAGATGTATACTTTAGCTTCTGTACCATGTATTTTTTACTATTTATACTTAATATTATGGCATGATCAGGATATTCATAAAATGATAGTATTCATATAATTTGGATCTTACTTATATCCATAATCTAATATATATGAGTACCCTATCTAATACTTAAGATAAGAATAATATACTTATCTTAAGGATTAGTACTAAGTCCTCTTCTCTTTTGGAGGTTGAGTCCCAGCAGCAACTCTTTATTTTCAGCTTAGTAACAACTTTATTCAGGGAGGTTCATTTTTGTAGTGCCCCACCCCCTAGTCTATAAGATTAGGTTTAAGGGATGGTGTGCCACTTTGGCAAATCTCTCACTTATCATTGGATTAGGTAAGATCCACAATCTACTAATAAGGGAAGGAGGTGAACAGAATGAAAACAAAAGATCAGTCACTAAATCAACACAATTACAGAGTGCAGAAGCATATGAAATAAATAGTATATTCATTTCACCATATATCAAATGTGAATTAAAATAAAACATAGCTCAGAAAATAGCAGTGCAGAAAAGTAATCATAGTTACAAGTACCTGTATTATTACAGCATTAATAAATAGTTTAAAGAGACTGAAAGTTAATTTAAGAGTCTCTCATCCTCACAATGAACAGAAAGAAACTAGGCAGCTTCTAGATCACCATGCTGATGCTCCTCCTCTATATAAGGCTCCACTTCTTCAACACCCCGCTTCTCAAATATATCTGAATATGATATTATCCATTTCACAATGCTACAGCCCCAGCCAATAAAAGAAACTCTTATTAGATAATTGTCTAAGTATATTTTAGACTGAATATTTTACATGAATTATTAATGTCACCATTTAAATTAAACATAAATATATGAACTGACTAGCACAGGAGCAGTAAGCATACAAAGAGTAGGGTAAGTTATAAATATGATATTCTTAACTAAGTAGTAATTGTGGAAAAAAGGCACACCTCAAGCAACTAAATAAGGAATAAGAATATAAATATATAATGCAGTAAGTAAAAGTACTGAAAGAAAATTTTAATCCTAAACATGCTGATGATTATATGATATATGCTAATTAAAGATAAAAATCTAATAATAGTACATATAGTAAGCAGTAAAGTCTAGCATCCTATAAATACGTACAAGTGAGCAGGCAATTAAAGAAATACAGTTGACTGAAATAATATGCATCAATAATACAGTAAATAGTAAACTGAACTGAAACAGGTATGTATAACTACCATATCAAAAAATTTGCCAATCAGGCCCAGCATAATTCCCAAAACTTTTCTGGGCTAGGGCAGACAGAAATTCCCAAAGCCTTTCTGGGCTAAGTCAAACAGAACAGAACATCATAATTGAAGAGGCAGTAAATATAATATTAAATATTTTAGTTATTTTACTTTTGTTTCTGTGGACACATTCAGAAATAGCTAAGGAGTCAAGCATGTATGCAATACTATACGAGTTCCAAGCTTAGCACACACTCATCAATGAGTAATGTTAAGCATCCTTATTACTCCTTACCCCTGTTCATTAGGATAAATGTGCACCAGAACCTGCCAAAATATAACTGAACCCAAGGCAACTGTTATCCTAATTATTCTAAGTTTTCATTTCATGCACAAAGTTTTCTTATATGACATGTTCAAGGGATTAAGCATAAAATACAAGGAATGCATAACACAATAATCAAGTAGTAAGCAAGGGACTCTTCTACACATGGTAACACTATTGTTGTCTAATTAAACCATTCTAACTATTCTAAGTTACACAAGTTCAGAATCTTCAATTCTTACTATCGAGTGTAGCTTATAAGTATGACTTTATATATTACAAAATATTAGGACTAGCTAGGTCCTAATATGATTAAATCAATATCGACTATGAGTTAAATAATAAATCATTTCTAATTAATGAATTTAGATGTTCTATAATAAGATCTGACCAAGATCTACTAAACTAGGAATTATAATTTTAACACCACGAGATAAGAGTTAAGCACATAATCCAAAGGTAAAGTCTAAGGGTCTAAGGTTTCACTTCTAAGTGAACTAATGATTGAGGTAAATTCGATTAAGCAAAGTCAAGTTTAATAGAATGATTCTCCTATTCTTAATCTTGGACTGAAAGATGAAATAATAAAAAAATAAAATTATAAAAATCTAGAAACTAATAAAAATTAAAGATTCATTCATTGAATAACCCTATTATTTAATGAATGAAATCTAACATAATATTGAACCTTATTCTTAAGGAACAGATCCTAAGGTGAATGAGGATTCCTAATGATTAGACTTAGACAATTTCTAGGAATTGATTGAATTTCTTTACACTTGCTAATTTTATTTAATTAGGGAGGTTAGGGATGAATTTTAGCTAAGTAAGATATATTAATCTTACTTAAGAATTTTAAGCATAAAATTGAGATATTTTACAAATTATTTAAATTGAGGGATTCATGACTTAAATTGATCATAAATCAATTTTATTATTGATTTTAATAATTTAAAAGGTATTTTAAGGGTTAAGGGTACTTAACTTAAATTTTGGGTAAAATGACTATTTTGATCCTATTTAAGGGTCCAAAAAGCTACTTTTTGATTTAGGGCTCCAAATTGGGATTTCTTACTGCCAAATGATTCCTTATTATTTAACATGAAGATAGATAGTAAGTACACCAAATTTGGATAAGAAATGGGTAATATAGGTCCAAACTAAGTTTTTGACCTAAGGGGTATTTTAGTAAATTGCACCTAATGAAATCTAAATTTTATGCAATTTACTATTGTTTGCTGTTCAAGGATTCTATAGAGTCCACAAACACTAAATTCTGAGGTCTAATGAATTAATTATAGACATTTCAATTTCTAAGGGTAATTTGATAATTTTCTAAGTTAAGAGGGGTCAAAAAGCTAACTTTTCTATTTGATGTCCAAATTTAGCAAACTCAGTAGCTATAGTTTTCCTATATCACACTGAGTACTTTAATTAGGAGTTGACCAAAATTGGACTTCGATTGGTCTAGTTATGTGGGGCTCTCATACTGATAACAAGAAGTAAGGTGCTCCAACTGTGGCAAATTCCCAACTTAAGTAAAGTTAGGTAAACCCAACCTGCCTTAAGCTAAGGACTTGTCATTAAGTGCTATAACATACATCAATATATACATATGTAAAGTAGAGGAAGCAATAGGTGAGTAGTAACATCCACAAGCATACATAGTAGGAAAATAGAATGCACTATAGTAACTCATCACAATGCAAAAATGAAATACATCCAGAATAAATTATTACAAATTGAAGTTTAAAGAGAATGAAAATGTCTCTCAATCTTACTGAAATAAAAATGCAATATGTAACTAAACAGTAGTAGCACGATCCTCCTCTTGAACCTGCTCCTCTTCTGGGATACTGCCCACGAACACGTCTGAATCTGACATTTATCGGTATCACAAATGCCAGGGCCCCAGCCAGCAAAACAAAAATGTTACAGTTAGACAATTGTTTAAGTACATTTTAGGCCATTTTAATGAATTGAATATTTTAAAGATATCACATTTAAATTAGCTAAACATGCAAGCAGTAAGAGGTGCAACAAGGTATGGAGAAATGGTAACTATAAACTATCTATTTATAGCCAGCAACTAGTATGAAGACCATACAATGCAAAATAAATAAGGTGAGGCTAAAAGCAAAAAGAAACAACACCTACCATATAATTCTGAACCTAACATGCTTTATGATCATATTAGCACATGCTGAGTATATATAAAAGAAACACAAGTACTAAAATCATGCAATTCTAGTATCCTAATATGCCAATATATATGAGTAAACCATATGAGTATACATACAACGTGCTAATTAAGAAAAGGAAAAGAAAAGCCACTGAGACATGTGGCAAAAGCAAAGCAATTTATGAAATGTAAAGCCACTGAGACATGTGGCAAAACGAGCAAGTTCTGAAAATAAGGCCACTAAAGCATGTGACAAAGCAAAATAGAAAATATTACTGAACAATCCAGCTAAAGTAACAATAAGCCTAAGACATAGTACTGCCATACCAGCCAATAGGCCACAGGGCCTCCAATATCAATCAATTAATCCCCAGCCAAGCCATCCAAATATGCTAGGTCTGAGTCCAGTCTATACAATACTACTACTGAAGAGGCATACTAAGCTAAGACATATTCTATCAACTGCTAACAAGGTAAAACTGAATGATATGCAACTCAAATACTAACTTAGGAAGTATCATCCATATCATAAGCTCTCCTATTATGCTCAAGGAATAAAGCTCAATATCCAAGATATGCAAAGCAATCTAGTCAAAGTAAGCAAGAGACTCAATCTAGACTTATGTGATATCTAATGTTATCTAATTACCAAATCTAACTACTCTGAGAAGGTACAAGTTTAGGATCTATATTATCCAATTATCGAGTAGAATCTCAGATTTACGACCTTAAAGTTAATATTAGAACTTAACAAGTTCTAATCCAAAATCATGTGATGACTATATGGTTTAAGTAAGTAAATTAATGACCTAATTTATTAATATTTTACTCTCTTACCTAAATCTTGATTAAGTAAATCAAGATTTAAGGATCTAGAATTTAAACCCCAATTTTGAGTTCAAATCCAAATCCAAGGTAATATCCTAACTGGGATCTAGGGTTCACATTTACAACCCAAATTTAAGGTATAGAATCCTATAAGTTGAAGGATCCAGTAACTAAGAACTTATTAAAAGGTTAGTCTACTGATTATAAGATAAAATAATCAATTAAGAACTTGAGAATCTAAGACTATATTCAATTTTTAAAATAATTTCATTATCTTATGGATTGAATCATCCTATACTCACATGGAAGGTTTCAAAAGATTAAACAATCAATCATTTAAAGAATTTCAATTGGAGGTGATTTAATTTCAAATTGAAGATCTAAGTCTAAGATCTAAGATCTAAGGATCTGAAGTTTGATCACTTTAGACTTTAAACTAGAGTTTTAACTTAAGAGTTTTCATTTGTATTTATTTTAGAATTTAAGTTCACAGTTAAACTATATGGAGCTTATTAAGGTTGAAATTGACAATTTTAAGTATTAGATTAAACATTAAACTCATATTGATCTTTTTAGGGCTACTTAAGATCTAAGGATCTTAATTAGGGCTAAATTGAAGATTTCATAATTTCAATATTAATATTATTAATATCATTAATCTAAGGGTTCAGAGAACATTTCTAATCTATCTTAAGATGGTTTACTGAATTTACAAGGTCTTAAGGAGCATTTAAACACAGTTTGGTCAAAATGACCAAAATGCCCCTCTTAAGGCAAAAATTGGGATTTTAGGGTTTACTTATCCAAATAAGATCCAATCTATTTTAATATGTTTCATATTGGTTAATGAAGTGAGAAACACCCTTATTTTATATTTTTGACCACTTAATTAAGACTAATTATCACTAATTACTTAATTAAGCTGATTAGGGTGATTAGTGGAAATATGCATCTTTAGGGCAATCCAACCTTACACTTAGGTTCTAATAGACTTAATATAGCATTAGGGATTACTTACCCTACATCTGACACTTAATTAAGTATAAATTTACTAATCATTATTTAGGGTGATTAAGGGGTGATTAAGAAAAATAAATATCCAAAATTAGTTTTAAGGGTCTCTAATTGTTCTATAGGGTCTAAGGAGCAATTAGAGCCCTTAATCTCCATATTTGGATATTTATTAAATTTAATATGATTTAATTAAGGACAACAAAAAGTTTGGCAATTATTTTTAAATCCAACCATTGGATTTGTGATTTTATTTTATATTTAGATTCCTTATATTTTTCTGATTCAAATGGTATATTGGATCCCATTTGGATTTGTATAACTAAAGTTATTCAATTAATTTAATCTGAATGTTTATTTAAATTGGAACTATAAGGTTTAATTATTTAAATGCATAACCATTAAAAATGTCATAAAATAAATATTAATTAGTCGCGGCCCAAAATCAGAACCGTGCGCATCACGGGTCGACCCGGCCCAGAACCCATGACTTTGTCTTCTTCCTCTCGATGGGTCCCGAGTCAGACGAGCTTTAGCGCTAAAATTCACGGTGCTCCGGCGACGGCAGTGGCTCAACTCGATCACTAAACATTCCTAGAGTTGGGACGCGTCGATTGAACCAAGAACCCCCATCTGGATCCCTCTGGATCAATGGGGTGCTACTCGATCGAGACGCCTTCGATACGAGTATCTCAGGCCAACTGTGAGGGGACAATTCTCCTCACAGAGGCCTCAATTTGACCGGGGTTCAATCCTTACATGTTTAGGGAAGTGAGACGAGTCGAGCCCCCATACTATCTTAACCTAGGGCGCAGACAATCGCTGGGTCCTTACTCGTACTCAGCCATTGGCTCGGCCGCTAGCTCAATCGATCAATACGATCGATTCGAGCTAGCTTAGCCCCAGGCGACAATCACACTGGGTTTCCTAGGTGGCTAAGGTGCTCTAGACGACATCCAGTGGCTCCATTCGAGGACAGAAGAGAAAATGGATCGAAGGGATCCACGGGAGAAGGTTGTACCTGAAGTTGGGGTTACAGGCTGGGCCGAGGGAAATTAAGGTGCTCCTGAGCTTCCTGGAGGATAGACGAAGGTGCACAGGGGTCTGAACACCAGACGGGCCCTCTATCAGCGGTTCAAGCTTTTGGAATTTTTGGAATTTACCGGGGAAGATGGGACTCCAGCAGAGCTTCAGCTAGGCGATTGGGGATTTATAGTGAGCAAAGGGACTCACTGTGAAATCCCAAAGGTATTTATAGGCTTTAGGGATGGACACCAGAGCTTGGGCTGGGAAGACTGGCTTGGCCTGAGGGGTTCCCTCAATTTCCCAATTTGGGGTGGACCGGGCCTCAGGCTTGGCTAGGAGTGCTAGGGAGGCTAGGGAAAGGTCGCAATGGTCTTCTTGATGTGGCACGGGAGTGGCAGACCGGCTGGAGGACATGGTAGTACAGGGAATATTTGGATGTTGGGCCCGAGCTGGGGAGGAAGATGATCCACAGTCGTGGGGGTCGCCAGGGCCGTCTGATGGATCGCTAGTTGGCACGGGATGGCTCTGATCACCCGACATCTAATGTCCGCATGAGGAGTTGGATTAGCTGTCGGATCAGACACACGAATCGAACGGGTTATCGGGGATACTTAAGGCGGATGGGTTAGATGCCGTTGGATCAAATCTCAGAACCGCGAAACGACTAAGATTAGACAGATCCGAGCGAAGGCGCAGGCCATTGGATTAAATCCACGGAACAGACGGCTCGGATGGCGCCCGCGGTTTGGAAACCAGCCGACCGTTGAAAAGGTTATATTTGCAATTATGAATTGTCTAAAACCCTAATTTGCAATTAAACCAATTTAAATTAAATCCAAAATATGACTAAATGACCTCCAAAAATTTCCAAAATTTCACCCTTAGCTAATTTGGGGGTGGGGAACTCAAAAATAAACTCAGATTTTACTTTGGAGATTAAATTATTTTAAGTATTTTTTAGGGCTTAAAAATAGCCAAAAATATCAAATTTGTCAATTTAACTCCAATTGATTTCAAACTTTTAGGGTTAGGTTTAAATGACACATTGAATCTAATGAAATTACATTCAAGGCTTGGTTTTGCTCAATTCAACTAATTTTAGCTAGAGTAACAACCTAGGGTTGTTACAAGTTATGACCTAATTAAAAGTTAGGAGTATTTTGGTCATTTTTGATTTTTTTAGGGTTCCAAACCTAAATATTATTTCAAACTGTTATTGGTACTAAAATTCTAAGCTATCTAGATCTTTAAATTTTCTAATTTGGAGTCCAAATGACCAAGTTATGGTCATTTCAATATTTCTGGGCGCTACGGCGCGCTGTAGCGGATTTTGGCGCTGTAGCGAACCCAAATTCGAAACTCAAGTGCTATGGCGCGCTATAATGGACCCTAATATGAAACTCAGGCACTGCAGTGCCCGACGATAATTTCGCAGGGGCGAGAACCGCAACGAGCTAACTTTCGGGCTCAATTACTCTCAACCTAGAGCACTTCATGTGCAGTGCCATATACCGTTGAAAATCTCTTTCCGAGACCTTTCTATTGATAGTCAAATCAGCACCAAAAGATTAAGTTATCAATAAAATCAATGAGGTTAAAGGACTGGGTATGTAGAAAGAACGAAAATCAGGGCAGCTTCATCTTCCTAAAATCACAACCTTAATGAGCTCTAATGAACTCCATACCTTAGATATAAATTTCTAAGGATGCAAACTAAGTATAAGAGTGAAATGAAGTAACCATTGAATACATTCAATGGGGTAAAGGGAGTACTTTGGCTTTGACAATGACAGATTTCCTCGGAGAGGCTTGAGAGCTTGAGAGGTCCTTTCTCCTTCTTCTTTAACTGTTAGCAAGAAGAGGAAGGGGCTGAGATTTCTTCCAGTAGTAAGTACAACAAAGGGAAGAGAGGAGCTCAACTTGGCAAGGGAGATAGGGGGAACATGGGGCTGAGAGCTAAGGCTCTTTTAATGGAGAGGAGGGGATAATGCTTCATTAAGAGCTTTCCCGTCAGCATGGATAGGAAGAAGATGGCAGCAACATTTCACTCAAGTGCAAGAATGGGGAGGAAGCTGCTGGGACGGGTGGGGGAGATAGCAGCTTTGAAGAAAAGAAGAGGAAAAAAAAAAGAATCATTTTGGTTAATTTAAGTAATCAATTCTAAAAATAAAGAAAAATTCGGATTTTATAAATGTGCTCCGAAAAATCCCAAAATTTCACCTTTAGCTAATTCGAGGGTGAGGATCGCAACAACAAAGATGAATTTTAATTCCGACGAGTATTTAATTTTCCTATTTTTTGGGGTATTTAAATATTAAAATATTCGACGAAATTTCAACGACTTCCGATTGCCACCAAAATATCACCTATAGCTAATTTGGGGGTAATGAGTGCAATGACGAAGTTCAATTTTAGATCTTAGGTCAATTTAGATAGGTCAATTTCCAGAGTTTTTGGATTTCCCAAAAATCAGGACTTGATCTATTTGACTCTTGATTTTGACTAGGTCTTAGTGGATGACTCCTAATGACTTGATTAACACTTAGGATCAAGATTAGAATGGAGATGAGTTTTAATTGACAAGGGTAACAACTTGGGTTGTTACAATTTTCTTTCCCGAGTAACGCATCGTTCCGCCGCCAATTATTATTCCTTAAATTAACTCTTTTGTGCGCGGTGACAGGACGTGGCGTTACATCCAAACACTCCCAAAATACTACCCATAGCTAATTTGGGGTGATGAGTCCAATGACGAACTCTGATTTTAATTCTGAGGTCAAAATAAAATAAACAATCTCAGAATTATCAAGAATGCTAAGAATGTTGAGAAATCTCAAATAATCTCAAAATTGCACGAAACTTAAGGTGGAGACTCTTAACACTAATAAAAGAGTATTAGAAGAGAAAAGCAGTTGATTATGTTACTAATTAACGAGTAACAATACTAAGATTGTTACAGTAGCAGTGTCTCTTCTAAATATTAAGTACATATGATTCTCATATTAAAAATATTAATTCATAAAATTTAAGGTCCAAGTGTTATGAAAGTGATTATGTTTTTTTATTTTGGCAATAGTTTGTCTCATTCGATAACATACAAGTTAGTTCTTAGATAATTAAAATTAATCACATGATTTTATCTTATATCGATATAACTTTGTTTATTATTTAATTATTTTCATATTTATTATTTAATTATTTATATATCAATTATTAGTTTTTAATAAAAAAGAATATTATTTGACTTAAAATAACTTCTAATGATAAGAAATTTAGTATTTTATATTTAAAATATATATTTATGTATGAGCTCCACACAGTATCAAAATTCTTTTTATTATTATTAAAAAGACAAAGTAAAGAATATGTGTTAATTAAATAAATATTTATAATTTTTAGAGAATAAATTAAAGAATAATGCATTAGCTTTATATCACTCTCAAACTTATTAGTAACATATTGGAGAAGGATCATTCGAAAAAAAAGATGCTTATAGAGTGGATAACTTGCATGTTTTATGTATACCCAAACCTTCATTAACTTTAGAAGCAATTATTGCCATCTTTTTGCTGATGATCAAGAAACCACATGTTACATTGATTTGCTTAATGATAATGATCGACACATGAATAGTTTTAAGCCAATATGGCAGAAGCGGCCAAATCTAAGTGCAAAGAAGCTAAAGCCTTCCGACCAACAACAATGTCTGTTGAGACCAACCAAAAATCCAATTCTGAATCCTATTGAGAAGAATCAAGCATTGGCTAGTTGAAGGCTCGTTGGAGGATATAGGGCTGCCAAGATTTTTAGTGGGAAATAAGAAATTGGGAGATTGATGCAAGCTGCAAGACTCTCTTGGTCCATAAACACTTTATAAAAATAATGAGGATCTTGAGTAGTTTCAATGAAGGTTGGAGGCTGATTTAAAGGTGTTGAGTGAATTAAGATATGGATATTGGCCATGTTCATTTCCCCAAAGATAAGAAGATTGTTCACGAAGCTGAGGCGAGCATTGGAAGTTCTTCTTGGAGTTGACAAAAACGTTTGTATTAAATGCTTTAGGTTTGAAGGTCAGAGAAGCCATTCATACCAAAGATAAAAATAGAAAGGGAGAGAGCAAAAAAAAGTATAATCTATCATTAAACACAATGGAAAGTGAATATTAAAAATAAACCCTTAAAGTGAATATTCTCAGCTAATATAGCCGAAGGCCTTGTGGAGGTCAGTTTTTGCACAAAAAAACTAGCCTTGCATTAAGGAAGAGAAGGCACGCACAATCTCAGTGGGAAGAATGATATTGTCCCTTAATGAAGGAAGTTTGGGAGGAATGGATTAAAGTTTCAAGGAAGGGGCATAGCATTGTAGCTAGAATTTTTGCCATTATTTTGCAAATGGTGTTGCAGAGTGATATAGGTTGGAAATAATTAATAATGTTTAAATCGGTAGATTTGTGAATTAGTGTGATTTATGAGTGAGGGAATTAACAAGGTGCTCTGCAAGTAAGAATGAAATTTTGTATGGCTTGATATAGGGAGCTACTAGTGATACCCCAAGTGGGTTGGCAGAAGAATGAAAAAAAAACAAAACCGTCTAGCCCGAGAGATGCGTCAAGATTTATGGAGTTAAAGGCCAATTTGACCTCAACGAGACAAAGAGTTGCAATTAAATGTGGGTGAGTTTAAATTCAGAAGGTTTGGCATGAAAGGGATATGAGCAAAATTGGTCATCCCCTCCTAATTTAGATAGCTGCTAAAATGAGGAATTGCATTATTAGTAAGGGTGGTACCTCTTAGGAGATTAGTATAGCTTTGATTCTCTTGAAAGTTCATGAAGCTATAAAAGAACTTCACATTATCTTCACATGCTTCAGTGAATTAAGCTTGGAGCACTGTTTAACCCGATTGATTAAGGAGATTATAGTCCACTTGCAATTTGAATGAGGTTTGCATTCATCAGATCGTGTTGTAGATTGATATAAGCTTGCACTTGAGCCTTCACACAAGAATTGAAGAGAAGTGGTATCCAATTAAATATTCTCTTTATTGAAATCTATTAGCCATATCCATAATATTTTTCATTTTAATTAAGGCTGAAGAGCATATCTACCTTTGTAGGAGAACTCCAAATCGCTTGAATCTGTACCATAACTTTGATTTTGGAGAACCATGGTTCTTAAATTGGAAGCACATCTGATTGAGGATATGTTTTGGGGTGGAGTGTAACGACTCGATGTCATATTAGATATCCTGACAAAACACTGAGTGTCACTGTAGTACTTAATACTGAATTAACATATCTTAACCCACTATTAAGTATTACTAGAGGCAAATGACCTATAAGATAGGAAATATAGATGTATTTTTCATATATAGACATATATTATCAAAACATTCATCCAGATAAAATAAAAAAATATTCATCTTAGATTAAAATTAAATAAAATGACCAAAGATGCTTAGGTTTTAAGAATATTTAATTGAATAAAATATCACTCATCCCCACATGAAAAAAAAAGTAAAATTAAGTAAGAACTTCAAGTATGCTCATGATCTTCTGGCTCCACTCCTGCCTCACTTGCTATATCAACTCTAAGCTTCTGATCTATCATATTTAGTTTTTAATATGGTAGGACACATCTAATAAAAAGAAATGAGTGATTAGACTTACATAAGTCTAAGTATATTTTAAGGCTTTATGATTATTTAATTATTAAGAATATCACATTTAGCAAACAATATGGAGCGCAATACAATATAAATAAAATACTGGGAGTAATAGAAACTAGCAAGATAAGTAAAATAAGTAAGCATACAGATGCACACAACGGTTCCATATAAGAAGTAACTTAAGTGATAGAAATAGATAAAGTATTTGGTGAATAAGTAAAATGTTAGCATCTAAAAGATAATGTAAAAGATGATGTAATAGTAAAGCTAAACTGAAGTAAATAAGTGCGAGACTATAAACTGTAAATACAAATTTATTATTATTTTATGTTTTTTTCTGCGGGCTCATACATACCAACAAGGAGTTAGGTACTGTACAACCCTAGGTTGTTACCCCGATTAATAAGAACTAAACCAAGTTCTAATTTTTATTTCATTAGACTCAAATAGTGTAATAACCCAAGTTATTACCTTAGCCAATTAAGATTAATCCAACTTTTGATTTTGATCTTAGTGCACTAATTAAGTCATTAATAGTTCACCACCAGGACCTAGTTCAAATCAGTGATCAAATGGATCAAACCTTAATTTTGGAAATTTTAGGAACCAAGAAAATTGACCTAATTATTTTTACCTCAGATAAAAAATCGGACTTTGCCATTACACTCATTGCCCCCAAATTAGCTATGGGTGATATTTTGGTAGCAATCAGAAGTTATCAAAAATTCATTGAATATTTTAATAATATTTAATTAATTAGATAATTAAGATATTTAATTCAACCTCGAAATTAAAATTTGACCGTCATTGCGCTTGTCACCCTCAAATTAGCTAGGGGTGACGTTTTGGATGTGTTTGGAAGTCGTCAAATTTTTTGCGAATATTTTTATGTATTTAAATACCCCGAAAAATAAGAAAATTAAATACTCGTCGGAATCGAAAACCAACTTCATCGTTGAATTCCTCACCCACAAATTAGCTAGGGTTAAATTTTTGAAATTTTTTCGGAGCTCGTCTATTAATCTGATTTTAAGGCATTAATTAATTAATTAAATAGATTAAACCAAAATTTATTTAAACTTCCATTTTATTTTCCCTCTTTTCTTTTACCTTGGCTGGACCCACCTCAAATTCCCGTTCGATGCCTTTATTCCTGCGCACACAAGTCCCCTCCTTTCTCCATTTCTTCTTTTCTTTTTCCTGCACAAGTCTCCTTCTCCCATGCTTGTGATGGGATGACTCAAACTCATCCCATCCAAGAGCAATTCCTTCCTCCGCCTTTAAAAGAGCCCCTCAACACTCATTTCCTCCATTACTGCTAATCTGAGCTCCCCTCCTCTCTTCCTTCCTCCATTGCTGTGTTTCTTGCTGAAGGAAAGCTCTCAAGCTCTCAAGCCTGAAAGATCCTTAGAGAAATCTCTCTCAACAAGCTAAGGTACCTCCCTTTCCCCCATTGAATGGATTCAATGGCTACTTCATTTTTACTTTTATACTTATTTTGCATCATTAAAAATCTATGAATGGGATATGGAATCCATTAGAACTCTTTGAGCTAGAAAATCTTAGGAAGAAAAATAATCAACTCTATTTTTCCTTCTTTCTATATACCCTGACCTTTAATTCCATTGTTTGCATAGTTAGAATAATAATTTTGTGCTGATTTTAGTATCAATAAAAAGGTCTTGGAAATACATTTTCATTAGTATATAACACCACATGATAAGTGCTCTAGATTGAGAGTATTTGAGTATGAAAGGAGACACATTGCAGTTTTCGCACAGGCGAAATCTTCGTCGGGCGTGGCAGCGCACCACAGCGCCCAGAGTTTCAAAATTGGCTCCGTCGTAGCATGCCATAGTTCGCTATAGCACACCGCAGTGGCATAAAAATTTGATAAAGCATAAAATTTGATGAAATTAAATTAAATCTGCCGTAGCACTAAAATATGCCGCAGAGCGTCGCGGCGTCTACAAGCGCTGCTACATTCCGCAGCATCGAAATCTCAAAAATTTTTGACACCGTAGTGCACCGCAGTGACTAAAAGCACTGCAGCGAGCCACAGCACTGCAATTTGTCACAGCGCCTGAAAGCGATGTAGCGCACCGTAGCGCCGAGCTTTCGGCCGGAAGGCGCCACAGCGCGCTATAGCACCCAGAACTGTCCGAAACTGCCCAAAACTGTCCGGAATGACCGAAACTTCACATATTTTGCATTCTAATGACCTTAGGACCCTAATGGGGCCAAAATATAGCAAGAATAAAATTAAGTATTATATAAAATTATATGTAATTTTTGAATATGGAAAAAAATTATATTTTGATCCTGTTTCATGAAAATAGAACCCTAATATTGAAATGACCATAACTTGATCATTAGACATCAGAATTCAGAGTTCTTAGACTATATAAAATTCTTAGATAGTAGACAACAGTAAACTAGCTAAATTTCTAAACTTCACTAATTAAAATTATTAAAATGCTATTATATATTAAAATCCTTAAATTGGACCTATAGAACTTAATACTTGTCCAAATTTGATGTACATAATATTTATCTTCATGTTAGATAGCAAGGAATCATTTGCCATCAATAAAATTTAATTTAGAGCTCATAATAAAATAAAAAGCATTTTAGACCCTTAAGTAGGAAGCAAAATGACCATTTTGCCCCCAAAATATCATTTAAATCATTAAAATCAATAATAAAGATTATTTAGGATCAATTTATAACTCTTATTCTCATAATTAAGTAATTTGGTAAGAATTCCCCTTTCAAGTCTTAAAAATCCCAAGTAAAATTAATGCCTTCTAATTTAGTCCTAATTATGCCCCTCTTTGAGTAAATTAGGACATCACATAAATATGAAATGTAATAATTATCCTCAATTCTTAAAATCCCTTAAGTCCTTTATTAGGAAATTCTTATGATCTACACTCCACTTTAGGATATTTTCTTAAAGATTAGGAATAAATCCAATGTTAGATTTCACTCATTGAATAAATGGGTTATTCAATGAATGAGAGCTTGGTTTTATTAATTTCTAGATTTCAATACTTTAATTCTGATTATTTTATTTTTCAACTTTAGATTAAGATTAGGAAAATCATTCTATTAAGCTTGATTGTGCTTAATAAAATTTACCTTGATTATTAGTTTATATTTAGAGTTAAACCTTAGTCCTTAAGACTTACCCTTTGGATTATATGATTGAACACAATTTGTGGTGTTTAATTCATAATTCTTAGCTTTAGTAGATATTCATCTGATCTTAGCTTAGAGCATCTAATTTCATCAAATAGAACGTGTTGATTTTTTATTTAACTTGTTGGCGATATTAATTGAATTAAATTAGAACTTGATCAGTTCTAATTACTTTTAACTTATAAGGCCATGCTTCTAAGTTGCACTCGATAGTGGGAATTGGAGATCCCGAACTTGTGTAACTTTGAATAGTCAGAATGGTTTACTAGATAACAACTGATGTCACCTTGTGTAGTAGAGTTCCTTGCTCACTATTGTTTTACTTGTGCTTTCACATTCCTTGTACTTTGTGCCTTTACCTTAAACTTGTCATATAAGAACATTGTTGTATGAAATGAAAACTTAGAATTATTAGGATAGTATTTACATAAAGTTCAGTTACTTGTTGATCTTGCTCATTTTACCATACTGGACAGGGGAAAGGAGAAATAAGGATTACTTAGCATTACTCATTGGAGAGTGTTGTGTTAAGTTTGGAACCCAAAAAGTCTTGTAGACATGCTTAACTTCTCAGCTACTTTTGGATATATTCACAGAAGTAAAGTAAAATAACTAAAATTTACTGCATTTGTGATTACTGCCTATTTAGTTCAGTTTCTATTATGTTATTCTGGCCTAGCCTCAGATGACGCTAGGAATATACATATACTTGTTGCAGCAGGCTTGATTAGCCCACTTATGATATGGTAGTCATTACATATCTGTTTATTGTTCACTATTTATTGTTTACCGTTTATCGTTTACTATTATATTTTACTTTAGTCAGTTTTACTTTGCCTACTTACTTACCTATAGGATTCTAGATTTTTTACTATTTACTTATACTTATCACAGATTGATTACTTGCTTTTAGACCTACATATTTCATATGATCATCAGAATATTTAGAATGAGTCTTTTCTTTCAAGTACTTTTCTTACTTTATATATATATATATATATATATATGCCTAACCTTATCACAGCTTAGTATTAAGGTATGTTCTTTTGCCTCATATATTGCTCAGTTATAAATGCTGCATTTATAACTTTTCATATCCCTTTGTATATTTATTGCAGCTTTATGCTTTGTTTATTTTATAGTCTAAGTAAAATTGTAATATCATAATATTAATGAAATATGACAGCTTAAAATATACTTAGATAATATGTCTAACCAGATTTTCCTTTTCTTTGGTTGGTGCCCTATCATTATGAAACTAACAATTGTAGATTCTGAGTTATTCGAGGTAGTCGAGCCTTCTGAAGGTTAGATTCAGGAAAAGGAGTATGCTGTAGCTGGAGATCTTTAGCTTAGCTTCTCTTTTATTTTTGTGAGGATGAGAGCTTTATCATTTTCATTAAGACTTATTTAATGTTTGTAATAATTCAGATATTTATGTATATTCTTTTACTGTACTATTTTATTCTAAGCTACATGTTTACTTCTTACTTCCATTGTGAATGATTGGATGTAGCATATTTTATTATCTTGCTTCTACACTCTGATGAGTGTATATACATAGTGAATGATTTCGCTGCATTATACAGGGTACATCCTTCCCTTATTAGTGAATTGAGAAATTGCACCTTAATCTAATGATAAATGAGAGATTTGCCAAAGTGGCACACATCTCCTTAGCCTTGATTGTTAGCGGTTAAGGGGTGGGGCGCCACAAATAGTCATTATGATCTAACCCTGAAAGTTTGGAATCCATCGGACCTCGATTTGATCACTTAGCTATTTTCCCGATTATTTGACCTAGAAAATTGCCTAAATTAATTTGACTTCCAAATCAAAATCCGACTTCGTTTTTGAATTCCCCACCCCCAATTTAGCTATGGGTGTATTTTTGGGAGTTTTTGGAAGTCATTTGATTTTCCTGAATATTTAAATATATTTAATTAATCAAAAAATTAAGATAATTAAATTGACCTCCAATTAAATATTTGATATTATTTTTGAATACTTCACCCTTAAATTAATTATGGGTGAATTTTTGGGATTTTTTGGAGCTCATTTAATAGCTTAATTTTAATTATTAAAATTGATATAATTAAAAATTTTTAATTATTAATTTTATTAGTAGATGCTGTCAGTATCATATATTTGACCGACTGCACCGTTTGATTAATCTAGCCATCTAGATCGAATGGCTGGGGTACATCACCCTCGCGTACGCGGCACGTGTCGTGTAGACGCGCATGCGATCGCACGACCCGTTTGCGTGTGGCAATTCCACCTCCAACATGTTGGAGAATCGAGCATCACAACATAAATAATTTGCGCACTCGAGGACCGAATTTTTGTTGACGGTTACCAAGCAAAATACAAAGATCACAAAGCAGCAAGAAAAAAGTCACAACACATGCATGCATTCTAAACCACATGCACATCCAAAGATAATGATTTATGTGGAAATCCCAAAATAAGAAATCGTGGAGTCACACCACACAGAAATCTCTTATTCAGAATGGTATATTGGATGACATAATTTAGAGTTCAAATGATCAAGTTATGGCTAAATGAATTTCTAAGGCCTAAGAGTGTAATCAAGTGAGGGACCAGAAAATCATTAGTCAAATTACACTTCAAAAAGTAAAACTAACACTACCAGCACACAGTCTTGGCATTCTCTTGATTAAAATGTGATGCAACTTGAATATGTTTGGAGCTAGGATTACAGAGCTATGAGAATTGGAAGATTAGGGTTCATTGGGTCATTATTGAAGGGTCCTAAATATCATTAACAAAAATATAAACCAAACAAAATAATTGATACCACCATAATATTCCTCATAATGTTTTGATTAAAATGAGATGTATATTAAATATATTTGGAGTTCTGGATTCATAGATAGGAATATTTACATATTTGCTAATTAATTAATTAACTAAACTAATCAAATTAATTTAAGTAGTGATTAACGGTCTTATATAGATGGTGGGACCCACCAACAGATGCGACACATGCAGGCGGGTTCCTCCTGATGACAACTCGATGAGATCAGTGGGTCCCACAAGCCACGACAGCGCTGCAAGGGATGGCCCACATCTACAGCTTAGCATAGGGGCTCCCACGCAGAGACACGGGCGAGCGACAGCTCATCTCGGCGGGCCTCATGCATGGGTGTCAGCAATGATACACGTCGATCATACGACATGCGGGTCAGGCTCGGATCAACCTTGCCAGATCCAGACTTCTGGTTTCTTCGATGCTGACCCGCGGCATAGGATCTTGGGCTAGCAATTTTGATGGCTTCCTGACGATGGCAGAGGCCGACTCGCATGACATTGGACAGGGCACGGCTAGGGCTAAACATCAATTCCTGATTCAACAGTTGAGGTGACTTGAGGCACCGACAAGATAAAACCCTAGATTTAGGTTACGAACAAGGGCGATTACTGTAGTTTAATGCAGACCGAGTCTTAAATTGATTCGAATGAACCCAATCAAACTCGATCGGGCCCGGTCAAATGATAATCTATTTTATGCAATTAACATTTAAAATGAGATTGAAAGAATTGAATGCAACGAATTGGGGATCCAGTAGTACCTGAACTTGAATGACCGAAATTAGGGTAGCAAGAGATAAGCTCTTGAAAGCTCCAGACGGTCCTCTGATCGCACAAATAGGGTCACACCTGCGGTTGGGGGCTTAATGGAGGCTTGGCGGAGCCTCCAAGGATGACTGCTCACGGCAATTAACCAGGAGCCGCAAGTCTGCGACGCGCCTATGAGTGACACGCGGAGCTTGGCTTAGGGACGGAGCGCCCCAGCCATTTGATCCAGCCTGCACGTTAATCAACGACTGGATTAATGCGTCGTCTGATCAGACGACGTCGTTCGACAAGTAGACAACGCAGAGGAATTTGGGACGGTGCTGTTAAGGAATTAAAATAATTTATTAATATATTAATTTAATTCATAATTTCTTAATTAAAATAGGTCTATTAAATGACTCCAAAAAAATTCCAATAAATCACTTCTTGCTAATTGATGGGTGAGGAACGCAACAACAAAGTCAAAATTTTCTATTTTTCGGGATATTTTAAATATATTAAAATAGTCACCGAATATCCAATGACTTCCAATTGCCTCCAAAACTTCACCCCTAGCTAATTTAGGGGTGATGAGCGCAATGACGAAGTTTAATTTTTAATATGAGGTCAATTTAAATAGGTTAAATTATTGGGTTCCTAAAATTCTTAGAATCAGGGTTTGATCTATTTGACACCTGATTTGGACCAAAATTTTAGGAAGTGATCCTAATGACTTATTAAGAGTGTTAGAATCAAAATTATGACTTGATTTAGGCCTAATTAGCTTGGGAAACAATCTTGAGTCGTTACATTGATGGTTGTAGGCCGGAGCAGGAGCAGATGTAGTTCTGTGAGTCGTAGAGGAGATAGTAGGTGGCACCACGGCTATGGCAAGAGCTTGGTTGTTTAACAGCTAAGAATGAAATATTTGATCACGCTTGGAAAGGGTGATAAGCACTGCATCGATGGTTCTTTTGGCGGCGCACCAATAGAAACAATGGCCAGGTTGGCCACAAGTATAATTAACATTTCATTGATGGTAACATTTCCCATAGGGGTAATGACGTGTAACAACCCAAGGTTTTTAATCACCATTTAATAATCCAATTAACTTCAAATCTCTTCTATCAAATCTTAATTAGTCATTAAGATCAAGTTATAATGTCTTGGTCAAACATGGAATTTAAATAAACAAAACCTTAATTTTGGGTAATTCTTAAAATCAAGAAAATGAGGGAATTATTTGGATCTCAGATCAAAAATCAGACTTCGCTATTGCGTTTCTCACACCCAAATTAGCTTGGGGTGAAATTTTGATGAGTTTTGGAGATAGTCAAATTTTATCGATTATTTTATTGTATTTTGGAGAACCTGAAAAAATAAAAAACTAAGTTGACTTCTAATTAAAATTTTGACCACATTTTTTTAGTCTGTTACATTCAATTTAGCAAGAAATTTTTTTTTTCAAAAATTCATTTAGAAATATATTATCATGTGAACCTAATTAAATGAAAATTATAAATTAATCAAATAGTACAACATATATATATATATATATATATATATATATATATATATATATATATATATATATATATATATATATATATATATATAATTCCATTATAGCATTTCAGCGGCAAACCCTATATCCCAAGTCCATTCGCACGCGACCGAGCCTCTCGTCCCTATCCTTCGAGCTGCGAAAGGAACGAAGGGAAGTCGCCACTCAACCGAGGCGTGAAGCAATGACACGTGGCTTCCACCGCTTGTATAAGCCACTAGCTGTCTACTTAGGTATCTTGATCATCAATGCGAACTCATCTAGCCGCATGTTGCAAAGCAAACTGCCAAAAGTTCCGATCTAGGTAAGAGTCGAGGCCATACTTATTTAATCTTTATCTAGACCCTCGATACTTCGTGCTCAAAGGGAGAATTGCAAGCAGTAGGCGGTGTAAAGGGTGATCTCTTAAAATCTAAAGTTGCGAAGAAGAAGGTACTCCACCCGATTTCTTATCCATTATAATTTACAAGGAATTGTAGGGTTCGAAGATAAGCTTTGAGATGGATTTTTTTTTAGTTTCAATAATATTATTTTATGAAAGACTAAGATATGATAAGCGGACATTTTTTTAAAGGCATAGTGGTGGTTCTGAGTATTAGCCTATAATGCTAATAATAGAACTCAAATTTTATGTTGTGTTGGCTAGTCAATCTGTTGAAGCTTTAGAGCAAGCTAAAAGCTGAAACTCTTAATTATAAATAAATTGTTATAGTCTTATTTTCATATAAGACTTTTCAAAAAATCATTTTCATATGAATATTTCATCATGACTATGCTTTACTTGATGTTCTTATCATAAACTTCACATAGTGCTTATTTTGGATAGTAATAGTAACTTAAAGAGTTAGTTTGACAATTGTGGTCGGCTGTCCCAAACATCCATTAGTATAATTATCAATATCATATATTTTGTTGCTAACATATATAACAACTTCTGGTCTGTAAATTTTCTCTTTATCAATAAAATTACTGTCAAATTTCTTAATCTTGCTTGGCTCTTATTAAATTGAAATTTTATTTCCTTTCTATGCAATAAAGAAGGTTTGGGTTTGATCATCAGGACAGTATAAGGCTGGATATCCATTTATGAAACGTTCGTAATATTTTGAAAGAAAGCATATCAATTAAATGGTAATCATGTTATCGTAATTCAGTAAATTTTACTTTAAAGAGGAAGAATATTACATTTAAATCTGCAATCACCATACTAAGTGCCAAGTATGAAAAAGAAGGAGGTAGCATAGTTCTGAGATTTTAAATGCAAATATTGAATGTTTACATTTCTTACTTTTATTTATTTATAGCAATTATTCTTCAATTGAATCACATAAACTTATTATGTAGCTCTATTTTTTTTTAGAATTGCTTAGTTCTATTTTGCATCTCTAATGTTACTAAAGACCTTGTGATCATACCAAAAGTCTTATAGTTTAGATTTGTCGATTCAATCGTGAATAATTCAACTAGTTTTAGATTTTGTAGGAATCTTTTCATATTTGTCCTTTTAATTTAATGCTTTTAGAAATATATATATATATATATATATATATATATATATATATATATATATATATATATATATATATATATATATATATGATTAAGCAACTACTGAGCCGCATAACTTTGCCTTCATATGAATGAACTTATTCATAAGTAAATGGATTATCGTGGCATTTGGAATGATATATGAAAGCGTCAATGCATTTTACAATATGAATGATTATATGGTTATTATACAACTGAATAAATTTTGTGCCTTTGCCTTTTTGATTATCCTATATTTTGATGCAAGTTCTACCTATAAATGTTGCTAGCTATTTCCTACTTAATGAAGAAAATTTTATTATATTCATAATTCTTGAGAAAGTGGATAGGTTGGTTATAAAATATTAAGAATGTTCCATATAACGATTCAAAGGACATTTCGTTTGGGATAAAAGTTGCTTACATCAATTACTTATTATATGTTAGTGAAATATATGTACATTTTTTTTATTGGAATTACCTGTTGAAGTTGGCAAAAATCTGATATGATATTATAAAAGTGTATATTTGAGTTGCTTGCGTGTTACCACCTCGAAAGCTTAAACTTTATTGCATTTGATCTTTTCTTCTTGCATTGGAGTTATGTGCCCCTCTTTGCCTCGGTAAAACAAACCAAGATTACCCATATATTTTCGACCATAATTATAAACTCTAACTGGATGCGTGAAGGAACATATGTAATTTTAGTTTTGCTGAAAACGTTTGATTGTGCCTTAAAATCTGTCTAGTATGGAATGGTGATGAGTTGTTTTGTACAATGTTAGTACTCCATGCTACATTCGATTATTTTTGTACCGGCAGTTATCAAACAAAAATTTATTGATAAATTAAGTATTGCTCGGGTAAGGGCGTATTTGTGGATGAACTGTTAAACACGGAAGAATGCGATTTCATGTGATATGAAATGCATATTGAAGTAATGTTAAACTAATTCAATTGATGATATGCTTTGAGAAAGGAGAAAGAGATGTTAAGATAGTTCAATCATTTTAAGCATTGACCATTAGCAATTTTAGATTCCATCATTCAATGAATAATTAGTTTTAATTATTTATCTGTTGTCCCCGAAATTCAAGAAAATCATGATCCATTTTCTTAATTTTTGATATTCGTTTACTAAAACTTTTTCCTATTGACTTTACAAATGAAAATAGAAGCAAGATGGGCTTATAAGTAGCCATTATAAATGGACATGTTTGTTAGTTCATTGTTGCATATAATAAAGATTTTATTAATTGCCCCTATTGAGAAGTGAGATTATGAACACAGAAATGCATTAGCATCTCCGAATGCTACTGCGTCTAGCTAATTTAAAAGGTAAATGCTAATCAAAGTGAGATTTTTCTGATGGGGTTTCATAATATCATTTTCATTTCAGTTTATATTGTATGAATCCCTTAAAAATCACTTTGAACACCTGTTTATTTTTACACTTATTTAACTTCTTTCTTCAAAATATTTTCTTTCACTTTTGATCCATATGATAATCTCAAATTGGCAACTTTTATTATGTTTAAAAGATTTTAATATTTCTTTCTGTAAAATTTGATTTTATATGCTTTGTCAAAATGTTTATTCATAATTGGTCAGGTATTGTCAAATTTTCTTAAAGTATTATTAACATTTGGTATTCAAATATTGAAAGTTCAAAATAGAAGGCGTGACCTGATTAGTTAAGTTTTGTTCATCCAAATTGCAGAAGTTAAATTTAAGTTTAAGTTTTGATCTATATGTTACAATCATTAAAGTTCTTTGCCTAAAGATCTAATATCAACTATTAGGATTTCCAAATTAAACATTACTTGACAAAATAGTTCATTTTTTTGTTGATTTGTTCTCATTCTGTTGACTGCAAGCCAATATTATTTTACTTGTATTTCATGCCTTTTCTCATAAAATTCTTAACCTCTTGTTTACCTGCTAACATTTTTTTTTCTAAGATTGCCTTATTACTTTATTGTTAGCAATATCTTTCTATTATTATGTGCAATTTTTATTACGTATGTTCAGGTTTCAGTTTCTTAGTGGCTCTACTATGATTACTTCATTTATGTGTGGAATTTATTATTTGCACCCTTAACATGCTATAATTGCTCATGTAAACAGATATTGCATTAGACCTGGGCTATTTTAGCGCGGCTGTGAAATTTTGCAGTTACCATGTGCTAGATATATTCTCCTTTTGAATTGTAAGAGTTGAACCTATTTTTTTTGTGGAAAGCCTATTAGCTTATAACATCATTGAAGAGTAAAATGTTAAAATCGTCATTTCAATTTATATTAAGTTTATGCTATTTGGAATAAATGGCTTTCAAATTAGGAGTTGCATTGAAGGTTGGGATTTATTATTTATTTACACTTCTATTGTTTTTATGGTTGAAGATAGAACCATTTTTAAGTTATGTTTTGTTAGCACACATGTTCATGCATAAGTATTAACATTTGATTTAATGCCCTTGAGAATCTTTAATCATTTAAATCACAGTATTTTCTTTAATTGACCTTAGCATATTTACTTGGACTACAAAAGTTTAGTAGCTTGTTGTCTCAAGTGATTATTTTAAAGGCTTATAATCTAGTTCAAGTTGGAAGGAAGATAAAGATGATACTAGTTGTGAAATTCATTTAGTAGATTGGTATGTTAACTGTTTTATTCATCACATCTATGCTGACTATTTTATAAAGATCATGGCATCAATCAAACTGATTTTTGATCAATACTGAGTGAACATTGACACATTCAAAGGTATTATGCAGTGGTTGAAATTATAAGGATATTTATTTTTCTTTTCGGTGGAATTGCAAGTGTTTTAATGGGTTCATAATATTTACTATAAGGAGTCGTTTTTATATAGACCAAAAGCATTCTATTGTAAGCATTCGTGAATTGGAGTGAATATCAAGATTTATTGGCAGTCCCTTGCAAAGGAATAGTTTATTTATGTTTTCAATTGTTTTATTCTTGGATTAATTTCAGTTTTTAAGAATAGTGATGACTTTTAATTCATTCCATTCACTCTTTTCCATGCCAAACGATTCATTTTGAAATCTATAATTTACTTAAGAATAATGTTGTTTTAGAACAAAATGAACACTTGCATCTTAAAGGATTGCTTTTGATGGTTAATTATCTTTGATCCAGCTATTTTTTTGTCTTAGTTTTAAGATGAATTAAAATAAAATAAGATGTTTTTCTTAGCTTTCACAATTCTTAAATAATAATGTCTAAGCTTGAGTTATTGATTATTTGATACATATCAGTATATTTAAAATATTTTTTTTTTCCTTATTTTCAATAAAGAACTTTAATGATCTCTGCACACTTGTAAATCATATTCTTGTTACTTTGATATTTCAAAAATTTGAAGTCGTTACTTTATTAACACGAATATACATATGTACAAAGTGGGAAAAAGCATTTATATTACCTCAGATTTATCAAAACAAGTAGAACTTGTAATGAGCAATAATGTATTCTTTACTGGTTCAAGTAGAGAATTTAATTCACTTTCAGTTTATATTATTCTAAATCTTATTGAAATTATTGTTATACCAAAACTCTATTAACCACACAAAACTGCAAAAGTATAGTTATCCAGATAAACATTATATTTTAAATAAGATAACTATGTTCTTAAGAAAAAGAAAGCCGACAAAGTATTGATAGGCAATTGATGTAAAGTATTTCTATTAAAGATTGATATATGAGAATTGAGCTATTAATTGTATTTTTTGGTGCCATTCATATATAGTTTATAAGAAATATTTTCATCAGTTCTGCACATCACATATCAATTCACCTAAGCATTTTTATCTCAGTCTTTATCTTGTTTCTTTTAGACTCATATGCTAGTACTCATTACAGTTGATCACATGATTATTGTATGGTTTCTTTATTGTTGTACTTTTGATATGAATCTTAAATCTTTAAATTGGCTTAAAACGTATTCTTATGCTTTTTGGAGCTCAATATGGTAATCTTTTCTTGAATTATAATCATAAATATATTAAATTTTCTGGTATGTTATTCAAAATTTAAACTCATAAGTATAATATAGTTATTCTTTATTCTCTCTTATTGTCATATCACAATTTGGACGGCATATATATGGGCAACCATTGTGAATATGAAATCATTAGGGTAGAAATCAATAGAAAATAATGGATATCACATGGTTTACAAATACTTTGCTTAAAATTCTTGTGCTGCAACACATTGAACTTACAACCTTGATTCACACAATAAGATTTTGTGCATATAATAAACATTTAATAGATATTTCAGAGGGATCTATATGGAGGATTTTAGTACAGCTGTCATTTGCCTGGTTAAGACTATTGGTATATCTGGAGACCATATAATTCCTTTGAGGGGGAATGTGTGTGTTTATTTTGACCCCACTTACAGATAAGTTGAGTAGACGTACTCAACTTCTCGTTTGTTCTATGCCCATAGAACAAAATTATAAGATAAATAAATTATAAATTGCATTTCTCACAATCTCCTTGATTGTGGATAATATATTCAGTCTTTAGAATGAAATAATTTTCCATGATTAAATCTTTCATATATTTATACAATGCATAATTATATATATATAAAAATACAGTCCCTTTTCTTACACTGTTCTTCTTATTTAGCATACAAATTCATTTGAACATATTCATATTTTTCTTCCTTTTGCAAATACTTCAAATGCTATATTAACCTAATTATTGTAGGATTTGTAAAAATACTATAGCACTATAAGAAAATTTCTTACACACCCTCATGCTTATTACACCATTTATACTTTAAATTATAAATGTCTATTATGATATCCGCTTAATTAATGTCTAACCTACTTTTAAAATGTACTTAGACTTTTAAAGTCTAACCACTTTTTTTTTTTGGCTGTGCCCAATCGTATTTAAAAACTAAAATACAATAGATCAGGAGCAAGGAGCAGGACCTGCAGTTAAAGAGGAAGCTGAGCAATAGTTGGGATGAAGAGAATTTACGTATGTTTGTTTATGTGAGAATAAACTTTACATTTGGACATTTGTAAATTAAAAAGGCGACCGGGGATCGAAGTTCGAGAGTCTTTAAAGAACAATTCATCTCAATTGAAAATATATACATTTTTATAATTCAAAAGGACATAAAATAATAAAAGTCCAATTTATACAGATAGAGCCAAACATATATGAAATTTTACAACAGTTTGAATTTTACAAAATAAAATATGAAATATCTATATTCTCCTACTTCTTTATTTCTTCTCCTTTTAATTGGCAGATCTTCTAGATTTTAATTATCAAAACCTGAAAAAATTCAGTTTACCAGTCAGGCAGGAGTACGCAAATCATTCTTATAAGAATAAATCTAGCATCCTATAATAGGCATGAATCAAGTATGAAAATGACTGAAAATCTGCATCGGAAATAAAGCAATTTTTCAAATTCAATTTCTGCCTTGCAAGTTAGCTGTGAAAATCAATATATATGAAATAAATTCTATCAAAAATATTTGAAACAATAAATCGAGTCCGTAGACTCCTGAGCCAAAATGGGTAAACCCATAGGCATAACCTGTAAGAAGCTTATCTCGTCACCCGTCGGTAGCTTACTCAAAATAGGAACTGATGGTGTGTCTTTTCTCTGGATTTTCCTACTTCCTACAAGAGGTTAAATCCCTCCATATGACTCCCAGGGGCTGCTAGCTGGCCCAATGTGTACAGATTCTAGTATTGTGTTCCACCCTCCAAAGATATACACCACAAAATATATATACTGTGTTTCATTCTTTTTGTTACATGTTATTTGATATCATTCTTTTGCAGATTAAAATACGGTAAGCAGTGTAAATAATACTCAAATGGAAAATGGCTCAAATAAGAATACTGAAATAAAACTTATAAGTAAATTTGCGTACCTCACTGTTTTGATACAAAATTAATCAATTTAATTTCTTTGATCTGCCAAAAATAGTTTAAGTCATTAATTTAATGTTTTATGAATTTAACATGATTTGTAATAATAAGTTTTCATAATATTGATATTTGGATTCATCAAATTTAATTATTTTTATGACTAATATTTTCAAATGAAGTGATAATTTATATGAAACTCTAGAAATATGTGGAAATATCTATATTTCCCACAAATTTTCTAAATCCTAAAATCCTTAAAAATTTTGGCAGAGTCTCCTTTGTTTTTGGTAAAATAACCAATTTTTATACAATCAAAATATAAGTCAAAATATAAGTCAATCCATTGACTATTTCCAGTTCTAAAGTAGAGTTCAATCTTTTTTATAGGATTGCTTATTTCCAGTTCTAAAAATAGAGTTTATTTCCAATTCTAAAATAGAGTTCAATCATTTTTATAGGATTGCTCATTTTCAGTTCTAAATAAAACTACAATAAGTAGTTTATACATCCTATATAAAATATCTAATAAGAAGGAAATGCAGAAATAAAATTAGCATTTGAATATAAAAGAAACTAGATTTATTTGATTTTAAAGGCAGCAAATGATTTTATTAAAAGAGGGAGCATTTATCCATAAAATATCATTAAAAATTAATGGCAGTGTTTTGATTTCATTGAATTAATTATAATCTTATAAAATTAAAAATTGCCGCAATCATTTAATAAGACTCATTAATTCACATAAATTTGTAACATAGATCTTGTAGTATTTTCCTCATTTTCACTTAATAGCAACATGTAATTTAATTGAAAGAAATGATAGTTATCTTTCTCATGGTAGTATTTCAGCACTTTTAAACAAATGGACAGCAACTATATTTATCTTTCTTTTCTTTTGTTCTTACAAAGAGGCATAATTATCATGAGTTAATTATTAATTTCTCTAAATGAATACAAAAAAAATGAGAGCAAACTGTGGAGCCTGGAACTCAGCTATAACAAAAGAGTTAGCAATTTCAGCATGATTAAAGGCTATCATAACAAACTCATCACAATTTTTGGATAAGCCCACCCAGTACAGTATTTCTGATAGTGCTTTTGAAACTATCATTGATATTAAGTTTAAGTCAACCTTGGGATGATATCTTCTGTTAACTTTATCATATTTAATAGGCTCATGATAATACCGAGTGTGCCAAAAATTGTGAAAATTCTGAATGAGCCGTGCTTGGTTGGAGACAATAATGATTGATCAGCAATGAATCGCATCATAATGAATTGGTCTTCCTTAATGTCTGGTCACTCTATTTTTCTTTTAATGTGATCGTGTAGTGATGTAATCAAAGTTGCTTAATTCAAGCAAATTTTGGATTATTCTGATCACAAGTGTTTGGGGGAAATTTACCTCTAAAACCTACTTTTTATTTGCAAACTAAACACTTGAAAAATTATAAAAATATAATGTTGTTAACTGCATACATTAACGAGAGTTTTATTGCACTTGTGAAGTGTAACAAAGGCTTTGTGAATCACATTAGATGAAACTTCTATTTTGCGAAAGCACCTTTGCTATGTATTGATGCATAAAGCCAAGCTTAACTTTTCATTATAGTTGGATGGTTTAATGTAAGAATGATAAAAATTTGAAGAAATATATTATACAAAATGGTCAAATTCATCCAAAGTTTCAGAATCAGATAAAAGTAGCTATAATTTTTATTTTACACTTAAATTTAATTTTTTTTGTTTCATAATTAACAAGGTCAGCACTTATTCTTTTGGTAGAAACTTTAGTTGTTCCTAGAACTCTGTAAAATTAAATCCTTAGTTCAGCTTGCATATTATTTAATAAACATGAGTCACATATCATTGTCTCTATATATTACAAATAAAGATAAATGAAAATAACTAGTTTCTTAACTATAAAATGATTACAAGCATAAGACTAAACAATCATATCACATGATGTTACATGGCCTAATTCTATAAATTAGATAGTCTTGCTAAATTCGCCTAACCTGTGAAAATAAATCATGTTTAGGCAAAGGAAAGTTCAAAGAAAATGATGTGCATAAATTTGTTAAAATATGAATGTTGAATCATAGGATGCTGCAAAAGCTTTTATATAATCTCAGATTTATAGTTCTGATATTAAAAATATTTAAGCAAAGTAAACGAAATGAAATGAATTTCTCATTACTTGAAATAATATTATATCATTTAAGAGCCATATAAAGTGTTTGATATTTCAGCGGAAATACAATAATGTTCTCAATGCTTAATATGATAAGCTACTCTTGCAGAAATGATTAACATCTGTCAAATTAAACTATTTTGTTTAAACTTCAAGTTGAAGTGTATGTAATTAATAGTTAAAAATAGTTAAAACATATGCCAATTTGAACATCAGTCTACCATTAATGGTTGGTCAATCACGAGCAATGTTCTATACAAGCCCAGAATATCAATAAGTGCACACAATAGACACTTATCACGTCCTTGACAATGACATTTGCATGAAACAAAACGTTGGCCGCAATGGCTCTTTTAAATTTTGAAAAGAAAGAAATTGTCAAAGTATGCTATTGCAGTTTAAACAATATGGCCTTAAACTATTCATTATGTACAATGTAGTCTCACAACAACATCATTATCACATCTTAAGCAATCTAGACTTAATGCTGGTTTCCTTCTTTTTTAATAAAAAGAATGGAGCATTTTAATAGTGTATTTGGATTGATCTGTTGTAACCTCCAATAAAAGATTGCATGAATCTTCAGCTATTTTTAGTTTTCAATCATATTTAATCATTAATTTTTTTTATTTTTTTTAAAAACACAAGAATATTGTAATTAAGCTTTTAATATGGAAAAAATTCAGTGACAACTAGCCTTGGATTACCAAACTGAGAAATTAACAAATGAAATTATTATGAAAACAAAACCTTGATGGCGCCGAATGGAGGAGAGGTCGGCGCTTGGAGGAGGCCCGGCTTGGCAAGTGGAGAGGGTTCAGCCAGCAAAGGCGTTCGACGATCGGTGGTGTCGACGAGAGGAGGCCCGGCTAGGAAGCCTCTCGGCTAGATGGAGGCTCGGCTTGATGATAATGAGGGCATGTCGTAGCTGTCGAACTTCCCTAATAAAGAGTGATGGCCGAGGGATATGGATGGAGGTGGATCCTATCGTCTCGGCTCGACAGATGGAGGAATGAAGAGAAGATAAGGCGAATGGAAGGTGTTGTCGTGCGAGAGAGAGGGCATGTGTCGCATGAGGGGGTCGGCTTGCGTAGGAGGATGAAGAATTTTCGGTTGAGTCAAAAAATAGGATTTAGGTTTTGAAGGTTTTAAGAAAAATCTAGGATCTATGTCAACCGTTGGATCAAAATAAATTGCTAGAATTTCTGAGCCAAGATCTGAAGTCGTTTGAGCTTCAAAAATTATAAACTTGGTATCGAAATGACCGTCTTGACGAGACAAACTCACGCGTCCAAAAATTATTGAATTTGGTTAAGTATTTTATTTTATATTGATTTTAAAATAAAAAACTTAGTAAATTAATTACGATAAATCAAAAATTCGAAAATTAATGAAACTTGAAACATAGCATCCTTATATGATGCTTAACTTAGATATATAAGAATTTTCAAATTCTGATTTATATTTTTTATATTATTAACCTTTAAAGTTTAAACTTCATGAATTTATTCAGGACAATCTAAGATCCCAAATATGCTCAAATTTTTGTAGTAGGATCCTTTCAATAGACATTATAAGAGGATATTTTTATTATATTTTTATTTGACTTAAATTGGATTCCTAATTTGACAAAAATTTCTGAGTGATCGAAAAATATCTGGGAAAATCAATAATTTTCAAATATTCTCAGAATAACACTCCTAGTTAATTTGGAGTTACTGAGTCCAATGGCGGACTCCGTTTTTGATTTTGAGTTCTAAATTATTTAAATATTAATAAACAATTTTGAAAAGAATTTTTGGTATTTTACATGGTATAAACTATTCTTTTATATTGTTTGATGTTTCATTTTATAAATAGTGAATATTTGAGTTAGAATAATTGAATTTCCTTCCCCCCCATAGATTCTTATAAAATAAAAGGTAGTATCTAATATTGAGTTAGAATTTTCTAACTCAATATTAAATACTACCGTAACACTCATTGTTAGATTATTATATTTAATCTAATAGTGAGGCGTTACACGACGCTTGCACTCAGAGGCCTTAGTTTACGGCTGATCGGCCTTGAGATTGAATACTTTTGCCACTTTTAGGTGACCAAATGTTTCTCTCATAGAAGGCGTGAAGTGAGCCTTCCTTTTGCGGTCCATTTGACCCTGAAAGTGCTCTTGGAGATGAGCCACTTCTACTAGCTCGGAGATGTTCTTGAATTGATGGGAGACCAAGCGAGCTCGAATTGAGTCTCTTAGTCCATTCAGGAACCAGTTGCATCTTGAAGCTTCAGACCTGATCAGATATGGTGTAAAGCGAGACAGTTGCCGGAATTATGCTTATAGTCGGACATGGATCTTCCACCCTGAGTAAGGTGGAGCAGTTCATCTTCTATGATAACATGTGCAGATGCTGGAATAAAGGCTTCTCTGAGAGCCACGATTAATAGATCCCAAGGGATATTTTCCAACTCATAATCTACAAATTTGATATTGCATTCATTCTCCCACCAATACTTGGCTTCATTTTAGAATATGTGGGTAACCAAACGAATAGCTTTAGAGTTTGAGCACTTTATGCTGCAAGATTCTTTTTAGTAAACTTAAGCTAGCTAATTGTGTCCAGGAATATGCGCTACGGCTAGGATGGACTCGATCCGCTGTTTCGTGCGCAGCTCAAATAGCAGATTTCTGTGGTTTGGTAAATAGCCATTTGGAAATTAATATTATAAGTATAATTTAAATTATTTTTAAATACTTAAATTAAATAATTAGCTAAACACAATTTATCACTTAAAATAAAATAATTAAACAGACTTCAAAAAATCCCAAAATTTCACTTTTACCGAATTGAGGGGTGAGAAACTCAAAAATGCAATCAGATTTTTGATCGGAGATTAATTTAATTATCATAATTTTTTGAGTTCTTAAATATTACTAAAATATTCGGGAAAAAATCGACGACTTACAAACATTCCAAAAATACCACACCTTGCTAATTTGGGGGTGATGAGTTCGATAGTAAACTCCGATTTTGATTCTAAGGTCTAAATAAAATATGTATTTTTAGAATTATCAGGAATATCAAGAATATTGAAAAATCTCAAATGATCTCTATATCGCACCAAACTTGAGGTGGGGCTCTTAATACTATTATAAGAGTATTAGAAGAGAAATGAAGTTGATTAAACTTCTAATTACAGGGTAACAATACTAGGGTTATTACATATTGTATCCTAAGTTGTGTGGCATTTAAGTCACATCCTTGAAGCCTTTTTAGAAGGACTCACCCCAATGATGCAATGATTCATTAGTTTGTTACTCCTTGATTATTAAATAAAATTGTTAGAATGAGAATCAATAGTATCATCATATGGAGATGATAGTACATACCCATAGAGCTGAATTAGTCAGCACAAGATGAAATTAATTGATTTACCCTGAATAGAACTATAGAGTTTTAGTCTTATCTTAAGTAATTAGTAAAGTACAGTCCAATTCAAGAATTAAGTCAGATTTTTGATTGGAGGTGAGGAACTCAAAAATGAAGACACATTTTGGGTGGTCATGAAGATCTAACATATGTCCTAATAAAAAATTTGATTTTTGGAAATCAAGCTATTGCAGAAGTATACATTTTCAATGGGTGCAAAATTCCTTTATACACCCCTAGAGGAAACCCATTAAATTTCTCAGAGACACTTTATGATCACCTTGCACATGAATTAAGAGTGGTTAAGCACATTTCTATGTTCAGACCTTGCTTAACCCAATAAAAGAATGAAAGTTGGATATCTACCTAAATAAAAAGGATTATAATGCATATTAATTTGCTAGTGATGGCCATGCAGAAACTCTTAACAATTTCAAGAACATTGGTGATAACAGGATGTGAATACGAGTTTTATATTTTGATTGAAATGTAATTTGATATTTATTTTAACTACCACAAAGTTGTCACCCTCTTAGCAAAAAGAGTAAGATTAAGATAATAGGATGTGAATAAAATACTATTGTACCTCAAACTAAACCCAATTACTCACAAAAGAGTAAGAGATAACCAAGTAAGAAAGAAGAGGGAAATGTGAGGTCAATATGCAGGTGAATAGAACCAATTCTTACTCAACACCAGCAACCATAGTAGCAACACTACTAAGCATGATCGAACCCTTAGGTTCCAAATAGAGAAAGCTTTCCATTAATTTCTTCCCTTGTATTCGAATTTTAAATTTAGCTCATCAACATATCATATTTAGTTCTATTCAATTATTTCAATATTATATAAATTACTAAAAAATAACATTTCTAACATAGTAACTCTTATATTTATGAAAAATATTTTAATTTAAATTTAATAATTATATGTATTATTGTTGTGTGTAAAAGCTATATTTAAAAGAGAGAAGATTATTATGTCTGCATTTTAGTTTAAATATTGAAGTTTATTGAAACTTTCATAACAATATTCGAAACAATTTATTTTATGAATAAAAAATAGCTTTTTAATTTGAACTATTCATTAAAAGGAAAGCCATACTTTAAGAAGAAATAAAGACATGTGCGAATTTTGCTGTCAAAAATCACATCATTTTTTTTTTATTAATTCAAAAATTAAGAAAATAAATAAATAAAAAGAGTTAGGCAATGCATTGCGTGCGGGGTTCGCACAGCTGCGAACCAAGGCCCCCACGTTCGGAATATGTCAGTCACGTGCGCACGTGACTGAATATTTCATATGCTGCTCTACTGCCTAATGTGAATAATGTTACAGCACAATAATTATATTTATAATTTATTACATAAGGTTTTCAAATTCCACTTAAACTCTCTTATTTTTAATAAATGCCTAATTTTTTTTTTAATATTAATTACTCTTAGAATTTTGTGCAGTACAATTTAATTCATATTCATTTGCCATTGAGAAATTATTATAAAATGAGAAAAACTTTGATTTTTCCAAAATAATATTATAATTATTTAAAAATAAACAGATAATATTTTATATGCATATATATATTTTTTTTTTATATATATTGCAGTTTTTTTAAAAGTGATGGTCGTTATTGTACAATCCCTCACTTATCATTAGTTTAAGTTCTCATTCCTAATCCACTAATAAGAGAATGATATGAAATATATAACAATTGAAACATTCACAAAAAGAGCATACTAGAATATCAGAGTGTGAAAAAAAAGAATATCAAATTAACACCCATACATCTATAATATAAGATAGAATAACATCCAGCTCAGAATAAAGTAGCAGTAAAGGAAAATACATAATTACCTGTATTATTACACTTTTAAATTGAAATATAAGCAGAAAGAAAGAACTTTCATCCTTACTTAAATAAAAGTAACCTAAACTAAGGCTCCTCAGCTCCAAGACGCTCATCTTACTGGAACTGCTCCTCCTCAGGTAGTAACTCCTCAAATTACTTAGAAGCTGTCATTGTCAGTTTTACAATGAAAAGGCCCCAGAAAAAAAAAAAAAAAAACTGGTTAGACAAATTATCTAAGTATATTTTAAGTTAATATTATTTGTATTTTACGATATCACAAACAACCTAAGCATCTTAGGAGCAACAAAGAAATCAAACGAAAAAGAATAAAAGCTATAATTATTCCATTATATTTTTAAACAAAATATGAGGTAAATAGCATATCTCATCCTTAAAACTACAGAAAGGGTTAAGCAATATATATGTGAAAGCTACTAAGTGGAAGAAACGTCTTAAGCAAATATGATCAAATCTACTCAGGCTAGTTTAATGAATAATATGAAATATGAATAAGGTTGAAATAAATTTAACATCCTAGCATACTTTCATATGAAACAAAAGCTATTGAGCATATAAATATTTAAAATTGCTGGAAGTGCTGCAAATATATATATATATGTGCTGCATAAACGCTGAAAAACAATACCAAACTAAATATATATAAAGAAAATGATATCTCATTATTAGACATATGCCTATATATATATATATATATCTTCTAGGACACTAATGCATGGGCAATAAACTGCACCTAAATTTTAATATGTGAAATAATACTGTAGAGGCACACTAAGTAGGATAAATTCCATTTCAAATCTTATATAAATTTATGGATTCATTTTTATTTCCTTTCATTTAAGTATTCATGAATATGCTATATTTTCAAATCTAACATAGAACATTCCCAAAATATTTTATGTTTCACATATTATGTCACAAATATAAAGGTCTAAACCAAGGAAGCAAAGCATGCAAGATAATGTATAAATAGAACTTTACAAAACTTTGTGATATCACTTATTTTATAATTTAATTCATTATAACTAATCTGAGATTATACAATCTCAGGATCTCCAATAACCTACTATCCAGTATAAACTCAAAATATTGGTCTTATAAAATTTAAAGCAATTAGAATAAATCAACTTTTAATATAATCTAATCAATGGTGTTTACATAAGTTGAATAATAAATCAACATCCTAATTAATGAATTTAATTAATCCCAAACCAATTTTAATTAATACAAATCAAGATTGATGGATTAAGAGTTAAACTCCAAATATTGGGGTTTAACCTTTTAATCCAATATGTGATACTAAAGGCTAAGGTTTAATTCATAATTCTCATGAACTACCAATTAAGGCTATCTTATTAAGCAAAGTCAAGCTTAATAAGATGAATATTCTAAACTTAGACTAAAGTTAAAAATATAAAATAATCATAAATAAAGGATGAAATTCTAGAAATCTATATAACTAAGGTTTCATCCATTGAGTAACCTATTTACTCAATGAATGAAATCTAGCCTAATTTTTATCACTAATTTTTATGAGAAAAGATCCTAAAGTTGATGGAAATTCTAAGAAACTAATTTAGGATAAAGTGAAGATTTAAGCATTAATATTAATTAATCTTAACTATATATATATATATATATATATATATATATATATTCTGATGAAATTAACTTATAAAAGGCATAAGGTGGGCTAGATTCCACCTTATGAGTTTGAAATTTCTAAAATTAATTTTAAATTAGTTTCTTTACTGATTTTAATGATTATATTATATTTCTAAAGTGTAAGAATATTTAAACCTAAATTTGGGTAAAATGGTAATTTTGCCCCTACTTAAATGTCTAAAATGCTACTTTATAATTTAGGGTTCCAAATTAAAATTTATAAATGGAAAGTGGTTACTTACTATTTAATATAAAGATAGACAGTAAGTACACTCAAATCAGCCAAGGATTAAGCATAATGAGCTCTAATTAAGAATTTAGCTCATTAGGGGAAATTTAGTAATTTTACCTTGTGAAATCTGAATTTTTAGCTATACTATTATTATTTATTCTCTAAAAATTCCATAGAGTCTAAGATCACTAAATGTTGAGATCAATTGGCCAAATTATGGCCAAAACAAGATTGAGGTACAATAATGCAATTTAGATATTTTAGGAAAGGTCAAAAAACCTAACTTTTCTAAATAATATCTAAATTTAGCAAATTTAGTGGCAATAGCTTCCATATAGCATACTGAGTGCAATGATTGGGAGTAGACTCAATTTGGACTCCATTTAGTTAAGTTATGAGCTAATCAAGTTTTAGGATGATTATGATAAATTAAGAGAAATAATTATCAAAACCTAATTATTTTTGTAGATTACTATTCTACACATTCTACTGATCAGAATGATATATTAGATGACCTAATTTGGATCTAAAATGGCTAATTGAAGTTTCTAGGGTTTAAGAGTAATTAAGGAAGGGACCCAAAAGTCATTAGCAAAAATACTTATTCAACAACAAATTTGACACTTCCAAAAATATTCCTCATAATATTTTGAGTAAAATGATATATATAATTGCTATGATTGGATTATTGGATTACAAATTATGGATGATTAAAGTTTAATAATTAATGAATTAATTAATATTATTTAATTAAACATTAGATAAAAATTAATATTCTAAATCCTTCTTTCGGATTGCGGCAGTAGGCTCGATAGGAGAATGCACGCCGGCCAAGCGGATTAAAATAGACGGCCTGGCCCAGAACAAGTATCTAGGCCAATAAGTGCGATGAAACGGGAAGGCCCACAAGAATGGGTTGCAGAGGCACGGAGTACGACATCGCAGAACTGATCCAAAGCGCAGTCCCATGGACCAAGATCTGTAGAGAACAGAGAAGTGAAGATAATTTCAGGCCAAATGGGGTGGTCAAGAAGGACAAGTCAACAGACCGAGATGGCCCATGCAACTGAACCTGAAATCGGCTTGGAAAAGAAGAAGGCCCATCATCTCATCGACAGATGGGAAGGAGAAATGAGGGTTAACACTTCATGAAGATCCACGATTGAAGGTTCAAAGGCGTAGGAGAAATCGCTTGCCTAATGGAGGCTTGGCTTTGGTTCTTCATCATTGTCAAGATTCGACCCTAATTATGCCCTAAAGCTCAAGGAGAAGAAAACTTAATATCCTACAGTTGCGCCAGCAAGAGTCCCAACCATATGCTAACAGAGATTAAATTTGATTGAATTCAAATACATTCTTAATATAATTGCATTTACAAAATGAAATTGATTTGCATATACTTGATATTGCATTATTGAATGGATGAATGACATATAAGTGTAGGAAAAATCAGTACCTGAAGATCCCAGTCGATGGAAGATTGGTTTGCGAAAGGCAGGCAACTTTGGTGCTCGAATGCTCTAGAAGACAAAAAAGAAAGCTTCCTTAGTCAAAAGGATGGGTGAGGTTAAGAAGCAGCTTGGGAAACGGTGCGAAACAGGGACACCAGGTGGGCTATGGAAGCTTTGACCACCGCGTGTCATATCGCAAGACACGTGTTGCATTCGATTTTCAGGGACACAACCCATGGGCTGCATGGACCTGCCCTGGAGCTTAATGCGAGCCCAGACCAGCCCTAAAAGAATGCATAGGCTTGGCTGTAATGGCCCCAATATCAGATAGGAACTCAATGCAATATTGGAGTGTTAGCTTAGCATTTAATATCAAATTAGAAGAAAGCTAACCTAATAGTAGATTCTAAGTGGCCAAGTATCTTTATGAGTAGTGTTAAGTTAATAAAACTTTATAATAGAAGCAATATGTAGCATGCAGAAAAGGTATGAAACATGTATAAGCAAAATAAGTAATATTTATCCACTCATTCAATCAAGGCAGTTACAAAGTAAGTAAACTCTACACAGAATTATGGAAAATATCACAGATAATTTAAATTATTACAAGCCTATTTAAATGAAAGAGAAAGAAAGATAATCAATCTCTCACATAAAATAAATGCAAGTAAAATAAGCAGAAGCAAATTTAAAAGATCTTCAAATGCTAGGTCAAGCTCCACCTGAATTATATTGCTCAGATCTATCATATTTTGGTATTTTAAATATGATAGAGCAAAGCTAAGAAAAGAAAAAAAGTAGTTAGACTAAATAGTCTAAGCACATTTTAAGATTGGCTAAGCATTTATAATTTTATTTGGATATCACAAGCTAATTTATAATTTAATATAAGCAAATGAGCATTTGAAAGCATTCTAGTAAGGAAAAAAAAATTATCATTGTAAAGAAAAACAGTTGAAAGTAAAGAAGTAAAAATACTCACATGAATAATTGTTCTAGCCTACAACCAAAAAAATAAGGGAAAAGTATCCTAAATAAGGCTAGAAACTACTAAAGTGCATTTGAAAGTAAATGAAATAAAAACATGTATATGTCCAAATGGAAATTATGCTAAGTAAGGAAAAGAGCAACAGTGAAGCATTTAAATAAAATTAAAGCAACATACACTACATTCTATATGAACCGTAAGTAAGTAAATCGTAATAGTGAAAATAGAAAGTGTGAAGCATAGTAATTGAAGAAAAATCTTAGCCTCTTGGTCTAAGATACACATAGCTTAGTACTATGAAAAGTAACATAGATTGAAAGCTATGATGAGATCTTACAATTAATAAGATTATAAAAGAACTCATATTTTATTAGTTAAAGTTATTTTATGAAAATACTCATTTTGCGAGCACATATAGAATGAAGCGAGGAGTTAAGCATCCCTTCCTAACTACTAAAGGAAAGTGGGGTCTCAATGAAAATAAACACTCATATTCATCCTCTGAGAATGTGAGGTCTCCTTATAGCTCCTATTTAGCATGCCCTTGGCTATTCACTATAATGAAAACCCCTATAATTTTATTATGAAAGTTTTATTTATGCACAAACGTATGTCCAAAGAAATAGGCTCAAAGCTATGCAAGCATTCAAGGAAATTCAAACAATTGTAAACTATGTGATATCCAAATTTATCTAATTTTAATAATCTACTTAATGAATGGAGCTATTTGAGCTTTTAATTAACTTATAGATATTGATTTTTAAGTCAATTATAAGTAATAGTAGAAATGAAAATGTTTAGAAAATAGTAAATTTATTTAGTTTATGAAATGAGAAAATAATTTATAGTATATTCATGCAATTAGAACTTATTCTACACTAGTCCTAAATTAATCAAATCAATTAGATTAATGATTAAAGTTTAGGAAACTAGTAGGAAAGAGTGATTCTAATGGATTTCTAAGCTAAAGGAAGTGGAGGCTAATTAACAACATAATAGCTTCATTAATTTAGCATATAAATTGAAAGGATACCAACCAATTCATTCACTAACCTAGTATGGATCGATTAGTATGAATAATCTAAGTATAAGGAAGAGGATAGACTATCATCTACAATTATTAGTTTATTCTAGGTTATAAGTTAAATGAGGTCTATAAGATTATCTTAAGCATATTAAAAAATTAAGGTTCTTCAAATTTAATGATTAGAGAACTAAAATGGAAGATTAAAGACTATAGGACATATGTGCTAATATTCCAATTAAATGGTTGGGCACTAATCTTATTAAGATTACTTAGTGAAATGAGGTATACTATTAGTATACTAATTCTTAATTAAATAAATCTAAGATAAGATCTATAAATTAAGGGATTAATACTAAGTTTAATTTTAATTGTAGTGTACTAGTTTAATAAGTTCTCTTATTGAACCTAGACATACGATTAGTATTCTACAGTAAGGAAATGCTTAGTTATGATTTTGATGACAAATCATGCAAGTTAAGTTCTTAATATTCATAAGGGTATTCTAAGAAAGGAAATTGAATCTAGAATATGCTATGTTAATTGGTCTACTAAATTCATAATATTGTAATTACAAAAGAGATAATGTGATCAACACTAATTGGAATTAATATCTAACTCTAAAGAGCTCAAGCAACCAATGATTTCAAATCATTCATATAATAATTTTAATAAGGATGAAAGTAATATCAAAAAATTTCTAAGTTTGCCAATCATAATATTCATGAGATTTAACTCTTAAACATATAATTGAAAATGTATGTGGAGTAAGTAAAATGAAACATATTTGCTAGCATAGGGTTTCAATGCATAAAACAAATATGAATGAAAATTATGAAATTGAAAAATTACCCAAATTGAGGAGCTAAATACCTAAAATTTCCAATTATTATCCAAATGAAATGATATACCTAAATATGAAATCCTTATAACATAAGGAGAAAAATGACACTAACTAGGTCAATTTTAAACAACTTTGGGATTTTAGGATTTGGAGGGCCCCTAATTAGGGTTAAAAAAGTTATTATGAGATTTAGGGTCCAAAACCTAAATCTTATTTCATATTATTGTCCTACACATTTTTATGATTGATATGGACTATTGAATCACCAAATTTGGACAATATTGGATCAATTTATAAAGCTTTGAAGATTTGAATATATTTAATTTTCAAAGTTTAGTAAATTCTGAAAGGTAAAATGCATGGATAAAATAATTGTCATATTAGATGTTCAATGGCATATTATTAATCCATGACATATTACAAACAAATAAATAATTAATATTGGCACTTGAAATCATATTGTTAACTTCATCCATTAATTTATGAATGGAATTAGATTTCATTAAGAATAAATTGATTAATCATTAAAATCACTTGTAATAATGATTAATCAATTCAATGATTGTGATTCAATCTTTAATATCATTTTTCTATCCTACGCAATTTAATAATTAAAGTGATATATAATACTTGCAGGAATTAATTTATGTTAATGAATTCCTTAATTGAATATTAGTGACAATTAATTGATAAAGTCAAAGACCAAAGAAATTATTATTAGGATCCATATTCACTTTTGTGGCCCGTATCCCTGTCAAATGGGTCGTAGCATCATGCCCATAAGCATATCCTCTGTATCGAACAGAGAGGAGTGCGATCGATGAAAAACCTGAGGACTAAGGTTTTCATAAAAAAAAAATGCAGTAGGAGAAAATCAATAAATTTGATGCGATAAAAACATTATAAGGTGCGGTTTTAACTAATTACCATTATCAATTATGCTAAAAATCAAAACAGGTTTGCTCTTTTCAACGATCAGTATGAATGCAAGAAAGGAAAAAAAATTGAATGTTTATAAGTTAAATTTGAACAAGGAAATCATGCTAGTGCTAATAGGATCAAAATTTGGAGTATTACGATCAAACTAGGGAACAACATGGGTAGTACCTGAGTCCAACATCAGCTCCTTTAGGATCTTAGGGTTTGTAGAATGTCAATCCTCCCAAACCGATCGATAGCTAACTCATTCACTTCCAGGAGCTCTATAAGGCTTGCAAAGGAAAAATGGGGAAGCAAAAAGAAAGGAGAGGAGCTCGGTAGGTTAAGGATGGGTCCTTAGGGTACGGGCGATTCCCTCTCCCTGTGCACGATCCCCCCTCAGCACAAGGACATACAGTAAATCAAAGGCAGCCATTGGATGCTTAGGATTGTGCATAACGATCAACAGACAGCTAGTTGAGTCCCATCTGTTAGCAAGATGACAAAACTCGACCGGGTTGTTGGATCCTTCTGATTTCAAATAGACGGTCTGATTAAGAGGAAGGAAGACGGAGTGCGTCTGATTGGCAGCTCGATTGTTTTACATTTTATTCATTATAACAAATTTCCATCTTTTGATTTAAGGTTGTTTGGATATTTTTTAATTATTAAATTATCTTTATTTAATAATTAAATTCAAATTAATATCTAATTATTTAATTATCCAATTTAATTTCTTAAATTTAAATATTCAAATGGACCCCAAAAATCCCAAATTTTCACCCTTATCTAATTGAAGGGCAAGGAACTCAAAATTATAATCAAGTATTTGATCGGACGTCAATTTAATTATCATAAATTTTTGGTCATTTAAATATAATTAAAATAAATGAGAAAATTTAACGACTCCCAAACACTTCCAAAATACCACACCAAGCTAATTTGGGGGTAATGAGTCCAATTACGATCTTTGTTTTTGATTCAGAGGTCTAAATAAATTAGGCATTCTCAGAATAATCATAAAATTAGGAAATTTTGGAATGTGTTAAATGATCTTCAAATTGCACAAAATTTAAGGTAGAGGTTCTTAACACTATTATAAGTGTATTGGAAAAAGTATTTAGTCGATTAGGTTAATATTAATGAGTAACAACACTAGGGTTATTACACCGGCCCAGCTGACAATAAAGCCTGGCCCATGAAAATATGGCTAGATAAAAAATTTGCAGCCCATTTAGAAAAAGGCGGGGGATGGATCACCCCTAGCTAATTGAAGGGCAAGAAATGTAACGATGAAGTCAAATATTGATTTCGATGAGCATTTAATTATTCAAATTTTTGAGGTATTTTAAATATATTAAAATATTTGACAAAAATATAACAACTTCCAAATATTTCCAAAACATCACCCCTAGCTAATTTGGGGGTGAAGAGCGTAATGGCGAAGTCCGATTTTTGATTTGAGGCTAATTTAGATAGGTCATTTTCCCAATTATTAGGGTTTTTAGATTTAGGATTTTGATCTAAACAACTTCTAATTTGAACCAAAACCTCAGGGTGAGTTCCTAATAGCTTATTTAGAGTGTTAGAATCAAAATCAGAACTTAATTTAGTTCTAATTGACTAGGGTAACAACCTGAGTTGATACAAACTTATCTTGTCAATCTCAATCTGATTGTAGGGTGCTATCAACATATCATTCACGTATAACAGTAAGTTGATAAACTAACCACTACTTAATTTCTTGAAATAATCATAGTGCTTGTATTGAATTCTCTTATGATTCAGTCCTTGTATAAATTGGTCAAACTCTTTATATTATAAATATGGTGATTATTTTTAACCAAAAAGAGACTTGTCTAGTTTGCACATCAAGTTCATTTTAAATGTATAATATCTAGGAGATTACCTCATATAAAATGCTACTTCTATTTTCTTGTATAAGAATGGTGACTTAACATCAAACATTTACCAGATTAGATCCATCTGCAATATAAGAGATAAGAGCACATGGCTTATGGAATGTTTCGCAATTAAATAAAAGAACTCATCATAATTTATTACCTTTCTCTATGCAAAATCATTAGCTATTAGTATTTCCTTTTAGTTGCAGCTCCTTAAGATCCCTCAGTATAAACTCATTTGCACTTAATAGCTTTTGATGTTAGCTTCACCAACATTCACATTTCATTTTCATAAAGAGATTCTAACTCTTAATCCATAAGTTTTTTTCAATACTAACTTTCAAAGCTCTCCATGGATTTTTTGAAATGATATGAAATATTCAACTTAATCTCTTTGCCATGTTGACCTTAGAACATTTTCCATATTGGTCTTAAGTTGTTCTCCCTAATAGTTCTACTATTGATATTAAACTCATATTATAGGGTCTCATCTAAACTTTCTTTCTCAAGCTCACCTTCACCTTGATCCTCTTTGAAAATTGTATGCTCAGATACAGGCTCTAAGGTAGATAAGACATGTGGAGAAGATGGAGCTACATTAAGGTTCACCCTCTACAAAGTTTCCATGGTATCTCTTGGACTCTCTGTGGAGACCCTTCGCTAGGTTAGCATAGCTAATCCAGTGTTAGACGCTCATATCCTAGGATTATATCAGAGCTTAGTATAAGTGTGGTAGGAGCATATAATAATACACATTTCCTCTTTTATTTCAATATTTAAAAATACCAGAATAATAAAGAAAATATACCTATAATATAGAAATAATTATTTTAAAAAATTCTAAGACAAACTATGTAGAAATTTAATGTAACAATCCAGATTGTTACCCTAGTCAATTGAGACTAATCTTAGTCTTAATCTTGATCCTAAGTGTTAATCAAGTCCTTATGAATCAACTTCTAAGACCCAATCCAAATCAGGAGTCAAATGGATCGAATCCTAATTTCTAGAAAATTCAGAAACCCTAAAATTTGACCTGTTTAAAATGACCTCACGTCGAAAAATAAACTTCGTCATTGTGCTCATTGCCCCCAAATTAGCTATGGGTGATATTTTCGTGTATATCGGAAGTTATCAAAATTTCGACAAATATTTTAATAATATTTTAATACCTCAAAAATTTGGGAAATTAAATTACTCGTCAAATCAAAAATCCGACCTCGTCGTTGCGTTCCTCGCCCCTCAATTAGCTAGGGGTGAGTATTTGAGAATTTCTGGGAGTTGATTATATAAATATGATTAATTATTAATATTATGATTTAAAATAATTGTTATTTTAACAGCGCCGTCAAAAGTAAAGTGGCGCCGTCAACTATTGCTAACGGTGCCGTCTGATCAGACACGGACCGGGTTTGATCCAACGGCTCCAGGCTGCCTTCCTCGCGGAAATCGCTTTCACACCCAACTAGCAGCCCCTGAGCCCTCGCCATCTCCGTCCCGAGGCTCCTAATAGCCTCATCGACACTTAGGGCTGGCTACGTTGCGCAGACCGAAGCATTCAAGCTCGGCGGAACCCTAGATCGACAGTAGCCAGGTACCCCTAACCTCTTCATCATTTTTCTTTTACTCTCTGGCAATGTTATAGACCTAGACAATTGTTGCACGTATCGTCCAAAGCGATCGTTCGATCGAGTCTAATTAGGATCCATCCCCCATTTTAGCGACAATGGTAGTGCCGACGTCCACCGAAGACTTAACATCTAGGGTTTGACCTCATCACCGGCTCGCCGCGTCTTTGCCGTCGGCCCAACCAGGGATGGGTAGGTAGGACCGAGCCCTACCCGGAGGTATGCGGGCCAAGCCCTCTAGCCGCCGGGATTACTGCCGGAAGCCCGCTCTAGGTCCCGGTACCGGGACAGATGGGAAGTTGAAGCGCCACAAAGCTGGGTCAGGCCGGGTCGACCCGGACCCGACCCGTGGGTCACGAGCTGCCAGCGTAGCACGCACGCCGCGTGGGTCCCGCCCGCGTCAGCGTGGGTTGCATGCAGACCCCGCCCGCAGCCGCCGCGGCCCACAGGATGTCGGTGCGTGTCCCGTGGCCCTGCCTTTTGCCTTCGCGCCAATCCCGGCACGACAGGTGTCTCGGCTGCCCCATTCAACCGCAGCAAGTGGGGCCCGCTCCTCGGCCGCGCCCTGTAAGGATGCGCCGTGGATCCCGCCGCTTTAAAGATTCTGCAGAAATAATAATCACACACACGCGCGCACACGCGCGTACACACGCACGCACACACATACACACACACGCACAGATATATATATATATATATAGTTATATATAGTTATATAGATTATAACAGGACTTTAAGTATTATAGTTAGACAAACAAATATATATATAAACTATGTAAATAAAAATGCTGAGACATATTAACCTAATCAAAACTCTATAAATATGGTTATATATATATGCATACATTTAAACAGAAACTTTAGGCCATGTTGTAATTAGATATATATATATATATATAATATATATATATATATATACCACTTTAGTTAGTTTAGTATTAATTAGCACTTAGTAGTCAGCTAATTAACTTAAATAATTAAACAGTGAGTTAAAAAGAATTAACTAGTCAATTAGTTTAACTGATATTAATTGGCTAACAAATTTATTGTTAAAACAGTAATACATATAAATATATACATGTATTAATTAATAAATTAGTATAATTAAAATGCATAGTATATTTTAAGCAGAGATAATTATTCGATTTATACTCATATAATTACCTTAAATTATTAATCAGGGAAGTTATAATTATACTTTAGATTAATTACTTATTTAAATATAATTAATATTCAGTTAATTAGTTATTATTATATGTAACCAGTATAAGTAATTAATCAATTAATAACAGCGGTTAACTATTTAATTCATTAATGACAGTAAATTAAATAATTTAGTGGGATTTATTAAATTAATTTTAAAACAGTAGGAATAAATTAATTTAAGAAATTTTGATTAATAAACAGTAAATTAATTGAATTAAATTAAAATAATAGATTAAATTAATTCAGCAAATTTATTTAATTTAAATAATTAAATTAAAAACAATAAATTGAATTAATATTTATATAATAAATTCATTTAAATTGTATAAATGAATAGTGAATTCAATTCAATTAATTTAATTTAAATTAAATTTTGAAGTCTAATAACTTTTTATACAATGATCCGAACATAGCAAATATAAGTCTCATTCTACTCATAAAAATAAAAGAAATTAAATGGCGTAATTCAAAATTTTGTTTCGGGGTACGTATAACGTAGTGACATTTTATAACATAAACAAACCATCACAACTTTTAACATAGTTATCCAAACATGGGCAATATGAGTCTTAAAATACTCAGGAGAATAATTCCAACATTATAGAAGTATTAGTTTCCCTATTTAGAGCTTAGTTTGAAAAGTAACATTTTTGACCCTACCCTAAAAATGACCAAATGCTCCTAGTCTTCAATTAACCATAATTTGGTCAATTCAACTCCAAATTCAGAAATTCAAAATGCTAATTAGCTTAGAATTTTAGTGTCATCAATAAACTAAAATAATATTTAGGATTTGAAACTTTAAAAATTAGAAATGACCAAAATACCTATAACCTTAGTTAGGCCATAACTTGACCATTTGAAGTGCAATGTGGGTTTACTCCCTATCAACACACTCAGTATATTATAGTTAATTTGATTTCTACCCTAACCCTAGAAAAAAATTAGGGTTCGTCGTACTTTTTTAAAACCTTTCAAAAGCAATTGATACTCTTAGGATTCATTAAATGGAGTATTTTGGTAGGCGGCTCGCTCTCCGGAACATCCTGGTTAGCGAGCAATCGGATGCCTTAGTTTCCATATGCGCCAGCCTCGCGAAGAAGAAGAGCTCTCGCGGTCCGGGTCAGGCGTGACCCGCGCTTTTTGCGCATGGGTCACTTCGATCAGTTCCGTCTAATCGAAGCGTGGATCCCACCTAAAAGCTGTGCGGCGTGCGCAGTGGGATCCGATCCTGCCGCTGACCCGTTGGCGTGGAATCCACCTGCTGTCCACCGGCCATCCTTATGCTGCCGCGTGTCAAGCCCAGGCCTGCCGTCAGCCAAATCTGCAAAAGAATATTATATATATATATATATATATAATATTATTTGTTAAATAATTACACATATATTGATATCTACACCAAAATATATATGTACTATTTTGTATACTGTTAAGTATTAAGTTAATCAGATTAATTAATAGTATTTAAATTAATTAATCGTTTTCTGTTAACTAAATTTAAACAATAAGTTAAATTAACTTATTTAGTTAAATTAAATTAATTCAATGATTAACTTAATTAAGACAGTGAGTTAATAAAATTATTTAAATAAATTAGACAATAAAAAGTAAATAATTTAATTTAATTAATTTAATTAAATAGTAAATTTATTTAAATTGTATAAATGAATAGTAAATTTAATAAAATTAATTTAATTTAAATAAAACTTTAAAGTTTAATATCTTTAAAAATACTAGTTCAAACATAGCAAATATAGGTCTCATTTTACTAAGAAAAATAAAAGGAATCAAATGACGTAATTCAAAAATTCATTTCGGGGGTACGTATAATGTAGTGATATTTTAGGACCTAAATAAACTCTCACAACTTTTAAGGTCCAAATATATGCAATATGGGTCTTAAAATACTCAGGAGAACATCCCCAACATTATAAAAGTATTAGTTTCCCCGTTTGGAGCTTAGTTTGAAAAGTAACATTTAAGAACTATCTTGAAAATGACTAAAATGCCCTTAGACTTCAATTGATCAAAACTTGGTCAATTCAACTCCAAATTTAGAAATTCAAAGTGCTAACTAGTTTAGAATTTTAGTGTCATCAATAAATTAAAATAATATTTAGGATCTGAAACTTAGAAAATTAGAAAAAGACCAAAATACCCCTATAACCTTAGTTAGACCATAACTTGATCATTTGAAGTCCAAATTGGGTTTACTCCCTATTGAAGCACTCAGTATACTATAGGAAAGTTATAGAAACTAAGTTTGCTGAAATTGAACCTCAAATAGAAAAGTTTGGTTTTTATCCCGTTGACTAACAAAATTACCAAATTGCCATTAGAAATTGAATTGCCAAAACTTAGCCATATGACCTCAGAATACAGTGTTCTTGGACTCTATGGAATCTTTGAACAATAACCAACAGTAAACTATACAAAAATTTAGATTTCATTAAGTATAAATTACAAGATTCCTCTTTAGGTCAAAAATGTTAGTTTGGACCTATAGGATTAATTTCTTATCTAAATTGAGCGTACTCACTGTCTATATTCATGTTAGACAGTAAGAAATCATTTGGCAATAAGACATTCTAACTTAGAATCCTAATTGAAAAATTAGCTTTTTGGACCTTAAAGTAGAGGTAAAACGGTCATTTTGCCTAAAATTTAGGTTAAGCATCTATAAACCCTATATCATCTTCTAAGTTAATAAAACCAATATTTGGTAGGTAATAGAATCATTCTAAGTGTTCAAATCAACTGTTAGGTCAAAATGATAAATTCTTTGATTTTCTCAAAGTCTTTTCTTAGGACCTTACACCTCACAGTAGGACTATTCCTAAGACTACGGCTAGATCATAGGTTAGATTTCATTCATTGAAAAATAGTTTCAATGAATGAATTTTTTGTTTTATTAGTTTCTAGATTTTACAACTTATTTTGATTATTTTGTCTTTTAATCTTAGATTTATGATATGAAATTCATCCTATTAGACTGATTTACTAAATAGGATTTCCCTTAATAAATAAATCATAGTTAGATTAAAAGCTTAAATCTTATGTCTTATCCTTTTGGATTACATAATTAAGCTAAATCTTGTGGTATTTAATCCATAATCTATAGTTTAGTAGATCTTGATCAGATCTTAGGTAGAACATCTAAATCTATCAAATTAGGATGTTATAATTTGTTTCTTAACCTATAGTCATACTTGATTGAATTAGATTAAAACCTGATCAGTTCTAATCCCTTTTAACTTATAAATTCATACTTCTAAGTTACACTCGATAGTAGAAATTGAAGATCCTGAACTTGTGTAACTTGGAATAGTTAGAATATTTAAATTAGACAACAAATGATATCATTATGCTTAGTATAGTCTCTTGCTTACTACTTAATTTTTATGCTACACATTCCTTAAACTTTGTGATTGTTTCCCTTGGACTTATCATATAAGAAAACATTATTGCATGAAAATAAAAACTTATAATATTAAAAATATTTATATTTGGGTTCAGTTCATGGTGGATTATGGTGCATATTTACTCCAATGGATAGGGGTAAAGGAGAGATCAAGATGCTTAACATTACTCATTGAGGAGTGTGTGTTAAGCTTGGGACCCATTTAGTCTTGTAGACGTGCTTGACTCCTCAGCTATTTTTAAAATTATCCACATAAATAAAAGTAAAATAAATAAAACATATTTGCATAATATTATCTTCCTCTTCATTCATACAGTATTATATTGCTATATTATGTCTGCCCTAGCTCATAAAGGATATGGGAATATATTGGGCCAGATTGACCAATTTTTTTTGATCTGACAGTTATACGTTCTCTTTGGTTCAGCTTACTGTTTTCTATATTGTTGATACATTTTATTTCATTTAGCTGTATTTTTCCTATGTTACCTGCTTACTTGAGTAGATGCATATATATAGAATGCTAGACTTTACTACTTATTATATGTACTAATTCAGATTAATATTTTAAACTAGCACATATCATATGATAATCAGCATGTTTAGGTTTAGACTTTTCTTTTCAGTATTTTTACTTACTGTATTACATATATATGCCCTACCTTGTTTAGTTTACTTAAGGTGTACTTTTACCTTAATTCTAGCTTAGTTATAAATATTACATTTATAACTTATCCTCATTCCCTTGTATGCTTACTTGCTCCCATGCTAAATAGATGTTTCATTTAGTTTAGAGTAAAATAATGATATTAATAAATGCTTAATAAATTACTTGTCTAAAATATACTTAGATAATTTGTCTAACAAGATTTTTCTTTATTAGTTGGGGCCCTGGCATTGTGAAACCGATAATGTCAGATATTGAGCAGTTTGGAGAACCAGCGCCTGAGGAGGAGCCTTACATAGAGGAGGTGCAGCAGCTTGGATCAGAGGATATATAGTTGCTTTTATATTCATTGTGAGGATGAGAGTATTTTTAATTCATTTTCTAAATTTTAATTAAAATATTGTAATAATACATGTACTCATAGATGTGTTTACTTTCTTCACATTATTATTTTTTGAGTTATTTTATTTTATTTCATGTTAGATGTATGGTGAATGGATGTAATCTTTACTTCTTATTGCTTCCGCACTCTATATGTATATATAGACTTAGTGATTGATTCTCTTATTTATTCTGTACACATCTTTCCCTTAACAGTGGATTATGGATCTTATCTAATCCAATGATAAGTGAGGGATTTGCCAGAGTGACACTCCACTCCTTAGTCTAATGATTGTGGACTTGAGGATCGGGGCGCCACATTTAATGATTAAGAAAAATAAATATTATGTTTGCATTAATTTACTCTATTTTGCATCAGTTCCTTCTCAAATACTTGATCCATAAATCGCTCATAATTTTCCCCACACACGCACATGCACACACATACACACAAATATATATATATATATATATATATATATATATATATATATATATATATATAAGAAATGTGCTTATTCTGAAAGAAAATGTTAATAAAATATAACATTATTCTATTAGACAAAGTTATAGAATAAATATTGAGTTAGATATGTCTATCTAGCTATCTGAGATGTTGATTTCTGAACAACTACACATTCTCCATCAAAGACTATGTGTAGCCTCTTTCTTGCTCCAGATATCAACTTGTACTAGCACATATTATTTGTACAAACCTAGGATATACTTGAATGAACCCATGATATTAATTTTTTATAATTTTATTGGACAAAGAATATGTATATATAACTTCTACTAACACATATTATCTCTAGATATCAATATGTAAAATTATTTGCCTAAGAGAAATTTTTTTATTTTTCTCACATTTCTCTATCATCTTTCTCTCTTCTCTTTCTTTCTCTCTCCTCTTACTTCACTCTTAAGTTACTTAACTTTTAAGTAACATGTAAAATTTTGGTTTCTCCTCCTCTTTCTCTCATCTTTCTCTTCTTTCTCTTCTTTCTCTTCTTTCTCTTTCATCTTACTTCACTCTTAAGTTTACTTAGTTATTAAGTAACTTAATGTGAGATATTTTGGATTAATAATGCATTAATATGATGAATAGTAAAATAATTGATGCATAGTAAAATAATTCATTTTGAATAAATGAATAGTAATTTTAATTAAAATATTATTTTTTTAAATTTTGCTTATTTTTAATTATTTTATTTCCAAAATTTAAGAAACTTGATAATAAGGTGTATTTCAATGAGACGAGCACACTCATACTAAAATTTTTTAGTTTGGAATAATATTTTATTTTATATTAATTTTTGAAATAAAAACTTCAAAAATTATTTACAGTCAATCTGAAGCTCCAAAATTGACAATACTTTTCATGTAGCAATTTCCTAATATTCTTAATATAATGGTACTACAATTACTAAATTTGAACTTGTGTTTAATTTTTTTAATTTTTTAATTTTAAATATTCATAAATTAAATCAAGAGTATATGTTATCCATATTGCTCTCAGACCTAGGCATTATAATAAGAAAAAAATACATATCTAATAGTATTTTCTGTTTGACCTAATTTTAAAGTCACCTAAGATACTTATTTTAGAGTCAGGTTTAGTCCAAATTACTTGGGTCATTACACTCTCCACCTTCATTGAGATCCTTTGCCTCATCAAAAACTTTTCATTAAAAGTCATATCCATACTTACAATTATTAAGCATCCAGATCGAATTGCTTAAAACCTTTGATTTCAGACTTATACCTAAGAGATTTCCATTTTTCCATTGCATTCATTTTATTGCATTTTATAGTATTATTTGCTAAACATTCAAAAAAGTTTAACTAATCATAATCAATAGCAAGCATACCAATTATAATTTCATTAAATACTTTTGTTCAATTTTTATATAAGGCAACCAGTTCATGAGGTTGGTAAGAATAATATAATCCATGATTATTACTTAGATTGATAATGCATAGTTAGAGCCTAATATTAGCATCATTAAGTTCTAAACTTCATCAGAAGAATATCTTGAAAGTTTAAAGAAAAAATAATCAAGGATAAATTTCTTGAAAATTTTAGTATAATTAAATGCCCATAAATCTAAGAAAATTATTTTCTCCTCAAACTCTGAGTCTAATTGTACATTTGGATTCCTCAAATCAAAATATGAGAGTAGTACAAGTTTTATAATTTTTAGATTTAAAATGGTCAAAATATATACAAAATAGAAATAGTGTTTTTATTTAAATTACTATTTTATAAATTTTAACAATTAATAAGAATAAAAATTGTGTTTAAGACTACAAATATAAGAGACTAAATATTTTTAGAGAATGATTAAATATAAAATGCAAAGGGATACACATATTTCTTAAAATTAATTTGAATTTATGTTAAACCATAAAAGTTTCACATTTACTAAGAGATTTAAAGAAAGAATTTGATAAAGAAAAGATGATCTTCATTTAATCTTTATTAATCTTGAAAAGGCTTATGAAAGAATACTAAGAGAAGATCTTTGGAGAGTAGTTGAGAGAAGGAACTTGTGTATAATACATTAATGTTATAAGGATATGTATAATAAAGATGTAACATGTGTTTTATTGTTATAGAAAATAACAATATTTACGTAGAGTATTCTTTGATTCTATTACTAATAGAGAGAGAGACAGAAGAAATAAAAAATATAATTATCAATATTATTATGCAAAGATAATTCTAAAGATTTTATAATTTTTAGATTTAAAATGGTCAAAATATATACAAAATACAAATAATGTTTTTATTTAAATTAAAACTTTATAAAAATAATAATATTAAATAACTGTCAAGACAATTTTTATTAAAAGTTTTGAACAATAGAAACTTGTTGTCGAGACCATGGTTTGACAGCTGTGACCTCCTCCGCCACTATTCATCTTTGTCCCCTAAGTCTCGCCTGACAAATGTATATTCTCAGTATAATAGCCTCTCATGCCTATCACCCGATGATCCCAGAAGTCGTTAGTGCCTTCCCATTTTGGAAAGAATCTTCTACAATGTCGGATAGCTAGAACTGATCCCAAATTGGCCTAGATCCAGCTTGAATTCTAGGGTTTCTCGGGAACCTATAACCTGATGCACTCAGCTCAATAATTTATTAAAACCCCTCTAAAGCCTACAGAGCATTCCTTTACTAATTTGTGAACCCCAAAGAGCCTCCAAATCTCACTAAAAACCATTCAACCACTGCAATTCCTCAATCTAGGCCAATGGACCTAAGTGAACTTAGGAGTTATTTGTTGGTGATCTCATGGACCAATCTTGTTGCTTAAGCAATCAAAAGCTTTGGGAGGTCATAATAAAGATAACTAGTACACATTTTGAGCTCAGGAGCTATTTGTGGAACTTGCATTGCCCTCAAACTTTGGTGCCAGGTACCCCCCTCTGGACCAGACTGTTCGGCTCCCATTTCAATTAATAGCTACTTATTTACTCTGTAATAAATGAAAAATCATTATAGAATGTACTAAAAAATTTTATGATTTGAATTAAGATGATTTTAATAAACCTAAGATAAAAAATACACATATTTTTTGAGGTTTCGTTTGTTCATCATTTTTGTGAATTCTAGTATTTTAAAACCTTGTTTAACTAATTTTAAAACTTTGATTAGTATGCCATAATGTCACTGAATGATTATAGATCTCATCTAGGCACATGCTATCCTAGATGAGCTATGATACGCTTAGTCTAAATAGTGCGATTTGCACAAGTAGCCACCCAACATCCTATACTAGTATATACCGCATGGTTAGGCTCATTCGAATTGTCGTGACATGATGAATGTTTTAGGATCTCACTCGAGCTCCAGCGATGCATGTCGTCTATTTTGATGATATCTTAATCCTTAGAATTGACAATAAAGACCACATAGAACATCTTACATTCATTTTCTTAAAAGCTTCAGGAGATAAAAAATTTCACTGATAAGAAGTGCTTAGTTATGTAACATGAGATGACTTTCATAGGATTCATTATTTCATCTTTAGGCATAAAGTTAGATCCCCCAAAAGTCCATTGAATATTTAATTAGTCAACCCATAAAAGTTTTCATGATAAAAGAAGATTTTTGAATTAGTGACCTTTCATAAAATATTAACAAGGAACATGATCATAATTATGAGCCACGTTGGTGATATTTTGAAGCAAGATTAGTTTTGTTTGACTTGTAGTGCTAAGAGAACATTTAGGCACATTAAGGTAGTTATGATCACGCCACCAATGCTTAGATTTGTCAGCTTCATTAAATTTACTTGAAGTAGTTTGCAATGCTTTTGGAATATGTATCTAAAGATTCCTCTCACGAGATAAGCATCTTGTTATATTCTCTTAAGAAAAACTCAATGAGACTAAGCAACGCAAAAATGTTGGAGGCATTATCTTTTAAACTAATAACATATCATCCACACGAGCCACCAAACACTGAAGTTCATATATTAGTAAATAAAGTAGAACCATAGACATGCAAAATGAATATAATATTTACAGGGTTCTACATTTCTCTCAAATACATTTTGATGTTGAGAACAATCCCACATGTGAATTATCTAGGGTTGCTATGGTGATTTCATTTCGATTAATTAGATGTCAGACTTCAATCGCCTTAGAGATGGTTATGTAATAAATCAAGTCGTTACCACGCTAATTAAGACTAAATCCGACAAAAAAATTAGAATCTTAGCCAATTTCAAAATTAGGTCAAACTAAAACTACCATTAGATAGAATATACTTTTGTAATCGTAATGCTCAAGTCTGGGAACAATCTAGAAAATAAAATTTTTGAATTAATTTCTAAATATTTAAAATTCATAAAATTTGGGAAATTAAATACAAGTTTAAATTTAGTAATTTTAGTATTATTGGATAATAAATACTTAAGAAATAATACTCAAAATATTTCGTCAAATTTGGAACTCTTGATTGACCGTATTAATTTTTAATATTTTAACCTTTGAAAATTAATATAAAATAAAATATAGCTTCAAATCAAGTAATTTTAGTATGAGTGTGTTCATCTCGTAGAAATACACATTCTAGTCAAATTTCATTAATTTTGGAATTCAAACAACAAAAACATAAAGATACTTTATTTGAAATTATTTATTTCAAAATTTCTAATTAAACTTTTCTCTCCTACTATAATACCTGGTCACATCCCCCTCGATCCGTCCTCTCCATGCATGCCCTAGGGCACACGGGTGTCCAATGCGGTGCGACACATGGCACTTTAGCCATTTCAATTCCTGTAATTATTATTTTCATTTTTTATTAATAATTAAAATTAAATTATTATAATTATTAATGTCATTTTATTTTTCTAATAATAAAATTATTATTATTATATATGCTATTATTATTATTTAATAATAATAATAATAATCAAGTTATTTTTATTATTATTAATATGTTTATTTTAATCATAATGATAATAATAATAATAATAAACTAATTATTATTAATATTATTAAAGTCATTATTATTATTTTTGTTACAATTTCCATTTTTGTCTTTTCAATTTTACATTTTAATTTTTGTCAATATTATTATATATTATTATCATTATTACTCTTTTGTCCAATTTCCATTTTTTTCATTTTAATTTTGCAAATTAATTTCTTTCAATATTATATATATATATATATATATATATATATATATATATATATATATATTATTTTTATTTTATGCAATTTCAATTTAAATCTTTTTCTTTATTTCAATATTATTATTATTATTATTATTATTATTATTACTACTACTACTACTACTATTATTATTTTTATTTTCTGCAATTTATATTTTTTTTATTTTAATTCTGCATTTTTAGATCTATCAATATTATTATGCATATATATATATATATATATATATATATACATTCATTTCAATTCAATTTTTTTATTTCATTCATTATTATTATTATTATTATTACTATTATTATTATTATTATTACTACTATTGATTATTATTATTATTATTATTATTATCTTTTTTTCTTTTTTTTCAGTCATTTCAATTCAATCATTTTTTTTCTTTTAATATTAATATTATTACTAATACTGCTACTACTACTACTACTATTATTATTGTTATTATTATTATTAATATCATTATCATTACATAAAATTAATGATAATTAGAATCATATTATTACTAATATTGTTATTATTATTATTATTATTATTATTATTATAAAGTTATTATTATCATTATCACTACATAATATTAAAAATAATAAAAATGTTATTATTAATAATATTATTTTTATTATTATAATTATCTCAATTCACTTCTAGGTAAAAAGCTTTATATGAGAGAGAGAGGAAAAAGAGAAGATAATTTCATATAAGAGAGAAAGAAGATATGATAATATTTTATGAGAGAGAGAGAGAGGAATAAGAGATGATAATTTCATATGAGAGAGAGAGAGAAGAAAATATGATAATTTCATATAATAGCAAGAGAAAGAGAAAGAAGAGATGATAATTTCATATAAGAGAAAATAGAGAGAGAGTGAGGATAGTATATAAATAAAAAGAAAAGAAAGAAAGAAAAATGAGAAGAAGAGAAAGAAAGAAAAAATGAGAGAGATAAAGAGAAATAAAAATAAAAATCATTTCTCTCATATATAATTATAAAATTATTTTGTTTTCATTTTATCATGGATTTATGATTATTGAGTTATATAATTATTTTATATTATATTTTCATTATATTCAAATTTTTACAACGATAATTATTATTATTAATAGGATAGCTAGTAATTTTTGAGTAATTGCTTATCAATTATAAAATCATGCACATATACTTGATTTTTGAATTTTTGACACATGCTTAATGAAAATGTATTGAATATCTTTCATTACTTTTATTTAATATGCTTTTGTGTTCAACATCGCACACTTTTGAGAAAGCTGCTTTTAAAAGTCACATAAAGTTATATATGAGAAAGTTTGGATAATTAAGTTGCTCTATTCACTATTGATCTATTTTTGGTACTATTAAGATAGAGATGTCTGACATTAGGAGGTATAAGGAGTTTATACTAATAAGCCTTTGATGAGGAAAGTATAGAGGGAAATTAAGATTATTATGTAACACAAAATAGAACCCTCTTTTTTCTCAATTTTGTACTTGCCCAACAAAAGCGTATTTTTGTGTCATATGTCAAATGTTAAAATTTTATATTTATTTTTATGACAACAATTATTTTTTTAATATGTGTGTGTGTATATATATATGGAATTACTCCACTGATGCTGGATTAGCCCCTGTTAACCCGACATCAGGTTCCCACAAGTTATGTTATTTAAGATGACTTCCATTTAATATCTTTGAAGTCACTTGAGTATGCATTATCTTACTGATCATCATACAACATTGTAGATGGTTATCATTTTTGTGGCCCTTTATTCTATATTCCACATACCTCCCTGCATATATTTGTAGTCAAGTAACTACATTATGGAGGTATGGTAGGACATTTAGGGAGGGACAAAACAAAACATTTGGTAGGGACTAAATACAATAGCCCAAACTCTTAAGCACCAATGTATTGTTCAATGTGGCTTAAAAAGCCTCACAATATTTCTTTAGAAGATAACTTCCCACCATGTCACCCATCCTAGGAGGGCTCCCACATGAGCACTCTTAACTTTAGAGTTTTTATAAAGAACTCCACTACTATTTGAAAATGTACCTTGCTATTTAAGAATTCCACTTAATACTACTTAAGGGGGTCATTATATTCTCCACAATTTAAGTAACTGATGTTTTCATCAGTATCCACACACAGATCTAAAAACCATCTTGGGAGGTAGCCCCTATAGGCTCAAGAGGTTCCCACAACTACCTTAACCATCATGGGTTTAAGGGGTTGCTTATATGAAGTGCTATTTTGCCCTCTATGACACTTTGTTCCTATTTGACACCCTATGGCCTACTCTGATACCATTTGTAATAGCCCAAAATCATAAGCACCAATGTATTATCCACATTGGCTTGAAAAGCTTCATACTTTTGTTCTCAAAAGATAACTTTCTAGTAGGTGGCTCATCTTGGAAGTGTTCTCACCTGAGCACACTCAATTTTGGAGTTCTTATCAAGAACTCTATTATTATTTGAAAAGACATCTTGATGTTTAAGAATTCTTCTTAATACTACTTAAATGGGTCATTACACTAAATTTTTATGTCCATCACTGAAAAGAAATGTAAGTATGTATCTCAATATTTAATAGGTAAGAATACTAAGTCTCAAATATAGAAATAGAGGATATACATGGATTTACACATGCTATATTGACCATGGGAAAAAATTATCCATGATATTGAGTTAGGATTTCCTAAAATTACATGACACAATAATAACATTTTTATAATGGTCATTAGGTTTTTTAAAATGGCTCATTTTATCCCGTGCTTAAAAGTGAATGATGCCTCTCACATAACTAACATATTCTTTAAGGAAATAGTTAAGATGCACGGATAAGCCCACACTATTATGTCTGATCAAGCTATAAAATTCATTTTATATTTTTGAAAAAACTTACGGTACATTTTGGTAATTTCATAATATTCTATTCCCATTCCAGCCCTCAGCTAGATGAGCAAATTGAGGTAGTTAATAGGCCCTTAGAAAATCCTATTTATGGTACATGGCATCTTTACTTACCAGCTATCAAATTTGCCTACAATAACACTATCTTTAGGACAACTAAGCAAATACAACTTGAGATTATTATTAGTTTAATTATAAGTAGTTTGTAGTTCTAGTTAGTCTACATAGCATGCTTTCTTAGAAGCTGCTTTTACATTTGTGAAAGATTTTCATAAAATACATCATGATTAAAGAAGTTAAATAGAAGAATCAAATAAAAAGTATGCATCTACGACTAATGCTTCAAAATTAAGTAGAACTCTTAGTGTGTAGATGATTTTGCGCTCATCAACATTTTCTCGAAGCATTATTCCACTACAAAATATAAGATATTATATACTAGAGTGATTTGACCCTTTAAGATCCTTAAAAAAATTGATCCGAATGCAAAACTATTTGATTTGCCATTGAATATGCTTATTATTCTCATTTTCAGTATTTATGATTTAATTTATGATATGAATGAACTAATGAAAGAAAGTGCATCTGCTACTTTAAGGGATTAAAGCAATAAACCTTTCCAAGTTTAGCTTAAACCCACTATTTTGATATTGATGCTATAATTTTGGATGAGGTGATTACATGTGAGCATGGTAAGCAGTAGTTTTTTGTTGAGATGGAAGGACAAGCAACCATCAAATGATGTGGTTAACTTATGAGGAACTACTGAAGCTTGATTTTGATCTCCTGAATGACTTTTTAGTTTTCAACTCTACAAAGTAGAGTTCCTTTGGAGGGGAAGAGTATGATGCAACACAAAAGCCTATGCAAATTTGTGTTGTGAGACAAGCATGTGTTATGCTGCGGAGACCATTTAGTTCATCATAGAGATGCTAATGGTACTCTGGTGAACTTCCAGGACGTTTCGAGGTTATTCAAAACAAGGAGTGAAGTACAAGAACAACACATATGCTGTAGCACATTGTGGCACGCTGCATCGTGCCCTAGCGGTCCCTTACCCAAGATGGAGGCACTGGTGTGCGCCTTAGAGGTCTGCAAATAAAGAAGCAGGTGCCTCAATGCGCCACAGCAAAAATTAGCATTGCAGCGCACCGTAGCAGATCCATCCCAAGACATAAGCGATTCAAAAGGTGGGCTCTATTGCACGTAACAACGAGTTCCATTTCAAGATGTGGACGCTACCGCGTGACGCAACAAGTTTCCATTCTAAGGTGCGGGTGCTACCGCGCGCCGCAGCGCCTGGAGGAGTTTTGCTCTAGTTCAAGTTATGCCTTAAGTAAATTGGAGGGCATTTTGGTTTTTTCAGGGTCTGAAATTGAGCTGGGTATTTATGCAACCTTGTTGGGAGGAGTTTACTTTGTTGACATTTTAGTTGAAAGCTGTGTGGTTACTGTGAGGAGGAGATTCTAAGGTGAAGCCCTAAGAAAGCTGTTGTGCAAGAAACCTCTTGCATGTTGGAGAAGAGACTCCTGATGGTGGCTGTTTCCTCTCATCTCCATATTAGAGTAAGAGCTTATGTATTTCTAGTTAAGAGATAAGCTCTTTGTAATTCTGTAATCTTCAAGTTTTCTAGTAGATTTTTTCTGTGGTGTGGCTCCGTAATTTTTCTTATTCTTGGGTTTTTCACGTAATTTTTGGTGTTTGGATGTTTTGGATGTTTGTGCTTGATTATCTTTGCATTCATGTGCTGTGATTTTATATAAGTGATTTTGTGATTTTAAATTTGCTTGGTACTTATCACTGTAACCCCGATCCTCAATCGAGTGCTCTTATCAAATGCTTCCACTACGAAGAGTGAACTCGGTGGTGTTGGTAATTTATTCCCAATAAGTGGTATCAGAGAGTGAGTTTACCTTGTTGAAAGGGTTTGTTGTTTGAGTGGGAGAAAAGGCCGTTGAGATGAAACACAAATTAGAGTAATTCAGCGGAATGAACTTTGCGTTCTAGAAAATGCAGATGAAAGATCTGCTTTACCAAAAGAAGTTATATCTTCCATTGAAAGGAGCAGGCAGAAACCTACAACTATGGCTGATGAAGAGTGGGAAGTTCTTGATAGAACTGCACTGGGTTTGATCCATTTATATAATTGTCCTCTTCTATTTCTTTTAATATTATTAATGAAAAAACTAATGTAGATCTCATGGATACTATGACGAGAATGTATGAGAAGCCCTCAACTTCAAATAAAGTTTACTTGATGAAGAGATTGTCTTACATGAAGATGATGGAATGCTATTTAGTGACTGAACATCTCAATGGGTTCAACACAGTGACAAGGTCTGAGCTTAGTTGTTCCTCTCTTCATTGCCGGACAGCTGGGATGGACTGATTACATCCATCAGTAATTAATCAGAAAATACATCATTGAGATTCGACATTATTATTGGGCTTGTGCTGAATGAGGAGGTGTGGAAGAAATCCCATGGGGAAGCATCCACCTCAGCATTAAATTTTGAAAGCAGAGAAAGACACACTGAAAGGAGACATTATAGAAATAGGTCGATGTTTCGATAAGAAAAATCATGACCTAAAAAAGCAAAACTAGATGCTGAAACTATGGGAAGGCAGGTCACTTTAAGAAGGACTGCCCTACCTTGAAGAAGCCATGTAGTGGAGATAGAATGATGAACCCCACTGTGAATGCTTTAGCTGAGGAGGATCAGGATGCATTGATCCTCTCACTTGTCAACACGAAGTTCTGGGTGATGAACTCGGGCGCATACTTTCATGCGACTCTGTGGAGGAGTGCCTTAAAGAATTACACCAAGGGTGACTTGGGGAAAGTATACCTTAAGGATGATAAGGCATACGACCTCATTGACAGAGGTGATGTGAATGTTCAACTACCAAGCAGTGCAGTTTGGAAGCTCAAGGATGTTAGACAGTGTCATATCTAAAGAGAAATCTGATTTCCTTGAGCTAGTTAATTAGAGAGGGTTAAAATACTTATTTCACTAGAGACTCATGAAAGGTCACCAAGGGTGCACTCATTATTGCACGAGGCAATATGGAAGGTACACTTTACCTGATTACTAAAGTGTCTAATTCTATTGCAACTGCAAAAGAGATAAATGCAGATCTATGGCACTTGAGGCTTAGCCATACGAGTGAGAGGGGATTGAAATCCTTACAATTAAAGGGAAGCTCTAGGGACTAAAGTCAGTAGACTTTGATTTCTGTGAAGATTGTGTGCTGGGCAAGTAGAAGAAGGTTTCATTCTCTAAAGTTGGAAGAGAGCTGCAAAGCAGAAAATTTAAATTGGTACATACAGACATATAAGGACCAGCTCCTACTCTTCTACAGGTGGAGCCACATATTTCATCACCTTCATTGATGACAATATAATTAAGGTATTGGTTTACTTTCTAAAATATAAATTTGATGTGTTTGATGTGTTTGGAAAGTGGTTAGCTTTGGTGGATAACGAGATAGGATTAAAGCTTAGGTGCTTAAGGTCTGATAATGGAGGCGAGTACTGTGATAAGGAGTTCAAAGAGTTCTGTCTCTTGAGAGGAAACAAGAGGGAATTCATAATCCTAAGAACACCACAACAAAATAATGTTGTAGAACGGATGAACAGAATAATCATAAAAAGAGCCAGGATCATGAGATTGCAAGCAGGTCTCCCAAAGCAGTTCTGGATTGAAGCTATTAACACAACTGTTTACTTGATAAATCAAGGATCTTCCATACCATTGAATGAAGGGATTCCCGAGGAAGCTTGGAGCGAAAAGGAGGTGAAACTGAACCACCTCAAGGTATTTGGTTGCTCATTATATGTGCACATTGATGCAAGATCTAGGAGCAAACTTGATGCTAAGGTGATTAAGTGCACATTTATTGGACATGGCAAGGGAGAGTTTAGTTATAGATTTTGGGACAATAAAATCAGATGATCATTAAAAGAAGGGATGTCACTTTCAATGAAAGTGAAATGTACAAAGGCTGTATTAGTGTCAAGACTGATTCTAAAAATATTTCAGATGGAGAGCCCCAGCACATAGAAATTGATGATATCATTGAGCCAGATGTTGCAGTACATGAGAAAGCTCAGGGTAGTGTTAATATTGAACCAAAAACACCATGTTAAGAAGATCCATAAGAGTCACAAGACCACCACAAATGTACTCTCCTTCCTTATTTTACCTGTTACTAACGGATGGTGGTGAACTAGAAGGCTTGGAAAAAGCACATCAGACTGAAAATTCAATCAAGTGAGAGGCTATGATGAATGATGAAATGGCATCAGTCATGTCAAATAGGACATGGGAGTTGGCACCTCTACCACTTGGGAAGAAGGCCCTTCAGAGCAAGTTGGTTTACCGGCAAAGAAAGAATCGAATAGGAGAAGCGCTGCAAGGCTAGAATTATTGTAAAGGGCTTCCAACAAAGGCATGGAATCTACTACATTGAATTTTTGCCTCAGTTGTGAAGATGACAACAATTAGGGTTGTGCTGAACATTGTTATGATTGAGAATTTGCCTCTGAAGCAAGTGGATGTCAAAACTGTATTTCTTCATTGAGAGCTGGAGAAGGAGCTGTACATGCAATATTCTGAAGGGTACAAAATTCAAGAGAAAGAAAGAATTGAGCTAGTGTGCCAGCTCAAAAAGAGCCTCTATGGCTTGAAATAAGTGCCAAGACAGTGGTACAAAAGATTTAATAGGTTCATGTCAAAATTAGGGTACAAGAAATGCAAGGCAGATTACTATTATTATATAAAATAGTGTAAGTCCTCCTATATTATTCTGTTGTTGTATGTGGATGATATGTTGATTATAGGATCGGACAAGGATGAGATAAATATGCTGAAAGAGTTTATGCTAAAGGAGTTTGACATGAAGGACTTAGGGTTGGCTAAGCAGATTCTTGGAATGAGAATCAATAGAGAGAGAAGTGCATGAATTCTGAAGTTGTCGCAGAAGGAATATGTTGAAAATGTACTGAAAATATTTAGCAAGAATGAAGCGAAGCCAGTGGGCACTCCCCAAGTAAGTCACTTTAACTTATCAAAGGAACAAATGCCAAAGTCTGAAGAAGAGAAGGAACATATGCTAAAAGTTCCTTATGCTTCAGTAATTGGGAGCTTGATGTATGCGATGATCTGCACAAGACTGGATATTTCCCATGCAGTGGGAGTGGTTAGTAGATTTATGGGAAACCCAGGGAAGCACCATTGGGACATAATCAAGTGAATCCTAAGGTATCTGAAAGGTACAGTAGGAAAATCTTTATGCTTTAGGAGATTTGATATTATTTTACAGGGCTATTTAAACTTAGATCCTGTAAGATATGTTGATAGCATGAGAAGCACTACATGTTATGTGTATACATTGGAGTGCAGCGGTGAACTAGATCTTTAGGCTACAAAACATCATGTCACTCGCTATCATGGAGACAGAATACGTTGCCATCATAGAGGCAAGAAAGGAGATGATTTGGTTAAAGAGTTTCATGGAAGAATTGGGTAAGGAGCAGGAGGATGTGAAGCTCTACAATGATAGTATGAGTGCTATTTATCTAGCAAAGAATGCTGCATTTAATGCCAGGACTAAGCACATTTAACTTTGTTACCATTTCATCCGGACACTGTTGGAAGAAGGATGACTTAGATTAGAGAAGATCCACACTTCTAAGAATCCAGCTGATATGCTTACTAAAGCAATAACAATGGAGAAGCTGAAGCTATGTGCATCTTCAGTTTGCCTCGGTACGTGAAGAGAGAGCGGGGGTGAGCCACACCACGTTCTTGACAAGAATAGAAGAAGACAATGAAGAGTTAAAGACTAAAGAGGAGGTGATTTCCTAAAGATCTCCAAGTGGGAGATTGTTATGTTGTGGAGACCATTTAGTTCATCATGGAGATATTAATGATGCTCTGGTAAACTTTCGGGAGGTTTCGAGACTATTTAGAACAAGGAGTGAAGTCTAGGAACAGCACAAGCACTGCAACGTGGTGCGCCGCAGCATGCCCTGATGGTGCCTCACCCGAGATGGAGGCACTGGCGTGTGCCTCAGTGCGTCACAGTAGAAATCAGTGCTTCTGCGCTTCGCATCAGTTCCATCACAAGATGCAGGCGATTCGAAAGGCGAGCGCTATCGCGCGCCGCAGCGGGTTCCATCCCGAGACGCGGACGCTAATGCACGCCGCGGCGCCTGGCGGAGTTCTGCTTCAGTTCAGGTTACGCCCTAAGTAAATTGGAGGGCATTTTGAACCTTTTGGGGTTCGAAATTGAATTGGGTACTTAAGCAAACATGTTGGGATGAGTTTACTATGTTCACATTTTAGTTGGAGGCTGTGTGCTTGCTGTGAGGAGGAGATTCCAAGGTGAATCCCTAAGGAAGCTACTGTGCAAGAATCCTCTTGCATGTTGGAGAGGAGATTTCTGGTGGTGGCTGCTTCCTCTTCTCTTCATCTTAGTGTAAGAGCTTGCATTTTTAGTTAAGGGATAAGCTATTTGTAACTCTATAATCTTCAAGTTTTATAATAGATTTTTTCTGTGGTGTGGATTCGTGGTTTTTCCCATTCTTGGGTTTTCCACGTAATCTTTGTTGTTTGAATGTTTTGCATGTTTGTACTTGATTGTCTTTGCATGGATGTGCTATGATTTTCTATAAGTGGTTTTGTGATTTCGAATTTGCTTGATAACCGTGAACGCAACCCCGATCCTCAATCGAGTGCTCTTGTCAAACCGCTTCCGCTGCGGAGAGTGTGCTCGTTGGTGCTGAAAATTTATCCCCAATAGCATGCTCATGGAGCTTGAGAGCTTGAGAATTACATGTTGCGCTTGTAAGAGCTTATCATGTTATGATAGGTGGTGTTGTGCATGTGTAGACTATTTTAATTAATTTTTTTATTATTTTAGTATATATGATGTTCTTAATATTATGTGATATTGGAATGTCAAAGGCCTCTTGGGAAATTGTAAAATGGCATTTTTTTCTTTAGCATTGTTATGTTAGATTCTAGGTTTGGGGCTGATATATATTGTAAACCCTTAGAATAAATGTTATTTCTTGAAGAAACATTTGAGAGATCTTGTTGTAGTGAGGATAGTCGTCACTCCCCTTCAGTAGGCATAATCAAGGTTTTGAAGGTGTGCATAACCTTTAAAAACCAAATATGTGGATAACTTGAAATTTATCGTGTGATTTGTCTTTTGTGCTGGTTTTATTGTCATCTACCATCTTTTTTTTTTTCTTTTTTTATTATTATTAAGTCTCTCCTCCATTTACATCACCATATGTGATGTAAACTCAAATCACATCTTGTTGGATTTAGTTTGATTCTTTCTTCAGCATCCCACAAAATCCATACAAAAACTTATAGAAAATGTATTGTCAAAGTTTTACAACATCATAATAGACTTTTTCACCAAATTTCGTGTCAACCAGATATTATTTGGGTACCAAAAGTCTTCTCAAAATCTCCCATGTCAAATTTACAATCCTTCCAGATACAACACAAAGGCTTACATAGAAGTGTATGATCACATGAGCATATTCAATGAGCTTGGGAGCTTAGGAAGTACTCGGTTGAGTCATGTTTCAACTGATTGGAGGTTGTCGGGTCATGACGGCTTAAGTTGTGCTCTGTTGAGTGTAGACACATCTCGCTTATGTAACACTTTTGTTTATATCCGCATTTATGTTTTTATCATGATTAGTATATGTTGGAAATGTCAAAGGCTACCTAGGAAGGTGTAACAAGGTTTTTATTGTCTTTTTAGCACCGTTAGTGTATTGAAAATGAATTTGTGGATCCAAGTGATAATGGGTTACCCTACCCTTACTTAACTCTAAGGGGGTCGATTCAATTATGGAGCAAAATCTTTTGATCGAAAATGCTTATTTTCTTACAACTGGCATCGAGAGGTTCAAATCTCTACCAATCATATTGTCGGAATTAAATAAAAAAAGCTCTTTTATCAAGTAAGCACTCAAATATATCTCCTGCCCCTTATAAACGACAGTCAAAACAAACAGTGTTTGTGCAATTGCTTCTACTGGCAAACTCCTTGAGAATTTACCTCAAAAATGAATAATCATATCCTTTACTAAAATCAAAAGGCCCGTTGTGGTAGTTTAATAATGTATCCTTTGTTAGGATATCAGAGGTATCAAAAATACCACATCTAAAATGATTTAAAGCATATTATTTTTGACATTAAGTTCTTCATTTTTGTCATTTTTTTTTAACCTAAACATGAAATTCATAATTGTTCTAAAATTGGGAAGACATTTAAATTTGATAACTCCCAACATAATTTCACTAATAAAATTTGGGTATTGTGGAATAACAAGTGGAACGTTAAGATCATGCTATTCATCTGAAATTCTATAATCAAAATAAAGATTTTGGAGTTTATTTATTTGGAGGATCTTCAACACTGATACGATTGTTGAAGACCCTGCAAAATTATCAGAAAGTTTATTTATTTGGAGGGTCCTCAACAGCCACATCAATGTTGATGAGGAGATGCAAAAGAAAGATTATCATTTATCTTCAAGTGTCAACTCATAAGTTTGGAAAAATATCAATATTAGCAGTGATGCTTTCTGCCATCTTAATATCTATTCTCTACTTTGTAGTTGGAATAACAGTGAACTTCAACAGCAAAAAACTTCAAATTGGAAATATTATGGATATGTTGCTACTATGAATAAAATCAAATATAGTAACCAAACGTTGGACATCAAGATAAGTAAGGGTAGGGTAACCCTACAATGTCGTCGCATCCGACCACTTCGCTCGTAATTCCTAAATTGCAGTGAAAAATGGCAACGTCAAGATAAGTATCATATACCGATCAAATCGTCGTGATGTAAGGAATCATTTGATATATTAATTGAAGCTTAATTTCTTGTTATTTGAGTTTACTTTGCATCTAACCGAGAAATGACTAATGGTTATTTAGTTATGTTTAACCCTCCAAACTACAAACTAACATACTGCTTATTCTCAAATATTATATTTATTCTGTTTAACATGTTATTTGCTAGACTGATATCTTTATTATTGTATTGTAAATATTGATTTCTCTAAGACAATTGTATCTTCAAAGGAAAAGAAAAAAAGGTACATTAAACAGTTATGCATTGAATCTACTATAGTTTCTTAGATACTTGCAAACTAAATGACAATGTTAATTTAAATTACATTTTGTCTTCAAGTTCATGGAATGATATAATTTGATGACAGAGATCTATTGATACTATTGTCGGGAAATTTTTTGAAAACTCTCCATAGCTCCAACACAATTAATGCATATAAACATAGTATTAAATTGTAAATAAATTCTTTCACACATGAGCCGAGCTGATTGAAGCTATGAGAAAAGAGAGCATCCCATAAGTTAGCTACCAACGTTAGAATCATAAGGATCTTTATGCTACACTCATAAAATTCTTGATTTTGCTGCAATGTTGGAAAGTGATTTCATGCGTTAGAGATATGAGGAATGCTATTTAGATATGCTGATGTAGCATCTAAAAAATTTATCCAATAGGATTTGAACAAATTTAATTAGTATTTATTTGTTATTTTTAAAACTTGTATTGAATTTATGTCCAAATTCTATTGGGTGAGAATTTTTTAAGTGCCACGTCAGCAGGTTTAAATAGCATTTCTCTTGAGATATTTATAGTAAATTTTGAGCACCCAACAAAACAATGATCAAATTGGTATGCTACAAGTTTTCATAATTATTAGTGGAATCTTAAATATTTAATAATAAATAAATTAAAATATTTGCTTTACAAATTAACTTTTTTTTTTTCTTACTATTGGATCTTTTAAGCCTTGCTATATGAAAAGAAATATGGATAAAAATAAAAATGCAAGTATATTTAATTTGGTGTACAATTTATGAATTTGTATTAAATATATATTTGTCACTCACATTTTTCTTTGAGGTGCATTTGTAAGCTATGCAACGAAGTTTTTAGGTATGAAATCCTAAATATAACGACAATTAAACAATTGCCAAAGCAAAACGACAACATATGTGGGTGTGTTGTATTCATTTTTCTTTTACAGTTCGGCTAAGAGTTAATGTTACACTAACATTTGGAAGTATTGCATTCAAGAATACAATTAAAATATTTATGTTTAGAGCCTTGCTAGAGTACCTAAATAATTAATCAAGAAATTCCTCTGTCTTTTTCTCCACCTTTATTTGAGCCAAAATCCTTTTAACATGTCATATAAGAAAATGCCAGATTAGGTAGTCTAATCCAATACGGAGTGTTACTATAGTACTTAATACTGGATTAGTAAGCTTTAACCTACTATTAAGTACCATGGGAACCTTAACAAGATATAATGACATTCGTCGTCACGAGAAAGATAAAAAGAAAATGAACTGAAATAAGAGGATCTTCAAGGCTCATGTTAAAGTCAAATCTTAGCTTGCATATTATATCAAGACTAAGCTCTTGAATAAACTGTAAAGTAAGGAAAAATGAAAGAAGAAAATGTACGTACAACTGAATAAACTGTAAAGTAAAGTCAGAATACTGTATAAAGTACACAATCATTAAGATTTTGTCATATGTAATATTATTTAATTTATCTTATTTAAATATTTTATAAAGGCAAATTACAGAACAACAGATGAGTCAGGCACGCTTTAAGCTGATCTTCTAAGAGCATACCGACACTCCTTCTCTAAGATTTGTGTGGTCTCCTGATCTCTCCATAGCCTGTCTTGGCTCACTAATGTATGTACAAAACAATCCTCCACATGAAACCAATATTTAATGTTTTATTTATGCGCAATTTCTGAATAAATATTCAAGGATTTAGTCTCAATGCAATGCATTATTCAAGGATTATCAAAAATAATTGTAAATTATGTGATCAATTATTATCTACTTTAATTATTTATCTTAATGATTTGGGCTAATCATGCACTCAAATTGGCTTAGATAACTGAATGTCATAGTCAATTGAAGTATAAATATATATAAATAAGTGTGGTTTTGAAAATAATAGTTTAAATGAGAGAATATTTTCTCGCCATTAGTCTCCAAAGTTCATTTTGAGCAAACCTTGAGAATTTAAAGCAATTATGAGGGCGTTTGATTTAATTAATTATTTTAATCAATTTTGATAATAAGAAAAATATAAAAATTGAGTTGATCTCCAATTAAAAATTTGATTGTATTTTTATATTTCTCAGCCTCAAGTTAGCTATGAGTGAATTTTTGAGAATTTTTGGAAGTCATTTGGCTAGAAATAATTGATTAATTAAAATTGTAATATTTATGTATGTATTAATTGAATTATAAGATTTAAAATAATTCTATTTTCCAAATTAATTTCGAACAACGGGTGAACCACCGTTCTTGCCCGAACATGTGACAGCCATATCGATTGATCAGAGTAGTCCCATCCAATCCCAAATTGTGATCTTATGGGCTATATCAGATCCGCGACGGATCAGATCTCTACCATTTGATCATGTGCGAGCGGCTGGGATGCGATAGAGCACTGTGCTGTGTCATTTTCCCTAGCTCACCAATGTTCGCATCCGCTGTGACGATCGTACCCAACGACCATCTCCCCTCCTATTTAATAACTCTTAGCCCCAATTAAACCAACCAACTATTTCCTTTGTTGGAGCTGATGAGTTTGAGAAGAAGCTTTGAACCTGGGAACAATTGAGTCGTTGTCCAAAGCTTGATGAAGTTGGGACCAATGGACATTAGGTACACTGATTCCTCCATCTCTAGATTATTAAATCTGTATTTAGCATTTAATTTCTACTTCTTTTGCAATTATGTATCGTCCCCCGAGCTCAAGTGAGACTGGTGAGAGCTCGGTGGCTCAGGAGTGTATAGTTATGTATAGTGTCCAAGCTCCCTTCACCACCCATCTAGTGATCTCGGTGGTCCCAGCCACTATGGAGGGAGAATTGTCCCTCCACAGTAAACCCTAGGTGGTTGGCCATATGGGATTAGGGTTAGGAGTTCTAGGTCATCTCGCTTGGGGCTTTTAGGCGCATTAGGAAGGTCTTGCCGCCATCTTTGTTTTGACATATGACTAATCTCCAGGGACCCACTATGTGTGAAGATAAGACTAACCATAGGTGTGTTCTTCTCAGTTTCCATTTGGGAAGAAGATGAACAGTACATTGGTTCAGCCTAACCGTGGCACTAGGCAGTCCAAAGTTGTGACCTAGCCAGTCTGGTTAAATCGAACCGCACCGTAAGAATAATAAGGGAATATTCCTTAAGATGCCCATTTTAATTAAAATTAAAATTATAGGTTTGATTAATGCAAAATAAATTAATTAAATAACATTTAAAATACTCATCCAAACATAATGAAATTATATGCCAAAATAATAAAAAAATGAGTAGAACAATAATATAATGCTTAAATTATTGACCCTACTTACAGTCATTGTGCTCCTTATGCTATAGAGAATCTATAGCCACTGATTTTATCTTATTTGAACATCAAATTATGAATATGAGCTTTTGGCACTTAATTAAATAAATACTTTAATCCAAATTTAGGGAGTTTGCTTAATTGACTTGCATTAAATCTCTAGTCAATTTCAAAATGGATATTGTGGTATAATGATTGAACATTAGGGCAGTGGGTGTAACTAGGGGAGATTATAAGGTATGAGATTAGAATTATCTTAGAATCGTTAAGTGTAAAACCTAACCTATTAAAGCTAATGATAAGACCACTAGAACCTTGTAGATAATCTACTGGATATGAGTAGATAAGCTATTATAGTATATATTGACATTAAATTGTAGTTGAAAGACTTGGAACCTTCTAAGCATAATTTAATGGAACTAAGGCTAGACCTAAGTATAAATAAAATTAGGACATGGAACCTTAGTAAGGAATGGAGAGATTGCTACTTGGACTAGTGACCTATTAAGGGTAAGATCTAGATAAAATTAGTCTAAGTATGATCAACCCTTAAGTCTTACTAAGTTGGACTAGAAGGATTAAAAATCCATTAATTTAAAGAATAAACTATTATTAACCTAATTGTAGCCTATTTGAGGAAAATAAGTGTAAGTTAAGAAAGATGTTAGATAGAAATTAATGGTAGAAGACATCAAGTATGTTAGTATATTATGTGAATTAGAGTCCAAGAGATTTAGGACCTTGATAGATCAACTAATCCTTAGATTTCAAATAGTGGTTGAACTATAGAAACTATTTAAATTAAGAGGTGAATTAGTTAAAATTATAGCCTACTTAGTTAGGATTCATCACCTCCAACTTCTAATTAACCTCCTAAGCGGTGCACAATGCAGTAACAAAGAAAATTATGAAAATCATAGAAAAATAACAAGTAAAAGAAGTAAAAATAGGTATTGGTTGTTGTGAAAAGAAGACTTTAGTGTCCAACTACAGCTCGGGTGCTGCGGCACGCCCCAACGCTCCCAGCAGAACCAAGCCCGAAGCTGAGGCGCTAACGGCGCGCCTCAGCGGTCAGCAATCGAGAAGCGGGCACTGCAGCACGCCACAGCGGAATCAAATGCGGGTGCTACCGCATGCTCCAGCGGATGCAAGTTTGAAATGCGGGCGCTACAGCGCACCGTAGCGCGCTTCAGTGGATGCAAAATTGAAAGTCGACCACTACAGTGCTCTGTAATGGCCGACGGAGTTCTGCTTCATTCCAGGTCTCGATCTGAAAAAATCTGAGGGGTATTTTGGACTTTTTTGGTCTGAAATGGAGCTAGCTACTTAAGCCAAAGTAGTGTGAAGGAAAACCTAAGGCTTTGCAATTAGTTTGGAGGATTTTGGTGGCTTCAAGGAGAAGAACCCTAAGCTAAACCCTAGGGAGTTGCTGAGCAAGAAAAGGCTTGCTGTTTGGAGGGAAAACTCTAGGAGATAGCAGCTTCTCCCTTTCTCCATTCTAAGAGTAGAGCTATAGCTGTGTGTGCTGAGATGATATAGCTCTTATAACTCGATAAACCTTGAAGTTTTTTATAGTGGATTTTTTCATTGGTGTGGCTCCGTAGTTTTTCCCAATCTTGGGTTTTCCACATATATGCTTGTGTTTGGATGATTTTTATGTGCCGCATTCTTCTTTTTATAATTTTGTAATTTCCTAAGCTAGCTTGGTAACCGTCAATGCACCCCAATCCTCAAAGTCTTTAAACTTTTGTTTGTTGTTTGCATTACAAGTGGTATTCCGCATTGGTATCTTGTGTATCGCTGGTGTTCACAACAAGTGGTATCAAAGCAATAGGTTCTTTGCCTTGCTGCTAAGGAGGGTTTGCTTATTTGAGTGGGAGTTATGGCCGAAGAAATGAGACACAAGATTGAGAAGTTCAGCGAAACAAACTTTGTGTTCTGGAAAATGCAAATGGAGGATTTGCTCTACTAGAAGAAGTTGCATCTTCTATTAAAAGGAGCCGATAAGAAACCTAAAACTATGACTGATGAAGAATGGGAGGTTCTTAATAAAATTGCATTGGGTTTGATACGCTTATCACTGTCTTCTTTTGTTGCTTTTAATATCATTAATGAGAAAACTACTGTAGATCTCATGAATGCTCTGACAAGGATGTATGAGAAGCCTTTTGCTTCTAATAAGGTTTTCCTAATGAAGAGACTATTTAATATGAAGATAATGGATGGGTATTCAGCGACTGAACACCTCAATGGGTTCAACATTGTGACGAGCCAGCTGAGCTCTGTTGGCATCAATTTTGATGACGAGGTCTGAGCCCTGTTGTTCCTCTCTTCATTGTCGAACAGTTGGAATGGGCTGGTTACAGCCATCAGTAATTCATTAGGAAAGGTGTCATTAAAGTTTAATGACATCATTGGGCTAGTTTTGAATGAGGAGATGCAGAAGAGAACTCATGGAGAAGCATCTGCCTCAGCACTGATGCTGAGAGCAGAGGAAGACATGCTGAAAGAAGACATACCAAGAATATGTCTATGTCTCGGTGAGGTAAATCAAGACCCAAAAAAGTAAAGTCGGATTGCTGGAATTGTTGGAAGGTAGGTCACTTCAAGAAGGACTACCCTACTTTAATGAAGCCAAGTGGTGGTGGTAAGATGTTCAACCCCATTGTAAATGTTTTAACTAAGGAGGTTCATGATGCTTTGATCCTCTCACTTGTTAACATGGAGTCCTGGGTTGTGGACTCGGTACCTCTTTTCATGCGACTCTGTCGAGGAGTACCTTCAAGAACTACACCAAGGGTGACTTGGGGAAAGTATATTTTGGAGATGATAAGGCGTGTGATATCATTGGCAGAGGTGATGTGGATGTGAAGCTACCAAGTGGCGCTGTTTGGAAGCTAAAGGATATTAGACATGTCCCAGCTAGCTTCCAGAGAAGTTTCTCAGAGTTTCTGAACACCAAGAGACACCTCTATCAGCGGTTCACAAGCTTGGATCGCATAAGGGAGCTTGAGCAGCACAACAATGGTGGTTTGAGAGGAAGAGCTTCAATTGATAGCAAAGGATTATATGGAGCAATGATGTGACTATTTATAGCCTCAGTAAGGAATAGGGAATCTTCCAGAGAGGTTGGCTTGGGTTGAGGGTGGCCCAAGAGCTCAGGCCCAATTTGGGCCCCAATTTTCAAATGAAAGCTAACCGGGCCACGAGGCATGAAAGGGCTGATATTCCATTGAGGGAAGATCCCCAACGGCATGTTGAGGCAAAGACGAAGATCCACAGTGCGGGAGCACTGTGGGCCGCCTGATTGATTGATCGAAACTGCGCTATGGTCCTGATCCTCCGGATCCTAACGACCAGATCCGAGTGAATCCGTGCAGTAGAATCCACGGGACGCATGTAACGATAGATCCACGGCTTCACGGATCTGAATCCTAGCCATCAGATTAATAGAGTGAATGGCGAATACAACGGGAGCACTGCTGTCGCGTGACCTGGGCTCCACACCAGATCACCCACTGTCCATACAACAGATCCTGGCCATTTAATCGGTTTAAAGGATAAAAATGCAAATTCAAATTGTTGGAAATCGTAGAATGCAATTAGAACATTTTAATTTAAATTGAAATATGGTCTAAATGATCTCCAAAAATTACCAAAGTTTCACCCCTAGCTAATTTAAGGGTGAGGAACTCAAAAATGCAATCCATTTTTAATTCTAAGATCAAAATATTTTAGGTCTAATTTAGGGCATTTATACTCATCAAAATGCTAACTTGACTTAAAGAAGTCTAATTGACTTCAAATTTTCAAGATTTTCTTAACTTGATATTTTAAATGCAATAGGATTAAAAATAATACTTGATTAAGTTGAGAATTAATAGGGTAACAACTTAGGGTTATTATAGATATTGTGAATTTGCCACCCAAACTAAAATGAAGATTATGGTCTAGAGTGAACATGAGGTTAATATTACAAGATCAATAATTAAGGGCCAAATTAAAAAGAATGGGAGAAAGCAGGTCACTTTGATAGAGGCCCCTTTGAGATTTAAAGAAACTATGAGAGGAACCATTACTCAAGATAGAGAACCAATTGTAGCTAATAGAGTTCTTGATTTTTAGAATAATTAAGTCATCAAAGCTGTAAACAGAAAGAACTCTATAGATAAAGGTCCATTCAATTTTATCAAATGCCTTTTATAAATCAAGTTTCATAATCAAATTATGCCCTCTTCTTTTCTTGCTAAGGCTGTGGAAAGTCTCTTGAACAAAAAGGATATTAGCTTTAATGGACATGCTCTGAGTAAAAACCAATTGGTTGAGCTCAATAAGATTGGGGATATGGGATTGAAGTCTATTAGCAATAGTCTTGGAGATGATTTTACTCATAGTTGTGCAAATACTTATTGGTTTGAATTTGAACCACCAATTAATGGAGTTCTCTTTGGGGATCAACATGATAGAGGCATGGTTAAAGAATGTAGGAAGGTGAACATTGCAAAAGAATTCTTTGATGCCATTACAAATGTAAGCCTTAATAATATCCAAAAAATTAATGAAAATTTTTATAGGAAAGCCATTCGAACCTACACAAGATTTAGGTTTCAAAGATTTAATGACCTTCCAAATTTCTTCCTCAGAAGGCATCGAGTTAAGAGCAGTATTATCAAAGGAAGAGATATCTTGAGGGGTGGGGTGGTGAGGAAGAGTAAAAGCCTAGTTAGCTTCAGGAACATTTGAGTAGAGACAATGAATAAAATCAATACTAGAGTTCTTAATGTCTTCTTCATTGGTTAACAAAGCTGCCATCAGGTCTATTTATGGAAGAGATTTTTTTCAAGTGATGACACTTATTAACCCAATTATAATAGAATTTAGTATCCCCTCCCCTCCAACTTCCAATTAAGGCTACATTTTTGTTTCCAAAAGCTTTCAACCGCCTTATGAGCTTGGATTAGCGTGGCTTTAGCTTTGGCAAGCTCGACCTTGTTGTCAAGGGAAGGGTTAATCTCAAACATAGTTTCAAGGTTGGTGGTGATATTTTCCTGACTGCATAAATTGGTAAAGATACTCCCGATAGATTTGAAGTTCCAACTTTTGAGAGCTATGCGAAGGCGTTTGAATTTTTTAACAAGACTAGGTAGGCCAAAGACCTCACAAGCTTTCTCCCAAGAATATTTAATAATAGCACCACAATCGGTATTAGCAAGCCAGAAGAGTTGGCATTTGAAGCTATTATTCTTGAAAGAAGAATTGGCATAAGAAGAAATAATGATAGGCTTGTGATCAGAAACTGTTGAATTGAGAGAGAAATTTTGATGAAAGGCAAAACATTACACCAAAAATTTTTAATGAGGAACCGGTTGAAGCGAGCAAACATTCTTTCATTAGACCAAGCGATAGGGCAACCAGTATAATTAAAATCATCCAAGCTGCAATCAATGATAGATTCATTAAAGTCATAGTGGATATAGAGTGATTGAGTTATAGACATTATACTTATTTTGATGAAGAATGACATTAAAGTTCCCATCGAAAAACCACAACAAATTCGAGGAGCTACAATTTTTAAGAAACTCCCAAAGGAAGGTTCTTTCAGATCTAGCAGGATAAGCATGAATAAAAGTGATCAAAAAGTTGAGCTGAGAATTTTGAAAATTAATGTGAGCAGCTTGGTCGCAATAGAAGATAAGATTCACCGACCAGCCATTTGACCAGAAGAGTCAAATTTTATTATTATAGAGGGTAGTACTACTGTCGAGTTTAATATGTATATATATATTATTATTTATTTTTTAACAAAAAGTTTATAAATTTTATTAATTGAAACCAAAACTTACATAATGGGTTGGGTGGTTACAAAAACAAACACCTAAAACTAAAAAAAACCAAAATCCAACCCAAAAAGAGATAGTCCCAGGGAAGATCCTAAAAGGATCATCTAAAAAAAAGGAAAATACATTAAAAGAAAATATAGGAAAATTAAGGAAAATTAATTTTCCTTAGTTGAAGGAAAATTAAATGAAATTTATTTTTCCTAATTAAAGGAAGTTAAGTTTCCTTAACTAAAAAAAAATTAAAGGAAATTAGTTCTCTATATATATAATTAAATATCTCAAATATGGTATTAAGAAACTGCCTCATTAATAACTTCCGTTTCAGGAATTATGGATTTGGAAGTTTTCTTTATGTCCTTAATTAAGAGATTGGAATTTGTAACTCTTAGGAATCAATGATGGCTTATAAATAAGCTTTGATATGCAAGAGTTTAATATACAAGATATAAGAAAAGATCTCTAAGAGAAGGTTTTGTAAGGGTTCTCTAAGCTTAAACTATTTGTATTCCTCTCTGAGTTTAGTGAAACTTTGCTCTCCTCCCCGTGGACGTAGGTGTGATCACCGAACCACATAATTTCTGTCTTGTGCTTGGTTTTCTTATTTTAAATTTTTGATTTCTCAATGCTCACTCAAGTTTCTTTTGTTCCGCTTTTGATTTAAACCCTATTCGATTCCAATAAGTGATATCAGAGAAAGGTTTGGTTTCCCTTGTTCATTCTTAAAGGCTAGGGTTTTTGCTTGAGCTAATTGTTAATTTGTAATTGAACTTTATTAAAGCAAAAAGATAAACATGGCTGAAGGTGGAGAATAGGTGGTTAGACATTCATCATTGTCGGTGGTGGAGAGGAGTCTCCACCAAGTTGTGACACATCCGGCTAAAATATATGTGGTCAAATTTGATGCGAAGAACAACTTTGGGATGTAGCGGTGCAAGGTGACATATGCACTGTGTGCTATAAATGTTGAAGATGCTCTGGATGGCAAAGAAAAACCAGAGGAAATTTCAGAGAGGGACTGGATCAAGATGAACCGCAGTGCATGCGGCTTGATCCAAAATTGTTTGACTCAGGAGATCAAGTATGCAGTTATGGAGACATCGGCATGGAAATTATGAAAATTCCTAGAGGTACCTGATGAAGAGCATGGAGAATATACTCCACATGAAAAGGTGGCTCTATAGATTTCAGATGAGAAGAGGGATTTCCATTGATGAGCACTTGAATGAATTCACAAAGTTATTGGCGGATTTGCTAAATCTGGATGAGACCATGGAGGATGAAGACAAGGCCCTATTATTGCTGAACTCATTGCTAGACGAGTACGAGCACTTCACCATGACATTGATCCATGGGAAGGAGGTTCTGAAGTATGAGGAGGTGACTACAACCCTTATGAATTATGAGTTCAGAAGAAGGGATAAGGAGTCTACCAAATATGATATGGCAGAGGCACTTACACTCCAGAGGGGAAAACCAGAGAAGAAGAAGCAATGGCCAAAGAAGAATGCAGACTTCCAGAAAAGGAAAAAATCTAGACGTCGAAGCATTGGACGCAATCAGTGTGCATTATATTTAGAGACAGGACATTGGAAGAAGGACTGCCCAAAGTTGAAATACAAGTAGTGGGCGAGTGGATCTTCATAGGCCAATATGATTCAAAATGTGGTGGAGGGTTCAGGCTCTGATGTATCACTTGTAATAGTTCTAATGGGTCTAATAGAAGACAACTCCAATTGGATCATGGACATCGATGCAACATATCATATTTGCTCCTAGAAGGATTAGTTCTGATAGTATAGGGAAATGGATAGCGGTGCAGTCACAATGGGAAATGATGCTACTTGCCAGATAACAGGAGTTGGTAGTGTGCTGAAAAGGACAAATTCAGGAACAGTTCAGGAACTAAAGGAAGTCAAACACGTGCCAGAAATCAAGAAGAATCTTCTATCTATTGGGGCCTTAGAAGCCAATGGATTTAAGGTGGTGATTGAGGCAGGAGTTCTGAAGATCAGCAAAGGTGCAATGACTTACGTAAGAGGAGATAGATAATAGAACCTCTACTACTTTCAAGGAAGTACATTGACAGGTACAATGGCTATGGTTGAAGACTCTGAAGATGCCATGATATTGTGGCATATGAGACTAGCACATGCAGGGGAAACATCACTGAAGGCATTGGAGAATGAGGGGCTCATCAAAGGTATAAATTCTTGCAAATTACAATTTTGTGAACATTATATTTTTGGCAAGAAAATATGCAAGCCCTTTGGTGTTGGCCTCCACAACACCAAAGGTATATTATAATATATACACACAGATGTATGGGGACCAACAAATACTACATCATTCAGTGATCGAAGATATTTTATTTCTTTTATAGATGATTACTCCAGATTTGTATGGGTGTACACTTTGAAGAGCAAAGCAAATGTACTGGAGGTATTCATAAACTTGAAGAAGATGGTGGAGAATCAAACGGGCAAAAGAATCAAGATAATCCATTCGGATAATGGCGAAGAATTCACATCCGATTCTTTTGTTAAGGAATGTCAAGATTCAGGGGTTGAGCGCCACTTCACAGTAAAAGAAACAACGCAGCAGAACGGGTAGCAGAGCGAATGAAACGTACCTTGGTGGAAAAGGTGCGGTGTATGTTGTCCAATGCTGGGTTGGAGAGAGTCTATTAGGCTGAGGCCCTAGACTATGCTTGCTACTTGGTGAACTGTCTGCCATTTGTCACACTTAACAAGAAAACTTTAATTGTGTTGTGGTCAGGACATCCTGCCACAGATTATGATCAGCTGAAGATCTTTGGCAGCCCAGCTTACTACCATGTTAGGAAGGATAAGCTTGAACCGCGGGCTAGAAAAACAAATTTTGTGGGCTTCTGACGCGGCGTGAAGGACTACAAATTGTATGATCCAATTGATAAGAGGATCGTGATGAGCAGGGATGTCACCTTTGATGAAGAGTATTTCTTGAGATAGAGGAGTTCTCATCAGGTGGAGGATAATACTGAGACTCTTACAGGAAGGCAAAGAGTGGGGTTTGATGTCACCCCATTTGTTCCACAGGAAACTTCAGATCACATTGAAGATACTCCTACAGATAAAGACCACGTTGGTGATGATGAAGAGCAAATTGATATTGATGGTGAGGCTCCAACTCGGAAGTCAATTGCTAAAAATAAACCTAGAAGGAATGCACCTCAACAGCCAGCCTGGCTTAGAGACTATGTCACATTTGCATTATCTGTAGTGGAGGAAGATGTTCCCTCTCACTTCAAAGAAGCGGTGACAGGCTTAGAAGAAAATTTATAGAAGCAGACTATGAATAAAGAGATTGAGTCTCTTCACAAAAATAAGGTAAGGATGTTGGAGAAACTCCCTCCAGGAAGAAAAGCTATTGGGTGCAAATGGGTGTATGGAAAGAAAGAAGGTTCCTCAGAAGCTGATGTGAGCTATAAAGCAAGACTTGTGGCAAAAGGCTTTGCTCAGAAGGAAGGGGTCGATTATGATGAGGTGTTTTCCCCATTTGTGAAGCACTCCTCGATCCATGTGCTTTTAGATTTGGTGGCACAGTTCAACTTGCTGCTTGAGCAGCTTGATGTGAAGACAACGTTCTTGCACAGAGAACTAGAGGAGGAGATCTATCTGATGTAGCCCCCAGGGTATAGTGAGCCAGAAAAGGGAGATTTGGTATATAAACTAAACAAGTCTCTATATGGGCTAAAGCAATCATTGAGGTAATGGTACAAAAAATTTGATCAATTTAGGCAAAAAGAGGAGTACTGTAGAAGCCAGTTTGACCATTGTGTGTATTTCAAGATGCTACCTCAAGATAACTTCATTTATTTGTTATTATATGTCGATGACATGTTGATAGCTACTTCGGATCAGTTAGAAATGGATCATATGAAGGATCAATTATCAAAGAACTTTGAAATGAAGAATATGGGAGAAGCAAAGAAAATATTAAGAATGGAAATCTGTAGAAACAAAATTATAGGGAAAGTTTGATTGACCCAGAAGGGGTATTTGTAGAGAGTGCTAAAGAGGTTTAGGATTGAAGAAAATACAAAGTCTTTAAGTATACCTCTAGCACCTCATTTTTGCCTATCTGCAGAACAATGTCCGAAGTCAGATTTAAAAAAAGAAGAAATGCACACAGTGTCGTATGCTAGTACAGTAGGGAGCTTGATGTATGCCATGGTTTATACTAGACCAGATTTAGCACAAGATGTTGGAGTTGTGAGCCGCTACATGCATAATCCGGGGAAGGATCATTGGCAAGCAGTGATGGGGATCTTCAGGTACTTGAAAAGTACAACTGGTGTTGGATTATAATTTCAAAAGCAACCCTCAATAGCTGACTTGTGCGCGGGATATGTGGACTTCGACTATGCCGGAGATTTGGATCGAAGAAAGTCAACAACTGGTTATGTATTCACACTTGCAGGAGGTCTAGTAGGGTGGAGGTCAACCCTTCAGTCTATAGTTGCCCTGTCAACAATGAAAGCTGAATATATAGCAGTTACCGAGGCATTTAAGGAAGCTATTTGGACAAAAGGCTTGCTGAAAGATCTGGGTGCAGAGCAAAAGGAGATAGTAGTACATTGCGATAGCCAAAGTGCTATATTTTTAACTACTAATCCAGTTTGTCATGCTCGCACAAAGCATATTGATGTCGGACATCATTTCATTCGAGATATTATCGAAGATGGTAAGATCTTACTAGAGAAGATCAATACCAAAGACAACCCCGTGGATATGATGACAAAGGTACTCACTGTTTAGAAATTCACCTATTATAAATCATTAGTGAATTTGGAGAAGCATTAATAGACTTCTCCTTTGGTGGAACTATGGATGGCTTGATTCCCTTGGAAGGGGGATACATAGGCAACCAACTAGGTGCAGTCACATTGATCGAAAGTATAAGGTTTCAGTTCTCATATGAGATGGAGAATTGAAGGAAACTTAAGGAAAAATAATTTTCCTTAATTGAAGGAAAATTAAAGGAAATTAATTTTTCCTAAATTAAAAGAAGTTAAGTTTCCTTAATTAAAGAAAATTTAAAGGAAATTAATTCTCTATATATATAATTAAATCTCATAATTATGGTATTAAGAAACTGCAGCATTAATAACTTTCGTTTCAGGAATTATGGATTTGGAAGTTTTCGTTATATCCTTAATTGAGAGATTGGAATTTATAACTCTTGGGAATCAAGGATGGCATATAAATAAGCCTTGATATGCAAGAGTTTAATACACAAGATACAAGAGAAGATCTCCAAGAGAAAGCTTTGTAAAGGTTCTCTAACCTTAAACTATTTGTATTTCACTCTGATTTTAGTGAAACTTTGCTCTCCTCTCCATGGACGTAGGTGTGATCACTGAACCACGTAATTTCTGTCTTGTGGCTGTGATTATTTTATGTGCTTTGTTTTCTTGCTTAAATTTTTTGGTTTCTCAATGCTCGCTCAAGTTTCTTTTTGTTTCGCTTTTGGTTTAAATCCTATTCGATTCCAACATAAAAGACAGAACAAAAAGCCACTTCCCAATCCATCCCGCTTTTCCAAAGAGAGACCTGTAAAGAAAGCTTCATCTAAAACTCAAAAATTTGGAGTTAGAAGCATACCTAAAAAATGGACGCATAAAAGCTTGCCGGAGCTCAAACTTAACCTGTAAGAAAAGCCACACCCGAACCATCTCCCACATGCGCCCCAGTGCCACAAAGGAGGAAAAAAGAGTGAAACCAACTACCCCAAAGAATGAGATCCACTAGGAGGCCAGACGTCATTTTCAATTTCCAACCTTAAAGAAACCATCCCAACGGCCCCGAAAAAGATAATCCAAATGTTTTTGCATAAAATACCATTAGAACCCAAACACATCAACTTTATAAAAGCCAAGTTCCACTTAGTATTCTCCAGTAATTCCAATGTCAAAACAAACTGGAGCCACGACAACAAAATTGACCAGCACATAAGGACCATAAAACCCAAACGGAAGACCCCACATAGAGCAGCAGATAACATGGAGTAGCCCTCAGACCCAATGAGAGAAACAGCAAAACAAACAAACATGCAAGACGCTATTGAAGCAATCCAACCTTAAAGAAACAAACCCAGCGTCATCAAAAATAATAAGCCAAGAGTTTATGCATAATATGCCATGCGACAACCGCAGCCAAATGATAAAAAACCCAATCAAAAAAGCATTCTCCAGCATAGCCAAAATTCAAGAAAATTGAGAATATTATGGACAACAGCAGAACATAGCCAGGACGAAACCAAAATTTCCTACTGGAAGGGACAAGCACTCTAGCTTCAAAGTACAAAAAATAAAGATTTCCATCATTCATAGCCACCAAACTGTCAGCATTCAAACAAGACCAGGACCATAACTTTAAGATAGACTCCATCATCGGAATTACCTTCATCCAAAGGAATTGACAGGTACCAATCCATCCAGAAATGGGATTGCAGAAAGGCAGCCCCAATGAAAGACCACTCCCATCTACAAGATCCCACCAAACTGGACAAATAGCCTCCGCCAAACTTTCACTCCAGATTAAATAATCTTTTGGTACTAACTGCATTAAGACTTTTCCAACTAAACAACTTTTTTTCATTAATTTGGAGATAGGTGTTAACCTGAACAATAATTTTCAAAGTAGAAACTTCAAAGTTAAAATTAGTATTAGCATATTTCGCTTGGTTTCTAGCACCCCACATGAACCAAAGAATGAGAGCGTCCATGAGATTACCAATCTGAATCTTACTTTTCTTAGTTTTGGGCCAATGTAAAAAAATATCTTCAGTGCTTGTAACTGGATGGCCAGGGGCCAAGTTAAGGTTATTCTAGATCGATTTGCTGAAGGGACTGTCAATAAAAACATGATTTAAAGTTTCTGAATCATTACAACATTGACAATGAGAAGCTAGGGAATAACCTAAACTTTGCATTTTAATGTCAACACTAATGTAATTGTTATAGAGCCTCCATAAAAATGTACTTATGAGATTGGGAAAACATTTATGCCATATCCAAATGGGAAAGGTCGGGGACCTATGGGATCTACAAACGTTCCAAAGAATGAAAGACTAATTTTCTTATTATTGCAGAAAATTGAGGTTGCAGATTTGGATAACTCAAAAGTAGGTCGAAAGGTACTAATGTTGTTTATCTCTTCTTCAGAGCAGATATCTTGTAGAAGGGGCAGATTCCAACCACTATTATGGGAATAAATGTCAGCAACCTTAAGTTTTGGAGAGGTGATGTGAGGGTGATTAGAGAAAAGAGCCTTGTTGTTAAACCAGCAATCGTACCAAAAGGATGAGGAGTAATAAAGGCTATCCCAACATAAAGTTTCCTCAACCATGTCTCTAACCATGAGCATCCTTTTCTAATTGATTGAATCAGTAATTTTATTTTTAACCACCACTGGGTGTGAATTAGCACAATACTTAGCAAGCAGAATTTGGAACCATAAGGAGGAGGAGGTCATAAACTTCCACCACAACTTTAGGCATAGAGCCTTATGGATGTCAATAAGATTTATAATCCCCAGCCCTCCTTCGGCATAAGGGCAAGAGATTTGACTCCAAGAGCACCACAAGATTTTACTACCCTTAGGATGAATCCAAAGGAATTTAGTGAAAATATTGGCAAGCTTTTTCATAATAAGAGACGTAGGAGAGAAAACTTCCAGCCAATAAGGAGGAATTGCAATTCAGTTTGTCAAAAGCCTTTTCAAGATCAAGCTTAAGAATTAGGTTTTGACCCCAGCATTTCTTTTTCAAACTATTAAAAAGTTCCTGAGAGGCAAGAATATTGTCTTGAATGTGATGGCCCTGGACAAACACAGATTGATTGAGATCAATGATCGAAGGAAGGATGTTTTGAAGACGTTTGGCTACAATTTTGGAGAGAAATTTGTTCATAGTGGTGCATGGGTTGATCGGTCTAAAGCTGTTCCACCAGGCTGCTTTGTCGGATTTTGGGATAAGCGTTATCATAGTATGAGTGAAAATTTTGGGAATTTTAGCATCACAAAAAAATTCTTTTATCTCATTGCAAACGTCCAATTTTATCACCTCCCAATATTTTTTGAAAAATTCCCCGGGGAAACCATCCGGACCAGGGCAGGAATTATCCTTGAGATTTTGGATAGTATCCCAAATTTCTTCATCACTCGACAATTGATTTAAAAAATTAATTTTGTCAGAAGAAAATTGGGACTCAGGGTAGACAATCCTACCACTGCTACTGGGGGGAGAGGGCAGAGCTAAATGTTTGAAAATATCTTGGAAGTAGTTGGTGGCAGATCTCTGTAGCTCTGGGAGAGAAGAGGTGGAAAGACCATCCTGGGAAATTATCTCATTGATGTGATTAACATGTCTCCTTTTCCTAACCCAATTATGGTAGAAAGCCGTGTTCTGCTCACCTTCTAATTTCCACCTAATAGCGCACTTTTGTTTCCAAAAGGACTCAACATCATTATGATTTGAGATAAGTTTTGCTTTTGCTTTATTGACTGCCATCCTGTTGAGGTCAGAAGGAACCGCATCAAAAATCGATTCAAGAGTGGAGACTAATTTTTCCTGGCGACACAGATTTGAGAAGATGTTGCCAATGGAGGATTTGTTCCATATTCCCTGGGCTTTCCTTAGAGATTTGAATTTTTCAACTAGTCTGTACATCCCAAAGGAGTTACAAGGTTGATTCCAAATGGACTTTACAATTTCCATGCACTCCTCTTTTTGAAACCAAAAAAATTGGAAGCGAAAAGATTTAGGAATCTGATTTTTTGTAATCCAAGAGGCGAGGGTGATTGGTTTATGGTCAGAAACAGTTGAATTTAGAGAGGAGTTTAACTGATTGGAAAATGCATTACACCAAATATTGTTAATAAGGAATCTGTCAAGGCGGGCAAATTTCCGCCCAGCATTCCAGGTGAAAGGAGCACCCGAATATTTGAAATCCTCCAAACCACAATCTAACATAGCCAAATTGAAATCAAAAGTAGACTTAAAATAATCAGTAGAATAACCCTTATATTCATTGGAATTCATGACAGCATTAAAGTCTCCTCCCACAGCCCAAGGAACAAAGGAAGAAGCACAATTTTTAAGGAAGGACCACAAAATAAGCCTTTCAGTTCTAAGGTTCTGAGCATGAACAAAAGTAATAGTAAAATTATACTCTTCATTAAAAAGTCTGAGGTGAATGGCTTGGTTGCATTGGGAGAGGATTTCAGCCTTCCAAAGGTTTGTCCACATGACCCAGATTTTGTTAGAGGAAGAAACCACAACATTTTCAAATTTAGCGAAACGACTTATATTTTTAATTTTTCCAGCAGGCAGCTTTGGTTCAAGGATAGCCGCAATATTAGTTTTATTTTCATAAATTAGATGTTTAAATCTGTTTAAGGAGGAGACATTACTGATGCCTCGAATATTCCAGCAAAAAATATTCATTGGTTAACAATAGAAGTACCACAAGTGGACTTCTGGCTGCTTTTATTTTCATAAGCTAGAGCAATTGTTTGGCATTCAGGGATAGCATCATTACCTATATCAGCCAAAGTAGATAGGGATTTGTTCCTGTTTGTTGTAGTTGTATTCGGGTTTCTGGCTGAGGAGGATCTGCAATTCGTAATCTTTAAAGGACTTTTTGGGGTTTTGAATTTGTCTTGCTGATCTGGCTCCACCTGTAAAATTTTGTGAGATAAACATAGGGATTCAGTTGAAACCTCCTTACCAGCCTCCAAAGGGATCCGAAGAAACTCTTTAGCTGATGGGGAAGGAGCAGCACATATGGCTGAAACCTCGACCAGCTCTAGCTGTAAAACTTGAGGCAGTAAGTTAGAAACAGGCAAAATAATAAGATTGTTTGCACCCGACTCAATGCCTTCTCCATTTATCACTTCAAGATTTTGTTTTCCAGCATTCAGAACATTGCAAAAAATCCCAGATGGGGAGGAGGAGTGCACCTCCCTAGAATCCATTATCCTATCCGTAACAATAACCTTTTTTCTTAGAGATTTGAGGAGACTTCGTAGCAAAGATTGATGGGATGATAGGTACAGGGGTTTCAATCTCATTTACGAGTGGTACATACATAAACAGCTCAGGGTAAATATATTCTAAAGTAGTTTCATTTGGGGCAGAGGGCATCGGTATAGAGGGAGTCACGTTGCTTCCATTAATTTGCAAACTAGTCGGGAAATCAACCACATTCGCAGTCGAACCAAAAGTAGGTTCTCTAGAGCCCACATTATTAACATTCAATTATCCAGAGATTGATGGGATGATAGGTACAGGTGTTTCAATCTCATTTACGAGGGGTACAGACATAAACATCTCAGGGTAAATATATTCTAAAGCAATTTCATTTGGGGCAGAGGGCATCGGCATAGAGGGCGTCACATCCCTTCCATTAATTTGCAAACTAGTCGGGAAATCAACCACATTCACAGTCTATTAGGTTTAGTAATACGACTGGATAATTGGCTAATTTTCTTGGTTTTAATCTTAAGAATAGGCACTTCATTACTTTCAGACAATGGATTGAATTTGTTAGAGGATACCACAGTTGACACATCTTTTGAAGGAGAAACACTTTCAAGATAAAAGAATCGAGCGTACCAAAGATCGGCGGAACAAAAGTCAGAGATCTAGAAGGTTCCTCATCAAGAGTGTTTTGCATATGGTGACCTGTCTGCAAACTAGCATTAGAAGTATCAATAAGTGTAGAACAACTTAAAGTCGGGGAGTTTTCAAATTTTGTTTTCTTCAGAGTTTCCTTATCAAAATTATCTTGATAATACAAAATAGTAGCATGGCTATTTGGAACCGTAACAATAATGGATTCTATAACAGCAGCTTTAATAGTTGGATTACAAACAGTCTGCTATTCCACCATGCGGGGAGTAGAACCCATGACATAGCTTTTAGAGAACCTGCGAGTTTCAATAACCTGCACGCTAGTAGTGGTAGCAATATCCTACATGATAGCAAGGGCAGCAGATTCACTATCCCGCACATCTATAGAAGAACCAGTTTCAGTATTATCAAGAAAATTAGAATCCAACTCAGTCAAGGGATTTTGTAAAGCTGCCATGTTAGAGTAAGATGCCCTTTCAATAGCATTCCCAAAATCAACACAAGGAGAAATAGGAAAATGTTAGAGATAGATTCATAAATCAAGTTCAAATTGCTTTCATCTTCACTATCATGCAACATTTCTTGTTTAGTTTCTTTAATTTTTTGTTTTATCTGTTCAGTTCTATCTCTTTTTTCTTTTTCTTTCTACCAGGTACTTTTAGGATATCCTCAGGGACCTGATTTTTTAGGATTGGCTTTAGATTTTTAGAATGTAGGCCTTCTGCACCCTCCCAACCCTTTTTTTATATTTCTATTTGCTTTCAATAAAATTCCTAGCCGCTCTATTAAGAAAAAAAAGTATATATATATATATAGCTGAAACCTGTAAGTTTTATTAATCTGAAATCAAAAGATACAAAAATAGGTTAGGTGGTTAGAAACAACCTAAATCTAAAATCCAAAAGCCAACCCAAAAAAAGAGATCCCAGGGTATATACTAAAAGGATCTCCCAAAAAGAAAAAACTTTATTTAGGACTTTTAACACATAAACCAAAACTCTTAAAAGAGGAAACACATCACGAGTGGAATCAGCATCGTCCAACCAGCCCCACCAACCTTTAATACTGTAATAACCCAGATTATTACTTTGCTCAATTAAGACTAATTTAAGTCTTAATTAAGGTTCTAAGTCATTAATTAAGTAATTTAGAACTCGCCTCTAAAACCTAGGTCAAGTTAGAAGTCAACAAAGTCAAATATGGAATTTTGGAAACTTTCAAACCCTAGAATTTTACTTTTTATCTAAACCTCAGATTGAAAATCTGACTTCGCCATTGCATTCAGAACACCCAAATTAGCTAGGGGTGAAATTTTGGAGGCATTTGGAAGTCGTTGATTTTTCGTCAAATATTTTAATATTATTTAAATATCCTGAAAAATCAAATAAATAAATACTCATCGAATTAAAAATCTGAGAGCGCCGTTGCGTTCCTTACCCCTCAATTAGCTAGGGGTAATTTATCGAGATTTTTTGGGATGCATTAAATACACTAATTCTAATTAACAAAATTTGGTTAAAATAAATTAATTAATATTTAATTAATTAAATTCCAGACGGCGCCGTCAGGTTCGTATTTTGCGCCGTCTAAAGACCCTTACGGCGTCACCTTGTACCGTTACCCGCGTGATTAAATCGGTGCCGTTTGATCTAAGATCAGACAGCAGATCTGCGTCTTCCCAAATACCCTAATCCGCGTGTCCAAAACGCAGACACGCGGCCCTCGCCGATCGCCAAGAATGGCACCCACCGCCTTCGAAACCATTAAAGACTCCATTTTCTTTTGTTTGTGGTTCATCATCTTTTAGATCAAGAGGAAGCGTCGATCGAGTCCAGAATCGGAAGCCATAATTTTTCTCTGCAAACTCTAAGGTACTTCCAATCTTCCTAAATGCGTTAATAATCTGCAAGATTTCAATTTTGTTTTCCTATTTCATGATATTGATTAAGCATCTATCGGTTTGGATCATGTCGATCGAGCCTATTTTCGCCGAAATTTGCCAACTCCATACAGTAGAATCTAGGGTTTGCGCCTCTGTCGGGGGGTGATCTGCAGTACTCGAACCGGTCCAGACCAGACCGGTCCAACCCATCCCGTGACAGAACCGGGCCGGGATCACTCATCCAAAGTTCCCCGCCCCCCACGTGTCGGCATCCAAGAAGTCCGCGTGGATGCGTGGGGCCCACAGCGTGTAACGCACGCTGTCTCCTCGGCTGGCGCCGTGGGACCCACCTGGCAGGCGCTGGCGACTCCTGCGTCGACGTGTGGCGATTGGATCAGTATTGTCTCGTCCATCTGAAGGTGTGGGACCCGCCGATCAGCGTTCAGCAACTTGCTTTGCGCCATGTGGCAATGGTGGGCCCACCGTCTGCCGTTTAGCCAGTGAACTTGCGCCGCGTGTCCTGAAGTAAAAAAAAAAAAAAAAAAAAAATATATATATATATATATATATATATATATATATAAACATTTTATAATTAAATACATTATATATATTTAACAGTTTTAATAATAAATGAATTTATATATATATATATATATATATATATATATAAATCAAATCAGAATAATTAAAATAAATAACAGAATTAATAAATCAATTAAATCAAATCTTTAAATCTCAATAACTTGCAAAATACATATCCAAATTATGCAAAATTATATATCATTAGATTCAGCAAAAATAGAGGAATATTATGGTTCTATTAATTTTGCATTTGGACTTATATTTAGCAAAGTAATATTTAAGGTTTAATTAAGTTCAAATTTATGTCTCAAAATTTCATTAGCTCATAACTTTGTGCAGGCTAACCCAAACATATTAAATATGGGTCTTAAAGTGATTAGAAAACCCTAAGGATCATTTTGGTAGTATTTATCTTGCTGTTTGGATTAGGTTTTGACTAATGGCATTTAAGACCTAACCCTAATTAGGTTAATTAACCCTAGACCTACAATTGACCATAACTTAGTCAATTGAGCTCCAAATTTGATGATCCAAATATCAATTTAGATCAGAAGAATCTAATTAACAGTAATCTATAAAAATATTTTAGATCCAACAGTTAGATTTGCTAATCTTCCTTAATTACTCTAAATCTTGATTAGTGAATATTAGCAAACCTAATAACCCAAATTGAGTGATTTAAGTTTCAGAGGACTCATAGAACCATTTAAAATTAATTTGTAAGGTTGGACTAGTGTTTGAGTGATTAATTTTGCTAATCACTCACTAATCACTCTTAACCCTAATTAGGTCTTAACTTAGTCAAATTAGATCCAAATTGAGTCTACAATATGTTACTATGATCAGTGGACTATTTGTAGACCATAGCCACTAATTTTGTTCAATTTGGACACTAATTGGCAAAGTTAGGTTTTTAACCTATAATTAAGGATCCTTTAATTAACCTTAAAACCTAGATTTTTTTTGTATTGGCCATAACTTGGCCAATACTTATCAGATTTCAGCAAATTTAGGTTCTATGGAAAACTTAGGCAGTAAAGAACAATAATCTAAAAGAAAATTTAGCTTTCACTTAGTCATTACTAAATTACCCTTATGAGTCAAATTCACTAATTTGATCTCATATGGCTTAATAATCATCCAAAATTAACTTAGATGCTGTCTAATCTTATATTAGACAGTAAGAAACACTTTCCCAAGAGAAAATTTTAGAATTTAAGCTCTAGATCAAAATTTGATCTTTTGAACCCCTTAAGTAGGGGCAAAATGGTCATTTTGCCCAAATTTAAGGTTTAGCCTTTAAAAGCCCTAAATTCATTTTCTAATCATTAGAATCAGTAAATAGAATGATTTAGAACTGAAATTAATCAAATTTAAGTCTAAATTAGGTTTTTGATTAAAATCTCAGATTTTTGCTCAGTAAAAAAAATTCCTAAGTCCTAAGTGAGTTTTTTTCTCATTCTTTAATCATTCTTAGACCCATCCTTAAGTCTTATAACATTAGTTAGGATGTGTGTCTTGAGAGATACTCTTAGTAATTAAGAGCCTTAATTCTTAAGATTAGGAATAGATCTTAAGTTAGAATTTATCTATTGAGTAAATTGGGTTACTCAATTAGGTGAAACCTTGAGTTTACTAGTTTCTAGATTTTTTTTAGTTTATTAAATAATTATTTGATCTTTAAACTTTAGAACTAAGAATAGAGATCTATCCTAATGAATTTGATTTATCATTAGGATTTGCCTTAACCTAATCTGTAAGATTTGGGTTCTCAACCTTAGATCCTTAGTTATACCTTTAGATTAAGTGATTAGACCCCATCATCTAGAGTCTAATTCTTAATCTTTTCATCTTGATTTGGCTAATTAAGATGAGGTAGGGATAAATTAAATTATAAAACTAGGTCAATGATTTATTCATTTTAACCAAATAGTCATCTTTTGATTAAGTTATAATTAGGATTTGGCCAGTCCTAATTATCTTCAACAAGTAGGATTCGTGATTCTAAGTTACAGAATGTGCAAGAATTGATGATTCTGAAACTTATGTAACTTAGAGTAGATAGAGCGAATAAAGTAGACAACAACGGATATCACTTGTGTTTTAGATAGAGTTTCTTGCTCATTCTGATTTTGATGCTTCGCATTCCTTGATTTTGAGCCTTATACCTTGAACATATATTATGTACTTAAGATATTTAGTAAATATCTTATGTCAATTTTGAACATTCATAAAAAGCATTGTGTTTTGTTTCAAGTGGTTTATAAGGTGTAGCTTGATTAGTATACCTCTTCGATCAACTCGTTTGGGGTCGGCTTCTTGTAGGGGGTTTCAGTCCGATAGTCTATGCCATGCCTAGTCCATGGGATAGGATGGATAGACTCTTGCCCTACTGACTATATAGTCAGGATTTTGATATGGTTATACTAATTCAAGTACACTTACATTTAGTTCTGTCTTAGCTCATCAGGCTAAGAGTTTCAGTGATATTCAGTTCAGAGTTTCTTAGCTCATCAAGCTAAGAATTGCTGAGTTCGTATTCAGTTCAGATGACTTATACAGTTACTATAGTTTCAGTTTGCAGTTACTGTTTTACTAGTATATTCTGCATTTCAGCACTATTTTACTTACAGCTTTCCTGTATGTGTTTTCATATATAGGATGCTAGTTTTACTTACTATTTTCATATGCTTACATAGGATGTTAGTATTTTCAGTTTTACACTGTTTAAATTTTGTATGTCACTTAACATATTCTGTTTGATCATAAGCATGTTTAGATTGTACTTTTTCTTACAGTTTAGTTTAGTCTATTGCTTACCTGTGTTTGTTGCAGTTGCTTGGAGGAGGTATGTATTACTTCCTATTTGTTTAGTTATAAACTGTGGTTTATAACTTATTATTGTTCTTTTGTACGCTTTCCTGCACCTATTATGCTTAGTTCTGTTTATATGGTGATATCTTCTTAATTTAATAAAATTACTGCCCTAAAATGTACTTAGACTTATTGTCTAATCAGTTTTTCTTTTGTTGGCTGGGGTCCTACCATTATGAAACTGATAATGGTAGGTTCTGAGTTTGTTGGTTTAGCAGATCCAGTGGAGAGTTTGCCATTGGAGGAGGAGCCCGTCCCTGAAGATCCGTAGCTTTAGTTTTTCTTTCAGTGAGATTGAGAGTTTTCTTTCAGTACTTTTAAACTCATTAAATGTTATAATAATACAGGATTATATTTCTTTTTCAGTACCCTACTTATTCTGTATTGCTATATTTATACTGTATTGGATGGATGTTATGTTTTATGCTTCCGCACTCTGAGTTCATGTATGATCATTTAGTGATAGTATTTCTGGATTGAATGGCAAAGTCCTTATTTAAGTTGGATTAGAACATGTGTCTAATCCAATTTTAGGTGGGGACCTTGTCATTTGGTGACCCCTCCACCGTAATCATGTTAACTTAAGGGTTAACAGGACCACAGTTGGTATCAGAGAATTCCATAAGGTGTGAGATTGGAATTCATTCCTTTCTACCTAATGGACTGTTCTTCTGCCACTTGATCACTAAATGAATACTTGAATTGACATCCATCACAGTATGAGTATAACTCAGAATAAGTTAAGTTATTAGATAACTATAAAAGATGAAAATTATCAAATTATATATATATATATATATATATATATATATGCTCAACAAATCTAAGTAGAATGTTATAATTGTAGGAATAAAAGATCATCTAGAAATGGCATTCATGGCTTACCTAAAAGAGTTCGAGACTATTTGAAAATATGAACATAAATTAGGAAAGAGGCAAGGAAGAGTGATTGAAGGAGTATCAGAACAAGGATCGCAAGTAATAAACAAATTACTGAAAGAAGGCATCTATAGAGGCCTTGATTTTCCAGTACTAGCAAGGGAATGGCTTGCGAGAGTTGACCACATATTTGGTGTTATGGAATGGCCTAGTCACATCAAATTAGAAGTGGTGCTATGTCTTCTGCGTATGCAAGCAAAGGAATGGTGGATAATGTCATACGAAGAACTATTTCGTAAAGCACAAGAGGAGCATCGTGAAGTGATTTATGAAGACTTTCGCAGAGCATTTTTCATTAAATATATAGGATGGGAATAGTTTTATAAATCTATGATGATGTATTCTGTTATTTCAATAAAAGTTTAAATAAATGAGAAAAGCAGTAGTTATATTATGCCTTGATGAAATAAAGAACTTAAGAATAGTTATTTTGATTTCAGGAAAATGAATCCTGCCACTTCTCCCAACAATACTCCATTCAACCCTCAACCATCTGTAAGTAATGCTCCAAATAATACCGTGGCCGCTTCCAATACTGTTGATGAAATAACTTCTTTAAGAAATATGGTTACTGTAATGCTAGAGAATCAAAATCAGCAGGCTCTAGCTATTCAAAAGTTAGTATCTATAATACCTGCTACTAATACCAGCACCTCTTCGGCTTCCCCCGCTCTTCAAGTTCCCAATACATATCGGCAGTTTGCAGATGGGATACTTCACAGTTTCCTAAGATTAAGACTGCCTACCTTTGAAGGGTCTGAATCCCCGATGGATACCTTAGCATGGCTGAAAACTATAGAGAAAAACATCACTAGTCTTGGTTGTTCAAGCAACCAATCTGTAAGACTAGCTACTCATCTTCTGCAAGGAGAGGCAGAACATTGGTGGGAACAAGAAAGGAACACACGTTTTGAAGAATTTGAATTAGACGAAATAGAATGGAGCTGGTTTGTCCAAGCCTTCAAAGCATCATTTATCCCACCCTCCACCAAGAACATCATTGGTGAGTCCTTATTAAAGTTAACCCAAGGAAGTCGAACAGTAGCTGAATATACTTCAGAATTTCGAAAGCTCATCCGATTTTCACCTCATTTGGTTCCAACTGAAGAAGATAGATGTTTCAGATATGAGAATGGACTCCGAGAGTCTATTAAAGATCATGTAATTCCCTTACAATATACCAAATTTGAGAAGCTGGTTGAGACAGCTCGGGTAATAGAGCATCATCAAAATATTAAAGATATGAAGAGAAAGGCTTTCAATATGAATAAATACCCTCAGAACTTCAAGCAACAATGAACAAATCAAGGAAGGGTATATCGAATGGAAACCACTGAAACATCAAGTCAAACTGCCACATGTAATAGGCCACATCCTTATGGGAAATGTTATCATTTTGGCAGAGTATGTTTTACGTGTGGAAGGCAAGGTCATGCATATCGGGATTGCCAAGCAAATAAGACAATTGACGGAGCGACTATTGAACGGAATCGTGCGAACAAAATATTTCGTGCCACTCCTATCAATTTCAGAGAACCTCAGAAAACTCTTATGCCACCTCCTGCTCAAGAGCGAACCCTTGCAAAAGTTCAATATGCTGCAAATCCTTCAAACCCAAATCAATCAAAAGCTCAAACATCTGACAGCAGACCTACTGGAAAGGCAAGGGTATACAATCTCACTCCAGTGGAAGCAGCAGAAGACAACAATGTAGTCTCAGGTACAAATCGCAACTTTTTCTTTTCTTAACTGAATTAGAAATTTCCTAAAGTCTATACTTTTATTATTAGGCACCTTATACTTTAAAGATGAGCCCTGCAGTATATTGTTTGATACCGGGGCTAGTCATTCATTCATCTCTGAAAATTTTGCCAAGAAATTAGGACTATCATATTTCAAACTTGCAAAGATTTTGAGTGTTGGACTTCCTTCTGGAGCCCAACTTAGTGCAAACAAATTCTGTAACGTCCAAATACCAATTAATAACCATACCTTCCAAGCCAAGTTAGTTGTGCTACCTATAGTAAATTTTAATATCATACTAGGCATGAATTGGCTTAGTATGCATAGCGCTACTATCAATTGTCAAAAGAAGAAGGTTATGTTGCAAACTCCAGGAGCTTCAACAACATTTATTGGGAAGATCAGCACTAGTAGCTCCTTGATCAATGCAATTCAAGCAAAGAAAATGGTGTGCAAAGGTTATAGTTGTATTCTGATGATGATGATGGGTAGTAGTAAAGAAGTAACCCCAATCTCTAAAATAAAAGTTGTTAGAGATTTTGAAGATGTTTTTCCTGAGGATCTGCCTGGTTTACCTCCAACCAGAGAAGTAGAATTTGAAATAAATGTAGTTCCAGGAACACAACCTCTATCAAAAGCACCATATAGAATGGCCCCAAAAGAATTGCAAGAGTTAAATGAGCAATTACAAGAACTGCTAAATAAGGGGTTTATTAAACCTAGTATGTCCCCATGGGGAGCCCCGGTACTATTTGTTAAGAAGAAAGATGGGTCTATGAGAATGTGCATAGACTACAGAGAGCTGAATAAAGTCACAATTAAAAATAGATACCCACTTCCCCGTATTGATGATCTGTTCGATCAACTTGCCGGTGCTGTAGTGTTCTCTAAAATTGATTTAAGGTCAGGGTATCATCAAGTGAAGGTAAATGACTCAGATGTAGAAAAGATAGCATTTAGAACACGATATGGGCATTTTGAGTTTCTTGTAATGTCATTTGGTCTCACTAATGCCCCATCTCTATTCATGGACTTAATGCAGAGAGTTCTGAAACCTTATCTAGATAAATTTGTTATAGTATTTATTGATGATATCCTAATTTACTCCAAGATAGTAAATGATCATGAAGAACACTTGAGATTGGTTCTGGAGAAGCTTAGAGAGCATGAGTTATATGCTAAATTCTCTAAGTGTGAATTGTGGCTGGATTCTGTATCATTTCTTGGACATGTAGTTGATGCTCGAGGAATCCAAGTAGATCAGAGTAAGATCAGTGCTATTCAGGATTGGGTTCAGCCCAAGACAGTTACTGAAATTCGTAGTTTTCTGGGTTTGGCCGGATACTACAGAAGGTTTGTTAAAGGCTTCTCTCAGCTTGCCTCACCTCTTACAAAATTAACTCAGAAGGCAGTTCCATTTGTTTGGACAGAAGAATGTGAAACTGCATTTCAGTCTATAAAGGACGCGTTAACTTCTGCTCCAGTTTTAGTTCTTCCAAAAGAAGGAGTTAATTATCAGGTGTATACAGATGCATCTGGGATTGGGTTAGGATGCGTATTAATGCAAGAGGGCAAAGTTATAGCATACGCATCTCGCCAGCTTAAAACCCATAAAAGAAACTATGCTGTACATGATTTAGAATTGGCAGCATTAGTTTTTGCATTAAAAATCTGGCGCCATTATTTGTACGGAGTTCAATGCTCCATATTCACAGACCACCAAAGTCTGAAGTACATCTTTACCCAGAGAGAATTGAATTGTAGGCAAAGAAGATGGCTGGAATTAATAAGTGATTATGATTTAGATATCTAGTATCATCCAGGCAAAGCTAATGTGGTAGCTGATGCGTTAAGCCGCCACACTATTCTTAACAGGTTAATTTCAGAAAGTCCGTTGGCGAATGAGTTTCATAAAATGGAAATTTCTCTTGCTAAGGGAAATTCAGTCAGTACCATAATATCCATGAATAATATAGAACCTACTTTTCATAGAGATGTTTCAATTTCTCAAAGTAAGGATGATGAATATTTAAACCTTAAAGTGGCAATTAGAAAGTGGTCGTCGTCCAGAATTGAATTTTAAGAAAGGTGCTATTTACATGAATAATCGTCTCTGGATTCCTAAATCCATGCAGAAAGAGATTCTAATTGAAAGTCACAATTCAGGATATCAAATTCATCCAGGAAATTCTAAGATGTACCAAGACCTAAAATAATCATTCTGGTGGCCAGGAATGAAAAAAAGTATTGCAGAATTTGTTGCAAAATGCCACGCTTGTTGCTTAATAAAAGCAGAGCATCAAAAGCCTGGTGGCTTATTGCACCCACTAGAAATCCCAGAATGGAAATGGACTGATGTATCCATGGATTTTATCATGGGTTTGCCTCGATCAAGATCTGGAGCTGATTCAATATGGGTAATAGTAGATCACCTTACAAAATCTTCCCATTTTATTCCAATCCGTCAAACTGACTCAGTGGAGAAATTGGTAAAATTATATATTAAGGAAATAATCAGATTGCACGGAATTCCTAAAACAATTGTATCTGATAGAGACAGTCGTTTTACTTCTAAATTTTGGCAGGCTGTCCATCAAGATTTAGGCACAACTTTGGCCATGAGTACGGCATTCCATCCCCAAACAGATGGCCAAACAGAGCGAGTAAATCAAGTCTTAGAAGATCTTCTGCGTTTATGTATGTTGGATTTTTCTGGATCCTGGGAAGAGCATATTCCTTTAGTGGAATTTGCATATAACAACAGTTTTCAGTCAAGTATTAAGATGGCACCATATGAAGCATTATATGGGAGAAAATGTTCATCCCCACTAGCATGGTCTGAGTCAGGAGATACTCAATTATTTGGATCTAAGCTAGTGGAAGAAACAAATAAGAAGGTTAAACTCATTCAACAAAGAATTAGAACAGCTCAAGACAGGCAAAGTAAATATCATGATAATCGTCATCGTCCTTTAGAATTCAGCAAAGGAGATTTTGTATACTTAAAAGTGAGCCCGATGAAAGGAATCTATCATTTTGGAGTTTCAGGAAAACTCAGTCCAAGGTACATTGGACCTTTCAAAATTTTACAGAAGATTGGTTCAGCGGCTTATAAATTAGAACTTCCAGAAGACTTCGCTGCTGTACATAATGTATTTCATGTTTCATCTCTAAGAAAATGTCTTCGAGATCCTTCTCATCTTATTGAACATCCTGCAATTGAAATTCAGCCTGATCTTTCTTACACTGAAGAACCAATAAAAATCTTAGATCATGATCTGAAGAAATTAAGGAATCGATCTATTCCAATGATAAAGGTTCAGTGGAAGAACCGGTCTTGTAATGAAGCCACCTGGGAGAAAGAGGTGGATTTGCGCCAAAAGTACCCAAACCTTTTTAATCAAGGTGATTCTTCAATTCTATCTTATTTCAATTCGTTTCATTATATCTGCTTAAATTTTCTCACTTGAGTGATGTCGAGGATGACATCATTCTTAAGTGGGGGAGTTTGTAACAACCCAGATTATTACTTTGCTCAATTAAGACTAATTTAAGTCTTAATTAAGGTTCTAAGTCACTAATTAAGTAATTTAAAACTCGCCTCTAAAACCTAGGTCAAGTTAGAAGTCAACAAAGTCAAATCTGGAATTTTGGAAAAATTTCAAACCCTAGAATTTGACTTTTTATCTAGACCTCAGATTGAAAATCTGACTTCGCCATTGCATTCAGAACACCCAAATTAGCTAGGGGTGAAATTTTGGAGGCATTTGGAAGTCGTTGATTTTTCGTCAAATATTTTAATATTATTTAAATATCCTGAAAAATCAAATAAATAAATACTCGTCGAATTAAAAATATGAGAGCGCCGTTGCGTTCCTTACCCCTCAATTAGCTAGGGGTAATTTATCGAGAATTTTTGGGATGCATTAAATACACTAATTCTAATTAACAAAATTTGGTTAAAATAAATTAATTAATATTTAATTAATTAAATTCCAGACGGCGCCGTCAGGTTCGTATTTTGCGCCGTCTAAAGACCCTTACGGCGTCACCTTGTACCGTTAACCCCCGTGATTAAATCGGTGCCGTCTGATCTAAGATCAGACGGCAGATCTGCGTCTTCCCAAATACTCTAATCCGCGTGTCCAAAACGCAAACACGCGACCTTCGCCGATCGCCACGAATGGCACCCACCGCCTTCGAAACCATTAAAGACTCCATTTTCTTTTGTTTGTGGTTCATCATCTTTTAGATCAAGAGGAAGCGTCGATCGAGTCCAGAATCGGAAGCCATAATTTTTCTCTGCAAACTCTAAGGTACTTCCAATCTTCCTAAATGCGTTAATAATCTGTAAGATTTCAATTTCGTTTTCCTATTTCATGATATTGATTAAGCATCTATCGGTTTGGATCATGTCGATCGAGCCTATTTTCGCTGAAATTTGCCAACTCCCTACAGTAGAATCTAGGGTTTGCGCCTCCATCGGGGGTGATCTGCAGTACTCGAACCGGTCTAGACCAGACCGGTCCAACCCATCCCGTGACAGAACCGGGCCGGGATCACTCATCCAAAGTCCCCCGCCCCCCACGTGTCGGCATCCAGGAAGTCTGCGTGGATGCGTGGGGCCCACAGCGTGTAACGCACGCTGTCTCCTCGGCTGGCGCCGTGGGACCCACCTGGCAGGCGCTGGCGAATCCCGCGTCGACGTGTGGCGATTGAATCAGTGTTGTCTCGTCCGTCTGAAGGTGTGGGACCTGCCGATCAGCGTTCAGCAACTTGCTTTGCGCCACGTGGCAATGGTGGGCCCACCGTCTGCCGTTCAGCCAGTGAACTTGCGCCGCGTGTCCTGAAGTAAAAAATATATATAATATATATATATATATATATATATATATATATATAAACATTTTATAATTAAATACATTATATATATTTAACAGTTTTAATAATAAATGAATTTATATATATATATATATATATATATATATATATATAAATCAAATCAGAATAATTAAAATAAATAACAGAATTAATAAATCAATTAAATCAAATCTTTAAACCTCAATAACTTGCAAAATACATATCCAAATTATGCAAAATTATATATCATTAGATTCAGCAAAAATAGAGAAATATTATGGTTCTATTAATTTTGCATTTGGACTTATATTTAGTAAAGTAATATTTAAGGTTTAATTAAGTTCAAATTTATGTCTCAAAATTTCATTAGCTCATAACTTTGTGCAGGCTAACCCAAACATATTAAATATGGGTCTTAAAGTGATCAGAAAATCCTAATGATCATTTTGGTAGTATTCATCTTGCTGTTTGGATTAGGTTTTGACTAATGGCATTTAGGACCTAACCCTAATTAGGTTAATTAACCCTAGACCTTCTATTGACCATAACTTGGTCAATTGAGCTCCAAATTTGATGATCCAAATATCAATTTAGATCAGAAGAATCTAATTAATAGTAATCTATAAAAAGTATTTCAGATCCAACGGTTAGATTTGCTAATCTTCCCTAATTACTCTAAATCTTGATTAGTGAATATTAGCAAACCTAATAACCCAAATTGAGTGATTTAAGTTTCAGAGGACTCATAGAACCATTTAAAATTAATTTGTAAGGTTGGACTAGTGTTTGAGTGATTAATTTTGCTAATCACTCTTAACCCTAATTAGGTCTTAACTTAGTCAAATTAGATCCAAATTGAGTCTACAACATGTTACTATGATCAGTGGACTATTTGTAGACCATAGCCACTGATTTTGTTCAATTTAGACACTAATTGGTAAAGTTAGGTTTTTATCCTATAATTAAGGATCCCTTAATTAACCTTAAAACCTAGATTTGTTTTGTATTGGCCATAACTTGGCCAATACTTATCAGATTTCAGCAAATTTAGGTTCTATGGAAAACTTAGGTAGTAAAGAACAATAATCTAAAAGAAAATTTAGCTTTTACTTAGTCAAATTACTAAATTTCCCTTATGAGTCAAATTCACTAATTTGATCTCATATGGCTTAATAATCATCCAAAATTAACTTAGATGCTGCCTAATCTTATATTAGACAATAAGAAACACTTTCCCAAAAGAAAATTTCAAAATTTAAGCTCTAGATCAAAATTTGATCTTTTGAACCCCTTAAGTAGGGGCAAAATGGTCATTTTGCCCAAATTTAGGGTTTAGCCTTTAAAAGCCCTAAATTCATTTTTTAATCATTAGAATCAGTAAATAGAATGATTTAGAACTGAAATTAATCAAATTTAAGTCTAAATTAGGTTTTTGATTAAAATCTCAGATTTTTGCTCAGTAAAGAAAATTCCTAAGTCCTAAGTGAGTTTTTTCTCATTCTTTAATCATTCTTAGACCCATCCTTAAGTCTTAGAATATTAGTTAGGATGTGTGTCTTGAGAGATACTCTTAGTAATTAAGAGCCTTAATTCTTAAGATTAGGAATAGATCTTAAGTTAGAATTTATCTATTGAGTAAATTGGGTTACTCAATTAGGTGAAACCTTGAGTTTACTAGTTTCTAAATTTTTCTTAGTTTATTAAATGATTATTTGATCTTTAGACTTTAGAACTAAGAATAGAGATCTATCCTAATGAATTTAATTTATCATTAGGATTTGCCTTAACCTAATCTGTAAGATTTGGGTTCTAAACCTTAGATCCTTAGTTATACCTTTAGATTAAGTGATTAGACCCCATCATCTGGAGTCTAATTCTTAATCTTTTCATCTTAATTTGGCTAATCAAGATGAGGTTGGGATAAATTAAATTATAAAACTAGGTCGATGATTTATTCATATTAACCAAATAGTCGTCTTTTGATTAAGTTATAATTAGGATTTGACCAGTCATAATTATCTTCAACAAGTAGGATTCGTGATTCTAAGTTACAGAATGTGCAAGAATTGATGATTCTGAAACTTATGTAACTTAGAGTAGATAGAGCGAATAAAGTAGACAACAACGGATATCACTTATGTTTTAGATAGAGTTTCTTGCTCATTCTGATTTTGATGCTTCGCATTCCTTGATTTTGAGCCTTATACCTTGAACATATATTATGTACTTAAGATATTTAGTAAATATCTTATGTTAATTCTGAACATTCATAAAAAGCATTGTGTTTTGTTTCAAGTGGTTTGTAAGGTGTAGCTTGATTAGTATACCTCTTCGATCAACTCGTTTGGGGTCGGCTTCTTGTAGGGGGTTTCAGTCCGATAGTCTATGCCATGCCTAGTCCATGGGATAGGATGGATAGACTCTTGCCCTACTGACTATATAATCAAGATTTTGATATGGTTATACTAATTTAAGTACACTTACATTTAGTTCTGTCTTAGCTCATCAGGCTAAGAGTTTCAATGATATTCAGTTCAGAGTTTCTTAGCTCATCAGGCTAAGAATTGCTGAGTTCGTATTCAGTTCAGATGACTTATACAGTTACTATAGTTTCAATTTGTAGTTACTGTTTTACTAGTATATTCTGCATTTCAGCACTGTTTTACTTACAGCTTTCCTGTACGTGTTTTCATATATAGGATGCTAGTTTTACTTACTATTTTTATATGCTTACATAGGATGTTAGTATTTTCAGTTTTACACTGTTTAAATTTTGTATGTCACTTAGCATATTCTATTTGATCATAAGCATGTTTAGATTGTACTTTTTCTTACAGTTTAGTTTAGTCTATTGCTTACCTGTGTTTGTTGCAGTTGCTTGGAAGAGGTATGTATTACTTCCTATTTGTTTAGTTATAAACTGTGGTTTATAACTTATTATTGTTCTTTTGTACGCTTTCCTGCACCTATATGCTTAGTTCTGTTTATATGGTGATATCTTCTTAATTTAATAAAATTACTGCCCTAAAATGTACTTAGACTTATTGTCTAATCAGTTTTTCTTTTGTTGGCTGGGGCCCTACCATTATGAAACTGATAATGGTAGGTTCTAAGTTTGTTGGTTTAGCAGATCCAGTGGAGAGTTTGCCATTGGAGGAGGAGCCCGTCCCTGAAGATCCGTAGCTTTAGTTTTTCTTTCAGTGAGATTGAGAGTTTTCTTTCAGTACTTTTAAACTCATTAAATGTTATAATAATACGGGATTATATTTCTTTTTCAGTACCTTACTTATTATGTATTGCTGTATTTATACTGTATTGGATGGATGTTATGTTTTATGCTTCCGCACTCTAAGTTCATGTATGATCATTTAGTGATAGTATTTCTGGATTGAATGGCAAAGTCCTTATTTAAGTTGGATTAGAACACGTGTCTAATCCAATTCTAGGTGGGGACCTTGTCATTTGGTGACCCCTCCACCGTAATCATGTTAACTTAAGGGTTAACAGGACCACGGCGGGGCGGGGCCGCCACAAATACGAACCTGCAAAATGATCTTTAAAGTAGAATTACGAAAATTAAAGTGAGGCGTACCTGATAACAGAGTAATGTGTCTCATATGAAGAACCCAAACAATGTCCCAACATAAGATGTAGATCTCCACATCAAATAAGCAAGCCACGGAAGGAGCCAGAAGGATGTTAGTAGTAAAATTAACAGCATAAATACGCCAACACATACACTTACAAAAATGTAGCAGCGGATTAATACTGTAGGACCACTTCCAAATAAATGAGCAAACGTGTAGCTTCCGACCACAAGTCGTACAAAAGGAGAAACAATCCATACTCAGCATATGATATAAAATCAATTTCTCCTGCTAAATGAACCCCCCCCCCTCCACAAAAGAACCTCAGAAGCAAAATAGACAGCCAAATATTCCAGAAGACAATGATCGAACAAACCAGCCTAATCACAATCTGCGCATCCTCAGCCAAACCATAAATGTTGTCAACCAACAACCAAGCATAAGAACCAAAGGACACATTCCACCTAGGCTACAGAACCAAAGGGAAGCCAAACCAAACGTCCTCAACCCCGATGCGGGCCACACAAAAACCACAGCTCAAAAATGAAAAAATAACATTGATGCTTTTCCAATAAATGACAGAGAAGAAGTCATAGCCAACATAAATATGTAAACTTTTCTGCTTTGAACCATAGATAACTGGATTGCAATAGATAATTATATGTATATATTTATACGAATATAAATATATATATATATATATATATATATATATATATATATATATTGTTCAACTTGTAAGTATATATGTAAAATTGCATCTGACAGAAACGCAGCAAGCAAACAAACCCCAAAAGCTCCCACCAACTAGCCACATTCAGCCATAACTTGACTGCAGGAGTTAAACAAAAGCTCCCAAAAACCAGACCTCCAAATCAATAATCCGCACATCCCATGCCAGCACGATTAAGAAATAAGCAAAAGCAGACTTGGCAAACGTTTCAATATACTGCATTGCCTGACCCAAAATAAGGAACACTCCCCAATTCACAAAAACCACCTCACAGGTAATGGTATAATTATAAAAGCAACTTAACCGACAATTAACAGCAGCTCCCAGCATCTTATGAGCCGAGGAGAAGATTACCTCCAGGAGTAAACTCGCATTAATATAAAAGCAGGACCCAATCCCCCAAAGGCGCCAAAACAAAACCATACAGACTGCGTTGGGATGGCAGCAAGGCAGCCCCAATAAGAGACCAGGCCTTGCTTCCTGATTCCAATCAGTCTTGCGAACAACCTTCACCGAAACATCATTCCAATTTAAAAAGTTTTTTGGTATACACCGCATTAAGACCTTTCTAGTTAAATTGCTTTTTATCATTTATATTGATAACAGAGTTTACTTTTTCAATAATAAGCTGAGTGTAAACATTAACATTGCATTTTATATTGTTGTATTTTGCTTGGTTTCTAGCACCCCAAATAGACCACAGAGTGAGAGCGTCAGTCAGATTACTAATGTGTATCTTGCTCTTTTTCATTTTAGGCCAACGGATGAAAATTTCTTCAATATTTCCAACATTCCCAACCGAGGCCAAAGAAATGTTTTTCCAGATTTCTTTGCTGAAGTGGCTTTCAATGAAGACATGATTTATGTTTTCCGAATCATTGCAATAATGGCACCTAGAAGCCAAAGCGAAGCCTAAACTTTGCATTATATTATCAACACTAATTAACCTATTTATAAGCCTCCAAAGAAACATGCTAATTATATTTGGAATACAATTATGTCATATCCAGACAGGGAAGTTTGAGGCCTCATGATTTCTACAGACGTTCCAAAGGATTGAAAGGTTAATTTTGTTATTTGTACAAAAAACAGAGGTTGCAGATTTTGAGGATTCAATATTAGGATGAAAGTTTATAATGTTGTTTATCACCTCATTTGAACAAATTTCTTGCAAAAGGGACTTATTCCATCGACAGCCTTGAGAGGAAAGATCTGCCACCTTTAATTTTGGATATGTAATGAGAGTTTGGTTTGTGAAAAGGGCGTTGTTGTTAAACCAGCAGTCATACCAAAATGAGATTGAAGAATCAAGAGCCTCCCAAATTATAGTCTCCTCAACCGTATCTCTGTAAGTAAGCATTCGTTTCCAAATGCTCGAGTCAGTATTTTGTTTTTCACCAACACCGAGTGAGAGTTTGCATAGTATTTTGCATTCAATAATTTAGACCAAAGGGAGGAGGAGGTTCTAAACCTCCACCACAACTTTAGGGAGAGAGCCTTGTGGATATCCTCAAGGTTTCTTATTCCGAAATCTCCTTCGGCAAAAGGTTTAGTAACCTTATTCCAAGAACACCAAATTGTTTTGCTTCCCTTTGGATGGACCCATAAAAATTTATTGAGGATTGTGGAAATTTTCTTTATTACAAGGGAAGTAGGAGAGCAAACTTCAAGCCAGTAAAGAGGTAAAGCATTTCGGACATGCTTGATTAAAATAAGCCTACCACATTGAGATAGATATTTGTTTTCCCAACCTTGGAGCCTTTTAAATATATTATCAATGAGACCTTTATAAATCGCATGTTTGTTATGCCCTATCTGAATAGGAATGCCAAGATAATTAAAAGGTAATTTACCTTTCTTGAACTTAAAAATATTTTCAATCTTTGAGCTTATTCTTTGGGGCTGCTTGGGGTGAACAAAAAAGTTTGATTTGCTTATGTTAATGTTAAGCCCCGATTCAACTTCAAGGTTAGAGAGTAAGTCTGAAAGTTTTTTGAGAGCGTAAGAGCTACAATTTGAGAATATAATCAAATCGTCAGCATAAGCCATATGGGAGACAGACATTTTGCCCCCAAAACTGAATTGCATCTTTGGGTTTTGTTGAAAAAGAGCGTTAATGTTTTGAGACCAAATGTTCAACGCCAAAAATGAACGGAAGCGGCAAAAGAGGGTCACCTTGTCTCAACCCTCTCTCAGAAGGGAAGAAACCAGTAGGGCTGCCATTAACCATAATAGAAAACCAGTTATGTTGAGTAAGACTTTTGATTTTTAAGATGAATCTATCATTGAAGCCATAGGCTTTAAGAGCACGGATGAGGAAATTCCAATTTAATTTGTCAAAAGCCTTTTCAAGGTCAAGCTTAAGGATGAGGTTTTGCCCCCAGTACTTTTTTTTCAGACTGTGGAAGAACTCCTGAGTAGCAAGGATAGTATCCTGAATGTGTCTACCAGGAACAAAAGCAGTTTGATTTAAGTCTATAATCTTTGGAAGAATATTTTGATGATGTTTTGCAATTATTTTTGATAGAAATTTGTTCATAGTGGTACATAAGCTAATCAGTCTAAAATTATTCCACCAAGAAGCTTTTTCAATTTTTGGGATAAGAGATATCATGGTATACGTAAAAAACTTTGGAATTCTCGCCTCACAAAAAATTATTTTATCCCATTACAAACGTCCAATTTAATAATCTCCCAAATTTTTTTGAAAAATTCCCCTGGGAAATCGTCCGGACTGGGGCAAGTGTTGTCCTTGAGGTTCTTTATTATATCTTGAATTTTAGCATCGCTCGATAATTGATTTAACATATCATTTATGTCTGAGTTAATTTGAGGTTGGGGGAAAACAATCCTGCTACTAAGAGAGACCGAGTTAGAGAGCTTGAATATCTCTTGGTAATAATTAGTTACTGAATTTTGAATCTCCTGGAGAGCAGAGAAGCATGTAGCATCTGGGGCGCTAATTATTTTAATATGATTAATGTGTCTCCTCTTCTTAACCCAATTGTGGTAAAAAGCTGTATTTCGCTCACCTTCTAAATTCCATCTAATCGAACACTTTTGTTTCCAGAAAGACTTAACATCATTATGGCTGGAGATAAGCATAGCTTTTGCTTTATTAACCTCAGACCTATTTTGGTCAGAAGGGTGGGTTTCAAAGATGGATTCAAGGTTTGTAACTAACTTTTCCTGGCAGGATAAATTCGAAAAGATATTCCCTATGGAAGACTTATTCCAAACTCCCAAAGCTTTCCTAAGGGCTTTGAATTTTTCCACAACTCTATACATACCATAGGATTGACATGGTTGCTGCCATATAGACTTGACAATTTCCTTACACTCCTCTTTTTGGAGCTAAAACATTTGGAAGCGGAATGATTTCGGGATTTGATTTTTACTATTCCAGGAGGAAAGAATGATCGATTTATGATCGGAAACTGTGGAATTGAGGGAGGAATTTTGGTAGTTCGAAAAGGTATTACACCACATATTATTAATCAGGAAGCGGTCCAACCTAGCGAATTTCCTGCCAGCATTCCAAGTGAAAGGGGCACCCGAGTATTTGAAATCTTCCAAACTACAATCTATCATTGCCAAATTAAAATCAAAGGTAGAGTTGGAATAGTCAGTAGAGTATCCCTTATATTCATTTGAATTCATCACGGCATTGAAATCCCCTCCCACAGCCCAAGGATCAGAGGAAGAGTCGCAGTTTTTAAGAAAGGACCACAAAGAACATTGTTCTGTACGAATATTATGCGCATGGACAAAAGTGATATTTAAATTGTAATCAGCGTTAAAGAATCTAATATGTATAGCTTGCTCACATTGAGAAATAATTTCAACCGACCAATAGTTTGTCCACATGACCCATATTTTATTTGAGAGGGAAGCCACTGCATTATCAAACTTAATGGCACGACTCGTAGAAACAATTTTTTCAGCAGGCAACTTTGGTTCAACAATCGCCGCTATATTAATTTTATTATCATAAATAAGATGTTTAAATCTATTCAAAGAAGAGGCATTACCAATACCCCAGATATTCCAGCAAAGAGCATTCATTGGGAGACCGTAGAAATACCCCGTGGGGACTTCAGAATGCTTTTGTTGGAATATGTTATAGCAAGAGAAGAAACTTCCATCAAATTAATCAAGTCTATATCTGCTAAAGAAGATAATGATTTGTACCTATTTGTTGTGGTAGTGGTAGGATTTTTTTCTTTAGAGGTTCTACATGAAAAAGTTCTTTGCTGGACATTTTGGATTCTGGAATTGACTAATCTGTGCTGTATTTTCCTGCAAAAAGGATTGAGAAGCAATTTGATGATCTAATGAAAATTCCATACCTTCCCCCAGAGGAACCTCCAATGGCCTTTCAGCCAAAGAGAGAGGGTCAGCATCCGATTCTGTAGCTTTGAAACTGTCGAGCTGCACAGCTTGAGGAATATCATTTTCCGGGGCCAAAGCATCATTTAAAACAATAGGTAAGCCGATCACCAATCCACACGAATTCGCAATTTCCAATCCAGTTTGAGGTATCTCATTAGAATCAACAATAACTAAATCAGTATGCATGACAGCATTCCCCGATATTTGCAAATTATTTTCAATCAAAGTTTCAACCGCAAGAGAATGAGCATTTATATTTTCCATTGTAACCATATTTAAATCCTTAGCACCAATGATTTCCTCTTCACAAGGCACGGCTAGATTTATGTTATCAATAAAATTTAAAGCTGCATAAATGTCTCTAGGCAACACTGTTTCGCAAGGTGCCGCTTGCCTAACAGAAACAAGACTATGGCGGAAAGAACAGGAATCGGTATTATGCCCAAAAGAGCAACACCAATTGCAAAATAAAGGTAGTTTTCACAGATTATTTCTTGAAGATATTCCTTTTCCTTGGAACCTAGCCAAATTGAGCTCGGAGGCGGGGACTCAATGTTTAATTCTATAAGCATTTGAGGGGCAGCAACATTCCTCAATAAAGCTGTATTTTATCTAATTGGAGGGGTTTTCCTATAGCATGCCCTAGGTTAAACAGAATGTCTTTTGATATAAAATGGAGCCTAAGGCCCGGAAAATTAATCCAAAAGGGAGCAATGGGAACATCATGAGCAACATCCGAAAAAGGATCCCACTTGCAAAATCTTAACGTGTTACCTTTTAGGTCAAACAACCCTTTTGCAAAAAGACCAGCATAATCCAAATCCGATTCAAATGTAAAGAAAACACGATGAGTATCTAAAGATCTTATGTTTGCAGGGGCAACAAGTTTTAGCCCTTCAATAAAATCGTCAATCAAACCAAATGTGGTTTAGGGCGAGCAAACTTACCAACAAGCGTGAGCAAAAGCGGTGAAGCAAGATTACATACCTCCGCATCCGAGAAAATAATTGCCGGAACCCCCTTAAAACTGTTCGATCGGTTTAGCAGAATAACGAGAGGAATCAACCACATCCCTAAAGGATGTCGCATTTACCAAAGGCGGATCTGCCATTAGCTAAACAAAAAAAATTAAATCAAGAGACAGCCTTTACAACAGAAAGATAAGGGTCAAGAAACCTCCCTGATCCAAACCTGACCGGAGCCAAAGCCCGACGGCCAGATGAAGGAGAGCCTGACTAGTGAGAGCCGAACACCAAAGCCTGGCCGGATCTAAGGCCCGACGGCCAGCCACGGGAAATCCGGAATCGCCTCAGAATCGCCAAGAGGAACCCTAAAATGAGAGCTCAGTAAGTATATATATATATATATATATATATATATATATATATATATATATATATATATATATATATAAACCATGCATTCCATAAAACGAATCACTATTTTAGCAAATAGTGATATTAAGAATGGAGATCCTTTAGTGCTTTTTCTTAAAGTGAGAAGATCCTTTGGTGCAATAATGTGGAATGCATGGTTTTTCTTTTCGTTCATCATATCGCTACTTACATCAACTTATATTTTCTTATATGGTATCAGAGCGCTATCAGCTCCACTACTGACGACGTCATCATCGAACAACCTCCAGCTAAAACCAAACGAACCATACCCTATAATCTGAAGTTCTTGACATCCAACATCAAGAGCATAATCACCTATCAACTCATCACCGAGAACTATCCACAGTGGAAAACTTAAATCAAGAAACTATTTAACACCAACAGCTATCAAGGACATCTTGATGGTACCATCCCTCCACCCCACAAGACCATCCATGATGCAAACGGTAAAGTACGATTAAGTCCATCATACAACAAATGGCTTCTTGCCAATTAAAATTTGTTGCAGCCTTATTTTCCACCATTTTTCTCTTAATACTACCTCATTTGCCGAGCTTAGACACATGCTCGAACATTTGTCTCACATTAGAAAAACAAATACAATCAACCAATCGTTCACGAATCATTCAACTGAAGAGTGAGCTGAATAATCTCTCTATAAACGACAAATTTATGACATAATTCTTGACAAAAATCAAGGTTAAGTAGATCAGATCACCGCATCCAAAGTGAAGATCAATTTAGAGAATATCATAGTGTAAACGCTGAATGGATTGCCCTTCTAACAACCCATGATTGTTATTACTCTTAATTATGATTATTTAAACTCCAAACTCACTTTTATTATATTCAAACTGAATATAATGAAGTTTATCTGAACGAAGATAAATTTTGTTATTTAAGTGGGCATCAAAAATATAAAATAAAAAGTATATTTGCAAGAAAAATACTGCTTTTAATAAGAGAAATACTATTTAGATTCGTTGACGTGGCACCCATAAAAAACCATCTAATGAGATTTGGGCATCATTTCAATGTAAACTTAAAAAATAATATTTGTATTATTTTAATTTAAATAAATAAACATTAATAAAATAATGTCCAAATTCTATTGGATGAGTTTTTCTAGATGTCATGTCAGCGAATTTGAATAGCATTTCTCTTTAAACAAAACACAGCAAAATGTCATCTAAACAAGTGCACCAAATTTTCACTATTTCTTAATTGTTTTCTCACATTCAAAAACTGTGTGCTTAACATTAAACCAAAACTAGTTTGCTATAATTAAAAAGTAATTAAGGTCTTAATTATATTTAAGTGACTACACTCACTCCATGCGTCAATATTTGTGAACGCTGAATGTTACACTTTGTAGGTAACCGGATTTTTGCTACATGAAAATTAAGTTTTTAATAAATAAAAGATTGCATCATTGTTAAAATATCCTAAAAACAAAAGCCAACCCTAAAAAAATGAATGATACAGAAAATATCATAAATGGTGTAACACCGCCGTAGCTACATGAAAATTACGACTACAAGGGTTTAAATAGGATTACCGTTTGATTGACAATAATATGCGCAATGCCAAGACTATCACCATTAGTAGCCATTGTCTATTGCTTAGATCCTAAGATTTCAGTAAGTGTTTTCAGTAGTGTTGGGATGTGGAGACCATTTAGATAATCATGGAGGTGTCAACGAAGCTCTGGTGGGATTTCAGGAGGTCTCGGGGTGTTCCGGGACAAGTCAGGAGAAGTTCGAGAGCTCCAGAAAGCACCGACATACCCTGCAGTTTTTGCTGCCGAGAGCCAAGACGAGGGCACATCGTTGCGCACTGTGGAGCCCTGTGGTTCGATACTGGGGCACCTCGGCATGCTGTGGCACCTCATGGTAAGATATAGGGGGCTAGGCGCACCGTAGTGCCTGCAAGAGCCCAGTTTCGAACTTAGGAGGCCCTATAAGTATTTTGGGGGCATTTTTGATCATTTGGGAAGGCTTCTAGGACTGAAGTCAGTGAATTTGAACTTCTGTGAGAAATGTGTACTAGGAAAGCAAGAAAATATTATTTTTTCTAAAGGTGGAAGAGAGCAGAAAAGTAAAAAAGCTTGAGTTAGTGCATACAGATGTATTGGGACTAGCTCTCAGTCTAATGTATACATACATCCAGTTGGGAACCTGCGATGCCAATGCATCCTGAAATTCCCGATCAATGTATGCAACATTCCGTAACCCATAAATCATCACTGATACTCATACATCATTTCTGATACTCAAACATCATGCTTATGTTCATGCTCATGCTTCTAAGCTACATGAGATAAATCCAAAAATCCAGAAAATAATTTAAAATCCGATAATGAATTCAAGGTCTCCATTGTGTAGAATCCTGCTAAAATGATTATGACTCCTAAATTCTAGTTTCGATAATTGGTTAAGTTGAGAGTTTACTTAAAAAATCATAAGATGGGAAAATTGTATACACATATTTAGTATATTTACAAGAAAGGTGGCTCTTAACACTTAGTTTGATTAAGCCACCCTAATAAAACAATCTTCGATAGGAGGCATCACCCGATGGTGATTTGTATCTCAAGCTAAGTCATTAAAATGCCTAACTCACAATCACACTTAGCATCTCAAAGGGGGTGACTCAAATTACTTAGTTTGTTTAAGCCACACTTATTGAAGCGATCTTCGCTAGGAGGCATCGCCCGATGGCAAATTGTATTTTAATCAAACTAAGGAATGAGTCCCTATTTATAACACTCTTATGATCGATTGATTTACTCTAAGCGAGATTGTATCTGCTAAGCCTGCATGATATCACAAAGATAAATCTTACTTAGAGTGACTCAACCATTCCCGAATATTACTGAAATAATCCAATACTATGTATGGGTATACCCTATTATAACCAACCAACAATTTGGGTTCAGAAGATTCATTTAATCGACAAGAATTTATCAAGCTATTAATCCTTACTCTAAATGGGTGAGTCTTACACTAGGCTCCAAGAATGTGATTAAAAGATCACTCAATATTGATTTCTATCGTAAGGGAGAAGTTCCATTCTAACTACTTTAGGTGATTCCTACCATGAGGTGTCAAGATCAATTAACTTATGCTGATAGTCTTATATAAGAGAAAATCAAAGATCTAAAATTTAGATTTAGATAATTCAATCACACAGATTCAATATTAACCTTAGCACTTATAATTCAAAAATTTAGGATCAATACTAAATTAGATGTACTATTAGAATAATGTCAATTGAATTGTCTTGTAATCAAGTTGATTGATTAAGATTTAGATCTTAATCAAGGCAAGTTAGAGTTTAATCCTTAGCCTTACCAAAATTAAGACCAATAGTTAATTTAAAGGTCAATGGCAAATCAATGTATTATTAGTATATTATTGATGTCAAATTTTAGATTTAGATTAAGTATCATCTACTTAATCAAGTTCTCTAGATTCTTATGTTCAAATAGAGTTTAATGTTAATTTAAGCACATTTATGTGTCCAAATAAATGTTAAAGTTTTCTAATATACATTCTAATATCATAAAAACATAGGAATATAAAGATGACATAAAATAGAAGGTAATTAAGTGTGATGACCCACTTAAGTAGTAATAAGTTGAACTCTTAAACATTGAGGCACATTTTCAGATAACGGTGGAGTTCCTGATAAGAACTCCAAAGTTAAGCGTGCTCATGTGGGAGCACTCCCAGGATGGGTGACCTGCTGGGAAGTTATCTTCTGAGGGAAAAACTGTGAGGCCTTTCAGGCCAAAGCTGACAATACCTTGGTGCTTAAGAGTTTGGGCTGTTACAAATAGTATCAGAGCAAACTATAGGGTGTCAGATAGGAGCTAAGTGTCATACAGGGCAAAGTACCACTTCATTGTGCAGCCTCTTAAACCCATGATGGTTTAGGTGCTACATGATTGTGGGTACCTCTTGCGCCTGTAGGGGTCACCTCTGGTCCTATCTACCCAATGGATGGTTCTTGGATCTGTGAGTGAATACTGACAAGGACATCAGTTGCTTAAGTTGGGGAGATTGTGATGACCCACTTAAGTAGTAATAAGTGAAACTCTTAAACAGCAAGGCGCCTTTTCAGATAACAGTGAAGTTCCTGATAAGAGCGCTATGGTAGTTTGCTTCCAGGCCCTTATATTAGCTCCAAAAGCGTTGTGGCACGCTGTAGCATGTTACGGCGGATTCAATGCGAGGCTCGTGCACTGCGGCGCGCTGTGCAAAAACTATGAAGGGTCACATTTCGAGCTCAAATATTCTCAATCCAGAGCATTCCATGAGCGGTGCCATATATCAATGGAAAGATCTTTCCGATAATTTAAATTGATACCAAAATTGGCACAAATGAATTGTCTTAACTATACGAAACATGGAGTTAAAGATTCGGGTATACATAATGGATGAAAAATAGAGCATGAGATTTTCAAAACAATATGATGCCTTAATGAACCTTAATGGCTTCCAAATATAATCATGGATCTTCTAAAGATATAAAATAACATAATAGCAAAGTGAAGTAGACAAGGAAGAGGATACCTTAGCCTTTTAAAAGAGGTGGATGAAGATTTGGAAAGCTTGGAGGAACTTCTTTTTCTTCCTCTTCAGCACTAAGCTCAACAATGGGGGAATAGAGGAGAGGAGTTTCAGCTTTAACTTGATAGCAAGCAAAGAAGGAGGGGGCTGAGCTCCATTTAATGGAGGATAAGGAAGGGGTAGGCCATCAAGAGCTAGGGAGGCTAGGAGGCATGGGAAGAGGGATGGCCTTTGCCATTAAGCTTTGCCATTAAGGAGGGAGAGGAGAGGGGTTAGCCGAATGACGGTAAGGGGCAACCAGCAATGCAATTAAGGAAAAGAAAAGAAAGAAAAATAGGAAAAGAAATAATTAAATTTTTTTTATTTAATTATTTAAAAATTCAGATTTTAGAGACATGCTCTGAAATATCCCAAAAATTCACCTCAAGCTAATTTGGGGTGAGGAATTCAACGGCGAGTCGGATTTCGATTCTGACGATTAGTTAATTATGCTAATTTTTGGGATAATTGATTATATTAAATGGTAAGACTAGAGGTTTTTTTAACTCTGAATATTTTAATATAATTATACAAAAATTGTACAAAATATACAACATTGTGGTTTTTTTACTTTGCCTTACTTTAGTTTAGTACAAGTTTTATACAGTTTTTATACAGTTTTGTGGAGCACTAGTGGAGTCTCCTCAAGTCTTACTATTTTGTATAGTTTATTTTAGTTCAGTACTTAGCTTTTATGTCTGTATTTCATTAAACTGTTTGTAAATTCTGAATATGTTTTCTTTTCTTTTCTGAGACAAATGTTTCATACAGTTTCTGTGATGAATATTTCTGGATATTTGCTTTAGCTCTTCTGCACTCTATTTATACACTACTTATAGTTAGTATTGTATGCGATCAGTATAGTAGAAATGCTAATATCTTATACATATATTAGATTTTTCATGTATTTTACATTCAATATATGTATTGGTCTAATACTTAGAATAAGGATACTACTCTTATCTTAAGTATTAGCTCTCAACCCTCCTTGAGGTTGAGTCAGCAGCCCTTCAGATGGGTTTAGTTTGAGCTATTCAGGGAAACGGGATATTCCTCCCCGACTGCAGCTCCGCCGCATAATCGATTATGATTACCCCCTTTTGGGCGCAGCGACGGGGTGGGTATCGATGGAAATCTGATAATGAAATGATTCCAACCTTAGCAGAGCAATCTCATCCATACATAATTAGCTGAAATAGACCCTTAAGGAGGGTTGAGCCCACCTTATGCGATTGGAATGGCTAAGTATTAAAATAATTTTAGTACTTATCCTACATCTGCCATCTACAATCTTCTTAAGTCTAGTACTTAACCTCTAACCTTAGATTTGAGCTTGAGATCTTATCTTAAAAGGATTACTAGAGATCTTAGTCTTATATACAACCAACATAGTCAGTATATCTTAAATCTAACAAAATTCTACAATCTAAGATAATTAGTTCTATAAGTATCTATTAGGGTTCTTAAGACAAAAGGCTCATCAAGCAAGACCACTAGTCTTTCCTTTCCTTAATACTAAATTCCAAATATAAGGTTATGGCTTAGCTAACTTAATTAGGTTTTAAATATTTTACTATAGCCGCTCTCCCTCACCTCATAGTTTACTAAAACTAGGTTAAACCACTCTCTAGTATACGGAAACAAAGGTACTAAAATAAATTTAACTAATTCTTCAAGGTTTCCCTAATCAAATAGTTGTCTAAGGTAACTTAATAACTGCTCACACAATATTTAAGACCATACAATCTAATATACTATGTCAAACAACTATGGGTAGAACTACTTATCTATTCCTCTTTCTCTATCATAAGAGATGGGATCAAAGCTCACTAAGCTAAGGCTAACTAGGTCTACATTGATTTAAGTGTAATCCATACTTTTAAACTACTAAAATATCAAATCAATGCATAATCATTTTTGTCCAAGTTAAATTAAACAATAGGGTGCTTAATTGGGAAGAATCTTAAAATTTGATTATAATATTAATATTTTAAGATTTTAAGAATGATATTTTGAAATTGTCATCTAGATGGAGTGAAATCAGTGGATTCAAAGTCCTTATAGCCTAAGGATCACAATGAGAGGAAGTAGGGTTAATTTGGAGCACAATTAACTTAATTAGGCATTAATTACTCTAAATGGAGAATAGAAAGTCATTAACAAAGTCAGTCAAAACTTAAATTAGATATCATGTTATTATTCTACACATAATTTTAATTATTTTAGTATATAATTTTCCTATACTTAGATGAGTAATTAAAAGCTAGGGTTTCAGGTTTCTCCAACAGATAATTTCAAGATGTGTATTATATGTTGAAAGTTGGCGACAAGACCTTTCCAACGCACCCTAAAGCCCTAATTGGCATTGCCTTTACCATCAGAATGTTAGGGTTAAATTCTGGCAACCTAAGGTTTAATGTGGAGGCCTATTTTTTCCTCCAAAGTACCCCAATTGGTGTCAACAAGGTGCCATTGTGTTTCTTGGGTCAAGGTTGACCCAAGGAATACTTAACCGACGATGGAGGGAAGCTGGAACGTCGAGAAGCCATCGGTCACACTCGGGCACTGTACATCACTGTACATGCCCGAGTGAATTAAGCTCCAATTGGGCTCACTTGAGGCCAATTAGGTTTGACAATCAGTAGGGAATGAAGAATAATTGCAAAACAAAACTAAAGGAGATGAAATTGCGCAAGTATGGGAACAGGAATGGCATACCTAGAGTTCTCCAATCGCAGAGTTTGTCGAGTTGATTCTCTGCTCCGAGGGGTTGAGATCTCTTAGGTTTCCAAAAGCTTGGGTTCACGGAGAGGAAGGGAATGAGGGTCAGGATCTGGCTTATGCAAGCAGGAGAGGAAGGCAATGACGGGCCATGGCACGGCTCAGTGCCACGATCGCGATCGTGGCCGCGTGGAGGAACACGACAAAGCACAGTGGTATATTGTGTTTTGGTCGTTGGATCTATGATTTGATACGACGTCTAGATCAAGAAAGCGCTGCGGATTGCCTCACAACCATCCGATCTAAAAGGTGAATTGAATCGAACAATGTAGGTCGCCTGCCATTCAATCCAAACTGGTAATCCGCCATTAGTTCAATCATTTAATTAATTAAATGAATAGTTAAATAATACGATTAAAATTAATCAAAGTTTATTGATCAAATGAGCTCCAAAAATTTTCAAAAATTCACCTCTAGCTAATTTGGGGGTAAGAAATTTAAAAATAAAATTACATTTTTGGAATGTCCATTTAATTTTCTTGTTCTTCTAATTAATTAAATTCATTAAAATAATCAATTAATTCAAGGAACTCCAAGTTTACTCAAAATTTTAAGGATTGCTCCAAATAATATTTGGAGTTAGTGGTGAAGTTTTTAATTTAGTTGGACTATCCTAATTTAACAAACATAAACCCTCAACAACTATGTCATTCTTTGTGATATGTAACATTATCGACAAAACATGTGTTTCTCTGCTAATCATGGTTGAAGTATGGGATATTGTGGGACTCCTATAGTGACCATAAATGGGTTTAATTCATGATTTGCCTTATTATCCCTATGCCTATGGATGCAACAAATGTTTTGACCAATCATTTGATGATGAACTCCACTGATTTCCAACGTATGTCACTCTATTGATATCATTGTCATTGCTATTACTAAGTCATTATAGTATTTTGGTTGCTAAACTTGTCATCATATCAATCTATAAACAAAAACAACAATACCAAGCCTTAACTCCGCAAGGTGGGGCATGTCAATCTATGTAACTGCATATTTTATGAATTCACTCCATATGTTGGCACAAACATTATCCAATAATTGTAATGTAACTTGCTTGCAAACATCTACATTTGCTCCTCTTGAAACTTCTTTTCATGAAACAAAAATAGATTATATATAGCACATTCTTCCTTTTATAATGACCTGGTGAATGATTCTTCCACATTAAACTTTGATCACTTCCTTATTAATAAAATAGATAATACAAATCTCCCCCATATGATCATATATGGCCTCCATGCATGAGAGAAAATATAAATATAGATTGTAAACATCCATATATTAATAACTAGAGAGTGAAAAATAAGTTCTTAACAAATATAAGATTGCCATTATCGTTCAAAAAAATTTTTTATCTTAGTTTAGAATAATATTTCTATTTGTCACTTATTAGCTCTTTCAAAAATTTGTCTGAGTTGTGTATAATATGAGAAATCCTATTTAGACTTGCTAACGTGATGACATCCAAAAAAACTCATCCAATAGGATTTGGACATCATTTCATTAGTATTTATTTTTTTATATTAAAATAATACAAATATTATTCTTAAAATTTGTATTGAAATGATGTCCAAATTTTATTGAATGAATTTTCTTGAGTATCACATTAACAGTTCTAAATAGTATTTCTCGCATAATATTTATATTTAAAAGTTAGTTTAAAACATTTTTAGAAAGAAAAAAACAATTTATTCCTTGAGGTTTATATTTATTTATGTTACAAGTTTATGGATGCGTTATTCAAATTTCTAAATTATTATATTTTTCTATAAGCCTCATTACTATATATCTCATTTCTGGAATACTTTAACTTGTACCATGGTCAGCCGCCCTGAGAGTATTGAAGACATATTTTTTTCGATGGCCCAAAACAAAAAGAAGTAAAATCCATATTGGTAATCTCATGGATACTCTCATTCTTTGGTCCCTATGGGGGGCTAGAAATCAAGCAAAATATACAAAGTCTTCGTTTAACGCTGAATTTACTACTAAGAAAATTATTGCTGAGGTTAACTCTTATATCCAAATTAATGGAAAAAAGCTTCTTAGTTGGAAAGGTATTAATGCAGTTAGAACCAAAAGGCTTTTTAATCTGGATTAAAAAAGGGGCGGATGTTGTTTGTCCTGAGTTGTGAGCTTGTAGTTGGTAGTGGTCTCTCATTGGGGCTGCCCAACTGCCTCCCCAATTCTGTTTGGACTGATACAGGTCGTCTCCTTAGTTTGGTTGCTTCTGTGCAGATAAGTTTACCGATTTGTTTTGGCCCTGGTCCTTGTCTCAGGGTGACGTGGAGACTAAGATCTTTAGCATTCCATTTGTTCTGCTCTTAGTTGCTAGAGGGCACGTGATCTCTTGGAGGAATTTTTGGTTTCCTTTGGGAGGTCTGGTGGGGGATTTTCATTATATTTCTGCTGTAATTTATATTTTGGCTATGCTGGAATATGTTTTGTTAAAGAGGAAGTTTATTTGCTGGTGGCGTCTGTCTCACAGCAGGTATTGCCATAATTTTCGGCATGTAAATTTCGATGGCGCTGAGTCTATTTATCAAAGTTTGGAGTGTTGCACTAATGCTTTGTCTCCTTTTATGCTCGGGCCTATGTTGGTTGGGTCGATGTTTTGTGCTTTGTTATCATTTTCAAAGTTGAGGACATGTCAGTCGAAAATACTTATACTTTTATATATAGTTTCATTATTTGGGATGTGCTGCTGGTCAATAATCTGAGACTTGCGGTAAGTATTGAGCTTGGTTTAGTTTGCTCGTATGTGGAGGCCAATTCCATTTTGGAGCCTCAGCATTACGCTTTTGATATGAAGAGCACTATTTTTCAAAGTTTGTTTTCTTCTGGCATTCATCACATAAAGATTTTGGACTCTATTAATATGTCGGGCATATGTACAATTGCATATTTGGGTTGGAGATGCTTATGTTTTGCTGGCTGTTTTCACTCGTCGGTCCTTGTTGACCCTATCTTCATACGCGGATGTAGGTCCAGTTGCGTTGTATTTTGCTGCCTTTATGTTTTACAGGTGAACTTTCATCCGCTCTCCTGGCGTGCATCCGCCAGTCTTGTTGTGCCGATTTGTTGGAAGCTCAGGTCAACCCATTTTGGCGATGTGCTAATCTGGCGTTGGTGGGTCCAAGTTGGTCGTGCAGTTTGGTTTGCCTGTTTTTTGGGTTTTTTGTACTCTTACGTGGTTTGTTGTAGGTTTGGAGTTGTTTTTTGAGTCGGGAGACCTTTTAGGCTATACCCTGGGTCTCCTTTTTTTTTGGGCTGGATTCTGACTTCTAGTGTATAGGATCTTTGTAACCTCTCAGTCCCGGTCCTGTAAGTCCTTTTTAATGAAATGAAATCTGCCTAGATGGCTTTCCCAAAAAAAAAAAAAAAAAAAAAAAAAAAAAAATATATATATCTTATATTATATATATATATATATATATATATATTTTTTCTATAAGTCCCAAAAAAAAAAAAAAAAAAAAAAAAAAAAAAAAAAAAAAAAAAAAAAAATATATATATAATATATATATATATATATATATATATATATATATATATATATATATATATATAGATATTTTTTCTATAAGTCTCATGATCTCATTTTGAGCTCCACTCCGATATTAAGGGATGAGAGAAGCTTGCCACAGTTGACTTAATCCTCAACAATAACTTTAATCTTAAGTTAGCTTGAAACATTCACATAAAATATAAAATTCCAAGTTTTTAAACCTTGGTTTTGGCATCATAACATCCCTACGAACATGAGCTTATTCAAATGGAGACTTCATCACGATTTTATTAGCGTGGATGAAATTCTCATCACTCGGGGTTTTTGTCTACCTTCCAAATGTAATTGCTGTCACAACTCGGTTGCTAGCTCTGAAAGCATGGGCCACCTATTTTTTACTAGCCTGATTGCGCAGCTGTTATGGGCCACCTTTAACTCCACTAAAATTCTTAACCTACAGGTTTTCGATCTTAATTCGCTTATCTGTCAATGGAATGGTAATTTGATGAAGAAAAAGAAATTGCAAATTGACGCGTTACTCTTATGGAACATTTGGGTGGCTCGAAATCGGAAAAAAATATCATGACGGTGAATGGAACTTTTTAAAATTGAAAATGAATATTATTGCTGAAATTACTTTCATCATAAAATCTTTTCCGTCTAAGTCGATAAGCTGGCTTAATATCAATAAAGCTAAGTTTTCTGATTTATTTAATGTTGAAGTGCCTTAATTATTTTGGTTTCATCTGGGGGCTGCGAAGGTTCCATTTGATCGGGCTTTGCAATTGCTATAAGTCGCATGCTCATTTTATCAATATAATTTTGATGGTCAGAATGAAGATTGACATTTATGATTATGCTGGGCTGCAGTTTTTCCAGCCCGGAGTAGGTCATTACCGCAAGAAGATTGGTGTGCCGCAGTCCTCGTTGTTGCGAGTTCTGGTGGGAACCCGACTTCACGGCGTCTGTACCTTCGTCCGGGCTCTGGGAAATGTTGTCCGGCCTACTTATACTTCTGAATTTAGTTGGGATGCTGTCGAGTTATATTTTCTTTGGACTTGCCAAATGATTGGGGTTTTTGTGCTGGTGAGTCGGAGGTTCTGTGGCTGTTATTTTATTGCTAATTCATATTTCTCTTGTTGCTGTTGTTTAATGATAAATTGGCTGGCCCCATATAATGCGAGTACTTCTGATGGTTACGCCGAGGATGTGGACTTATGTTTGATATCCAAATCTGCTTTGATTTCTGAGATGGATGGTTGCGAAAATTTATGTACCGGATTCGATTCGTTGGGGTTATGCAGCTTGCAGGTACGCCGTTTAGATATTCAGTTACTAGCTTTTGTGATTTTCTTTGGCAGGTTAGCAAGATGGTTGTCAAGGAGCGAGGACCGAGGACTGTTTCTTTTCGCAAATTTTGGACTTTGTATTTTTTGGTTTGGGTGACCCTTTTAGGATACTCCCTAGGGTCACCAGATTTTGGGTTGGCTTTGGGATATTTAGATATAGGTTTTTTTTGTAACCCCCAACCCATTTTGTATCCTTTGACTTCAGATTAATAAAACTTACAGGTTTAAACTAAATATATATATATATATATCAAAAAAGCGCTCTAGGGTTCCTTTGCGTCGCTCGTGTCTCACCGGTGCGACTTGGGCCTCTCTCCTTCGTCGGCTCGGCCGACGTAGCCCCGTCAGTCGGTGGGCTGGCCTTCCTGCTGGTCTTTCCGGGTGACTTCTTTCCTTTCCTTATTTATCTTTTTTCTTTGTATTTCCTCTACTTTTTATTTGGCTCATTTTTGTGCTCCGGGGTCATTGTTCTTGAGCTTTCATTATGAGTTAATGGCTGATTCCCCCTTGGTGAGATCCTTTCGAGAGGTGTTAGAAAGCCCTCCCTCCAACACCGTTCCGGCTAAACCTATTACGTACTATAATGGTTGTCCTGCGATTTTGTTTTCGGATGATGAAGTTTCGCTTTTGGCAGCTCCCTTTGAACTTACTTTAGTTGGCAAATTCACTCGAACGAAGCCCTGCTTCGCTCTTGTGCAAAGATTTATCAATCACTTAAAACTGATAAGGGCTGTTTCTATCCGTTCGCTTGACTCCTTCCGTATTTTTCTTAAGTTCTCTTCTGACTTAGATTACGCAAAATGTTTCTCTAAGGGCTCGTATGACATTAACGGTCACACTATGAAATTGTTCAAATGGAGTCCTTTCATTGATGTGAATTTTGATGTCCCTATTGCTCCTGTGTGGATTAATTTTCTAGGTTTAAGATTGCAGTACACTTCGAAAGAGGTGCTCTTTAACATTGCTTCAGCTTTTGGTAAGCCCCTGCATCTTGATGAAAACTCAGCAACACAACGTAATGTCGCTGCGCCTCATATTTTAGTGGAAGTTAACCTAGAAGCCTCTCCCCTCGATAGAATCTGGCTTTCGGAATTGAAAGGCTATTATCAAAAAGTTTTGTATGAAAGTTTACAGTCCTACTGTCACCTCTGTAACACGATTGGTCAAAAGGCCACCGCGTGTCCACACTTATGTGATCGTGCTGCGGCGGAGGTTTCCTCTTTGGCTATCGATCCTGTTGTTGTTGCTGCCATGAAAACCATGATTTCTCATGTTGTGGCTAATGTTAATAACGCTAACACTGATTTTAATCCGCAAGCTATTTTGTTGAATGACGATAATGCAGGTCAATCCCAGGTTTGTCAGCATGAGTTTCCTGTTACTGATAATGCTAAGGTTTGTATTGCTGGCCTTGAGAATTCAAATTCGGATAATATTTTTGTGTCTGTGCATGCTGAAAATGATGTATTTATTGGGGATCCTCTTGAGCCTATTTTTAAAAATACTCCAGCTAATGATATTTCTTGTAATGACAACAACGTCCAAGCGGAAATTGATATTACTAGCCTTCCTTCGGCTGCGGTGGCTATTTCTGATATTTCCTTGCATAAGGTTTGCCCTGGTAACGCCGAAAATGATTCTATGAGCGTTGATGACAATCTTGAAAATTTTATTTATAACGTTGATAACTTTTCTAATCAAGTCCCCAAGAAGGCTCTCATAATGATAATACCCCAAGTATTATACTTGCTTGTAATTCTTTACTAGTTGCAGATAATTATGGTGCTCCTCCTCCTGTAGTATCGGATGGCTTGGTAATCGGCGAGCCTGTTGCTAAGAATCTGAAATGCAGTGATAGTGTTTCTCCTGAAAAGTTCTCGTCAGTTAAATTTTCTGGTGAGCAGGTAAGTGATTCTATGGACGTCCGGGAAAAGGTTTACCTGCCTAATTTAAATAATGATGTTTTTACTGAAGTTGATAACTCTAATGGCATGCCTGGTTTGAGTAACTGTGAAAATAGTTGTGCTGAAATTGTTTTGTCGAGTCAACCCTCGAAACTCGTGCTGGAACCATTTGGTATTGTCTCCTCCCCGGTTGCTTCGGTTAGGGTTCTTTATAAATCTGGTTTGGCGGTGATTTAGTCACCTTCCTCTCTAAATTCTGATTGCCTTGTGGTGAATAACTGTAAAACTCCCCAATCCCCTTTAATTGGTGAGAAAAACTGTATTCAAAATACTCTTAAAGAGCCCTCTCCTTTTTTCAACACTAACAGATTTAACCCCATTGCTTGTTTAGAAGAATCCTCCGGTTTAATCAAAATGAAAAGCTTAGATCAAATAACTAAAAAACTTCCAAAAACTAGTATTTCTAAACAGAAGGTTCATTCCATACCTTCTTTGGTTGATCAATGAATATCCTTTACTGGAATATTAGAGGTCTGGGAAACCTATCCTCTAAGAATCGGCTTAAGCACTTATCCATGGAACATAAAAATGACATTATAGCAATTTTTGAACCTAAACTTCAAAGCAATTATTGCCAAAAGATCCAACATTTTCTTTATTTTGAGAATAGCATTACTTCTCTTTCTAATAAGATTTGGATCTTTCGGAACAACTCTTAGAATATTGATATAATTAATCAATGCGATCAAGCTATTAATTTGAAAGTGTCCAACCAAAACTTTTCCGGTTTAATCACTTATGTGCATGCTAAAAACCTTAGAAGTGATAGGCAATTCCTTTGGAACTTTCTTAAAAACAACCCTACAAACAACCTCTCTTGGCTCGTGGGTGGAGATTTTAATTCCATCCTCAGCCCAAATGAATATAAAGGTTACTCTCTTAATCACTGAGTGTCAACGTTTGAATTTAACACTGCCCTTTTTTATTGTGGTTTAGATGATTTTAACTATACGGGTGCTGCTTTCACTTGGTCAAATGGCTACACCAAGCATTATTCCTTTATTGTAGTTGCTACGGCCTCCCTAGACTTCTAGAGAAGTTCAAACGCCTTCAGAAAGATCTTAATGACTGGAATCATAACGTGGTTGGTAACATTTTCACAAAGGTGGCTTCCCTTGAAAATCAAGTCAATATTTTAGAAAACATTTTTGATTCTCAACCAACCATCGATAATAAAATCAAATTTTCAAAAGCTAAAGTTGATCTGATTCAATGTCATAATAATATTGAATGTTATTGGAAACAAAAATGTAGTATCCGGTGGAAGCTTCATGGAGAAAGAAATACTAAGTTTTATCACAAATGGGTTAACAAACACCGATCTAAGAATAAAATTCATTCGATCATCAATTCGGAGGGAGTAACTCTATCCAAAGTTGAAGATATCCATGAATCGACCATTAATTATTTCTCAAACATTCTTTCATCCGATTCGAATCACCAAAGTGTTCTATCGTTACGCTATCCCGAACCTGTGATTACCCATTCTGAAAATCAATCCCTAAATGCAATGCCTTCAAATGAAGAAATCTGGGAGGTTATTAAAAACCTTAATCACGACTCTTGTCCCAGCCCGGATGGTTTCCCTATTGTTTTTTTATAAGAGCTTTGGGATATTGTGGGAGAAGACATTTGCAATGGGGTCAAAGAATTTTTTTGCAACATCCCTCTTCCAAAATTTTTCTCCCACTCCACCATCAACTTAATTCCAAAAATCTCTGCTCCCTCTAGGTGGAACCATTTTAGACTCATTAGCCTTTGCTCCTCGATAAATAAGATCATTTCTAAATTAATTGCAAATCATTTAAAAGACCTGCTCCCCAAGATAATTGAACAAAATCAAAGAGGTTTTATTTCCGGTACACACATTCAAGATAATATCCTTGCCACTCAAGAATTATTCCATTGCCTTAACAAAAAAAGTAGAGGTCACAACATAATTCTCAAGTTAGATACTGAAAAGGCTTTCGATAAACTTGATTGAAACTTTCTTTTAAAATTGTTACAAGCTTATGGTTTCAATATATCTTTCATCTCCAAAATCAAAAATCTAATTTCAAATATTTGATTCTCTATTTTAATTAATGGAGCTCCAGCTAGTTTTTTTAAATCCTCTAGAGGGCTTAGGCAAGGGGACCCTTTATCCCCCATATTGTTCAATCTAGCTATCAACTATTAGTCCATTAATCTCAATAATTCTTTTAGGTTGGATACCAATCTTCAGTTCAAAGTGGGGAACAAACTCATGATCTCTCATTTGGCCTACGCTGACGACTTCATCATTTTCTCTAATGCCGATAAAAGAAACATCATAAAAATCAAATCGTTACTTAATACTCTTGAAAGAGACTCGGGGCTTAAAATCAATTGTGTTAAATCAAACTTATTCATAAATAACAAAGCAACTTCTCTTTTAAAAGATTATATATCGACTAAACTTGGTTTTAAAGAAGGCAAATTTCCCTGTATTTATCTGGGGATTCCTATTTTTAAAGGCCCGAATAAAAGCATATTTTACAACGGGCTAATTGAGCAAATCCTCAAATGTATTCAGAGTTGGGAAAACATTTACTCTCTCAAGGTGGTAGACTCATTCTAATAAAATATATCCTTAAAACAATCCCTCTCTATTGGCTTGAAGTTACCTCGCCTACCAAAACGGTTTTGACTAAAATTAATATCATTTTTAACAAATTCTTTTGGGGGAGTAGCAAAGGCTCCAAGTTAATCTGGACCAAATGGGAAAATATTTCCTTCCCCATTAAGGAAGGAGGCCTTGGAATTAGAAATCTTGAAGTCATTCACAATGCTTTATCAACCAAACTTTGGTGGAACTTTCGAACCAGTAAAAATATTTGGGTTGATATCATTTATACCAAATATTGCTCCACCGTTCATCCGGTTCTTGTGCCTAGGAAGATCACGGACTCTAATACTTGGAAGAGGATGTTGGACTCTAGAAATCTTATGGAACATTTAATTGTTTGGACCAATATTGACTCCTCTTCCTCGTTTTGGTGTGATGCTTGGAGTGATCTTGGTCCCCTTCATTTAAGCTGCAATCCAATTCTTCCTAAGCTTACTCTGGGGGAATGTCTCAACAACTGGAACAGCAACCTCATCAATTCTATCATTCCTTCTAACTTTCAGGACCACATTATAAATTCCACCCCAAGTTTGGTGCCAGAGAAGTTTGCAACTGCTGACATTATAATCAACAATAAGTTTAATCTTAAGATTGCGTGGAACATTCACAGAAAGCATAAAATTTCTAATTTTAAGCATTGGTTTTGGCATATCAACGTCCCTACACTCATTAGCTTATTCATCTGGAGGCTGTACCATGACTACATAAGTGTTGATGTAACTCTTATGTCTAAAGGTTTTAATCTTACCTCTAAATGCCATTGCTGTCCCTTTTCGGTTGCGAGCACTGAAAGCACTAGCCACCTGTTTTTCTCTAATTCTTCAGCCTTATTCTTATGGTCCACTTTCAACAGCATCAAAATTCAAAATCAGCTCGTGTTTGATCTTCCTTCCATTATTGCCCAATGGAATGTTAGGATTACTAAAGTAAAGAAGCTGCAGCTCTCAAACTTAATTGACGATTACATTTCATGGCATATTTGGGTGGCCCGAAACAAGAAAAAATATCATGATGCTGCTTGGAATTGCATAAAGTTGAACCTAAATATTATTTATGACATCAATTCCATCATCAACAATTTCCCCTCAAAGTCGATCTGCTGGAATAACATCAATAAAAATCTTTTTGCGGATTTATTTTATGTTGGAGCTCCTTAAAATTCCTGGTTGCCTTGATTATAAGATTGTGTTTTATTTTATTTTGCTGTGCATCTCCTCTCCAATTGTGATTTGCCTTAATATTTTGTTGAAGGATAGTTACTGTTCTAGCAGCTGGATAGTCATTGATCTTGTTCCCAAGAAGACCGGTGAGCCGCAGTACTCGTCGAATATTCGAGTGCTGGTGGGAGCCCGGCTTCACGGCGGCAAGGTCTTCGACCAGGCTGGCGGGCTTTATCCGTGGGATAATTATCTGTTGTTAATTATTTGGAAGCTTTGTCAGCTGACGGCTGGGTATCTTTTTCAATCGGGTTGGTGGATTTATGGCAGAGTTTCTGCTACTATTTTTTGTATTTTGGTGTACTATGGTTCAAAGCTGTAGATATTTAACTTATATGATGGTTATGTGTTCACGGTTTATCCCTATACCATCTTTAAAAATTATTTTCATAGAGATGGGCTGTTGTCTCTGTTTAGAAAGCTGTTGGTTTGTGTGTGCTTTGCTGCCAGAAATTGTTTTGATGTAGTGGGTTTGGCTGCCAAGTATATGAGGTTTAAGTTCAATTTGATATTGGGCTTCTTTGTGTGTTGGCTGAGAATATGTTGGAAGGGATTTTAGTATTCGCTCCTTTGTGGGCTGGAGAATTAGCTTTTATAGGTTGGCATGTTGTCTGGAGGTTTATAATCGTTCTCTAAGAATTAATGTTATGGGCACTTTTGATTGGAAGTCGGTATATGCGCTTCATTGTGTGCGGTGGCTCCTACCTTATCAAGGGCTTCTTTCTTTGGAAGCTGCTAATAATCTCTCCTCTGGAAGCATGCAGCTTTCTACCGAATCCCCTCTCACGTTTCGATCTTTTAATCCTGTGGCTGTCACCTGTCGAATTGCTTGGGACATCATCGTGTATATCTTGGCGCATCCTTCAGGTATGCCTTTAATTTTTATTGATGAAACAATTTGTGAGTCTATTTTGCAAGTCTTAATCAGGGTGGTCTGAAGTTGTTGATTGCTATCTTGGCATTGTCCCAACTTTGCTTTTTTTTATATTTGTATTTTTTTTTTTGGGCAGTCCTTTTAGGTTACACCCTAGGACTGCATGCTTTTGGGTTGGCTTTTGGCTTTATAGAATTAGGTTCTCAATGTAACCACCCAATCCGTTTTGTACCTTTAGCTTTTATTAAATAAAATTTACAGGTTTTTGTAAGAAAAAAAATAATAAATAAATAAATAAAGACAAAATATATATATATACAAGGATAAAACTCATTCAATGCATGAGAAAAAATTTCAAAGATCACAAACAATTCTTCAGCAAACACAGCAAACAACACTGTAGGACTCTCTCACGTTATCTTTTTATATCATATAAAATTGCAAACAAAAGAGAGGGCAAAATTATATGTTTCAACCATATGGAAATAAATTAGACTTGCCTTTAAACGAAATTACAACAACTCCTTGCCAAGTTAAGATTTGTTCATGCGGCAAAAAACTGTGATTGATGTTCTAATTAGTTTATACCAAAATAATTATCTCACACAAACAAATCAAATTTCAAGTAATATTTTTAACTGTCCATCTTTAAGAAAAAAATTCATGTAAGAAATATTTTTCGTAAGCAACGTAAATGAACTGTTCAAGCAGCATAAATGAAAGGGCTGTAGTGGAAGAAATTGCGGCTGTGAAACTCAAGCAAAAAAGAAAAGGGCTGCACAAGCGATGACAGCCCCAAATCTGTGTCGGACGCCTTGAGTAAATAGTTAATCTCCAAGTGTTCCCCTTCGGTGATCTCCTCTGGTGAGACCGGGTTGATTCCCATAATATATAGTCGCTTGAATGGGAAGTCAAAGAGACAATCTCTGCAGTAATTTCAAACGAGGAAAAACTGAGAAAAATTGAAAATTTAATAAATATAAAAATCGATATAAATCCTTTCACTCACGAAAAAAATCCCCATAATATATCCACTATAAGAAAATCAGATTTTCACATTTCATTCTCTTTTTGGCATAAATCTCAAGTGTTTGTACTATACTTGTGAGATGTGTGTGCTGCCTCTTAAGCAAGATAAAATTCTTTTTCAAACTTCTAAATAGAGATCTACTCATATTATCTTAAAAACAACAAATTAGTTCTATAATAATAAAAAAGTTCTAGCAATGTGAAATTTGAAAGTAAAAGGAAATGATAAAAGGCAAATTTTTGTGGATCGCAAAAGATTTTTAAAAAAATGATCAAGTTACATTTGTTGAATACTTCTGTAGATTCAGTCAAACAATAAGAAATAGTTCTCCAGGAATTAATAAAAGGTCACAAAAGCACAATGGATAAAATTCTCTTCCTTTTCTTAGTCTAATGAACAGATCCTTCAATTTCAATGGGTCATCCACTTATCAATACGATTTAAAAGAGATATTCACCTTGAATTAGGATCATGCATCCAACTTCAATATTGTTCAGTATCTCCCCCCACACAATTCCAAGCTCTTTAATGGATAAGATGAAGCACTTGGCCCCAGTCTCTCTATCCAAAGTAAAGCCCTAAATCATTAGCCCAAAAAAAAGCAACAATTAGAAACAAAATGGTCAAGATTCGCATAATAAATCAAAGAGAAAATAAAAATCTGAAATTGGATCACAGAATAGCTTGGAAGCTGCATCTTTTGCAGTTATCATCTATGCTAACGACGGCTGCGCCAACGGCGTCACTTTACAGAGGGAAGGAAAGCTCAACATATGAACTGCTCCGCAGAGGGAAGGAAAGCTCGATTTTTTTTATTTTAATCGCGAACTGTGAGCCCTCCCAATTAACCGCGAGCTCTGAGCAGTTTGAAAGAAAAGTCACACCTCTTCAAATCTCACACATTTTTTTTTTTGCAAAAATTCATTTTTTTCTGCTGATGTTGTTTTTTAACCGCAAGCTGTGAGAGCTTTTGCGTAGCTCATATTTATCTCACCTATACACATATACTAAATAATAGATAATAGATTGGCACATATTTTTCTTGTGAACTCTAATTATATTACTATGTAGAAGTTAAACTCTTTATTTAGGGGTCTAGAAACCATTTGAGTGACTTTCATAGTGTCACCTCCCAAAGATATAATTCATTGAAAGAAATGTTCGATCATTGTTATGTATAGCAACAAAATATTATTAAAAGAACTTTCAGTAATCGTAAAGAAAGATTTCAAATCTTAGCAAAATTGTGTAAATATCCATTTAACATTTAGGATAATATTATCATTGTTTGAAATCTTAGCAAAATTGTGTAAATATCCATTCAACATTTAGGATAATATTATCATTGTTTGTGCATAATTTCATTGGATGATATTTACTTCAATTTGTTGCACATATAAATGTGACATAATCGTGATCCTTGTGAAGTTACAAATGATGATATTGAACTGGACAAAAAAACATTAACAAAAGAGATGATGCGAGGTGCTACTCTATAGAAGTCTATTGCATTCTCTACTTGAAATTCGTAAGTGATTTTTCAACTTAATATAAATTTATTTCATCATTATTTATTATTACTATTATTATTATTATCATTATTATTATTGTTATTATTGCTGTTGTTGTTATTATTATTAAGGATTATAGAATATAGAATATTCACTAAACTTAAACATAGAGTGAATGGGTTGCAAAATGGATGCACAATAAAGAAAAGATCTTAGGAAGATCAATAATGATGAAATTTTATCTAAGAATGTTTATTAGCATGTTTTTTAATTAAGCAATAATAAAATTTTTATCTCAAATTAAAATTATGCATCCATTGATTTTGAAATATCATTTTATATGAAAAACTTAGAATAGCTCTCATAGATTTTATTATTTAATATGATATTTTTTCAAATATAACAAACTATATTAACTACAAAAATCTACAAAAATATTTAGCTAAACTACTCTCGGAATTTAGCAAAATTTATTAAATCTAAAACTAAACAATTTTCATAAACTAAACAATTTTCAGTATTAAACAAAGTCTAGACCCAATTAAAAGTTCAAGCCCAAATTAATAAATTGAAAATAATCCAATCATCCCCATTTTTTTCATACGATTCCATAAGTGAAACCATGATTGAACGATATAATTAAAACCACAACAACAAAGCAAATTAATCTTACATGCCAGATCCACAACGGCTACGTAGACTGGACACGATGCCCTTGCAGATTCCTCTGTTGTTACAAATTACCTTCATGAATCGGAGAATATAAATTAAAATAGGTAATAAAAATCAATCACCATAAATCTGATTCACAACAAACCAGGGAGTTCGAGATCGATAAAGGAAGAGCTCATCTCCGCGCAGAGCTGGAAATCGGTATAACGTTGGATGGCAATGGAGGAGAGGTCGTTGAGGGATCCGCATAGAGTACAGGTCCATGCCCATTGCTCGTATATTAGCAATAAATAAATTAAAATATATTGCATTAATCATAGCATCAATTTTATATTTAGCTCTTAGAGCACTATTTTCATTTAAACAATGCAATCTTGTGTTTCATTACTTTAAGCACTTAAGCAATACATCTGCTATGATCACGCAACATAATAGATGCAATACAGTTCATCATACTTACAAACAAAAAATGAACAAGAATCACGCAAATGCCTGCGAGCAAAAGAAAATCGCACCTACCGAATAAATGAAAGAAAAAACTAAGGCGACAGGAGAAGCTACCAAATATTTTGCCTGCAGAGCGCCCCACTTTTTGCGTGAAAGCAGAACACAAAAAATAGGAATCCCGATCGCAGCCATTTTATGCAAAACTCTTCCGACGAGCAACGCGGCCTCTATGACAACAATAATGACATCAGCCACCTCCTGCACAATGCATTTGTTCCCCTTAAAAGATGACGGTTCCTCTTCTCTGAATCTCGCAATACAGTCCAGCAAATCCTGGCTGCACTTCTAGCTCAAGTAATCGTCCGCAGCAGTAGAAATAGCATCAAGATCAAGCAAAAAAGATGAACTTTTGGGCGAAGAATGAGGTGAAGACGAACTGTTTCTGGCTTGAATGCAGGTGTCATAGGCCATACACCAAGCGTCGAGCCCGTCGCAGGGCATCCGTTGTACATAATCCTGCAATGCTTGTCGTATCTCAGGAAAGGCGGCACTTGCGTGCAAAGTTTTTCAGGCTAAAGGAAACAGGGATGAGAGTATTGGGAGGAGCAAACCTGTGCAGTGCTCTGACATGCACTTCGTGCTGCACTCTCGCTTGCTCTGTTTCAAAATGGGAAGAAAGGTCAGAGGGGAAATGAGAAATAAAGACAGGGGAATCAGAAAGGGGAGACTGCCGTGCTGTCGGAGAGGATGCCGATGTTGAGAGCTTTGGATGAGGGGAGGAAGAGAAGTTGTCTTGATTTGGCGTCCATTTGATGCGTATTTTCGAAATGCTCTGACAATCAAGGGGGTGAAGTTCTCACTGAGTCTCTTCAAATTCCTTTGTTCCTCTCTCCTCACTCGATTTCACCTTTTACAAATGGCCTGCTCGCACACACTCTCTATATTCTCTCACCTATATACACATATATATATATATATAATATAATATAATATAATATATATATATATATATATCATATATACTTTTTTCCTGGCTCGGCTCGAGAGCTAGGTCTGTGCGGCGCTCTTAGGGTTTCCTTTTTCATTCTTCTTCCGTCGGCTTGGCCGACGGACGGGAGCTCTCTGCGGCTGTGGCCTCGGGTCTTCTACTCTTTCCTTTCGCATCTTTAAGTGTTGGCGGGTATGTCTGATCTGCCTCAGTCGATTCGATCTTTTCGTGATGTGGTGGAAGCTGCTCCATCGTCTTTTTCCAAATCGATCGTAAGTTTCAAAGGTATGCCTGCTCTCCTATTTTCGGATGAAGAAGTTAAGAACCTAGCTCAACCGCACGCTCTAAAGTTGGTAAATTTGCTCGCCCCAAACCTCATTTTGGGTCGATTGATGGTTTCATCAAAGGTTTAAAACTTGTCGGTTCTGTCAATATTCGTTCTTTCGATAATCACAGAGTTTTTTTCTCCTTTGAGTCAGATCTTGATTATGCTCGAATTTTTGCTAAAGGTACTTTTGATATAAAAGGTAACCCGCTCCGTTTCTGTAAATGGGATCCTTTCTCGGATGTCACTCATGACGTTCCTATTGTGCCGGTCTGGATCAATTTACCAGGGCTGCGTTTGCAATTTATTTCTAAGGAAATTCTCTTAAATATTGGAAAGGCGATTGGCCGTCCGCTACAACTTGATAAAAACACTGCGATTCTTAAGAATATTGTGGCACCTCGTATGCTTGTTGAATTAAATATTGAGTCTCCTCCCCCTAAGTCCATTTGGTTAGGCTCCATTGACAAAGGTTATATGCAAGAAGTTGTTTACAAAAATATGCCATTATTTTGCTCTTGGTGTTGTACTTTTGGCCATAATAAAGATTCATGCTCCTTTAGACAATGTAATTCCCCTATAAGAAACAAGAATAGAGAACTGACCATACAAAATTCCTCTGCCAATGTAATGGGAAAGGATGCTGAGCAGCTAGATGGGGATATTGTTGTGGATTTAGATAAGAATTTGGGTGTTGATTCCCCTTGGGGTGATGTGGGCTTTGTTGCTCCTAACTCTCTGCAGGGTGAATTTTTGCTTGAGAAACCTGGTGGTTCTGCTATTTTGCCGCTTGTTACCTTGGGGGATGTTTCTGTTGGGCCCTCGCTAATGGAAAATTTGTTAGCTAGAAATGATTCCCCGGTGTCAAATATTGATTCTTTAAATGACGTTTTGGCGGAACCGAATATTGTTTTTCAGCCGGATAAAATTGAAAATTTATTTGAAATTTCTATTGTGACTGCTAATATCGATTTGTCTGTGGTTAATAATTCTATTATACATGTGGATGTCTCCCCCTCCTCGTGAAGAGGATGCCCATGTTCATGTTTTAGAACCTGCTTCTAACGTTTTATTGCAGAATAATTTAAACCTGGAAAAATGCTTTCAAGTCCCAAAAAGACCGGTAAGAACCCAGCATTGCAGATCCTCCTCTTCAAGGAATCCAAACACCACTACGGCAAACCGTTTCAAATCTCTATCAACCCTTGCAGATATTGGTAGTGAAGTGGAGGTATGTGAAAAGGTTCTTTCTTTATCTCATGCGGTTAAAAGCATTCAGAAGACCTTTCCAGGTTCTTCTTTTGTTTCCTTATGAAGTCAATTTGTTGGAACATTAGGGGCATTGGCAATGTCTCCTCTCTTAACAGGTTTAAGCATTTAATTTTGAACATAAAATAGATATTGCTACTCTTTTCGAACCAAAGATGAATTCTAGTTATATTGAGAAAGTTAAAAAATGTTCTAAACTGGAGAATGCTATGGCTTCTTTATCTAACAAAATCTGGGTGTTGTGGTCCTCTAGTTGGAATGCGAAACTCATTGATCAATGTGATCAAGCCTTGCACATCAGATTTTATAACGAGAAAGAGAATTTTTTATTTACTTTTGTGCATGCCCATAATTTGCGATCTAAGCGGTTGGAGCAGTGGTCTTTTATTAAACAGGTTGCCTCTTATTCTATTCCGTGGGTTGTTGGGGGTGATTTTAATGCGGTTATGTCTTCAAATGAATATAAAGGGTATGCCAGTGATTTTTCTAGATCTACCTTTGACTTTAATTCTGCAATGCTCGAGTGTGGCCTTGAGGATTTTAATTATTCGGGGGCTCATTTTACTTGGAACGCTGGGAGAAAATTTGCTAGGCTGGACCGCTTTCTTATGAATAACTTATGGTGTAGTTCTTACACCAACTTTAAAAATATTTCTTTAAATTCGGCTGTCTCCGATCACAAGCCTATCCTCCTCAGTGCTTGGAACGTTGTTAACACTATGCCTAAATCCTTTCGTTTCCAACTCTTTTGGCTTCAAAGAGAGGATTGCAATTCCATTGTTAGAGATTCGTGGAATCTCCCTTGTGACTCTTTTGGGCTGTACAGATTGGTGGAAAAGTTCAAAAGATTAAGAAAAACGCTTGGAATTTGGAATAAAATGCATATTGGCAATATTTTCTCTAACGTTTCCTTTCAAGAAAAATTAGTTTCTTCACTTGAGTACAATTTTGAATTGGATCAATCGGTTGCTAACAAAATTAAATTAAATGAAGCCAAAGCAAATCTGATTAGAAAGCATAACAAATTGAAACCTTCTGGAAGCAGAAACGTTCTCTAAATTGGAAATTATAAGGTGAACGAAACATGGCTTTTTATCATAATTGGGTTAAAAAACGTAGACACATTAATCACATAACTGAAATTATGGAGTCTGATGGTTGCAAGCTCACAAATTTTCTTGACTTTCAAGGCTCGGTGGTCAATTACTTTTCTGAAAGTTTTAAAGCCCCCCCTAGTAAGGAGATCTCTCAAGTTAACAAAATCAGAGAGCCTAATTCTCAATTGTCAATAGAAAATAATAACTGGCTAAACTTGCTGCCTAGTGAGGAAGAGATATGGAAAACTATAAAAAGCTTAAAAGATGGGGCTTGTCCTGGGCCAGAAGGTTTTCCCGGTGAATTTTTCAAAACTTTTTGGAAAATAATTAGGGTGGATGTCTGTAATGGTATAAAAGAATTCTTTTATGGTGCCTCTTTGCCCAAATTCTTCTCTCACACCATGATTTCCTTAATTCATAAATCGGAAAAGGCATTGTGGTGGAACAACTTCAGACCGATCAGTCTTTGCTCCACCATAAACAAAATCATCTCCAAGATCCTTGCCATAAGGATCCAATCCATTTTACCCCACCTAATTGAACAAAATCAATCCGTTTTTGTCCCTGAGAGACGTATTCAAGATAATATCTTTGCTGCTCAAGAAATGTTACATACCCTTAAGAAGAAGTGCTAGGGTCAAAATTTAATTTTGAAGCTAGATCTTGAAAAGGCCTTCGATCGGCTTGACTGGTCCTTCCTGCTTCATTCTCTCAAAGTCTACGGCTTCAGTGATAGTTTTATTTTAAAAATCAAAAAGCTAACCCATCACAATTGGTTCTATGTTTTACTGAATGGTCATCCTTCAGGTTTCTTCCCTTATGAAAGAGGCCTAAGACAAGGAGATCTGCTTTCCCCTCTGTTGTTTATCCTTGCAATGAATGTGTGGTCCATTAATATCAACTCCCTATTTCGGCTGAACCCTTCAATGCATTTTAATTTAGGGGGAAAAATTATGGTGTCTCATTTGTCTTATGCTGATGACATGATCATCTTCTCCAATTGTAGTTGTATTGCTTTGAAAAAATTGGCGGCTCTTCTTGCAGATTTAGAAGTTGCTTCTGGGCTGAACATTAACATTGGTAAATCCAACTATTTTGTGCACCATAAAAATCCTCCAAGCATTCATTCCAAAATTACCAAAATTTTTAATTTCAAGAAAGGAAAACTTCCCTTTATTTACCTCGGCGTCCCTCTTAATATTGGTCATAACAAAACCTCAAACTTCAAAATGTTGATAGACAAAATTTTCAACAAATTAAAAGGTTGGGAGAACAAGTATCTCTCTCAGGGATGAAGGCTCATTCTTATTAAACATGTTCTAAATACGATTCCTCTCTTTTGGTTAGAAGTTTGCACTCCAATGAATCAGGTGATAAAAAAGCTCTTTGCCACTTTTAATAAGTTCCTGTGGGTTCATCCCAAAGGGAACAAGATCATTTGGTGTTCTTGGAAGGAGGTCTCTTATCCTTATGCTGAAGGGGGTCTTGATATTAGAAACCTTAATGACATCCACAAAGCTTATTCTCTTAAATTATGATGGAAATTTAGATCTTCTGGCACTCTTTGGGCTAAAATTCTGTTGGCAAAGTATTGTGCTACTTTGCACCCGGCCGTGGTTAAAAATAAGATTACGGATTCCCTCGTCTGGAAAAGAATGCTGAGTGTGAGAGATATGATTGAAGATGCTATTAGCTGGGATTCTATTGATGATTCGTTATCTTTTTGGTATGATGGTTGGAATAACAATAAAGCTTTTTATCTAAATAATAGAGAAATCAAGTTGCCTAATCTTAAACTTGGAGAGGTTTTCTCGCAGGACTTGGGTTGGAGTTTGCAGTCGGTTCAAGCTTCCATCCCTGGCCCGATCTTTTCTCATATTATCAGTTTACAACCTCAATTGGAGGCTGCTAAAGTTGCAAACTCTATGTTTTGTGTTGATGGGAAAATTAATTTGTGCCGCTTATGGAACAATTGCAGAACTTATAAATCTCCCTCTTCCCCTATCTGGTTTTGGAATGCTTGCCTGCCCAATCTTCTAAGCATTTTTATTTGGAGAATGTATAAAGGTTACATTAGTGTGGACTCTAAATTACAAGAAATGGGTTTTAATCTTGCTTCTCGTTGCTGCTGTTGCAATAACACGGAATCCTTAACCCATGTTTTCTTCGAAAGCCAAGTCAGTGTGTTTATTTGGCAGAATTGTTCTCTTGCGCCCCTTCCCTCGGTGATTTCATCAGCGAGCATTTTGTTGCGCTGGCCAACGGTTAAAAAAGGCAAAATCCATATTGGAAATCTTATAGATTCGTATATTTTTTGGCACATTTGGAAGGCTAGAAACGAAGCAAAATATTCTCAGATTTGTATGAATGGAACGGTTATAGTGAATAAAATTATGGGCGATGTCAAATGTTGCCTCAATAGTTTTGGGGAAAAAAAATATAGTTGGAAAAATATTAATGCAGTTGAGTGGAAAAAGAAATTTTTATACGGCTGATGGCTTTTTGTCTTATATTTTTCGCTTCCTCTTTTCTGATCTTGGTCCGAATGAAGTGGTCTCTTTTTGGGGCTGTCCTCTAGGCCGGTTAGATTTTGATGTGTCGCGAGGGAATTTTTGTTTTTGTTGGCTTTTGCTGCTCTTTAGAATGACCACAAGGGTGACTGGTTTTGGGGGGCCGATGGTGGCTTCCTGTCTTTCTTTGGTTTGGAATGATATAAATTTGTTTTGCGTTTTGTTTATGGGTAATGGTTACTGGTTGCTGGATGGTCTTCTTTTGCCTTGGCCCACAATTCTCGAGCTGTTTTTCCATTGGCGTCATGTTAATTATATTTGCCCAGAACTTTCCGTGCGGTTGTTCTGGGCGAGGTGGGTCTTAGCTGCGGATGTTTGGAATATGGCCGTGGATGGTTTTCTGGCTTTAGTGGATGGTTTAGTTGGTCGGATTTTTAGAGCTTCTTCCTTCTTTTGTGCGACTTTTGGGCTGGGGAACGCCTGTGTTGCGGCTGATCCGCTGTACCTGGTGCTAGCCGATCTTGTTTTGGCTGTCCACGTCTTGTTTCGTTTGCTCATTTTTCAGGTTCCGGTTGATGGTAGGTGGCTTTGGGAAGACGGCTCGGCTGGTTTTTGCAAGTTCTGTTTTGGCGAGCTCGCTCAACCTTCAGGTTCGCGTTCTTTCTTATCTTTCTGGACTGCAATTTTTGACAGGTTGATTCATGTTCTCGTGGCTGGGAATTTTGTGGAGCGCGGTCAGTTGATGTTTTCTGTTAATTTGTATTGGTTATTGTATTTTATTTTTTGGGAGACCCTTTTAGGATATACCCTGGGGTCTCCAATTTTTTGGTTGGCTTTGGGCATTTTTAGTTATAGGATCTCTTGTAACCCCCCAACCTGAATTGTAACTTTTGATTTTAGATTAATAAAACTTACAGATTTCTCTTAATATATCTATATATATATATATATATATATATATACTTATAGATTGGAAATACAAACATTTTATTAATATAATAAAAGGATACAAATTAGAGCACAATAAGATCGTACTGATTAAAAAAGAATAAAAAATCTAACAATCCAAAGGAATCACCCATGGCATGTTCCTAAAAAGTGATCAACAAACACAACTTAACAACAGTTGCCTTCAAAACATAATAGCCAAACATTCCTAAAGGTCTCAAGCTTGGGAGCTTTCCTGTTAAACAGTCTGCATGAATTATCATGATCACACCATTGATTGGACAACAATCAATAAAGCTTGACGGGATGAGTCCCTCTATCGAAGCCATCCAACAAAACATCATTCGCATTGATTTCATGAACAAAAAACTCTCCCTTAAAATTCCAATTCTCCATTCAAATTCATATAATTGGATGTATGGAATCATTCCACATCACTATTTAATAGTCGGTTTTTTTATGGTGAATGATTCTTCCACATTAAACTCTTAACGTTTCATAATTAATATAATAGATAATACAAACCTCTCCATATGATCATTTAGATTCTTTGGCTATCCTCCACTAATATTGTTGTCTTGATACATTAAAGAAAATATAATAATATTAATCGTAAACATTGATATTTTAAGCATACTTTAGTGTCTCACAATTCATTGGATGATTATTAGCATGCCATAATTTGTTCGTCAAAACACAACTCCTTTAAATAGAAACTCTTTAGCTACCCACCTAACATTTTAATTACTTCAAAACTTTTGACATCATACCAACTATTTGCATTATTATTTTCAATTGTGTAAGTTATTGTACTTTCATAAACCTTGAGATGGTTCTAAGAAACATCCAAGAATTAATGTAGAAATATACAAAAAGCATACCACAAGGAATATAGAAATATGCGTGGTTCAATAAGATCATCTATATCCACAAGAAGGAATGAAAATATGAATATTTCACTAAAAAAAAAAAGAATATGGAAATTAGTGTTTCACCCTTGCAACCAAAGCTCATCAAAAACACTCTTTTATAACCGAAATGACCATTACAAATTTCATGTTTTGAGAAACCTACTATTAATAATCCCTCAAGAACCTTAACTAACATAAGAATTTAAATGTTGAGTTTAAAGTGACTCTAAAACATCTATTTAATAAAGTTTAAATGCATCTTTAGTGTTCAGACTTATACAAAGATCGTTTCATGTCCTCTTAGTATTTGGGCACACTTGGACACCCACTCCTCATCTTAGATGTATAATATAAGTTCTTGGGCACACTTCAGCATCTATGCCTTCATTTATTTGACCTCAATGTGTTGACAGCACACTTGAGCATCTGACCCTTACTGAAAAGAGTTCTTAGGAATTGTAACACCCCTGTGCTAGATTAAGTAACCTAATCCAATACCGAGTATTACAGTAGTACTTAATATTGTGTTAGAGAGCTTTAACCCATTATTAAGCACTACGGGAGCAAAGAATCTATAAGATGAGAAAATATATACATAATACTTATATAATATACCATTGTTGGAATGTAAGGACCATTTAAATCATCATGGAGGTGCCAATAAAGCTCTGTTGTGTTCCCGGGAGGTATCGGGGTGTTCCTGGACCAGTCAGGGAAAGTTGGAACACTCCGGCACTCTCCAGCGCCCTGATTTATTATCCAGAGTCAAACGTTGTAGGGCGTCGTGGAGCATCGTGGTGCGTTGTGGCACCTTGTGGTTTGATACTAAGGCGCCACGATGTGCTGTGACACCCCATGGTTAGATACTATGATGCTACGGCGCGTCGTCGTGCCCACCATAGGCTTGTTTCTAACTTAGGCATCCCCCAAGTATTTTGGGAGAATTTTGGGTCATTTTGGGTCCAAGTGAAGCTTAAGTATATAAGGAAATATGATGACATGTTTCCTAAATGTGGGTAAGTTGAGATCAACCATAACTTGGCCTGGTGGCTGCTGTTGGTCTCCCTCAACCTAGAGTGAGAGCTAGAATTTTCTAAAAAAGAAAAAGTTGTTATAGAGATTTTGTAAGCGGTAGATCATTCTTATTAATATGAAGGTGAAGCTCTCTATAACTCTGTAATCATCTTGTTCATAGTCAATTTTTCTGTGTGGTGTGGCTCCGTAGTTTTTTTTGTCATCAAGTTTTTCACTTAAAATTTCCTGTGTTTGAATGCTTGTAAGGTTTATGATGTGGCTTTGATGTGGTTTTACTATTTTGTGCTCGATTAATTTCATTTAATGCTTAGTAACCACCAACAGTATCTCATCCTATCATTTCCGTTTGCACTAACAATTGGTATCAGAGATTGTTATAGGATTTACTGTTTGAGTTGGAGCAATGGCCAACAAAATGAGACACATAATAAAAAAGTTAACAGCACAAATTTTGTCTTTTGGAAGATGCAAAAGAAAGATCTGCTCTACTAAAAAAAATTATATGCATCACTCAGTGGAGCCAACAAGAAACCAGCCACTATGTTTGATGAGGATTGGGATGTTCTGTATAAAACTGTGTTGGGTTTGATTCTTTGTTTGATAGAACTAACCATTAGCAACTCATCAGAAAATGCATCATTGAAGTTTGATGACAATGTCAGTCTTGTGCTTAATGAAGATGCGCAAAAAAGATCTCATATGGAGGCATTTGCTTTAGTGTAGAATGCAGAGAGTCGAGGAAATAATTTTTCTCTCGAAAAATAACTTCCCAACAGGTCACCCATCTTGGGAGTGCTCCCACATGAACACGTTTAACTTTGGAGTTTTTATCAAGAACTCCATCGTTATCTGAAAAGGCACCTCGATATTTAAAAATTTTACTAATTACTACTTAAGTAGGTCTTTTCTGTCTCCCCAACTTAAGTAACTAACGTCCTTATTAGTATCCACACACAAATCCAAGAACCATCTATTAGGTAGATATGACTATAGGTGGCTCCTACATGCTCAACCACTGTGATGGCCCATGTTAGACTGGTAACAATCATTCTAACATTGGGTGCATCTTTCCACAGGATCATATTAGTGGTAAAGTAAAATAGCAATTAAATAACATCCAGATCTACAAAAGAATAAGGAATTTCATTCATTCAATTTAAAATAAATATCATCCATATTATTACATAAATTGACAAACTACATAATATAAATGTTTGCCTCTTGTTGAGAAAATAAAAATTAAAAATGTATTTCGCATCATGATTCTTTAATACATCTTTATACTACATCAGCCTCCTTCAATAGGATATGATCTGGAATTATAAAAATAATATCTTAGTACACATTCTAAGTACAAAGAATATTAATTAATATATATTTAGGCAAAAGTGAAAGGCAAAAATGAGATAGTAATCATTGCAGTAAAATATATAAAAATACAAATAAAAGATAATCATAACTCCTGAAATAAATATTTCATTGTTATATGCCAAATTTTCAAATGATGATTGCATAAAAATTTAGGTTTATGTTTATATTTATGTCTTGATATCATGAAGCGACATGTAACAGTTCTAATGGGCAAAGCCAGAACCTTGAGGCTGGGTTCAATAAATGCATAAAAGTGTAACCTTCACCTGGGCCCCGTCAAAGGCTCGAGATGGCACCCTTATATTTTTCGAGGACTAGCCCCGTCCCTAACCTATTCAACCACCATTTCAGAACCTTTTGCAACATTCACAAGATACATAAATATCATTTTTGTTTCTCTTGCATCATTAGTTAGAATAATGCATTAAGTAGTAATATAAAGCAGGCTCAAAGCGATGCTTAAGCAACAAGGAAAGCAAATAAGAGTATAAAAAGTAATATCCTGTACCTTTGTGTTTGATTTAATAAGACGAATAATTCACAAATTTGATGTGTCTGCAAAAGTTGTAATTGAAATTTTATTAAACTTTAAAACTATCTATTTTCAAAATTAGAATTAGTATTCTTATTTCCAAGTTATGACTTTCGTTAGTTACTTTAATCTATAACTCATATTACAAATAGTATAGAGTACCCCATTCCCCTTCCAATAAATCATACTGCTATAACGCCTAATTTATGAGCATACCCAAGTTATGGCCTAATTATTATATTTAAACTAAAATTACACTTGATTAAACTTGAAGAATTTGGACAACTTTATCTACAAGAATCATATTACAATATTGGAGTAAAAAGGCATCTTATTGAATCACTAGGGTAGTCTAACTAATTATAATTCAATAAGTTTTCATTAGTGTCCATGGGTTAAGTTATTAGTCCATATATGCTAACAGCAAGAAAATAATAATTAGGCTGCAATTGGATAAATAATTTTACATGAACTATAAAAGTAGAGTTAGATAGTTCAATTTACCATAGCTGTATATATATTACAGAAAAATTGTTAAATTTTAAAGGTGTAAGAACTCAACAGCAACAACTCTATTTAAATATTCTATATTATCATGGTGTTACTAAAATCTGATTAAGATCTTTCATATCTAAAACTCAAGTATATATTTCATTGAAATTTGATTAAAATAAAAGGTAGACTAATATAATTGCATCCTATTCAGCCCAACAACACAATAAGAGAAAAATAACAAGGGTAGACAATCATTTTATTTTTATTTCTTTATTTTTATTTTTAAATCAAGAAGTAATTTATAGAATCATTGCAGATTATAATATTTACCCTTCTAAACACTTCTTACAATAATATTAGAATAGTGTATGTTTTGCAAAGAAAATTTTATAAAGTGAACTTGTACCTTGTAACTTGGTTGAGTGCAGAGAAGGATCAGGCGTAGAAAATCGAGCAAAAGAAGAAGGTCGAGCGAGGAGAATCGTGCGAATCGTTGATGCTACGTGCTGAGACGTCGACTGCAAGGTTTGTCTCTACTTCCGTCAGCTTTCGTCGTTGGCTACCCTTCCGTCAATTGATGCGTCCCTGTCGTCGCAAACTTCCAGGGTTGTTCCTTCTCGCGGAACAGTCGAGCGAGAGGGCTCGGCCGGTTAAGAAGGAGAGCGCGGAGTTGAGAACAAAGGAGAGATTGAGTGGGGAAAAGTCGATCTGCATACGCTGAATTAAATAGGGTGTGCATGTGTAACACAAACCCGTTTAGTCCCGCTGAGAAGTCGATCAACGCCCGTAAGTTACGGAAATAAAATTTGGGAATAACTTAATTGCCGCCGATGGTTTCTACAATGATAGCCGGTTATGCCTTAATGAGGTAGTTTTATGCTTTACCAATTTAAGTATGGGTTAATGACAAAATCTTAATTTCTATTTCAGCATTGAGTTTGAAAACTTAATCAATCAAGAATGGTAACAGAATAATTTTGACGAAAACGGATTTCAGCGGGAAATGTAACCGAAAACTGAAATTTGATATTGTGGAAAAGTAACGTCTCCCTTATAAATGACTTTGGGTCATTACAATTCATGAAGAAATGATGAAAGGAATTAATTTCTTAATATAAATTATTTTAAAAAAGATTTTAAAGCAAAACTTTCACAGAGCAAGCGTGAAAGCTGTGAATAATGTGAGATAAGTTCACAGAGCTTCACGCTCATTCATCTGCTTGAAATCGGATATTCGAAGCGTCAAAACCGTGATAAATAACTTGATAATACTAGTTATTTTCTTCATTTTTAATGTTTAAACGATTGAAAATGGATGATTGATGCTAATTATTAATGCACAGATGAAAAATCTTTATACAAACACAAAGAATTAATGTGGTTCACAGATTGTTCACTTACATCCACAAGCCGCATTAGAGTAAGATTTTTTATTTTTCAATAGTAAGAAAGGAAATATAACAAGAGAGAAAAGAGAATCTTATGCTTTAGATGTGTTGCCCTACTATATTTTGTCCCCTATAATCTCTCAATTTTCACATAATATCAAAATATAAAATTTCATGACAATTTCCTTGATCAAACAAGATAGATTCATGAGAATTTTCTTTTTTATTTAATAATCTAAAAAGCTAAGGGAAGTTTTTTTGATCAACAAATCTGATTAAATTTTCATGAATGAGACTGATTGGAATTTCCTTAGTTAAAAATTTCCAGGGAAAAATATGACGGTTTCAATGAAGATTTTATTAGCGATTATTTAAGTGAAATAATTTTCACATGCATAAAACAAACAAGGCATGAAATGAACTCAAGTGACTTGTGGACATAATGGGATGGCATGAGGAGCAATGAAGTAGCACCACAATGTGCAATCGTTGAAGTGGCTTGACTAGCAATGAGGCATGGATAGGGAAAGGGTGTAGGCAAGGCACCGAGACTGACAATGGCATGGCCTGTGCTGGATGGTGCTATGCATGCCACAATGAAGTGTGTGTGTGTGTTCACACGTATGTGTGATGAGTATATATGTACGTGCCTATATACTTTCCGACCAATAACCCACTGATATATTAAATGCCATGATATGTATATTTTTAGCTTCTTGATTGGATCTTTTTCTACTTTTAGGAGCATTTAAGTTTTCTCATTGATCCCAAAGAAAACAAACAATTTCAACACTCTTTGACAACAATCTCTATCATTCTAAAAAGTACTGCAAAATAATTTTGCATATTGTTCTGTATCATTGCAAGTAATTTTATCATAATATATGCAATTATGTTGGGTATGGATGGGTTTAATTTGTAAATACTTTAGTTAAATATCCAGAAATATAAGTTTCAAGCATCTGTTCCATTTTGTGCAGCTGCATGTGAAAGCAACAATACCCCGTAAGCCGAATGGTGAGATGCACAGATTAGTCCTACAAAATCCCAACCGGCCTACGATTAAATTAAATTAAAATAATTTAGTAGAAAATTAGTTGGAAAACCACCTTTTTAATATTTTATCTCAAAATAGTAATACACAAACGGTCATCAACGAAGTCCAGCATTTTTATTTGGAAGATTACAGATTAAGGCATAATATATTATAAGACAGAAAAACAAGCATGCTTTATTCATTTGGATGCATGCGGAGACAAACCCATTAGGTTTGGGATGGTTCTAAATTGATTGCGCCTACCCTACATAGGTAGGACAGCCCTAAAGCCAAAACAAATATCTTTATCATCCCTTTTGTCCTTTCTTCCATGGCTAATGGTGCATCTTCAAAACATGTCATGTGAGGACAATGATATAAAGGAGCCTTTCAGTGAGGTTTCATGGCCATTCTTTGAGACAAGAAAGATAAAATTGGTTAATGGAGAGCCTTTTTTTTCTACTAGATTGAACTTTTGGTCCCCCACAAAGATGTTGCATGGTCGATAGTTATTCTAATTCCCACATCATGGTTGTGATTGTTCATCAACTTGGTGATCTCTTTAATGACAATGTGACAATTAGAAGAGATAGTTCTTCCGCTATTGTCTCCAATGTGACGCAATATTTGTACGTATAAGAAAATGATTATTTTGAGACATGCATCATGTTTTGTTGTGTTTCTATCTAACTTTATGCATGATGTATTAATGATGTCTAAAATTTTTCCCAAGGCTATTTCAATTTTTCATTATTCATGGATCATAGAATTAAATCCATTTTTAGTGGCATACCCTTACGTTTTGATGGAGTATTATGACAATCAATAAATGTAAAATACCGTAAATTGGGCTAAAGACAATACAATACACATGATATTATGTGGAAAACAAATGGTGGGAAAACCCACTAGAGAGGATTAGGGGGTCAATACACATATGAGTGTTGCTAACTCTCTAGGTCCTCATCTACGTTGTGCATGTTGGCTCCGAACCGTAATTGAAGCTTATGCCAAACAAAAGTGTCTTATGTTTTTTTATTCATATAAGGGATGATCTTTTTTCTTATATTTGCATGATGTGATTTAGATTGCATGGCACTTTCCGATTGTTGCATGGGCAAGCAAAACATGAAAAACAAGTATGACCAATCAAAATTTTATAAACAAGAATTGCTTGAAATTTCAATAGATTTCCAGCAAAAAGAAGTATGACTAATACTAAGTTATTTGTGGGACCTTTTGCGACTGCAGGATGACCACTAAACTCATTACAACATATGCTCAGGTAGAAGAAAAATGAGTCCCTTATGAACTGTGTGGCCAGATTTACTTGTGCCTCTCATGGCATCACTAACGCGCACACACGCATCGCTTGTTTGGAAAATCTTGATTCTAATTGTGATGACAAGAAACTTACCAAACATCATCCTAAAGTTTCTCCCTTGAGCAATCAAGTGCCCAAACACTCACTATGGTGTGATAAGACCTTGGGGATGATAGAGAAGAGTGAGACCTCCTAGCCACAAACTATAGAAAACTACAATATTGTATGCTAATAGAACAAGAAGAATATAATTAGGGAATAAGTACTTAATTTTTCATTCAGACAGAATGATGAGATTACAACACACACGCACGCACACATGCGGTTTGAGGAACCGCCTGCGGTTTCATGTGGTTTGAGGAATCATATATGGTTTATGAAACCGCAGGTGGTTAAGTAGCAACTGCCAGCGGTTTAAGGGTAAAAGTGTTAATACCCCCCTTCAAACTGAAGGTCGGTGAACTGAGATTTAGTTTGATGCACAGATGAAGTATCCTGGTGGAAGGGAAGGCCTTAGTGAAAAGGTAAGTGAGTTGGTTTATTGAATGGATGTGTTGTACGACAACGTCTTGACTCTTGATGCAATCATGAATGAAATGATAGTCAATTTTGATGTGCTTCGTCTCCGCAAGAAAGATTGGGATGTTGGCTAGAGCTATAGTGGAGATGTTGTCACAATAGACTGTGGTAAGTTGAGTGGAATGAATGTCAAAGTATGAGAGCAAACGTCGATGCCAAATAATGTCAGTGGCTCCTGTGGCGAGAGTACGGTATTCGACTTCGGTGGAAGAGCGAGAAACAATGGTTTAATTTTTTACATGCTAAGATATGAGTGTAGAATTGAGGAGAGAGTAGTAGCTAGATGTAGAGCGCTTGTTGGTAGTATTGCTTGCCCAATCAAAGTCGTAATAGGAGGTAAGTTGTAGATCACCTTAAAGTATGGAGAATGTGAGATAAATGGTTCCCTTAACATAGCGGAGGATGCGCTTGAGGTGACGGAAATGAGATTTGAGTGGAGCATGCATGTGCTGGCAAGCTTTGTTAACTACGAAAGCTATATCAGAACTGGTGATGGCTAGGTACTATAGCGATCCAACCAATTGTCTATAAAATCTAGGGTTTGTAAAGGTAGCGACATCATCACTGTGAGGAGAATTCTTTAGGGCAGTGAGGCTAGTAACAAATTTTCAATATAGTAAATCAGTGGTATGAAGTGTTTTTGTTGCATGGGTGGATTGAGAAAGTTCAACACCATGCAAATGCCAAATAAATTGAATGTCGAGGAATAGTGCAGGATAAGCCAGATTCTTTAGTTGAAATTTGGATGCAAGGTATGTGATGGTGGCACTGATATGAGAGTCATTGTTTCCAATTAGGAGAATGTCATCAACAAAGACAAATAGATATAAAGTACTACCAATAGTTCAATAAATGAACAGTGATGGGTCAGCAGTGCTTGGAAGGAATTTGAAATGTTGAATCTCTATGAAGAACAAGTGGAATCACTATTGTGATGCTTGTTTGAGGCCATAGACTGCCTTTTTGAAAGGAAAACATGGTTGGGGAATGTCAGATTCTCAAACCAACAAGGTTGGTACATGTATACATTCTCATCGAGCCAACCATGAAGGAACAAATTGGAGAGATCAAGATAGGAGATGTTCCAGTTGTGGTGGATAGCAATGGTGAGAAGTACTCGAATTGTTGGCATTTTAGCAATTGGATTGAACGTGTCCTTATAATCAATACCATGTTTCTACCTAAAGCCTTGCGCCACCAAACGAGCTCTATATTGAGAGGGAGTACCATCTGGATAAGTTTTAATTTTGTATGTCCACTTACATCCCAAGACATTCTGATATATGAACTATGGGGAACAAGAACCCATGTCCATTATTTTTGTAGAGCATTAAATTAAATAAACATAGCCTATTGCCAGTCTGAGGAATAAACAACATTCATAAAGCAAGTAGTCTCGGGATCATTAAGATGACAGAGGTTAAAAATTGTGTGTGGTTTGATAATGTCATATCTGAGACATGTTATCATGGCGTGATTCTTAAGATTAGACATGGTTGTGGAGGGAGGTGTAGGTGTGGTTTTGGGTTCAGGATAGTTTGCAAGTATGGGGGAAATGTTGTAGAGCCCCGCCCTGTCGCCACCGTAAAAGAGTTAACAATTGGCAGTGGAATGGTGCGCTACTCGGGAAGGACTGATGAACCTCCCCGAATAATTGTTGAATTATGAGCTGCTTGACTAATCTTTAAAATAAGCGTAAAACTTTATCTTAAGTATCAAATAATATAGTATATCCATTGGATTATGAGTGGAGTATGAGTAATCCAATATATATATATATATAAGTATAATAGTATTTCTAGTATGCTGATCACATCACAATACTAAGTATAAGTAGTAGTAAACACAGAGTACAGAAGCTAAAGCATACATCCATAAATATTCATCATAGAAGCTAAGTAAAGCATAGTCTCAGAAAATAAAATAAAATATATCTAGAGTTATTACAGATAGTTTACTTAAATAAATAAATAAAAAATAGTCTAATGACTGAACTGAAGGTAAACTAATGCAAAAAGGTAATTGCTGATGTCGAGTCCTCTAGTGATCCACAAACTCCTTCTGGATCGCATGTGACACCTTTGAGGTAGCTCCACAGGTTGTCATAGATCTAGCAAATTGCATGATCCCAAAAACACATTTTAAGGCTATTCTTACAGTTATAGTTTTTTAAGGTTTATTATTTAAGTAATTTAAACAAAACTGCATAAAAGTATTAAAATAGGTGAAAAAAAATAATAATAATACAAAATTGTAACTGAAATAACTGAAAATAAAATTGTGCAGAACCGAAAGTAAAGTAAAATAGGGCTGAAAATTGAGTACTGGAAATAGGGAAAACAATAACGAAATATAAACTGAGTAAATAATACATTTAAACTATGTTTATGACGGCCAAGGAATCGAGTTTGAGAATTTTTAAAGAATAATTCATACTTTGAAAATATATATTCATGAAAGTAAAGAAAATAAAATATATAAATATCCATATTTACATTCAGAGCCATTCATATGAATTACACAATTTATAATTATTACAAAAGAAGTTTGAAGTCTTAAAATGTCTTCATTCTGCTCACTTCTCAAACTTTATCTTTAACTTTAATGCAAGAAGATCTCCTTACAGCTTAATTATCAAAACATGAAATATTGTCAATAATTACCAATCAGGTAGAAGTACATAGATCATTCTTATAAGAATTACATTCTAGCATCCTATAATAGGCATAAATTAATAAAAAAGTGAGATAAAGAAACCTTTACATCACAAGTAAGAAAGTAAAGTATTTGCCAAATGAAATAATTTTTTTCCCTGCATATTAGCCTTGAAGTTCAGTATATAAAAAAAGCATAAAATAAATTTTATCATAAGTATTTGTAACATAAAGTCAACTCTGTAAACTCCTAAGCCCAAATGGGTAAACCCATAGGCATAACTTTTATGAAGTTTTCTTGCTACCTGTTGGTAGCTTATTCAAAATTCGAAACTAATGGTGTGTCTTTTCTCTGAATTTGCCAACCTCCTAAAAAGGGCTAAATCCCTCCATATGACTCCTAAGGGCTGCCAGTAGGCCCAATCTGTATAGATTCTCAATATTGCTTTCCATCCTCCAAAGATAAACACCACAATAATATAATACATTTCATCTTTTTGTTATATGTCTTATGATAATTTTTATAAATTAATAAGCGGTAGGCATATTTGAAAGCATAAGCAAGATTCAAATGAAAATGGCTCAAAGTAGATATGCTGAAATAAAACATATAAGTAGATCTATGTACTTGACTATTTTGATAAAAATATAACCAAATTAATTCCTTTGATCTACTAAATAATAATTTATTTCATTAATTTAATATTTTATGATTTAACATAATTTGTTATTTATTAATGTAATATTAGGTTTATAAATACTAAATTTTGTAATTTATGTTTTTTAAATAAGAAAATGATCTAAATGTTTTTAAATTGATTTTGAATTATTAATTTACTAATTTAAGATGTAAAGAACTATTTTTAATTTATTAAAATTTATTTAATTTAATATTTGGCCAAAATGACCAAAATGCCCCTCTTAAAGGTGCCCAAAAAGTGATTTTAAGAATTAGGCTTCTAAATTATGTTTTATTAATGCCAAATATTTTCTTATTGTTTAATATAAAGGTAAACACTAAGAACACACAATTTGGCCAAGGATTAAGGCTAATGAGCTTAAATTAATATTTAAGCTCATTAAAAGTTGATTAACAATTGTACTTAGGGAAATTTAGAATTTTTGCTATACTTATGTTACTTACTGCCTATGGATTTTATAGAATCTAAAATTTCTAAATTTTGAGATCTTTTGACTAAGTTATGACCAAAACAAGGTTTATGGTTAAAAGTGTAATTTATGAGATTTATGAATATGGCCAAAAAGCTAATTTATTCATTAGGTGTCTAAATTAAACAAAGTCAGTGGCTATAATTTTCTTATAGCACACTTATCACAATGAAGCTGAGTTTTCTCAATTTGGATTTCATGTGGCTAAGTTTTGAGGCTAATGAGCTTAAAATTAGGATTTAAGCTCATTAATGAATAATTAGAGAATAATTAGTGAAATTAATTATAGAAAAAAAAACTTTGACTGTGTCAATGTACTCTCCTCTATCAAAAACTTAAAATTTGAATTTTGGATAATTAATGAGTCTAATATTTACTAATCCATTTTTAGAGTAATTAGGCTAAATTAAGAAATTTAATGACAAAATTAAAATTTTCTTGCAGGTTAGTATTCCTTATATTTTTTTGAACAAAATGGTATATTGGATCAATATATTTGGATGTAATTTGGATAAGTTCTGATATTATCAATATTTGAGGTTAAGTGGTTAATTAGGCAAACAAAGTAATTAGAGAAGCTAATCACCAAATAGAAAGATTAAAGTCATTAACGTCGTTAACGTCATTTTTTTTAACCAAAATTGAATGAGTTCCTAAAAATCCCAAAATTTCACCCATAGCTAATTTGGGGGTGAGGAACACAACGGCAAAGTCGAATTTTGATTTTGAGATCAATTTAATTATCCTAATTTTTGGGATATTAAAATATATTAAAGTATTCGAGAAAATTTGACGACTTCCAAAATTTTCCAAAATATCATTCCTAGCTAATTCAGGGGTGATGAGCGTAATGGCAAAGTCAAATTTTCAATCTGATGACAAAATAATTTAGCATATTTTTCTTAATAAAATAATATAATAAAATAATCAAAAAATGATGGAAAATTAAAAAATTCCAAATAAATTACCAAAAAGTTTCTAAAAATATTCCAAGTAATCCTATAATTTTATTTTATCAATTTATTATGAATTTTAAAATTAGAAAACTAATTTGAAAAGAAATCTAGTATTTCACATTCTCTCCAACTTGAAAAGGATGTCGTTTCGACATCAATCTAAAATTTTTAAAGAAGTTTACTAGATTTATAATCACTTACTAGTAAAATAAATGAGAGTAGACTTTCTTCATACTTGATTCCTCTTCCCATGTAGCTTCTTTCTTGCAGCAATTCTTCCATTGAACTTTTATCATGGGAATGGATTTATTTCTCAATCTCCTTTCATCTCGATCTAGAATTTCTTCTGGTTCAATCACATAACTAAGATTTGGTTGCAAATTAATATCTTCTACTTCCACTCTCATTGAAGGTTTTGATAAGCATTTCCCTAATGAGGAGATGTGAAATTCGTCATGCATCAGACTTAAATGTGATGGAAGCTTGATTTGATATGCCACTTAGCCCACTCTTTTCAAGACTTCAAAAGGTCCAATAAACCTTAGACTTAATTTCCTAGAAACTCTGAATCTTAAAACTCCTTTAAATGGATTTCAGATATACAAAGTCTCCAACAGAAAATTCTACCTGACGATGATGAGCATCAAAATACTGCTTCTGCCTATCTTGAGCTGCTTTTATTCGGTGCTAAATTAACTTAATATTTTCTGTTGCTTGAAGAATTATATCCGATTTCAATATTTTGTTTTCTCCAATGTTGTTCCAAGATAAAGGAGTGATACACCTTGTAGCGCCCCGCCCCGTCGCCGCACGCAAAAGATGAGTATATTCAGTTCGGCGGCGGAACGGTGCGCCACTCGGGGAGGAATAACCCGTCTCCACGAAGTAGCTAAAAACTAAGCCCATCTGAAGGGCTGCTGACTCAATCTCAATGAGGGTTGAGAGCTAATACTTAAGATAAGAGTAGTATCTTTATCCTAAGTATTAGATAAATACATACATTAGATTTGAAATACAATGGGAATCCAATATATGTATAAGATATCAGCATTTTCAATTATACTGATCACATCATAATACTAAGTATAAGTAGTATATAATAAAGTATGCAACCTTAAAGCAAACATCCAGAACATTCATCACAGAAGCTGTATGAAAATATTCATCTCAGAAAAGAAAAAATATATATCCAAAGTTATTACAAACATTTTAATTGAAATACTGAAATAAAACTAAGTACTGAACTGAAAATACTAAGCAGAAAGTAAAACTGAAGGAGAGTCCACTAGTGCTCCACGAGCTCCTCTTGAATCTCTTAGGTGTCCTCCTGACCTGGCTCAATATATTACTCAGGATCTAGCAAATTACCAAATCCCAAAAATACATCATGTTAGATAATAAGTCTAACACATTGAAACTAATCTAAATAGTTCTAGTTATTCATTTAACATTTACTTAATATAATTAAATCTGCTAAAATATTGTAAAGATAACTAAAAGCATAAAACTATATAAAATTGTACAAAACTGCAACAAAGTAAAGTAAAATTGAACTATAAACTGAATACTGTAAATGAATCAAAAAAGTAAAGCATCTAAAATTGAGTAATCATATGTAAACTATAATATATGTCACTGAGACTGTGCATCTGAATATGCCATGCCACTGATATGCAACCAAAATATCACTGAATTATTATGAGCCGTACGGTCCAATATGTACATACATCCAGTTGGGAACTACGATGCCGATGCATCCTGAAATTCCCCAGTCAATGTATGCAACATTTCGTAACTCATAAATCATCACTGATACTCATATATCATCGCCGATACTCAATATCATGCCTATGTTCATGCTCATGCTCATGCTTCTAAGCTACATGAGATAAATCCAAAAATCCAGAAAATGCTTTGAAATCTGATAATGAATTCTAGGTCTCCATTGTGCAGAATCCTGTGAAAAGGATTCTGACTCCTAAGTTCTAGCTCGATAATTGGTTAAAGTTGAGAATTTACTTAAAGATCATTAGATGGGATGATCGTATACACATATTTAGCATTGTTGCAAGAAAAGTGGTCCTTAACACTTAGTTTGATTAAGCTGCCCTAACGAAGCGATCTTTGATAGGAGGCATCACCCGATGACGATTTGTATCTCAAGCTAAGTAATTAAGATGCCCAACTCACAATCACACTTAGTGTTCTAAAGAAGGTGACTCGAATTACTTAATTTGTTTAAGCCACACCTATTGAAGTGATCTTCGATATGAGGTATCACCCGATGGCGATTTATATTTTAATCAAACTAAGGAATGAGTCCCTATTTACAACACTCTTAGGATCAATTGACTTACTCTGAGCGAGGTTATATCTGCCTACCTCGTAGGATAGCACAAAGATAAATCTTACTTAGAGTGACTCAACCATTCCTGGATACTACTGAAATAATTCAGTACTATGGGTATACCATACTACACCAATCAATAACCTGAGTCCAGACAACTCTATTTAATCACAAGAATTTATCAAATCTATTATTCCTTACTCTAAATGGGTGAGTCCTACACAAGGCTCTAAGGATGTGATCAAATGATCACTCAATATAGGTTGCTACCACATGGAATGAGTCCCAATTTAATTACTTTAGGTGATCCCTACCATAAGGTATCAAATTTAATTTCTAAAGTTGTGAAGGATCATCTAAGTTTCCTACCTCAATATGTTACAAAAGTCCTTCCTACCGCAATGCATCAATAAGTAAGGCCTTTAAACATTTTCATAACGATCCTAACGCAAGACCCTTAAAATCTCACTCTTCTACTTCTTAAATTAACATTCAAGTGGTCAGATCAAATGATTGAAATTCATTTGATCCTTTTATATTCTACAATTATGGGATAAAATCAAAGATCTTATTAGAGTTAGATCATTTCATAAATCATTACAATTTTATTATCCATCTTATGCTAGTAATCTTATATCAGAGAAAATCAAAGATCTAAAGTTTAGATTCAGATGATTCAATTACACATATTCAATATTATCCTTAGCACTTCAAATTTAATAGTTTAAGATCAATATCAAATCATGTGCATTATTGAAATAATGTCAATTGAATTATCTTACAATCAAGTTGATTAAATAAGTGATTAAGATTTAGATCTCAATCAAGGCAAGTTATGGTTTAACCCCTAACCTTCCTATCATTAAGACCAAAGGTTAATTTAAAGGTCAATGACAAATCAATGTATTATTAGTGTATTACTGATGTCAAACTTAGGTTTGGATTAAGTATTATCTACTTAATCAAATTATTATGATTCCTTATTCAATTATAGTTTAATGTCAATTTAAATATATCAAGATGTCCAATTGAATGTTAATGTTCTCTAACATACATCCTAATATCATAAAGGCATATAAGTGAAAAGATGACATAGAATAAAGAGTGATTAATGCTAATCAAATTCTAAATCAAACCAAAGGGATTAGTACTTAACCATAAATCTAAAAGACTTAGGTTTCATGCCATTTAGTTGTTAAGATTAAACATATTTAATTCAAGCATTCAAAGGATTCCATTATCTAGTAATTGGCATGAAATATATTTAAGTTACATAGTGGGTTGTGAGCATTTATTGAAAATGATAAGTTCAAACTTAATTTTTATATAGAATTTAATGCAATGTTCAATTTTAACTTAGCCCCACTAGGGTCCTAGAGGTCTTAAAATACCAAAACAGTGAAGTTTTAACCATTTTAGCCAAAACTGGGTAGTTTTACAAAATCAGGGCAATTTTTTCTGAAATTCTAGGAAGTTTTGCAAGTTCGGGTGCTGCAGCACGCTGAGCACTTTCCGCGCGGTAGCGCCTTTCGCGTGTTAGCGCACTGTAGCGCTTTTAGCGCGGCAGTGCGCTGTAGCGTGTTTTGTGCGGCAGTGCGCAGTATCGCCTTTAGCGCTAGGGTGCGTTGCGACTCGCTGCAGCCCGTTATGGCGCGCTGTAGCGGTCCATTTTATGAAATACAGTTTAAATGCTTCATTAATCATTTTCCTAAGTTTTTCATGAAATACTGCTGTAGCGGTCCACTTTGCGAATTTACTGTGTAATTAATTTTATGTCTGATTTCCTAAGGTTTTTCGTGGAATCCCGCTGCAGTGCGCTACAACGAGCTGTAGCGGTCCATTTTGCGGGTTACTGTTCAAATAGTCCCATTATCTGTTTTTATATGTTTTTACAAAATTACTGCTACCACCCGTTGCAGTGTGCTATGGCGCGCTGCAGCGGTCCGTTTTGCAAAATCGAGCGCTGCAGCGCCAAACGGCATTTTAGGCTTGAATGAATACTGTAAGCCCTATTTTTGAGCTCAATTACTCTCAACCCAAAGAGTCCCATGAGCGGTGCCATATATCAATGGAAAGGTATTTCTAATACCTTTTCATCGACACCAAAATTGGTACAAACGGAGCATCCTAACTATATTAAACATATGGATGAATGACAGGGTATGCAAAATAGATGAAAATAGAGCAGATTTTTCTGAAGCTTTTAAGAGTCTTAATGACTTTCATACATACTTATGGACTTCCAAAGGTGCATTCAAGTATAATAATAGCATGAAGAAGACAAGGAGAGGAGCAAATGGTACCTTTAGTCCTTGGGAGGGGAGGAAAAGAGGGACCTTTGCTTCTTTCATGACCTTTGGAGGAAGAGAGCTCCTTCTTCAATACAAGGTATAGAAATGGAGAAAAGTAGTAAGCCTCAGCTCTTGCAATAAAGAGGAGAAGGAGGGGTTGTGCTCCTCTTTTAAAGGAGGAGAGGAAGAGAGGCTCCATCATTAGCTAGGGAGGCTAGGATGAGGGGGAGTAGGGGCCATCATGAATGAGCATTAATGGGGCATAGCTTAAGAGACAAAGAAGGGATGGTCACCCAATGAAGGGGAAGGTGGCCAGCCAACTAGTAGAGAGGGAGAATTTGCATATTAATGATCAAATATTTGCTTAATTATTTTTCTTAATTATTTAAAAATTCAGATTTTTGAAATGTGCTCCGAAAATCTCAAAAATTCATCTCTAGCTAATTTGGGGGTGAGGATTTCAACAGCGACGTCAGATTTGGATTCCGATGATTATTTATTTATTCTATTTTTCGATGCATTTAATTATATTAAAATATTAGCGAAAATCTGACGACTTCTTCCAAAAGATCACCCCTAGCTAATTTGGGGGTGACGATCGCAACAGTGAAGACGGATTTCGATTTCAAGTTCAAAATAAATACCTCAATTTTCTAATTAATTAAATATTAAAATAATACAAAATATTAGATTTAGCTCTGAATTGCTCTAAACCTTCAGGTTTAGTTTTAATGACTAGATGAACTTAATGGAATGATGATTACGATATGATTATGATAAAATCAAGCTGGGTAACAACCTTGGGTTGTTACACACCTTCTTCCCTAAATAGCTTCATAAGGAGCCATTCTAATACTTGCTTGAAAACTATTATTATAGGAAAATTCGATTAACGGAAGATGATCATCCCAATTTCCTCCAAAATCTAAGATACTCAAGCAAAGCAGATTTTCTAAAGTTTGGTTCACCCTTTCAGTTTGTCCATCTGTTTGCGGATGAAATGTTGTGCTCATACAGAGCTAGGAACCAAGATCTTGATGAACCATTTTCCAAAATCTTGAAGTGCATCGACTATCTCTATCTGAAATAATGGTCTTTGGAATACCATGTAGTCTTACAATTTCTTTAAGGTAAATCTTTGCTAGTTTGTCCATATATCTGTCTGCTTGATGGGTAAAAAGTGTGCTTATTTTGTAAGCCTATCAATAATTACCCAAATAGAAACATTATTAGATTTTGAGCGAGGAAAACCAGTTATGAAATCCATATAAATGTCTACCCATTTCCTTTCAGGAATAGCTAGAGGTTAGAGTAATCCTCCCAGTTTTTGATGCTCCGCATTTACTATGTTATATGCTTCACACTTGGATATAAATTCAGTGCTACTTTTCTTCATTTATGGCCACCAAAAGTGTGATTTTAAATCCTGATACATCTTATTATTTCATGGATGAATAGAGTATCCAGAATGGTAAGCTTCTTTCAATAATTTTGATCTTAACTCATTTTCATTTGGTATCTAGATTCCCACACTAAATATTTTTATTATAATCCAAATTTAATTCTAGATGCTTCCCTAATTGATTAGATACAGCCAAAGAGTTATACTCTTCATCTTTTCATTGAGCTCCTTTAATTTCATCAATTAATGAGCATTCTATAGTCATTTGAAATAGATTAGCATTCGGTGGTAACACTACTTCTAATTGGAGATCTTCTATTTCTTTGAGTAAGATAGGGTTAGAGGTCAATATATGCAAATGAGAAGTTGCCTTTCGACTTAGTGCATCTACTACTACATTTGCCTTTCTAGGATGATATTGAATTGATAAGTCATAATCCTTGATTAATTCTAACCATCTTCATTGCCTTAAATTTATTTATTTCTGAGTAAAGATGTATTTCAAACTTTGGTGATCAGTGAAGACTTCACATCTTACTCCATATAAGTTAGTGTCTCCAGATCTTAAGTGCAAACACTATCGCAGCCAATTCCAAATCATGGACAAGATAATTTTTCTCATGAGTTTTCAGTTGTCGAGAAGCAATGGCTATAACTTTACCTTCTTGCATAAGAACGCAACCTAAGCTAATCCAAGAAGCATCACTATAAATTTGATAATCTTTTCCTTCAATTGGCAGCACTAGAACAGGAGCCGATGTTAAACATTCCTTTAGATTTTGTAATGCTGATTCAAAAGATGGATCCCATACGTAAGGTACACCTTTTTGTGTAAGACGAGTAAGAGGGACTGCAATTTGGGATAAGTTCTTAACAAATTTACGATAATAACCAGCTAATCCCAATAAACTACGTATTTCAGTCATTGAAGTAGGTTGGGGCCATTTCTGAATTGCACTAACTTTGCTTGTATCGACTGATATTCCATCTTTGCTAATTACATGCCCTAAGAAGGCTACTAATTGAAGCCAAAATTCACATTTTGAGAATTTGGCATACAATTGATGTTGTCCTTAATATGCTCAAGGTAATCCTAAGATGCTCTTCATGCTCCTTATCATTTTTAGAATAAATTAATATATCATCAATGAAGACGATGATAAATAAATCTAAGTAAGGTTTCATTATCTGATGCATCAAATCCATAAAGTATGATGGGGCATTGGTTAACCCAAAAGACATCACTAGAAATTTATAATGCCCATAGCGCATTGTAAAGGCAGATTTAGAAATATCCTAGAGGTTAATACGGAGTTGGTGATAACCGGACCTTAAATCATTTTTTGAAAATATTGAAGTGCCAACTAATTGATCAAATAAATCATCAATTCTTGGTAATGGGTATTTGTTTTTAATGGTAACCTTATTCAATTCTCGGTAATCGATACATAAGCGCATACTCTCATTTTTCTTCTTAACAAACAAGACTAGAGCTCCCCATGGGGAACTACTAGGTTTAATAAACCCTTTTTCAGTTAACTCCTGGAGTTGATTCTTAATTTCTTCTAATTCTTTGGGCGCCATTCTGTATGATGCTTTGGATAAAGGATTCGTTCCTTGAATTAAATCAATGTTGAATTCTACTTTTCTTTGAGGTGGTAACCCTGGAAGTTCTTCTGGGAAAGAATCTGCATACTCTTTTACTATAAGTGTTTCTTCTATAGGCATAGATTTAGCATCATAATTTGAGAGTAAGGTTAAGAATATAAGGCATTTCTTTCTAATAAACTTTTTAATTTTATTAGCTAGAATGAAACTAATAACTGCACTTCTTTGACCAACAAATGTTACTTTGTTACTTTCACTGTATATATATACTCTCTTTTTTGCTCAATCAATTAAGGCTTCATTCTGACTCATCCAGTCCATTCTAAGAATAATATCAAAAGTGGTTATAAGAATAACAGTGATTTTAGCCTCCCAAGAAATTCCACTTATATGTAACTTACATTTACAAAAGATGTTTGTCTCTAAGAAATCTCCTGATGGTAGATTAACTAAGTATTTATGAAAATTATTCTACTGGCAATGAATATTTTTGAACCAACTGACGATGATGAGCATCAAAATACTGCTTCTACCTATCTTGAGCTGCTTTTATTCGGTGCTGAATTAACTTAATCTTTTCTATTGCTTGAAGAATTAGATCCGATTTCAATATTCTGTTTTCTCCAACGATGTTCCAAGATAAAGGAGTTATACACCTTCTTCCATAAAGAGCTTCATAAGGAGCCATTCCAATACTTGCTTGAAAATTATTATTATAGGAAAATTCAATTAACGGAAGATGATCATCCCAATTTCCTCCAAAATCTAAGATACTTAAGAAAAGCAGATCTTCTAAACTTTGGTTCACCCTTTAAATTTGTCCATTTGTCTGCGGATGAAATGTTGTGCTTATACAGAGCTGGGAACCAAGATCTTGATGAACTATTTTCCAGAACCTTGAAGTGAATCGACTATCTCTATCTGAAATAATGGTCTTTAGAATACCATGTAGTCTTACAATTTCTTTAAGGTAGATCTTTGCTAGTTTGTCCACTGTATCTATCTGCATGATGGGTAAAAAGTGCGCTTATTTTGTAAGCCTATCAACAATTATCCAAATAGAATCATTATTAGATTTTGAGCGAGGAAAACCAGTTATGAAATCCATAGAAATATTTTTCCATTTCCATTGAGCAATAGCTAGAGGTTGCAGTAATCCTCCCAATTTTTGATGCTCCATTTTTACTATGTTACATGCTTCACACTTGGATATAAATTCAGCAAAACTTTTCTTCATTTCTGGCCACCAAAAGTGTGATTTCAAATCCTAATACATCTTGTCATTTCCTGGATGAATAGAGTATCCAGAATGGTGAGATTCTTTCAATAATTTTGATCTTAACTCATTTTCATTAGGTATCCAAATTCTAGATCCACACCAAATGTTTTTGTTTGAATCCAAATTTAATTCTAGATACTTTCCTAATTGAATAGATGCAGCCAAAGAGTTATACTCTTCATATTTCCATTGAGCTTTTTTAATTTTATCAATTAATGAGCATTCTATAGTCATTTGAAATATATTAGCATTCGATGGTAACATTACTTCTAATTGGAGATCTTTTATTTCCTTGAGTAAGATAGAGTTAAAGGTCAATATATGCAAGTGGGAAGTTGCCTTTCGACTTAGTGCATCTGCTACTACATTTGCCTTTCTAGGATGATATTGAATCGATAAGTCATAATCCTTGATTAACTCTAACCATCTTCACTGCCTTAAATTTATTTCTTTCTGAGTAAAGATGTATTTCAAACTTTGGTGAACAATGAAGACTTCACATCTTACTCCATATAAGTAGTATCTCCAGATCTTAAGTGCAAACACTATCGTAGCCAATTCTAAATCAGTGGCACAATAATTTTTCTCATGAGTTTTCAGTTGTCTGGAAGCAAAAGCTATAACTTTACATTCTTGCATAAGAACGCAACCTAAACCAATCCAAGAAGCATCACTATAAAATTGATAATCTTTTTCTTCAATTGGCAGCACTAGAACAGGAGCCGATGTTAAACATTCCTTTAGCTTTTGAAATGCTGATTTGCAAGATGGATCCCGTACGTAAGGTACACCTTTTTCTATAAGATAAGTAAGAGGGGCTGCAAGTTGGAAAATTTTTTTAACAAATTTAAGATTATAACCATCTAATTCCAAGAAACTGCATATTTTAGTCACTAAAGTAGGTTGGGGCTATTCTTGAATTGCACTAACTTTTCTTAGATCAACTGATATTCCATCTTTGCTAATTACATGCCCTAAGAAGGCTACTAATTGAAGCCAAAATTCACATTTTGAGAATTTGGCATACAATTAATGTTGCCTTAGTAAGCTCAAGATAATCCTAAGATGCTCTTCATGCTCCTTAGCATTTTTAGAATAAATCAACATATCATCAATGAAGACGATGATAAATGAATCTAAGTAAGGTTTCATTATCCAATGCATCAAATCCATAAAGTAGGATGGGGCGTTGGTTAACCCAAAAGGCATCACTAGAAATTTATAATGCCCATAACACGTTCTAATGACAGATTTAGAAATATCCTCCTCTTTAATACGGAGTTGATGATACCCAGACCTTAAATCAATTTTTGAAAATATTAAAGTGCCAACTAATTGATCAAATAAATCATCAATTCTTGGTAACAAGTATTTGTTTTTAATGGTAACCTTATTCAATTCTCGGTAATCGATACATAAGCGCATACTCTCATTTTTCTTCTTAACAAACAAGACTAGAGCTCCCCATGGGGAACTACTGGTCTAATAAACCCTTTTTCAGTTAACTCCTGGAGTTGATTCTTAAGTTCTTCTAATTCTTTGTGCGCCATTCTGTATGATGCTTTGGATAAAGGATTCATTCTTTGAATTAAATCAATGTTGAATTTTACTTTTCTTCAAGGTGGTAACCCTGAAAGTTCTTCTGGGAAAACATCCACATACTCTTTTACTACAAGAGTTTCTTCTATAGGTGTAGATTTAGCATCATAATTTGAGAGTAAGGTTAAGAATATAAGACATTTCTTTCTAATAAACTTTTTAATTTTCTTAGCTGGAATGAGGCTGATAACTGCACTTCTTTGACTAACAAATGTTACTTTGTTACTTCCACTGTATATATATACTCTCTTTTTTGCACAATCAATTAAGGCTTCATTCTGACTCATCCAGTCCATTCTAAGAATAATATCAAAAGTGGTTATAGGGATAACAGTGAGTTTAGCCTCCCAATAAATTCCATTTATATCTAACTTACATTTACAAAAGATGTTTGTCTCTAAGAAATCTCCTGATGGTAGATTAACTAAGTATTGATGTGTGGCGACCCGCACCCTTAATCTGCTTAAGGATTAAGCCAATGGTGGAGTGTCACTCTGGTTAACCCCTCACTTATCATTGGATTAGGATGGAATTCACAATCCACCTAATTAGGGAAGGATTAACACAGAACCAATTTAACAGTCACTATATAAGTAAACGTACAGAGTGCGGAAGCAATAAATGACATCCAAGCAACACAAAATAATATAAGTGCAAAATATGGCTCATAATATAGGCATATAAATCCAAATGCACAGTCAAGGGTTCCTGTATTATTACAACAATTAAAGTTTAAATGAAAAAGAAAATGCTAATGCACTCATCCTCACATATAAATCTATAGACTAGATATGCTCTGGCCCGAGCTGCTGCTCCTCCTCTAGGTATAGCTCCTCCTTAGGTACTGGATCCTCTATCTGCTCTATGCTTGCCATTATAGGTTTCACAATATAGGGCCCTAGCAAAAAAAAAAGAGAAAATCTTGTTAGATAATTTGTCTAAGTACATTTTAGGCTGATACATTTTTATATGTTTTATAATATCACCACTTTACATTCTATAAGCAACAACTATATAAAGGAGCGACTTGCAATACAATAAGAAAGAGGAAAAGCTATAAATAATATTTATAACTTAAAAAAAGGGAGGCTAAGATATGCCTCAAAAGTGAGGTAAATAGGGTAAGGCATATAATATAAGTAACTAAACATATGCTGAAAGAAAATTCTACATCCTAAAGCATGCTGATGATCAAATGAAATATACAAATTATAATAATAAATCTCAGCAGTGATACATATAAATAGCAACAAAATCTAACATCCTACTATTTATAAGCTGTACAAAGAAATAGCTGACTGAATAAGCAATGCTAAAACATAGCTAAATACTAAAATTGCACATCAAACTCTGTATACTGACTGTCATATCAGAAGATTTGGCCAAACTGGCCCACATATATATACATCTCAATCTGTAAACATACTGAACATACTGCATGACTGAAGAGGCAGATAATACTTATGCAACATATTTTAGTTATTTTACTTTTTTTTCTATGGACAACTGTTAGAAACAACTGAGGAGTCTAGCACGTCTGTAAGATTATACGAGTCCCAAGCCTAACACACTCTCCTCAATGAGAATGTTAGGCATCCTAATCTCACCTTACCCCTGTCCATCGGGGCAAATGTGCACCATAATCTCCACAAACCGGACCCAAAGGAAACTATTATCCTATTATTCTAAGTTTTCATTTTCATGCACAAAGTTATCTTATATAAAATGTCCAAGGAAGTAAGCTCAATATACAAGGAATGCGTAGCACAAAGTATCAAAGTAAGCAAGGGACTCTACTAATATGGTGATATCATTTGTTTTCTATTGTCCATTATAACTATTCTAAGTTACACAATTTAAAGATCACTATTTTCCTACTATCGAGTATACTTAGAAATTCATCCTTATAAGTTACAAAATATTAGGATTAGCCAGGTCCTAATATACCAAATCAAAGTCGACTATAAAAGTTAAATAATAAATCATTACAACTTAATTAATAATTTTAGACATTCTAATTTAAAACTACTAAACTATAAATTATGGATTAAATGCCACGAGGTTGGGCTTAATCACATAATCCAAAAAGGATAAGACCTAAGATCTAAGTTTCATTCTAAAAGTGATCTAATAATTTAGGCCAACCCTATTAAGTAATCAAACTTAATAGGATGAATCTCCTATCTTAGATTTAAGGTTAAAAAAATAAAATAATCAAAAATAAGTTGAAAAATTCTAGAAACTACTAAAACTAAGGATTCATTCATTGAAAAACCCTATTTTTTAATGAATGAAATCAACCCTATGATCTAGTCCTAGTCTTAGGAAGGGTCCTTAAGGTATAGTGTTAAATACTTAGGGAAATTCTAGAATCTGACCTAACTATTGATTTTATTTACTTAAATGTCACTAATATGGTAAAAATGTTAATTTTAGTGTTTTAAAAGACTAATTAAAGGTTAAGGCTGTTTATCCTAAATTTTGGGCAAAAGGATCATTTTTGCCCCTATTTAAGGGTCTGAAAAGTCAACTCTTGATTTAAGTATTTAAAATGAGGTTTCTCTTTTCCAAATGATTTTTTACTGTCTAACTTTAAGATAGACAGCAAGTATCTCCAATTTGGACGAGAAACGGGTCCTACATGGTCAAACTAAGGTTTTAACTTAAGGGCATTTAAATAATTTTACTCTACTGAAAACTAAGTTTTTATGCAGTTTATTATATGTTACTATTCAAGGATTCCATAGAGTCCAAGAACACTGCATTCTGAGGTCAATTGACTAAGTTATGAACGTTTTAAGTTTGAATGGCAATTTGGTAAATTCGAGTCGGTCAACGGGTGACAAAAATCGAACTTTTCCGTTTGAAGTCCAATTTCAGCAAACTCAGTTTCAATAGCTTTCCTGTAATGTACTGAGTATGTTGGTAGGGAGTCGACCCAATTTGGACCTCAAATGGTCAAGTTATGACCTAACTAAGGTTGGGAGTATTTTGGTCATTTTCTAAATATCTAGGATTTATAACCTAAATATTATTTCAGTTTATTGGTGACATTGAAATTCTAAACTAGTTAGCATCTTGAATTTTTGAATTTGGAGTTGATTTGACCAAGTTATAGCTATTTGAAATCTATGGGCAATTTGGTTATTTTTTACTAAAGTCAACTCTGAATTCTAGGGTTGACTTTTTATCCTGATATTCAAATAGGAAAACTAATACTGCTATGGTGATGGGGCTGTTCTCCTTAGTATTGTAAGACCCATATTGACTAAGTTTGGTCAACTAGGTCAAAAGTTATGGGGTCCTAAGGAGGTCCTAAAATGCTATTTCGTTATACGTACCCCAAAACTAAATTCTGCATTACGTCATTTGATTCTATTTATTTTTCTGAGTATTTTGAGACCTATATTGGGTATATTTGGATCATCTTACAAAAAATTATTAAACTTTTAAGTTTTACTATTCAAAAATACAACTTCTATTAATTTACTATTCATTTATTCAATTTATATTAATTATTCATAATTTATATTTAATTAATATTATTATTAATTAAGGTATAATCTATTATTTAACTTAAATATTTTAATAGTTTAATAATTAACTTAATTTAGTCTATTTAATATTCCTGCAATTAATTTATAATTTAATTAACTAATTTAATTAAACTATACTAATTAATTTTTATACACTTTAGTGCAAACTAATTATTATTAATCACTAAATTCTTTTTAATTATAGTATATATGTAAATAAATAAATAAATAAATATATATATATATATATATATATATATATATATATATTATGTATAGCTAAAGTTCCTGAGTGTATAAATATTTAAACACATTTATCCAAAAGTTTTTTACTATGCTTTTATATACAGATATACATCTGTAGTTATATATAAGTTTTATTATATTCAATGTTATATATATTTATTATTAATTTAATGTACTAATTTAACTGTTAAGTACTAATTCTAATTAATAACTCAACCTAATTAACTCTTAATCTTTTATCTAGCTAATCACACTGCCTGTTTTAATATATATATATATATATATATATAATAATTATATATAATTTTATTTGATTTTTCATTAATACGTTTCTGCAGATTTGAAGGTGGCAGGACCCACAGCTACACGTGGCGGGCTCTGGATGGCCATGGGACTGCGGGTGGGGCCCGCAGTCAGCGACGAGGGGACAACTGACGCGGCCCCGGGCCCACCACGATTACGTGGCGGGACGAGCGCGCGACTCGCGTGAAGGTGGGCCCCACGCACGGGAATGTGGATCGACGCGCAGACCCGAGTCCCGAGCTCGTGGGCCGGGCTCGACCCGACCCGAACCCGCGGGATCGTCTTCTCCGAGACGAACCCGACGCCGCTCGACTAGGGCAGCTGAATGCTCGGCGCACAAGCGACGGCGAGGCTCGAGCCACCCGTCGCTGAGAAGGTCTCGATGAGACCGATCGATCGACGTATGGGGCGAGGCCAGGGGGTGGCTAGATCTCCGGCTATGGCAAACCCTAGCTCCCGAAGTTCGGGTCTACGGGCCCTAACGGTAAGTACTGCTCACCGAACCCTAAATCCGGCCGATCGAGGCCTCTGATCATCGATCAGAACCGATCGAACGACTATCTAGCCTACGGAATAAGCATGCGATACGATAATGCACTAATCAGTCGAGAGAAATCAAGGATCGGGGGTACCTGGATTCAACGGCTTCGGTTTGCAGGTAGCTCGATTTAGGGTTCACGCGGCTCCGGAAGATCCCTCGAGCGTGCTAGAGCGTCCTGCCGAGGTGGATCCTTAACGAGTCTCGGGCGGACTCTGCGAAGCCTCGAGAGGCCGCGATTGAGCAGCGGGAGGATCGGGCGCCCTCAGTGGCTAAGCTTCTATCTACCTAATGGTTCGTACTTATGTTGAGCATGATTAGAGAACATCAGTATATCAGTTTTGGGATCCACAGTTCATTCAATACAAAACTGAAATGTTAGAATGATGAAAATATTATGAAGGGAGTCGTAAAAATTATAGGACTTGGAAAATAGTCAAGTTAAAGGGGATTAGAAGAACAAAATATTAGGAAAACAATGTGATAGGTGCAAGACATATCTAACTAACCTCAGTCAACTCATTTATTCAGTTGATTCATTTCTTAAGCTATCACTAGATCCAATTCGAACCTAAACATGTAAGCAAACCTTGCTTTGTAAGTTTGGTCAAACAGTGTGAAGAGCTAAATAATGTATGCATCTATATTTAACTTGCAAACTCATTGTAGGGCCGCTGAGGCATTAGTGGAATATGATTCATCTAGATTTTTGGTTTCCTTAAGGTTTGTGAATTTAGTAAGAATATTCATACACAGTGAAATACCTAATCAATCATGGAGATAAGATGAAGAAGCTATGAATCTAGTCTAAGGGTATCTCTAATTAATGATTATATCACCTGTAATAGAGGAGAAAAAAATAACAAATTCAGAATTTGTGAATTCAGCTGCAGACGAATTTACATAAACTGCCTTTGTACATGTTCCCTTGACACTTTTATTAGCAATCCAATAAATTACCTTAATGGTGGGCTGCCGACTCTAAAATGGTCATTATCATTAGTCAAAGACTTTAAAAGTTGGAGGAATTAATTTGTTAACTTCATTAAATTCATTATCATGCCATTTAATTGATAGGAATATTAAATTGCTAAGTGCTTTCAATACTTGAGGATGTGGTTAATTTCTTTAAACTTGTGATTTTGATCTATTGTTTGTATTTTGACATTTGAGGGCTGTCCTTGTGGTGCAAACACACCCACTCACTTATTTTTCACTCAATCCCTTTGACACGGCGAGGAAAAGAATTCTTAAATCTCATGTACCCAACATTGTATCGATCGTAATATTGCTAAATTGTGCAAATTGAAAACTTAATTGTTGGTTACTTGTGGTGGGACTTTGATGGAGCTAGTTCAAGCAGCCTTAATTCAAAAAAAAAAAAAGGATTGTATTGTGCAATGACTCATGTGGAATTTAGATTCTACAACCACATAATGTCTTCTTTATTTGATCCTAAGTGACACATGACTACTTTTGAATACTCTTAATTTGCTTAATTTTGGTTGTTAGAAGATTTTCTTTACATCAATTATGGTTTTGCTTCTGAAACTTTGGTTGAGCAATAAATTGGTTTGTTGATGGGATCACTATTTTAATGGTCTATATTAATAAATAATCCTATTTTGGTTGCTACTTTAATTTTCATATTAATCCTAATTCAGTCTCACTATTTGTGGCGGCCCTGCCCCACCGTGGTCCTGTTAACCCTTAAGTTAACATGATTACGGTGGAGGGGTCACCAAATGACAAGGTCCCCACTTAAGATTGGATTAGACACACATTCTAATCCAGTTTAACTAAGGACTTTATCATTTATTCCAGAATTTATCACTAAATGATCATACAAGAACTCAGAGTGCGAAAGCAATAAAAGGTATAACATCCATCCAATATAGTATAAATACAACAATACAGAATAAGTAAAGTACTGAAAGAGAAATATAAACCTGTATTATTATAACATTTAATAAGCTTTAAAAGAACTGAAATGAACTCTCAATCTCACTGAAAGAAAAACTAAAGCTACAGATCTTCAGGAACGGGCTCCTCCTCCAATGGCAAGTCCTCTACTGGATCTGCTACTCCAACAAACTCAGAACCTACCATTATTAGTTTTATAATGGTAGGGCCCCAGCCAACAAAAGAAAAACTGGTTAGACAATATGTCTAAGCACATTTTAGGGTAAAAGTTTATTTAAGTTAACTGAATATCACCATAAAAATAGAACTGAGCAAAATAGGTGCAGAAAAGCGTACAAAAGAACAGTAATAAGTTATAAACAAACAGTTTATAACTAAAACAACTAGGAAGTAATACATACCTCCTCCAAGCAACTGCAACAAAGACAGGTAAGTAAAAGAAAAGTAAAACTGTAAGAAAAGTACAACCTAAAATATGCTTATGATCAAACAAATTATGCTAAGTGACATACATAATTTGAACAGTATAAAACTGAAAACACTAACATACTATGTGAGCATATGAAAACAGTAAGTAGAACTAGCATCCTATATATAACATGTGCAGGAAAATTGAAAGTAAAACAGGGCTGAAATGCAGAATATGCTAGTAAAACAGTATCTGTAAACTGAAACTGCAGTGACTATCTAAGTCACCCAAACTGAACACATATATAGCAAATCTTAGCCTGATGAGCTAAGAAACTCTGAACTGAACATCACTGAAACTCTTAGCCTGATGAGCTAAGACAGAACTGAATGTAAGTGTACTTGAATTAGTATATCCATATCAGAATCCTGACTCTGTAGTCAGTAGGGCGAGAGTCTATCCATCCTATCACTCGGACTAGGCATGGCCAATAGACTGTCGGACATTAAACCCTCGAAAGGTTGCCGACCCCGAACGGGTTGATCGAAGAGGTATACTAATCAAGCTACACCTTACATACCACTTGTGAAACGAACATAATGCTGCTTATAAATAATGTTCCAAATTAACATAAGATATTTATCAAAATATCTTATGTACATAATACATGTTCAAGGTATAAGGCTCAAAATCAAGGAATACGAAGCATCAAAATCAAAATGCAAGAAACTCTATCTAAAACACAGGTGATATCCTTTGTTATCTACTTTATTCGTTCAATCTACTCTAAGTTACATAAGTTTTAGAATTATCAATTCTTACACATTCTGTAACTTAGAATCACTGAATCCTACTTGTTGAAGATAATTAGGACTGGCCAAGTCCTAATTATAACTTAATCAAAAGATGATTATTTGGTTAAAATGAATAAATTATCGACCTAGTTTTGTAATTTAATTCATCCCAACCTCATCTTGATTAGCCAAATCAAGATGAATAGATTAAGAATTAGACTCCAGATGATGGGGTCTAATCACTTAATCTAAAGGTATAACTAAGGGTCTAAAGTTTAGAACCCAAATCTCACAGATTAGGTTAAGGCAAATCCTAATGATAAATCAAATTCATTAGGATAAATCTCTATTCTTAGTTCTAAAGTTTAAAGATCAAATAATCATTAAATAAACTAAGAAAAATCTAGAAACTAGAAAACTCAAGGTTTCACCTAATTGAGTAACCCAATTTACTCAATAGATGAATTCTAACTTAAGATATATTCCTAATCTTAGGAAATAAGGCTCTTAATTACTAAGAGTATCTCTCAAGACACATATCCTAACTATTGTTATAAGGACCTAAGGGAAGGTCTAAGAATGATTAAAGAAGGAGAAAACACTCACTTAAGACTTAGGAATTTTCTTAAGGAGCTAAAATTGAGATTTTAATCAAAAATTTAATTTAAACTTGGATTTGATTAATTTCAGCTATAAATCATTATAATTACTGATAAATAGGATTATAAAATGATTTTAAGGCTTTTGAAAGCTAAACCCTAAATTTGGGCAAAATGACCATTTTGCCCCTACTTAAGGGTTCAAGAGATCAAATTTTGCTCTAGGGCTTAAATTCTGAAATTTTCTTTTGGAAAGTATTTCTTACTGTCTAATGTAAGATTAAACAGCAACTAAATTAATTTTGGGTGATTATTAAGCCATATGAGATCAAATTAGTGAATTTAACTCATAAGGGCAATTTAGTAATTTGGCTAAGTGAAAGTTAATTTTTCTTTCAGATTATTGTTCTTTATTGCCTAAGCTTTCCATAGAATCTAAATTTGCTAAATTCTGATAAGTATTGGCCAAGTTATGGCTAATACAAGATCTATGGTTTAAAGTTAATTAAGGGATTCTTAATTATGAGTTAAAAACCTAACTTTGCCAATTAGTATCTAAATTAAGCAAAATCAGTGGCTATGAATTACAAATAGCTCACTGATCATAATGACATGTGGTAGGCTCAATTTGGACCTAATTTGACTAAGTTAAGACCTAATTAGGGTTTAGGAGTGATTAGTGAGTGATTAGCAAAATTAAGCACTCAAACATTAATCAAACCTCACAGATAGATTCTAAGTGGTTCTAGGAGTCCTCTGAAACTTAAATCACTCAATTTGGATTACTAGATTTGCTAATATTCACTAATCAAGATTTAGAGTAATTAGGGGTGATTAACAAATCTAACTGTTGGATCCTAAATATTTTTACAGATTACTATTATTTAGGTTTTTCTGATCTAAATTGATATTTGGATCATTAAATTTGGAGCTCAATTGACCAAGTTAGGGTCAATTGAAGTTCTAAGTCTAATTAAGCTAATTAGGGTTAGTCCCTAATTGTCATTAAGCAAATACTAATCCAAACAGTAAAATAAATACTACCAAATTAATCCTTAGGGTTTTCTGATCATTTTAAGACCCATATTCAATAGGTTTGGATTATTGGATGCAAAGTTATGGTTATTGGAAGTTTTTGTAACATTTAAGGCTTAATTAGGGGTCCTAAATGTCATTAGTTAAAATACTCATCCAAACTGAAATTTGACAGTGCCAAATTTTTCATCATATTTTTTCTGATTCCATTGATATATAATATTATAAATTTTGGATTATTGAATTTAGATTTATGAATATCCTAAGTTTAATTAATTTATAATTGAATTACTTAATCTAATTACTCTGTTTAAATTAATACGTATATATTTATTAACATTATTTTCAGGTGACGGGATCCTGAGCAACACGTGGCAGACCGCGATGATATTTGGACGAGCGTGGGACCCGCACTTCGACTCTGTTGGCCGACACGTGGCTATTGGGATCGAAGACGGCCTCTTCGTCCCCAGAGCCCGACGCACAGGCGAATTTAGGGCTTCCAGAAACTCGCAGCATCGGGCGCCATCTGGAGAATTTCAGATGCTGATCGAGAGGCCTTTCTGAGACCTCTTGCTGGACGCCGGAATCAGTGATGATAGACCTTCCTAAGCTTAGGAACACTGATGCCCTAAATCGGCAAAAAAAATCGCAGACAATACGCATGTATAGATTAATTCTAATGAAATTGAGGTTATACAATTTTATTTGTCTTGATTTACACCATCATCAATTACATATTTTCAGCTTATTGGATATCCAATATAGGATTCGAGTGCAGAGAAGAGCCATGAATTCGATTGAATCAAACCTCAAAAATTCGCAGGATTCTTTTGCATAACATATTGCACAATAATTGAAATAACTTAATTGATAAGTTCAGAAGATTATAGTACATGAATTGAAAGATGTGAAGAATCGGATGTCGATTGGGGAATCCAGAAATTGAAACCAATTTGCATGCAGAGAAATCTTATTCGACCACTGATCACACATAGCACACTCATTGCAATTAAACAGAATATGAAAGAGTTGAATCTAATTAGGTAAATGGAAGTACCTGCGCTTGATGAAATGGAAGGTTCGAGATTTTCATGATGCAGACGCTGAGGGTACTGGATTTTCCTTGACCCCTGATTCCTCCTGCTGCTCGAATGTCGGATAAAGGAAGAAGAAAGAAAATATGGATCTCAGAATGAGATAATAGCCAGAAGTGGTTCTAAGGTAGCAAGTAAGCGGCGAGGGACAGGTGCCTGGCCACGCTCGCCGCGTGCCAGGTCGAGCAACACGCGTCTCGCACGGTCTGCCCGACGAGGGAGACAACTCCCCCATCGCTCGATTGGAAGTATCGGGCGGCTAATAAGAGCCGTGAGATCAAAACGGCTCAAAGGAAAAAGGGAATAACGGATGGGGACGGCAGCCGTTAAATATACAATAATTTAATTGCTATTTAATTATTTTCAAACTAATTTCATTAGTTAAATTTGATCAATTAGATGCATAAAAAAAAATTTCCAATAAATCACTCCTAGCTAATTGAAGGGTGATGAACACAACGGCGCAATCGGATTTTTTTTTATCCGACGAGTAATTAATTATTCGTATTTTCAGGTATTTAAATATTATTAAAATATTCGACGAAAAATGAACGACTTCCAAATGCCTCCAAAATTGCACCCCTAGCTAATTTGGGTGTTCTGAACGCAATGGTGAAGTCAGATTTTCAATCTGAGGTCTAATTAAAAAGTCAATTTCCTAAGGTTTGGGATTTTTTTTCAGAATTTCAGATTTGACTTTGTTGACTTCTGGTTTTGACCTAGGTTTCAGAGGCGAGTTCTAAATTACTTAATTAGTGACTTAGAACCTTAATTAAGACTTAGATTAGTCTTAATTGAGCAAGGTAACAACCTGGATTGTTACACTATTAGTCCTAGAATATCACATTTCTTCTTTAATAAGTTCACTTCTTTAGTTGAACCTTTTGAATTTGATTTACTTGAGAGTATGTTCTCTTCAACCCTATGCTAATTCAGCAAGCTGCTTGTACTTTGAGCGACCACCTTGAAGAATCCAAATTAGCTTTAATACTCGATCCAATTCGATATGTCATAGTACCTATTACTATATAACTGTCGCAGTTGCTGAGCATGAGCTGTTACTGCAGTTTATGCAGGCTGAACAATGTCTCTAGATTCTGAAATATTCTTTTGAAAATTAACACAACCAAATGTGTGCATGCTGCTAGCATATTCCATAGCTCATTCCCTTGCAAATTTAATTTGCTCCCAGAATGGGCAGTCATAGAATGTATACAACCACAAGCGATCATTGAAGATAGAACTTCAGATTTCTCACCTTCGTAGGCCATTCTTGCACAGTTTTGGACAGCTACAGTTTCCATGAATTTCAAAGGATCACCTGCCTTTATGGACTTACATCCATGACAGTATAATGTTTGCAAGAATTTTATTTATCATTGATTTCCTAATCAAATTCTAACAAGCATATGAATCCTTGTGTTTAAGTTATTCCAAAATAGCTAAGATTTCAGTTAATATCCTTTGTCAAGCACTCTTTCTTCTGCGAATTTCTAATTGCACCTTATCAAATCCACTTCAAAACAGCCCCCCCCCCCCCCCCCCCCCGCCCCCCCCTTCAAAAAAAAAAAAAAATGCATACTTTTTAACTACACCTAATCTAAATGGGCTGAAGTATCTATAGGCTTACTTCAGTTGATTTTTGATCTGCATATGATGTGCAGCTAGCATTACGAGTTCATTTGATAGAAGTAATAGAGCTACAACATTAGTTGGGCAGGCTGCTTAATTCTCACTTTGGAGGTCGCATAATTTTTTTTTTGGAGAATGTGGAATGCTCCAAATAAATTAAAGACATAATCTTTGATGATTGTATATATAAAATAAGGATTAATGCACTGATGCTTGATTGTTTTAAAGCGGGATAAATTAGCTTGGATTGACGACTGATTTGATTAAACGGCTAGCTAAATCAAATTTCGGTCATTTATTTCATTATGACTCAAATACTATGCTTTAATTTTAAATGCTGAAATAAATGATGTAAAATTTTACATATTTAGATTAACCATGCTGTACTCTAAGTGTTGTTATTTAGATTAAAATGATCAAATGTTGTTAGTTAGTTTAAGTAATTAAAATGCTTTTATCTATCACGTGCAAAATCATATGCTGCCATTTTTATATATGAAGTCAAATAATTGAATGTTGTTACTTACCTCAATGAATTAAATGCTAATATGTAATTTTTGTAAAGAAGATCAATGATATCTTAAGTGATCCAATGCTATTAGTTTAATCAAGTAATCCATTGCTACTAGTTCATGAAATGTGATCAAATGCTTTCATTAAGTTCAATTATGATTAAATATTGACACAAATGCTGCTTTTGAACTTACATATACTCAAATGTTGCCATCTTCTTTTTATGAGAATGAAAAATTATCACTTTCTTTCACTAGAATCCATGTTATAAATCCTTATTACTGTATTTTTGCAATTACTGAATTTCATATTGGTATCCGTGAATTTCTATATCCATGAATTGCTATAAATCCTTAATGCTGTATTTTGTAATTGCTGAATATATGTTAATATCCTTATAAATGCTAACTTAATATTGTTGTTCTTTACAAGATGAGCTATAAGTTAAAACAAAAAGAATAAAATGTTGAAGTAAATATTGCCTTATGTGCAATAAATCAAATAATACTACCTTTATAAAATTTCTTTCTATATCTTTTTAGATGTTTAATATAGAATGTATAAACTGCTTAGTTTTAGTTTTATATATTTGAAATTATTGTAGAACTGGAAATGAGCAATCCTATAAAAAGGATTGAACTCTATTATAGAATTGAAAATGAACAATCCTATAAAAAGGATTGAACTCTATTTTAAAATTAGAAATAGTCAATGGATTGACTTATATTTTGATTGTGTAAAAATTGTTTATTTGATCCGTGGAGGATCGGGCGAAGGGGTCAAGGACGATGATCCAGGACCGTCTGATCCGACTAGATCGGACGGTCTGGATCGGTCCGCCCTATCAAACAGCACGGAGAGATGCCGTCGTGCATAATGGACGGTGCAATTTAGAACCTGACGGCGCCGTTAGCTCGAATATTTAATTAATAATTTATATAATTAAATTCTTATTATTTGAAAATTATAATTTAATTATTTAGTGTCCAAAAATTTCCGAGCATTCACTCCTAACTAATTGAGGGGTGAGGAACGCAATGGCGAGGTCGAATTTTTGTTTCGATGAGTATTTTATTTTCTCGGTTTGTGGAGTATTTAAATATTATTAAAATATTCGTCAAAATTATGACGACTTTCGATTGACATGAAATTGTCACCCCTAGCTAATTTGGGGTCAACAAATGCAATGGCGATATCCGTTTTTTCGATCTGAGGTCAATTTAGATAGGTCAAATTTTAGAGTTTCTGAATTTTTCAAAAATCAGGATTCGATCCATTTGACTCCTGATTTGAACAAAGTCTTAGAGGTTAACTCCAATTGACCTAAATAGCACTTATGATTAGTCTTAAGACTAGGATTAGTCCTAATCGACCTAGGTAACAACTTGGGTTATTACATGATGAAAGTTGTTCTACTGGCAATGAATATTTTTGAACCAACTTTGATGCAATAAAAGAGTGCGTAGCTCCAGAATCAAAAACAACTGAATAAGAGCGCTATAATAGTAGAATAATACCTATAACCACATCAGGCTCTTCTCTTGCCTCTTCTTGAGATAGATTGAATATTATGGTCTGGGCTGGGTTATTCTTGGTATTACTAGAAGATGCTACATTATTTCCTCAATTTACTGGTGGTCTACCCCAGTTTTGCATTATTGCTTTGCCTTAGTTTGAGAGCTAATGCCCGTTTATTGTATAAGTAGCACGATAGAACTTTATCGGATGATTGGTCCTCCCACATCGATGGCATTGACCTACACCAATAAAACATTTAAATGTACTGTGTGATCTTCCATAGAACTGCAAGTGGGATTTGCCCTAACAATTGCTCCACTATAGTTGCTCTGAATATTGTGAAGTCTTACTTGCAGTTTAAAAAATTGTTGCCGCTTTGGTGGAAAATGAAAAGGAAAGTCTGGTCTCTTTGTAAACTTTGAAAAATGTTGTACTTCCTGGGCTTCCATAAGTTTCGCCTTCTCTACAAGTTGTGCAAACTCTGATATCAGCAGGGGTGTCAGAATATGTTGATAATTATTTCTCTGTCCATTAAGAAATAGGTGGCATCTGACATCTTCGGTAGTCACCATTTCAGATGCAAAATTTGTCAGTCTAGTAAATTATTCTTCATATTCAGTCACAGTGTGGCTACCTTGCTTTAAGTTTAGAAGATCCTTCATCATTGTCTACCTAACTGTAATGCCCCGCCCTGTCGCTGTGTGTAAAAGGTATACCAGGTCAGTGGCGGAGCGATGCGCTACTCGGGAAGGGAGCAATGAATAACAGTATCTTCCCAAATAAGCTAACTAGACTAGCTACAATGAAGGCTACTGACTCGAACCCAAGAGTAGGATCGAGAGTCAATGCTTAAGATGAGAGTATAATACTTGTCTTAAGTATTAGACTAATACGTACATCAAATTTAAAGAGGTAAATATAAATCTAATATATATCATCAATATATCAGTATTTATAGTATGCTGATCACATCACAATACTAAGTATAGTAGCATAACAGAGTGCGAAAGCTAAAGTAAAATATCCAGAATACATTCATCACAGAGCAGTAGTAAACATTTATCTTAAAAAGAAGAGTAAAATATATCCAGAATTACTACAAATTGATTTTAAATGATGCAAAAGTAAAGTTTATCTGAGGTACTAAAGCAGAAACAGTAAAGTAAACAGGTGCAAGATAGATCCACTAAGGCTCCACGTACTCTTCTTAAATCTCCTGCAAGTCCTCCTGCTCTGTCTCAACAAGCTGCTCGGGATCTAGCAAATTGTCAGATCCCAAAAGTACCCCGTGTTAGACAATAAGTCTAACACATGGCAACTAAACTAAGCAGTACTAAAGTAAATGCAAATAGACAGTAAGGTAAAGAAAACTATAGAAAAAAAAAAGCACTAAATAACTGTGTAATAGCCCAAACTCTTAAGCACCAAGGTATTGTCCACTTTGGCCTGAAAGGCTTCACGGTTTTGCCCTCAAAAGATAACTTCTTAGCAGGTCACCCAGCCTGGGAGTGCTCCCACTTGAGCACGCTTAACTTTGGAGTTCTTATCAGGAATTCCACCGGTATCTGAAAAGGCGCCTCGATGTTTAAGAGTTTCACAATGTGATGACCCACTTAAGTAGTAATAAGTGAAACTCTTAAACATCGAGGCGCCTTTTCAGATAATGGTGGAGTTCCTAATAAGAACTCCAAAGTTAAGCGTGCTCAAGTGGGAGCACTCCCAGGATGGGTGACCTGCTGGGAAGTTATCTTCTGAGAGCAAAACCGTGAGGTCTTTCAGGCCAAAGCGGACAATACCTTGGTGCTTAAGAGTTTGGGCTATTGTTACAAATGGTATCAGAGTAAACTATAGGGTGTTAGATAGGAGCTAAGTGCCATACAGGGCAAAATACCACTTCATGTGAGCAGCCTCTTAACCCATGATGATTAAGGTGCTACATGGTTGTGGGTACCTCTTGCGCTTGTAGGGGTCACCTTTAGTCCATCTACCCAATGGATGGTTCTTGGATCACAATTCATCATACATGGATTCAATATATCTACCTTATTATCATGAAGCATATTAATAGATAAATTTCAGAAAACAAAAAGTAATTAGTGCTAATCAAACCCTAAACCAATTCAAAATAATTAGCACATGATTACAAATCTAACCATCAAAATTTCATACAATTTAGCCCATAAATTCTATTTTATCGTACAAGTAATCAGATACTAAGTTTGTTAAGATTTAATGGTTAAAAACCCTAATTTATACTAATTATGATTTAACAAGATTATGGCATAAATTGAAGTACAGAGATGAAAAAAATAAATCACTTAGCACATTCATTGTACTCTTTATAAGAAAACTAATGGCACCCTAAACATATAATTTGGTTAAGTATAATTGCTAATCCATCTAATCAAGCTTTGTAATACTTATGTTAAAATAGGAAATCTAGCCATTAGATGTTCAATATTATTTTATATTCTTATTCCTGAGAATTTTCTGATCAATTTGATATATAATATCATAGGATTTGGACTAGTCAATTAAAAGTTATTCAATTAATATATTTTGTATTTTTATTTAATTAAATCCCTATGATTGGAATAATTGAATTATTTTCCTTAAGGAAAATAATTCCAATTATTCTGATATTATTTAAACGGGCGCGACCCAAATCCAAAACACGCGGGTCGGTCGGGGCCCGAAGTCCCAGGACTATCGTACCGCGCGAGTCATGGGTTGGTCCGAACCGCACAAGGGCTTCATCCCCGAGCCTCCGTCTCGACGGAAGGACTCGATTAGGGGAACCCAAATCGGCCAATTCCGGCACATCCAAATCACCGCACGACCAACCATCGGCCGCTACACATTCACCGTGGTCAGGCACGTCGAAGGGGACCCGAATCCCTCTGTGAGGCGGTCTAGATCGGCTAGACCCTACTCACCCAAGCAATATGGCTACTATGGGGAGACAATTCTCTCCACTGAGGCCATGCTAGACCCAGGGCTCGATTCCAACACCTTCAAGGAGGTGAGAAGGATCGAAGCCCCTAGTCTGAGGGTCTGAGGTGGTCTGGAACATCGGGACCTTACTCACCCGAGGCGTTCCTTAAGGATTTAGCCCGATCGATCGATTCGATCGATCGGGGCTAGCTCAAGGCGCAATTTCGATAGCCTTGAGTTCTAATCAGCAATACCTAACTATACACATCAAACGAAGGAAGGTTCGAGCCTCATTGGCTCAAAATTAGCAAGTGGGGGTACCTGGTTCATCGGGATGACTCGGGGTGATCGACTGAGGGTTCGGCTTGCCTTAGCTGAGCTTCCAGACGCTGCAAATGATCCTGAACTTCAGGAGAGCCTACTATCAGTAGTTCGAGAGCTCCTGGGATCGCCTATGCAAGCTCGAGTGATCCACAATGGAGGAACAGGTAGAGAGTTCAATTGATCAGCAAGGATCAATTGGAGCAATACTAGGGCTATTTATAGCCTTGGAAGAGAATTGGGAAGCTTCTGGAGGTAATGCTTCGGGCTAGGGAGGCCTGAGGGGGTTTGGCCATGGCCGAGCTCTCGAATTTCTAATTTGAGCTCAGCCGGGTCACAAGGCTTAATTGGGGCTCCTTGCCAAGATAGGGCAGGTCGCAATCGTCTGCTGAGGTGGATGCGGGGAGTGGGGGGCAGGCTCGGCAGCTGGCAGTACGAGAAGATCTTCCCTGTCGGGCGCGGGCGAGAGGAAGACGAAGGTCCACAGTAGCGGGATCTTCAGATGCCGTCTGATCTATCGATCGGATGGCGCTATGGCTGCGATCGCTCGGATCCTAACGGCTGATCGCGAGAGGGATCCTGGTCGTAGGATCCATGAGTTCATCTGACGGTGGATCCGCTATCCCGCGGAATTAAATCCGGACCGTGGGATCTAAAGGTTCGACGGTGAGATTAGCGAGACTCCACTGTTGTGTGACTCGGGCTCCGCAGTGCAGGCGCTTAAATTAGTTTAAAGGGTATATTTGCAATTTAGAAAAGTTAGGAACTCTTTTATGCAATTAATCCATTTCAATTAATTGTGAATTATGGCTAAATGATTTCCAAATTGCACCAAAATTTCTCTCCTAGCTAATTTGGGGGTGAGGAATTTAAAAATACTATCAAATTTTAATTTTGAGATCAAAATATTTTATGTATAATCTAGGACATCTATACTGATCAAAATATCATTTTGAACTTAGAGAAGTCCAATGAACTTCAAATTTTCTAAGCAGGCTCAATTTGATGCTCTAAAAATAATGGTATTAAAATTTGAAGATTGATTAAGCTATATATTCATCCAAGCTAAATACATTTTTCACTTCCTCCCGCCCAAGCCACCTTTAGGCACAAAATTCTCCAAACAGTATGCCGGACGCATTATATTTCACTTAAACTGTTATCTAACACTAACATTATGTAATAAATACCCTTTAAAAAAAAAATTGTTATATTTTTTGGAATAATTATTGATAGAGATATTTAGTGCTGAATATTTTATACAATTGGAGAGCATTTGCTTTGGCGTCCTAAAAATCATATTGTGCCTTCCATTTGTTTTTTACTCAGTGGCCAAAGCGGTTTCTGTAAAACTTAGAGACGACAATAATGATATAAAGGAACTCACAATGAAATTCTATTGCCTTTGACTGAGACTACAACAAAGACTGATGTATGGAGATACATAATTATCTAATATAAATGGTTTTATTTATTTATTTTTTAACTTAAAAATTAAATAAAAGGTAAATATGCTAAAATATCATTATTTAATTTTTAGTTGGATTTTTTTTTTTTTTTCTACTTTGATTTTATATTTGAGTTTATAATATAATACATTGTAAAGAGAAAAAAATCAGTAAAAGTGGAGATGTAATATCCATTAATGAGACATGTAAGTAAGAAATGCATAAAAATATTTTTATGATGTAATTAGTGTTAACTCATCAAATCATATCAATAAAAGTTTTTGGCAGTTGATATTTGTTTGTACACTAACAATTTGATAATCAAAAGATGTAACTAAGTATGTCTATAATGTCACAAATTTGTACAATCTCATTTGTTGAATGATGGGCTACGAGGTGCAATGATGATAAGGCGATCACCACTATGCATGGCACAAAAACCGTGCTTGATGTGTAACCATGTCTACGAATACTATAAGGATTGAAAAACAAACACACAAATCACATATCACAAAAATGAAGAAATAATAACAATAGATTTACGTGGAAAACGGAAAATTGGGAAATATAGCGTAGCCAAAATTCACTATGAATAAAAAAAATGAAATAGCTACAGATCTCATCTCCTCCTCTCTTGGAAGAAAAAAGTGACGATTGCCAAAAAAAACCTCACTCACATAACCCTAGCCTTCACATAGATATTTATAAAGGCTAGGTTTCTATGCAGGATTTTAGAAATAGTGACCAAAATACTCTGCAAAATTTAAGTAGACAGAATGTCCCTATCCAAGCTCGACCAGTGGAAACATTGATGGATCGACGGTACGTCCTGTGCTGATACAATCATGCTCTATGAAACAATAGATATGAAACTTGAAGTCGTCTGCGTTGAAACCGAATAGGGTTTAAACCAAAAGCGGAACAAAAAAAAAATTGAGCGAGCGTTGAGAAATTGAAAAATTAAAGCAATAAAAATAAGCACATAAAATAATCATAACCACAAGACAGAAATTACGTGTTTCGGTGACCACACTTACGTCCACGGGAAGGAAAGCAAAGTTTCACTAAAATTAGAGAGGAATACAAATGGTTTAAGATTAGAGAACCCTTATAAAACATTCTCTTAGAGATATTCTCTTGTATTTTATTTTTAAACTCTTGCATATCAAAGCCTATTTATAAGCCATCATTGATTCTTAAGAATTACAAATTCCAATCTCTCAAGTAAGGACATAAAGAAAACTTCCAAAATTCATAATTCCAGAAATGAAAGTTATTAATGCGGTAATTTCTTAATATCATAATTGAGAGATTTAATTATATATATAGAAAATTAATTTCCTTTAATTTTTCAATAATTAAGGAAACTTAATTTCCTTTAATTTAGGAAAAATTAATTTCCTTTAATTTAGGAAAAATTAATTTCCTTTAATTTTTCTTCAATTAAGGAAAAATTAATTTTTCTTAATTTTCCTTTAATTCTCCACCTCATGTCTTATGTACTTCATATGAGAATTGAAACTTTATACTCTCGATCAATGCGACTGCACCAAGTTGGTTGCCTACGTATCCCCCTCCCAAGGGAATCAAGTCATCCGTAGTTCCACCAAAGGAGAAGTCTATTAATGCTTCTCCAAATTCACTAAAGATTTACAATTGGTGAATTTCTGAACAGTGAGTACCTTTGTCATCATATCTGCGGGGTTGTCATTAGTATCGATTTTCTCTAGTAAGATTCCATCATCTTCGATAACATCTCGAACAAAATGATGTCGGACATCAATATACTTTGTGCGAGCATGACAAACCGGATTAGTAGCCAAAAATATAGCGCTCTGACTATCACACGTACTACTATCTCTTTTTGCTCCGCACCCAGATCTTTCAGCAAGCCTTTCATCCAAATAGCTTCCTTAAATGCCTCAGTAACTGTCATATATTCAGCTTTCGTTGTTGACAGGGCAACTGTTGTAGTGCCCCGCCCCGTCACCGCGGGTTAAGAAAGGTATAGTTATACTCAGCGGCGGAGCGGTGCACTACTCAAGAGGACGAGCTTACCAAAAACCCATCTCCCCGAATAGGCTAAAAGACTGAGCCACACTGAAGGCTGCTAACTCGAACCTGAGAGTATGATCGAGAGTCAATACTTAAGATAAGAGTAGATTACTTATCTTAAGTATTAGACTAATACGTATATTGGATTTAAAAAGATAAAGATGAATCCAATATACGTTATCAATATATCAGCATTTTCAATATGCTAATCACATCACAATACTATGTATAGTAGTATAACAGAGTGCGGAAGCTTAAGTAAAACATCTAGAATATATTTATCACAGAGCAGTAGTAAATATTCGTCTCAGAAAAGAAAAGTAAAATATATCTAGAGTTATTACAAACTGATTTAAAAGAAGAAATGTAAAGTTTATCTAAAGTACTAAAATAAGCAGTAAGCAAAAGGTGGAAAGCTGATCCACTAAGGCTCTACGTACTTCTCTAGGATCTCCTGTAGGTCCTCCTGCTCTGTCTCCACCAGCTGCTCGGGATCTAACAAATTGTCGGATCCCAAAAGTACCCCGTATTAGACAAGAAGTCTAACACATCGCAACTAACTAAGCAGTTATAAAGTAATTGCAATAGATAGTAAAGTAAACATGACTGTATAAAATAATAGTGAAGGCACTATGTAACTAAAACTGTAAATACTGCACAAAGCAAAACTGTATTACAACTGAATACTGAAAGTAAACAAAAATATCAAAAGCTCAGAAATCAATGTGAATAATGTCCAATGTTATACTATATGTCACTGGAATGATGCACCTAAATATGCCACAAAATGATATGTCACGGTATGTAACGGAACTATCACTGAAAGGTTATGAGTCGTACGGTCCAATATATACATACACCCAGTTGGGAAGACAGTACGGTGATGCCGATGCATCCTGAAATTCCCCAGTCAATGTATGCAACATTCTGTAACCCATAATTTTTCACTGATACTCATGCATCACTGCTGAAATGATTCCTCAAACTCATGCTCATGTTTATGCCCATGCTTCTATTCTATATGAGTAAAATTCAGAAATCCACAATACTTTGAATACCGATAATGAATTCTAGGTCTCCACTGTGCAGAATCTTGCTAAAAGGATTCTCACTCCTAGCTTCTATAATTAGTTAAAGTTGAAGGTTTACTTAAAGATTACTAGGTAGGATGATTGTATACACATATTTAGCACATTTGCAAGAAAGGTGATTCTTATCACTTAATTTGATTAAGCCATCCTAACGAAGCGATCTTTGATAGCAGGCATCACCCGTTGACGATTTGTATCTCAAGCTAATTTATTAAGATGCCTAACTCACAATCACACTCAGTATTTTAAAGAAGGTGATTCTAATTACTTAGTTTGTTTGAATCATACCTATTGAAGCGGTCTTCGCTAGGAGGCATCGCCCGTTGGGGATTTGTATTTCAATCAAACTAAGGAATAAGTACATGTTTAATACACTCTTAGTATTGGGAGATTTACTCTAACAGGACTGTATTCATCTAATCCCTCGGGATAGCACCTGCTCATAAATCCACATTGGAGTGAATTAATCAATCTTGAATATTAGTGAAGAAAATTAGTACTATGGGTATGCCATACTATATCAACCAATAATTTGGGTTCACACAACTCTATTTAATTAACAAGGATTTATCAAGACTATAAATTCTTATGCTAAATAGGAAAGTCCTATACAAGGCTCTAAGAAAAGTGATCAAGTATCACTCAATATAGATTCTACCATAAGGAATGGTGTCATTCTAATATCTTAAGTGATTCCTACCACGAGAGGTTAAGATCAACTTTTAAAGTTAAGGGATCATCTAAACTTCTATCTCAATGAGTTATGCAAGGTCCTCCTACCTCAATGTATATTCAAATTTTGGTCTTTAAAATATTTTAGAAATAATCTTGTGTTGAGATACTTAAGATCTCACACTCTTAACTCTACTAGTAACACTATAGGTTTTACTTATCATTTAGACTTAGGATGATTAGATCAGATGATTAAGTTATCTGATCATAGCTTATTATAAGATTATGGGATTTAAATCAATAATATTAATAGAGTTATATCACTTGTTCAATCAATATGGTTCTATTAATCTTATCATGCTAATAGTCTTATTTAGGAGAAAATCAAGGATCTAAGGTTCAGATTCAAATAAAGCAATCTCATAGGTTTATTATTAATCTTAATATATTTAACCTAAATGTTTAAGATCAATATCAAATCAGATGTATTATTGGAATAATATCAATCACATTATCTTATAATCATATTCATTTATTTAAAGTTTAAGAGTTTGGACCTTAATTAAGCAGATTAGGGTTTAACCCCTCCTCATGTCCAATTAAGATCAAGAGTTCATTTATAGATCAATGTCAAATCAGTGAATTAGATATGTATTATTGATGGCAATCTTGGACCTAAATCAAGTCTTAATAGCTTGATCAAAGTCTTAAGACTTCTTAGAGTTAATTAAGAGGTTTAAGTTCTCCATTTATGAATTATTCAAATTATACATCATAACATTGCATACATGATTTCAATACATCTAGTTTACTGATATGGATCATATTAATAAAAAAAATTTAGAAAATAGAAAGTAATTAGTGCTAATCAAACCCTAAATCAATCCAAAAGAATTATCACATAGTTACAAATCTAACCATCAAAATTTCATGCAATTTGTCACATAGGTTCTAATTTACCATATAATTAATCAGAGACTAAGTTTGCTAAGATCTAATATATAGAAAATTTAATTTTCACTAATAATAGTTTAACAAGATTAGGGCATAAGTTAAAGTATAGAGACCATAAAAATAATTCACTTAGCACATTCATTCTACTCCTCATAAGCAAACTAATGGCACCCTAAATATGTAATTTGGTTAAATGTAATTATTAATCAACCTTAATTAAAATCTGTAATAATTAGGCAAAAAAGAAAAATCTAACCATTAGATGTTTAATATTATTTTATATTCAGGTCTCTGAGGATTTTCTGATCAATTTCATATATAATATCATAGGATTTGGACCAGTAGATTAAAAGTTATTTAATTAATTTATTTTGTATTTTTCCAATTTAATTTTCCTATGATTGGATTAATTGGATTATTTTCCTTAAAGAAAATAAATCCAATTAATCGAATTTATTTAAAACGGGATCGGCCCATTAGCCGAACCACGCGGGTCGACCAGGGCCCGAGGAACCCGGCACTGTCGCGCAGCACGGATCATGGGCTGACCCGGCCCGCACAGTGCCGTCGTCCCCAACCCCTCTTCCCCGTTACCCAGGGAATTAGGATTGGCTTCCGCGGCAAAAAACCGAGCACTGCGGTCATGCCGTGGCCCCTAATTGATCCTCACACCATCAGTGGGCCAAGACGCTTCGATCGAACCCTTTAACATCTTGTGAGGTGGTAGGGGTAGCCCGGACCTTACTCACCCGAGAGGCTTTGCCTCGAAGCTACTGTGAGGAGACAATTCTCTCCCCAGAGGCCACGCCAGACCCGGGGCTCGATCCCTACACCATCAGGGAGGTGAGACGGATCTAAGCCCCCTGGTCTAAGGGCCTGATGTGGGCTGGATCGCCGGGGCCTTACTCGACCCGTGGCATTTCGTAAGGACTTAGCCCGATCGATCGATTCGATCGATCGGGACTAGCTTAGAGCTTAGGTTCTATAGCCTTGGGTTTGTTTGGACAATACGCACGATTACGAATCGAAAGGAAGAGGCTTTGAGCCCAATTGGCTCATGCAGAGCAAACGGGAGTACCTGGTTCGACGGCGGAGCTCGGAACGATCGACTGAGGGCTCGGCTGGCTTTAGCTGAGGTTCTAAATGCTGCAAAGGATCCTGAACACCAAGAGAGCCTACTATCAGCGGTTTGGGAGCTCCTGGGATCGCCTACGCAAGCTCGGACATACGGCAATGGCGAAAGTTGCAGAGTGCTCAATTGATCTTCAAGGATCAAATGGAGTAATGCAAGGGCTATTTATAGCCTTGGCATAGAATTGGGAAGCTTCTGGAGGGTTGGCTCGGGCTAGGAAATACCTGAGAGGTCGGGCCATGGCCGAGCTCTCGAATTTCCAATTCAAGCTCGGCCGGGTCACGAGGCCTGATCGGGGGTCCTTGCTAAGATGAGGGAGGTCCTAACGGCCTTGCTGAGGTGGACGCAGGAGTGGGGGACAAGCGAGGCAGCTGGCAGTATGGGGGATCTCCCTGTCGGGTGCGCGAGTGAGTGGGGATGAAGATCTACAGTTGCGGGAGGGTTCGGAGCCATCTGATTGATCGATCAAAAAGATGCAACGGTCCTGATCTTCCGGATCCTAACGGCCGGATCGGATTAAATCTGTGCCATAGGATCTCACGGGCTGATCTAACGGCAGATCCGTGGTTCTGCGGGATCTAATCCTAGCCAGTGGATTAATAGAGTGAATGGCGGATACGACGGAAGCTCCGTTGTTGCACGACCTGGGCTCCACAACGGATCTCCAGTAGTCCGCACAGCGAATCCCGGCCGTTTTATTAGTTTAAAGGGTATAAATGTAATTTTGAAATGTTATGAACCATTTTATGCAATTGGACCATTTTAATTAAATATGAATTATGGCCTAAATGATTTTTAAATTGCACCAAACTTTCACCCCTAGCTAATTTGAGGGTGAGAAATTCAAAAATGTAATCATAATTTAATTTTGAGATCAAAATATTTTAGGTCTAAATTAGGGTATCTAAACTGATCAAAATATCATTTCGAACTTAGAGAAGTCCAATGGACTCTAAATTTTCAGGATAGGATTTATTTGATGTTCTTAAAGCAATAGAATCAAAATTAAAGATTTCTTAGACTATATATTAGTAGGGTAACGACCTAGGATTGTTACAACTGTAGACTAAAGAGTTGACCTCCACCCTACTAGACCTCCTGCAAGTGTGAATATATAACTAGTTGTTGACCTTCTTCGATCCAAATCTCCATTATAGTCGGAGACCACATATCTCACGCACAAGTCAGCTATTAACGACTGCTTCTGAAATAATAATCCAACACCAGTTGTACCTTTCAAGTACCTGAAAATTCCCATCACTGCTTGCCAGTGATCTTTCCCCGGATTATGCATGTAGCAGCTCACAACTCCAACAGCTTGTGCCAAATCTGGTCTAGTGCAAACCATGGCATACATCAAGCTCCCAACTGCACTAACATATGGCACTATGTGCATTTCTTCTTTTTCAAAATCTGACTTCGGACATTGCTCTGCAGATAGGCGAAAATGAGGTGCTATAGGTATACTTATAGACTTTGTGTTTTCTTCAATCCTAAACTTCTTTAGCACTCTCTCCAAATATCCCTTCTGGGTCAACCAAACCTTCCCTGCAATTTTGCCTCTACAGATTTACATTCCTAATATTTTCTTTGCTTCTCTCAAATTCTTCATTTCAAAATTCTTTAATAATTGATCCTTTATATGATCCATTTTTGACTTATCTGAAGTAGATATTAACATGTCATCAACATACAATAATAAATAAATGAAGTTATCTTGAGGCAGCATCTTGAAATACACATAATGGTCAAACTGGCTTCTGCAGTACACCTCTTTTTGCATAAATTGATCAAATTTTCTGTACCATTGCCTCAATGATTGCTTTAGCTCATATAGAGACTTGTTTAGTTTACATACCAAATTTCTCTTTCTTAGCTCACTATACCTTAGGGGCTGTGCCATATAGATCTCCTCCTGTAGTTCTCCATGCAAGAACGCTGTCTTTACATCAAGTTGCTCAAGCAGCAAATCGAACTGTGCCACCAAAGCTAAAAGCACATGGATTGAGGAGTGTTTCACAACTGGGGGAAACACTTCATCATAATCGACCCCTTACTTTTGAGCAAATCCCTTTTCCACAAATCTAGCTTTATAGTGCACATCAGCTTATGAGGAACCTTCTTTCTTCGCATACACCCATTTGCACCCAATAGCTTTCCTTCCTGGAGGGAGTTTCTCCAACCTCCATACCTTATTTTTGTGAAGAGACTCATTCTCTTCATTCATAGCCTGTTTCCATAAATTTTCTTTTGAGCCTGTCACCGCTTCTTTGAAGTGAGAGGGAACATCTTCCTCCACTACAGACAATGCAAATGTGATGTAGTCTCTAAGCCAGGCTGGTTGTTAAGGTGCATTCCTTCTGGGTCTATTTTTAGTAATTAACTCTTGAGTTGGAACCTCACCATCAATATCAGTTTGCTCTTCATCATCACTAACTTGGTCTTCATCTATAGGAGTATCTTCAATATAATGTGAAGTTTCTTGTGGAACAAATGGGGTGGCATCAAACCCCACTCTCTGCCTTTCTATAAGAGTCTCAGTATTATTCTCCACCTGATGAGAACTCCACTATCTCAAGAAATACTCTTCATCAAAGGTGACATCCCTGCTCACCACGATCCTCTTGTCAATTGGATCATACAATTTGTAGCCCTTTACGCCGCGTCTGAAGCCCACGAAAATTGCTTTCCTAGCCCGTGGTTCAAGCTTATCCTTCCTAACATGGTAGTAAGCTGGGCTGCCAAAGATCTTCAATTGATCATAATCTGTGGTAGGATATCCTGACCACAACTCAATTTGAGTTTTCTTGTTAAGTGCGGCAGATGGCAGACGGTTCACCAAGTAGCAAGCATAGTCTAGGGCCTCCTCCCAATAGACTCTCTCTAACCCATCATTGGACAACATACACCGCACCTTTTCCACCAAGGTATAGTTCATTCGCTCTACTACCCTATTCTGATACGGTGTTTCTTTTACTGTGAAGTGGCGCTCAATCCCTGAATCTTAACATTCCTTTACAAAAGAATTGGATGTGAATTCTCTGCCATTGTCCAAATGGATTATCTTGATTCTTTTGCCCGTTTGATTCTCCACAATCTTCTTCCAGTTTATGAATACCTCAAGTACATTTGCTTTGCTCTTCAAAGTGTACACTCATACAAATCTGGAGTAATCATTTATAAAAGAAATAAAATATCTTTGACCACCGAATGATGTAGTCTTTGTTGGTCCCCATACATCTGTGTGTATATATTCTAATATACCTTTGGTGTTGTGGAGGCCAACACCAAAGGGCTTGCGTGTTTTCTTGCCAAAAATATAATGTTCACAAAATTGTAATTTGCAAGAATTAATACCTTTGATGAGCCCCTCTTTCTCCAATACCTTCAATGATGATACCCTGCATGTGCTAGTCTCATATGCCACAACATCATGGCATCTTCAGAGTCTTCAGCCACATCCACTTTACCTGTCACTGTACTTCTTTGCAAGTAGTAGAGGTTATGTTGTTTGACTCCTCTTAAATAAGTCATTGCACCTTTGCTGATCTTCAGAACTCCTGCCTCAATCACCACCTTAAAGCCCTTGACTTTCAAGGCCCCAATAGATAGAAGATTCTTCTTGATTTCTAACACGTGTCTGACTTTCTTTAGTCCTGAACTGTTCCTGAATGTCTCCATATCAGCACACTACCAACTCTCGTAATCCGACAAGTAGCATCATTTCCCATTGTGACTGCACCGCTGTCTGTTTCCCTGTATGAATAGAATCAATTCTTCTTGGAGCAAATATGATATGTTGTACCGGTGTCCATGATCCAACAGGAGTTGTCTGCTATTAGACCCATAGAAACTGTTACAAGAGATACATAAGAGTCTAAACCCTTCACCACATTTTGAATCATATTGGCCTCTGAAGATCCACTCGCCCGCTGCTTGTCTTTCAACTTTAGGCAGTCCTTCTTCCAATGTCATGTCTCTAAACAGAATGCGCACTGATTGCGTCCAATGCTTCGGCCGCTAAATTTCTCCCTTTTCTGGAAGTCTGCATTCTTCTTTGTCCATTGCTTCTTCTTCTCTGGTCTTCCCCTCTGGAGTGTAAGTGCCTCTGCCATATCATATTTGGTAGACTCCTTATCCCTTCTTCTGAACTCATGATTCACAAGGGCTGTAGTTACCTCCTCATACTTCAGAACCTCCTTCCCATGGATCAACGTCATGATGAAGTGCTCATACTCATCTGGCAACGAGTTCAACAACAGGGCCTTGTCTTCATCCTCCATGGTCTCATCTAGATTTAACAAATTCGCTAATAATTTTATGAATTCATTCAGGTGCTCATCAATTGAAATCCCTCTTCTCATCTAAAATCTGTAGAGCCGCCTTTTCATGTGGAGTCTATTCTCCACGCTCTTCGTCAGGTACATAGCTTCTAGGAATTTCCATAATTTCCACGTCGATGTCTCCATCATAACTGCATACTTGATCTTCTGAGTCAAACAGTTTCGGATCAAGCCGCATGCACTGCGATTCATCTTGATCCAGTCCCTCTCTGAAATTTTCCTCTGATTTTTATTCGCCATCCAGAGCATCTTTCAAGATTTAGGGCACACAGTGCGTCTGTCACCTCGCACCGCCACATCCCAAAGTTGTTCTTCCCATCAAATTTGACCACATCTAATTTAGCCGGATGTGTCACAACTTGGTGGAGAGTCCTCTCCACCACCGACGATGACGAAGGTCCAACAATCTCTTCTCCTCCTTCAGTCATGTTTATCTTCTTGCTTTAATAAAACTCAATTACAAATTAACAATTAGCTCAAGCAAAACCCCAGCCTTTATGAATGAATAAGGGAAACCAAATCTTTCTCTGATATTACTTGTTGAAATCGAATAGGGTTTAAACTAAAAGCGGAATAAAAAGAAATTTGGGCGAGCGTTGAGAAACCGAAAAATTAAAGCAAGAAAAACAAGCACATAAAATAATCACAGCCACAATACAGAAATTACGTGGTTCGGTGATCACACCTACGTCCACAGGGAGGAGAGCAAAGTTTCACTAAAATCAGAGAGGAATACAAATGGCTTAAGATTAGACAACCCTTATAAAACCTTCTCTTGAATATCTTCTCTTGTATCTTGTTTTTAAACTATTGCATATCAAGATATATTTATAAGTCGTCATTGATTCCCAAGAGTTACAAATTTTAATCTCTCAATTAAGGACATAAAGAAAACTTCCAAATCCATAATTCTTAAAACGGAAGTTATTAATACGGCAGTTTCTTAATACCATAATTGAGAGATTTAATTATATATATATAAAATTAATTTCTTTTAATTTTTCTTTAATTAAAAAAACTTAATTTTTCTTTAATTTAGAAAAAATTAATTTTCTTTAATTTAAAAAAAAATTAATTTCTTTTAATTTTTCTTCAATTAAAAAAATAATTAATTTTCCTTCAATCTCATACTCATTGCCTTCTTGAATCCCTGGTGTGATTCTTAAGCTCAGAGCTTATTTCAATGTTGAGTTTGGATGTGAATATTCGGTTCAACTTAAAGATGACTTGTTTTTATCTCTATGTTATTTGTTGTAAATTTGTATAGTTTTTATTCAAAAATATTAATTTTGAATATTTTTTGTACAATATTTTTTTGGGGATTAAACATTTAATAAGCCCACGCCCAAAGCCACGTCTCTCTTTAACACGACGACACGACATTAGCCGGCAGCCATGAAATCTGTGAAGCTTTCTGTTCTCCTGTGATCTCTCATGCATCTCTTTTAAGACTTTCAGACCCCTTCTTCTATGTGACCAGCTTCAATACAGTACCAGGTTTTCTGTATAAATATGCAGCAGCATCTTCTCACCTTACCATACAACTTAAAAAGGAATTAAATAAGGCTTAGTATAGAATCTATGGGGTTTATTTGCTTACAAAACTCTATCGTCTTACTGATCGTCCTGCTGCCTGTTGCTGTTCTTGGACGACTGCCCGTTGACAGGACTCAATCCAACGGTAACTTGCTTTCATTCTCTCTATCAGCATTGCTATGCTTTAGTATTGGTTTCATATATTTATACGTTAGACTCGCATTTTTTCTACATTTTGAAGTAAAATATCACAGTTCTTTTTAAGTAATTAATGGTAACACATACAACATAAGAGTGTTATTAAAATATTTCATACGTTCAGATCATATTATCCAACAAAATATTATGCAAATCCGTTGCACCATGAAAATTTATGAAACCTTAACAATTTTTGTCTCAAAACTCTTAACAATTAGAATAAATTGTATTTATTTTATTTAGTTTGAGATTTATTTGTGTTGGATTGCACTCTAACAATTAAATTTGAATTGAACTTGTCAACTAAATTCAGACCCTACTTATATAGTGTTTCAATACATTTTCAGACCATTGAATAATATTTTATATATGAATTTGCGAGCAATGCAACAACGTAAGGAGAGAAAGAAAATGTAATGCTATACTTGTTCGAGTGCTGTTATAGAGCTAGTATATACGGCTAATTACTACGTCTTGCAGTGGCGGCGCACATTGACGAGACAAGAGGCCACGCAGAGGCATGGGCGCAATTGGTGCGCGTGGAGCGAGCGTCGTCGACCGCGGGACAGGCGGCGGGCTCTCGCATGATGCAGGTGGCGGGATCGAGTTTGCCCAACTGCTCGCACGCGTGCGGCGCTTGCACACCATGTCGCCTGGTGATTGTGGGCTTCTTTTGCGAGGAAGAGGCAGAGAGCTGTCCCATGGCCTACAAGTGCATGTGCAATAACAAGTCTTACCCTATTCCTTGACAGTTTGTTGCTTATTCATTAAGGCAGTATTTCCTGTTATTGGAGAAGCTAATGGTTTTATTAGGAGGTGCTTATGGCAGTTTAATGATGGATAATCAGTAACTGTGAGTGATGGAATTTTGAGATTTTATTATATTACTATTTTTCATTTTCTTTGGCAATGGTTACTATACACTCACACTATAACCGATCAGGTTGCTCCATTTAAAGTTCTTCTTTAAGATTATATGTAGAAAAGTAGTCTTCACATCAACTACTCATAGGCCATAGTAAAATGCTAGGTCATGTGTGACACGGATTCAGATCATCTTCACCGTAGGAAAGCAGATCTTCTCATGTTAATTCCCTTAGTTTAAAAGAAACCCTTAACAGCTAGCAAATTCTTGTATTAAGGCCAACTATCACTCTAAAGACCCAGCGTTTGGTTAGAGATACTAAACTAACATTTGTTGTTATTGTAATGTCTTACATTGAATTAGAGAGACTTATCCAATATAAAATATTACATTACCCAAAGATAATATTGAGGTGCAAACACAACAGCAAAGTATAATTGAATGTAAAAGGATAATGCAGCCTCCATAATTTAAGACATCCATGAAAAAATATTAATTTTTTTATATTATTGGATTAGTGTCTGACTCGAATGGCTGGGATTCATTTGGAGCTCGGGCACTGTACCTTACTGTACAAGCCCGAGGATATCATCCTTCAGAACTCACCCAGTCCAATTGAAGACGATAATCAGAGGGTATGCAATTGGCAATAAATGAACGAAACGCATCGGAAGCAATTGAAATGTGAATGGACAGGGGAAATGGGGTACCTATTGTCCTTCGATATTCACTTTGACGGAGATGAAGGAGCGGTTCCGGCAGGAAGGGAGGAGGTTGTTAGGCTTTGAGGAGATGAAGGAGCGGTTCCGGCAGCTCGTCCTATTTGTCGCGGCATTTGACAGAAGCGGCTTGGAGAAGACGATCCAGAGTCGATCCTACCCATCCAACGACCCTCATTTGGTAGCTGATTAGCGGCTGCCGTCTGATCAGATTTCCAGAGCATCGGTACAGCCCAGATTCACCGATCTAGATGTTCTATGCTTGTTGTGAGACAATGAATCGCCTGTCGTCCAATGGCTGAAACTTATTTAAGAAATAATATTTAAACAATTAATTAATTATAATTAATACATTTTAAACTAATTGCAATCCACAGTACAGTCGAGCTCCAAGAATTCTCCAAATTTCATTATTAACTAATTTGGGTGGGAAAAACTCAAAAATAAAATTAGATTTTTTATTAGAGATCTAAATAATCATCTCATTTTTTTTAATTTAGTTAAGTTGATTAAAATATTCATTTTAATCAAATAATCTCCAAACTTCACCAAAATATTTTAAGACAAATTGAAAAGTTTCTAAGCTTAAATGAATATTAAAATTCAAGTAGTTATTACATGCACACCCTTTCTGGCACACAAACATTTCCTTTCTTTTAATGTAAGAAAAGGCGACCCTATTGGATCTTAATCGAATGGCTGCTAATCTCTGAGGTAATCGATATAAGGAGCTCTCCCCTCTAAGCTTTAGACGGCAAGATGCGCTTCTTTCTTCTTTCGTGCGATTTCTCGTCCTCGCAAGCCTCGGCACCTTATATATTGGCGCATACCGAATCGAAGGCCACCCGGTATGACCCGAGCACCATGAACCCCATCGATCGATAGAGATCGATTGTGAATCGCATCACGAGTAATTAGGCACCAAAATGAGGTGTCAATTTCCAGTGAGGAGCTTTTGGCATGTGCTTAAAGTTATAAATTACAAAGAACCACTTAAAGTTTTGGACCTCATAGGACCACAAATATTTGAAATGATTAACATATGCTTCTCATCCTTTATATAGTGACATGAGCTTTTAAATGAGACTCAATTTTACTTTATAGTCATGCAATGATCTCATTCCCTTAAGTTTTCATTAGTTCCAAGTAGTGCACTCTTCTTCTTCTTCTTCTTCTTACTCATCCCCATCTAGCTCATGAGGCCAAGTTTGGAGTGCTATAGTTTTGATTGTAATTTCTTAAGTTGTATTATTGTAGCTTCACCACTTTCACACCCAACATATATAACAAGGTGTCCTTACTTTCATGTGCCACCACTATTGATCTCTCGAAAGCTTCACTCTATTATGGCTGCAGGTGTGTGAATACCTTTCATCATCCAATTGACCTATGTAGATAATGTTGAGGAGGATGTCAAAAAATATATTTCACCTCATTCAGTATTAAATAGCCATTGCCTTCAGTCTTCAAGTGCACAACTCTAATTTTGATATCCTTTGAGACACTATCATTTCTCATTTTCATGCTTCCATAGTTTTCCAGGGGTGTAGGAGGTGAAAAAGCCACTCCTTGAAGTGGTGTTAATGGAGGCTCCACTCTCAATCACTCTTCTAGTCTCCTAGCTAGCCCGGTAGATGGTGCTCTTATCATACAAAATGAGGAACTCTTATTTGGCAAAATTGACCATCATTTGGGTTCCTCTCTGTAACAACCCAAGGTTGTTACCCTTGTTAACTAGGACTTAATCAAGTCGTAATCTTAATTCTAACACTCACAATAAGATATTAGAATCCCACCCTGAAGTTTTAGTCCAAATCAAGTGTCAATAGGATCAAACCTAGATTCTGGGAATTTCAGGAAACCCTAGAATTTGACCAAATTAAATAGGGCTCAAATCAAAAATCAAACTTCGTCATTGCGCTCATCACCCCGAAATTAGCTTGAGGTGATGTTTTGGATGCAATTGGAAGTCATTGGATTATCATCAAATATTTTAATATAATTAAAATACCCCAAAAATATGATAATTAAATTGATGGGATGGCTCCATCTAAGCCCATGCCTCCTCATCCTCTTTATCTAGTCTCCATCAGCACTCCTCTTCCCCCCATTTGTTTTGCTTACTTCTGAAAGAAACTCTCAAGCTCTCAAACTCTCAAACTCCTAAGGAACCAGCAAGAATCTTCATTTCAAAGCCAAGGTCCTCCCTTCTTCTTCCATTTTTGCAAGCCAAGGTACATATTTGGTACCTCTTCTTTTTTTTTTTCAAATTGGTTACTACGTTTAACTTGCATGCGTATTTCATACTATTAAGATACTGTGTTTGAGATGTGGAGATCATTAGAACTCATTAAGATTACAAATTTTAGAGAAGATGAATAATTTTTGCAAGTAGATTTTTGTATATTGTACATAGAACATCATTGATTATGGCATTTGAGTGGTCCGTTGCTACGGATTTTGGTATCAATGGAAAGGCCTCAAAAAGACCTTTCCATCGATATATGTCACCACTCATGAGGTGCCTTAAATCGAGAGTAGTTGGATGCTCTAAGGAGGACCTTACGGTTTCGTCCGTGCGAAATTACCGTCGAACGCCACAGCGCTATTGCACCTGGCTCTCAGCAAAGAGGGGCTACAGTGCACCATAGCGCCCGAGTCTTGGGTAGAAAAATGCCACAATGTGCCATAGCGCCCAGGTCTTGGGAAGACCTATGCCACTGCATGTTGTAGCGCCATGCTATCGGACAAAGGGCGCTACGACCGGCCGTAGCACCCAGGTCTCAGGTTTCTTGGTGCTACAGCATGCCATAGAGCATTGTAGCGTGCCGCAATGTGTCGTAGCGTTTGGCTCTCAGCCAGGAGGGCTCTACAGCGCGTCGCAACACCGAAACTCATCGTAGCGCGCTGTAGCGCATAGGACTCGGGTTGGTTGGTGCCATAGCGTACAATAGCATTTGGCTCTCAGTCAAGAGGGCGCTATAGCACGCCGCAACATCAAAGCACGTCGTAGCGCATCGTAGCGTTTGGCTTTCAACTAGGAGAACGCTACAGCATGCCTATAGATGTACCTTTTGAACCTTAGATAATTGAGCTTCTATTTTGTGGTAGTGTTAACCGAATGAAATATAGTTTGAGCTTAAATGAGGTATTGTACCTAATTAGAGTGACTTTTATGTCACAACCTTAGAACCCTATTGTTAGTACCTCCAATAGAGAATGGATTCATTAGTTTGAATTTAATTGGTTTCTAAATAGTTAGTTTAGAATAATAATATTTGTAATTATCGTGTGGAGAATGTAGTGTATATCCATAAAGCTGATTTGATTCAGTAAGGATATGAAATTGGTTAATTTATCATAAATGGAAATGTATATCCTAATCTTATCTTAGATGGATCTATAATAACATTAGGATAAATTTCCCAATTTTATCAAGTGTGTTATATGTGAAGGATTGAACAACTTAGTTGGGAGAACAAATTATAAATGAATGGTGTCCTTATATCTTTGTGCACATTGATAAGAGCAGTAAAGTAAACTAAGTATTTCAAGTTACTTCCTTATGACATCTTAAATTATGTAATAAGTAGGAGATTGAATAACTTAATTTGGGAGAACAAACTGTAAAAGGGTGGTATCCTCTTATCTTTGTATGCATTCATAAGTGCAGTTAAACAAAATAAGTGATAAGCAACTTCGCATTGATATCAAAAGTTGAATCCACACTTTTAAAAAATCAAAAAATTTATTTTGAGCATACTCGAAGACGAGCAAAATTTAAGTGTGAGGTTTGATGAGTCCAATATTTATTGTATAATAAAGTAGAAGAGCATACTAATCTTTCCTCAGAACATCATACTTTGATGAGAATTTCAAACATTTTCATGAAAAAGTGAGATTAAGGAAATTCTGGAGCAAAAGGCAAATTCTGGGCTAAAATCGTCGTAGCGCGCCCAAGCACGCTATAGCGTGCCATAGTGGGAGAAAAGAAGTAAAGAACCTGGGAGAAATAAAAACAAGCCTGGGACATAAAATCTCTATAGCTCTCCCTGGCGCGCCACTGCGCGCCGTAGCGGGTCCAAACCCGAGAGCTCGGTGCTGTCGTGCGCCGCAGCGGGACCATCCAAATCCAGATTGAACACACATTCAGAAGCCCTCGCTACAACACGCTCAGGTGCACCATAATGCGCCATAGCAGACTCTTCTCGAGAGCTCGGCACTACCGTGCGCCACGGCTAATCAGAAGGTAAGAGACTTAGAGGACAAATAACAAAGCGAACTACTACAGCGCACTCAGGCGCGCCACAACGCGCTCAGGAGTGCCACAGCGCGCCATAGCGGAGTCTTCCCGAGAGCTCGACATTACCGCCCTCTCCATCAGGTATCCTTATAAAAACCAGTCTGTAGCAAGCATCGCTGCAGCTGCAATGCGCCACAGCGCCAGACCCTGAAAATTCCTAGCTAGTGAATTTATGATAGCCTAGGGAATACCAGAAAATCAAACTTTTGGCTTTCCCCAGCCGTTCAAAAACTGAAAATACCTTTAATTCTGCTATTTTCCAAGGGAATAAGAAAATCTATTTTAAATGCTTGCCAAATTTGAAAGAAAAGGGAGAGGAGCCGGCATTTATGCCAAGAGGCTGAGGAAGAATTCTATAAATACTACCGATTGAAATTATGGTCGATCCAAATTTTGACATTCTAAGATCTAGAAGGAGGGATTGTTGCTGGGAGAGAAGGAGAACTCTCCAAGGAAAGGTTCAGAGTACCTTTGCAAGATCAAGAGGAAGGATAAGTACACGGAGCTTGAAGTAAGAAAGAGAAAGGAGAAGAAGAAATCTAGAGAACCCCAAAATTCAAGGCTGTTCCTAGTATTTTCTCTTTACTATATCTAGTTTCTTTTACAGTCAAACTGATGTCAAGGTTCTTATCTTTGAATGCATCTTTTCTGTATTATGATTGTAATGGAAGGCTAGACCCTCCTTAGAGAGGGTTGGGCCATAGTCATGTGATAAGTGTGGGAGTATGGTGTTATATGTTGAAGTTGCAATGAATAAATTTTGAGTTTAAAGTTTACTTATTCATATATTTCAATTTAAATGCCTGAATTGTTTATCAAATATAAATTGTTATTAAAATACTTGTGCTCCAATGCTCACTAATTGGAATAAAGCAAGGAGTGAGGGCAATAGATTTGAGAGCTACATGACAAGTTCTCAAGCCTATTAGCACCACTTCTTAAGCTCATCTGAGAAGTGGAAGCTTGTGAGCCAAGCCCCCCTCCAATCATGCTCTGTGGCTCAGTAAAATAGAAGGAGGGAGAGATCATCGAAAACCCATGGATGATGTGACATAGTCCATTGGGTCCAATGAATCCTCTCCCTTAGCTAAACCACGTGTGTAGTGCATGATGCTGATTTGTGGGAATCAAAGCTTGTGAGATTAATAATCTAAAATAATATTTTGGTAACCTAGACGTAGGAATTCTAAAATAAATCTAAGGTGGTCTCATAAGATTCTATGTGCTGAGGAAGAACCCTAGTGTGTTCACCTTGTGCACTAGATTTGAACTAGTCAGAATTAGAGGATCAATCTAAGGAATACTATGTTCACATGGTTTGATTGGCATAATCCAAGTACTTTATGAATTGCAATGAATTAAATACAACGCCAATCCCTTACGAGTTACATGACGAAATCCCAACTCTCTCTTCTTAATCAATAGTATCTTAATTTAAGCTCTTTGTATTGTTCATTTAGGAACCAAACAAAACACCAAATGAATCTTCTAAATATTATTGAAAGAAGATAAACTTAATAACAAAACAACCATTCTCTGTGGACGATTAAAATTCGGAACTCACGATTCCAAATTATTACTTCGGACTACGTACACTTGCGTGCTAGTACAGACATGTATTTACAGTCTGTCAATAGTACTCATATACATTGGAAATACCTTTGTTATCTTATCAAGTTCAATGTATATAAGTATTCCAACTAATACTTAAGATAATTATACTACTTGTCTTAAGAATTAGCCTTTAGTTTTACCTTGTGTAGACTCTCAGTTTTTGCGTATAGAAAGGCTTAGAAACCCTTCCCAAGTAATGAGTCGTTCCGCCGTCAACTGTTTAGCGTTCTTACTCCTTAAGCACTTTTGTTGTGCACTACGACGAGATGGGGCACTACACTCTCCCTTTCAATCATATTATTTTATTGAGCTTCTAACATAACCTCTATGTGTGGCCCCTCTTATCATAGTAAAAGCACTCTTTTTTATGCAAAGAGGTCATCACTGTAGAGTACTGCAGATCAGAGCTCAAATGGGTTTGATCGGTCCTAATATAACTCGATCGGCCCATTCAAAATCTAATCCAAGTAATGCAATAAGGAATCAAAAAGAGCAATTGGAAAATTGTAGAAGGGATCAGAAGAATGAGATATTTGGATACAATAGCTTGAATGGATTTTAGGGCTTGTACGGCTCGACATGGATGTGAAGGTTATCGCAGATGGCTTTAGTTTGAACCCTGACACAAACCTGAGCTAGGGAGCTTAATGGAGGGCGCTGACAGAGTCTCCAAGGCCACCACACGCGGCAATTGGTCGCGTGCTGCTGCAGCGCACCACGTGTCGCGTGCGCCGAGGGAGACCATGACGGCAGGCCTGGACCGTTCGATCGGCTCGATAGTACGGTCTGATCCTGCCATTTGATTGAACGATCGATGCTAACGGCGCAAGCAGGGGAAGACGGAAAGGCGCCGTTAGGTAAAAATTTTAAATAATAATTATTTAATTATTATTTTCAATTTTTTTAATTAAAATTTAATTATTAAATGGCTTCTAATAAAATTTCAATAAATCACCCTTAACTAATTGTGGGGTGAGGAATGCAATGGCAAAGTCGGAATTTGATTCGATGAGTATTTAATTTTTCTAATTTTCGGGGTATTTTAAATATTTAAAAATATTTGTCAAAAGTCCAACAGCTTCCAATTGCCTCCAAAACATGATCCTTAGTTAATTTGTGGGTGATGAGCGCAATGGCGAAGTTAGATTTTTTATTTGAGGTCAATTTAAATAGGCAATTTTCAGGGTTTTTGAAATTCTTAGGATTATGGTTTGATTCATTTGACACCTGATTTGGACCAAAACTATAGGATGGGATCTTGTAACAACCCTAGGTTATTACTTAACCAAATCTTAGCACAATTACATTATAATTATTATTCCATTAGATTCATTAAGTCATTTCAACCTAACCCCGAAGATTTAGAGTGATTCGAACTCAATCAAATTCTTGGATTATTTTAATAGCATATAATTAATTAAAAAATTGAGATATTTTATTTGACCTCAAAATTGAAATCTGACTTCATCATTGTGCTCGTCACCCCCAAATTAGTTAGGGGTGATGTTTTAGGGTGGGATCTTGTAACAATCCTAGGTTATTACTTAGCCAAATCTTAGCATAATTGTATCATAGTTATCATTCTATTAGATTCATTTAGTCATTTGAACATAACCCTGAATATTTAGAGTGATTCGAAGCTCAATCAAATTTTTAGATTATTTTAATAGCATTTAATTAATTAAAAATTGAGATATTTTATTTGACCTCAAAATTGAAATCTGACTTCGTCATTGCGCTCGTCACCCTCAAATTAGTTATGGGTGATGTTTTGGAAGTATTTGAAAGTCATCGGATTTTTTTGAATAATTTAATGTATTTAAATATCTTAAAAATTAAGATAATAAAATTATTTTCAAATTTAAATCTGACTTCGTCATTGTATTATTCACCCCCAAATTATTTATGGGTGAATTTTTGAGATTTTTCGGAGCTCGTTCTTCCATCGAATTTTGATTAGCTAATCGTACAAATTAAATTTAATTAATTTAATTTTTAAATAATTATAAAATTATCTCTACTCATGGGACCCACACTTCCCCTTCCCTTCCCAATGGATGCAAGTAGCCTCCCCTTTTGCAGCTAACCATCTCCACCATGCCCTGGATGGGATTGCTTCACTTTATCCCATCCAAGCCCATGCCTCCTCATCCTCTTTATCTAGTCTCCTTCAATACTCCTCTTCCCTCCATTTATTGTGCTTGCTGCTGGAAGAAACTCTCAAGCTCTCAAGCTCTCAAGTTCTCAAGGAACCAACATAAATCTTCATTCCAAGGCCAAGCTGCCCCCTTCTTTCTCCATTTTTGCAAGCCAATGTACCTCTATGGTACCTCTTCTTTTTTCATATTAGTTACTACATTTACCTTGTATATCTATTTTAGGCTGTCAAGCATCTATGTTTGAGATATGGAATTTATTAGAGCTCATTAAGATTGTAAATTTTAGGGAAGATGAACAGTTTTTGCAAGTATATTTTTGTATACCGTACATAGAATATCATTGTTAGTGGTGTTTGAGTGGTCCGTCGTTGCCGATTTTGATATCAATAGAAAGGTCTCAGAAAGACCTTTCCATCGGTATATAGCACCACCCATGAGGTGCCCTAATTCAGAAGTAATTGGATGCTCTATAAAGTACCTTATGGTTTTGTCGGTGCGAACTTATCGTCGAATGCCACAGCGCACCATAGCTCCTGGCTCTCGGCCAAAAGGCACTGCACCGCGCCGTAGTGCCTGAGTCTCGAGTATACCAACTCCATAGCACACCATCGCGCCTAGCTCTCAGTCAGGGAGCGCTACAATGCACCATGGTGCCCAGGTCTCGGGTAGACTGACGCCACAGCGCGCCGTCGCGCCTGGCTCTCGGCCAGGGGGCGCTGCAGCGCGCCATAGCTCCCATGTCTCTAGTTGGTTGGCACTATAGCCCGTAGTAGCACCTAGCTCTCGTCCAGGATGGCGCTATAGTTCACTACATCAACAAAACCTATCGTAGAGCACCATAGCTCCTGGCTCTCAGCCAGTAGGGCGCTACGGCGCACCACATTGAGTCGTAGTGTAGAACTGTCCAGTTTTGCCTTAACTTCATATTTTTGCAGTATGATAGTTCTAAAACCTTAATAACATCAAAATATACCACAATAAAAATTAAATTTAGTAAAAATAAGCATTTTACACTCATTTAAGTGATTTTTTGAATGTGGAACTTCATTTCTTAACCAATTAGCATGAATTAAGTTAACATTTTTGATATGGATATTTTAATATTAGAAATAGTAAAGTATAACTATTAGGCCATGTGATCAATGCATTTAATCCTGATGCTCATAACTTGATCTTACCTATAATTGATGTTTAAATGATTTAAACTGCAACCTTCTCTTATAAGTTGTTTAATAATTTACTACTTGATAATTTCATAATAATTTGCATAAGTGATTTGCCCTTAATCAAGTGATTATACAATGAACTTGCATAAGAATATATGGATTGAACTTTATTGAAACCTTTGATTAAATTTGTTGATCTTTAGACTATTAGAAGTCTTAAGCTTAGACAAGTTAAGATAAAATCTTTTAAATAAGACAAGATGGAAATATTCCTTAATTTAGGGAAACCTTGAGGTAAGAAATACTTTAATGAATATACATTGAGGTAGGCCTATAGATGTACCTTTTAAACCTTATATAATTGAGCTTCTATTTTGTGGTAGTGTTAATCGAATAAATTATTATTTGAGCTTAAATGAGGTAATGTACCTAATTAGAGTGACTTTTATGTTCACAACCTCGGAACCCTATTGTTAGTACCTCCAATAGAGAATGAATTCATTAGTTTGAATTTCCTTAGTTTCTAAATAGTTAGTTTAGAATAATAATATTTGTGATTATCGTGTGGAGACTGTAGTGTATATCCATAAAATTGATTTGATTCAATAAGGATATGAAATTGGTTAATTCATCCTAAATAGAAATGTATATCCTAATCTTGTCTTAGATGGATCTACAATAACATTAGGATAAATTTTCCAATTTTATCAAGTGTGTTATATATGAAGGATTGAACAACTTAGTTTGGGAGAACAAACTATAAGAGAATGGTGTCCCCATATCTTTGTGCGCATCGATAAGTGCAGTCAATTAAACTAAATGTTTTAAGTTACTTCCTTAGGACACTTTAAATTATGTAATAAGTTGGAGATTGAACAACTTAATTTGGGAGAACAAACTGTAAAAGGGTGGTGTCCCCTTATCTTTGTGCATATTCATAAGTACAGTTAAACAAACTAAGTGTTTCAAAATTACCTTTCTTAGAATATTTTAAGTTATAATTATAAGTAGGGAGTTGAACAGTTTAGTTTGAGAACAAACTGTAAGAGGGTGTCGTCCCCTTATCTTTGTGCGCATTATTAAGTGCAGTTAAGCAAACTAAGTGTTTCAAGTTATCATTCTTAGGAGTATAACATTTATGTATATGCACTCTCAACATGTGATAACTTATGAAAATTATAAGATTTAATTATTTTAATAGCATTTTTCCATACACTGCAAAAATATAAGCACAAGCATGAGTATTAAGAATTCTTGTGAATTGCGGGATGTGGTATATATCAGGAGAGGAACAATGGGATGCAATGGGCATCAAGATATTTGAATTCTTAATAGAATGTATGCAAACATCAAATTGTGTATTCACAATAATTCAGTGTTATCTCAGATGTGTTTGCATTAGCATACAGCATGGTTCTATTATGGCATGATTATTCAAAATTCAATCTTTATAGTGCATTGTGTCAGCATTTCCTTTCAGTTACTGTTTTACTTTACATTACAGCTTTTAGTTATTTCGGTATTTCTTACAGCATCTTCTTGATTTATTTAAATATTAAATTATATAAGTCATATAAAGACATGTTGTAGCTTTAGATGTGTTAGACTTATTGTCTAACACGTGTTACTCTTGGGATCCGGCAATCTGCTAGGTCTTGGACAGTTTAGTGAGCAAGCATTGGAGGTTACTCAAGAGATTTATGAGGATACAGTGGAGCAATAGAAGACTCAACTTTATTTCTTTAGTTGCTTTTATTTGTGAGCTTGAGTGTCTTTTATTTCTGCTCTCTTTATTCTAAAATAATGGGTTGTAATAATCATCTAGATGTATGTTCTGAGATTAATATTCTTGTTAGCTCTATGATGAATGTTTGAATGAATGCTTTTAGTTTTCACACTTTGATTATCCCTACTTATACTTAGTATTATGATGTGATCAGTAGCAAATACTCATATATAGTACTCATATACATTGGAAATGCCTTTCTTGTCTTATCAAGTTCAATGTATATAAGTATTCCAACTAATACTTAAAATATGTATACTACTTGTCTTAAGGATTAGCCTTTTGTTCTACCTTGTATAAACTTTCAGTTTTTGCGTATGGGAAGGTTTAGAAACCCTTCCCAAGTAACGCGTCATTCCTCCGCCATCTGTTTAGTGTTCTTACTCCTTAAACACTTTTGTTGCGCGCCGAGATGGGATGGGGTGCTACACTCTCCCTTTCAATCATATTATTTTAATGAGCTTCTAGCATAACCTCTATGTGTGGCCCCTCTTATCATAGTAAAAGCACTCGACAATGGTGAGCCTTATTCATCAGGTTTTGTTTGGATCATGGGTAGAAGGCCCTGAGCTCTTTTTGTAGCCCCACTGCTTTGTTACGAACAATTCGTCCGAATAATAAGGTGCTCCTTGGGATTTCTTCTTTATATCATCATTGAGAACACAGGCTCTATGAAATAGTTCAATTAGAAGTGGAGTTGGACAATGATATTTAGAATGTCTTCCAGGAATCGGGTGAGGTTCCAAGTAACCAAAGTCCTTTGAACCTTTCTTCGAACTTTAGGTTAATGACAGCAAGTTGATTAACAGTCCATGGAATTTATTCAAGTGCTCGGTCATCACTTTGCCGTCAAAATATGTCAAGGAGAAGGATCTGAATCTTCTCGCAGCTAGACAATACAATGATGGATCTCCAAACTTCAAGTGAGGCATTATTGTGACAGACGCCACACTGCCCACTTCTCATCAACTCAACACCACAACAACAAAATAAGTATTTTTTCTAAGACCAGTGTATTTACATAACAAATATTTATAAATTATATATTTATATAATTAAGATGCAATCATAATTTTTATTTATTTATAATGATTAAAAAGTGTTAAGTTGTTGGATAATATTTGTATAATAATAAAACCTTAGGCGTGAAATCATAAATATGAAACTACCCATATATTTGTATATGAAAAGAAGCATCAAGAATGTAATACATCACACAGTTTCGTTTCTCCTTCAAGTAACTATCACATTATTTTTCGCTATCACCCTCTCTACGGCTAGCCGCGGCGCGCTGCCGGCAGGCGAAAGCTTCCGGACTGCGGCCGCGCCTTCGCTCTGGCGGATAGAGTCGCCGCCATGTAGCTGGGAGCGCGCGCACGACCTTCGCCTCTGCCCATCTCAACCATTTTGCCGAGAATCTCGTCGACGGCGGCTGCAGCGGTCCGCCGTTCCTGGGTCGGCAGCCGTTGTTGTTGCTGTATGCATACGCAGATATGTGATTGTTATGATTTGAACTCACAATATGAAACAATAACTCTAAAGACCTAACCATTAGACTATAAAATCATTCACAATATTTTATAGTGGATGTGATGAATAGTTCTAATAGTATGAAAATGAAAATAGTGTAATATAAGAAGCGATTTATGAAATTTGGTATATTGGTTTCATTAAATTTTATTTTATGGGTTAATATTTTAATTACTTTGTATTGTTTTATTTATTGTTAAGAAATAATTAATATAGTATTTAATTATTGCTACTAATTAAAATTATGTTCATTACATATATATGTCAATGTTTGTGTAATAAAATTCAAGAATTTGCTTATTTTAGTAAGTTTAAGAATGAACCAGTTGTGCTTAAATTTGTGAAGGGAAAGAATAATAATGAAAGTTCTAATTAATATGACATTAATTTATAAGATAAGCATTATTAATTATATTATGCTGAAAATATAGATTATTATATTAATTTCATAATTAATACTTATTTAATTAGTAGATTTTAAGAAATTTGTAATTAAGTCGATTATTGCTAATTAAACATTTGCAATATTAATGTTACACTTTAGCTAATCTATTTTAAATGTTTTTGTTGTTATACATTAAATAATATTTAGGATAATAAATATTATATTTAATTAAAAATAATTATGTTAACGTAAGAATATTCGATATAAATCTAATTAACATAAGTATTAATTGTGCATTAACATTTTAGAGCACAAAACTACATCAATAAAAAGAGTCTCATCCAAACTATAAATTGGCACAAACTTATGTCTTAATGAAAAAGCTCATACCTTGCATGAAAGTGCATAAACAAGAGCGCGCTCTCGCCGGACGGCCGTTTCTTGATTGCGCTGCGGATCAACAGGCGCACGCGCTGCGCCCAGCCTCCCGGTTTCCGGCCCCGGCCGATCCTTCTGTGCGCCAGAACGAAAATTGCACCTCTCTCTCTTATCCTCATAATTAAGCCCAACCGGCACAAGTCCAGGTCCCTCGAGTCCATCGATAAACAAGTCCTTGTACCGAAAATTTCCATCCGCACAGCTCTCCTTACAAAAAGGATTATTGCTGCTTGTGTGTTGGCGCATTCGGCGGGCACGGGCTCGGTCTTGGACCCGAACGAGGGCCTGCATGCACCGCATAGTTGATCGGGCTTGCTTCCGCACGCGGTGCCCGCGGACCAGAGCTTGGAGCCGGACAAGCCCTCGCAACGCACGCAGCGCCCGGCGCGCCTGCATTCGGCCAGATTTAAAATTTGAGATCAGATGTTTTTTTTATTTAAAACTTTATTAAAAGCCAGGTAGCAAATATACGACTATTGAGATTTAAGTCAATGACCTATCAAAAGTTCAAACTTAAAAGATCAACTAATGAGCCAAACTTACATTAATAAATAAGAGAAATGCTAATTACACCTGCTAACTTAGTACCAAAAATATTTGCCAATTCAGGCGCGAGCAGTGTTTTTATATAACCTTTCAAAATTAATATTTATATTTTTTTGATGTAAATAAATAAAAGTAATAAAATGCTGCTCAAACTTGATTGGACGGATTTTGTTGTGCCTCATGTCAGCGGGTGTGAAGAGCATTTCTCAATAAATAATAACCCTATATATACATATAATAGCCATTATGACAATTTTAAATTGCCGTTAGTTACAAATTGGTCGGTATTATATCTTCTTAAATTGGTATCAATTACAAAAACTATTATGACTCATTATGTCGACGTCAGTTACGAAACGTTGGATTAGTGTCACTTGGCGTCGAGTTCCTCTCCTTTCAATTTGCTTTGAAAACATTTAGCAATTCTCCAATTCAGCTCTCATATGAGTCATATGAGAGATGACTCCAACATGTTCTCAAGCATAGCGATTGCATCTCATATGCACCCTACGTATCCCCTCCTAAAGGAATCAAGCTACACATAGTTCATAAAATAATAACCCTTAGAAAAGATCTTCAATGTTCCAATTAGTGAAATTTTGAATGGTGAGTTCTTTAGCATATTTGATGGGTAGTTTTTGGTGTCAATCTTCTTTAACAAGATTCACCTTCTTCAATGATATTATGAACAAAATGATATCGCATATCAATGTGCTTTGTGCGAGCATGACAAACATGATTAGTAGCTAAATATGTAGCACCAACTATAAAAATAAACCACTTATTTCTCTTGCTTCGCACCCAAACCTTTTAATAATTCTTTGGTCCAATTAGCTTCTTTAAATGCTTATGTGACCCCGTATATTCAGCTTTATTGTAGACAGTGTAACCATAGATTATAGTGTAGAATGCCACACAACCGGACCTCTTGATAGAGTGAACAAATATTTTAATGTTGATCGTCTTCGATCAAGATAATCAGTATAATCAGAATTAACATATCCGGCACATAAATTATCTATAGATGATTGCTCCTAAATAAATAAGCCCATATCAATCATACCCATCATATAACAGAATATCCACATCATTGCTTGCCAACTATTCTTTCTCGGATCATGCATAAACCTTCTCATCTGCTCATCAGTTACCCGACATTCTAACCAAACCGTACTATTGTCCCCTCAGCATTTCATGGATACTTCTTCCAAGCTCACCATCTCGATGCCTCACTTGTGGGGCATAATAATATTACGAATGCTAATGGAAACCGTCTACCATAATTACGATTTTTAAATCTCTAATTGTAACTGCTCTCTAATTTAAGGATCTTAACTATTGTAACTGCTCCCAAATCGTACTACTATATATATCGCAGGAAGACTTGTGTAATCAACATGAAGAAATAATTGATTTCTTGATATCCACTCCAGTTATTAGGATCCTTCTATGCTATTCTAACACTCAATGCCCCAATAGCCTGCTCCAAGATTGGTCTTGTGCATACCATAGCATACATAAGACTTTCAATTGCACTTGCATTTGGTAATGTGTGCATCGCATCTCTTTCCAAATCTATCTTTGGACACATATCAGCAAACAAGTGAAAATGAAATGCTAACGGAACACTTATAGACTTTGTGAAATCTCTTACTCTATATATTTTCTGAACGTCTTCTCCAAATACACCCTTTGAGTGATTCAAATCTTCCATATTTTCTTGTCCCTACAGATTTTCATCCCAAATATCTTCTTTGCTTATCATAATTCCTCATTTCAAACTATCTAGATAATTGATATTCTTATTTTTCTTAAAAAATATTCCAAAATAAAGGATGAAGTTTTGTATTTTTTATAAGTTTTGGTAAAGTTATAATTTATAAATATTTTAAATCAATTGATAATTTTTAGAATTTTGGAAAATTATAAATAATTAAATAATCATCTAAATTGAATTATTTTTGTATTTTTGTAATCCTCATTATTTTTTGCACATACTACAATTTTTAGTTGGTTTGACTTAAAAATTCAATTTTGGTTTTTTTTTTTAATTTAAAAAAGCAAATAAAAATGTTTACACCAAAATTTATAAATAGTGCGAAAAATCAACATTGCATATCAATCCTTAGATTTGATTGTGGATGTTTGATCCTGATTAATGGTATAGATGTGATCCATGATGTATTATGAAGCCTCAAATGAGTTGGAGTGAGCACACAAAGACTAGAGATCAATCGAACAAAGGACAGACTTAATGAAACTTAGGAGACTTATTCTGGGCACATAAGCGTGCTCATGAGCCAAACAATGTTGGAGTTACATGATTTCAAAATGTTCATCATCTACTTATTTACTATATTGGATTGTAGGATTAGTATAACCTTTTTCAGTAAGTACCCCCATAAAGTAATCTGTTGGCTGAATAAAATTTCTTATTTCATTTTCAAAAATAAAAACCTATTCCATCCAACCATGAATGATATGTGTAAGGCACCCTCTATTCCTTGAATATTCCCAGATCCAAATAGTGTCATTCCAAAGTAGAATCTTTATTCTTTAGATCGTGAGATCTTGTATCATAGAGACATTCTTTGATGCCACTTATTAGCTTTTTAGCCCAGTTAACACTACCTAAGAGGGGTATATTCGTGATGATTTAAGAATTTTAAAATTTTAAATTTATTTAGTATAATATAAGATAATAAAATCACAAAGCATAGAAAAGAAAAGAAAACAAAGAATATTTGAACACAAATAAATAGATTTTGGTTTGGGACCTCCCATGCTTATATCCACTCCACTCTTAAGAGAACTCCTTCTTTAGAATCCACTAAAGTTGAGTATCTCCTTTGCACTTCTTGTAGGAAGAGAAGGTTTTCCCTTTATTGTATAACTTATTCACAGAGCTATAATGTAATCCCACATTCCTATGTCTTTGCCTCAGTGGAGCTATCTCAATAGCTTTCTCTGGCACAAGCCAAGCTAGATGTGAGTTAGAAATCAAAAAAGCAAAATGAAAATCTTATGAAAATGTTTTGGAAAGTATTTCAAGAAAGACTCTTATTCCTTAAGATGAAGAAGAGAACTTGAAAAGATTTCAGTATCACTTTAGCCTTTTAAATCCTTTTCATTAATGCCTCATGAGAAGATAAGAAGGCTTTAATTCAAATTTAGGGCTTATGTGAATTGGCTTGGATCCGTATTTATAGTAGAATTGAACAATGCAAAATATTTAATTGATAGTTTTAAGAAGTTTATATGCGCCTGAGCACGTGCTTTGGGTGTTTTCAGGCATGCGAGCGCAATTTGTGGCATGACTATTTCTTATAAACGCATGTCTAGGTAGGATCCAAAAGGCATGACCCAGTCTACATGCGCATGGGCACCTAGCTTGGTGCATCTCGACACATAGTGCCTAGGAACGCCAATCCATGCGTATGCATAGGCCAGAAATCATCCACTTATTTATTTGTATAATTTAGGATCTTATATCACTATGATAGTTTCAAGTCTTAGCATTTTTTGCATGATTAAAACCTAAATCTAAATACATGATACATAAATAATAATAAAGAAGATAATTTGTCTTCTAGAAAGATGGCCAAATGGTTATTAATGGCTTTATCTTTCATGCTAATGCTTCTAAGTATTGTAGTGAAATCCCATTATAACAGTAAGTCATATCTTTTCAAATTTTTGTCATCTATTAGTTTAACTTGACTGCTAGTTCTTCTATCTGATCTTGTAAAAAGACTATGTATTTCCTAAAATTTAGTAAAAAGATGCTAGTATCAAAAGTTATCTCCTTTATTTTGTTATCATGAAAGTCACTTCCACAAAGTCAAACGTGATTAGGCTCATAGATCCAACACTTGCTCCCCCATCAATGAGGAGATGAAGAAGCAACATAGTTTGAGCTAAAAGAAGTTCCTATAAAACATAGAGTTGAATAAATTATGCTTTAAAAGACCATGAGGGAGAAGAGGCCTTTTACAAAAAATATTCTCCAAAGTAACATTTGATGATTACACATGCAAATGAGCTTGAAATATTTTAGGAGGCCGATTTAGTGGAGAACAAAACAGAAAGGAGTTATGCAAGAGAAAACATAGTAACTTTCAAAAAACTAGGTATACAAATTAGTAAATTTATCACTTATAAAGAAATTTCTAATTTGGGCTAAAGGTGGAAGTAGAAGTAGAGGATTGTGTACAAAGCTAGGAGGATCCTGAAAGGTTTTAAGCCCAAAATAGGAATGACAATAAGAAGATAGTCTCCCCATTTACAAAAATATTTTCCATTAGAGTGGCACTAATAATAAAGGTGAGCTAAAATTTGAAAATACTGAAGTTGGATGTCAATATTATATTCCTTCAAGGTGATCCTAAAGAAGAGATCAATATGAAGCAGCTGAATGGTTGCAAAGTCAAATGAACAGATGAGTTTATGTTCAATTATGATAGAGTTTGAATTATTTAAAATCTACACTAAGAGAATGGTATAAATGGTTTGATTTATTTAATCTAAATGATGGGAATGTTAGAACAACATCTAACCATTGTGTGTTCATCAAAAGATACTCTGAAATTAACCTCAATTTTGTTACTTTTATATGTGGATAGCATGCAATTTAGAGGTCAATATTTTTAGTGGATTAATAACATAAAGTAGGTTATGGTCAAGTCCTTTACTAAGAAAGAGTTGAACCTTGTGAGGAAAATATTTGGTACAAAAATAACATGAGGAGTAGAAAGAAGTTATAGTTGGCACAAGAGAACTACATAGATAAAGTACTCAACAAATTCAACTTTAGTAATGCCAAGGTTGTGAGCACGCCTCTAAATTGTCACCCAAACAAACATTAATAAAAAACTCTGGGTGGGATGGAAATGGCTGAGATGACACATTTCACATGCTTCAGTGGTTGCATGAGGCCAGACTTAACACATGCTATTAGAATAGCAAGAAAATTTCTTTCAAATCATGAAAGAGTTCATTAGGTAACAGTCAAGTGGAATTTGCATTAACTACGAAGCACATCTAACATGGAATTATACATTATTTGGATATGTTGATCCAATACTTGTAAACTTCATAGACTCATATATACAAGGTGATGTGTACACTATGAACATAATTTTGGTCTTCCTAACTACCCTTGTAGGGGAGCAGTATCATGAAACCAAACCTACAGAAGTGTGACGCCTTCTCTACTACATAGCTTGAGTATATTCGAATCATTGAAATTTATAAGTAGCTAATAAGGATGAAGCATTTTCTATAAAAATTGAACCATAAGTGAAATAATTTTGTGATGTATAATAGCATTAAAAGTGTTATACATTTATCGAAGAACACTGCATTTCACTCCAAATAGAGACATATGAGGTTAGATACCACTGGATTTGAAACATGTTGGAGAGGAAGATACTACGACAAGATAAGGTACATATTAGCTAGTATGGACCATATATGTTGATCAACGGTCAATCGATGGAGAAATTGGAAGAATGTAAGTGAAGATAAGATTTATAAATACCTGTTGGTGTGCTGAAGGGAAAGATTTGTAAAGTTCATCCCACCCAACTTTTGTTGATGGGCCTAGGCGCGAGTGTGAGATGCGCCCAACTACGTCCGAATGTCATGGGTTCGACGGTTAAGTGTGCTTAGGTGACCAAGTCACCATTTTGCTTAAGGTGGGGACGCTTGAGTGTGCCCCGAGTGGCAAGCAAAGTGAGAACCAATCGAGGTGCACTCTGAGGCCCATGCATGTAGATGTTAGAAATTCCTGAGTTCTCGGTGCTTGAGCGGTCAAGCATCTTGTCTCTGTTTTAGCAGTGAAAAAGTGTGCTTAGATGCTAGTGGATGCGCCTAGATGCTAGTTGGTGCTCCCATATGCAATATTGTCATACGCAACCACACGCACAATAATTGGCGAATAAGTTTGATTGTTCCCAAGCGCTAATGAACAGGCCAGATTGGGCTTACCACATGCATGCATTAACTACAGAGTAGAAGGTTGGTGCACGCATGCATGCCACAGGTGTCTACAGGCTGATTCAGGCCGATTGCTAGGCAATCATTAACACGCGCCTAGGCGGGCGTTGACACGCTCGCAAGCACACCATGGCGGATGCTATATATATGAGGTTAATTTTACCGTTAAATTACAATATCTGGAAAGTTGCATTCTTTAATCTCTCTCTTGACATGGTGAACATCTTTTTTTGAGTCTTGACAGTGTGTTTACTTTTCCTCGACAGCATCTCGCCTCTCTTCTATTAATGTGCTAACATTACAGCAATTTTATTTCATTTGCACATGAGGTCATCAAAAGGAAAAATGGTGCCGCTGGCTCGATTCCTGGCCACATAGATGACAACCTTTCAGGCTTCTGTCAAGAAAAAAATTCCTCGAGGAAAGTACGCTGGTCCAGTCGTCGTCCCCACACAGCCAGTTCAGCTTCCTTTTTTTTTATTAAGATATAGTAAGGGCTTAGCCTAACTTTATTGAAAGCAAGCTGATTTACAAGCGTTCTATAATCTGATATAATTAAACTAACATAGCAGTTAATTAAAACAGTTAGAAATGAGAAAGAAAGCTTGTTTCACTTTGAAACTGGTGTGGAAGAAAGCATGATTAAATGGGATATATAACTCGGAAAAATGATTTCGGGCTCATTATATGATGGATCAACTTAGTTAACTTCATTTCTAAATGATTAGTTGTTATTAATGGAAAACAGTTGCAGAGAGAGGACCAAAACGCATCCTAGAAGAGTATCATCACTCCCCGGATTGCTCCCAATTCATGTGCAAAAGTGCATCACATCGTTCAATTTCTTTGTGTTACTACAGTGCGGTGATTTATGAAAAGAACAAATAAATCTAGTGTAATCAGAAGTATTAGTATAATCTTTCGAACAAATTAGAAACTATAACTATATATATATATATAGAAGAGAAGAGCATACCAAATATCCTCTGTAATAGGACTGAATGATAACAGCAGCTTTTTCCTTCCTCTGCTGGCGGGTGACAAGAGCCTGGCCGCCGCCGCCGCCGCTGCAGACAGTGACAGAAGCTCTGAGGCTGGCTGCTTTTCCTTGTTGGGCTCTTTGGAGATTGGCTTAAAGACTCTTGCGACTGACGAGAGAAGGCCTGCTCCTGTTCTTCTTTTTCTTCCCATCATTGATGGAGAGGGAGGCGGGGAGTGTGAGGAGGTGGAAAGTGAAGGAGAGGAGAACAGGGCTGAGAGAGAGGGAGAGAGAGCAATAATAATGGCTGCTTGGGCGGTAGAATTAATCGCCGGTCACGGGACCGCACCAACTGATGATCATATAGAGTAATGGCAGAAGCAAACAACTTTCCTTGAAAAGTAGGCGTCGAGAATATGTATTTTGAAAAGTTGCTTTGTGTTTTTGTATCATAGTAATAAATGTTTTTAAGCATGGATTATAAATATTGTATTTTTGTTTAATGATTTAGTAGTTAATTTTTGGTGTTCATCTAAAATGCTTATACTTCGAAAATATAGTAGCGAAAATTTCAAGAGATGAAGAGATAAATATAGAGTCATGTGTATGTAATAATTTACATGATTCGGTACGAGCATCTAGCACTGTGGCACTCATCGAATACAATTAATATTATCATATGCACTATCAATACAAAAAATACATTGCTCCAAATATATACTTACATGAGAAAATAATATATCATTTATTTCTTATTATGTAAATAATTGTGTAAATATAAATAAGGCCTAAAATAAAATAAAATGTAAATGAGCCGATGCATTTTTATATAAAATAATTAAAATTTGGGGCACCGGACTTACAGCAAACGCGAGCTCACCAGTAAACGGCTCCACCAAACGAGCGCGTAGAATTTTAAAACAATTCCTAAAAGGCCCTTATAAAAAATTCCTAAAATGCCATTTATAGCGCATTCTACGAGGGCAGTATCGTCCTTCTATATTTCAAAGAACCTTGAAGTGCCGGCGGGGTTTCACGTCTTGCCGTTATAAACGGGCGCAGTTAGGTCTTTCCCGTCATTCTCCGTATTCCTCGTTGTTGAGTCAAAACCGAAGAGAAATGGGAGATGAGGACGATTGCAAGTGCAGGCCGCTGGGCTTCTTGATCGGCTTACCATTCGCCATCCTTGCCTTAGCCCTCTCGCTAATTGGCGCTGTCATCTGGATTGTCGGGTATTTTCTTATTTTTTCCTTTCATATGAGTCTCGAAAACCCCTAATCCTATTTCTCAGTTTTCCCGAATGCGTTAACAATGGCGGATGCGATTGCAGGACCGTGTTGAGCTGTCTGTGTCCGTGCTTTGTGTGCTGTGCAGGGCTGGCGAATCTGGCCGTCGATCTGATCAAAATGCCAATCAAAGTCATCCGATGCTTCGTAGATCAAATCCCTTGTTAGGGAGGGTTTCCGAGACGAACGATCGGAGGAATTTGCTGCGGATCTTCTTCTTTTTTTTGTGTGTATTCCTTTGCTCATGTGATTAATTGATTGAATCTTCAAATCTGCGAGTGTTTCGCGGATCAGCCATTGTTGATTTGGTCTAATTGTGTATGAAATTTGATGCTGTTCTTTTGTTGACGGATGCTAGTAATCAAAAAAATTGTCAGGTCGAAGCAATTCTTGAGTCTAAAAGAAGTCCCCTCCGTCACGGCAAGATGTGTTTGTTTGTTCGTTCATGTGTGCGCACGCGAACTTTAATGTTATGTATTAAACTTAACGAAAGAAAAGTAGTTTTATACATTTATTTTTGTTTATAATAAATTACGTTAAATAACTTGATAGAGGTTGATTACTAAATAATTTGAATAAGTAATTAATTATGTCAATTAAGTATTATATATATATATATATATATATATATATATATATATATATATATATAATATTGAGGTAAATAACATCCTTTGAAGGCAAAAGCTCACACTACTTGAGTCCTAACCAAACCCTAAAAGCCTATATTAACAAGAGAGGTGAACTGGTTGATTTTTTGAAATTTATATATTAAAAAATAATACTTTGGATATTTTGATATATATTTAAACACATAATTAATAAAGAGCACAATCAGCACAAAAAAAATTATAAACATTCAAACATAGAAATTCTACTCCATCCAAATGAGTTAGTCACTCCTTTGTAATCTTGGCCGTGAGGCACGCCTTGGTGTTAACTATGGACGTGTTTGGGCACATTGTTGATTTAGGAGAAAACTTGCAATGCCTATTCATAGCACTCTGATTCACCACCATCCGTTAATAATAAATAAAACAAATTACATCTCTGGTGGTCTAATGATTCTGATAAATCTTCTCAGTTCATTAGCAGGTGTTTGAGGAACTGTCTATCATCTATCATCATGAGCATCTTGTTGTACCTGCTCATTATTTTCTTCCACTTTAAAGTACTTTGATGTATCATTAGAATCTCTTTCTATATTTCTTTGGACTCCATTCTAGCCTTTGGACATCTTATTCTCATTGAATATGACATCCCTCTACTTCTAATGATTTTTATTATGATAATCCTAGAATATGTATCCCTCTACTTTAATAATAGTGGATTAACATACACTAATCCAGTATTAAGTACTACCGTAACACTTATTATTGGATTAAAATGCCTAATCTAATAATGAGACGTCACATGATGTCATGAGTCTATTGGGACTATGTTTAGATCCTAATTAAACCTTATTTATAGGAGTAAGTATTGAAGTGTTACACTTCAAGATAACCTTCTCTCTCCTGTTTCCCTCTCTCTCTCCCATGCATGCAATAATCATGTTAAATCAAGCCTTGCATTAGGAGTTAAAAGTGATTTAGATACTCATATGAGACAAACCTCTAAATCAATTTTAACTCTCATAACAACCTTTAATTAATTTTAAGTGCTTAACTTATGATCTCAAATTTGAGATGTTTTCCTTCTCATGAGAATGTATATTTACGCATGTGTTCAAATACATGATTTTAAATCATGCATTTATTATTTTGATCTTTCTAAAAGCATGATAAATATATCCATAATTTTTTTTTTTGAATTTTTATCAAAATCCTTAGGATTTTATCCCAACTAAGCTTAAATTATTTTATTTAATAATTAATCTTTATGATTGAAAATTTTATCTTTTTTAATATCATATATATTGTCCACAAATCTATAAAAGACATCCTACCCTAATTATGTCTATAGAATATTAAAGAATTACTCTTAAGTTCAATAAAATTCTATTTTCTTAACTTATATAAATGTTCATAGAATTTCCATAACCTTTATACTATGTTGAAGTATTATATACCTTTTTATACACTTAGAATTAGTTGTTCTCAAAATATTTTATAAAGTTATTTGGACTCTAAAACTTTCATTTAAGTGCTCAAATTTCAACAAAAACTTAAAATTTAATTAAAAAACTTTTGTAACATATTTCAAAAAATTTCATTGTATCCTTTTATATTTTCAGTTTTGTTAAGAGAATATTTATAAGTATATTTATATATGCAAGTTCATGTGTGCAAGTGAATTTATTTTTATGTGTGGCTTATGAATACGATTATGTATACACACATATACACTTACATCTATATATTTATATTTATACAAGTGCATGCCAATATATAGATGTAAGCGTATATGTGATATGTATATATATATACAAACATATTTTGGCACTTGTATAAATATAAAATATATAGATGTAAGCGCATGTGTATACATAATCATATTCCTAAGTCACACATATAAAAATAAATTCACTTAACACATGAACTTGCATATATAAATATACTTATAAATATTCTCTTAACAAAATTGGAAATATAAAAGAGTATATATATATATATATATATATATATACTGGTTTCTGTACCCTCCCATTAGAGTAGTTTCAAGTTTTATTTATAGGTTTTTGCACCCTTCCAGCCCTAATCCTGTATCTATTTTTTTTATGGAATAAAATCTTGCTCTATAGAAAAAAATGTATGTATGCATTAAGTTTCTGAACCGGCTCAGAAAACTTAATGTTGGTTTAGCTTACGCTAATTCAGGCATGGGTCATCAGAGTACACATGTCTTGTCATTGATTAGTAGTTGCCTTTAAACATCTATGGGAAACTCATGCAACACAATAGATGAATTTAAATCATGAATCTCTTATATGCTCTACATCCCGTTCTAGTAGTTGGCTTATGTATACACTTTGAAGGATGCCCAAAATTTTTAGAAATTTCATGGATAACTCTTCAGTCAATCACACACTTGAAGTGCTTGTGTACACCTTAATTAATCATCACCTTGAAAACTAAGTAATAACATGAACATACAAAGTGAGAGAAATAATATCGTCATGGGTGAAAATAGCTACAGTGATGCCAATAATTGTTTTTTTAAAAGATGAAGTATTTAAAATTTAAAATAAATATATAACTAATAAAAATTAAATTTATAACATAAAATAATAAAATCAAAGTTTCAGCAATTACACTATTTATAACAAAAGTTTATAGCTCTAAATTATTCATTCGTCTGTTTTTGCGAGTGTTCATTGTTTTGTGACTGTATACATCTGGGGTTTTCATGTACATATGCCATCAATTTGACGGGCTTAGCAATCGCACTGCGTTCAGGCAACAAATAACCAGAACAAGCGCTTAGAGAGCAGCCGAGCGAGGTGATCGGAAGCGAGGGATGGGAGTGGATTACTACAAGGTTCTTCAGGTCGATAGGAACGCCAAGGATGACGATCTCAAAAAGGCCTACCGGAAGCTGGCCATGAAGTGGCACCCTGATAAGAACCCTAACAACAAGAAGGAAGCTGAGGCCAAGTTTAAGCAGATCTCTGAAGCCTACGATGTATTTCCGATCTTTTGACAAGCAGCTGCTGGATGCCATTGTTCTTATGAATGCCTGTTCTTGATCCGCCCATTTTTCTGTTTTTTCTCAGGTGCTCAGTGATTCTCAAAAGCGAGTGATCTACGACCAGTACGGGGAGGAAGGGTTGAAGGGTCAAGTACCCCCGGTGCTGGCCCTGGTGGCGGTGGCTCATCTTTCTATGGCGGCGGGGATGGGCAGGCTACGTTCCGGTTCAATCCGAGAAGTGCTGATGACATTTTTACGGAATTCTTTGGCTTCTCCAGCCCGTTTGGAGGTACGGGCGGCGGTCCTGGGACTGGTGGGATGAGGAGCGGGCCGAGATTCTCTACCGCAAATGATTTTTTTGGGTCAGCATTTGGTGGGGAAGCGTCAATGAATCCACATCGTCCCAGAAGCCTGCACCCATTGAGAATCGGCTGCCGTGGCAGTCTTGAGGATTTGTATAAAAGGAACTACTAAAAGATGAAGATTTCGAGGGAGATTTCAGATTTGAGTGGGTATGATTTTTGTTCTCTTGTGCGTTTCTATTTTTGCTACATTTCCTGCATAGGGTAATAATCATGTGGCGTTGAATTGCTTGACTGTTTGGTTTCGCCTGTTAAAATTGGATGAATCCTTGATTATTTTTGTTTTTTCTTAGTGTTCTTGGATTGCCTGATTAAATTAGCATTTAGGGGTCTCTGACTGGGTGAAAGTTGATGTGGGGTTTGAGAAGACTGTTAGGAATGTTAGGATAGGAGGGGGTCAAGCTGAAGATTGATCCTCTTACCAAAAGAGATTTAAGAGAAGGTCGCAAACCCTCTTGACAGCAACAAATGGCTAATATTCAATAAAACCCTATCAATCCTCTTTCAATTGGTTCAATAAATGTTTATATGTGGATATAATGCTCCCCTCATTAACCATTCTTCTCATGTGATTAAAATAGCCTCTTGGAGTGCTCATGGCAGCCAAATGAACACTCCCGTGTTGATAAAACCAGTTGCACTCATTTGGACTCAATTTGATTAGTTTTTAATCCAATGCAACTCAACAACTTCAACTTAGAATTCATATTACTTCACACCAGCATATCATCACAACATGACTATATAGACTCAGCCTATCTAATAATATTTCAAGTAGCATATAAATGGCTCAAACACACATAAATCTCACAAAAAATCAAACACACTAAAATATATTTTAAATGTCTATTTAACTTGAAATATCCTCTGATCTCTTGGCTTGAGCCTAGTGCATGGCCCTCTCTTGCTTCACAAGATTTAGTTAATGTTTAATAAATTTTTAATTTAAATCTTGTTATAAAATATTTATGGCCTTAAATCCCATCGTGAAATTAATCCTCTATTACATCCTAATTCACATAAATTGGGAATTTGTCATACCATAGGATCTAATGGATTTAACTTAAGCTGTGCGTGAGAAGCTTTGAATATCAAGTCTAGCATACTAATTTATAATTAGTAAATTATTCATAATTAAAGGATTTTTAGGACATACTATTAAGCAATTAGTTAAATAAGCATGAATAAATTTTTTTTTATGAATTTTAATTAGTGTTTAATTAATTAAACATTTTTGGAATACCATTAGTGCATAATAATTTGTAACCAGTTGATTAAATGTGGTTTAAACATTATTAAATCATACATTTAGTAGTTTGTTTATTAAACATGATTATAATATCATTAATTCATATTTTTTAGTAATTCAATTTTTTTTGGTTTAATCTTAATATACTATTTGAAAGCTTGAAGTATAGTTAGTCTAGTTTTAATTAATTTTAATAACGGTCTTACCAGTTGTTTCAGCCTTTAACATTTATTAGGATTCACTAAATTTGGATTTAGTATTTGTGCAAAATGCTACTTAACTAAAGTCTACTTGTTTCCAAATAACCCTTGAACATAAGCCCATTCAATTCAACATTTGCAAATTTTTTTGTTTGACAGTAATTCAGTTTCTTAAAGCAATTCACTATTGGTGTTTATTATAGTAAATTTCTTGAATTATTTAAGGTTTGCTTTTTGTGCACTTGAGAGAGTGATCTAAATTGAACACATGAGATATGAAATGTATCTCCTTCACATGCTGAAAAGGCTTCTGTTCATGGTTGGTATTGGTGGTTGATTAATAATGTTAGATTCATTTATGATTTTTTTAACTTAAAAATAACTTAGTATATAGGCCAACAATATTAATTAAATTATTAATTTTGCAATTAAAGAAGGGTGCATATTTTTTGCTTAAAAAATTGAAACAAATAAAGATCATGACATTGGGGAAGATTATAAGCTGTATCATATTGTAGAGGATAACGTTAGTAATGAAGTATGATACAAGTAGATATAATATTTATTAAAGTAAATAGAGATAATGTTAGGATGATTGTTATTATGATGTGTTTCTAGGGACTATAAGATATTTTAAAATAAATAAGATTTGCTATGCTTAATTTAAGGTTGTTTATGATCTTGCAACAACAAACACTTAGCTTAGTTGTGAATACTTAATTGTTAAATAAATGGAATCATTGAGTTATATATGGCTATTATTTGGATAGCAAAGGATTTTAACAAAGAAGTTAAGGTGATTCATTAATAGTGTTGGGTCACAAAGACTTATTGTCATTTTATATGCATATGTGGAGTTTTAATTAAATAATCAATGGAAGTAGTTTCTCAGGATATGGTAGTGTAATGTGAATTCAAAAGAAGTTTTATGTGTTGTAAATCAAGTTTCTAAGAGAGAGAAATTATATTTTTCTGGTTTGATTTTGGTGTCATAAGATGGTGTCCCCTTTAAGAAAGTTATTGAAGTTTTAGGTGCGTTTATGAATGAGAGATAGTGGTAGAAATTTGAAGGGGGTTGTTGGTTTAATGTTTTAGATATTGGGGGTGAGGTATTCTTCTTAGAATTTTGTAGCTCAATTCTATCCACGAAGGCATATTTTCCTTTATCTCAGAGGTATACGAATGGATAAGATGATAGTGTAGTTACAACCATACTTTTAGTCTTAATTTTATTATCATACAACATGAGTTTACATGCTATGGTAGCATTAGGTGATGCAACATGATGCCTTTCTTATTGATATTTATGATGATGGGCTCCTATAGACTACTATTTTGGGCCAATAAGGTTATATGAATTCTATAATAAAAATATTTGCAATAAAACATTCGCTTAACTTAAGAAATGTATATCAAATTCTTGCACCACAATCGATATATAGAAATAAAAGAATTTTGCCAGCATCATAAGTAATATGCATAAAAAATTTATGTCTTTCAATAATTATTTCTGTATCTGTATATTAATATATGTCTTGGTATAATGTAGCAACGTTATCTCTGTTCTGCTGGACAAGTTCAAAACCTTGAGGTCATGGGTTCATAATAATAAAATAAATATCATACTGGCCCCCTCGTAGGCTACAATATGACAACCTTATAACTTCTAAAGTGAACTAGCCCCGTCCCTAACTTAGCCCACCCATAATTCATCATTTTTTGAACCCTTGCATTCATCCACAAGACATAATAAGAGTATTCATGGCATTTTTCTTTGGCTGTAAATTAATTTTATCATCGACAGTATAATATTATTTCCTTGGGCAAGTTCAGAACCTTGAGGTCATGGGTTCATAATAATAAAATATATATCATGTTGGTCGCCTCGTAGGCTACAATATGACAACCTTATAACTTCCAAAGTGGATTAGCACCATCCCTAACTTAACCCACCCCATAATTCACCGTTCATTGAACCCTTGCATTCATTCACAAACATAATAAAAATATTCATGGCATTTTTTCTTTGGCAGTAAAATAGCTTTATCATCGACATAGAAATATTTCAAAGAGAAGCATATGCTCTTTAAAAACAAATAAATGCAAAAAGTAATATTATGGGTACTTTGGTATTTGATCGTTTTGAATATGCACTCAAAAGTTTGATGGGTTTGCAAAATGTTATATTTGTATTATTTATTAGACTTTGAAAAATGAATATTTGCATTAAATCATACTTCTTATTACTTAAGGTTATAAGGCGAGATTCTTTAATTAGTTTTAAGGGCTTAAATTCCCTTAAGGTTGTTAAGTTGTACCTGCTAATTTTCATGATTGTTTAAATTGCTTAGGAATGACATCTATATTAGTAAACTTTGGTTGGATGAGAAAATGAACAAATGATGCAATGTTTCAGATTCTTGTCTAAAGGTTAGCTTATAGATTGACCTAAGACTTAGTGCCTCAACATAAGAATGTATTTAGTGTTACGGGTGATATAGCAACTCCAGATAACCTCAAGTACAGGAATGTCTTGGCGAGTTGAATACATGGATAATGGCATCATAAGTCATAATTACGGATCATTGCATTTGTTGCAAATCTTGTATAGTAGCTTAGTAGTTTAGATAACCTAAGATGCCTTTAGTTTATTAATACTTTGATCTCCTCACATTCTCAGATAATTGGTCAAACATTTCTTTGATAATTGTAAGATGTTTTAGTCATCTTATAATAATCTATCAGTTCAAGCTAATGGATTTAATTGAGTCTATTCTACATCTGTTGCAGTCTTGATCACAATTTCAAATGTTTTATCCAAAATTTCAATATGAGCTTCTTCTTGCACAATATGCCCATGTGGTGAGTATATGAAAATGACTAGGTCATCAATCATTTGTTTGTACTAATTATTTTTATCATGTTAACAATTTAAAAGTGAACTTTAACATAATAGATTGCTGATGACCGGGATAGGGTTTAGACAAAAATGTTATCAATTTAAGAGTCTCTACTTAATATATTTATCACAATCCTATAAATTACAATTCTCAAATAGGAATCACCTCTCTTCCTTCTTGACTCCTATCTTAAATCTGTACGAACTTTTTTGCACTTCACATTGCTGGAGTGGCTTAAAGATTTGGTTCACATCATCATTACAACTGATGTCTGAGGCGGGGTGATCTACGATTTAGCTGTTATAATCTCAATTATTTGTCAGAGCATACAAAAGACAATGCAGACTTGTCTTATATGTGAGCAGGAATAGCTAAGATGGTCTTCCATAGGTTTGATTAAGATCTAATGAATTAGGATAAATTCTGCTTTGCAACTGATCTTAATATGTTTTAATTATAACAAATTTTTAATATATTAAGACATCAGGTTTAAAGTCTAAAAGTAATTCTGGTTCATATACATAGATTTGTTTGAAGTATCAATACCACTGTCTAGCCTCCATTTCTTCATCAATAAAAACAAAAAATATCTGAATTTACTGCATCAAGAGGCTTTCCATTTAACAATATCAATAGCGTTAATTCAGTCATCTAATGTTTCTTTGCATTTTCTTCAATACCTATCCCCATATCTATTTTTTTTTCTACACAGGATTTAGTTAACCTTCCAATAAACTGCACATATGGTGTTCAGATTTAACTAATCAACTTAGAATTTTCTTGATCTAAATGGATCTACCTTGGGCTGACTGCACTTATTATTTGCAACAAACAAATATTATCTCCGATCTACTTTCTCTTCTCAAAAAACAGAGACAACATGATCTCCCTTAACAGCTACAGTTGGCTTCATTTTAGAGTATCAAGTGAATTTAAACTAAAAGCATTCTAGAATAAAATGCATACCTTGGGAAATCAGGCCGATCTCCAGGGATCGAGAGAAGAATCTGTGGCAGGAACAAGGAGAGCGGTCAAAATCAAGATATCAATGAGAGATGGCTCCGAGACGCAGAATTGGTGATCAAACGAAGGAAATTGGGAAAAGAATTGGTTGCAAGGCTCGCTGTTCTTCACGGCTTAGATCGTCAGAGGCTGCCGGAGTGCCTGAGATGCTCCAGGTTCTGTTGGATGATACTGGGAAAGAAGGAAAGGTTGTCGAGCGAGAAATGAGAAATATCGAAGAATAGTAAGGCCTAGAGAATATCAGTAGAGGTCAGAGGAAAGGAGTTGCGGTCTAAATAAGGGATCCGAGTTGTAACCGTTCTTTTATGGAGAGACAACGTAGTGTCATGCCGAATTTATTTTCGCTAGCTTCTCAAGGGGAAGAGTAAAGGAGTGTCTTTTGCAAGATAATGGTCTATTTAACCTAAATGAGCAATTATTAACTTAGTGCCATAATTAAATTTTGATCTAATTTTTTAAAGACATCTAAAATAATAACCTTTAATCCTAAATAGGTCGTTTACGTGAAACAAAATCTGTGGGAAATTGAAGGAAACGATTAACACAAAACAAAAATAGGAGGGAAATTAACGTAAAATAAAATTCAGCGGGTATTTAGTGGAAAACAACATTTAGCGGGAAAATTAACGAATATGCTAAATTTTGCTGAGAAGTCAATGTCTTTTCTTGAAATGACCTAGGGTCATTACATTAGCTATCATTAGAATAACAACTAATATTAATGCTCCTTTATATCATGTCTTTTGAGATTATAAATGGCTTCATAGCTATCTTCTTCAATGATAAGTTCGTCCAGTTCTAGCTTCCAAGGCAATCTCAAGTTCTCAAATAGTTGAGCTGCTTTAATTTAAACCTTCAATGGAGAGAAGTCTCCATCTTTCTACCAAATGCATAGATGTGTTTATTTATTTGTCTCTAAACCACCATGCCTCCATAAGATTTCTCACCTTGGTACATGAAGGAGCTATCAAAGTTAGTTTTGATATTTCAAGGATGGAATTAGTGTCCCAAATGGACCGTATCATTCCAGGAGCATGTGCATGGGTAAGAGGCCTAAGTTGATGGTAGAAGATACATTAGACTAATTGCAAATCAAAGGGTTTTCTTGTGGTCGACTATGTTTCTTTGCAAGGCAACATCTCCAAGTTTGGTACAAAATATAGCTGTAAATCTAAGCAAGAAACTTATGAGTTGGCCCTTTTTTGTTTTGAGAACCATTTTTTTGAAGTCAAGCCCTATTGTTAGCTAATGCAAACTAAAAATACTTCATTTAAAAGAAAGGTGCTTGTAATGGCCTTTGTGTGATGACCAATTGCAATCAATAAGAGCAACATTTTCGTGTCTCCACACCCCTAAATACTTAAAAATCATTATCTATTAAATCGTGGCAAAAAAACCAAGCATTCTTAGGGAAGGTTTCTCTTAGCAATTTCAAGAAAAAATAACTTCTTTAGGGTCATGATTCAAGTTCCGCATCTCCTTAAAAATTATAAGGTGTGCTTAAGTTTTTTCTCTTATACTTGGAGGGGATAGTCTTTTATGCATATTCCTATGCCCAACATGCAATATCAATAGGTTTCGAGCAGAAAGAAGGATTTTTTCTCTTAGTGAGTCACAAACAAGAGTCAGGGCTGCTAGGGACAAATAACCATCTTTTTGAGTACCTTTGAGAGCTTGTTATAAGCGAATGAATTGCAATCAATACTAAGTGGCAATAGTTATTTGAACCACAACAAGTTCAATATCCATACATGTGTCAATGTTCTCTTCAATGCAGTCGCTCTAATAGGTGTAATGTTGCACTAACTCTTATTCTTTAGAGATAATACACTAGATGGTGAGCTGAGTCGTGCTCACAGGCCTTGTATTTGGGGTAGCATGAATTTAACCAAAACAATGGGCTCAACTAAGCAAATAAGGGTTTGATGAGCAACTCTTTTGGCAGACAAACATTGCTCCAATGAACATAATGTAGTCTTCTAGAGTCTAAGTTACTCCAAAGAAAGCTTTGCACAACTTTGTCAATTTCTAAGAGACTTGAATTAAGGATATGTGTGTGAAGCATGCCATAGATGAGGATTGTAGATATAATGAATTGATGTGGAAGACATGTCCATCTAAAGATAAAATATGATGCCTTAGTTGGCTTGAAAGGTTATTCATGAAACCTTCTACGACGGCTTACTCAAGATATGTACTCCAAGATAAGAAATACTTTGCCTTTTAACATGTTTGAGCTACTTGGCCAGACATCGTTGTTTTTTAGATCAATGTTTTGTTGCTGAATATGATGTTATATTTAGATGGATTTGTGCACACTTTTTCCTTTCAACATGTTTGAGCTACTCGACTAGCTATCATTGTTTGACTTGAGATTTAGATGGATGTGTTGTAATTACCTAATATCGTTACTTCGCAAATTAGGTCAAAACTCGCCTCAGACATCAGAATCTCGAGAAATTTCAATTTTCTTTATATAGAAATTATTTTTAGATTAAAGTGCCCTAGTTTTAAAGAATTCGGATAGCGAAAATTCCAACTTTATTTTTTTTCTAAATATTTAAATCCAGTAAATTGAGAAAAGTAAATACATGTCTGAATTCATTGATTTTTGTGTCATTATGTTAAGTATATTATTTAACGGCTGATCAAGAACTTTCATAAATTTCGGAGCTCCGGTTTGATCTCAATTAATTTTTGAAGTTTAAAACTTCAAAAATTAATTAAGAAAAAATTGCTTCGAATTAAAAAATTTCAGCGCGAGGGTGTTTGCTACATCGTAACACACATCGGTGTCAAGTTCGTATTTTTGGATGCCAAACGGCGAAAAAATGTGAAAAATTTAGCTTTAAAGTAGTTATTTAGAAATTTTTAAGGAATTTTTTTTCCTCCCTTGCTTAAGTTGAGGAAGACTCTTCCTCTCCCCCCCCTCTCCCTCTATTGAAACCCCCTCCGGTTTGATCTCATTAATTTTGAAGTTTAAAACTTCAAAACCTAATTAAGAATAAATTGCTCCGAATTAAAAAATTTCAAGCGCGAGGGTGTTTGCTTACATCGTAACACACATCGGTGTCAAGTTCGTTATTTTTGGATGCCAAACGGCAAAAAAATGCGAAAAATTTAGCTTTAAGTAGTTATTTAGAAAATTTTTAAGAAATTTTTAACCTCCCCTTGCTTAAGTTGAGGAAGACTCTTCCTCTCCCCCCCTTCTCCCTCTATTTAAACCCCTCCGGTTTGATCTCAATTAATTTTCGAAGTTTAAAACTTCAAAAATTAATTAAGAAAAAATTGCTCTGAATTAAAAAATTTCAGCGCGAGGGTGTTTGCTACATCGTAACACACATCGGTGTCAAGTTCGTTATTTTGGATGCCAAACGGCGAAAAAATGCGAAAAATTTAGCTTTAAGTAGTTATTTAGAAAATTTTTAAGAAATTTTTTACCTCCCTTGCTTAAGTTGAGGAAGACTCTTCCTCTCCCCCCCTCCCACGAGGGAAAAAAAAGAAAAGAAAAAAAAAAAAAAAAAAAAAAAAAAAAAAAAAAACCACAAAAAAACCACACAACAAAACAACAAAACACCAACCACAAAACACAACACCCAAAACAACCCAAAACCCCCCACCCCAACACCCCCCCTCCACTACCCCCCCCCCCCCCCCCCCCCCCCCCCCCCCCACAAACCCTCTCCTAATAGCAACAACACCCTCTCAGCCCCCTCCAACTAGCAACAGAACCCCTCCCCTCTCCACAAAGCCCTCATCCGTCTCAGCCCCCTCCCCTCTTCCACAACAGCCCTCATCCGTCTCAGCCCCTCCAAAACTAGCCAGCCCCCTCTCCAGCCTCCCACTTCGGCAGCCCTTCCGGCTTCCTTCAGTCGTCCGGCCTCCCTCAGCTTTCCGGCAACACTATCCTAGGTAAGAGGAGAGGGAAAGGAGGGTAGAGAAATGAGAAGATTTTGCTAATACTATTTTTATGTATTTTTTTTTATATATTTAATAAATTTTATGAAGATAAGATTATGTCATCACATTAGCATTGTTGTCATTAATCAATAATGATAAATAATGCACATGTTATAAGATGACTATTACTTCTATTCAGGCACTTTCATTCTAGTATTTTATTATTACTATAATTATTACTTTCTGCAATCTATACAGAAATGAGGAGATTTTGCTAATACTATTATGTATTTCTTTTATATTTAATAAACTTTATGAAGATAAGATTATGTCATCACATTAATGAGGAGAGGGAAAGGAGGTAGAAATGAGAGATTTGCTAATATTATATTTATGTATTTCTTTTATATATTTAATAAACTTTATGAAGATAAGATTATGTCATCACATTAATATTATTGTCATTAATCAATAATGATAAATAATGCACATTTATAAGATGACTATTACTTCTATTAGGTAATAGGAGAGGAAAAGGAGGTAAAAATGAGGAGATTTTGCTAATACTATATTTATGTATTTCTTTTTATATATTTAATAAACTTTATGAAGATAAGATTATGTCATCACATTAGCATGTGGTCATTAATCAATAATATTAAATAATGCACATGTTATAAGATAACTATTACTTCTATTCAGGCACTTCATTCTAGCATTTTATTATTACTATTATTAATACTTTCTGCAATCTATACATCCATTTCTATTATGTTTTTTCTTTCGTACATTAATTATATTATATTATTAAATAATGATAATAAGACTATTATATATTATTGCTACCTCAGTTAAAATTTGGACTATTTTCAAGAAGAATTAATGAAAGAAAAAACATAATAAAAACAAAGATAATAATTATTCCTAAAAATATTGGCTCAAAAGCTAATTCAAAATTTAAATCTAAATGCAGATTCGATCAAATTGTTGAATTTTTGAACTTAGAACAAGATATTAGATGTCTTTTATTACTCTTATTTAAATATGCTTTCTGCTCAGCATCGCACAAATTGATAAAAATGCTTTAAAAGTCACATAAAATGATATATGAACAAGTTTGGAAACTGAGTAGCAAGGGCTCCATGTTGATATATTTTAGTCTGATCAGACAAACTACTAGCACGGGGCTGTCTGACATTGGGAGTCATAAGGAGCCTTATACTGATAAGCGTTGAGGGGGCAGGTATAGATGAAAATGTGATATAAAAGATGAACCCCTCTCGATTTTGTACTTACCCAACAAAATCACATTTTGTGCCATATAACAAATGCTAAAATTCTATATTTATTTTTGTGACGTAATTATTTTTATGCTAAAGTTTCAAGTACAATTGAAACAGATTTGCAGGAATAATTTTATATAGATTTTATTTTGTCAAATTATTGTTTATTTTGCTTATTATTTAACAATTGTAAAGTTGACATCTATTGGTACTTAGTTCATAGCTAACTGGTATTCCAATGCCCGCACTTTTGAAATATGCCCAGATCTGGAGTTCATCTTAGAGGAAGGGTGAAGATCCAAGCAGTGTTGATTCTGCTTTCTGCTGTTTATCGCTCTTTTCTACTCTTTTTAAAATTTGTAACTTTTGTTTTTTTTTATCTTTGTAATCAAGACTTATGAATTAATGAATTAATGAGTTATATTGATGTCTATATATTTGTCTGTTAAATCACTCGATATGATTCTGCGGCTAGAGGACTGTTATCCCCCAAGAAACCGGTGCTGGATTAGCTCCCTGACCCGGCATCGGGTCCTCACATGTGTGCACACTTGTCTTCTAACTCTTTTGAATTCCAAGTGTTTTTTGTCTTGCAACTTAGGTACTCTCTTGGATAGTATATTTGATTAGGGGCTTCCCAATGATGAGAATTTCCTTAATTAGATTATTTACTAGTGGCCTCAATCTTTTGATCTTGTTCTCCTTGTCAAAATATTTGATCATAAAACGTATTCTAGCAAAATATTGTTGTTTTTGCTTTATCATTTTTTAGCTCTAATACCTTTCCTTTTCCCTCATGTAAAAATTGTTGATTAATTAGAGCTTTATTGTTCTTGTCATGTCGTTTGATCACATTTCTATGGACATATGAGCAGGCTTGATTCACTAAGCAGTCAACATTTATTTTTTAACAGGATTTACAACAATCTGTGGAGATAATTTGTCTAATTGATAACATGAGATGGCTTATAATATATGGCCAAACGAGAGTCTAATCTTCTTTGCACATCTCCATTTTGTATTAGTAAGTTTTAGTTTTAGCAATTTATTTTAGCTTATTGGTGGTTTTAACCTGCCGGTCTGTTTCAGGTTGTTAAGTGAAGAGAATTCTAAATTTATGCCACTTTTGAATAATCGAGTGTTTTGACTTGTTATTGTGAACCCATTATTTTCAAAATGATCACAAGAAGAAATAGAAATTATGGTTTGTAACTATGTGATCATATGAACTTGGTAAGGACATGGCATCAACATACCTTCAATTATTTGTGAGATAATAAACCAAGATGGTAACTCAACATAGAAAATAGAAAGCTATTTATCATGGTTTGAAGAGCTGAGCGGTGTTTGAAAACATTGTATGAACTCGGCGTACCCTATACCTTTTGAACATCTCAAAGAGTCAACATTGGCAGTTAGTTAAATATGTGTATGAGAATTTTGTGTATTAACCTTGTAGTTGAAGAATGATTGCTAGAGTTTATCTCATGTATAGCTTTGTGCTCTATTAAATTTAATACAATGAAGTAATTTGTTTTTGTGAATGAACTGGCTTATATTGTAAAGTCTTGATTCATTTGGATTAGATGTAATTGTTCTTGAAGATAAATAATTGTACTTAAGAAAACAATGATAAATGGGATGGTCAATATGAATTTATATTTTATCATTAATAGACAACTTGTAACTCTCTCTCATTCTCTCAGCTCTCTTTCTCAAGTTTGTTGCAACTGCCTTTTGTATTATACCATAGATTTTAGATTTAGGAGCTTCTTCTGATGCGACAGTTTTTAACGCTTTTTTTTATTTTTATATGCTTGAAACTTCAAACTCTTGTTGTTGTGTTTTTAATGAATTCCCAATATTTGTTACTTGCAAAGGGAGAGCAACTCTTAAAAATTTCACTAAGATATGTTATATGGTAGTTCTCAACATCTTTATTATTTATACCTCTCCCGCTAAATATAGTAACTATGTAACCAGTTTTTTACTATTATTATGCCTTTTTTTATCCAAAGAAATTAATCAATTGGGGTGTTGAATCTTGGGGGCATTTCCTGCTTATCGTTTGAAGCATTTTGTCCTAACTCTTTTACTTATCAGTGACGCTATAGTTTGAGCAATTCTAAACTTCATGAGTATGTTTACTCCATTTTTAATGATTGAAGACATTGCTTGTGACTGGAATAACAATCATTGTAAGCTTTTTCATGCATTTACCGCTGGGCATTGTTCTCATCATTTTATGTTTATTAGAACGCCATATGTGACGTTTCCTATCAACCTGTTGGTTTTTTTAAGGATCCCTTTAAAATTTGCATCTTCAGACATACACTTTTATTGCTTTATAGTGAAACTAACAAAAATTGAGTCACTTTACTCTTTCTCTTAGGTCTCTGGATTACATATCACCATTCCATCATTGTTTTCTTTTATATTTTTTGTTATTTCTTTTTCTAAGAATTGTCAAGAAGAATTGCATCATTTTTTTCAGGGTATGCACATTGAGATTAATTCTTTTCATGTATATTAAATTGTGGGATTAGTTCTATTACTGAAGTTAAGCCAATTTGTTTCGATGAATTTTCACCATGAGCTTTAAAATTGAACCGAATTAATTGATTTTACCAGTTTAAAGAACTGGATCTCTAATTTGGTCCGGTTATTATGAGAAATTTGCCTCTACTTTAACTACTTGAAAACAACCCAGGCTTATGGTCAAACTGTTGAACACTGCACCCAAGCCAAATTTTTAGTCATCAATTTGTGATTTTGATCTTTGGATTTAAATTTACGACCGTAATTAAATTCATAATAGATGCTTACCTTCTATTTCGCAAACTTCGTTCTCCTCCATGCGTGAAGGTTCACTATCCATATCCATCTCCAAAAGCAGAAAGTTTCTATCATGCAGCTTGGCTCTTCCCTGCCGGTACACGCCACAGAATGTACTACTTGTGATGATCCAATGTTAAGTTAGGTAACAACCAAACTACCATTGGGTACATCTTCACAGAATCATATTGATGGTTAAGAGAACATAATATTCAAGCATTAATCAAAATTTTCAGAGCCATACAACATATAAGATTTGTCATTCATTCAATTAAAAGAATACATTATTCATGTTATTCAAGTTAATAGTATATGTAATAAAAGTTCGCTTCTTAAATAAATAAACACTAAGTGACAATTCAGCACCACGAATTTCTTATATAAACTTTAGGCTATGTCAGTCTCTTCCAACTGCACCTGATCTGGCATTATAAGAATAATGCCTTAGTACACATCTTAAATACAAGAAATATTAAATATTACACTTGGCAAAAGCTGCAAGCGAAAGCAGATAATAATATTGTAGGAAGTCAAAGTTTTTAGAGCAAAATGAGTGAAATTTTCCTGCAAATAAAACAATTTTTCTTGCCATAATTGTCACTTGCCATAAGAATTTCTACAAACATATAAGTATGAGTATGTCTTGTTTTCATGAAGCAATGTAAGTAGTTATGTTGGGCAAATTTAGAACCTCGAGGCTAAGTTAATAACACATGTTCATCACTTAGGCCCCCTCAAGGCTCTAGATGGCACCCATATAACTTCCGATGGATTAGTCCTATCCTTAACATAATCAACCACTATTTTGAAACCTTTGCAAACATTCACAAGACATAACAAAAACATTCCATTATATGACATTATTCTGGCAGTAAATAAGCATTTCATTCAACATCAACGGGGATATAGCTCAAAGCGAAGCTAAGCAGCAAATAAAGAAATTTAAGTGCAAACAATAATATCTATGTACCTTGGTATTTGAATATGCTGAAAATAGCACTAAAAAATTTGTTGTGTCTGCAAAAGTTATATTTGCAATATTATTAGGCTTGAAATGACCCATATAATAATGAAATATAAATTCTCATTCTTAAGTCTTAATATTTCCTTGGAGTTATTCTCATTAAAATTCTTTAAAAGCTTCTAAACTTTTGTAAACATTATCTAAAATTCCCACTCTTTATTTATTAAGTTCTAATGATTTATAAGGAAATGATTCTCCACATTAATCTATATTTAGTATGCAAAAAACTCATGCTCATAAATAAATTAGTGGGTGAGTATTTTAATTGTAATTATTAAATCATTTCACTAAAGAACTAAAAGCTTATTATCATTGATGTACCATAGCTCATTCCTATTAATTCAATTGTTCAGTTTATCCTAATCTTATTCTAGCATTTCTTTCCCTTTTCATCTAAAATTTGATATGAATTTGATCACAAAGTTTAAAATGTCTTTACTGTCCAATTCAATAGTTTCATTTGGAGTTGCATTGCATAGATGAATAGATGTGAATGGTTTTGGGATCCCTAATTCTTTAATTAAACTATTAATCACTTTTACTGCACAGGTTAACAATCGACACCATAAGATTTTGACCCAACTAATTTGTAGATCTATATAACAATTTAGAATACTATAAATTTGTAGAGTTCTACCATCATCATCCCTAGTCCTTAAAAGTATAATATACACTTTCTAGAGCAGAAAACACAGCTAATTGCAAATTTTATAATTGCACGAAAGTTGATCTTTATAGTGAAGGAATGTGTACTAGTACATATTTTAACTTATGAATGTAATAAGATTATACTCCCAACTTTCAGCTAGATTCAAGTATTATGATTCAGGCTGCTGCTACTACTAATAAGTGGCAAGAACAACGCAAAATTTTTAATTAAACACTCATCTGCACTTATCAAATCACCTTCACCATTTAACATGAGGACTTAGCAGTTCATTATCATTACGATGGTAGTTTAGAGCACGTTAGAAGATTATAGCATTGCTATATTTGCCACTCCCTTGACAGTTCTATTGAAATGTGGCTTTAGTAATTTCATTAGATTTAAATGATATAAGATGCAAATTTTAGAGCAAATAGTTATAATAGTAAGAATGGTACATATCTATTAAAAATAAGTAACATTTCATTTAGAACTAAATTAGTTGTATTAAGTCAGAAATTGCAATGAGTATTACTAAATACAGGGGATCCCATTCAAATTTTAGTACTTAAATTCGAAGTGGTGTTCTTCTACTCCTGTTGCCTAATTAAAGATTGTATAGCAAACGGGTTCTAGTATCGTACTCCTCAGTTGGGGCTAAGTGTAGATTGGGCGCAAATCTCTGTCTCTGTAATACTGAATTAAGGCTTCAATTAAAATACATTTCAGCAGTTGTAATAAAACTTTCCATACCTTATGTGGTCGGATCTTTCTCCATAAATTAGGAAATTAAGGAGGAGGTGGCTCAAAAATTCAGAGCAGGAATTGGAAGCAGGAAATTGGGCGGAGCTTCAGCGGATGGAGTCGAGGCGATCTTGCTTGCCTATGAAGCCGGCGGACGAGACGATCTCTGTTAACGAACAAGGATCGGACGGGAGAAGAATCACAGGCGCCGATGGTCTTCTTCGATAGCCGCTTCATTCCCAAGGAGCGGCTTGGGTCACAATGTCGGGAGCGGAGAAGGAGACGAAGCGTGTGGATTGCGTGAGAGCTGCGGTAGTTAAATGTTTAGGTGTCGTTAGGTTTCAATTGCCTATATACACTCCATCAGTCATTTTTATCGAAGCGTCACCCCTCTTCCGCAAGAGATGTTGCGCCTTATGGAGACATGCGCCGTTTCTGTGATGCAGCAGCAATGGGAGAAACGGCAGGTAAAATATTACCGTTACAATATTTTTTTTAATGAAATTAGTAACAATTGACGGAATATTAACGTAAAACCAAATTCAGCGGAAAAATCAACAGAAAAACAGAAATTCGTGGGTATTAATGCAAAATAAACTATAGCGGGTATTTAACGAACATTTAGGATTGGGCCGGGATGTTAACACCTTTCTTAGTTACAACCAAGGGTCGTTACACTACTCTTTCTTCCTTCCTCACAGACTCCTCTTGTCTTCATACTCCTAAAAGATGTCACCTGCTCTTCGAACCTTCTTCCATTCAAAGCACTATTACAACCTGTCTCTTTCTGCCAATTTTTTTGTCGTTGACAAAGACATTGCACCTTCTCAATATCTCTCTCCAAGCTACTACAATATTTGAAATATTTCTGAAGGATCCAGTTTGCTTAATAAATATGGTGTATCATTGTCAATATAATCTTTTGAGAAGTGGCTGATCTCTTTGGTTGCAAACTGTTGATACCCATTGGTCCTCCAAAGCTGAAAAATGAAGATGTTTGTTAATGATTCTAGTTATCAAAAAATTGTGGGAAAGCTTATTTATTTTAGCAATACTGGGTTCGATATCTTGTTTATGCTTGGAGTTAGAATATGTGAAATCCTAGGAAAAGGGATTGTAAATTAGTGGATACCTTGTTTATGGTTGGAGTTAGGACATGAAAAATCTAAAGTGAAGGGATCTTGTTTGTTCAGTTTTAGATATATCATAAAATTTCAAGGAAAAGGATTGTATTCACCTAAACTGGAAGCGCTAATGCTGACTGCACACGTGAATTATTAGAGAAATTCAACCTTGCGAGGTATTACTATGCAGCTGAGGCAAAATCTATTTCCTTAAAAATTGAACAAACAAGTTGTTGCCTAGCTTTAGTGCTAAGCTTATTATAAGGCCACAGCACATGCCAAATAATGTGGGTGAAAACTCTTCTTGAAAAATTTAGATTTTCAGTCTCTTAGCTTATCAAGTTGTATCATGACAATCATTTTTCTGTTGATATTGCATCATACTATCTTTCATGAATATGTCAATTCTGCTGAAATCGTTTGTCATTTATTATAAGTTGTGTTGGCTATGAAGAGTATTATATTTGATGTTTTTTGTCATAAATATGTGATAAATATTTTTGTTAACTAAAAATCACATACGTTGCAAATAGTCTTGTGGTGCAATAGTTATTCAGTTTGCACTTCTAACAAATCAGGAGCTCAATTCCCATTGGCGGCATATTTTTAACGTGGCTCAACATCTCTTAAAAACCTATTTTATTTATAAAACATGCTAGTAGACAATTTTGCTACAAATTGAGTAGCATTAACAATGCATTTTAACTTAAAACATATTAAATTTTGTAGATGACTGTTGGTTATATATATATATATATATATATATATATATATATATATTAGGTGATATTGTATTAAATTAAACACTTCATTACTTTTTGTATCTTTAAACTTTTTGTTTATTATTTGCAAACCTGTTTTTAATTAATAGGTATCACTATTACTCTTCTCTTTTGTAACAAATTTTATATTGCATTTTAAATACTAAGCCTGATGCAGAACAGATTATGAACCAAAATGTCCTGAACTTGCTTGCAAAATTAAATTAAATCTATTTCTTATTTTTAAATTGATGAGTTTTATTTGCTGAAGATATTGCGAAAATTATAAAAAAGGTTTCTTGATTTGCAAAATGTTCAAAATAGTCCTCAAGTTTTGTAAATATTTTTTTGATTCATTGACTTTTGTTTAACTATTTTCTTAGTCATTGCCGTTAACTGCTCCCCTTCTGTTAAATTTATGCTTTTCAGCCGTAATCAGTCGCTATAAATTCAATGGCAGATTTTGGCAGCTAGATTCCAGCGGCCGATTCCAACTGAAAACGTAAATTTAACGAAAGGGGAGTCAGCGATAGGGACCAAAAATATACTTAACAAAAGTCAATGAACCAAAAGTAATATTTATAAGAGTTAAAAATTATTTTGAATATTTTGCAAAAGTCAATAAATCATTTTGATAAGAGAAAAATATCAAAATAATTTTTTGACTATTGCAAAATGTTCAAAATAGTCCTTTACTCTTGTTAGTGTTCTTTTAAGTCCCTCCCATTAACTCATCGGTCGCCTTTCGTTAAACTTGCTTTTTTTAGGCGGAATTTCAGCGATCGCTTCCGCCAAGTCCAGCGAGAATCGCCTGTTGGAAATGTCAATCACCCAATTATGGCTACTGGAATCGATCGCTTGCCATTCCGAGCGGCCAGTTTTTGCTGGAATATCCAACGCCCGATTCTAGTGGGAATCGACCCTTGGAAATGGCCGCTAAAATCCAACGGTTCATTCCAATAGCCGGAATCAACCGCTTCCAATATTTAAAATTGGCCGCTGACAATTGCTGCTGAATCCAGGTTCCGATTCCAGCGGGAATCGACCGCTAAAATGGCAAGCGGCCGATTCTGATAACCAGAATTCGGCAGCTTGCCATTTCCAACGAGAATCGGCCGTTGAAATCAACGGAATCGACCGCTGGAATCAGCGGCTGATCCCAGTTGAAAGTGAAAATTCTTGCTGAAAAAAACATAAATTAACTGAAATGGGCGGTGAGTTAACGGGAGGGACAAAAAACACTTAAATAAAAGTTAAGGGATCCAAATATTTATAAAAGGTTATTACTATTTTGAATATTTTGCAAAGTCAAGGGACCATTTTGATAATTTCTTTTGAAGATAATACATTTTGCTAATGTCTGTTCTAGTAATGATTTACTTATTGAAGATGTTAATTTTATTGTTTACTCAGGTATCCTTTTTTAAGGTTCTTGGTTGATCTACAACTACAAACATATGCGAAAAAATAATTGTAAAATATGAATTATTTTATAATATTTATTTTTCTTGGGGAAAGATGGGGGCAGCGCCTTTGCGCCCAATGTTTTTTATTAACCAAGAAGAGATCACAAAACAACAAGTCCTGCATAATTAAAATTTTTGATTTCAAAATTCACAATCACGATGGGATAGAAACCAAAGTTCATAAAAAGAAACAGTTGACACAAATGCTACATGGAACTGTAGGAGCAACAAGTACAAAGCTATGCTCAGCTGGAAAAAAGGTGGAATAGGCTCCCATCACTTCTCTTAACCCTTGCCCGCATACACAGGAAAAACACGGCATCAAAGCTATAGAAATCCATCTAAGCATCTCGTTTCAAAAGGCCGAGCGCCCAGGGGCAAGCATTGCATGGGTTGAAGCTATTTCGAAAGAGAAAGAAAACATATCAACTTTCTACCCAATAACACCAGCCCGCCAAAATCTAGCATCTAAGACGCAAAAGCATCTAGGCCTAGGAAACTAGAAAAAGTGTAGCCTCCATAACATAAAATGCTCTTTCAAAACTGAAGCTGTTAGAAATTTTTTGGCATGAAACATCTGGCAGAGTACCACAGTCACATATCCTAACAGTCATAAACCATAGACGATTGTATCATAATTTTTCTTAGAGAGAGTAAACAACCTGCATTATTTCAAAACAATAGAAAACAAACAAATATAGGCAGGATTGCTATTTTCCTTTCAGATTGGAGGAAAAATCCAAACGTTTTGCTTATTTGGGAGGAATATTGAAGTGAGAGCCCATTGAGAAACAAGAGAAGTCAAAGAATAGATGCATGCGCAATATAATATTAAAATTGCAAAGGTGTCAATTGGTTCTGAGTTCCACATGCTGAGAGATTATATGCAAATTTTAAGCCGACTGAATAGTCTTTTTATGCACAGAAACATAGTGCAAAAATGCCCTATAAATTTCATTCACTTATATTAACGATCTTAAAGATATAGTCTTACAAAAGCTAATGAAAAACCAATCTTAGATTTAAATAAATTTTGTGCCTTGCAGCGCAAACTTGAAAGCAGAAAATTAACCAACCCAGTGATGGATCTGTAGAGCAAATCGTAGCATGAATCTTCCACCTTTAAGTCAAAGTATTGGAGGTATTACTGGCATGCACTTCTAACCTACATAAGCAAGCATCCTGACCAAGCTGATCAATCAAGGGAATACCCCCGAGCCACAAAGAGTGAATGTGACTAGGAAGATTGCCATAACCACCCACTTTCAGAGAATTTAGGAAGAAGGTGACCTATGATTTTGAACTTTCTCCAAAAGAACAAACCCATGAAAAGATCAGTGTTTTATTGAGATACCTGAAAAGAGCAGGCCTTAAGAATATTTCACCTAATCACAGATTTACAACTAACTATCAGCACATTAAGAGCTGGGAGCCCAATTGCATTTGGATGCCTTGGTATTGCTAAAGGTGACCACTGAATATGCTGAAGTTCTTGTCAGAATTGCCATTGAACCAACATCTGGTGCACAAAGATGTAATTTATTTATTGTTGAGACATGAATAGATTGAGTTTAGTAGGTAAGAAAGCTCTACATTGATGATTTAAGCAATTATATCTCTCTAACAAAAGAATGGAGTTCGCTAAACCTTCCATTAGTCCATTTAAAAATTCTTTCAATCAGTTCACCAAAGTCACCGTATAGAAGTCAGTGATAGGCTTATGTAGGTGTGAGTGAGAGGTCAATTTGAAACCCAAAATATAAGCAAGTAAATCTGGATCTACCACTAATTTGAAGAACACAATAATTGATTTATCACTGTTATAGCTTAAGCTAGATAATGAATTCTTTTTAGCAAGCCTTTCCGGCTTCTAGAGATTGCACATCGGCCTTCCAAATGTTAGCGTATCATTTTCATAAAGCAAATGAAACCAATGCATATCACCATTGCAAGTCAAGTAAATATTATTTTGCAACAAGCATTTTCCAATCAGTAAGAAAAGACATCCGTGATGATTATTTAAGTAGATAAAGGACAGCCCTATCATAAACCTTTTGCTATGAGAAAGTAGCTAAAAGATGCCCCCTTTAATGATCAGTTATAGCGCACCCACCCTATAAGGATAGAAAAAACAACTCAGAAATTAACATGCAGAATGTGCTACATAGTGATATAGGTGTCTAATCAGAAAGTAAGTGACATGAATCCCTATAAAGATTATATGGCTGAACGCATTTTTCACCCTGGAATGTCGGTGGAAAGATTTATAGCCATCAGCTTTTCAACACTTTTTCTGTTCAGAATTTAAGAAAATGTAGAAGCCATCTGGTCTCATAGCGACAGTTTTGCTGATTTTTTTTACGTGGCTATATTTAGAGAGTACTGTGTAACAATGGCCTTCAAGAAAGATTGCGCAGAACCGTTCCTAGAGAATAAGACACGTAATAGGAGAAAATGTTTGATTAAACAGGTTATGAAAGTAATCAATAACTTGGGCCAGCTCTTTTGCTCGCAGAGACGGGCTTGCTTGTCCTTGAATGATTTTAATAAAATTCATACTTCTGACTTGGATGCAACCGTACATGATTTTTAAATCATCATAATCTTCTTAAATAATGAGACTTGTTTGTTCCAAAGATTATCTCATGCCAATAACGTCATTGAGTTTTTCTTGTGGCATTAATTATTAGAAATAATTCCAGGTACTAAGAATTCAAATCAAACTGCGAATATAAACTCTGTTGTGTCACCTACAAAGCTTCAATTTTAGAGGACAAAGTAAAATTGTTCATCTCTTGTCAAGTATTTGAGGCAGTTTTTGACATCCTTGGCTTTACGCACAACACCATAATAGGATCACCGAAGATCATGCTTCCAACTCCCCTTGATGTAAGGTTCAAAATCATTTTCTTTCCACCAAAACTTTTGGGTTTAGAAAGCAATGCAGTAGGGTGTAGATTTGAAAACGACTTTCCCAGAGACTGTTTCAAATAGAATGGCAACAAATATGACATAGGAAGAATGCTGGAAGACGATTAATTAATGTAATTGCAAAGAAAACCGTCTACCTTTGCTTATTAGGATGGCTATTGCATCAAGAGAATGATAAGATTAAAGATATCAGGCAGACCAGGAATGAAAATACAGTTTAAAAACCTTTGAAAACACAATTTCTTACATAATTAAAGTTCCACAACATAATCTTCCATAGAATATCCAATCATGATAACGTGCTCCCAAAGTGAAAATCGATAGGTAGCAGAATTGGAGCGCAAATCACTGTAAACCAGAAGGAACAAGTCCTTGTCCAAAACTGCCCCATGATGAAGTAGATATTAAAGATAACAGGAGCAAAGGAAATTCTAGACTCATTCCGCTATCCAAATTCTCTGTAGTTGGAGTAGAGAAAATTGTGGCACTTTTTTGGGGAAGAAAATTCCTCTCCAGACACCTGTTCCTGCATATCCTCCATGCGGCTTTTGGTTTCTAGCAAAGCAGTTTATATTCATATTAGGAGATCTGAGAAGCATTAATAGTCGTTCACAAGATCCTTTAGTGCAGTCCACACGTGATTTTTGCCATTATAGAAAGGCAAATACATTCAAAAAATGGAGAAGACCAATCCCATGAGGATAACAAGAACAACACCAAGCCTTAATCCCACTAGGTGGGGTCAGCAACATAAATCCTTTATTTCCATTATGCACAATCAAATAGAAGCCTCTCTCTAAGCTCCAAATAAAGGTATTCCTTTCATCCTCAACAATTAATTATCTAGGGTCCTCACTATTAATACAAAATTATAAAAGAGAATATTTAAAAAAGAGCTTCTCATACATTTCTTCTCCCTCCAATTTCCTTAATGTACTATTGATGGCCAAGATATGCTTCATTGTTTTGGCCCCTTTTTTTATTGGAAACTATTAAAAAATAAGTAACTGTCATTTACATATGAGATGGAATGGGGAGTTTGGGTTTTGCAACTCTGTGATGGCCTTGAGATGAGATGCATGATGTTGCCTTCTATGAAATAATGGATATAGAAATGCTGTTCAACTTATAGTGTGCCAGATGTCATTTTAATTACATACTTCTCATCATCTATAAAAAATTTTCAAAGGAATAATTAAGTTAAAATATTTATTAAGAGAAATGCTATTTGGACCCACTGACGTGGCACCCAAAAATGCCCCACTCAATAGGATTTGAGCATATTTTATTAGTGTTTTTTTATTTACATTAAAATAATATAAATATTATTTTTAATGTTTGTATTGAAATTATGTCCAAATTTTATTAGGTGGGCTTTTTTGGGTACCACATCAGCGGGTTGAAATAGCATTTCTCTTTTATTAATTGTATCCTTCAGCAACATTTTATATAATACAAGATTAAAGAAGACTTAAATATGATAATAAATTATGTTATTTATGTTAAATAATTGTGTTAATGTTATTTGATTATTCTATTCAATTAATTCTATTAATTATAATTGATTAATTACATTGTTTTTCATTACATTAACTATAATTACAGTATTTGCAATCTCAATTATTTAAATACTTATAATATTATTTAAAATGTAATTTAAGTAGTTATTTACATAATGTAAGCTTTTTTACTTTAAGTATAATTACACTTAGTAATTTGCATTATAATATATATATAATTTTTTTTTTTTGCATTTTAATATATGTATATATATATATATATTAACCTAACAGGCCCCAAATATCCATATAAAAGTGTACAACAAATTTCGGGTCATTCCTGCTTAATTGAAAACCAAAAAGATTTAATTTTAATATAGCTTTTAATGTTACTGATCTACTTTTATGTCATGACTATTAAGAAGGATATCATCCATATGTGTTTCTTTAGAGTAGGAAGTTTTCAAGCATGGGAGAGTTCTAGAAAGGTTCCATTTATGAGTATTCTTCATTGATTATTTTTCTTGATTTTTGAGGTTCTATTCTCTCAGATATTTTTTTTGACTGTTCCAATCTACATAAATTATTTTTGAGTTTAGTTTACATTCTTGTCCTTTACTTAGGAAATGCATAAGAGCTTCTTATTTCCTTCTTTTTCCTGTTTCCTTAACTTATGGCACCTGGACGTGTTATCCACATGACTATTTCAGTGGATTCTTAGGTGCTGGTTAGTGAACTAGTACAATTCCAAGCAATCTAAAATTTCATTTTTTGGGGGAGAAATTCTGAAGTCTTGGCTCTTTTTTCCAAATTTGAAACTGACCAAACCAGGTTATTTTGGATTTTACCGTCTTTATTAAAAAATAGGGTGAATGGACTTACTGGCATTCGCTGGATGCCTGCCTGATCTCATCATGATCGATGGACACACGCATCCCCTCACCAAACTCATTGGCCAAGCCATGTTGAATTGCTTGCCAGCCAATTCTTGTCCGCTTCTTCATCGTTACTTCATTTGGCTTTCCCATTCGGCTGAGTTTCATGCTGTTCTATCTATCGATTTTTCTCTTGCTTATTTGCTCACTCTTTTTGTCAATCTTCCTTCTCTGTAGGAGACTCTTTTGCCATTGTTGTTAGATTTCAAGTTTTCAATACTATAGTTAGTGCTTGTAAATGTGAATCATGATTGATTGACTTCTTGTAAAATGTCATATTCATATTTTATAACCAAGTATGCACTTTTTTCATCATCAGGAAAACAATGCCGGTAGAGGAAATCCTCACCATTGACGTGAAGCCGGGCTGGAAAAGGGGAACGAAGATCACGTTCCCGGAGAAGGGGAACGAGGCCCCGAACACTATCCCGGCGGACATAGTGTTCATTATCGACGAGAAGCCCCACGACGTATATGTTCGGGAGGGCAACGACCTCGTCACCACCCAAAGGATCTCGCTGGTCGAAGCCCTGACGGGACCCATTGTCCTCCTCACAACATTGGACGGCCGCAGCCTCTCCATACCCATCAACTCAATCATCCACCCTGGCTATGAGGAGGTTGTACCCAGGGAGGGGATGCCCTTTCCCAAGGACCCCTCCAAGAGGGGCAACCTCAGGATCAAGTTCACCATCAAGTTCCCTTCCAGGCTCACTCCTGACCAGAAAACCGGCATCAAGAAGTTGCTGGCTCCTTGAAAGCAGGGGAGGTGGAGAGGATGAGTGTAGCTGTAGTGTGTGAATATTTTTGGTTTAGGCTTCTCGTTTAGTTCAAGCTTGAATGGCCTCCTTCGACTACACAGGGATCTCTGTAAGTTCAAAAACTCTTTGTAATATTAAGCTTTATAATCTCTTATTATAAATAGGTGGTTACTCTATAGAGACTAAGTTGTAAGAATAATGAGGCATGAGCCCATTCACGCCCACAATTGAAGTATTTTGGGTGTTCTTCAGCGTACTTCTTTTTTTTTTTTTAATTCAAGCATAAATAATTTTATTAGGGATATTATTATAGAATTTTTATTGAATAGGTTTCATACTATTTTTTAGAGCTTAATCAAAATTTTTTGAATAGGTTGAAGTGTATCATTATGCCTGTCTGCTTTCACTCCCTTTAGAATACAGCAAACCAGTAAGAACAAATTTCTTCTTTATTTGTTCATGGTTCTTCATCTGTTAAAATTATGTAATACATTACATTATAAAAATGTCATAGCTTTAGAGTTTTTATTGGGATTATATATAGAATCACCGTTCACACATGTGAACACCTAGTTATTTTCTTATGATGAATTAATCTTTATTATGAACAGCATTTACCATGCCTAAGTGTGCATTTTAGGATTGATTTAATGAGCCAAAATTGAGAATCCTTGTGTATCACACACATTCATCTATCCCATGTTATCTCTATTTCAAGATTTTCTCCCATACTTCTTGCCAGACTTTTGCTGCGATTGCCATGGAGCGTTAGCGTGGGTTTTCTGCTTGATCCTTTCTATGTGGCTTGTAGGATTTGAACCCTTGATTTTTCAAGTGTTTAAACTCAATATCTAAATCATTGAGCTACAACACCATTCATTGAACTCAATCATGATCGCTTGAGATTGTTGAGTTTTCCTCTGAAGAATTAGACCCTTTCTCTTCTCATGGAAAAATTTGTTGGGATTAGACTTCTTGGCATAATGTTGTTTCTCCATTCGTTACATTCGGTTGCTACGTCGAGGGGCATCTCTTTAGGTGCCATACTCATTATTGGTATTGTTGGAGATGTGGTTTTATGCTTGATCATTAGGGTTGATGGCGAGCCTCTCTTTTTTTCTATTCCTATATTTGTTCAAAGACTATGCTAGAATTTCTAGGGCAATCACTGTTCATCATGCTTCCATCCTACCTCTTACTCGTTGTTTGGAAGGGGGTGCTCAATTATTGAAGATGCTGGCACCCGAATCCTTGCCCTTAACATGCTTAGACACTAAGTTCATTGCAGGGACTATCGATTGCACTACAGTGGCATTAAGGGATAAAACCTTGTGCATTATTCCCACTATCTTTTGATTTTTCTTCAACACTTAAATATGACAGCTCTTAAATTTAAATAGCTTTATTGCTTTGCGTTTTCTTGTTAATATTGTTATAGATTGGCAAGATTACTGAAATTATTTTTTGGTAAATTTTGTGAGCATTGAGCTCTAGATGTAATGGTTCAGGATATTTCTAGAATCTTTGCACATTGGTGTTGTAGAGAAAGTTAATACTTCTAAATAGTTGGATCATGAATTTATTGATTTAGTGATTGTGAAAGGATTTCTTTCCAGTTAGTGTGATAGAGGTCAAAGTAGAGGTTGCTACTCACCCATGTTTTAATGTCACCATTAATGGGTGCTCTCATGTATTGCATTTTTTATAAATTAATATGTGAATGGTGCTGCAGCCAGCTTAATGGTTAAAAATAATAATATTAATTGAACTTTTCGGTAGTAAAGCCGATATATGAAATGTTCTAAAGATGATGAAAAGTGATAACACAATATGATTAGATGGCTTCCCTATTGAGGTGCAGAAAAGGAAGCTATTTCTTAGCTTTTAAAGTTATTTAATGTAATTTGAAGATTAAAGCTGCCAAATTAGTGGAGAATTATTAGTGTACTAATTTGCAAGAATAAAGGTGGTGTTAGATTATGCAAATTAAGTGGAATTAAGTTGATGAGCATATGTTGAAACTTTAGGAGAGAGTGAGTGAATCTAAGATATGAAGATATACTCGTATTTTGCAAAATCAACTTTGTTTTATATTAGGTAGATCTATTATGGAAGCTATACATTTACTAAGATGTTTAATGGAAAAATTTAAAAAATTGTATTCGTTTAATTTTTGCTAATCTTGTAAAGGCTCATGATAGAGTATCAAGAGAAATTCTTTATAAATGTATTCGTTTAATTCTCCTTGCTAATGCCAGTCATACCAAAATAAATAAGTACATATGTGCATATAATTAACATATTGTACGATGACAATTAATACAATGCAAATAGAAGTTGTATAGAGGAACTTCGTATATTTATCGATTACAAAAACACAAACCCTAATTGGTGTATGCTTGTTATTTGATTTGTACTTGACATGCTACAATGTGAGTAAACATGATAATTAGCTCTTGTATTTTCTTACCTTTTTTTTTATTCCGTATAGTTAGTTTTTCCTCTTCTCTTATTAATTTTTCCATCAAAGGTTTTTTCACATAAAACCATATTTTCCTTTAATAGGTTATTACAATTGCATTTGCTTGCATAAGATAAATGGAGTTATTTTAAATTAATTTCATAATATTTTTATTTAAATTAAAATAGTTTATATTGCTATAAACAACAGGACAGACCTCGATTGTTGAATATGAGGTCAGATCCAACGACTGATGATCAAATTTAAACCACGGGTATGATCTAGACTGCTAGGTCGGATCTGAGAATGCATGACAGCCAGATTAAATCAGATCCAAGGAAATTAGATATGTTGTTAATAATATATATAAGATATTTATTAAATAATTCAAAATGGCAGATTGGATTCCGACCACCAAATTTAAATAAATGCATTTGAGGGTTGAGTTACTTTGAACTATCCAGATCGTAGGTTTGTAACGGATATCCGATGACTGGCGAAACATGAGCATTGTTTATCTTTCCCAAATCTTTAACACAACAACACCTGACAGTGGGAACCCTGTCGATGGCCATTGTGATCACTACATGGGTCGTAGAGTGTCGGGAAGGTTCCAATGGATTCATTTTGAACGAGCACATCTTCCTAATCTATAAGAATAACAGATGAGCCACTCGAACCCAGGCTTACTCCTCAAGCATGAGGGTTTAAGTTTAGGGTTTCTTGCTGCTAATTCAACTCATTTTCCCCCAAATTGGACACTAGTAAAACCATAGAGCATAGGGGAGGTCTATGTGAGTATTATGGGGGAACGTAGAAGCCCTGCAAACATGTATCGGCATTAAACCTGTGTGCTATTATATCAATGGCCAACAACTCCTTCAAGGAAAAATTTGACCCTCTGCTATCTACTAAATATCTAACAAATATATATTTTAAGCAAATAAAAGAAAATTACTCATGATTCGCTAGCAAATATATATTAAATATCGCTCATCAAATTTAATTTTTATTAAATTATGCCTTTCAACTCTTTCAAAAATCTCTTAACTTTTGTTCTTTGATAACGTACATGTAATATTTTCTAAGAAGAAAATTGTTACTCTTTAGGTAAGAGTGCATGCTAACAAAAAGAATAGAGTTAGTTACTTATATATTTTTAAAGTATTAATGTATTGGGTGCAGGGTCAACCTGCGAGCAAGTAATGGAGTCCAAACTTCTCACCCACTGGTCACCATTTCATGGCACAATATCATTTAAGATATAGTGCAGTTGTGTCAAGTTAGGATTCATTTAGGGTTTGAGTGACTTCAAACCTAGTCCAAGAAATATGTTAAAGTAGATGCAAGTTCAAAAGATCAGATTGTGAGTTCAAACTCAAGACCAACTTGGGTACAATACTAAAGTGTGGGATTGAATTAGGTCAAGTACAATCTAAAATGTAAAAGCAGCTTAAGTCCAATATCAAGAAATAAGCTAGGTTGGCTAATTCAAACTCAAAAGAATGGTTTAATTTGAGTAAAACCTAAATTAATGGAATATATTAGGATGACTTAAGTTCAAAACCAAAGAATAGGTTGGCTTGAGACCAATATTTAAAGCGATTATATTAGGTTAACTTGAGTTCAAACCTAGTAGAATAGTCTAGCTTGAGTTCAAATCTATCTAAGATATTTTATTATTTAACTTGAATAAGATAATACCAATTAGCATTAGAGGCATTTCCATTATTTGAGAAAGTGACATTAAATTGACACCAATCAGACATGAGTAATATCTCTTTAATGAGGTATATCTATCAATGAGTGAAAGATGATTGAGCTCACAGTATTGACACTCAACATTTGCTTATTTTTGAAAAAGTGACATATAGTGCTTCTACAAGTGCTTGTTAGATTTTTTGACAGGGCATATGAATTTTCGAAGTAAGAGTTGAATGCCAGTTATATGCTAAAATATTTATACATTGTTGCATAATATTTATTTTGCAGGGATAAAACATGCTCTTTTGAATGCTGTTGTTAAATAATTGCGCCCAAATTTTCTTGCAATATTTATTATATTTATCCCCATTTGTTTGGATATTGCTAATGTTTAATTGTAAATTTGTGACATTATAAATGATACATAGAGAAATATAATGGTATTCCAAACCTCTAACACATCTCAAACCAAAATATAATTGAAGATCAAAATATAGAAAAGGAGCATGATTCAATTTGAAAATTACGTAGTTGCAGTACTTGCTCTATTAGCCATAGAAGTAGTCATTGATAATTTTACTTCTTTATATTTTTTAACATTTTAGATAGGCTGTAATAGATGAACCGTTGAATGATAATATCTGAACAGATAATGTCTATTTTTTAGGGATTTTCTTTCTGCAGTGAATGTATATTGTGTGGAATATTATCGTTATACTAAAGACCCAATATGATCCTATAGATTTACACCTAATATTAGATTAGTACGCTAATCTAACATATGGCTCTTACATATTGACATGTAATTTTGATAAATTTGTAATGTTAAAATGCTATCATGATTACGTGCATACATCAAAAGTTATGTGGGTAGCATTGTGAGTTATTTATGAGAAGTAACAAACAAAATATCTAAATAAAAAGCATGAAAACATAATACTTTAATTAGGATGATCTGTCTCATTTTGAATCAATTCATTATTTACCACTAAATTGTTAGCCCAATTAAATTTTGAAGAAAACAAAATAATTATGATCAATTAAAAAGTCGTATAAATGGATGCCAAATGTTGTTCCTTTATACCTCAATAAATAAAATCATTTAAAGTAATTAAAAATTGGGTACATTCAAATCTTAAGACCACTATAAGTTTATAATGCCAGTTTTTTAATTGCTTTATTAATTTATAATTAGCCTAACTAAGTATGTATGATTAAATTGAACATATCATAAGCAAACAAAAACCTTCATATGTTTTCCTACCCAAATTTAATAAATAAAGAAATAAATAAATTTCTATTAATTTTGAATGTATATTTTGTATATTTAAATTTAATTAAGAAATTCTGGAAGAGCATCTCTTTTATAAAATCTTATCCTTATTTGTTGATGATTTGACACCAACTGCCGACAATGTTTTGGTCAACCTGGCCTTCATTGTCTTAATTTTTAATAATTAATTTATGAGTTAATTATATATTTTAACTAATAAATAACTCCTAAAAATATAAAAAAATTAAATTCACATTTTCAAGATAGATATCCTTTCAAGAGGGTAATCAATGGAAAAATGATATGCTTACACTATAATATATATTAAAAAGTATTTAGAACTAATATAATTTTTTTTTTTAATTTTTGTATATAGGTCCCATAAAAAATGTATTCAACCAATAATCTATTTATACATTTGATTGACACATCATCTATATATTTTGGTATATATTAGTATGCAAGTGTAGCAATACTCTAATCAATGTCATGATTTGTGTTTATGTTGACCTGTATTATCACTTAATTTCAATTTGCAGATGTAACGGCCTTAGGTTATTTCTAGCAAAGATATTCACTTTCCCGCAAAATTTCAAGTCTTCATTAATTTTCCCGCAACATCTTGTTTTGCGTTAATTATTCGTTGTATTTAGTTTTTCGTTAATTTCCCGCAAATTTATATTTTATGTTAACTGCTCGTGCTAGTTCTCGTTCATTTCAATTTTCCCGTATATTTTATCGCGCGCTGTTAACAGTCTAAATGAGGATTAAAAGTCATTACTTTAAAATATTATCCATATATATATATATATATATATATATATATATATATATATAGGATTTATTAAGAATTTGTTGAAAATTAAAGTCTTGTTCAAGTAAATTAGTTTCAATTTTCTTATGCTAATTCAAATAAATGACAAAATTAATCTCCGCAAAATTGATTGTTTTAAAATATTCATTAAAGAGTTACGTGCCTTTTAAAAGATAGAATACCCATTTACACGGATCTTCCAATCTCCCTCTCTAGAAATGCACGACTGATTGAATGATGCCGCGTACAAGCGTAGCTCCCACCCGCCTCTGAACGCTGAAATTAATTCAGCAATTTCCAGAAAGCCTTACTTAAAGCCATCGAGCAGGATTGACTCTTCATAGGAGCCTCAAGAGATCACTGCCTCTCCCTCGACCCCTCGATGCACACCCACTGACTCTCATCTAAAACTAATGGGAGCGATTCTTGAAGCTTGCGATAGAGACTCAGAAATCGACGGAGGTACTCAATAGATGTGGCGCCCCACCCCTTAATCCACAAGATTAAGCTAAGGGGTGGTGTGTCACTTTGGCAAATTCTTCACTTAACATTGGATTATGTGTAAATCAAAATCCACTAGTAAGGAAGAGATAAGCCAATGCATTCATACTATATAATCAGTCACTAAGCAAATATAGAATCAAGGTGCAGAAGCAAAGTAAGGTAAGAATACATCCAATTTTACCATAATGCATATAAGTAAGGAAAGTACATCAAGCAGCTCAGAATAAATAGTATAGCCAAAAATACATAGCTAAAGGCTCCTATATTATTACAACATTAATTAAGTTTAAATGAAATGAAAAGAAAACACTTATCCTCACCAAAAATGGTATAAACTAAACATCTTTAGCTCCTCCTCAAGATACAGCTCCACTCCCGAGTATGGTTCCTCAGGAACAAGCTCCTCAAATCGATCCGGATCTGACATTGTCGGTTTCACAATGCCAGGGCCTCAGCCAATAAAAGAAAAATCTTATTATATAATTGTCTAAGTACATTCTAGGCTGAATATTTTTCATATATTATTAATATCACCATTTTACTTAACAATACAAAATAAACTATCTAGCATAGGAGCAGCAAGCATACAAGGAGAAGGACAAGTTATAAATATAATATTTATAACTAAACAAGATTTGAGATGAAAAGGCATACATCAAAGTAAACTAAGCAAGGGTAGGCATGCATGTAAAATAATACTTAGCATCAACAAGAAGGCTAAGGTGACAAAATATTTATAGCGTCATCTGAGGCTAGGCCGAAATAACTGAACTGATGAGGCAAAAATAATAAATGCAGAAATATTATAGTTATTTACTTTACTTCTATGGACACGACCAGAAGTAGCTGAGTATTCAAGCACATCTATAAGACTATACGAGTTCCAAACTTAACATAATACTCCTCAATGAGTAATGCAAAGTACTCCTTATTTCTCTTTACCCCTGTCTAGTAGGGTAAAATATGCCAGATCAATAAGTAATTGAACCCAATGCAATGTTATCCTAAATATTTTATATTTTCATTTCATACAATAATATTATCTTGAATGACATGTTCAAAGAATAAGGCACAAAATACAAGGGATGCGAAAGCACAAGTAAGTCAATAGTGAGAAAGGGACTCTACTACACATTGTGACATCAATTGTTATTTATTTAAGTTGAAAGATAAAAATGTTTTATTTAAAATTGAAAGATAAAAATAATCTAAATTAAGTTATAAAATCTAGAAATTATTAAAACCAATGTTTTATTTATTGGATAACCCAACTTATCCAAATAAATGAAATCTAACTTGGGATCTATTCTTGATCGTAAGAAAAAGAGTCCTAAAGTGAGGTGCTGGATTCCTAATGAGATGACTTAGAGAAATTTCTAGAAAATGTGGAATTCAAATTTTCTTTGCTATTTTACTTATTTAGGGATGGTTATGGGTGCATTTTAGCTAAGTAAGGAACATTCTCCTTACTTAAAGATTTTCAAGACTTAGATTTGAACTTTTATTAAATTATTCAAATTATGAAATTTTAAGACTTAAATTGATTCTAAATCAGTTTTATTACTGATTTATTGATCTAAAAGGTATTTTAAGCATTAAGAACATTTAACTTAGATTTTGGGAAAAATAACTATTTTACCCCTACTTAAGGGTCCAAAAAGTTACTTTTGATTTAGGACTCCAAATTGAATTTTATTACTGCTAAATGATTACTTACTGTCTAACAAGAAGATAGACAGTAAGTACACTCAATTTGGATAAAAAATGGGTCATATAGGTTCAAACTAAAGATTTTGAAGTAAGGGCAATCTAGTTATTTTCACCTAATAAATTTAAAACTTTGTGCCATTTATTGTTGCTTGCTGTTCAAAGATTTCATAAAGTCAAAGAAAACTAAATTCTAAGGTCTAATGGATTAGTTATGAGTATTCTAAGTTCTGGGGATAATTATGTAATTTTCTAGGGTCAAAAACCTAATTTTTCCATATGAATTCCAAATTTAGTGATTTAGTGGCTATATCTTACCTATATTATATTGAGTACTTTAACTAGAAATAAACCCAATTTGAATCTCATTTAGCCAAGTTATGACCTAATTAGGGTTATGGGTATTTTGGTCAACTTAAGATTTTTATGGTTCAAAACCTAAATTTTATTTCAGTTTACTGTTGGTACTAAATTTTTAAGCTAGATAGAATTTTGAATTTCGTATTTTGGAGTTCAAATGACTAAGATATGGCCTAATCAATTTCTAGGGTTTTAAGGTCATGAGTATAGGTACTCAAAAGTCATTAGTCAAAACTAATTATCAAATGACAAAACTAATACTATCAAAGTGTTCTCGAGGTTCTCCTGATTACCTTAAGACCCATATTGTAGCGCCCCACCCAGTCATCGCGTGCAAAAGAAATAATCATAATCAATTTTGGCGGCGGAGCGGTGTGCCACTCGAGAAGGGATATCCCATCTCTCCGAATAGCTGAAACTAACATTAAAAAGAAACTCATCTGAAAGGCTGCTGACTCAACCCCAAAGGAGGGTCGAGAGCTAATACATAAGATAAGAGTATTATCCTTATCATAAGTATTAGACAAATACATATATTGGATTTAGAATACAATATGAAGAATCTAATATATATGTATAAGAATATCAATATTTTGGGTATGCTGATCACATCACAATACTAAGTATAAGTAGTATATAAATAGAGTACGAAAGCTAAAGCAAACATCCAAAAATATTTATCACAGAAGCTGAATGAAACATTCATCTCAGAAAAGAAAGGAAAACACATCCAGAATTATTACAAACGGTTTACTGAAATATAGAAAATGAGTCTAAGTACTGAACTGAAATAGTAAATTAAGCAACATAGTAAAATTGGAGAAGGGTCTACTAGTGCTCCACAAACTTCTCCTAAATCTCCTAAGTATCCACCGGATCTGGCTCGACCAATTGCTCTGGATCTAGCAAATTGCCGGATCCCAAAAGTACCACATGTTAGAAAATAAGTCTAACATATCGAAACTAGTCTAAACAGTTATAATTATTCACTTCACATTTAAATAATGTAAACAAAACTGCAGGAATACTAAAAATTATTGAAAGAAATAAATTGTACAAAATTGAAGTAAAGTAAATTCAAGCTGAACTATAACTAAATACTAAAAGTAAATAAAACAACAATGATCTGAAAATGAGTAATAATATGTAAATCTATAATGTATGTCATTAAAGTCATGCTTCTGATTATGCCATAAAACTAAATGCCACTGATATGCCACTGAAGTATCACTGAACTGCTATGGATATATAGTTTACTATCTATATACATCATATTAGGAAATACAGTTTATAGTGATGCCTAAACATTTTGAATTTCCCCTGTTGATATATGCAACTTTCCATAATCCATATATATAATTATTGATACACATACCTTTGCTTATGCTTATGCTCATCTTTCTAAGACAACATATCTTAAAATCCAAAAATCCAAAAAATGATTTAAAATCAGATAATGAATCAAGTGTCTCCACTGTGCATAATCCATCCAAATGGATTCTAACTCCTAGTCTAATTTCAATAACTAGCTTTGCTTAGGATTTTACTTAAAATTATTAATTGGAATGGTTGTATACACATGGTTATATGTTTTCAAGAAAGGTGGATTTGACACTTAGCTTATTTAAAATTGCACATATTAAAGCTCACTTCGATAGAAGGCATAACCCAGTCGTAGTTTATATCTCAAGCTAAGCTGTTAAAAAAACTTAATTACAAGCTTACTTAGTATTCTACGCAAGGTGACTTGAGATACTTATTTTGTTTAAAACTACACTTATCGAAGCACACTGTGATATGAGGCAGAACCTGATTACAGTTTATATCTCAATTCAAGGATCTAGTTCAGTAATTGTAACACTGTTAGTCTTGGAAAGCTTACTCTAATGGGATTATATTCGTTTAATCCCTTGGAATAGCACCTGATCATAAGTCCACATTGGACTGACTTAACCAATCCTGAATATTGCTGAAGTAACTCAGCTCCATGAATATGCATAATCATATCTAACTAATAATTTGGGTTCTAGCAATTCTATTTAGCAATTAAGGATTTACCAAAGCTATGAATATTGACTATAATTGGATGAATCCTACACAAGGTTCCAAGAGTGTGTCCATGTAGCGCCCCGCCCCGTCGCCGCGCACAAAGAGGTAAGATCATAATTTTGGCGGCGGAGCGACACAACCACTCGGGGAGGAATAACCCGTCTCCCCAAAGTAGCTAAAAACAAAACCCATCTATAGGGCTGCTGACTCAACCTCAATGAGGGTTGAGAGATAATACTTAAGATAAGAGTAATATCTTTATCCTAAGTATTAGACAAATACATACATTGGATTTGGAATATATTAGGAATCCAATATATGTATAAGATATCAGTATTTCCAGTATGCTGATCACATCACAATACTAAGTATAAGTAGTACATAACAGAGTGGCGGAAGCTTAAAGCAACATCTAGAAACATTCATCACAGAAGCTGTATGAAAATATGCATCTCAGAAAAGAAAAGAAAATACATCCAGAATTATTACAAATAGTTTATTAAAAATGCAAAACTAAAAACTAAGTACTAAACTGAAATAAACTAAGCAGAAAGATAAAGCTGAAGAAGAGTCCACTAGTGCCTCACTAACTCCTCCTGAATCTCCTAGGTGTCCTCCTGACCTTACTCAATATAATGCTCAAGATCTAGCAAATTGCTAGATCCAAAAGTACCTCGTGTTAGATAATAAGTCTAACACAATGAAACTAATTTAAACAGTTCTAGTTATTCATTTAACATTTACATAATATAAGTACATATGTAGAAAAATTATAAAGGTATTAAAAGTATAAAAACTGAACAAAACTGTATGAAATTGAAGTAAAATAAAGTAAAGCTGAACTATAAACTGAATACTGAAATAACCAAAACAGTAATAAAATCTGAATTTGAGTAATCATCTGTAAAACTATGCTGTATGTCACTGAAACTATGCATCTAAATATGCCACAACACTGTATGCTACTGATATGCAGCTAAAACATCACTGAACTGCTATGAGTCACACGGTCCAATGTCTACATACATCCAGTTGGCAACTGTGATGCCGATGCATCCTGAATTCTCCAATCAATGTATGCAACATTCCGTAACTCATAATCATCACTGATACTCATATATCATCACTAATACTCAATATTATGCTTATGCTCATGCTCATGCTTCTATCTACATAAAACAAATCTAAAAAAAAAAAGCTTTAAATCTGATAAATAAATTCAAAGGTCTCAATCATGCAGACTAAAAGGATTCTGACTCCTAGATTCTAATTTGATAATTGCTTAAAAGTTCAGAGTTACTTAAAAATCATTATAATGGGATGATTGTATACACCTATTAACATATTTGTAAGAAAGGGTGGTTCTTAATTACTTAGTTTTGATTAAGCCACCCTAACGAAGCGATCTTCGGTAGAGACATCACTTGATGGTGATTTATATCTCAAGCTAAGACATCAAGATGCCCAACTCACGATCATACTTAGTGTTCTAAAGAAGGTGACTCGAATTACTTAGTTTGTTTAAGCCACACCTATTGAAGCAATCTTTGCTAGGAGGCATCACCCGATGATGATTTGTATTTTAATCAAACTATGGAATGAGTCCCTATTTATAACACTCTTAGTCTTGGAAGATTTACTCTAATGAGACTGTATTTGTCTAATCTCTTGGGATAGCACCTAGTCATAAGTCCACATTAGAGTAAATCAACCAAACCTGGATACTACTGAAGTAATTCAGTGCTATGGGTATACAATATTACACTAACCAATAATCTGGGTTCAGACAACTCTATTTAATCAATAAGGAATTATCAAAGCTATTAATCCTTACTCTATATGGATGAGTCCTACACAAGGCTCTAAGGATGTGATCATAGAAATCACCTCAATGTAGGTTACTATCACAAGAAATAAGTTCCATTTTAAGTACTTTAGGTGATTCCTACTACAACGGTATTATGTTTAACTTCTAAGTTATGAAGGATCATCTAAGTTCTACCTGAAAAAATTATAAAAGCTCATCCTACCATCAATGTATCAATAATTAAGACTTTAAATATTTCAATAATGATCCTATAGCAAGACCCTTGAGATCTCACTTTTTACTTCTGATTCAAGATTTACTTATTAGTCTTAGATTAAATGATCAGATCAGATGAATAAAATCCATATAATCCTTTCCTATTCTACAATCATGGGATAAAATTAAAGATCTTATTAGAGTTAGATTATTTCATAAATCATTATCATTTTATTATCCATCTTATGCTAATAGTCTTATTTAGAGAAAATTAAGATTTAAAATTTAGATTTAGATGATTCAATCACACATATTTAATATTAACCTTAACACTTCTAATTCAATGATTTAAGATAAATATCAAATCATATGCATTATTTTGAATAATATCCAATTGAATTATTTTACATCAAGTTAATTGATTAAGTGATTAAGATTTAGGTCTTAATCCAGACATATAGGGTTTAACCCCTAATATTTCTAGTATTAAGACCAAGATTAATTTAAAAGTTATTGACAAATTAATGTATTATTAATATCTAATAATGTCAATTTTAGATGTTGATTAAGTTCATCTACTTAGTCAAGTTATCAAGCTTCTTATGTTCAAGTAAATTTAATGTCAATTTAAGTATATTTAGGTATCCAAATAATGTTAAAGTTCTCTAATATACATTTTAATATCATGAAAGCAATATAAATATAAAGATGACATATAATAGGAAGATAAATTAAGGCTAACCAAATTCTAAATCAAAAATAAGGGATTAGCTCTTGATTACAAATCTAAAAGAACTTAGGTTTCATACTATTTGTTGTTAAGATTATAACCTATTCAATACATAGCTTTAAAGGATTTTATTATCTATCAATTGGCACATAGAGATTTAAGATACATTGAGATGTTTTGACACTTGATAAAAATAAGAAAGTTCCAAACTTAATTTCAAACAGAGAACTTATAATGGCAATGCTCAATTTTAAACTAAAATAGGTTCAAATTTTGATATAATTCAGTCCCACTAGGGTCCTAGGGAACCGTAAAATGCGGAAAATGGAGAAGTTCTGTCCATTTCAGGCCAATTCTGGGCAAGTTCCAAAAATTCTGGGGCAGTTTTGCAATTTCTGGCGCTGCGCCTGCTGTGGCGCGCTGTAGCGGTCCAACTCGCGAAAATACTATTCAATTAATTTATTTTTTCTGAATTTTCTAAAGTTTTCTTAAAATGACCTATAGCCCACTACAGCGCGCTGCAGCGGTCCATTTGTAATTTATTGTTCAATTAGTTATTAACGGAGTTTAAATGATTTTTTCCCGAACTGGTGCTGCAAGCCCGCTACAAGCGCGCTAATGGCCCGCTACAGCCCAAATTTGATATACTTTGGCCACACAAGGGTTCTAGTGACCTTAAAATGTGAAAATGAAGAGTTTTGGCAATTCCAGTCAATTATGCGTACTTTCAAAAATTTCTGGGCGCTTCGGCGCGTTGTAGCGCCCTCTGGTCTGGCCGAAAGTCAAGCCGCTACGACACGCTGTGGCGCGCTATAGCACGCTGCAGTGCTTTAGGGCGCTGGAGCATGCTGTGGCGCGCTATTATGCGCGTGGGAAAGCGCTGCAAACGCACTATAGGCGGTTGACTTTTTGAAATCACTGTTCAAATAATTTATTCTCTTGATTTCTTACACTTTTTCCTAAAATGATGCTACAAGCAGCGCGCTACGGCACGCTACGGTGCGCTATGGCAGATCAAGGTTCGAAGCTCGGGGGCTGCAGTGCAACTGGCAGCGCCCGACGAAAATTTTGCCTGTACGAAACCCGTAATGGGCTTTCTTCGGACCCAAATACTAATAATTTTGGGTACCTCACGAGTGGTGCCATATACCAATAGAATGATATTTCCGAGGACCTTTCCATTGATACTAAACTTGGCACGAATGGATTATTCTAACTATATGAATGATGAAGTTAAAAGTTTGGGTATGCTAAATGGAAGAAAAATAGAGCATGAAATTTAATATCTTGAAGAAGTGTAATGACTTCTATACTTAATCATGGATGTCTAAACATACAATATAAGCATAATAGCAAAATTAAATGGATAAGAAAGAAGAACAAATGGGTATAATGAAGAGTGAGCAAAAGGGTACTTTTAGCCTTTAGAAGAGGAAGGGAAAACTCTGTTTTTCTTCAGGAACTTGGAGAGGGGATGCACTACTTCTTCTTTAGCAAGCACATAATGAAAGAGGGAGCCTCAGATTGAGAGTAGAGAAAGAAGGGAGAGGAGGGGCTGAGCTCCTTCTTAAAGGAGAGGGAGAAGAGGGATGCTCCATCATGAGCTCTCCCATCAAGCATGAGAGAAATGAAGGAAGGAGGGGGCTTAGCCTTGCTTGTGCCAGGTTTTGAGGAGAGGGGCGTCGAAATAGGGATGGGCAGCCAGGAGAGAGGGAGAATAGAAAAATAGGAAAAGTAGAATAAATAATTTTATTTTTTTTTAATATTTAAAAATTCGATTTTAGAAACGTGCTCCGAAAATTCCCAATAATTCACCCACAACTAATTTGGGGGTGAGGAATTCAATGACGAAGTTCTGACGATTATTTAATTATGCAAATTTTTGGGTATTTAATTATATTAAAATATTCGTGATAAATCTGACAACTTCCAACGCGTCTAAAACATCACCCCTAGCTCAGTCGGGGGTGACGATCACAACGGTGAAATCGGATTTCAATTTCGATGTCAAATTAAATACCTCAACTTTTATAATTAATTACATATTAAAATAATCCAAAATAATTGATTGAGCTCCGAATTGCTCCAAATCTTCAGCATTTAGTTCTTAATGGCTAAAAGAACTTAATGGAATGATAATTAAGATATGATTAAAGCTAAAATTAAGTTGGGTAACAACCTTGAGTGTGTTACAGCTTCTACTAATTAAGTTCTAAAATTTTGAATGTAAAATATTCTTTAAATTGTGCTGTGAAGACTTACTTACTGTATATATAATGAACCTGATCATCCTAGAACAAAACATAAGTTTATTAATTAAACTAACTAATTAAGATCAAATTTAGAAAGATGAATATTAGCTTTAATATAAAGACATATTTTCAAAGGCTGATAAAACTACAAAACTATATTTTTGTAGATACATTAAATCTCGCAATACTACATCAAAATTGTGTGTGATTCATTTTATTAAGTCTATACAACTGTACACTGAATATTATTTTTATACTATTATTTGCATTATACTGCTTAAGTATCCGCTTTGAGCTGATTTTCATGTTGAATTAAATACGTTATTTTTACTACTAATGATGTAAGAGAATATTAATGTTTATGTGTCTTGTAAATATTGTAAAGGGTTCTGAAATGGTGATTGAATAGGTTAGGGATGGGGCTAGTCCTTAGGAGTTAAAGGGTGGGTGGCGCCCCGCACCCCTAATCCGCCAAAGGATTAGGTTAAGGGTGGAGTGTCACTCTGGCTAACCCCTTAATTACCATTGGATTAGGATAAACTCCATAATCCACCAAGATTAGAGAAGGATTAACACAGAATCAATCTAACAGTCACTATATAAGTAAACGTACAGAGTGCGGAAGCAATAAATGACATCCAAGCATCACCATATAACATAAGTGCAAAACATGACTCAGAATATAAGCATATAAGTCCAAATGCACAATCAAGGGTACTTGTATTATTACAATATTTAAAATTCAAATAAAAGGAAATGCAAATACACTCATCCTCACAAATAAATCTAAGGACTAGATATGCTCTGGTCCGAGCTGCTGCTCCTCCTCTAGGCATGGCTCCTCCTCAGGTGCTGGATCCTCTATCTGCTCTACGTCTGCCATTGTCGGTTTCATAATGTAGGGCCCCTGTAACAACCCAGGTTGTTACTTTGGGTTAATTAAGATCAATCTAAGTCTTAATTGAGATTCTAAGTCATTAATTAAGTAATTTAAAACTCATCTCTGAAACCTAGGTCAAACTAGAAGTCAATTAAGTCAAATCAGAAATTCTGAAAAATTCCAAACCCTAGAAATTGACTTTTTATTAGGCCTCATATTTTAAATCTGACTTCACCATTGCATTTAGAACACCCAAATTAGCTAGGGGTGAAGTTTTGAAGGCATTTGGAAGTCGTTGGATTTTCGTCGAATATTTTAATAATATTTAATTACCTGAAAATTCAAATAAATAAATACTCGTCGAAATGAAAATCCGAGTGCGCCATTGTATTCCTCACCCTTCAATTAGCTAGGGGTGATTTATTGGAAATTTTTGGGATGTGTTTAATTAATTCAATGTAAATAATAAAAATCAGTAAATAAGAGTTTAATATTAATATATTTTATTGATTTAACGATTCCTGTTAAATCCTCTAACGCCGTTCACCCCCACTGTTTGAAACCGGGTCAGAACACTTGCGCGCGGGTCTAGCCTTCGACCTGGATCAGTTTGGGCCGATCTCATTGATCGGACCGTCCAAAATGGACGGCCCCGATCCATCTTCATCGCGTGACTGTGCGTGTCTCACATGCGGCAGAGGCCGGTCGCGTATACGAATTTATCCCCACCCGCCAAAGACCTCTTCTAATAGTTGTATCCTCACTTATGGTCAGCACACACTTCAATCGGCGAATTTTTGGTGATCAAGTTTTTTTTTCGAGGACCTCTAAAATAACTCTTCGTCTCCATTCTATCGAAACCCTAAGCAAGGTATCATCCGATCATAATACTCTCAATTTCTAGTCTATCGTTATATTTTCTTATTTCAATTTTATCATATTGTGTTCGTTTATTGTAAATCAAGTTATTAAGCTCAGTATTCGTCAAGCAGAGTCAATGGTCGCAGAATAAGAATTCAGGTTTATAGGAAATAAAATTTTAGGGCATCCGATCTTAAGCCTCATATCAAACCATTAGTGGAGAATCTTATGAACAATAGAGAGTAGATAGTGAGACCTTCAGTTTCGGCATACCCGCATCGCCAATCGATGCCAAATCTGCGTTTGTTCTGGATCCCTAATCTGCGAAGAAGGTGGAAGTTTCCGCCATCATCCCGACCCGCTGAGGAGCCCGACCTGTGCGGGTCTTTTCCTCCGCTGGACACGCGTCAGGAACTCAGCAGATGCGCAGTTGGGGTGGGGCCCACAGCTGGTAAACAGGTCTCATTTGAGACAGCTGTGGGACCCGCTCCTTTGTCCCGTCCAATAAGTAAATGCCATGTGGCCTCGAAGTCTGCCGCCGTCTACCTCCTGCACTTAAAATAAATACTAAAATTATTATAATTTAATACATATAATCATTATAATTCTATTAATACTTATAAATATACTTTAGTCTACCTAAAGTTTTATGTATATATATACTTATATATATATATATATATATATATATATATATATACATATATAAACAGAATATTGAATAATAAATTAATAAATATAATAATGTATTAGTTGAATTAGATAAATATAATAATTAATTAATCAGTGAATTAATTTTAATAATTGAATGACTATTTAATTGCATTTAAATTTAATTAAAACCCTAACTTTAAATATACATAACTCCTAAAATATTTATTTAAATCATACAATTAAATATATCAAATTGATCAGAAAAAAAAATTTAAGGAATTTATTGAAAATATCAAATTTTCATTGGGACTAATGTTTTACTTAGTGACATTAAATTGTCACAAACTTTCATTTAGTCATAACCTTTTTAAACCCTAATCCAAACTTACCCAATATGGGTCTTAAAGTGATCAGCACAGCCTTTGGATAATTTTAGTAGGGTTATCTTTGCTGTTTGGATTAGATTTAGACTAATCACATTAGAACCTAACCCTAATTACCCTAATTAAAACCTAGAACTTTAATTGACCATAACTTGGTCAATTGAGCTCCAAATTTAATGATCCAAATATCAATTTAGATCAGAAAAATCTAATTAACAGTAATCTGTAAAAATATTTTAGATCCAATGATTAGATTTGCTAATCACCCCTAATTACTCTAAATTTTGATTAGTGAATATTAGCAAATCTAATAATCCAAATTGAGTGATTTAAGTTTCAGAGAACTCATAGAGTCATTTAGAACCTAGCTGTAAGATTGGATTAGTGTTTAAGTGATTAATTTTACTAATCACTCATTAATTACCCTAAACCTTAATTAGGTCATAACTTAGTCAAATTAGGTCCAAATTGAGCCTACCACATGTCATTATGATCAGTGAACTATTTGTAAACCATAGCCACTGATTTTACTAAATTTAGATACTAATTGACAAAGTTAGGATTTAGACCCTTAATTAAGAGTCCCTTAATTAACCTTTAAGCCCTAGATCTTGTATTGGCTATAACTTGGCCAATACTTATCAGAATTTAGTAAATTTAAGTTCTATGGAAAGCTTAGTCAATGAATAACAGTAAACGGAAAGAAAATTTAAGTTTCATTCAGCCAATTTACTAAATTTTCCTTATGAGTCAAATTTACTAATTTGACCTCATAAGGCTTAATAATCACCCAAATTTAGTGTAGTTACTGTCTAATCTTATATTAGACAGTAAGAAACCTATTCTAAAAGAAAATTTTAGATTTAGAGCCCTAGATCAAAATTTGATCTTTTGACCCCTCAAGTAGGGGCAAAATGGTCATTTTGCCCAAAATTAGGGTTTAACATCTTAAAAACCCTAAAATCACTTTCTAAACACTATAAACAGTAAATAAAGTGATTTATAATAGAAATTAAGTAAGTTTAAGTCTTAATTAGATTTTTTTTATTAAAACTTCAATCTTAAACCCTTAAGGAAAATTTCTAAGTAAAATTATGAGTGTTTCTTCTTCCTTAAATCATTCTTAGACCTTTCATTAGGTTCTTATAACATTAGTTAGGTTGTGTGTCATGAGAGATACTCTTAGTAACTAAGAGACTTAATTTTTAGGATTAGGGATAGATCTTAAGTTAGAATTCATCTGTTAAGTAAATTGGGTTACTCAATAGATGAAATCTTGAGTTTACTAGTTTATAGATTTTTCTTAGTTTATTTAAATGATTATTCTATCTTTAAACTTTAGAACTAAGAATAGAAATCTATTCTAATGAATTGATTTATCATTAGGTTTTGCCCTAACTTAATCTGTGAGATTTGGGTTCTAAACCTTAAAACCTTAGTTATACCTTTGGATTAAGTGATTAGACCCCATCATCTGGAGTCTAATTCTTAATCTTTTCATCTTGATTTGGCTAATCAAGATGAGGTTTGGGGTAAATTAAATTACAAAATTAGGTCGATGATTTATTCAGTTTAACCAAGTAGTCATCTTTTGATTAAAATATAGTTAGGATTTGGCCAGTCCTAATTATCTTCAACAAGTATGATTCATGATTCTAAGTTACAGAATGTGTAAGAATTGATGATTCTGAAACTTATATAACTTAGAGTAGATAGAACGAATAAGTAGACAACAAAAATTATCACCTGTGTTTTAGATAGAGTCTCTTGCTCAATTTGTTTTTGATGCTTCACTTACCTTGATCTTTGAGCTTTAAACCATGAACATATATGAGGTACATAAGATAATTGATAATTATCTTATGTCAATTTTGATCATTCATAAATAGCATTTTGTTTTCTTCTAGTATTTTTGTAAGGTGTAGCTTGATTAGTATGCCTCTTCAATCACCCGTTCGGGGTCAGCTACATTGTTCGGGTCAGTCCGATAGTCTATGCCATGCCTAGTCAGTGGGATAGGATGGATAGAATCTTGCCCGTACTGACTGAATAGTCAGGATCTGATATGGTTATACTAATTCAAGTACACTTACATTTGGTTTCTGCCTTAGCTCATCAGGCTAAGAGATTTCAGTGACACTCAGTTCAGAACTTCTTTCTTAGCCCATCAGGTTAAGTATTACTAAGTGTGCTTTCAATTTGAGTGGCTTGAATAGCCAATGCAGTTTTCAGTTTTGTAGTTACTATTTTACTTTACATATTCTGCATTTCAATACTACTTTTACTTACAGTTTTCCTGCACTTTCCTAGCCTTATTTCTATATAGGATGCTAGTCTTCCTTACAATTTCTATATGCATATATAGGATGTTAGTCATGTTTTCAGTTTTATAATGTCCTACATATTTAATTACTATTATGTCACTTAGCATAAGCCTGTTTTGATCATAAGCATGTTTAGGATGTATTTTCTTATAGTATTTGTTTAGTCTGTCTTTTTACTTACCTGACTTTGTTGCAATTGCTTGGAGGAGATATGTGCTTACTTCCTAGTTGATTTAGTTATAAACTATTTGTTTATAACTTTATACCGTTCTTTTCTTACGCTTTCTGCACCTACTTACTTGTTGTACTGGTTTATGGTGATATTCAGTTAACTTAATAAAACTTTTACCCTAAAATGTACTTAGATAATAGTCTAACCAGTTTTTCTTTTGTTGGCTGGGGCCCTACCATTATGAAACTGATAATGGTAGGTTCTTAGTTTATTGGAGCAGTTGATCCAGTGGAGAGCTTGCCAGTGGAGGAGGAGTCTGTGCCTGAAGACCCTTAGATTTAGTTTCCTTTCTGATTGTGAGATTGAGAGTTTTCTTTTCAGTTCTTTAAACTTATTAAAATGTTGTAATAATACAGGTTAATCATTTCTTTTTAGCTCTTTTCTTATTCTGGATTATTGTATTGTATGGATGGATGTTGTATTTTATGCTTCCGCGATTTCTACATTTTCTTGTATGATTCATTTAGTGAGATATTTACTTTATGAATGGCAAAGTCCTTAGTTAAGTTGGATTAAAATGTATGTCTAATCCACTTCTAAGTGAGGACCTTATCATTTGGTAATCCCTCCACCGTAATCATGTTAACTTAAGAGTTATCAGGACCACGGCGGGGCAGGGTTGCCATAGCCCCAGCCAAAAAAGAGAAAATCTGGTTAGACAATTGTCTAAGTACATTTTAGGCTGATATGTTATTATATGTTCTATAATATCACAACTTTACACAATTTTCCTAAGCAACAATATATAAAAGAGCGACTGGCAATATGATAAGAAAGAGAAAAAGCTATAAATATCATTTATAATTTGAACAAGGGAGGCTAAAACATGCCTCAAAAGCGAGGTAAATACGACAAGGCATATAATATAAGTAACTAAACATATGCTGAAAGAAAATGCTACATCCTAATACATGCTGGTGATCAAATGAAATATGCTAATTACAATAATAAATCTCAACGGTGATACATATAAATAGCAATAAAATCTAACATCCCACTATATATAATCTATACAAAGAAATAGCTGACTGAATAAGCAATGCTAAAACATAGCCAAATACTAAAATTGCACATCAAACTCTATATACTGACTGCCATATCAGAAGATTTGGCCAAACTGGCCCACATATATATACATCTCAATCTGTAAACCTACTGAATATACTGCATGACTGAAGATGCAGACAATACTTATGCAACATATTTTAGCTATTTTACTTTTGTTTCTATGGACAACTGTTAGAAACAACTGAGGAGTCAAGCACGTCTGCAAGACTTTACGGGTCTCAAGCCTAACACACTCTCCTCAATGAGATTGTTAGGCATCCTGATCTTACCTAACCCCTGTCCATCGGGGAAAATGTGCACCATAATCACCATAAACTAGACCCAAAGGCAACTGTTATCCTATTATTATAAGTTTTTATTTTCATGCACAAAGTTATCTTATATGAAATGTCCAAGGAAGTAAGCTCAAATATATAAGGAATACGTAGCACAAAGTATCAAAGTAAGCAAGGGACTCTACTAATATGGTGATACCATCTATTTTCTATCATCCGTTCTAACTATTCCAAGTTACACAAGTTCAGGATCAACATTTTCCTACATATCAAGTGTAATTTAGAAATTGTTCTTATAAGTTACAAAATATCAGGACTAGCTAGGTCCTAATACACTAAATCAAAGTCGACTATAAAGGTTAAGAAATAAATCATAGCGACCAAATTAATGATTTTGGACATTCTAACTTAAAACTGCTAAACTATAAATTATGGATTAAACACCATGAGATTGGGCTTAATCACATAATCCAAAAAGAACAAGATCTAAAATCTAAGTTTCATTCTAAAAGTGATCTAATAATTTAGGCCAATCCTATTAAGTAATCAAACTTAATAGGATGAATCTCCTATCTTAGATCTAAGGTTAAAAGATAAAATAATAAAAAATAAGTTAGAAAATTCTAAAAACTAATAAAACTAAGGATTCATTCATTGAAAAACTCTATTTTTCAATGAATAAAATCAACCCTATGATCTAGTCCTAGTCTCAAGAAGGGTCCTTAAGGTGTAGTGTTAAAGACTTAGAAAAATTCTAAAATCTGACCTAACTGTTGATTTTACTTACTTAAATGTCACTAATAGGGTTATAAGGTTAGTTTTATTGTTTTGAAAGACTAATTAAAGGTTAAGGGTGTTTATCCTAAATTTTTGGCAAAAAGACCATTTTGCCCCTATTCAAGGGTCCGAAAAGTCCACTTTTGATTTAAGTGTACAAATTGAGGTTTCTATTTTCCTTATGATTTCTTACTGTCTAACTTGAAGATAGACAGTAAGTATGTCCAATTTGGACGAGAAATGGATCCTACAGGTTCAAACTAGGGTTTATGACTTAAGGGCATTTAAGTAATTTTCACTTTACTGAAAACTAAGTTTTTATGCAGTTTATTGTAGGTTACTGTTTAAGGATTCCATAGAATTCCAGAACACTGCATTCTGAGGTCAATTGACTAAGTTATAAATATTTTAAGTTTGAAGGGCAATTTGGTAAATTCGAGTCGGTCAACAGGTGACAAAACCGAACTTTTCCGTTTGAAGTCCAATTTCAGCAAACTCAATTTCTATAGCTTCCCTATAATGTATTGAGTATGTTGGTAGGGAGTAGACCCAATTTGGACCTCAAATGGTCAAGTTATGACCTAACTAAGGTTGGGAGTCTTTTGGTCATTTTCTAAATTTCTAGGGTTCAGAACCTAAATGTTATTTCAGTTTATTGGTAACATTAAAATTCCAAACTAGTTAGCATCTTGAATTTCTGAATTTGGAGTTGATTTGACTAAGTTATGGTCATTTGAATTCTAGGGGCAATTTGGTCATTATTTTACTAAAGTCAACTCTGAATTCTATGGTTGACTTTTTATCCTGATGTTCAAATGAGAAAACTAATACTACTACAATGATGGGGCCGCTCTCCTGAACATTTTAAGACCCATATTGACTATGTTCTGATAACTGAGTAAAAAATTATGGGGTCCTAAAGAGGTCCTAAAATACTACCTCGTTATGCGTACCCCGAAATTAATTTCTACATTATGTTATTTGATTTCTTACATTTTTCTGAGTATTTTGAAATCTATATTGGCTATATTTGGATCATCCTATAAAAAGTTATTAAACTTTTAAGATTTACCATTCAAAAATACAATTTGAATTAATTTACTATTTATTTATTCAAATTAAATGATTTTACAGTTCATCCATAAAATTTATATATATAGTTTCTGAATTTATTAATTTTTAATTAATCTATAATTAATTGACATTAATTATTACTTAATTATCAGTTAATCTATTATTTAATTATTTTAATATTTTAATCATATCCTAAGGTTTTATTATATATATATATATATATATCATATGTATACCTTAAGGTTTTCTGTTGTTATAAATATATATATATATATATATATATATATATATATATATATATATATATATATATATGTATGTATATATATATATTTTTTGAATAGTTAAGGTTATACGTATATATATCTCCTTATCCTAAAATTTCTAATTATGTATATATTGTAGTAATTCTGTTTGGTTAATTAACTCCAAATTAATTAACTAAATCTGATTAAGAACCCATATTCATATATATATATATATATATATATATATATATATATATATATATATATATAGATATATAGTTATCTATAACAGATCCTAAGTATAGTTATAGTTTATATATATATATATACTAATTAATTAAGTTACTAATATATAAGTATATATATCTAAATAACTAAAGTTCTGTTAAGATTAATCAACCAAATTATGTATATATAAGTATATAGTTATGCTAACTTATTCCTAAACTAACTAACATTTAAACTAACTAAATCAAGTTTTCTGCAGGTTTTCAGGCGGCGGGACTCGCGCTAGGACACGTGGCGCGATCGGATTGGTCGCGGGATGCGCAGTGGGCCCCGCTATCGGGCAGACAGCGGGCTGCTGACGCTTGCGGGCCCCACGCCACACGTGGCTCCCTGAGAGAGGGCCAGCGCAGCGGGCGGGTCCCATCGCGGAAGGCGAACCGACGCGGGCCGCGCCCGGATGACCCGGCCCGACCCGCAACTCCGCGACTTCGCCTCGGATACCCGAGCTAGGGCGTGGGTTTTACCAGCGCAACCGCCGGCGTCGGGGTTGGGCTCGCATGGCATCGTGTAGGTATCGCCGAGACCTACACAATCATGGGTGCACCGACGCGGACGGGGGCCTGTGGTTGGCGCACAATATAACCCTAGGAAGACTCTTACGACGTAGGAGGCGACGAGCGATCCATCCAGATTGGATTCAAACCATATATCCAATTGTCGTTTGATTGGTTCACCACAGGACAATAATTGCATATACAATTTCAATAGCATCGAATGAGAATGAAGGTCGAAAGGTACCTGATTGAGCGCCGGCTGGGAGCAGGACAGGGGCGAGCGGGTTGATCCTCGGTTCTAGGGTTGGATAGGGTTCTCGGCGCGCGCGTAGGGGAAAGTCGCGGCCGCGGCTGGAGGTGTTAAGGGAGCTCGGCGGAGCTTCTCAAGCCCGCCGCACGCGCGGGTTGGACGAGGGCCGCGGCGGAGCGCCACACGTTCGCTCACGATCGGGCGTAGGGACGACAAGCGAGGGCCGTTCGATCGGCTGATCGAGCGGTCCTGGATGGCTGTTTGGTCCAAATAACACGATGGCTAACGACGCTACTTACTTGACGACGCCGCTCATTTAATATTTAAAATATTAATTTAATTTAATTAATTATTAAGTTTTTTTTATCAAAATTAAAAAATTAATTTATATTCAGTAAAATTCCAAATATTGACCCCTACCTAATTGAGGGGTGAGGAACGCAACAGCGAGGTTGGATTTTCGATCCGACGAGTATTTTAATTTCCCAAATTTCGAGGCATTAAATATTATTAAAATATTCGTCAAAATTTTGACGACTTCCGATTGACACGAAAACTTCACCCCAAGCTAATTTGGGGTCAATGAACGCAATGGCGGTGCCCATTTTTCGATCCGAGATCAATTTAGATATGTCAAATTTTAGGGTTTCTGGATTTCTAGAAATCAGAATTCAATCCATTTGACTCCTGATTTGGACTAGGTCTCAGAGGTTGACTCCAATTGACCTAATTAGCACTTATAATTATAATTAAGACTTAGGATTAATCTTAAGACTCAGATTAGTCATAATTGACTAAGGTAACAACCTGGGTTGTTATAGGGTGCCACTTGGAGTATTTGAGGGGGCCCAGGTAAAATATATGCTTTTATTAAACCCAGCCATAAAGTCTAGCTTTTTCCATCAAAACAATTAATGTCGTTTCATTCTATCAAGACATAAACATAAACATGAATTTTTCTACGATTATTGATTTATCGTTTGAAATTTGACATGTGACATAACCATGGTAAAGAAATATTTATTTACAGAAATTGTGATTATCTTTTATTTGCAATAAACCATATTCTTTTGCAACTATTATCATATCATTTTTGCCTTTCACTTTTACTTTAAAGGGTATTATTTAATATTTTTTCTACTTAGAATGTGCACTATGACATTCTTTTTCTAATGCCAGACTAGATACAGCTGAAGGAGGTTGAGATAGATTAAAAGTGTTAAAAGAAACCATGGCGTAGATTAGACGAATACAACTTTAGCTTTGACTTTTTTTCAAGAGACAAACTTTTAATTTTTTATGATGTTATTTATGTAATATTCTGGATAATGTGATGCTAAATTAAGCAAATCATATTTTTATTTCTTGCATGGCTTTAGATGTTGTTTGAATGCTATTTTGCTTAACCGTCAATATAATTTTGCGGAAAGGTGCACCTATATTAGATTTTGCGGAAAAGGTGCACCTATGTTAGATTGGTTGAATGCTATGTTGCTTAACCGTCACAGTATGCTATTATTTGGCTATTCAAGTAGAATAGTAAACAACAAAGATAATCCAAATCACTCATCACAAAGTCGTTCAACATCATCCATTAATTTCAACATAATATAAGCAATGCATAATACAGTTGAACATACAAACATCCAAAATTTAAGATACATTGTCACATTTAAAATTTAGATAATTGAAGTGAAATATTAAACTAAGTTTCATAATTATGTGGCAAAGGTACTTTGTTTTCTTTCCGCTAAAAATAAAGCTAGCTCACGATCTTTCATAAGCTCCTAACTTCACACATAAAATATTCTAGGATATTTGATTCTAGTTAGATTACTTTGAGTACTTAAATCTCACATTTACATTTATCATATAAGCAATACACACAGCAGTAAAATAAATAAAGCATGCAGGAAAATTGTAACAATCCTAGTGTTTTTACCCGTCAATTAGTGACCTAATTAACTCTAATCCTTTTTCATTAGTCTTATAATAGTATTAAGAGTCTCCAATTTAATTTTTGTGTGATTTGGAGGTCGTTTGGCAATTTCCAATATTTCCTAGTTTTCTGATAATTTTGAGAATGCTTAATTTATTTAGACCTCAGAATAAAAAATGGAGTGCACTATTGAGTTCACCACACCCAAATTAGCTATGGGTAGTATTTTGGAAGTGTTTGGAAGTCGTCGAATTTTCTCTGAATAATTTAATAATATTTAAATACCCAGAAAATTAAGATAATTAAATTGATATCCGATCAAAAATCTGACTTCATTTTTGAGTTCCCCAAATCTCAATTAGGTAAGGGTGAATTTTAGAGATTTTTCAGAATGCGTTTGGTTATTTAATTTTGATTAATAAATCGAGTTTAATAAATTAATATAATAAAATAAATAAATTAATATATATATATATATATATATATAATTTAAATATTATTGCGGCGGATTTTTTTCTTAAGGCGGAGATCCCATGTGGGATGCCAACCACGGGACAGCCGCATCCTTAAATTTGAATCGCCGGATCCTAATCTAGCGACGTTATTTTAAGTAGGCAGATCCAGCCGTTGGATCAGCGCTTCGATCCAACAGCCTGGATCCACTCCCTGTATGTCGTCCTTGCAAACCACCGTGTGCGCAGAGGGCCATAAATCGTACGCCACGATCTCCCCCTCCAGGTCACCGAACCCCTAATTACTTATACGCACTTCTTCTCCAGCCTTATTTTTGGCTATTCTGCATTTCGAGAAGGGCGTGAGCTACAGCCGAAGGAACCATTCCATTTCTGCTATCCGCCGAAGAGACCACTCGGTATATTCTTAATTACTCCACTCTTAGACTTTGATTACTTCTCCTTAATTGCATAATGCTATTCAAATCTCTATTATTCAATCTGTGAGTGTTAGATTGAGCTCGATTGATCTAGATCAAGCTCAATCAACAGATCGATTTAAAAAAATGTTTAGGGTTATATCGGAAAAGATCTAGGGCATCAGTTAATTCCCTCCAAACTCAACTTACGGCTTTAATTCTTGTCTCGAGTGAACGACCTTGGCGAGGACTTCTTGCTGGTGTGCGGGTCGCACCCTGAGATCGCCGGAGTTGAGCTGAAATCAGAACCCTAATTTTCCATCTGTCGGCCTGTGTAAGGAAGAAGAACGGTTTAATTGGTTTGGGTTTTGGTCCGTGTATTTTTATTGAACCGGACCGGTCCAAACTGTGTCGAACCGAGCTTCGACTTCTGTCTCAGTGTCGACACGCGTTGCCCTCACGGGCCGACACGTGTCATGATGGCGCGCCCGTTCGTTGCCGCCTCCGTGTCCCATGCCAGCGTGGATTTCTGTGTTCTGGATCTTTGTGATGAACGGTTAATTATACCCTAATAAATGCTTAATGATTTCGTATGAAAATAAATTATTAAAAAATGCTTTTGATTTTTTATTTAATTAATAACTTAAGAAATACTTATCCAAATAATACAAAATTATATACTATTTTGATTATAAAAATAAGTAAAATAATAATATGTAATTTAATTTCAGTTTTGACAAATATTTTGATGGGTCAATATTTATGATTAATTAATTAATTACAATTTAATATTCATCATTTCATGTGACCTAATTTGATCGTTTAAGATCTAAATTAAATGATCAAATAGTCCATTTCACTCACAAAATGTGAGGAACAATAACATGAAATAAAATTCAATATTTGAACCCTAATTTACTTAATCACTTTGTAACCTAATTAAGAGTCATTAAAACCTTAATTTTTCTAAAGTTGCCCAGAATTGACATACTTAGTGTCATTCTTCTTCTTATGATATAAGGATTTCATTTACATATAAATTATTTTCATCGGAAAATAATATATGATTTTAGGTTTTTAACTCATACTTAGCGTTATTATGATTATTTCATATTTTTAGATAACTTATTTTAGGTTTTATAATACCCTAGGATAGCTAACATGTCACATTTATTATCTTTCTTGCCAATTTGATTGCATTTATATGAGCTTAGTTCTCAACTTTCTAATTATGTGAATTAATTGCCAAGTGCTTAATTCACATTTCAACCCTAAGATAGAAACCCTAGGATTGATTTGCAATTGATCTATAGTTGATCCCTAGATCTATTAGTTACACCCATTAAAAATAGATAGTCTTAATGCCTTAGTAATTATAAATTTCTGAATCAACTAGAACTAGCTTTAGTGATTATATTAGAAATTAGTTTATTCATCTTAAATCCCTAAAGCCTTTTCTTGATTATTTTAAGATGTAGTAATAGGAATTCCTAACTTACTTAGATTAGTTTAAGAATCCTATTAAATTCCTTAAACATCAACTAATAGTATACTTAGAACTTGTCATTCTTAAGTCATATTAATTATTTACCCTAAACCTTTCAATGATTTTAACTTAGCTAGATTAACATTTGTTTGAGTAGATTCTTCAAACTATAACCTAGCTAGTGAAATTTAGTGAACCTTATTAGATTTGTCTTAGTTCCAATTTCTTAAGTTAGATATTTTCTTATCTCAATCTCTTCCTACTAGACACCTAAACCTTGATTTAATTATTGAAATTAGATCTTATAGTTTAGGTTATGATTAAGAGATAATTTCTAATAGCACTAATTATACTTATAAATTATTTTATCATATCATACTAAATGAATTGAATCTACTACTTTCTAAAATCCCAACTACTGCTATATTATAATTAACTTGAGATTAATATCTCAAAGTTAATTGGGAGCTCAATTAGCTCCAATCATTAAGTAGATCATTAAAATTAGATAATTTGGATATCACTTAGTTATAATTATTGAATTTCCCTTAAATGCTTGCTTAGCTTTATGCCTTATTCATTAAATTATTCATATAAGATATTGTGCATTAATAAAACTTTCACATTAAAATTACTAAGGGTCTATATGGTGGATCCGTCTAGGACAGACTAAAAATGGAGTAATAAGGAGACCTCACATTCTTAGAGGGCAAATGTGAGTATTTTAGGTTTGACCCCGCTTTTCTTTAGTTGTTAAACAGACGTATTTAACTCCTTATTTCATTCTGAATATGCCCACAGAATGAGTACATATTAAAATAACTTCAATTAATAAACATGTGAGATCTTCAATCTTATAGATTGTTAAGACTCACCATAGCTTTTAGCTAACTTTCCATAGTTATAGACTATGTGAATCTTAAGCTATTAGTCTAAGATCTTCCTTCAATTTCATTACTATGCATTTTCTATGATTCAGAACTATACTTTACTTATTTACAGTTTATTTAGATTACAGTAAATATTATAAAATTTCATTTAAATACTTCACTGTTTATTTTTTTTACTTAGCATAAGTTTATTTGAACATATACATACATTACTTCATTTACTTTCATATGCAAATTAGTTTATTTCTATCCTATTTAGGATGCTTTTACCTTTTTTCTAATTGCAGGCTAGAATATTTACTTAAGTGAGTCTTGTAACTCACTTTGTTCTTCTTATTTACTTTTCCTCACTTATATGCTTATCATATTGCACCTATGCTTGTGCTTACTTTGTAACTAGGATGTGATATCCAATTTTAATAATAACATGTTTAACCAATCTTAAATTGTACTTAGACTATTTAGCTTAACCAGATTTTCAATTTCATGAATTTGCCCTATCACATTTATATGCCAAAATGTGATAGATTAGGTGCACTTGGAGGCTAGTGAAGCTGGACTAAGCGCTAAAAATTAAATTTCTTCCGCCTATCATTTATTAAAAATATATAGCCTATTATAAATTGCAAAGTGAAGTATTAGATTCCTTTCTTTTATTTTCAGTTTATTGTTGGTTTGTATTAATATTATTTACTTTAATTTTATTATACTTTGTTGGATCTTAGATTATATTAAATGCTTATGATGAATGAATGGATGAATATATTGATTGGATGAATGGTTACAATTATATAAAAATGAATATTAATCTAGTTCTTAGTTGCATATCTACTTAGGATATTATAACAACCTAAGTTGTTACTTAAATTAATTAAGACTAATTTAAGTCTTAATTATGGTTCTAGTACACTAATTGAGTCATTTAGAACTCATCTCGAAGATCTAGGTCAAATTAAGGATCAACTGGATCAATCTTGATTTCTAAAAAATCCCAAAACCTTATAAATGGACTTTTTATTTTGACCTCAGATCAAAAATTCAACTTCACCATTGCGTTCACCACCACCAAATTAGCTATGGGTGAAGTTTTGGAGGCATTTGGAAGACATTGGATTTTTGTCGAATATTTTAATATTATTTAAATAACCCGAAAAATCAAATTATTAAATACTCATCAAATCAAAAATATGATTGCGCCATTTCGTTTCTCACCCTTTATTTAGTTAAGGGTGATTTATTGGAAATTTTCTGGATTCATCTGAGTACTTAATTTTAATTAATAAAGTCAATATATATATAGTAAATGTTACATGCTTGTGATGAAGCAAACTTTAGAGTAGACAATTATTTCATATGTGATTTTCTCCCTTTGATATTTTAGAATTATAAATGAGCAATCCTATAAAATGGATTGAACTCTACTTAAGAATTGGAAATGAGCAATCCTATAAAATGGATTGAACTCTATATTATAATTGGAGTTAAAATAGATTGAATGCATGTTAGTTTAGGCTATCTTTTCTTTCAAAGTATAACTCCCATTGGAATGGGGGTATTGCATGTGAACTTGCAGGTGTTTCCTTAGCCATTTACAAAGGAGACTCTGCCGAAAATTTTAAGAAATTTTAGACTTATAAATTTTATTCAAAAATGTAAGCTTAAAACTCATATGTCAATTATTCATTAAATACTTAGAATCTCATATCTAAGATTGAATGTAAACATTTCAATTATTTTAAATTATAATCACATGTTTCCTTACATATATCATATGCTCAATTCTACTTTACTCTCATTCTTAAATCCATGAATTGCATCTTTACTAATAAAATTAACTAATACCATTCATAAATTTCTTTCCATCTTAACTTAAGATCATCTGCTAAATTCTTGGCCAAACTCAATATCTAATGATTTGGATTAGCTTTCTTCTAATCTCGTATTAGGTATTGTGGTGATGTATCAATGTTGAGTTAAGTGATTCTCAATATTGGAGTTGTCACAAAATAGCCAAAATATTATTAAAATTAATTGTATCATTTCAAAAATCTAGTTCCACTCATGAGACTCTTATTTTTGACACATTTTCCCCTGTAAAAAAAGTTAGGGTATCATATAAAGCACTTTGTTTTGGAAAATTTATTTAGCATTTGTAGTATTTTCTCCAAATTTCAAGGCACCTATCATTATATATATATATATATATATATTTATTTATTTATTTATTTATTTTTTATGTGTGGCTGGTGGGAATTGAATCAATGATATGTGATAACAAATCCTGAATCTTAACCACTAAGTTGTAACACAATTGACTTATATATATATATATATATATATATATATATATATATATATATATATGTATATATATATTGACACACACACACACACACACACACATACATACATATATACATATGTACATAATTTCCTAGGTAGCTTGGTTGAAAGTATGAATAATGGTACACCCATTGTATCCACCGCGCATGGTATGTTCACAATTGGGCTATAATATGTTCACATGTATGCACTCAAAGATGCATTAGATTGTCAATCATTGGATTGAAATGAGAATTTATGTTACTTAACTTAGATTCAAATATTATAAACAATTGTATATTGTGTCCCATTATTCATGCCAAAGATCAATACTATTATTAACACTAACTAGATTTTCTAGTATATTATTAATCAACTTAAAATAAGTTGAAGTTAAGAAAAAAAAAAGTAGAGTATAATTATTGTTATCTTTTTTAATAAATGATCTTTGATTTAAGACACAAAGATCCCCAATCAACTTTGCAAAAACCATCATTTGTTAGTCCTCAAGTTCTATAAAATGCATCAAAATGGATATATAGCTTAAACATAAAGTTGGATGTGCATATTAACTAGTTAATTAAAATATGATTTGATTTAAAATTAATAATATAAAGAATATTTGGTATTATTATCTTGCCATTGAGGTAAGCATTTACAGTGTTTTAGATAGATTTTATAAATCCAACTAGTAAATAGACAAGAGTGTAGGTTTTGATTTTTGTAAGCTTATATGTAATGCTTATTTATATCAACACACACATGGTTCAACTGAATCTAAATATGATAGTACACAATTATATATCATGCTTATAAAGGTGCACATACTAGTTTTAGGTCAAGAGATTTTGCGATTTTGAAAATTTTCTGAGGCGATTAAGAACTGGAGGAGAAACCTTGAGGAAGAAGGAAGAAAATTGACCACCATTTGTAGTCAAAATTTAGTCTCAAGATACGAGTAATCCATTTCATGCATCGTTTGCACGGAGTTGCCAATAAGCTTCCCCATCTTCTACAAATAGTTTCTTTTGTGGGGTTACTTTCATGATTTTTTCCCTCCAAAAATATTTTATCACTATATTGTGTCATTTGCAAAAATGATTAGAGTGTCAAATCATCTTAAAATTGTGTATATTTTAATATTTAGGAATTAAAGATCTTTGAATGAATTGAGACATTGCTAAAAGTTTGGACTCATCTTAGTATCTCATACTTGCTTGTTTGTGTGTGTTGGGTTATAAGCCCATAATTATTTTTGCATTAAGAATCAACTCATTGAGAATCTCTTAAGAATTTTAATTAACTACAATATTTACTCTATAAAGCATATAATTAACTAAAAAGTTTAACTGAAATTTAAAACAAAGTATCATTAAAACTTTAGTCAAATAAACATGCAATAAAACATATAATCCAAAATATGTTCAACTTATTCTAAATTAGCTCAATATATATTTCTCTTCTTTTATGAGGATTATTATTTGGGCCCATTAATGTGACACCTAAAAAAGTTCATCCAAATAATATTTGAACATATTTTATTAGTGTTTATTTATTTATATTAAAATAATATAAATATTATTTTTAATATTTATATTAAAATTATATTCAAATTTTATTTTTTTGAGTACTGTCAATGAATTCAAATAATATTTCTTTTATTAAAATATTTGTGAATAAATATTTTATTATGATTATTAAAGATGTCACCATTAGATATAATTTCATTAATAATTAATTTTGAAAAAAAAAAGAAATATAAAAGAAAGGGCTAGAAAGAGAGGAACCTTCGTAAGGCAGGATGCCGAGTCTCATCCGCCGCATCCTGACATCGCTACTCTTTCTCCAGCATCTCTGCTCACCGCCAACAGCGCTTTCTCTGAACCAGGAAGGCGTCTCCCTTCTCAAGGCCAAGCTCCTTTTAGACGACCCCCTTAATACCCTCTCCGACTGGAATCCCAGCGATTCCACCCCCTGCAACTGGACCGGAGTCAGCTGCTCCTCCTCCTCCGCCGCCGTCGTTTCACTGGACCTCTCCAACTTAGATCTAGCCGGCCCCTTCCCGAACGCCCTCTGCCTTCTCCCAAACCTCACCTTCCTCTCCCTCTCCTTCAACTACTTAAACTCCTCCCTTCAAGACTCCTCCATCCTCCCCTGCTCCCTTTCCCTCGCCCACCTCGACCTCTCCCAGAACCTCCTAATCGGCCCCCTCCCTCCTTCCCTCCCCTCATTCCGCCTTCTCCGTCATCTCGATCTCTCAGGGAACAACTTCTCCGGCCCAATTCCTCGCTCCTTTGCCCACTTCCCTTCGCTCGAGATCCTCTCCCTCACCGCTAATCTCCTCAGCGGCACCATCCCCCCTTTCCTCGCAAATGTCTCCACTCTCAGGCAGCTCAATCTCTCCTACAACCCCTTCGTCCCCGGCCCCATCCCCCCCTCCCTCTCCAATCTCACCTCCCTCGAAACCCTATGGCTGGCCGGATGCGGCCTCGTCGGCGCCATCCCCCCTTCCCTCGGCCTCTTGCCCAAGCTCACGAACCTAGATCTCTCCAGAAACTCCCTTTCCGGAGCCATTCCTGGATCCCTCTCCGCCCTCGCCTCCATCGTTCAGATCGAGCTCTACAGCAACTCTCTATCCGATGAATTCCCCGCCGGGCTCTCCAACCTCACCGCCCTCCGACGCGTCGACGCCTCGATGAACCTCCTCTCCGGCCCCATTCCCAGAGACCTCTTCCGGATCCCGCTCCTCGAAAGCCTCAACCTCTACCAAAATCGCTTCAGTGGCCTCCTCCCCGCCACCGCATCCACGGCCGACAAACTTGTAGAGCTGAGGCTCTTTGCGAACAGCTTTTCCGGCACCCTCCCAGCCGGTCTCGGCCTCACGACTCCCCGCCTTATGTTCCTTGATCTGTCCAACAACCGGATTGCCGGAAACATCCCCGAAGGAATCTGCGAAAATGGGGTTCTGCGGGAGCTTCTTCTGATCGAGAACTACCTGTCCGGAGACTTGCCGGAAGGCCTTGGCAGATGCCGGTCTCTCACGCGGATCCGCCTTTCAGGCAACCGGTTATCCGGTGCTGTACCTGCAGCCATTTGGGGTCTTCCTCAGCTGATGCTTCTGCAGCTCAGCAACAACTTCTTGTCCGGAGGCGTTGACTCGGGTATCGCCGGCGCCGTCAATCTCACTGTCTTGCTGATCGACGGAAACAGTTTCCGAGGGGATATTCCTTCTGTTATCGGCGCTCTCTCTAAGATTGTGCGGCTTAGCCTTGCGAATAACAATTTCACCGGAGGGATTCCTGCGGAGCTCGGAGGCTTGCCGGTGCTGAACTATCTGGATCTATCGGGGAACGCCCTCGAAGGCGAGATTCCCACCAAATTGCAGTATCTGAAGCTGAGCGAGCTCAATCTTTCCTACAACCGGCTCTCTGGCACAATCCCCCCACTCCTTCGCAACGATGCCTACAAGGATAGCTTCATCGGCAATCCCGGTTTGTGCTGGCCGGATCATCCAAACGGGCTGTGTGCTGTCGGCCGCCATGGCCATTGGATATTCTTCTTTCTCTTTGGGGCTCTCCTTGCCGTCGTTGCTGCAGTTGGGATTGCGTTGTTCCGCTGGAGGTATAACAAGAGTACCGACAGGAAAAGTGTGGGAATCTTTAATCCTCACAGGTGGATTCTAACGTCTTTCTATAACTTGGGCTTCGATGAGGGAGAGATAATGGGCTCATTGCGTGAGGATAACGTCATCGGCAGGGGAGCCTCTGGTAAGGTTTACAAGGTGGTGCTCAGGAACGGGCAGGCCGTAGCAGTTAAGAAGCTTTGGAAAGAAGGTGACTTTAGTAGTAGCCATAAAGAAGACGGGTGCGATGCGTTCAGAGCGGAAGTAGGGACTTTGGGGAAAATTCGGCACAAGAATATTGTGAAGCTGTGGTGTTGCTGCCATAATGCGGACTGCAAGCTTCTGGTGTACGAGTACATATTGAACGGGAGTTTAGGGGATTTGCTGCACGGAGACAAGGCGGAGGCTTTGGATTGGCCGGCGAGGTATGGAATAGCGCTGGGTACGGCGGAGGGTTTGTGCTATCTGCACCATAACTGCGTTCCGCCCATCGTTCACAGAGATGTTAAATCGAATAACATCCTTTTGGATGAAGGGTTTAGGGCGAAAATTGCGGATTTTGGAGTCGCTAAGATGGTGAATTGTGATGGAAGGAGGCCGGGCTCCATGTCTGGCGTAGCTGGTTCACGCGGATACATTGCACCAGGTATGTTTTACTTTTGTTTGCTGCATCGTTGGCTGACATACGACTATTTGGCGCTCTTCTTTTTCCATGCGAGCTTATTCTCCCTATCAGAAGCTTCCAAAGCAGTTGAAAACGGAATCTTGGGTTTGCTTTAAGCTTGGCTACACATTTTATAGGAAAAATGTCTTGCATCGAAATTCTTTCCCAATTTTATTAAATTGAAAATAAAAATAACAAAAGATTAAATCCAGCTTACACCTAAAAATATATGATGTTTTATTTTATATTTAAATTAGCTTTCACATTTACTCAGCATTTTATTATTGATATGATACTAAAAAAAAACTCATTAATATTTATTTATTTATACTAAAATAATCTAAATATTATTTTTAAAATTTGTATTGATATATATATATATAAATCTTATTAGATAAATTTTTTTTTGAGTATCACGTTAACTGTTTTAATTAATATTTCTATGGTAAATAAAAATAAAAATTTCAAAATTTCTAAGAAGTTTCTCTTAACGGAGGTATGATTGTTATAAATAAACTTGATTTAGATAGATTTAGAATTTTCTTTCTTAATATTTTAGGTTTTAAGTTTTTATTTATTATTGTATTTAATTTTTTTTTTATAAAAAAGAAAATTCTAAAAAATTCTTATTTTCATTAGGTTGAATTTGATAAATAGAGTTGTAATTTTTCTATTAGTATCAATCAGAAATATGTTCCTATTAGTTATAAAAACCAATAATATTATCCAAATGATTGTGAATTGGATTTTGATTTAAGATTTATAAGTTATGAGAGAGATATTTAATGGGTTCTTTATAAATCTATGAAGAAAAGTTAATGAGGAATAATATGCAAAAAGAAATAAGAGAACAATTACTACACTTCAACATAAATGTAGAAAACTTTGGTAACACTGAATGCCAAAGAAGAAGAGATCGTGGCAGAGGTCGAGGACATGTATGAGGAGGACAATGTGAAGATTATTTAAATCATCGTGGATGTGCCAATGGAGCTTCGGTTGATTTGCGCGAGATCATGGAGTGTTTCGGGACAAGTCGGGGGAAGTTCGGGCATTGTAGCGCGCCCTGGCGCGCACTACATAATTTGCTGCTGAGGGCTAGGTGCCGCAGTGTGCTGTGGTGCGGCGCGGCGCGCCATGATGTGCTAGCACACTCTAGCGCCTTGTGGTTTGAGACTGGGCGCCGTAGCATGTTGTGGCGCCCTGTGGTTCGAGACTGGGCGCCATAGCACGCTGTGGCGCCCTGTGGTTCGAGACTGGGGCACTTCAGTGCGTTGTAGCGCCCGCTAGAGACTTGCTTCCGATCTAGGTACTGGGAGGCATTTTGTATTTTTTGGGGTCCAAATGAAGCATAGTTATATAAGGAAATATGTTGAGATGTTTCATAAGGTTAGATCAACCCTAAATCAAGTTTTGGCTACTGTTGGCCTTCTTCAACCTAGACCAAGAGTTGGTAATTCCTGGAGGAGAAGAAATTGATCGGAATGCTGTGTAAGTGGTAGATCCTTCTTATTTATGTTAAGGTGAAGCTCTTTGTAACTTTATAACCATCTTGTTCATAGTGAATTTTTCTGTGTGGTATGGTTCCGTGGCTGATGCTTAATGAAGAGGTGCGGAAAAGATCCCATGGGGAGATATCTACTTCAACGTTGAATGCAGAGAGTCGAGGAAGAAGTGTAGACCAGAGACAATAAAAATAAGTCTATGTCAAGGCGAGGAAAGTCAAGACTTGGAAAAGCAAAGTCAGATAGTTGGAACTGTGGAAAGGCATGACACTTCAAGAAGGACTGCCATATTCTGAAAAAGACAAGTGGAGGGAGTAAGGATATGAGCCCCACTTTAAATATTTCAGTAGAAGATGATCATGATGCATTGATAATGTCACTTGTCAATATGGAGTATTGGGTGTGGACTCAAGCACATCCTTTCATGCTACTCTTACGAAATGTGCCTTCAAGAATTACACTAAGGGTGACTTGGAGAAGATGTATCTAGGAGTTGATAAGGCATGCGATATTATAATTAAATGTGATGTGGATATATAGTTACCAAGCGGTACAGTTTAGAAGTTAAGAGAAGTTAGAAACATGCCATATATAAGGAGGAACCTTATTTCAGTTAGTCATCTATCCAGGGAGGGCTACAGTACAATCTTTGCAGGGGACTCATGGAATGTACTCGTTGTTGCACGGGGCAACATAAAAGGTATATTTTACTTGATCAATAAAGTGTCTGATTTAATTGTAGCTGCAGAACAGATAGACACGGGTCTATAACACCTGAAGCTTGGCCATATGAGTGAGAAGGGTTTGAAATCCTTATAGTTAAGGGGAAAGCTTCCATGATTAAAGTTAGTGAACTTGGATTTTTGTGAAGACTGTGTACTAAGCAAGCAGAAAATTGTTATATTTTCTTATGGTGGATGAGTGTTGAAATATAGGAAGCGTGAGTTGATGCATACAGATGTATGGGGGCCAGCTTCTACTTCTTCCATAGGCGGAGCCCCATACTTTGTTACCTTCTGCAATGATCATATAAAGAAGGTATGGGTTTATTTCTTAAAGCACAAATTTGGTGTATTTAATGTGTTTATGAAATGATTTGCTTTGTTTGAGAATGAGACAGGGCTGAAGCTTAAATGCTTGATATTTGATAATGGAGGCCTAGCTCTTGGAATCAAGAGGGAATTTACAATTTCAAGAACACCACAACAAAATGGTATTGCCAAATGGATGAACAGGACGATCAAAGAATGAGCCAGAAGCATGATACTGCATGCAGATCTTCAAAAGCAGTTCTGGGCCGAGGCTGTTAACACAACAGTATACTTGAACAATCACGGACCTTTTGTAACTCTAAATGAAGGGATTCTTGAGGAGGCCTGACGTGGAAAGGAGGTGAAACTGAACAACTTCAAGGTATTTGGTTGTTCATCCTATGTGCATGTTGATGAAGGATCCAGGAGCAAGCTTGATGCAAAGGCCATCAAGTGCACATTTGTTGGATATGATACGAGCGAGTTCAGCTATAGGTTCTGGGATAATTAGAACAAGAAGATTATCAAAAGTAGAAATGTCACTTTCAATGAAAGTGAAATATACACTGATTATTTTGGAGTCATGACTGATTTCAAGGTTGTTTTAGATAGTGAGCCCTAGCTCATGGAAGTTGATGACAATATTGAGCCAGATGAGGATGTACAGAAAAATGCTCATGAGGGTGTTAGATATATTGAACCACAAATACTCATGTTGTGGGGATTTACAAAAGTCATTATAACGCCACATATGTACTCTCTTTCTTTGTTTTATCTATTACTAACGGATGGCGGTAAACCATAATGTTTTGAAAAGACACTTCAAGTGGGTGATTCTATCAAGTGGAATGCTGTCATGAATGATAAAATGACATCACTCATGTCAAATGGGAATGAGAGTTGACAACACTACTAGCTGGAAAGAAGGCCCTTTAGAATAACTGGGTTTACCGACTGAATGAAGAATCGGATGGGAGAAAACTCTATGAGGCGAGACTTGTAGTAAAGGGCTTTCAACAGCGGCATGGAGTTGAATGCAGTGAGATATTCGCTCTAGTTGTGAAGATGACCACCATCAGAGTAGTGTTGAATATCATTGCAGTTGAAGATTTGCGCTTGGAGCAAATGAATGTAAATATGTGTTTCTTCACGGAGAGCTAGAAGAGGAATTGTATATGCAACAACCGTAGGGGTACAAGGCTCAAGAAATAGGTAAAATATAGCTTGTGTGCAAGCTTAAGAAGAGCCTCTATGGCTCAAAACGTGTGCATAGGCAATGGTACAGGAGATTCGATATGTTCATATCAGCAATTGGGTACCAGAGGTGCTAGACGGATCATTGTTGTTATATAAGATAATGTAAGTCCTCCTTCTATATCATCTTTTTGCTATATGTTGATGATATGTTGATTGCGGGATCGAATATGGAGGAGATTAAGATGCTGAAGGAGCAAATGTCAATGGAATTTGACATGAAGGATTTGGGGCTGACCAAGCAGGTTCTTGGAATGAGAATCAATAAGAAGAGAAGTACATGAATTTTGAAATTGTCTCAGAAGGATTATATTGAAAATGTGATGAACATGTTCAATAAGAGCGAGTCAAAACCAGTGTCACTCTCTTAGCTAGTGACTTCAGCCTATTAAAAGAATAGGTACCAAAGATTGAAGAGGGGAAGGAACATATGAAGAAGGTTCCTTATGCTTCAGCGGTTGGGAGTTTGTTGTACGCGATGATCTGCACAAGACCGAATATTGCACATGCAGTGGGAGTGGTCAACAGATTCATAAGGAATCCATGAAAGCACCACTGGGACGCGATCAAGTGAATTTTGAGGTATTTGAAGGGAACAACGAATAACTCACTTTGCTTTGGTAGGTCTGATATTACTCTATAGGGCTTTGTAGATTCATATCATATCTTGTAGGAGATATTGATAGCCGGAGGAGCACTACTGGGTATTAGTTCACATTAGGAAGTGCAGTTGTGAGCTGGATCTTTAAGCAACAAAACATTATTGCTCTATCCACCACGGAGGTTGAGTACGTCGTCATCACTGAGGTGAGTAAGGAGATGATTTGGCTGAAGAGTTTTATGACATAATTGGGCAAGGAACATGAGGATGTAAAGTTCTATAATGATAGTCTGAGTGCGATTCACATCACAAAGAATGGTGCATTTTATGTCAGGACGAAACATATACAACTTCAGTACCATTTCATCAGGATACTATTGGAAGAAAATTCACACATCGAAGAATCCCACCGGCATGTTCACAAATGCTGTAACAGTAGAGAAACTGAAGCTATGTATTGCTTCAGTTTGCCTCGGCACGTGTAACAACCCAAACTCTTAAGCACCAAGGTATTGTCTGCTTTGGCTTGAAAGACATCACGGTTTTGCCCTCAGAAGATAATTTCCCAGCAGGTCACCCATCCTGGGAGTGCTCCCACATGAGCACGCTTAACTTTGGAGTTCTTATCAAGAACTCCAACGTTATCTGAAAAGGCGCCTTAATGTTTAAGAGTTTCACTTATTACTACTTAAGTGAGTTTTTACAATCTCCCAAACTTAAGTAACTGACGTACTCATCAGTATCCACACACAGATCCAAGAACTATCCATTGGGTAGATAGGACTAGAGGTGACCCCTATAGGCACAAGAGGTACTCACAATCATGTAGCACCTTAATTATTATGGGTTCAAGAGGCTGCTCATATGAAGTGGTACTTTGCCCTATATGGCACTTAGCTTCTATCTGACACCCTATGGCCTGCTCTGATACCATTTGTAACAGCCCAAACTCTTAAGTACCAAGGTATTGTTCGCTTTGGCCTGAAAGGCTTCATAGTTTTGCTCTCAGAAGATAACTTCCCAGTAGGTCACCCATCATGGGAGTGCTCCCACCTGAGCACACTTAACTTTGAAATTCTTATCAATAACTCCACTGTTATCTGAAAAGTCACCTCAATATTTAAGAGTTTCACTTATTACTACTTAAGTGGGTATTTATAGCACCTGATGAGAGAGCGGGGCTGAGTCACACTACGTTCTTGATAAGGATGAAAGAAGACAATGAAGATCCAAGATTGAAGAAGGGATGATCCCAATAGGTCTCAAAGTGAGAAATTGTTGGCATATGGAGACCATTTTGATTATTATGGAGGTGTCAATGGAGATTCGGTGGGCTTCCAGGAGGTCTTGGGATGTTCCGGGACAAGTCGTGGGAAGTTCGAGTGCTCCAACGCTCCTCGACGCGCCTTGCAAAATTTGCTAATGAGGGCCAAGAGCCGCAGTGCGTCGTGGCGCCATGTCTGGGTATCGTGGCACGCTTTGACTCCTCGTGGTTCGAGACTGGGTGCTGTAGCGCTCTGTGGTGCCCCGTGGTTCGAGACTGGGGCACTACGGCAGCCATATCACCCGCGGAGACCTACTTCGGATCTAGGCGCTACCTTAAGTGTTTTTGGGAGCATTTTTGGTTTTTTGGGGTCCAAATGAAGCCTTAGCATATATGTAAACATGTTGAGATATTTTCTAAGGTGAGATCAAACTTAAATCAGGTTTTGACTGCTGTTGGTCTTCTTCAACCTAGAGTGAGAGTTGAAAATTTATGGAAGAGAAGTTTATCAGAAGGTTGTGCAAACGGTAGATACTTCTTGTTCATGTGAAGGTGAAACTCTCTGTAACTATGTAATCATTTTATTTATAGTGGATTTTTGTGTGGTGTGGCTCCGTGATTTTTTCCGTTATTAAGTTTTCTACGTAAAAATTTCCTGTTTGGATGCTTGTGATTGTGTTGTGATTTTATGATGTGATTTTATTCTCTTTTATGCTTGAATATTTCTTTTAATACTTGATAACCATCAACGATATTCAGTCCTATCGCTTCTTCCGAGTACCCACTACCACCTAGCCGCAATAATTACTAGTCCAACATTAATAATGATGATATGAAAGAAAATTTATGAGCAACAAGTTGTGATAAATATAATGCTGGCCAGTTTAATAAAAATAGAGCATTGCTATATTTACACATTAGTATACACTAAAATATATAGATGATGTGTCAATTCAATGTGTAAGTAGATGATTGATTGAATACATTTTTTTATTGATTTTAGATACTTTTTGACATATATTTTTGTATAAACATAACATTTTTCATAAAAATATTAAGGAAATTTTTATTTTAATCCTTATAGTCTCTAATTTTTTATTTTTATCAATTAAATCCTCATAGTCACTACTAGTTCTAAGAAAAAAATCCTCCTCGATACAGCAAAGCTCTTCTCCTCCAAATGAGCGGGCATCACCTGCCCTTGGAGGTTAATAAAATTGTAAGCTCTGTGCTTCTACTCCTCCCTCTCACAGATCCTCTTTCTTCCGCATTACAAATCACTTTGCGAGTTTCTTCTCCGCATTACAGATCCCGTTTCACAAATCTTCTCGATAAACTGTAAGCTCGCCAACGACACACCACTTTTGTCCACACTACAGATCGCTCGCTTCTCTCCAACGACACATCCATGAACTGCAAGTCTCCGTCGGCGTCCTCGTCGGAGCAGATCCTCTTTCCGAGAATGAGCGGAGCAGGAAAGGCCGAAAGGGAGAAAACCCCTGCGTATTTGTGCTCGATCGAGGCCGAGGAAGATGATCGGAGGGAGATGGAAGCGGTGGAGAAGGAGGTGGGGGTGGTGTCGGTGTGCCCATTCCTGCGATGATCGACGACTCTGCTTGTCGAAGAAGCCACTTTATTGTCTGCCTGCCAGACTTGAGTCCGAGTTCTCGCGTCAGCTAAAAAACGCGCGCGGAGCAGATGATCGGCATCTGGATCCTTCACCCTCGACCGTCTACCTTGCTATGACGGTCCTTCGACGGAGCCTTCTTCACGCTAGGGTTTCCGACCATCGCCTTCGTAATCGCCGTCGGTTGTCTGACAACCACTCCGCCACCGACGGCGATTGGCCCTCCATCTGCGCCTGCCGGCATCGCGGTGAGAATGAGGTTTAGGGCTTGGAGGGAAGAAGAGAGAAGCGTGCTTTGGGGGAGAAGGGGATCAGTATCCACTTTCGTCCGCCCAAGGTGAGGACCAATTTCATTTTTTTAACTGTTATGAGGACGTAATTGATAAAAATAAAAAAGAGGGACTAAATTGATACTAATACAAAAGCTTAGGAACTACAAAGAAAATTTTCCTAAATATTACATCAAATGGTATAATTGTAACAAATTTGATCATAGATGGTCTACTAAAGTATAGGAAAAGGCCCATTTGTAGAAGATAAAAGTGAAGTAGCATTGTTGCTAGCTTGCAAGGGGACCAAGAAAATGTATTGTATCTTGACACTGGGCAAACGATCATGTGTGAGAATAAAAGTATGTTCATGGAGTTAAATGAAGGGTACGAGGAGATGTCTCATTTGGGCATTAATTAAAAGCACTAGTTGAAGGAAAAGATGAAATATTAACTTGTTTAAATAATGGATCTCATCAATTTAACTCATATTTCTTTTATACATGAGAAATTCTATATTTTTCTTAAAAAGCTAGATGTTTACATTCATGAATATGAGGAGGTATATATACTACTCTGGCTAGTTAAATATAGTAATAAATAAAATAAGAATATAGCTAATTAAATATGGTAGAAAATAATATGATGTTTTAGCCAATTTTATATAGTAGAAAATAATATAAAAATTTAACAAGCTAAATATAGTAGAAAATAATATAAGAATCTCTCTAATTATGGTATGAAATTTATCCATTAATTATGAATATCGTTAATACTCTCCCTCAAGTTGGGGCGTGAAGATGCCTAACTTGCTTAAAAGAGATTAAAAGTGATTATGACCAAGTATTTTGGTGAAAATGTTACCAAGTTGTTGAGAGCAGAAGGAACATAATTGAAAATAATTGAGTCATCTTGAATGTGTTCACGAAAAATGACAATCTGTTTCAATATGTTTAGTTTGGTCATGAAAAATCGGATTAGCAGCAATATGAAGAGCTGACTGATTACCACAAAACAGTTTCATAGGCTGATTATCATTAACTCCCAAATTTTGAAGTAAAACACAAAGCTAAACTAACTCACTAGTAGCATTGGCCATAGTTCGATATTCCGCTTCAGCAGAGGAACATGAGACGACAGCTTGTTTCTTTGATTCCAAGATATAGGAGAGCTACCTAAAAATATGAAATAGCCGGTGGTTGAATGACGAGTAGTGGGGCAGGTTGCACAATCAGAATCTGCATAGGCATTATGATTAAAAGAAGAATTACAAGCAAGAAAAATTCTTTATCCAAGAGACTTCTTGTTATAATGTGCAAGCTACATGGCAGCGTCTAAATGTGGCTACCAAGGATTTTGTATAAATTGAGATATAACTTAGACATTATAACATATGTCTGGCCTAGTAATGGTCAAATAAAGTAAGTGACTAACCAAATGACGATATTGAGCAGGAGTAGACAATAGAGGTACTAATATCAGCAGAGAGACAATGTTTTTGTTCCATAGGAAAATCACATGGTTTACTTCCAAGAACCCCAACATCTTGTAATAAGTCTAAAGCATACTTACATTGGCTAAGTACAATACTGCTAGAATCTCGTGCAACTTCGATGACAAGAAAGTATTTCAAACATCTCAAATCTTTGATGTGAAAATAATTATTCAAATATTCCTTAAGATGGGAGATCTCAGAGATATCGTTGCCAGCAACAGCTATATTATCAAACACAAACAAGCAAAGCGATAAATTTGTTCCTATGCTCGAGTGAAAAGAGAATAATCTGCCTGAGATTGCTTGAACCCAGCCTGTTTAATAACTTCAATGAATTTGTGAAACCACCGTCTTGAAGCTTATTTGAGTCCATAAAGTGACTTCCGAAGCCGACAAACTCTAGTATCAACTAGTTTGTTAAAACCTTGAGGAATGCGCATGTAAATCTCTTCATCTAGATTTCCATGCAAAAATGCGTTATGCACATCTAGCTGATGCTGTTCCCATTTTCATGTGATTGTTACTGCATTAAGACTTCTAATAGTGGTTAGTTTAGCAATAGGAGCAAAGATGTCATGATAATCCATCCCCTCAAATTGAGAATACCCTCTTGCAACTAATTGTGCTTTTGTAACATTCCACTATGCCATCTGATTTGTACTTGACCTTGTATATCTATGGCATGCTTTCCTGGCAAAGAGTCTATGGCATGCTTTCCTGGAGGAAGCTCTTCCAAGGTTCAAGTCTAGTTTTCTTCTAAAGCTGCAATTTCTTTCTTCATCACTTCACACTAATGATCATTCTTAATAGCTTCAGCATAACTTGTACGTTTATCAATGCATGTTATAGTATCTAAGAAGGTTTTGTGAGCAGCAAATAAACAATTGTATGACAAAGGGGTGGACAAAGGATAAGCAATGCCTGGACTGATTGCAGATGTGGTGGCTGACTTTGGGGTTAAAGACGGCGGCATCTTGCAATCAAATCTTGCAATTTTGTGGATACTTGGAGTACCAAGTGGGCCGACCTAGTTGTGCAAATGTTGTGTTCAATGCATCATTTTGATGATTGTGATTGCAAGGTGAATCATCATTGGATTCAATATGGTCTTCTTCAAGGACAGAAAGGCTCAACTCAGTTGGAAGTACTAGATGTGACCATTTTTTGGGTTTGGATTTCAGCTTGTATTGGCAATTCATCAATAAATAGGGATTGTTTATGATTTACTTGGTTTGGTGTTGGTTGACAAGCAGAATAAGGAAATTCTCTCATTAAAAATGACATCTCGTGAGACAAATAGTTTTTGATTATCAAAATTAAAAACTTTATATTAGCGTTTTGATTATGGGGGTAAACCATAAGCACAACATATAGCCCTTGATTCAAATTTATCTTTAGACTTGTTTTAAAGCGTAACATAAGGATCCTAAAACATGTAAATGGGAATAAGATGAACTATTGAATAAGATTTCATATGGACATTTACCAGAAAGTTTAGATGTAGGTGTGATGTTGATTAGATGTGGCAGTTAGGACACTCTCTCCAAAACTTTAAGGGATGGAAGCTTGAAAGCGAAGGGCATGAGCAACCTCAAGAATATGTTTGTGTTTGAGTTCTATTTTGTCATTTTGCTGTGGAGTTCTTGTACAAGATGTTTGTAATAAAATATCATGTTTGTGAAAATAATCTTTTATTGCATTAGAAGTGAATTCAATTCCATTATCACTTCTATCAACTTGAATGATACACTTAAATTGAGTATTCACCATACTGCAAAAGGTAGTTAGATAAGCATAGGTTTCTGATTTGTGTTTCATTAAATAAACCCAAGTCCCTTGAGAAAAATCATCAACGATGGTTAAGAAATAATTGGCACCATTTAAAGAGAGTGTGGTGTAGTGTCCCCAAATATTAACAGGAATTAAAGCAAAAGGCCTAGCACTTTTATTCATACTAATGGAAAAAGACAATTTAGATTGTTTAGCCCGATGGCAAGCATCACAAATATAATCTAAATTTGAAGGTAAACAGAGACCAGAGACAAGTTTTAAATAGCGATAGGAAGGATGCCCCATTCGCTTATGCCAAAGTATTGCATCTCCATTAGAAGTTCCATGATTTGCCACTGTCTTCCTGTCAAACTTCATTTGATAAAATTCATTGCACAGCTCACCGCTCCAATCTGCCTCATCGAGTAGTCTTGAAAAATGCAATGGTTAGGGATTGAACAATGCAGATCTTTAGTGATTTTGGCCACTGATAAAAGGTTACAATTATAACATGATAAGCGTAACACAATATCAAGTTTGATGTTGGGGAACAAGTTTATGGAACCAATATGTGTTACTGGTAGAGAACTATCATATATAATTTGAACATATATATGGTTATGGATAGGATGAGCTGGATCCTGTAGGTGTTTATTTCCAATCATATGGTATGAAGTTCAACTATCTAAATCCATTCGGTGGTCAAAGAAGTGCACATACCCGCAAAGTTTTCTATAGAATCAATATTACCATCTTTTGGTTGTCTTTGAACGATGTTTAAGAGTTTTTGATATTCATCATTTATAAGGCCAGCAATGGGAGAACTGGAATGATTTGTTGTTGGGTATTTCCTTGTTCACATGTAAGTAATGAAGACCCATCCATGTTAGCTCGTGATGCCTGCATGCTTCCAAGTAGCTTGTTTCCCTTATCATTATTTATGCTATTATTTTCATAATTTCTTCTCCCATTATAATTATGACCTTGTTGCGGACGACGCCTTCAATTATGAGGTATCTGATAATTTGGAAACATTTCTCTTTCAAGTGTCCATATTTTTTAAAATGATCACAATGCTTTGTGTTGCATTGAAAATTAAAGTTTTGTTGTCTAATTTGATTCCCTTAGCTACAAAGGCTGCTCCTTCAATAACTGGTGTACGATTAGCAACTGCGTGTTCGTTGTTTATCATCTTCCAATGCTAATGCATAGATTCGACTTATGTTGGGCATTTTAGTCATATTCAAAATTTGAGATCTTAATGAATTACAGATTATGCTAAAACTAAGCAAAAAAACATGCACTTATGTTATTTCTCATTTCTCTACATAATCTTTGCTAGCACCAGACGTGCATCTTGGAAGAGGATCATATGCTTGATTCATCCCATAAAGACTTGAATCTATTGTAGTAAGAGACAATGCTCTGGTTATGTTCCATATTAGAAAGTTCACACTTTAGTTTATGGATTCTAGGAGCATTCATTTGCAAGTAGCGCTCTTCTAAATTAGTCCATTTTTTTGTAGTCGTAATCGTGTAAGCAGCAATTGATTGCAGATCTTCTAATAACACATTTGTAATCTAAGATAACAACCTTGAATTACATTTGCACCCTTGAACATAATATGGAGATGACTCTTCTGGTTTCTTCAACGTCCCATCAAGGAATCCCATTTTGGATTTTGCTTCAAGAGCATTAATTATTGCTCTTCTCCAAGACATATAGTTGTCTCGTGTGAGAGTGATGGATGTTAATGGTGTTCTTGGTTCATCTGACAAATGAAGATAATAAGGGGAATCAATGTCTATTTTTGTTGTTGTAACTCCCATTGTCTCGGTGGATGCTGCTGATGAGCTTTCTGTTGCCATGGATATGACTCTTTAAAATACATGAAGACAATGCTAATTGATTTTGAATAAAAACTTGAAATTGATTGAATTTCTCGTTGATACCATGAGAAATTCTATATTTCGCATAAAAAGCTTGGCAATTACATATGTGGATATGAAGAGGTATATATACTACTCAAGCTAGTTAAATATGGTAATATATAAAATAAGAATATGCTAAGTATGATAGAAAATAATATAAAAATCTAGCTAGTTATATATAGTAGAAAATAATACAAAAATCTAACAAGCTAAACATAATAGAAAATAATATAAGAATCTTTAATTATTGTAGGGAATATATTCATTAATTATGAATGTCTTCAATAATACATAGAATGAATGATATTTTAAGTTCGAGTCAATTATTAAAAAAAAGGATGTGAGTTTTATTTTATTTTATTTATTCATTTTATTAAATTATTTATTATCACTAATTTTTATATATTATTTATTTGAAATAAATTAACCTTCTATTAAGAGATGAAAAATATAATTTGATTGCTAAGGTGCCCATATCAAAGAATTGAATGTTTCATTTGAATATTCAATATGATATTGCAAAGTATTAAAATATTTGTTATGGTGTATCATCTTGGTTAAATGAATTTACATTATGGACAACAAAATTTGGTGGACTTAAAATCTTATCGAAATCATAGATTGTGAGAGAGTTATCTTGCATTAATCAAGCAAATCAATTTTGTTAAGGGTGTTTGCTTGGAAAGCAATCTGCAAGAGCTTTCTAAAGCAATCAACTTCAAGAGCCATGAAGATGTTTGGGGTTAACCACCTAGAGTTTGGGCTACTTCTACAAATAACTCGTACATTTTCATTTTTAAGGATGAAGAATAATATTCATTCATTTATGAGAACTTTTGCGAGTGTTTTAAAGTAGTGCAAATAATCACTTCAACCTTGTGTGCGCATAACGGCAAGACCATCAGGGCACGCATATTCCTAGTAAATTATCTTTGTGAGAACTTTGGTCATGCGAGGGTGATTTTTGTAGTATAGATGACCACTTTATAACATCATGCGTGTGTATGACGACAAGACTACTAGAGTGCGTATAATCTTTGCAATTTTTCTATGTTATTTATATTTTTTCTTCTATTATTTTGTTTTTCATGTTCCTCCACCATTCTCTAAAATTTTTCCACAAGTTTCCAAAGTTTCTTTTCTTCTTCCGGCATTATTCTCCTTCTTCGTATCTTCTGCGGTAGGTCGTCTCTACTATTATTTTCTTCCTCTTCAAAATTTCTCTAAAAATTTAGAATAAAAGAATTTGAAACTTCAACATATCATTTTTTTCGATTCGCAAGATGTGAATAGTACAATTAAAATAAAAAAATATTTAAAAAAATTGTGATAAAGATTTCAAAACTTTAACAATTTTTTTAGAGGACAAGGTCATAATATTAAGCTTTAATATAAAAATAGAAAGATTATTTACCATGACTATATACAATATAGTGATTTTGTTGCTATCCACTTGCACAAATTTAAAGTGATTATTCACACTACTTTGAAAAGCAAACTCACAATAGAGTACAATTCACAAAAAAATTTACTAGTATACAAACTTTGGTGGTCTTGTCTCTATGCCATATATATAAGGTTAAAGCGATTATCCACACTACTAAAAACAGTCTCATAAAAGTTCTCACAAATGGATGAAATGGCTCTTTCATTCATCATCTTTTAAAGTAAAAATGCATGGGTTATTCTTAGAAGTAGACCAAACATCGACGGCTAATTCCATACACCAAAACATTAATAATCATAAATGCAAAAAAAAAAAATATAAAATGACATAAGTGCACAAGTAATAATAAACACATCCCATGAAAACCCAAAATATCAAACATCAAATACAATAACGCACGACACTGCAAACATGGGCCAAATCAACACGACTTAAAAACATAAATACAACATGACACAACACTCAACCTTCAACTAGGCTTTGTGCAAATGCCTAAGGCATGGGTCTCCTCATATATGATTATTTACCTGACATTGATGACTTATTTTTCACTAGAGGTAATTAGAGTATGTTTAGAAAATTCAAACAAGAAACGATTAAGTTGAAATGATTGATATTAGGCTAATAACATACAACATTGGAATTGAAGTCAATCAATTGAAAGATGAACTTTTCATATGCTCAAGAAGTGTATGCACAAAAGATTTTGAAAAAGTTCAAAATAGATAAAATAGCAAGGTTATGAATACTCTTATAGATTATAGAGGCAAGCTACCAAAATATGAGAAATGAAAAATAATTGATTCAACGCTCTTAAAAAGATTGGTTGGGAGTTTATGGTACTTAACAGGCACAAAGTCAAATATTCTTTTTAGTGTTGGATTTAGAGAATCTTATGATATATCAAAGGTACACTTGAAGTTGTCCTTTTTTGTTCATTATCTAATTATTTCAAACTTGTAGGATTTAGCAATAGTGATTGAGCATGAAACATAGATGATAAAAGGAGTATTATTGGTTCTGTTTTTATGAGAAACACTATTTATTTGGATATTGAAAAAACAAAAAATTATCACTCTTTTTCATGTGAAGTAGAATATGTGGCTGCAACTTCATATGTTTGTTATCTACTTTGGTTCCAAAATTCACTGAAAGAGTTAGATTTGCTACAAGAGCAAGCAATTGAAATTTATATGGATAACATGTCTGCAATAACACTAGCCAAAAATTCAATTTTTAATTATACAAGCAGATATATTGATGTGTTATCACATAAGAGAATTAATTGCAAAGAAGGAGGTGCAAGTAAATTACATAAAATTTCAACACCAAATTATAGATATCTTCACCAAGCCTCTTAAGCATGAATATTTTATCTAGCTGCCAAATTAGTTCGAGTTTCTATAGTAACTTTAATAGTAGGTGTTAGAAAATAAATATAGTTTAGAAAGATTTACAAATTTTTTATTTAATACCTTAATTTTTGTAGTTTTCTTATTAAATATTTTGAGTTTTCTAGAAATTTTTTATTCAATATTGTATCTAGAATTTTTTTGTATAAAAAAATTCTAGAGCATTCTTGTATCTAGAATTTCTGTTATATCCTATAAATAGATGTGTAATCATTACCAATAGTATCAATCAAGAATTGAGTCCAATACAAATTTTTCACTTTAAACTTCTTCATCTTCTTATTCTTGTTATTTTTCTTCTAAGAATGATATGATTATACAAAAGCTTGTTGCCAAGTTATCCTAATTCTTGAAGTGGCTTTAATTGTGAATCAAATTAAAGTATTATTGATAGTTTGGACATCTTACCTGTAGACAGTTTGATGTCCCTTTAGGAAAATTGAGTGTATAAATTTTGCAAATATTAAAAGGAGGAAGGAAGAAGACCAAAATCTAGTAAAAAGGATTTTTCTATTTGAACCTTAGAGAAGAGGCCCTATTTGTTCGTGTACAATGAAAATAAAAAGCGAACCGACCTGGTAAGGTGTCTTCACCTACAGAGTATTGAAACATTATTTTCTTTAATTTACAAATTTAACACACCTTTTTAAATAAAAAAAATCACATTTTAACAAACTCTATCCGAGGGAGGAGGATGAAGAGCGATGGAGATTGTTCTGAATCCTTCCACCGTCCACTCAGCGGGTGCGCTTCTCGACGGGAGAGAAAAGAGAGCTGCTGGGAAGTTGCCGACCCAATGGTGGCCATGGCGTAGGAAGCCCCCTAGCTATTCATCCCTTCCGGGGCCTGGTCGTAGATATACTCGATCTTGACAGCCTCAGTGAAGGCGTGGGAGTCCCATGAGCGCGAACTGAGGGAGGAAGATGAAGACACGGAGAGCAATGTTGGATACATACATACATACTGAACATACTAAATTTTTGAGTATTATGATTAGCCCTTCTTCTTGTACATAATAAAGCTTGTTGCTGGGTGCTAAGTAGGTGAAAATTTTCTCTCTAATACTCGAGAGACAAATGAGAATCTGCACAGAATAATTTATGCATCTTTTTATTACAATTTATTCATTGTAACAGCGTATATATATAGAGTGCGGCGTACATGAAGGTATAACCGAATCAGATATTAGCAATCAACGGCTAAGATGCAAAGATCTAATGAACGGTGGATGTATCGCTTGTCTTTACAGAGTATGCATACACTCTGAGGGTGAACGAGAAGAGCGACGTGTACGGTTTTGGCGTGGTCGTCCTGGAGCTGGTGACGGGGAAGCGGGCGGTGGATTCGGCGCTCGGCGAGAAGGACTTGGTGAGGTGGGTGTGCAGCTCCATCCCTCTGAAGGGTGAGGTCAGCGTCATTGATCCAAAGCTGGATCTGAATGCCCACAGGAAGGAGGAGATCTGCAGATTCCTACACATTGGCCTCCTCTGCACCAGCTCCCTTCCCATCAACCGCCCCTCCATGAAGATGGTCGTCAAGATGCTGCTCAACTTGCGCGCATCAGAAGCCAATTCAAAGGAGGGCGCACTCTCTTCTTACTACTTCCAATGCGATCACTACATTAGTTAAAGGCTGCAGTAAGTATTATTATTATTATTATTTTAATTTAAATATGTGCTTCAAATAAGAAGCTAATGTTGATTAAGAGGTGTAAACAAAGAACTCTCGTGTTTATATATATTAGAGGTGTGAACAAAGAACTCTCGTGTGTATATATATATATATATATTTTTTTTTTTTTTTTTTGTTATGGATTCAAAATATAAATAAAAATTAGATTTAATAATATGATAATTTATATTTAATTGAATAACATTGATGTGATATATAAATTTAGTCATAAAAATTTATTTGGAAGTTGCCATAGTATTACATAGTGGGATATCGAAGTATTTTTCAATTTATTTATTATATTTAGGCTAGTAGAATTAGCATCTCATGAATATAAATGCGATTAAATTGAAATTAATTGAGATTCAAATCATTTAATTGCCTTGAAAATACATTTCAGCACTAGCTTAATATACTGTATGTTGGGTTTATTAAGCAGTAGCTGAACCACAAACCCTTGACATTCCTAAAGCCTTTTGACAAAGAGAAAGCTGCTGCATTCTATCTCGAATGCAGCCAAAATATACTATTATTTCTTATACAATATAATACTATATAAGAAATCATCAAACGAAATGCAGAAAGCAAAATAAATTAGAATTGTATCCATACAAAGCAGAAATTACAAGGGAATGAACTGTATATCTCTCTCGCACTCTTCAGAACAAGAACTAATGCAATGAAAGCATTGCGTGCCGCAAATCAAATGGCAGCCTCCGGAAAGCATTGCGTGCCTTCGATCACTGGGTTGCGCCACCCCTCCTCCCTTTTATTCATTTACAGGCGTAAAGAGAGAAACAAACAATTGAATGCAGATCAATGTATGAAAAACTCGGTGTGGCAGCCCTGGTCGGCGGCGGCAGTCTCCGCCGCCTGCGGGAACCATCCCCCGTCGCCGGAGCACTGCAGCTGTTTGGCGGACTGCTGCTGGGACTCTGCGGCATAGGCGGGCTCCGGCGGCCAGATGAATCCTTGGCCGCCGGAGCCTTCGCCGTTGCTGGCCTCCTTCCCCTCTCTGGGGGACTCCAACAGATAGTTCAAATGCTCCCCCCATTCGTTGGAGCTGCTCTTATCCTTCGCCATGGCCTGCTGCTTCTCCTGGCTCTCTTCATTCTCCACTGCTGAGTTGCCTTTCATTCGAACTCGGCAGAGAACCCAATCATCCAACTGCGGCAATGCAAAAGCATGAAGTAGTTGTCAGAACTCGAAGGCCAATTCTTGATCTTCTTAGGGTTTAGGGGGACTTACACGCATAGAACTCTTGTGCTTCTTACTCTGAGTGGGGGCCATGGAATCCAGCAGGCGGTACTCCTGCATGACCCAATCGGTCTTGGTGCCCTTGGGAGGCCTGCCCTTGTAGAAGACGAGGGCCTTCTTGACGCCGATGCATTGGACCCCGCCCGCGGACAGGATGGGCTTGTCTGTGCCTGTCGCCTTCCAGTAGCCAGACGCAGCAGCCCGGTTCGGCCGAACTCCGTTGGGGTACTTCCGGTCCCGAGGGCTGAAGAAGAACCATTCTCCCTGGCCAAATAGTGCCTTCTCTGAACAATGGCAGCTTAATAAATACTCTTTTGAGTACTGGCAAAGCATTGCAATAAGGATGTGGTCGCGTTTGCTATAAACCTTTAGATGATCCACTTATGAAGCTTGATAAGTTAGGATCAGAGCAAAATGACCATCTTTATTAGGTTTAGGCAATGAGTGAATGTGTTTAAAGTATTTGACGAGGAGAATAGGAAAGTTATGGCAAGCATGGATTTAATTTCAGTGAAAAGTTTCTTATTAGGTTAGAAAGCTCAAAGTAAGCAGAAAGTTCCACGCCAACTCTATCTGCTCCACAAGTACCATCTTCCTTAGAGCCTCTGCCTTAGCAAGCTAAAAATGATCACAAAGAGGTGACTCAACATCAAAACTCTTATTACTATTGGCAAAACCAAAAGGCTTGATGTACTCAAGCTACAAATTTGCATTGTTAGCTATTAAGGCTAACATTTTAAGCTATTTCTCAGAAGCTATGGAGAGCTTGGAGTGATTGCTAAAAGAGTCTAATGATGAAGAGATGGAGTCTCACCATAAGCAATGGCCAACAATAGCTTTTTTGGGCCAACAAGATAGTGATGATGGATTTGGAATTTTTTTTGTTTTTTGAATCATTGAATTCGGAATAAATTTATTCCGCGAATTCCTAATCATTGGAATTTGAGTGAAATTTAATCCCAAATTTAGATCTTAAGATTTTAATCCATTATATTTAACTTTACACCAAAAATCACCTAAATTTTTTGCTAATTCACTAATTGTAAGAAGAATTCATAATTATCTTATGTTATAGAGGAGCATACTATTCTTATTTATGTTATTAATGAACAAAAATAATTAATATATCCTTAAGAACTTAATGATTGATTGAAGTAAGGTTTTCCATTCCATCAATATATAAGCAAGCACTAATGAAATTCATTTTTTTTGCACTATAAAATTTAAAATTCAAATACATTATACTTAAGAAATTAAAAACTATATTAATTTTGGTTTGCCTTTACTTTGATCTTTTTCCCAAATATAATATGTAAACTAACATGCTATCACATAAAAATCACTTTTTTATGTATATAGACATGCATACACATACGTATTATACAGACACATAAAAATACATATCATTATATTATTTTTTTAGATCTAAAATATCAAAATGTCTTAAATATAATATTTTCATAACTATTTTTCTTTGATATTAATTAGTATATTTACTTGTGCAAAGCAATCAAAATCCATTTTCAAAATTCTTGAATAACTTATAAAAAACACATTAAAAGGCATCACAATCTGACCTTTTTATATTTGTAATATATTCTTGATAAAATATATTAATTTGAGATAATTTAATTAAGGGAAATGATATTTATAATCATTGATGTGACACATAAAATTTTATTTATTTATATTAAATTAATATAAATATTATTTTTAAAGTTTGGAGCATTTATCTTTAATTAAATAATAATCAAACGTGTTGGACGAGTATAAACTTATCAAAATAAACAAAAACTTAAGGAGCTTGTTGTTTCTTGAAACTGTCTTAAGATTTATATACATATTATTTTTCATAATAATATTCTTCTAAGAAAATAGTGAAAATAAAGTATAGATGATATCCTGCATTATTTCATGGTTTGCAATGGAAGCTTAGGAGAAAGAGGAAAAATGGTCACCAGGGAGTTCCCAAGGGTTGAACTTGTAGAGGTCGATATCGGCAATAATAGCCCAATCCAACGGCAGGGATGCAGTGGCCTTCTTCCAGAGGTACTGCGTGATGAGCTCCTGATCCGTGGGATGGAAGCGAAAGCCAGGAGGGAAGTGGGAGCTGAGCAGGCCTTCCCCCTCCATTCCCCGACCAGCAGCACTTGCGAAAAGAAAAAAAGGAGATGGAGAAGAAAAGAAAGGAAAAGAGATTATTTAAAAGGGGAGAAGAAGGGTGTCGGAGAGAGGCCGGCCATTTATTTAAGAGGGAGGAGAGGCGAAAGAGGGAAGGAAGGGTGGAGAGGCTTCGATTCAGCTGCGTATATTTGGAGGGCGCACACAAGAGGACAGCAGTGTTTGGGCAATGCCATGCAGGAGAAGTCAAGCATGCTTTGCCAGGAATTTTGAATCAGTAAAAGACGTCGCTTGACAAAAGTGGACCTCACATGCTCACTCTTTTTTCTTTTTTTTTATTAATATATGGTCTGCGTGCGTTCCTTTCACTGTGATCACTCTGTTTTTTTATAGAAAGTTAGCTTAATCACTGCATTACAACGCCATTCCCTCATGAATTTGATTGATGAATCCGCACAGATTATCTAATTAACAAAGCTTTTTGATTAGTTCTTCCCAAAAATATCATATCTTTTTTTGTGTGCATTATTATCCAAACATAAATATCACTGTTTTTATATGATTTTTTATTTTAATAGGAGCAGTGACTTCCATTCATCAGTCTGTTTTTTTGAGCACACCGAAAGACCAGACGATGAAATCATAAAATTTGTCACATGAGAGACAACTTGGCAACAATTAGGAGGCAGCTTAGGGTTGCTTGTGGTAGCCATATAAATATCTAAAGGCAGCTGTTTAACGTGAGAATGTTATGACACTTTTGGTGAGTGTGGTTGCTTGTGGGTTGCTTGAAGGCTGGAATGGAGCTTAAAACTCTTAGGAAGAAGTTGTGTGTTGGGGCAAAGGATAAGGCTCTAAGAGCTCCTAAGAAGTGTAAATATCTTGTATTCTTCTTTTAAACTTCATAGTGAAGTTCTTGCGGTGTTAAATTTTGAGCTTTTTCACGTAAAGATTTTTGTGTTTGGATGGTCTATATTTTTCATGTTTCTGTTGTTTATTTTATTTTTGCTTCCAAAGGCGATAGAAGTCAATAGATTCTCAACGCTTTTACAATAAATCCCTCGCCGATAACAAATGATAAGGGTGAGGTAATATTCCCTAACAACTGGTGCAAGAGCAATCAACTGATAAGGCTCTAAGAGCTCCTAATGGTTGCCTTGACAATGATGTACGAAAAGCTCTTGACATAATATAAAATGTTCATAATGAAGGGATTGTTCAACATGAAAATGGTAGACTACGGCTCAAAAATGGAGCATGTGAAGAACTTCAATACCATCATGCATTAATTGAGCTCGACGAATGCTAGGTTCAATGACTAAGTTCAAGCGCTATTGTTGTTGTCTTCATTGCTGGAGAGCTGGGACGGCTTGGTAACGATGGTTTAGAAATTAGGGTTACGATTGGCTTAATTAAAAGGTTTGGAATGATTGATACTTATTTATAATACATAAAAGACCACCAAGAAAGTTATGGTCGAGTGAAGTTGTAGGTCTCTCTACTAAGTGATTACTTATTATAAGGTGTTCAATTGCACCAAATTATTGTTATGATCTTTAATTTAGCTTGTTGAGTTGAAGATGTATATTCTCTTGGAAAATTATCAACTTTCTTATGCACTTGGTCAAAATAGCCCAAGAGAAATCATATATGCATAATACAAATTAGCATTTTGAAATCATAATTAGTGGGTAAACTATATTGGATTGATTAGAAACATAAAATTATCAAGATATGATTTAGGTACTATCCTTAAGCCTTTCTATGGAGTCTTTAAGGTTCAAGTTTAAGGCATAAGTTTAATGTAAGGCTTAAGAGTCAAGATTGAGTGCTTAGGTTATCCAATGAATCCATAACTACCACAAAAACATAATTTAAGTTTAATATTGTATGATCAACCCAATGTTGTTATCCTAATCAATTGAGACTAAACTAAGTTCTAATTCTCATTCCATTAGTCTTAATAAGTCATTAGGAGCAAATCCCGAAGTTTTGGTTCAAGTTAGGAGTCAATCGAACTAACCATAATTTTGAAAATTTTGAATAATCTAGAAATTGAGATAATTAAATCGACCTTAAATCGAAAATCCAACTTTGAGATAATTTAGAAATTGAGATAATTAAATCGACCTCAAATCGAAAATCCAACTTTATCGTTAGGCCATCACCCAAAAATTAGCTATGTGTGATATTTTGGAAGAGTTTGTATAACAACCCAAGGTTATTACCATAGTCAATCAGGACTAAACCAAGTCCTGATTCTAATACTCTTAATAAGTTATTAGAACCACACCCTGAAGGTTTGGTCCAAATCAAGTGTTAAATGGATCAAACTTTGACTCTAGAAATTTCAGGAACCCTGAAATTTGATCCTAATTAAATTAATCTCAAATAAAAAATTGAACTTTGCCAATTCGCTCTTCACCTCCAATTTAGTTAGGAGTTATATTTTGGAAATATTTGAAAGTCGTTAGATTTTTATCGAATATTTTTATATATTTAAACTACTGAGAAATAGGAAAATTAAATATTCGTCGAAATCGAAATACGACTTTGCTGTTGCGTTCCTCACCCTTCAATTAGCTAAGGGTAATTTATTAGAAAATTTTATAAGACAATTAATTATTTATTTTGGTAAATAAGAATCAAATTTATTAATTAAATAGTAATATTATTTATTCTTCTGGCGACGCCATCCTCTTCCCTTCTAATGCATCTGAATCAGGCGTTACCCCTCTTGATTGTTCGATCGGATCTACGATCCAATCCGATGGCCGATCGACCGTCTCCTTCGCATGTGCAACCGTGGGCCTGCACGTGTCTCGCAGACAAGCACGCGGTACTTGACGCCGCGTGCAGGTGTATCCCACCTCATAGAATAAATTCCAAACCCTCCATTTAATTCAGGTCTGATTCTTGATCCTCGAGTGGGTCGAGTTGAACTGAATTCTAAAGCTAAAGAACTCTCGTTTGGAGCTCGCAAATCTCAGCCAATGATTGAATAATGGTACCCTATTTATCCTCCTTATATGCATAGATTTCATAATTGATGCTTTGAATGTTTATTCCAATCGTCTGCAAGCCATCAAATGTTCAAATGGGATCTAATGGAACTATATTGATTGCAAATTTTACAAGTTGTCTACAGTAGTACACAATTGATCTTCGTTCCGCCTACCATCCGTGTCGAGCCATCTAAGGCACAAGATTGTTGGCGATCCCGGCCTTCTCCGGCGATGGCCCGGTTATCAAACGAAAAGTCTTTCTGAGACCTCTCCATCGGCATGCGGACCACCGACGACAGTGGGAAGGTCGCCGATTTGGGTACCCTGTACACAAAATCCCAGTTCACGCTGCGTCTCCTCTGGGTCCGCCTCAGGTCAGATCAAATAGGGTCGGACTCGACCCGCATATGATCTCTAGGTTGCGTTGGTAGCTCTGATTCCAAAGCGCGGGCCTCGCCTCATGTGCTGTCGTGCGCCTGGGATTGACGCGTGGAGCGTGTGGGCCCACTATGTGCTGTGCGTTCAGTTTGGTGGGCCCACGTGGGATTCTGTTTTGTGACTATCAATTAGGTGGGTCCCGCCAGCTGAATAATCAATGGTTAAATAACTTATAGAATAATTAGTTAAGTTAAGGCTATATTAATTAATTCAAATAATCATCAATGTTTAAACACTCATATCTTTTAATTTAAATATTCAAATATATCAAATATATATCTCATTTTAATCAAAAAATTATGAGAAATATTATGGAGGTATCAAATATTCTATTTAATGTATATTTCTGTTAGTAACATTTAGAACCTTTAACTAATGATCTATTTAACACAAAACTTCCAATGCTCATAACTTTGCGTCCCTAGTTCCAAACATAGTCGAGTTATATCTCATTTTGCTCAGGAGAATGCCAAGAAGATACTAATAACATTAGTTTTGCTATTTGGAGTATATCTTAAGTAATGACTTTTGGGACCCTTAATTACACTCCTAAACCTTAGAAATTCATTTGGCTATAACTTGATCATTTAAACTCTAAATTAGGTTATCCAAAATACTATTCTGATCAAGAGAATGTGAGGATCAGTAAACAACTAAAATATTTAGGATTTAGTGATTAGATTTATTAATTATCCCTAATGTGGTGGCTACCCCTTAAACAATTGAGATTAAGTGGTGGTCGTCACTAGGTAATTCATCACTTAACATTAGATTAAAAATAAGCATCCCTAATATACTGACAAGAGAAGGATATGCCCTAATTAAAGTAATTGAAACCTTCACTAAATGAGTATATCAGAATATTAGAGTGCAGAAGAAAAGAGTATTAAATGCTAATATCCATGCATCTATAATATAAAATGAAATGATATTCAATTCAGAATAAAATAGTAGAAAAGAAAAATACATGGATACATGTACTATTACAAAGCATTAAAAGTTTAACTGAAAAGAAAGATAAACACTCAGCATCATAAGCAGAAATAAAAAATAATTTATTAGTCTTCAACAGCATGCTCCTCTTCTTGAACAAGCTCCTAAGAAGACCCAACCACCTCAAACAGCTCAGAATCTGCCATTATCGGTTTCACAATGATAGGGCCCCAGCAAAATGAAAAAAAAATTGATTAGACAAATTGTCTAAGTATATTTTAGGCTACTAGTATTTACATTTTATGATACCACAAACAACCTAAATATTTTAGGAGCAATAAAGCAATCAAAAGAAAAATGGATGAAAGCTATAATCATTTAATTATAACTTTAAATAAAGTGTGAGGTAAGCAATATACTTCATCTAAAGCTGCAGAAAATGGTTAAGCAATGAATATGTAAAAGAAACTACTAAGCAAAAGAAACATTATAAATAAATATAATTAAGTCTACATATAATAATTTTATAAATAAAATGAATTTAATAAAATTAAAATAAAAGACTAGCATCTTAATATGAAGATATAAACAAAATGGCTGAATATGCATATAACTACAGAAAATACTATAAATGCTGAAATACTACATAAATACTAAAAAATATAAAGCTGAAAATATATAATAAAAGTGCTATTCATATGGATATGTACCCACTTAGTCCTGCCATAACAATAAATACTTACTCAAATTCTTCTAAAACATTTAGGAGAAATTTCTTAGATTAACAGGTACATTAAAAATAAATCATCTAGGAGAAATTTCTCAGATCACCATTATCTCAAATACAATTTCCTGCATCAAGGAGAAATTTCCTAGATCAACATCATCTCAAATAATTACAACCACACTATAATGGCAGACTAAGTAAGACACATTCCACAAATATATTATAATTCCTTTAATTTAATTCTCCTCTTTTACTGATGAATATGCCTTATGAAATTTCAAATCTAACATAAGACATTCATCAAATATTCTATGTTTCATATAATATGTCAAAAATAAGAGTCTCAAAATAAAGAAAGCGAAGCATATAAATACAATGTAAAAATAGCACTATATCAAAACTCTGTGGCATTACTTATTTTCTAATTTAATTTATTCTAACTAATCTAATATTATACAAGCTAAGGATCTCCAATATTCAGCTATCATGTATAAACTCAGAACATCAGTCCAATAAAGTTTAAAATAATTAGAACTAATCTAGTTTTAATATAATTAAATCAATGACGCATGCATAAGTTGAATAATAAATCAATGTCCTATTTAATGGATTTAATTAATCCCCAGCCAATCTTGATTAATATAAATCAAGATTGGGAGATTAAGTGTTAAACTCCAAATATTGTGATTTAACCTCTTAATTTAGTAGATTCTAAGACTAATGATATGATATAAATTTCAACTCTCATATTATATATATATATATATATATATATATATATATATATATATATATCAATGCTATCTTATTAAGAAATCAAACTTTTTAAGATGGATAATCTAAACTTAATCTAAATTTAAAATACAAAATAATCATAAATAAATAATGAAATTCTAGAAAATTATAAAATCAAGGTTTCATATATTGAGTAACCCATTTACCCAATGAATAAATTCTAACCTAAATCTACATCTAAAATCCTAAGAAAAGTCATAAGGAATTAAGGAAGAAATCCTAACCCAAGAAGGATTTGGAGTTTTAATTGAATTTTTTATTAATGAGCTCGAAAGAGTTAATATTAATTCCAAATCACTTATATTATTGATTTTACTAATTAAATCAAGTTTATAAGGCTTAAGAATGCTTAACCCTAAATTTAGGTAAAATGATCATTTTGCCCCTTCTTAAGGGTCTAAAATGCTACTTTTTGATTTAGGAAATTAAAATAAAGCTGTTAAAAAAAATTTCTCATGCCATTGAAAGAACTTATAGTCTAATATTAAGATAGACAGTGAGTATACTCAAATTGGATAAGGTTTAAGCCTTATGAGCTCTAATTAAGAATTTGGCTCATTAGAAGCAATTTAGTAATTTTACCTAATGAAATCTAAAAATTCAGTTAAACTATTATTATTTACTATTTAAAGCTTCCATAAAGCTTAATATCACTAAATTCTGATATCAGATGGTCAAGTATGGCCAAAATAATTCTATGGTTCAAATATGTAATTTTGGAGATTTATAAATGGGCCAAAATTCTAACTTTCTTAAATAGTGTCTAAATTCAGTAAATATAGTGGATATAGCTTCCCTATAACATATTGAGTACTATGGCTGGGAGTAGACCAAAATTAAACTTCATTTGATTAAGTTATATGCTAATTAGGATTAAAGGTGATTAATAAAATTAACTACATAATTATAAAACAAATTGAATTTCTCAAATTAGATTATTAATTATGCTAATATTCACTAATCAAAATTTAGGGTAATTAGAGCTAATTAAGAAATCTAATCACCAAATCCTAAATAATTTAACAGTTTACTGTTCTACATATTCTCTTAATCAAAATGGTATATTAGATGACCTAATTTGAAATTAAATTAACTAAGATATAGACTAATGAAATTTCTAGGTCAAAGAGAGTAATTAGGTAAGGCCTAAATGTCATTAGCCAAAACCTACTCCAAACAGATAAATTAAAGATACCAAAATATTCTTAGCATTCTACTAATTAAAATGAGACTCATATTGATTATGTTTGGAGATAAGGGTTCAAAGATATAGATGTTTGAAGGTTAGGGCTAAATGGGACTTAATTAGAGGTCCAAAATATCACTATGCTAAATATTCATCCAAATGAAAATTGGACACTACCATAATATTCCTTAATTTTTACTGATTAAAATGACATATATGTTTGATATAAGTGGATGAGTGGAATAAAAGTTATGAATCTCTAAAGTTTTGTAATTTAATTAAATTAATTTAATTACTCTATTTTAATCAATCACTTCACTAAATAATGGCTTTAACAGATGCGGCGGGGCCCACAGATCTCACCGATGGAAAGGTGGGTCCCACGGCTAAGCTGCAACGGGTAGGAGCGGGTCCCACGATGCGGCAACAACGTAGACAGACGGGACCCACGCTCCATGTGGCAAGCATAGGGGCAACGAATGGTGCTAGGTGGCCCCTACTACGCAGACAACACTGACGCGAGTGATGATAGGAAACACGACCTGAGCTATATGGATCTGGCCTGAGTCGACCTGGCACGACCCAACAACTCCCTCCCCAGCGTGATACATTTCAAATGGGATCGGTTAGGTCATGTAAAATGGTGACAAATTCATCGTCGATGGGTATTGACCCGCCCGCAATTGGAAATGTCTCGGAGAGACCTTTCGAATAGCGGTGGAAACAACGATCGAGGAGCTCTGGTTCTCGTGCAATATTTAATCTTAAATTACAAAGTGATGGGGTGAATGTAAGAATAAATTCACTGTGGATCACTATATAATGATCTCTAAATTAGCTTGATTGAGCTCGTTTGAGCTTGATCAGATTGACCATTATACCATGTACGAATTGAAATAGGTAAACAAAATATTATTGCATGATTTCATCAAATAAAAGGGGAGATCAGAACTGTAACAACCCAAGTTGTTACTCTAGCCAATTAGGACTAATCAAAGTCTTGATTTTGATTTTACTATATTAATTAGGTCATTAAGAGTTCATCACTAAGACCTAGTCCAAATCAGGAAGCAAATGGATCGAATCCTGATTTTTAGGAATTTCAGGAACCCTGGAAATTGACCTAAATATTTGGACCTCAGATAAAAAATTAGACTTCGTCATTGTACTCATTGCCCCCAAATTAATTAGGGGTGATGTTCTGGTGGCAATCAAAAGTCGTCAAAATTTTGTTCAATATTTTAATAATATTTAATTAATAAAAAATTGAGATATTTAATTTGACCTCAAAATCAAAATCCGACTTCTCCATTGCGATCGTTACCCACAAATTAGCTTGGGGTGATGTTCTGGACGCGTTTGTAAGTCGTCGAATTTTATTGAATATTTTAATATAATTAAATATCCCAAAAAATAGGAAAATTAAATACTCATTGGAATCGAATTTCAACTTTGCCGTTGAATTTTTTAATCTAAAAATAGATAGGGGTTAATTTTTGGAATTTTTCGGAGCTCATTTATAAAATTGAATTTTAGAGATTAATTAATTAACAAAATTAAATTAAAATCAATTTCCTTTCTTTCCTTTCATTTTCTGGTTGGGACCCGCGCCTGCTGAAAACAACACCTCCCCCTTCCCTCCTTCCCCTATGCACGCAAGTCAGCCTCCACTCCTCTCCATTGCTTCCCATTCTTCCCATACTTGAGATGGGATTAGTCAAGCTCATCCCATCCAAGGGCCATGCCATCCTCCACCTTTAAAAGAGCCCCTCAGCCCTCTTTTCTTCCCTTGCCGCCAAGTTGAGCTCCCCTCCTCTCCTCCACCTTCCATTGCTAATCTGTTGAAGAAGCCCCCAAGCTCCCAAGTTCCAGCAAAAAATAGAGCTCTCATCCTCCATCTTCTTCCATTTGAAAGCCAAGGTACCTCCTTTCCCCCATTGAATGGATTCAATGGTTACTTCATTTCACTTTTATGCATAATTTGCATCCTTAGAAGTATGTGATTTGTAATGTGGAAGCCATTAGAGCTCATTAAGATATTAGATTTCATTGTAGATAAAATGCTCTATTTTCTTTCTTTCAGCATACCCTGACCTTTAACTTTATTATTTGCATAGTTAAAATAACCATTTTGTGCCGATTTTAGTATCGATGGAAAGGTATCAGAAATACCTTTCCAACAGTATATAGCACTACACACGAAGTACTCTAGGTTGAGAGTATTTGAGCCTGAAAGATAACTCATTACGGTTTTCACACAGGAGAAATCACCGTCGGGCGCTGCAGCGCGCCGCAACACTCGAGTTTCGAAATCGGGTCCGCCATAGAGCGCCATAGTGTGCTGCAGCGTGCCACCACGCCCAAGCTTTGAGTTGAATTTGCCATAATCCGCTGCAGCACGCCACAGCGCTAAAATCTACTGCACTGCGCCGTAGCGCCTGACTTTTGGCCAGAAGGTACCGCAGCGCGCCGTAGCGCCTGGCTTTTGGCCAGAAGGCACCGCAGCGCGTCGTAGCGCCTAGCTTTTGGCCAAAAGGCACCGCAGCACGCCGTAGCGCCTAGAACTATCCAAAACTGCCCAGAACTGTCCGAAATGGCCGAAACTTCATATTTTTCGCATTTTTATGACCCTAGGACCCTAATGGGGCCAAAATATAAAATTGTATGCGATTTTTAAATATGGAGAAGATTGGGTTTTGACCCCTTTCAAGAAAATAGAACTCTAACATTGAAATGATCATAAATTGATCATTTGGACTCCAAATTAAGAAATTCAAGATGCTAATTAGGTTAGAAATTCAGTGCCAACAGTAAACTGACATAAAATTTATGTTTTGACCACTAAAAATTCTAGGTTGATCAAAATATCCCTAATTTTAATTAGGTCATAACTTGGCCAAATGACAGTCAATTTGGGTCTACTCCTAGTTAATGTACTCAGTGTAATATAGGGAAGCTATAGCAACTGAATTTGCTGAATTTAGATCTCAAATGGAAAAGTAAGGTTTTTGACCCCTCTTAACCCTAGAAATAATATATTTACCCTTAAATTTAGAACACTCATAACTAATCCAATAGACCCCAAATTTTAGTGTTCATGGACTCTATAGAATTCTTGAACATCAAACAATAATAAATCAACTAAATCTTTAGATTTCACTTAGTATAATTACCAAAATGCCCTTATAGGTCAAATTATTTAGTTTGGACCTATAGGACTCATTTCTTATCCAAATTTAGTGTACTTACTGTCTATCTTCATGTTAGATAGTAGGAAATTATTTGGAGCTCTAAATCAAAAAGTAGATTTTTGAACTCTTATGTAAGGGCAAAATAGTCATTTTGCCTAAAATTTAGGTTAAGTGTTCTTAACCCTTAAAATATCTTTTAAATTATTACAAATAGTAATAAAGCTAATTTAAGATCAATTTAAGTATTAAATCCCATAATTTGAATAATTTGTCAAATATCCTTATTTAGGCTTGAAAATTTGTAAGGATAATATGCCTTAGCTAAAATTCATTCTTAACTTCCCTAATTAAATAAAAATAATAAATTAAGTTAAATTGAGATAAATTCAATCAATTCTTAGAATATCTCTAAGTCTTTTCATTAGGAGCTTCCTTAGAAATTTCACTTGCACCCTAAAATCTTTTCCCCTTAAGATTAGGAGTAGATCCTATATTAGAATTTATTCATTGAGTAAATGAGTTATTCAATAAATAAAACATTGGTTTTATTAATTTCTAAATTTTCATACTTTAATTAAGATTATTTTATCTTTTAATTTTAGATTAAGACTAGGAGATTCATCCTATTATGCCTTGATTTTACTTTATATGATTTACCTTAATCAATAGTTTACAATTTAGATTTAAATCATAATCCTTAAGTATTATCTTGAGATTATGTGATTAACTCTAATTCATGGTGCTTAATTCATAATCCCTAGTTTAGTAGATCTTGATCTGATCTTAGTTTAGAACGTATAAATTCATCAATTAGGACGTGATGATTTATTATTTAACTTGAAGTTGATTCTGATTGAACTAAATTAGAACATAATCAATTTTAATTACTTTTGACTTATAAGGTTGTGCTTCTAAGTTATACTCGATATTAGGAATTGGAGATCCTGAACTTGTGTAACTTGGAATAGTTAGAATGGTTTAATAGATAACAATTAATGTCACCATGTGTAGTAGAATCTATTGCTCATTATTATTTTACTTGTGCTTTCGCAGTCCTTGTATTTTGTGCCTTATTCCTTAAACACATCATACAAGATAATGTTGCTGCATGAAATGAAAACATAGAATATATAAGATAACATTTGCATTGGGTTCAATTACTTATTAATCTGGCGCATTTTACCCTAATGGATAGGGGTAATGAGAAATAAGGAGTACTTGGCATTACTCATTGAGGAGTGTTGTGCTATGTTTAGAACTCGTATAGCCTTACAGACATGCTTGACTCCTCATATACTTCTGGATATGTCCACAAAAGTAAAGTAAATAATTAAAACATTACTGCATTTGTGATTACTGCCTCTTCAGTTTATTTTTTGTTCTGTTATTCCGTCCTAGCCTCAGATGACACTAGGAATATTTTGTCGCCTTAGCCTCCACATTGACGCTAAAATCCTTTTGATGTCAGCAGGCTAGATTAGCCCTCTTCTGATATGGCAATCATTACATATATGTTTATTATTTACTATTCACTGTTTACTATTTACTATTTACCATTTACTATTGTACTTTACTTCAGTCAGGTTTACTTTACCTGCTTACTTACTTATATAATATTACTTTCTGTTATTGCTTACTATACATATCACAGTCAGATTCTTTATTTTTAACCTGCATATGTCAAGTCATCATAAGCATATTTAGAATGAGTCTTTTCTTTCAGTATTTTCTTTACTTTACTTATACTTATATTCCTAACCGTGTTACAGCTTTGGTATTGAGGTATGTTCTTTTACCTCACATGTTGCTCAGTTATAAATACCTTTATTTATAGCTTATTCCTTCTCTTGTATGCTTGTTGCACCCTTACACTTTGCTTATTTTCATAGTCTAAGTAAAATTGTGATATTATAAAATTCATGAAATATTAATAGCCTAAAATATCATTGTGAAACTGACAATGGTATACTCTGGGTTATTCGAGGTAGTCGAGCCTTCTGAAGATCAGATTCAGAAGAAGGAGCATGCTGCTGCAGGAGATCCTTATCTTAGCTTCTACTTTATTTCTGTGAGAATGAGAGCTTTATCATTTCATTAAGACTATTTTATTCTGAGCAGCATATTTACTTCTTACTTGTATTGCGGTTAATTGGACGTAGCATTTTTTTTACTGTCTTGCTTTCGCACTCAGATGAATGTATATACTTAGTGAATGAATTCTGCTAGATTATCTAGGGCACATCCTTCCCTTATCAGTGGATTTGGGACTACACCTTAATCTAGCAATAAGTGGGGGATTTGCCAAAGTGACACACCACCCCTTAGCCTTGATTGTTGGCGGTTAAGGGGCGGGGCGCCACATCCTCTCATTTAGCTGAACCGCGTGTGTAAGCACAATGACGCATGGTTGATGGAAATATTATTTGTGAGATCTAACAAGTAAAAGATAATATTTGGTAACCTAGATGTAGAAATTCAAAGGTGAATCAAACCACGATCTCATAAGGGTTTAAGTGCCGAAGTAGAACCCCAAGGGGAGTTATCATTGTTGCACTAAATTTGAACCTATTGTAATTGGATGATTGCTCCAATTTTAATAGTGATCACATAATTTAATTAGGCATAAATAAATCAATTTATACATTTAAACAAAGACGTAAACAACACCAAGTTCTTACAAATACTATAATAAAACCCAACTCTCTCTCTTTGAATAAATCGTATCTTATCTTAAGATAAATTGCATTGATGATTTATGAACCAAATCAAGCCAAAAATCAATCTTCTAAATACTATTGAAAGAAGATATAACTTAGTTTTAAAACCACCATTCCTAGAAGATGATAAATCTCATAATTAACTTCCACTTATTACTTCAGACCACATACACTCGCGTGCAAGTGTAGACGTGTGTTTTACATATGTCAAAGATCTAAACCTTAATCACCTTAATTAAATCATCTTGATTGAAAGATAAATCAACTTGCATAATTCCAATAATACTTATTGATTTGATATTGATCTTAAACCATTAAACTAAAAGTGTTAAGTTCTATAATAAAGTTATCTGATTGAAAATCTGAATACTTACCTTTAATTCTTTAATTTTCTCTTATATAAGACCCTTAGCATTAGATAAGTCCTAATCCTATATTGATTTACAAAATGACTAATTCCTAATAATGTACGTGATGAACACCCATGATTATAGTATATGTGCTGATCAGATTGGCTTACCCATCTAATCTGATCAAATCAAATCTAAAGAAGTAAGAGCTATGGAATTAGAGTAAATCATAGAACTTAGATTATCTTTTATGTTATGATCTTGCTTTAGTTTTAATTATCCAACTATTATTAAGCCTTATTAATAGATGATCAATTGTGGTAGAAAGAGTTTATTGTTAAATTTTAAGGTAGAAGTTTAGATAAATCCCATATGCATTTAGATTTTAATCTTAGATCCTTATGGTAGGATAACCTAAAAGAACTTAACCTGAGATTCTCCCATGTGGTAGTAACCTAAAATTGAGTGACCATTAAGTCACATCCTTAGAACCTTGTGAATGATCCATTCTAATGGAGCAAAGATTCATTAGTTTGATAATCCTTATTTATTAAATAGATTTTTTTGAAATCAGTAGATTGTCGGTAAAATATGTTAGTGTATATCCATAGTGCTGAATCATTTCAGCAAAATTTGGGATTGGATGAGTCACTCTAAGTAGGATTATAGAGTATCGATCTTATCCTATGTGATTGGATAAGTACAGTCTAGCTTAGAGTAAATTTTTTAAGCCTAAGTATATCATAATTAGGTAACTTGAATGCTTAGTTTGAGACAATAAACTGTGACCAAGTTTTGCCCCTTATCGTTGTGCGCTTCAATAAGCGCAATTAAACAAACTAAATATCTCAAGTCATCTTTTTTAGAGCACTAAGTATGGTTATAATTATGGTATTTAATTGTGAAGACCCACTTAAGTAGTAATAAGTGAAACTCTTAAACATCGAGACGTCTTTTCAGATAACGGTGGAATTCCTGATAATAACTCCAAAGGAACTCTAAAGTTAAGCGTGCTCAGGTGGGAGCACTCCCAGGATGGGTGACCTGCTGGGAAGTTATCTTCTGAGGGCAAAACCGTGAGGCCTTTCAGGCCAAAGCGGACAATGCCTTGGTGCTTAAGAGTTTGGGCTGTTATAAATGGTATCTGAGCATACCATAGGGTGTCAAATATGGGCTAAGTGTCATACAGGGCAAAGTATCACTTCATGTGAGCAGCCTCTTAAACCTATAATGGTTAAGTTGCTACATGGTTGTGGGTACCTCTTGTGCTTGTAGGGGTCACCTCTAGTCCTATCTACCCAATGGATGATTCTAAGATCTGTGTGTAGATACTGATGAGGATGTCAATTATTTAAGTTGGGGAGATTGTGAAGACCCACTTAAGTAGTAATAAGTGAAACTCTTAAACATTGAGACGCCTTTTCAGATAACGGTGGAGGTTTTGATAAGAATTTTATAGTTAAGCGTGCTCAGGTGGGAGCAGTCCCAGGATGGGTGACCTGCTGGGAAGTTATCTTCTGAGGGCAAAATCATGAGGCCTTTCACGTCAAAGCGGACAATACCTTGGTGCTTAAGAGTTTGGGCTGTTACATTAATAGTTAGTTTAAGAGAATAAAGTGTGATCATGTTCTGCCCCTTATTGTCGTATGTTTTGATAAGTACAGTTAAATAAAGTAAGAGTTAAATTTATCTTTATTGGAAATAAACCAACTATGTGTATACAATCGCTTCAGCTGATGTTTCTATATAATTTTAACTAAGATAATTCAATAAATTAGAATTAGGAGTCATAATTCACTTATGTGAATTTTACACAATGGAGATAAATGGAATTAGTGTTTGATTTTGAATTCATTTCTAAATTTTGATGATTTAAAGCAAATCGTCATTAAAGCCTTAGCATATCATAAATGCATAAGTCATGTCGGCATTAGCGAAGCTCTTAGTTCACCTAAGGACTTTGTTAACGGAGCGTTCGGTAACCTAAGAATTTGTGGAGTGTCCATGAGACACCAAGTTAGCATATCAGTGGCATATTCAGATGCATAATTATGAATTTAGTGGCATATTGCACAGTTTTAAATCAACATTTTTTTATTTTCAAATTTGTTCACTGTTTCACCTACATTTTAGCAGTTAATTGCAGTTTCAGCTTTACTTTCAGTCCTGAACAATTTTATTTTTATTTATTTCAATTACAATTTTGTATTATTTTATTTTCTATTATTTTAGTATTTTTTAAGGCTTTATTTAATCAGTTAAATATTAAACATTAGAGAACTATACTGTTTAAAATAGCTTTCGAAGTCTTAGACTCATTATCTAAAATGTGGTACTTTTGGGATCCAGCGATTTACCAGATCCAGAGTTGTAGTGCCCCGCCCCGTCGCCTCGCGCAAAAGACAAGTAGTAAAATTTAGCGGCGGAGCGGTGCGCTACTCGGGAGGATGAGAACAAGCAAAACTCATCTTCCCCAATAGGTTAGAAAACTGAGCCACACTGAAGGTTGCTGACTCGAACTTATGAGTAGGATCGAGAGTCAGTACCTAAGATAAGAGTAGAATACTTATCTTAAGTATTAGACTAGTACATACATTGGATTTAAAGAATAAAAAAAGAATCCAATATACGTTATCAATATATCAACATTTCCAATATACTGATCACATCACAATACTAAGTATAATAATATAACAGAGTGCGGAAGCTGAAGCAAAATATCATAAATACATTTATCATAGAGCAGTATGTAAACATTCATCCCAGAAAAGAAAAGAAAAATACATTCAAAGTTATTACAACTGTTTTAAAATATGAAATATAAAGTCTATCTAATATACTGAAATACAGTAGAAAGTAAAGGGTGGCAGATTGATCCTCTAAGACTCAATGTACTCCTCCTGGATGTCCTAAATGTCGTCCTACCCTGTCTCCACAAGCTGCTCAGGATCTAACAAATTGTCAGATCCTAAAAGTACCCCGTGTTAGACAAGAAGTCTAACACATCGCAACTAGCTATGCAGTACTAAAGTAAATGCAGTAGATAGTAAAGTAAGGAAACTGAAGAAAAATTGAGAAAAACACTAAGTAACTGAAACTGTAAAGACTAAACAAAGTAAAACTACATCAAAATTGAATACTGAAAGTGGATGAAAACATCAAATGCTCAGAAATCTATGTGAAAGGAAAGTCATATGCTGTACTATATGTCACTAGAATGATGCACTCAAATATGTTACATCACGATATGCCACGGATATATAACAGAACTATCACTGAAAGACTATGAGTAGTGCAGTCCAATGTATACATACACCCAGTTGGGAAGACAGTATGGTGACGAAGATGCACCTTAAAATTCCCCAGTCTGTGTATGCAACATTCCATAACCTATACTTTATCACTGATACTCATGCGTCACTGTTGAAATGATTCTTCAAGCTCATGTTCATGATTATGCCCATGCTTCTATTCTATATGAGTAAAATCCAAAAATCCATGAAAATGTGGAATACCAATAATGAATTCTAAGTTTTCACTGTGCAGAATCCTTCTAAAAGGATCTGACTTCTAACTTCTAGAGCGATAATTGGTTAAAGTTGCAGATTTACTTAAGGATTAATATGACCCAGAAAGGCGACTGAGTCAAGCCAAAATTTGCATTTATAGTACTTAGCGTATATTTTATGGCTTCGGAGCTCTTCTAGTACTAATCACAGATGGTCCTCGTGATCTATTTCACTTTTCAAATAAATCAGGATATCATCGATAAAGATGATGATGAATTTGTCCAAATATACTTTCAACACGTGCTGCATCAAGTCCATAAATATGGACATCGCATTTGTCAAACCAAAGGACATCACTAAAAATTCACAATGCCCATAGCGGGTCCTAAATGCTGTTTTCTCAATATCTAAATTCTTAACTCGTAATTGATGATATCCAGATCGCAAGTCTATCTTTGAGAAAACCTTAGCTCCAGATAACTGATCGAATAGATCATCGATACGAGGCAGAGGGTATTTGTTCTTGATAGTCAATTTATTTAATTCTCTGTAATCAATGCACATTCTCATCGATCCATCCTTCTTTTTCACGAACAAAACTGGCGCTCCCCAAGGAGATGAACTTGGATGAATAAGACCTTTCTCTAATAGTTCTTGAAGTTGCTTGTTTACTTATTGGAGTTCTTTTGGTGCCATACGATACGTAACCTTTGACAGCGATTGGGTTCCGTGAATTAATTCAATTGCGAATTATACTTCTCTAACTGGAGGAAGACCAGGTAGGTCTTCAAGGAAAATATCTAGAAATTTGCAAACTATACGGTTCTCAGAGATAGGCACGACTTCTTTATTCTCTCCCAACATTATTACGAGATATGCGCCGCATCCCTTCCTGACTAACTTTTCTGCTGTCATCGCATTGATCAACGACAATTGGGTGTTAAATCTTCCAACAAATGATTTTGTTTTACTTCCACTGCCCAAAGTTATTTTCTTCTTTTGGCAATTTATGGAAGCACCATGCTGGCTTAGCCAATTTATGCCTAGGATTATATCAAAATTGGTGATTGGCAATACAATTAACTTAGCCTCGTAGTTTTGTCCCCCAATAGGAATATCTAGGTTGCAAAATTGTTGGGACTGTATACAGGCTCCGAAAGATAACCTGATGCTCAAAGAACTAGCTAATCGATAGGTTGGTAGCTTATGAGTTTTAGTCCAATCTTTTGATACAAAGGAATGACTCGCTCCTGTATCGAAAATGATGTTACAAGATTTATTGTTTATTGATAATGTGCATATGATTACAGTAACTTAATAAGAATAACTACTAAAATATTCAAAATACTGAAATGGTAAGGACTGATTACTGGAATAGTGAGAACTGAATAAAAAGCTTAATTTAAGGCGTACTTGACACCATGTCGTTATCCTCAGGAGCAGAGGCAGGAGTTAACATGTATACCCTGGCAGATGCTGAGAGTTGTTTATTCTGGGGCCTTTGACCCTGACGGTCATAGTTTGGCTTTTGCGCCGATACAATTGCCCATGAGTTTGAAGTTAGAGCCGGTATTATAGCAGGATCAGGCTCTCTGCGGTTCACTGGTTGAGCATGGAAGGCTTGTTTTTGATGGGAGTGGTCGATGGGCACTTCGTTGATTGTGTTCTTTTCCTTGCATTTGAAATAGCGGTGGCCTCTGCGACCACAGGTAAAACATACACCATCGAAGTGGTAGCATTTTCCATATAAATGCATACTTTTGCATTCAGAGTTCAGAGGTTGGGGTTGTGTCGACTCCATATTGTAGACCTTTGCCACCTTATGATGGCCAAAGTGTTCCTTCCTCGGCTGCATGACTATTGCTTTCCTTTTCCAGTCTAGTTGACCTTGGAATCCTTCTTGTAAATGGGCAGCCTCAATCAGTTTAGTTAGAGTCTTGATCTAACGAGATACTAAGTGTGTTTTGATAGAGTCTCTCAGACCCTTCAAGAAATGGTGGCACTTCGATGCTTCTGTCCTGACTAAATCCGGAACGAAACACGACAATCTCTGGAACTTTTGTTTGTATTCAAACACTGAATTATTGCTTTGCGTGAGATGGAGGAGTTCATCCTCCAGTATTGCTTGGGCTGATGCATGGAATGCTTCCAGGAACATGTCCCATGGAATGTCCTCTTCATAATCAGCAAATTTATTATTTCGCTCATTTTCCCACCAATATTCCGCCTCTTCTTGAAATAGTGGGTTACTAGGCGGATGGCTTCAGAGTTAGGGCACTTGATACCGGCTAGATTCTTCTCAACCATCTTAAGCCAATTCACTGTGTCCATTGGATTCAGTGCCCCATTAAATGTAGGAGTTCGGAGACGAAGAAAGCTATGTAGGATTCTGTTGCCCGTATAATGAGAAGACAATGAGAATCCTGAAGGGGGTGCAAATTGCTGTCTAACCAAGAGGATAAGAGCACGTGTCTCTTGCGCTTGCTGCGCATTACTATCTATTAAGACCTTCAATAAACTGGCCATAGGGTTGAACTCCTCAGGCCCGCTCGATGACGAGACCGCATTCTTGATTGGAGTAGGAGCAGAAGGAGAGCTAGGATTCATGACTGCAATTATAAGTATAAACTTAGAAACATAAAATTTTACTATAATTTCATTCATTCATTTCTTTCTCAAAAGAGGAGATACATGGATTCACAAAACATATAACCGAGATGAAAAAAAATGACATACTAAGATATCCAAACATCCTAGTGGCAATACTGTACCCAAAAGGCAGTACAGAAGTCATCATATGTGACTGTGTGGCCCTTTCGAGCTAATCTCCTATAAACCCAATACCACCAATGGCTCACTGATCCCCTTAGTAGGATCTCTATAATCTTTAGTCGGTACTTCTCGGGACATGCTGTCTCTCGAAGTGCAGTAGTAACATGATCCAGCCATTCCCTGGTGAGTACTGAAAGGCTAATGCCTCCAAAAGATGAATAAACAAGGATCTTGTCTAGTACTTCAACTCCACGAGGTGACACTCCATCGGCAATACTTCCGTAGGCCTGGCCATCTCGAAGGTCGTCTATCCAGTAGTCGTCAAACCTCCTAAGATAGAACAGAGATGGTGATTGCGAATATTCCATTCCTAAAATAGTTCAATCCATAAGTATTTTATTATTACTTTAAAAAGTTCATTTGAATCCTAAGATGTCCACTTTAAAAGAATTCATAGTTTTTAATCAAGTTATTATGTGCATTCAATTCCTGCGATGTCATTATTCTAGACATAGTCATTCTTTTCCTCTCTGAGGTAACTTAATGAACATTTGGATGTTCGCTTTTCATTACACTTAGTAAATTGTGATCTTGTCCTGAGACAGAGAACAGAATATAAAGTATATAGGGACAAATCATTGTCTGACACTTTATGATACTTCTCTGATACCAACTGTAGCGCCCCGCCCTGTCGCCTCATGCAAAAGACAAGTAGTAAAATTCAGCGGCGGAGCGGTGTGCTACTCGGGAGGATGAGAACAAGCAAAACTCATCTTCTCGAATAGGCTAGAAGATTGAGCCACACTGAAGGCTGCTGACTCGAACCTATGAGTAAGATCGAGAGTCAATACCTAAGATAAGAGTAGAATACTTAACTTAAGTATTAGACTAGTACATATATTAGATTTAAAGAAACAAATAAGAATCCAGTATACATTATCAATATATCAGCATTTTCAGTATATTGATCACATCACAATACTAAGTATAATAGTATAACAGAGTGCAGAAGCTAAAGCAAAATATCCAGAATACATTCATCACAGAGCAGTATGTAAACATTCATCCCAGAAAAGAAAAGAAAAATATATTCAGAGTTATTACAACTATTTTAAAATATGAAATGTAAAGTCTATCTAATATACTGAAATAAAGTAGAAAGTAAAGGGTGGCAAACTGATCCTCTAAGGCTCCACGTACTCCTCCTGGATCTCCTGAACATCAGTTCTGCCCTGTCTCCACAAGCTGTTCAGGATCTAGCAAATTGCCGAATCCCAAAAGTACCCCATGTTAGACAAGAAGTCTAACACATCGCAACTAGCTATGTAATACTAAAGTAAATGCTGTAGATAGTAAAGTAAGGAAACTGAGAAAAATGGAGAAAAACGCTAAGTAATTGAAACTGTAAAGACTAAACAAAGTAAAATTGCATCAAAACTGAATACTGAAAGTGGATGAAAACATCAAATACTCAAAAATCTATGTGAAAGGAAAGTCATATGCTGTAGTATATGTCACTGGCATGATGCACTCAAATATGCTACATCACGATATGCCACAGATATGTAACAGAATTATCACTAAAAGACTATGAGTAGTTGTAACAGCCCAAACTCTTAAGCACCAAGATATTGTCCGCTTTGACATGAAATGCCTCACGGTTTTGCCCTCAGAAGATAACTTCGTAGTATGTCACCCATCCTGGGAGTGCTCCCACCTGAGCACGCTTAACTTTGGAGTTTTTATCAGGAACTCCACCATTATCTGAAAAGGCACCTCGATGTTTAAGAGTTTCACTTATTACTACTTAAGTGGGTCTTCACAATCTCCCCAACTTAAGTAACTGACGTCCTTGTCAGTATCCACACATAGATCTAAGAACCATCCATTGGGTAGATAGGACTAGAGGTGACCCCTACAGGCACAAGAGGTACCCACAACCATGTAGCACCTTAACTATCATTGGTTCAAGAGGTTGCTCACATGAAGTGTTACTTTGCCCTATATGGTACTTAGCTCCTATCTGACACCCTATGGTTTGCTCTGATACCATTTGTAACCGCTAAAACTCTTAAACACCAAGATATTGTCTGCTTTGACATGAAACGCCTTACGGTTTTGCCCTCAGAAGATAACTTCTCAGTAGCTCACCCATCCTGGGAGTGCTCCCACCTAAGCACGCTTAACTTTGGAGTTTTTATCAGGAACTCCACCGTTATCTGAAAAGGCACCTCGATATTTAAGAGTTTCACTAATTACTACTTAAGTGGGTCTTCACAGTAGTACAATCCAATGTATACATACACCCAGTTGGGTAGACTAATACAGTGACACAAATGCACCCAGAAATTCCCTAGTCTGTGTATGCAACCTTCCGTAACCCATACTTTATCACTAATACTCATGCGTCACTGCTGAAATGATGCTTCAAGCTCATGTTCAGGCTTATGCCCATGCTTCTATTCTATGAGTAAAATTCAGAAATCCATAAGAACTTAGAATGCTAATAATGAATTCTAAGTCTCCAATATGCAGAATCCTTCTAAAAGAATTTTGACTCCTAGCTTCTAGAGTAATAATTAGTTAAAGTTGCATATTTACTTAAGGATTAATAGATGGGATGATTGTATACACATATTCAACATATTTGTAAAAAAAGTGATTCTTATCACTTAGTTTGATTAAGCCATCTTAATGAAGCGGTCTTCAATTCGAGGCATCGCCCGTTGGCAATTTTGTATCTCAAGCTAAGTTGTTAAGGTGCCCTACTCACAATCACAGTTAGTGTCTTAAAGAAGGTGAATCTCATTACTTAGTTTGTTGAGCCACACCTATTGAAGTGGTCTTCGCTAGGAGGCATTGTGTAACAGCCCAAACTCTTAACACTAAGGTACTGTCCGCTTTGGCCTGAAAGGCCTCACAGTTTTTCCCATAGAAGATAACTTCCCAGCATGCGTCACTGTTGAAATGATGCTTCAAGTTCATGTTCATGTTCATGCTTATGCCCATGCTTCTATTCTATAAGTAAAATCCAGAAATCCATAAGAACTTAGAATGCTAATAATGAATTCTAAGTCTCCACTATGCAGAATCCTTCTAAAAGAATCTTGACTCCTAGCTTCTAAAGCGATAATTGGTTTAAAATTGCAGATTTACTTAAGGATTAATAGATGGGATGATTGTATACACATATTCAACACATTTGCAAAAAAGGTGATTCTTATCACTTATGTTGATTAAGCCATCTTAATGAAGCGGTCTTCAATATGAGGCATCGCTCGTTGGCAATTTTGTATCTCAAGCTAAGTTGTTAAGGTGCCCTACTCACAATCACAGTTAGTGTCTTAAAGAAGGTGAATCTCATTACTTAGTTTGTTGAGCCACACCTATTGAAGCGGTCTTCACTAGGAGGCATTGTGTAACAGCCCAAACTCTTAACACTAAGGTATTGTCTACTTTGGCCTGAAAGGCCTCACAGTTTTGCCCATAGAAGATAACTTCCCATCAAGTCACCCATCCTGACAGTGCTCTCACATGAGCACGCTTAACTTTGGAGTTCTTATCAGGAACTCCACCGTTATCTGAAAAGGTGCCTCGATGTTTAAGAGTTTCACTTATTACTACTTAAGTGGGTCTTCACAATCTCCCCAACTTAATTAACTGACGTTCTCGTCAATATCCACACAGAGATCCAAGAACCATCCATTGGGTAGATAGAACTATAGGTGACCACTACAGGCTCAAGAGGTACCCACAACCACATAGCACCTTAACCATCATGGGTTCAAGAGGCTGCTCACATGAAGGGGTACTTTGCCGTATATGACACTTAGCTCCTATCTGACACCCTATGGTTTGCTCTGATACTATTTGTAACTACCCAAACTCTTAAGTACCAAGGTATTATCCGCTTTGGCATGAAAGACCTCACAGTTTTACCCATAGAAGATAACTTCTCAGTAGGTCACCCATAGGGTGTTCAATATGAGGCATCGCTCGTTGGCAATTTTGTATCTCAAGCTAAGTTGTTAAGGTGCCCTACTCACAATCACAGTTAGTGTCTTAAAGAAGGTGAATCTCATTACTTAGTTTGTTGAGCCACACCTATTGAAGCGATCTTCACTAGGAGGCATTGTGTAACAGCCCAAACTCTTAACACTAAGGTATTGTCTGCTTTGGCCTGAAAGGCCTCATAGTTTTGCCCATAGAAGATAACTTCCCATCAAGTCACCCATCCTGACAGTGCTCTCACATGAGCACGCTTAACTTTGGAGTTCTTATCAGGAACTCCACCGTTATCTGAAAAGGTGCCTCGATGTTTAAGAGTTTCACTTATTACTACTTAAGTGGGTCTTCACAATCTCCCCAACTTAAGTAACTGACGTCCTCGTCAATATCCACACAGAGATCCAAGAACCATCCATTGGGTAGATAGAACTATAGGTGACCACTACAGGCTCAAGAGGTACCCACAATCACATAGCACCTTAACCATCATGGGTTCAAGAGGCTGCTCACATGAAGGGGTACTTTGCCCTGTATGACACTTATAGCTCCTATCTGACACCCTATGGTTTGCTCTGATACTATTTGTAACTACCCAAACTCTTAAGTACCAAGGTATTATCCGCTTTGGCCTGAAAGACCTCACAATTTTGCCCATAGAAGATAACTTCTCAGTAGGTCACCCATCCTAGGAGTGCTCCCACCTGAGCACGCTTAACTTTGGAGTTTTTATCAGGAACTCCACCATTATTTGAAAAGGCGCCTCGATGTTTAAGAGTTTCACTTATTACTACTTAAGTGGGTCTTCACATATTGCCTGTTGGCAATTTGTATTCCAAGCAAACTAAGGAATGAGTACCCGTTTAATACGCTCTTGGGTTTGAATGATTTATTCTAATGGACTGTATTCGTCTAATCCCGCAGGATAGAACCTGCTCATAAGTCCCCATTAGAGTGAATCAACCAATCCCAAATACTACTGAAGAACCAGTAATATGGGTATACTATACTACACCACCTAATAATTGGAGTTCAAACAAATCTATTTAATAAATCAAGGAATTATCAAGAATACATAGGCCTATGCTAAATAGGTAAGTCCTATATAAGGCTCCAAAAAAATGTGATCAAGGATCACTCAACATAGGTTCTACCATAAGAGAAGGTATCATTCTAGTGTCTTAAGTGCTTTCTACCACGAGAGGTTAAGATCAACTTCTAAGGTCAAGGGATCATCAAGCTTCTACCTCAATGAGTCATACAAAATTCTCCTACCTCAAAGTATATTTAAATTAGGTCTTTTAAATGTTTCAGAGATGATCTTGTGATGAGATACTTAAGATCTTTCATTCTAAATTATGATATTAACATCTTAGGTCCTATTTTATAATTAGGTTTAGAATGATCAGATCAGATGATTAAGTCATCTAATCGATACTTAATCTAAGATTATGGTATTTAAATTAAGGATATTGTTAAAGTATAGATCAATTGTTCAATCAATATGATTTTATTAATCCTCTTATGCTAATGGTCTTATTTAGGAGAAAATCAATGATCTAAAGTTTAGATTTAGATTAAGCAATCACATAGGTTTGCTATTAGCCTTAATATATCTGATTCAATATTTAAGATCAATACCAAATCAGATGCATTATTAGAAAATGTCAAGTTCATTATTTTATAATCAAGTAAATTAACTTAAGGTTTAGGAGTTTGGGTCTTAATTAAGTAGATTAGGATTTGACCCCTACTCATATCCAATTAAGATTAAGTGTTTGTTTATAGATCAATGTCAAATCAGTGAGTTAAGGGTGTATTATTGGTGGCAATCTCAGACCTAGATCAAGCTAGATCAAGTCTTAATAGCTTGATCAAATTTTCAAGACTTCTTAAGTTAATTAAAGAGTTTAAGATCTCAAATTTTTTCTTGGGATTATCCAAGTTATGCATTATGAACTATTGTACATGGTTTCTAATATATTTACCCTACTGTTTTGAAACATAATAATTGAAAAATTCAAAAAAATAAAATAGAAAGTAATTAATACTAATCAAACCATAAATCCATTCAACATGATTAGCACCTAATTACAAATCTAACGATCAAAATTTCATATAATTTGGCATATAAGTTCTATGTTATCATATAACCAATCAGAGACTAAGTTTTCTAAGATCCAATGATTACAAACCTTAATTTTTAGTAATCATGGTGTAACAAGATTAGGGCATAAATTAAAATATAGAGGTCAAAAAAATAATTGACCTAACATATTCATTCTACTCATCATAAGCAAACTAATGGCACCCTAAACATGCAATTTGGTTAAGTATAATGACTAATTCAACCTAATCAAAATCTGTAATAATTAGGAAAAATGGAAAATCTAACCATCAGATATGCCATATTATTTTACATTTAGATCCTTGATGATTTTCTGATCATTTTCATATATGATATCATAATGTTTGAACCTGTGGATTAAAAGTTATTCAATTAATATATTCTGTATTTTTCTAATTAAATTTTCCTATGATTGGATTAATTGGATTTTTTTCCTTAAGGAATATAAATCCAATTAATCGGATTTATATTAAAACGGGTTTGGCCCGATACCAAAAGGCGCGGGTCGGCCGGGGCCCGAAGACCCGGGACTGTCGCACCGCGCAGGTCACGGGTCGGCCTGACCCGCACAGCGCTTCGTCCTCAAGCCTTTGTCCTGATGGAGAGGTCCGATTAGGGGAACCCTAATCTGCCAATTCCAACGCATCCTGACCACGGCATGACCAGCAATTGATCGCTACACGATCACCGGGGTTAGGCGCACCGAATGGGACCCGAAGCCCTCTGTGAGACAGTTCGGATCGGCCAGACCTTACTCACACGATGGCTCCTTTAATGGAGCTATTGTGGGAAGAAATTCTCCCCATAGAGACTACACCAGATCCGGGGCTCGATCCCTACACCATCAGGGAGGTGAGGTGAATCGAATCCCCCTGGTCCGAGGGCCTGGAATGGTCTAGAACGTCGGGACCTTACTCACCCAAGGCATTCCTTAAGGGACTTAGCCCGATCGATCGAACTGATCGATCGTGGCTAGCTTAGGCCCTAGCTACGATACCATTGAATTCAAAATGACAATGTGCACATTTACGAATCAAGAAGGAAGAGGTTCTAGGCCTAATTGTCTCAGTCTGAGTAACTGGGGTACCTGTTTTGATGGGGGAGCTTGGGATGGTCGCTCGGGGCTTCGGTTGGTCTTAGCTGAGCTTCCGGTCACTACAAAGGATCCTGAATACCAGGAGAGCCTACTATCAGTAGTTTGGGAGCTCTTGGTTCGCCTATGTAAGCTTGGGCAGACGACAATGGTGGAAAGAAGACATAGACTTTAATTGATCAGCAAGGATCAATTGGAGGAAAACTGGGGCTATTTATAGCCCCAGGAGCTTACAGGGAAGGTTCCAGAGAGTTTAATTAGGCTGGAGGGGTCTCGAGAGGTCAGGCCATGGCTGAGCTCTTGAAATCCCATTTCGAGCTCGACCGGACCACAAGGCCTGAATGGGGTCTCTAACCATTACTAGAAGGTTCATTATGACCTTGCTGAGCTGGAGGCGCAAGTGGCAGACCGGATGGGCAGCTGGCAGTACGGGGATTTTCCCTGTCGGGGACGGGCGTGAGGAAGACGAAGGTCCACAGTAGCGGGACCTTCGGATGCCGTCTGATATATCGACCAGATGGCGGAACGACTCGGATCGCTCGGATCCTAATGGCCGATCGCGGGAGCGATCCGAGCCGTAGGATCGGTCGGGAAGATCCAATGGCTCATCTGCGGTTCCGCGAGATCGGATCCTAGCCGTTGGATAGGAAGGCGCAATGGCTGGATTTGCGGGACTCCACTGTCGCGTGACCCGAGCTCCACAGCGGATCGCCCGTGGTCCGCACAATGGATCCCGATCGTTTAATCGGGTGAAAGGGTATATTTGCAAAATTAAATTGTTAGAAACCCTTTTATGCATTTAGACAATTTTAACTAAATGTGAATTATGGCCTAAATGATTTTCAAATTGCACCAAACTTTCACCCTTAGCTAATTTGGGGTGAGGAATTCAAAAATGCAATCAGAATTTAATTTTAAAATCAAAATATTTTAGGTATAAACTAGGGCATTTAGACTGATCAAAATATTAGTTTAGATCTAGAGAAATCTAATGAACTTCAAATTTTCAGGATAAGTTTCATTTGTAATTCTGGAAGCAATGGAATTAAAATAAATGGCTACTTAGACTATAGGTTAGCAGGGTAACAACCTAGGGTTGTTATAAGAGTAGTTTGTAGAGCCAGATTAGGAGCCAGTTCAAGAGATCTAGGAGGAGTTTGTGAAGCCTTATATGACTCTCCATCAGTATTTTTTGCACTAATTTACTTTCAATTTAGTAATAAAATTACTTTCTGTATTTTTATTAAGTAAGCAATTATAATAACTCTAGATGTATTTTCTTTTTTTTTCAAAGACTATGCCTTACTTAGCTTCTATGATGAATATTTTTAGATGTATACTTTAGCTTCCGCACTATGTATTTACTACTACTTATACTTAGTATTATGATGTGATCCTCATAATGGAGATGATGTCATACTTATATATATATATATATATATATATATATATATATATATGTGTGTGTGTGTGTGTGTGTGTGTGTGTGTGTGTGTGTGTGTGTGTGTGTGTGTGTGTGTGTGTGTGTATGTGTGTATTAGATTTTTTATTCCACTCATGATTCGATATATGTATTTACCTAATACTTAGGATAAAGACATTATCATTATCTTAAGTATTATCTCTTAACCCTTCATGAGGTTGAGTCAGCAGTCATTCAGTTCTAATTTCAAATATTTGGGGAGATATGGAGTTCCTTCTCGAGTAACACATCGTTCCGCCTCTAACTGTATTGTAAAACCTTAAACATACTTCAGTTGCGTGCGGCGATGGGGCGGGGTGCTACATTCATTAATTAAGGCGATTAATTTATTATTTAACTTATATTGATGATATTGATTGATTTAATTTAGAATTTGATTAGTTCTAATTGTTTAACTTTATATGACCGTAGCTTTATAATAAATAGTATGATATTGGAGATCATGAGCTTGTATAATCTCATAATAGTTAGAATAATAAATTAGAAAAAAATGATATCACATATTTTTATGTACTATTGCTTATTATTCATTATTTTGTACACACTACTTTTTTTTATTTGAGCCTTAACTATATTGACATATTAAATGAGACATAAAACATTTGATGAATATCCTGTATTAGTTTTGGAATTGCATAAATTGTTGGCATTAATAAACTATTATAAATTAGTAAATCAGATAACAACTCAGTGGAATATGCCCTTGTTAATCTGTCTATATAATTTTGCTTTTGAGATACAGTTCAGTTCAGACCCATGCATCAGTATCTTGGATGTTTTATTTGCTGATCTAGACATTAGTATCCTAAATGCTTCGGTTCAGTTCAGCGATTATTTGTAGCCAGTTTCTGTTATGATAAGACTAATTCAGGCATATGTCCAATTTAAAATAAATTATTTTATTTTTTGTTTAGTTATTTTCAGTTCAGTTCATTATTTTCAGCATTACTATATTTTTAGCAGTTTTATATGCAAGCATACTAGGATGCTAGTACAATTTTGTTTATATTGTATTTTATTCAAAAAATTAGCATAAGTAATTTGATCATATCTACTTAGGAAATTTTTTTGTACTTACTAATTTACATATATATAATGCTTAACATTTTCTGTAACCTTGGGCTGAGGTAGGTTTTTTTATCTCACATTTGTTTAAGTTATAAATATATGATTTATAGCTTTTATTATTTCATTTAATACTTTGTAGCTCCTATTTGCTTATGATGATTTGTGATATCTTAAAGTATAAGAAAATATCAACCTAAAATGTACTTAGACATTTGTCTAATCAGTTTTTTCTCTTTTTTTGGCTAGGGTCCTAGCATTGTGAAACCGACAATATCAAATTTTGAGCTATTTGAAGTGGTAGCGCCAGGAGAGGAGCTGAATCAGTAGGAGGATCATCTCGTTGCTGTGAACCCTTAGATATGGTGTTATTTTATTTCTGTGAGGATGAGTGTTTATTTTGTTTCAGTTAAAATTTAACTTAAATGTTGTAATAATATATGTTTGAAATGTATTTTCCTTACTACACATTTTATTCTGAGTTGGATTATATTTCTTTATGTATTATGGTTATATGGATACTAGCTTTTATTTGCTTCCGCACTCCAAATTACTGCATGTACATTTAGTGAAATCTCAACTCAGTATGTGACATCTTTCACTAATTAAAGGATTATGGTTAAGATATAATCTAATGATAAGTGATTGATCTGTCATGGTGATCACCCCACCGTAATCATGTTACCATGCGTATTAGTAGGATCACGGCGGGGCGGGATGCCACATTGCCAAATAGTTAAAGGGCATATTAATGCTCACTCACAATGTGTCTTAATCCTTAAACTTAATGAAAATGATAGTTTACAAACTTTAAATTATGTTAATTAGATTTATTTAATAAAGTTTTATATAATTTATATATTATTTTTAATTAAAAATGTATAAACATATTAATTATCATTCATAAGGGGTGAAAGACTTATTTTCATGCTTATTTATGTGTTTGGATGCAGCAACATGGAGGTGCTAATGAAGCTCTAGTGAGTTCCCAGGAGGTCTCAGGCTGTTCCGAGACAAGTCAAAGGAAATTTTGGGTTCTCTAGTGCGCCCTTGCACGTCCTGCAATTTTTGTAATCGATGGACAGGTTCCACGATGCACCGTGGAACATTGTGATGCTCCGTGCTTCTATACTGGGGCGTCTTGGCACACTGTGGTGCCCCATGGTTCAATACTGGGGTGCCCCAATGGGTTATGTGTAACAACCCAGGTTGTTACTTTGCTCAATTAAGACTAATTTAAGTCTTAATTAAGATTCTAAGTTACTAATCAAGTGATTTGGAATTCATCTCTGAAACCTAGGTCAAAACCAGAAGTCAACAAAGTCAAAACAGGAATTCTGGAAAATCCCAAAACCTGGAAATTTGACTTTTTATCTAGACCTCAGATTGAAAATCTGACTTTGCCATTGCGTTCAGAACACCCAAATTAGCTAGGGGTGAAATTTTGGAGGCATTTGGAAGTCATTGATTTTTCGTCGAATATTTTAATAATTTTAAATGCCCTAAATAATCAAATAATTAAATACTCGTCGAAACAAAAATCCGAGTGCACCGTTGCATTCCTCACCCTTCATTTAGCTAAGGGTGATTTATTGAGAATTTTTGGAAATTATTTAATAAGGTAAATTTGATTAATTAATCTAAGTATTATGAATTAAATAATAATATTCTAAATATATTTTAATCGGCCCGTTAGTTTAAACCTAACGGCGTTAGCTTATTCAGGCTCCTCCGTTTGATCAGACGGCGCCAAACCTGCGCCGTCTGATCGTTCCAGCCGTCCAAATCGGACGGCTGGCGTTCGTCGTCTCGGCTCGCTCAGGTCCGAGTTCCGCGTGTCGCGAAGGAGTCGCACGCGGCGAGCTCTGGTCGATGCGCTGGGCCATCCACTGCTTCTAGGATGTATTAAACTTAAATGAGAGTTCTACTCGAGTTTTCCTCACTCGTGCTCCACCGGTAGACCTAAAAATCACATTTTTGGTCATCTTCCTCGGCACTACAACTCCTCCTGGTACTTCCATTCATTATTTTTATTTGCTTAGAGTTTTTGTTTTAACCCTATCTATCGATTGCATAAGCTTGTGGACTCAATCGATCGAAGAAAATCTCGATCGATTGCGCCGTAGCGATTAGGGTTCGTCGGCTGTGACGAAGAAGAAGGCGAACCGTCCCCTTATTCCAGCCGTTGGATTCAAATCAGATCCAACCGTTAGATTTGGTTTGGATCTGATCTGATCCAATAATTTTCGAACCGGTTCAATCCTGACCGGTTCGCTTATCTTTCGGACCGGTCTAATATTTTTTTTTTAGCAAATAAGTGGTGGGACCCGCAAGCCCAGTTGGCACGATCTCAAGCAGACACGTGTTCAATGTGTCGGCTGGATGTGGGGCCCGCAATGGCTCATCTGTCTCATTTGAGGCAAAGTGGGCCTCGAGCGCGTAGGGCTAGCCAATAAGGCTGTGCCGCGTGGCCTTCTTTCTGACGCGTCTGCCGTCTGGGTCCCACCTGCAGAACAAATATTAGATAAAGAATTAATTATATATTATATATATATATATGTAATTAATTATATCAGATTTAAGATGAGATAAATTAAGTATATTTATATCAAATCAAACAGCATAAATTTATCAAAACTTTAATAATAAACAGAATATTAGACTAATAATATTTGAATATAATAAACAATATAATTTATTCTGTTTATAAATAATAAAAATAAGGATTTAATTAATTTAAATCCTAAACTTTAAACATTAATATCTTACAAAATACATATCCAAATTATACAAATAAATATATTAAATTAATCAAAAAAATATGAGGAATTTATTGATGCCAAAATTTTTGCTGTAGGATCAATATTTTGCAAAGTGATTATTTAGGTTTAATTTAATTTAAATTAAATGTCACAAATCTTATTTAGCTCATAACTTTGTGTAGATTAATCCAAATATACCCAATATGGGTCTTAAAGTGATCAGAAAACCCTAAGGATTAATTTGATAGTATTTATCTAGCTGTTTGGATTAGTGTTTGCCTAATCACATTTAGGACCTAACCCTAATTAGGTCTTAATTTAGTCAAATTAGGTCCAAATTGAGCCTACCACATATCATTATAATCAGTGGGCTATTTGTAAACCATAGCAACTGATTTTGCTTAATTTGGACACTAATTGGCAAAGTTAGGATTTTTGACCCTTAATTAAGCATTCCTTAATCACCTTAAAACTCTAGATCTTGTATTGGCCATAGCTTGGCCAATACTTATCAGATTTTAGCAAATTTAGGTTCTATGGAAAGCTTAGGCAGTAAAGAACATTAAACTGAAAGAAAATTTAACTTTCACTTAATCAAAATTATTAAAATTGCCCTTATGAGTCAAATTCACCAATTTGATCTCATATGGCTTAATAATTGCCCAAAATTAACTTAGTTGCTGTCAAATCTTATATTAGACAGTAAGAAACACTTTCCAAAATAAAATTTTAGAATTTAAGCCCTAGATCAAATTTTGATCTTTTGAACCCTTAAGTAGGGGCAAAATGGTCATTTTGCCCAAACTTAGGGTTTAGCCTTTAAAAGCCCTAAATTCAGTTTCTAATCACTAAAATCAGTAAATAGAATGACTTAGAACTGAAATTAATCAAATTTAAGTCTAAATTAGGTTTTGATTAAAATCTCAGATTTTGCTTAGTAAAGAAAATTCCTAAGTCCCGAGTGAGTTTTTCTCATTCTTTAATCATTCTTAGACTCATCCTTAGGTCTTATAATATTAGTTAGGATGTGTGTCTTGAGAGATACTCTTAGTAATTAAGAGCCTCATTTCTTAAGATTAGGAATAGATCTTAAGTTAGAATTCATCTATTGAGTAAATTGGGTTACTCAATTAGGTGAAACCTTGAGTTTTCTAGTTTATAGATTTTCTTAGTTTATTAAATGATTATTTGATCTTTAACCTTTAGAACTAAGAATAGAGATCTATCCCAATGAATTTGATTTATCATTAGGATTTGCCTTAACCTAATCTGTGAGATTTGGGTTCTAAATCTTAGACCCTTAGATTATACCTTTAGATTAAGTGATTAGATCCCATCATCTGGAGTCTAATTCTTAATCTATTTCATCTTGATTTGGCTAATCAAGATGAGGTTGGGATGAATTAAATTACAAAACTAGGTCGATGATTTATTCATTTTAACCAAATAGTCGTCTTTTGATTAAGTTATGATTAGGACTTGGCCAGTCCTAATTATCTTCAACAAGTAGGATTCGTGATGCTAAGTTACAGAATGTATAAGAATTGATAATTCTGAAACTTATGTAACTTAGAGTAGATAGAATGAATAAAGTAGATAACAAAGGATATCACCTGTGTTTTTAGATAGAGTTTCTTGCACTTTGACTTTGATGCTTCGCATTCCTTGATTTTGAGCCTTATACCTTGAACATATATTATGTACTTAAGATATTTGGTAAATATCTTATGTCAATTTTGAACATTCATAAAAAGCATTGTGTTTTGTTTCACAAGTGGTTTGTAAGGTGTAGCTTGATTAGTATACCTCTTCGATCAACCCGTTCGGGGTCGGCAACCTTTCGAGGGTTTAATGTCCGACAGTCTATTGGCCATGCCTAGTTCGAGTGATAGGATGGATAGACTCTTGCCCTACTGACTACAGAGTCAGGATTCTGATATGGATATACTAATTCAAATACACTTACATTCAGTTCTGTCTTAGCTCATCAGGCTAAGAGTTTCAGTGATGTTCAGTTCAGAGTTTCTTAGCTCATCAGGCTAAGAATTGCTGAGTTCATATTCAGTTCAGATGACTTATATAGTTACTATAGTTTTAGTTTATAGTTACTATTTTACTAGTATATTCTGTATTTCAGCACTGTTTTACTTTCAGCTTTCCTGCACGTGTTTTTATATAGGATGCTAGTTTTACTTACTGTTTTCATATGCTCGCTTAGGATGTTAGTGTACTCAGTTTTATATTATTTGAATTTTGTATGTCACTTAGCATAATCTGTTTGAACATATGCATATTTAGGTTGTATTTTCTTACAGTTTTACTTTTCTTTTACTTACCTGTTTGTGTTGCAGTTGTTTGGAGGAAGTTTGTATTACTTCCTATTTATTTAGTTATAAACTATGGTTTATAATTTATTACAGTTCTTTTGTACGCTTTCCTGCACCTATTATGCTTAGTTCTGTTTATATGGTGATATCTTCTTAATTTAATAAAATTGCTGCCCTAAAATGTACTTAGACTTATTGTCTAACCAGATTTTTTTCTTTTGTTGGCTGGGGCCCTACCATTATGAAACTGATAATGGTAGGTTCTGAGTTTGTTGGTTTAGCAGATCCAGTGGAGAGTTTGCCATTGGAGGATGAGTCCGTTCCTGAAGATCTGTAGCTTAGTTTTCTATTTTCAGTGAGGTTGAGAGTTTTTCTTTCAGTACTTTTAAGCTCATTAAATGTTGTAATAATACAGGATTTTATTTCTTTTTCAGTACTTTACTTATTTTGTATGGTTGTATTTATACAGTATTGGATGGATGTTATGTTTTATGCTTCCGCACTCTGAGTTCATGTATGATCATTTAGTGATAAATTCTGGGATGAATGGCAAAGTCCTTATTTAAGTTGGATTAGAACGTGTGTCTAATTCAATACTAAGTGGGGACTTTGTCATTTGGTGACCCCTCCACCGTAATCATGTTAACTTAAGGGTTAACAGGACCACGGCGGGGCAGGGCCGCCACAGTTGGTATCAGAGAATTCCATAAGGTATCAGATTGGAATTTGTATTCCTCTCTACCTAATGGATTGTTCTTCTGCCACTTGATCACTAAATGAATACTTGAATTGACATCCATCACATTATGAGTATAACTCAGAATAAGTTAAGTTATTAGATAACCATAAAAGATGATAATTATCAAAATATATATGTATGCTAAACAAATCTAAGTAGAATGTTATAATTGTAGGAATAGAAGATCTTCTAGAAATGGCATTTACGGCTTACCTAAAGGAGTTCGAGACTATTTGGAAATATGAACATAAATTAGGAAAGAAGCAAGGAAGAGTGATTGAAGGAGTATCAGAACAAGGATCGCAAGTGATAAACAAATTATTGAAAGAAGGCGTCTATAGAGGCCTTGATTTTCCAGTACTAGCAAGGGAATGGCTTGCGAGAGTTGACCATATATTTGGTGTTATGGAATGGCCTAGTCACATCAGATTAGAAGTGGTGCTATGTCTTTTGCGTATGCAAGCAAAAGAATGGTGGATTATGACATACGAAGAACTGTTTCATAAAGCACAAGAGGAGCATCGTAAAGTGATTTATGAAGACTTTCGTAGAGCATTTTTCATTAAATATATAGGATGGGAATAGTTTTATAAGTCTATGATGATGTATTTTGTTATTTCAATAAAATTTTAAATAAACGAGAAAAGCAGTAGTTATATTATGTCTTGTTATAATAAAGAACTCAAGATAGTTGTTTTGATTTCAGGAAAATGAATCCTGCTACTTCTCCCAACAATACTCCACTCAATCCTCAACCATCCGCAAGCAATGCTCCAAATAATACTATGGCCGCTTCCAATACTGTTGATGAAATAACTTCTTTAAGAAATATGGTTACTGTAATGCTAGAGAATCAAAATCAGCAGGCTCTAGCCATTCAAAAGTTAGTATCTATAATACCTGTTACTAATTCCAGCACCTCTTCAGCATCCCCCGCTCCTCAAGTTCCCAATATCTATCGACAGTCTGCAGATGGGATACTTCATAGTTTCCTAAGATTAAGACCGCCAACCTTTGAAGGATCTGAATCCCCAATGGATACCTTAGCATGGCTAAAAACTATAGAAAAAAATATCACTAGTCTTGGTTGTTCAAGCAACCAATCTGTAAGACTAGCCACTCATCTTCTGCAAGGAGAGGCAGAACATTGGTGGGAACAAGAAAGGAACACACGTATTGAAGAATTTGAATTAGATGAAATAGAATGGAGCTAGTTTGTTCAAGCCTTCAAAGAATCATTTATTCCACCCTCCACCAAGAACATCATTGGTGAGTCTTTATTAAGGTTAACTCAAGGAAGTCGAACAGTAGCTGAATATACTTCAGAATTTCGAAAGCTCATCCGATTTTCACCTCATTTGGTTCCAACTGAAGAAGATAGATGTTTCAGATATGAGAATGGACTCAGAGAGTCTATCAAAGATCATGTAATTCCTTTACAACATACCAAATTTGAGAAGCTGGTAGAAACAGCTCGGGTAATAGAGCATCATCAAAATATTAAAGATATGAAGAGAAAGGCTTTCACTATGAATAAATACCCTCAGAACTTCAAGCAACAATGAACAAACCAAGGAAGAGTATATCAAATGGAAACCACTGAAACATCAAGTCAAACTGCCACATGTAATAGGCCACATCCTTATGGGAGATGTTATCATTTTGGCCGAGTATGTTTTACGTGTGGAAGACAAGGTCATGCATATAGAGACTGTCGATCAAATAAAACAATCGATGGAGTAACTATTGAAAGGAATCGTGCGAACAAAATATTCCGTGCCACTCCCATCAACTTCAGAGAACCCCAGAAAACTCTTATGCCACCTCCTGCTCAAGAGCGAACCCTTACAAAGGTTCCATATGTAGCAAAGCCTTCAAACCCAAATCAATCATCAGCTCAAACATTTGACAACAGACCTGCTGGAAAGGCAAGAGTGTATAATCTCACTCCAGTAGAAGCTGCAGAAGACAACAATGTAGTTTCAGGTACAAATCGTAAACTTTTACTTTTCTTACTGAATTGGAATTTTCTAAAGTCTATACTTTTATTATTAGGCACCTTATACTTTAAAGATAAGCCCTGCAGTATATTGTTTGATACTGGGGCTAGTCATTCATTCATCTCTGAAAATTTTGCTAAGAAATTAGGACTATCATATTACAAACTTGCGAAGATCTTAAGTGTTGGACTTCCATCTGGAGCCCAACTTAGTGCGAACCAATTCTGCGACATTCAAATACCAATTAATAACCATACTTTCCAAGCCAAGTTAGTTGTACTACCTATAGTAAATTTTGATATCATACTAGGCATGAATTGGCTTAGTATGCATAGCGCTACTATCAATTGTCAAAAGAAGAAGGTTGTGTTGCAAACTCCAGGAGCTTCAACAACATTTATTGGGAAGATCAGCACTAGTAGCTCCTTGATCAATGCAATTCAAGCAAGGAAAATGGTGTGCAAAGGTTATAGTTGTATTCTGATGGTGATGATGGGCAATAATAAAGAAGTAACCCCAATCTCTAAAATAAAAGTTGTTAGAGATTTTGAAGATGTTTTCCCTGAAGATCTGCCTGGTTTACCTCCAACCAGAGAAGTAGAATTTAAAATAAATATAGTGCCAGGAACTCAACCTCTATCAAAAGCACCATATAGAATGGCTCCAAAAGAATTGCAAGAGTTAAATGAGCAATTACAAGAGCTATTAAATAAGGGGTTTATTAAACCAAGTATGTCCTCATGGGGAGCCCCGGTGCTATTTGTTAAGAAGAAAGATGGGTCTATGAGAATGTGCATAGACTATAGAGAGCTGAATAAAGTCACAATTAAAAATAGATACCCACTTCCCCGTATTGATGATCTGTTCGATCAACTTGCCGGTGCTGTTGTGTTCTCTAAAATTGATTTAAGGTCAGGGTATCATCAAGTGAAGGTAAAGGACTCAGATGTAGAAAAGACAGCGTTCAGAACACGATATGGGCATTTTGAGTTTCTTGTAATGTCATTTGGTCTCACAAATGCCCCATCTCTGTTTATGGACTTAATGCAGAGAGTTCTGAAGCCTTATCTAGATAAATTTGTTATAGTATTTATTGATGACATCCTAATTTACTCCAAGATAGTAAAGGATCATGAAGAACACTTGAGATTGGTTCTGGAGAAGCTTAGAGAGCATGAGTTATATGCTAAATTCTCTAAGTGTGAATTTTGGCTGGATTCTGTATCATTTCTTGGACATGTAGTTGATGCTCGAGGAATCCAAGTAGATTAGAGTAAGATCAGTGCTATTTAGGATTGGGTTCAGCCCAAGACAGTTACTGAAATTCGTAGTTTTCTGGGTTTAGCCGAATACTACAGAAGGTTTGTTAAAGGCTTCTCTCAGCTTGCCGCACCTCTTACAAAACTAACTCAGAAGGCAGTTCCATTTGTTTGGACAGAAGAATGTGAAACTGCATTTCGGTCTATAAAGGACGTGTTAACTTCTGCTCCAGTTTTAGTTCTTCCAAAAGAAGGAGTTAATTATCAGGTGTATACAGATGCATCTGGAATTGGGTTAGGATGCGTATTAATGCAAGAAGGCAAAGTTATAGCATACGCATCTCGCCAGCTTAAAACCCATGAGAGAAACTATGCTGTACATGATTTAGAATTGGCAGCATTAGTTTTTGCATTAAAAATCTGGCGTCATTATTTGTACGGAGTTCAATGTTCTATATTCACAGACCACCAAAGTCTGAAGTACATCTTTACTCAGAGAGAATTGAACTGTAGGCAAAGAAGATGGCTGGAATTAATAAGTGATTATGATTTAGATATCCAGTACCATCCAGGAAAAGCTAATGTGGTAGCTGATGCGTTAAGCCATCACACTGTCCTTAACAGCTTAATTTTAGAAAGTCCATTGGCAAATGAGTTTCATAAAATGGAAATTTCTCTTGCTAACGGAAATTCAGTCAGTACCATAATATCCATGAATAATATAGAACCTACTTTTCATAGAGATGTTTCAATTTCTCAGAGTAAGGATGATGAATATTTAAACCTTAAAGTGGCAATAGAAAGTGGTCATCGTTCAGAATTGAACTTTAAGAAAGGTGCTATTTACATGAATAATCGTCTCTGGATTCCTAAATCCATGCAGAAAGAGATCCTAATTGAAAGTCACAATTCAGGATATCAAATTCATCCAGGAAATTCTAAGATGTACCAAGACCTAAAACAATCATTCTGGTGGCCAGGAATGAAGAAAAGTATTGCAGAATATGTTGCAAAATGCCACGCTTGTTGTTTAATAAAAGCAGAGCATCAAAAACCTGGTGGTTTATTGCACCCACTAGAAATCCCAGAATGGAAATGGACTGATATATCCATGGATTTTGTCATTGGTTTGCCTCGATCAAAATCTGGAGCTGATTCAATATGGGTTATAGTGGATCGTCTTACAAAATCTACCCATTTTATTCCAATCCGTCAAACTGACTCAGTGGAGAAATTGGCCAAATTGTACATTAAGGAAATAGTCAGATTGCACAGAATTCCTAAAACAATTGTATCCGATAGAGACAGTCGTTTTACTTCTAAATTTTGGCAGGCTGTCCATCAAGATTTAGGCACAACTTTGGCCATGAGTACAGCATTCCATCCCCAAACAGATGGCCAAACAGAGCGAGTAAATCAAGTTTTAGAAGATCTTCTGCATTTATGTATGTTGGATTTTTCAGGATCCTGGGAAGAGCATATTCCTTTAGTGGAATTTGCATATAACAATAGTTTTCAGTCAACTATTAAGATGGCACCATATGAAGCCCTATATGGAAGAAAATGTTCATCCCCACTAGCATGGTCTGAGTCAGGAGATACTCAATTATATGGATCTGAGTTAGTAGAAGAAACAAATAAGAAGGTAAAACTCATTCAACAAAGAATTAGAGCTGCTCAAGACAGGCAAAGTAAATACCATGATAATCGTCATCGTCCTCTGGAATTCAGCGAAGGAGATTTGGTGTACTTAAAAGTGAGCCCGATGAAAGGAATCTATCATTTTGGAGTTTCAGGAAAACTCAGTCCAAGGTACATTGGACCTTTCAAAATTTTACAGAAGATTGGTTCAGCAGCTTATAAATTAGAGCTTCCAGAAGACTTTGCTGCTGTTCATAATGTATTTCATGTTTCGTCTCTAAGAAAATGTCTTCGAGATCCTTCTCATCTTATTGAACATCCTGCAATTGAAATTCAACCGGATCTTTCTTATATTGAAGAACCAATAAAAATCCTAGATCATGATCTGAAGAAATTAAGGAATAGATCCATTCCAATGATAAAGATTCAATGGAAGAACCGGTCTTGTAATGAAGCCACCTGGGAGAAAGAGGTGGATATGCGCCAAAAGTACCCAAACCTTTTTAATCAAGGTGATTCTTCAACTTTATCTTATTTCAATTCGTTTCTTTATATCTGCTTAAATTCTTTTTCTCACTTGAGTGATGTCGAGGACGACATCATTCTTAAGTGGGGGAGTTTGTAACAACCCAGGTTGTTACTTTGCTCAATTAAGACTAATTTAAGTCTTAATTAAGATTCTAAGTTACTAATCAAGTGATTTGGAATTCATCTCTGAAACCTAGGTCAAAACCAGAAGTCAACAAAGTCAAAACAGGAATTCTGGAAAATCCCAAAACCTGGATTTTTGACTTTTTATCTAGACCTCAGATTGAAAATCTGACTTTGCCATTGCGTTCAGAACACCCAAATTAGCTATGGGTGAAATTTTGGAGGCATTTGGAAGTCATTGATTTTTCGTCGAATATTTTAATAATATTTAAATGCCCTAAATAATCAAATAATTAAATACTCATCGAAACAAAAATCCGAGTGCACCGTTGCGTTCCTCACCCTTCATTTAGCTAAGGGTGATTTATTGAGAATTTTTGGAAATTATTTAATAAGGTAAATTTGATTAATTAATCTAAGTATTATGAATTAAATAATAATATTTTAAATATATTTTAATCGGCCCGTTAGTTTAAACCTAACGGCGTTAGCTTATTCAGGCTCCTCCGTTTGATCAGACGGCGCCAAACCTGCGCCGTCTGATCGTTCCAGCCGTCCAAATCGGACGGCTGGCGTTCGTCGTCTCGGCTCGCTCAGGTCCGAGTTCCGCGTGTCGCGAAGGAGTCGCACGCGGCGAGCTCTGGTCGATGCGCTGGGCCATCCACTGCTTCTAGGATGTATTAAACTTAAATGAGAGTTCTACTCGAGTTTTCCTCACTCGTGCTCCACCGGTAGACCTAAAAATCACATTTTTGGTCATCTTCCTCGGCACTACAACTCCTCCTGGTACTTCCATTCATTATTTTTATTTGCTTAGAGTTTTTGTTTTAACCCTATCTATCGATTGCATAAGCTTGTGGACTCAATCGATCGAAGAAAATCTCGATCGATTGCGCCGTAGCGATTAGGGTTCGTCGGCTGTGACGAAGAAGAAGGCGAACCGTCCCCTTATTCCAGCCGTTGGATTCAAATCAGATCCAACCGTTAGATTTGGTTTGGATCTGATCTGATCCAATAATTTTCGAACCGGTTCAATCCTGACCGGTTCGCTTATCTTTCGGACCGGTCTAATATTTTTTTTTAGCAAATAAGTGGTGGGACCCGCAAGCCCAGTTGGCACGATCTCAAGCAGACACGTGTTTAATGTGTCGGCTGGATGTGGGGCCCGCAATGGCTCATCTGTCTCATTTGAGGCAAAGTGGGCCTCGAGCGCGTAGGGCTAGCCAATAAGGCTGTGCCGCGTGGCCTTCTTTCTGACGCGTCTGCCGTCTGGGTCCCACCTGCAGAACAAATATTAGATAAAGAATTAATTATATATTATATATATATGTAATTAATTATATCAGATTTAAGATGAGATAAATTAAGTATATTTATATCAAATCAAACAGCATAAATTTATCAAAACTTTAATAATAAACAGAATATTAGACTAATAATATTTGAATATAATAAACAATATAATTTATTCTGTTTATAAATAATAAAAATAAGGATTTAATTAATTTAAATCCTAAACTTTAAACATTAATATCATTACAAAATACATATCCAAATTATACAAATAAATATATTAAATTAATCAAAAAAATATGAGGAATTTATTGATGCCAAAATTTTTGCTGTAGGATCAATATTTTGCAAAGTGATTATTTAGGTTTAATTTAATTTAAATTAAATGTCACAAATCTTATTTAGCTCATAACTTTGTGTAGATTAATCCAAATATACCCAATATGGGTCTTAAAGTGATCAGAAAACCCTAAGGATTAATTTGATAGTATTTATCTAGCTGTTTGGATTAGTGTTTGCCTAATCACATTTAGGACCTAACCCTAATTAGGTCTTAATTTAGTCAAATTAGGTCCAAATTGAGCCTACCACATATCATTATAATCAGTGGGCTATTTGTAAACCATAGCAACTGATTTTGCTTAATTTGGACACTAATTGGCAAAGTTAGGATTTTTGACCCTTAATTAAGCATTCCTTAATCACCTTAAAACTCTAGATCTTGTATTGGCCATAGCTTGGCCAATACTTATCAGATTTTAGCAAATTTAGGTTCTATGGAAAGCTTAGGCAGTAAAGAACATTAAACTGAAAGAAAATTTAACTTTCACTTAATCAAAATTATTAAAATTGCCCTTATGAGTCAAATTCACCAATTTGATCTCATATGGCTTAATAATTGCCCAAAATTAACTTAGTTGCTGTCAAATCTTATATTAGACAGTAAGAAACACTTTCCAAAATAAAATTTTAGAATTTAAGCCCTAGATCAAATTTTGATCTTTTGAACCCTTAAGTAGGGGCAAAATGGTCATTTTGCCCAAACTTAGGGTTTAGCCTTTAAAAGCCCTAAATTCAGTTTCTAATCACTAAAATCAGTAAATAGAATGACTTAGAACTGAAATTAATCAAATTTAAGTCTAAATTAGGTTTTGATTAAAATCTCAGATTTTGCTTAGTAAAGAAAATTCCTAAGTCCCGAGTGAGTTTTTCTCATTCTTTAATCATTCTTAGACTCATCCTTAGGTCTTATAATATTAGTTAGGATGTGTGTCTTGAGAGATACTCTTAGTAATTAAGAGCCTCATTTCTTAAGATTAGGAATAGATCTTAAGTTAGAATTCATCTATTGAGTAAATTGGGTTACTCAATTAGGTGAAACCTTGAGTTTTCTAGTTTATAGATTTTCTTAGTTTATTAAATGATTATTTGATCTTTAACCTTTAGAACTAAGAATAGAGATCTATCCCAATGAATTTGATTTATCATTAGGATTTGCCTTAACCTAATCTGTGAGATTTGGGTTCTAAATCTTAGACCCTTAGATTATACCTTTAGATTAAGTGATTAGATCCCATCATCTGGAGTCTAATTCTTAATCTATTTCATCTTGATTTGGCTAATCAAGATGAGGTTGGGATGAATTAAATTACAAAACTAGGTCGATGATTTATTCATTTTAACCAAATAGTCGTCTTTTGATTAAGTTATGATTAGGACTTGGCCAGTCCTAATTATCTTCAACAAGTAGGATTCGTGATGCTAAGTTACAGAATGTATAAGAATTGATAATTCTGAAACTTATGTAACTTAGAGTAGATAGAATGAATAAAGTAGATAACAAAGGATATCACCTGTGTTTTTAGATAGAGTTTCTTGCACTTTGACTTTGATGCTTCGCATTCCTTGATTTTGAGCCTTATACCTTGAACATATATTATGTACTTAAGATATTTGGTAAATATCTTATGTCAATTTTGAACATTCATAAAAAGCATTGTGTTTTGTTTCACAAGTGGTTTGTAAGGTGTAGCTTGATTAGTATACCTCTTCGATCAACCCGTTCGGGGTCGGCAACCTTTCGAGGGTTTAATGTCCGACAGTCTATTGGCCATGCCTAGTTCGAGTGATAGGATGGATAGACTCTTGCCCTACTGACTACAGAGTCAGGATTCTGATATGGATATACTAATTCAAATACACTTACATTCAGTTCTGTCTTAGCTCATCAGGCTAAGAGTTTCAGTGATGTTCAGTTCAGAGTTTCTTAGCTCATCAGGCTAAGAATTGCTGAGTTCATATTCAGTTCAGATGACTTATATAGTTACTATAGTTTTAGTTTATAGTTACTATTTTACTAGTATATTCTGTATTTCAGCACTGTTTTACTTTCAGCTTTCCTGCACGTGTTTTTATATAGGATGCTAGTTTTACTTACTGTTTTCATATGCTCGCTTAGGATGTTAGTGTACTCAGTTTTATATTATTTGAATTTTGTATGTCACTTAGCATAATCTGTTTGAACATATGCATATTTAGGTTGTATTTTCTTACATTTTTACTTTTCTTTTACTTACCTGTTTGTGTTGCAGTTGCTTGGAGGAAGTTTGTATTACTTCCTATTTGTTTAGTTATAAACTATGGTTTATAATTTATTACAGTTCTTTTGTACGCTTTCCTGCACCTATTATGCTTAGTTCTGTTTATATGGTGATATCTTCTTAATTTAATAAAATTGCTGCCCTAAAATGTACTTAGACTTATTGTCTAACCAGATTTTTTTCTTTTGTTGGCTGGGGCCCTACCATTATGAAACTGATAATGGTAGGTTCTGAGTTTGTTGGTTTAGCAGATCCAGTGGAGAGTTTGCCATTGGAGGAGGAGTCTATTCCTGAAGATATGTAGCTTAGTTTTCTATTTTCAGTGAGGTTGAGAGTTTTTCTTTCAGTACTTTTAAGCTCATTAAATGTTGTAATAATACAGGATTTTATTTCTTTTTCAGTACTTTACTTATTCTGTATGGTTGTATTTATACAGTATTGGATGGATGTTATGTTTTATGCTTCCGCACTCTGAGTTCATGTATGATCATTTAGTGATAAATTCTGGGATGAATGGCAAAGTCCTTATTTAAGTTGGATTAGAACGTGTGTCTAATTCAATACTAAGTGGGGACTTTGTCATTTGGTGACCCCTCCACCGTAATCATTTTAACTTAAGGGTTAACAGGACCACGGCGGGGCAGGGCCGCCACATTATGGTTCTCATCGGAATCTAATTACGGATCTAAGTAGTCTTCCTAGGTATTATTAGGAGAATTTTGGGTTATTTAGAGTTCAAGTGAAGCCTATGTATATAAGAAAATATATGGGATATTTTTATGTATGAAGATAGAGACATCAACCATTATTTGGCTTGGTGGCCATTGTTGGTCTCCTTCAACCTAGAGTGAGAATGAAGTTTCCAGATGAGAAGAAGTTGATCGTGAGGCTTTGTAAGTGGTAAATCTTTCTTGTTCTTGTGAAGGTGAAGCATTATGTAACTCTATAATCATCTTGTTTATAGTGAATTTTTTTGTGTTGTATGGCTCTATGGTTTTTCCCATTTTTCGGTTTTCCACGTAAAATTTCATGTATTTGAATGCTTGTGTGGTTTATGCTGCGATTATTGTGCTGTCGTTTTATTATTTTGTGCTTGGATGATTTTTTTTATTGCTTGGTAACCACCAATGATATCAAATTCAGTTTTATTTTTGTGTGCACTAATAATTGGTATCAGAGAGATTATTCTAAGGGTTTACTATTTTAATGGGAGCAATGGTCGATAAAATGAGACACAAAATAGAGAAGTTTAATGATACAAACTTTGCTTTATGGAAGATGCAAATGGAGGATCTACTCTATAAAAAGAAGTTGTATTTACCACTCAATGGAGGTGACAAAAACTGACAACTATGTCTGATGATGATTAGGAGATTCTTGATAGACCCGTATTGGGTTTGATTCGTCTTTCATTGTCTTCTTTTGTTGCATTTAACATTATAAAAAAGAAAATAACTAAAGATCTCATGGCTGCTGGGGAGAAGGTTTTGAGAGTTTTTGAAGAGTACAAATCCATTGTATTCTTCTTTCTATTTTAATAGTGTAGTTTTTGCGGTGTGGCTTCATAGTTTTTTCACAATCTTATAGTTTTCCAGGTAAGTACCATGTTTTAGATGTTTTGTTTTTTTTCTTTGATGCTTGTTTTGCTTATTCTTCCAAAGGTGACAAGATCGACAGACCCTCAGTGCTACCACAACTAGTTCCTCGATGATTATAGATGATGAGGTCTGCAAAAGTTGTTAATATTCCCTAACAAACTTAATTTGAATTTCAAAATATTTTTTATTTTTCAACTTAATTTATACTTAATCTTAATTTTTTTGTGCCAGTTTTTTCCATAGGTGACTCAATAAGGTATACAAAGATACATATAATAAAGAGTGATTTTACTATATTTATATCATCATATAAATAATAAAATATAGAAAATATGATAATTTTATGTTTAAATATATGATTTTTGCAATGCATTTTTTATTTGAATCAAGGAATTAAAAACTGGACCGGACATTGAACCGCTAAGGCTAGAGATTCAAGGTTCGATGGTCGGACCTGGGTCGAACCAGAGGTCGAACCGTGATGATGTAATAAATAATATTTTAATTAAATAATAAAAAAATTAAAAATAAACTATTTAAAATTTAAATAACATTTGATTTTATATAATATACAAAAAAAATAAAAAATCATAAAGATGAAAATAATCACATTTAGAGATGCAATAATTCTGAAAATTGTAGTTTTGCTTATGATACTCTCATCTAATAAACATGATTGTAAAATATTAATTGATCTTTAGAGATGAAAATAATGATATTTATAGATATATTCTAAGAATTAAATAATAATTTAAAAAACTATTATTTTGTTTATCAATAATCACACTATTATACAATAAACTTGATGGTAAAATACCAATTGACCTTCAGAGAAGAAAAATGATGCTGGTTTGTTTAGGCAATAAGAGACGCATTCTAAAAATCAAGTAATAATTCTGAAAGTTGCTGCTATGCTTAACAAGTTATCATACTCTTATCCAGTTAAACCTTTATAGATGAACAAAATGGCAGGAAGAGATGCATTCTGAATATCAAATACTAATTTAGAAAGCTGCAGTTTTGTTTAGGTAATAAGAGATGCATTCTGTAAATCAAGTAATAATTCTAAAAGCTGTTGCTATACTTAACAAGTTAACATACTCTCATCCAGTGAACATAATGATAAAATATCAAATATTCAAATAATAATTAGAGCTAAAAATAATTATAATAATAGAAACATGTTGAATATCAAATAATAATTTAGAAAGCTGCTATTTTATTTAGGTAATAAGAGATGCATTCTGAAAATCAAGTAATAATTCTAAAACCTACTGATATGCTTAACAAGTTATCATATTCTCATCCAGTGAACATAATGATAAAATACCAAATGAAAATTATAGCAAAAAATGCAGGTAGTAATAGATGCATTCTAATTTTCAAATAATAATTTAGAAAGTTGCTATTTTATTTAGGCAATAAGAGATGCATTCTGAAAATCAAGTAATAATTATGAAAGCTGTTGTTATTCATAACAAGTTATCATACTCTCATTCAATGAACATAATAATAAAATATCAAATGACAATTATAGATGAAAATGCAGGCAGTAAGAGATGTAGTCTGAATATCAAATAATAATTTAGAAAGCTATTGTTCTGTTTAGGTAATAAGGATGCATCTTGTAAATTAAGTAATAATTCTGAACTGTTACTATTATTAACAAATTATCATGCTCTCATCCAGTGAACATAATGATAAAATACCAAATGACAATTAGAGATGAATATAATGATAGTAATAGATGCATTTTGAATATCAAACAATAATTTAGAAAGCTGCTATTTTATTTAGGCAATAAGAGATGCATTCTGAAAATCAAGTAATAATTCTGAAAGCTACTGTTATGCTTAACAAGTTATCATATTCTCATCTAGTGAATATAATGATAAAATACCAAATGAAAATTATAGCTAAATATGCAGGCAGTAATAGATACATTCTGATTATCAAATAATAATTTAGAAAGCTGCTATTTTGATCAGGCAATAAGAGATGCATTCTAAAAATCAAGTAATAATTATGAAAGCTACTGTTATTCTTAACAAGTTATCATACTCTCATTCAGTGAACATAATAATAAAATATCAAATGATAATTATAGATGAAAATGTAGGCAGTAAAAGATGTAGTCTGAATATCAAATAATAATTTAGAAAGCTGCTGTTCTGTTTAGGCAATAAGAGATGCATCTTGTAAATCAAGTAATAATTTTGAAAGCTGCTGCTATTCTTAACAAATTATCATACTCTCATTCAGTGAACATAATGATAAAATACCAAATGACAATTATAGATGAATATAATGATAGTAATAGATGCATTTTGAATATCAAATAATAATTTATAAAGCTGCTATTTTGTTTATGCAATAAGAGATGCATTCTGAAGATCAAGTAATAATTCTGAAAGTTGCTATTATTCTTAACATATTATCATACTCTCATCCAATGAACATAATAATAAAATTCCAAAATAATTAGAGATAAAAATGTAGGCAGTAAGAGATGTAGTCTGAATATCAAATAATAATTTAGAAAGCTGCTGTTCTGTTTAGGCAATAAGAGATGCATCTTGTAAATCAAGTAATAATTTTGAAAGCTGCTGCTATTCTTAACAAATTATCATACTCTCATTCAGTGAACATAATGATAAAATACCAAATGACAATTATAGATGAATATAATAATAGTAATAGATGCATTTTGAATATCAAATACTAATTTATAAAGCTGCTATTTTGTTTATGCAATAAGAGATGCATTCTGAAAATCAAGTAATAATTCTGAAAGTTGCTACTATTCTTAACATGTTATCATACTCTCATCCAATGAACATAATAATAAAATTCCAAATGATAATTAGAGATGAAAATGCAGGCAGTAATAGATGCATTATGAATATCAAATAATAATTTTGAAAGCTGATATTCTGTTTAGACAATAAGAGATATATTTTAAAAATCAAGTAATAATTCTGAAAGCTGTTGTTATTCTTAACAAGTTATCATACTCTCATTCAGTGAACATAATAATAAAATACCAAATGATAATTAGAGATGGAAATGCAGGCAGTAAGAGATGCATTCTGAATATCAAATAATAATTTAGAAAGTTATTGTTCTGTTTAGGCAATAAGAAATACATTTTGAAAATGATATTCTGTTTGGAACTTTAGAGTTTGGATACATAATAAGAATAGATCATCAAAGTTTGTATCAAAATTCAAATCATAACTAGCAAAATTAATCGACCCAAATGCCACAACATCATCTTTATCTACAAATTGGTCTATTTCGAGGGCACCTTCATCTAAAAATTTAACATTGTGTTAAATTTTTTTAAATACAATGCAATTAAGAAAATCAAACATAAATTTATAGACACTTACTAATAGTGTGTTTCATAAGTTTGTGTATTTTTAGTAGAAATAATAGGGATATCATCATTTTTGTAAATTTCTTTTTCCAACTCTCCCAAATTAAGTTATGTGCTCGGTTCTTCATCCACAACCCAAAAATTAAAGGAATCAATACATGTGTAATCTAAAGGATCATAACTCCATTTTTTGGAACATAACCTACAAATGTTAAAAATATAATAAAAAGAAGGAATATAACTTCCAAATTATTATTTTGTACAAATTATACCTATTTCTTAAATTCATATTGTACTGAACATAAACAAGATCATTTAATCTTTGATGCTCTAAATGATTCCTTCGCTTTGTATGAATTTGTTCAAAAACACTCCAATTTCTTTCACATCTAGACGATGAAGATGTTTGGCTAAGAATACGAATAGCTAAATTCTATAGATTTGGAGCACTTGATCCAAACATTCGTCACCACTCATCTATAATTTAAGCAATTAACATTTAAATTTAGATAAACATACCTGCTTCATATTATCATAAACCTTTAAATTTAAAATAACATACCTGGCTACATCTCCTTGGCTGATGATAGTGCAATTGGCTTACCAAAACTCTCTAAATTATCATGATATAATCTTACTTCATTCATTACATCCTTCGGTTTGCTATAACATGCTTATTTCCAACTAACTCTACTAGGCCTTGCATGACTTCAGGTTTGTTGCAATAATTATCATGATCATACTGAAATTGATGGTTTAGATAATATGAAGCAGAATGAATTCCTTAGCGAAGTTGCCCATCCCATCTCTTCTTGATGATATCAGTGTACGGCTTATAAAGCCTCTAATTATTTCTAAACATTTTTTTAATTGTCATTTTTGCTCTATGCATGCCCTCATAAACATAGCTCATATATGGTTTCTCATCAGCATCAACAATTCGTAGTAATCTAATAAGAGGCCCACATATTTGCGACATAATTAAACAATCACTCCAAAATCTTTTATCCAAAATAATAGAAGATGCTTCTTTTCCTTTAAGAGTTTTTGCAAGCTTTGAATCTGTGTACTCCCTACACATAATAAAAACTTGCAAATCATGCTTATGAGCATGTGTAATATAATAAAAGTTGTTGCAAAACGAGTTGCCCCGGGACGGATAATTTCCCGCCACATAGGCCTTTTTTGTAGCCAGGCTAATACAAATGTATGATTATAAACAAACAAAGTAACCTTTGAAGCTTTTTGGCCAGCTCATCAACATGTCCCATAGAAGCTATATCTTTAAGAATTAAATTCAAACAATGTGCAGCACATTGTGACCAATATATATTACCATATCTTTTTTGAAGAAGTTCAGCCGCTTTCTTATAGTTGGCTGCATTATCAGTTATTAATTGAACAACATTTTCTGGCTCAACCCATTCGACAACTTCAAAAAATAAATCACATAATGTATTCACATTTTTTGTTATATCAGATGCATCGACAGATTTCAAAAATGACAAGCCACGTGGACAATATACAAGAAAATTGATCAATATTCTATTTCTATTATCTGTCCACCTATCTGCTATTAATGTACAACCTATTTCCTTCCAATAATATTTACAAGATTCAACTAGTAATCTGCACTCCTCCTTGCAATCTCTTAACAAATTTACCATTTCATCATCATCCGTCATTGTCTCACATTACAAAATTAATAAAAAGTAACTGCACATGTGTTTAAGTTATTAAGAATAGCATGCTAGCAGCAGCTTTCAGAATTATTACTTGATTTTCATAATGCATCTCTTATTGTCTAAACAAAATAGCAACTTTCAAAATTATCATTTGATATTCATAATACATCTCTTACAGCCATTATTTTCATCTCTAATTATTATTTAGTATTTTATCATTATATTCACTGGATGAGAGAGTGATAACTTGTAAAGAATAGTAGCAGCTTTCAGAATTATTACTTACTTTTCAGAATGCATCTCTTATTGCCTAAACAGAATAACAGCTTTCTAAATTATTATTTGATATTCAGAATCATCTCTTGCTGCCATTATTTTTAGAATGCATAGCAGAATATATCTGTAAATGCCATTGTTTGCATCTCTAATAGTCATCTGGTATTTTACCATCATGTTCACTGGATGAGAGCATGATAAGCAAAATAGTAGCTTTCAGAATTATTATTTGATTGTCAGCATGCATCTCTTACTGCCATTATTTTTATATTTCTTCACTACATATCAATTGATATTTTACCATCATGTGATAACTTGATAAGCATAACAGTAGATTTTAGAATTATTATTTGTTTTTTAGAATACATCTCTTACTGTCATTATTTTCAATTTTCATCTCTAAAGGTTAATTAATATTTTACAATCATATTCACTAGATAAGAGTATGATAATTTGATAAGCAAAATAATTATCATTGTTTTCATCATTGTAAAAATTAGAATTGTGAGACTCAAGACTCATTGCCTCGGTAAGAAGCACGACGGAGCCCATGACCCTTCGGGGATCTTATCATAGTAGTATCAAATAGTGAGTATCTGTTATTCAGCTAAGACCAAGGGGACAGCGTTCCAAATCAAAGAATGTGGCCCCTATTTTATCATCGTCCGTCATGGTCTCACATTAAAAAATTCATCAATATCTAAAGTCTAAAGCTTAAAATCTAAACTAAACTAACTATCTATATTTAAAGATGAAAATTAAATAATACTTTTTGGAACTACACCTTTGCTTATCATAATCTCATCTAATAATCATAATCATAATCATGGGAACTTTAGACTTTAGAGATGAAAATAATGGCTACTATTTTGCTTGTTAATTTAAAAGAATCTCATCTACTGAACCTGATGGTAATATATCAATTTACCTTTATAGATGAAAATAATGGCATTTATAAATACATTCTAAAAAATAAACAATAATTTAAAAATTGATGTTTTGCTTATCAGTTATCGCACTATCATACAATGATCATGATGGTAAAATACCAATTGACCTTCAGAGAAGAAAAGTGCTATTGTTTTGTTTAGGCAATAAGAGATTAAGAGATGCGTTCTATAAATCAAGTAATAATTTTGAAAGTTGTTACTATTCTTAACAAGTTATCATACTCTCATTCAATGAACATAATGATAAAATATCAAATGACAATTAGAGATGAAAATAATGACCGTAATAGATGCATTCTGAATATCGAATAATAATTTAGAAAATTGCTATTTTGTTTAGGCAATAAGAGATGCATTCTGAAAATCAAGTAATAATTCTGAAAGTTACTGCTATTCTTAATAAGTTATCATACTCTCATCTAATGAACATAATGATAAAATACCAAATGACAATTAGAGATGAAAATACAAGTAGTAATAGATGCATTCTGAATATTAAATAATAATTTAGAAAATTGCTATTTTATTTAGGCAATAAAAGATGTATTTTGAAAATCAAGTAGTAATTCTAAAAGCTGCTGCTATTCTTAACAAGTTATCATACTCTCATTCAGTGAACATAATAATAAAATATCAAATGACAATTAGAGATGAAAATACAGGCATTAAGAGATGTATTCTTAATATCAAATAATAATTTAGAAAGCTGTTGTTCTGTTTAGGCAATAAGAGATGCATTCTATAAAGCAAATAATAATTTTGAAAGCTGATGCATTCTTAACAAGTTATCATAATCTCATCCAGTGAATATAATGATAAAATATCAAATGACAATTAAAGATAAAAATGAAGGCAGTAAGAGATGGATTCTGAATATCAAATAATAATTTAGAAAATTGCTATTTTATTTAGGCAATAAGAGATGCATTCTGAAAATCAAGTAATAATTCTGAAAGTTGTTGCTATTCTTAATAAGTTATCATACTCTCATCCAATGAATATAATGATAAAATATCAAATAAAAATTAGAGCAAAAAATGCAGGCAGTAATAGATGCATTCTGATTTTTAAATAATAATTTAGAAAGTTGTTGTTTTGTTTAGGCAATAAGAGATGCATTTTGAAAATCAAGTAATAATTATGAAAGCTGCTGTTATTCATAACAAGTTATCATACTCTCATTCAGTGAACATAATAATAAAATATCAAATGATAATTATAGATGAAAATGCAGGTAGTAAGAGATGTAGTCTGAATATCAAATAATAATTTAGAAAGCTACTGTTCTGTTTAGGCAATAAGAGATGCATCTTGTAAATCAAGTAATAATTATGAAAGTTATTGCTATTCTTAACAAGTTATCATACTCTCATCCAATAAACATAATGATAAAATACCAAATGATAATTAGAGATGAAAATAATGGCAGTAATAGATGCATTCTGAATATCGAATAATAATTTAGTAAGTTGCTATTTTGTTTATGCAATAAGAGATGTATTTTGAAAATCAAGTAATAATTTTAAAAGCTACTGCTATGCTTAACAAATTATCATACTCTCAAATCTTATCCAGTGAACATAATGATAAAATACCAAATGATAATTAGAGATGAAAATACAGGCAGTAAGAGATGTATTCTTAATATCAAATAATAATTTAGAAAACTATTAATCTATTTAGGCAATAAGAGATGTATTCTATAAAGCAAGTAATAATTCTGAAAGCTGATGCTATTCTTAACAAGTTATCATAATCTCATCCAGTGAACATAATGATAAAATACCAAATGACAATTAAAGATGAAAATAAAGGCAATAAGAGATGAATTCTGAATATCAAATAATAATTTATAAAGCTACTATTTTGTTTAGAAAATAAGAGATGCATTTTGAAAATCAAGTAATAATTCTGAAAGCTGTTGTTATTTTTAATAAGTTATCATACTCTCATATAGTGAACATGATTTTAAACTAGCAATAAACCTTTATAAATGAAAAAAATTATAGTAAGAGATGTATTCTGAAAAATAAATAATAATTCAAAAAATTGCTATTTTGCTTAGTAAGTATCTATCATACTCTTATCTAGTGAACATGATGGTAAAATACCAATAGACCTTCAGAAATGAAAATTAAAAATAATGGCATTAAAAGATATATTTTGAAAATCAAATAATAATTTAGAAACCTGCTATTTTATTTATAAAAATCTCATATATTAAACATGTCTGTAAACTATAAATGGACCGTTACATATGAAAATAATGACAACAAGAGATGCATGCTGAAAATCAAATAATAATTTTGAAACCTGCTGTTTTATTTATCATGTTCTCATCCAGTGAACACGATATTAAAATACCAATTGACCATTAAAGATGAAAATAATGGCAGTAAGAGATGCATTCTGAAAAATAAGCGTTACTTCTAAAAACTCTTATATTGCTTATCGCACTTTTATCTAGTAAATATGATGCTAAAATTACTAATGGGAACTTTAGACTTTAGAGATGAAAATAATGGCTGCTATTTTACTTATCAATTTAAAAGAATCTCATCTACTAAACTTGATGGTAACATATCAATTGACTTTTAGAGATGAAAATAATGATAGTAAAATACGCATTCTCAAAAACAAATAATAATTCTGAAAAGTGAAAACTGCTATTCTGCTTATTAAGTTATCATACAGTTCATACTCTCATCTAGTAAATTATGAATATAATGGTAAAATATCAATTGATCTTTAGGGATGAAAATTGAAAATAATGACAGTAAGAGATACATTCTAAAAAATAAATAATAATTCTGAAATATACTGTTATACTTATCAAGTTATCATACTCTCATAGTCTCATGTAGTGAACATGATGGTAAAATATCAATTGATCTGTAATGAAGAAAATAAAAAATAATGGCAGCAAGAGATGCATGCTGAAAATCAGATAATAATCTTGAAAGCTACTGTTTTGCACTTTTGCTTATCATGCTCTAATTCAGTGAACACGATGGTAAAATATGAAATAACCGTTATAAATAAAAACAAGGGCATTTACAGATACTCTCATCTAATAAACATGATGGTTAAATAGTACTTGACCTTCAGAAGAAATAAAAATAGCAGTAAGATACGCATTCTAAAAAGTAAATAATAAATCTAAATTTTGTTGTTTTGTTTATCAAGTTATCATGATTCATACTCTCATCCAGACATCCAGTGAATATGATGGTTTAAAACGTTAAATACCAAATGACCATTAAAGATGAAAAGTCAAAAATAATAGCAGTAAGATATGCATTTTGAAAAATAATGAACCAACCAAGCAATCGATCACCGATGAAGCCAGCCAGCAAACGACGAGGACACGAGAAAAAGCCGAAATGCAGAATAGGTTAAGAAGAAAATGACGAGGCCACGAGGAGTCAAGGTCTTAGGGATTAGGACTCGCATCGCATCATCGATCTCTACCATCGGCGTTAAATCGCACGCTTCTCGTGGGATTTAAAAGAACCGGACAGTTCTTTAAAAATCGGTATGGTTTTATGGTTCGACGGTCGAACCGTAAAACCGGCCGGTTTAACTCCGGTTCAATTTAAGCCGATTTTTTTCCTCCGAATCGGATCGGTAGACCGACCGGTTCGCAGTTGAACCGATTGAACCGGCCGGTCTGGTCCGATTTTTAATTCCTTGATTTGAATACATATTAAAAAATATAAAAAAGAATTTTTCATAAGAACTTTAACAATTTTTAAGGTATAAAATATTTTTAAAAATTTTCAATACATAAATCTTGATGAGATGATTTTTAAAATATGAAAAATAGTATATAATTATAATTTGTATGTAAAATATATATTTTTTAATATATTTACATATAAAAGTGAATTTAATAATGTTTTTTATGAGATAAAAATTATTTATATTTTTGTGAGTTATTTAAGAGATATCTAAAAATTGTGTATTTAATAGTAAGAATATGAATTGCAAATATTATAATATCATTCATTAGTTTTCACACTAATAAATCATTTTTTATTAATAAATGGGGGTTTTATATTAAATTTTTTCTTTTATATTCTTTTTTAATAAGGGGAATGACAAATTATGTTTTGCATCACTTTCAAGAATATAACTGGCGGGACCCACATGCGGATGTTTTTTTGGCCGTCCATTTGGATTTTGCGACTGTGCGATCGAGTTTTTCTTTTTGGGCCGGCTGAGTAATTAATTTATGAAAGGAAAATGTTTAAATCCCCAATAAATACTTTAAATTTTTTTTTAAGTAATATTTATTTTGACTATTCAATCTCAATTATTATTAGTTAAATATTAATTTTAAATACTTTAATAATGATAAGGTATCCATGGAGATATATTTTGTGATATTGTAACAGCTCCCTTTATGAAAAATATTATTCAGCTCTTAAATAATTCCTAAGAAATTAGATGATAAAAATTTGTATATGTATTTTTTAGTGATCCGTCGCACAAAAGTTCATCGAATGTTTGATTTATAAGAAACAAAAATATATTTTGTATTTTTAGGAATTTTTTAAAAATAATTTATGAGTTGTGTATCAAAACCCTTGCTTTATTTGAGCAAGAGAGATATTTTGGTATGGATTGATACACTCAAAGAAAGTAAAATGCTCATCATTTGCTATCTTTTTGGTTTAGTTGGTATAATGGTGAGTTTAGGGAGTGATTAGCAAGATTATACAAGTATTTATATGGAATCATAAGACCCTAACCTTCCTTCAACTTCATCTTCTTATCTTTCAACCTCTTTGAAAATTTAAATGAAGAATTCTAAGGAAGCCTCTCAAAGAAAATATCTTATATTTAGGGTTGGGGATTGTTTTTCTTCCAACAAGACCAGTAATTTGTGTAGGGTTTGAGGAAGATGGGGGTGACTCGAACAAGCATTAAGAAAAAATAATGGGATATGAAATATTTGATTACCATGATATTGATCTATTATCAATGTGATAATCGAAGAAGAGAAAGAAGAAAAATAATATGCTTGTGGAGAAAGAAACATAAAAAAACTATCAAAATATTCATAAAATATTTTTTCATAATAATCTAAAATAGTATCTTATAAATAGATAAATTAATTAATCTTGATTGACAAAGAGTATACATAAATTTGAAATGTGTGAGTGTGGAGTTATAGAATTGTTATGTTGAATCTCTTATTATTCTTTTAATCATATATTAGTCCAAGTGTGAGATTTAGATGTCCTATAGTTTTTAATAAATTTCAAAATTCCTAATACTATAGATGGAAATGTTCTCCCTTTTTGATAGAACTCTAGGTGTGATATCAACAAATGAAATTGACAATTTAAATTAGATACCTTATTGCAAAACTACCCAACTTTCAATTCTAGTTTAAGAACTTAACTTATGATATTCATACCCAATATATAAATTCTAAATCCTATAGACTGCTTTTAGATGTAGCAATTACTTGAGAAATACTATGGGTAACATGTTCTTTGAATAGAATTTTAATAGCATCAGATTTTGAATTCAGAGTTATTGATGTGTCTTGGGATATTAGATTCAATCATAAATTTTGAATAGCAGCAACAATATCTTTAAATTTTTGAAGTTCTCTAGTGTAACAACTAAGGTTGTTACTCAGTTTAATTTTAGCTTAATCGTATCTCAATTATCTTTATGTTAAGTTCATCTAGCCATTAGAATCAATCCCTAAATATTTGGTGCGATTCGAAGCTAAATCAAATATTTTGGATTATTTTAATATTTAATTAATTAGAAAATTGAGGTATTTATTTTGACCTCGAAATTGAAATCCAACTTCGTCGTTGCGATCCTCACCCCCAAATTAGCTAGGGGTGATGTTTTGGACTCATTTGGAAGTCGTCAGATTTTAGCGAATATTTTAATATAATTAATTACCCTAAAAATAGAATAATTAAATAATTGTCGGAACTGAAATCTGACTTTATCGTCAAATTCCTCACCCCCAAATTAGTTAGGGGTGAAATTTTTGGGATTTTTTGGAGAGCGTTCCTTAAATATGAATTTTTAAATAATTAAAGAAATAAATAATTATTATTTTCAAATTATTTCCTATTTTCTATTTTCCTGCCTGGCTTCCCCCTCTCCCTCATTCAGCGCCTCTCCCCCATCGCACGCAAAGGAGCAGAGCTCCATCTCCTCAGGCCATGCCCCCTATCTTATATAGGACATGCCCCCCATTTCCCTTCCTCCTTCCTTTAAGAAGGAATCTCATCCCCTTCTTCTTCTTCTTGCTAAAGCTTCCTCCTCTTTCCCTCCATTGTTGCCCTCTTTCTAAAGAAGAAGAAGTTCAGCTCCTCTCTAAGGTCTTGAAGAAAATAGAGTCCTCTTCTTCCTCCTTCCTCTCCTAAAGGCTAAGGTACCCATTTATTCTTCTTCCTTGTCTTCTTCATGTTACTATTATGCTATTTGTATCTTTAAGAGATACATAATTATATTTGGAAGCTATTGAGGCTCATTAAGGCATCATATTACTTTGAAAATCTCATAGCTCTATTTTTTGTCCATTTTGTATACCCGAACCTTTAACTCTATCGTTCGTATAGTTAGAATAATCCGTTTGTGCCAATTTTGGTATCGATGGAAAGGTATCGGAAAGAACTTTCCATTGATGCATGGCACTGCTCATGAAATGCTCTGAATTGAGAGTATTTGTAATAACCTAAGATGTTATCTTAGTTAATTAAGACTAATCTTAGTCCAAATCATGATCCTAAGTCTTAATCAAGTTAGTAGGAGTCATCCTCTGTAACCTAGTTCAAATTAAAAGTCAAATAAATCAAATCTTGATTTCTTGGAAAATTCAGAAACCCTAAAATTTGATATGTCTAAAATAACCTCAGATCAAAAAATGGACTTCGCCATTTCTCTCAATGCCCCCAAACTAGTTAGGGGTGGACAAGATCCTTAGTTTGAGATGTAAACTGCGACCGAGTTCTGCCTCTTATCGTAGTGCGCTTCGATAAGTGCAGTTTAAGCAAACTTAAGTATCTCAAGTCATTTTGCGTGGAACACTAAGTATGCTGGTAATTAGGTTATTTAACAGCTTAGCTTGAGATATAAAGGGTGACGGGATTCTGCCTTCTATCGAAGTGCGCTTTGATATGTGCAGTTTAAAACAAGCTAAGGGTTAAATCCACCTTTCTTGGAAACACGCTAAATATGTGTATACAACCTTCCCAACTAATGATTTTTAAGTAAACTCTCAACTTTAACCAATTATCAAATTAGAATATTGGAGTCAAAATCCTTCATTTTGATAGGATTCTGCACAATGGAGACCTTCAATTCAATATCGAATTTCAAAGTATTTCTGAATTTTTGGATTTATCTCATGTAGCCTAGAAGCATGAGCATGAGCATAAGCATAATTTTTTAGTATCATTAATCATGTATGAGTATTAGTGATGATTTATCGGTTACAGAATGTTGCATACATTGACTGAGGAATTTCAGAATGCATCGGCATTGCAGTTCCCAACTGGATGTATGTATACATTGGGCCGTATGACTCATAGCAGTTCAGTGATATTTTAGCTGCATATCAGTAGCATGCAGTATTGTGGCATATTCAGATACACAGTTTTAGTGGCATACATCATAGTTTTACATCCCTATTACTCAATTTCAGATCCATTACTATTTTTGTTTACTTTCAGTATTCAATTTTTAGTACATCTTTACTTTACTTTAGTTTTGTATAATTTTATATAGTTTTATACTTTGAGTTATATTACAATTTTTCTGCATATTTATTTACATTATGTAAATGTTAAATGAATAACTAGAACTATTTAGATTAGTTTCGATGTGTTAGACTTATTGTCTAACACGGGGTACTTTTGGGATCCGGCAATTTGCTAGATCTTGAGCAGTATATTGAGCCAAGTTAGGAAGACACTCCAAAGATTTTGGAGGAGCCTGTGGAGCACTAGTGGACTCTTCCCTAGCCTTACTTTTATGCTTAGTTTATTTTAGTTCAATACTTAGCTTTTATATCTATATTTCATTAAACTGTTTGTAATAATTCTAGAAGTATTTTCTTTTTTTTTCTAAGATGAATATTTCATACAACTTCTGTGATAGATGTTTGCTTTAAGCTTTCGCACTCTATTATATACTACTTATACTTAGTATTGTGATGTGATCAGTATACTAGAAATGTTGATATCTTATATATATATATATATATTATATTTCTGAAGTGTTTTATATCCAATGTATGTATTGGTCTAATACTTAGGATAAAAATACTACTCTTATCTTAAGTACTAGCTCTCAACCCTCATTGAGGCTAAGTCAACATCTCTTCATATGGGATTGGTTACAGCTATTCGGGGAGATGGGATATTCCTCCCCGAGTGGCGCGCCGCTCCGCCGCCGATCTGTTTTACCTTTTGCGTGTGGCGACGGGGCGGGGCGCTACAATCTAGGACTAAGATATTTACCTGTTAAATGGAAATTAGGATGATGAACATCAAGTTGGAAGACTAGAGTACCTTAAGAGCTAGGGTTGATGTGATCCCTAGAAATACTGTGACCTAAAATGAGCAATAATTAACCTAGAATTAGTAACTTTGAATAACTTCTTAGAAAGGAAATATTAATCTTAGCCAATTGTTAATGTTAAAATTGAGATATGTTTATGAATTACATATAGCATCTATACTTACAATTATTTTGTCATTTGAATAACACTTGATTAAATTACTATTTTCTAAAATCATATTATTATTCTATTATACTTCAATTAACTTAGAGATTTTTGATGTCTAAATTAATTGGGGCTTGATTATCCCTAATCATTAGAATAAATAATTAAAAAAGAAATACTAAATATCACATGATTTACAATAATTTAAAAATCCTTGAAATGCTACAATGCATTGAGACTAAATTCTTGAATTCATTCATTAAGACATTGTGAATAAAAATTAAACATTTAAATATACTTCTGTGGGGTTTCATCTTGCCTACTAATGAGAAAATTTGGGAGGTTGTCAAGAACTTCAAGCCTAATTCTGGCCCAGGTCTTGATGGATTTTTGGGGGAGTTTTATGTTAAATTTTAGCATATTATAAAAAATGACATTCGTAATACCATTAAATAATTCTTTTCCAACATTCCATTGCCTAAACTTTTCACCCACACTATGCTCATGCTTATTCTTAAAAAAGATAAAGCAATTGGTGGGCTAATTTCATACCTATCAGTCTTCGTTCAACCTTCAACAAAATCATAACAAAAATTATGGCCAACAGATTGCAATATATCCTTCTCAAGATTACTGAACGTAACCAATATGATTTTGTTTTGATAAGAAAAATTCAAGATAATATTTTAGTAGCCCAATAATTATGTCATGGTCTTAAGCACAAAAGTTGGGGGAATAATTTTATTATAAAGCTTGATCTTGAAAAAACCTTCGACAAAATTGTCTAGGAATTACTTTATAACCTACTTAAAATCTATGGCTTCAAGATTCTTTTGCTGATAAAATTAATTTTTTTATTTCTAACAATAGATTCTCCATTCTTATTAATGGTCATTCTCAAGAGTTTCTTAAATTAGAAAGGGGTCTTTGTCAAGGTGACCCAATTTCCCTCATCTTCATCATTGATATGAACTATTGGTCCTTCAATATCAATAACACTTTTCAAAAGGATCACTCTCTCGACTATATCATTGGTGGAAAATTTATGGCATCCCACCTCGCTTCTGCTAACAACATTATTCTTTTCATCAAGGGGGATCTCTGTTCCATCAAGAAAATTAGGAATTTGATTAACATCTTAGAAGAAGACTCGGGCCTCACTATCAATGCTCTCAAATCATAATTTTTCATAAATGATAAAAGCCTTTCCTATTAATGCAATTCCATCTCTAACCTTTTAGGTTTTTAAAAAGGAAAAAAAACCCTCAAATATCTTGGCATTCCCATCTGCTGGTTATAACCAAAACTCTCACTACAAAGACCTCATGGAAATCATTTTTAGAAAACTTAGAGACCAGGAGTATTGTTTTCTTTCCCAATCTAGTAGACTTGTCCTCCTCAAGTATGTGCTCAATACTATCCCACTTTATTGGCTTGAGGTTTCCTCTTCCACCAATCATGTTAAAAATAAAATCAATAAAATCCTTAACAAATTCCTATGGGTACACCCTAGAGGATCCAAACTTATCTGGTGTAATTGGGCACAACTCACCTTCCCTATTAATGAGAGGGGTCTTGGAGTTAGAAGCTTAGACTCTCTTCATAAAGCTTTCTCCTTAAGCTTATGGTGGAGGTTTTGAACCTCCAATTCACTTTGGGTCTCTATTTTAAATGCAAAGTACTGTTCTACCACTCATCCAACTATTTTCAAAAACAAAATTATTGACTCTCAAATTTGGAAGCATATGCTTGACTCTAGATATTTAATTGAACTCTCTCTCTCTCTCTCTCTCTCTCTCTCTCTTGGGTTCAAAAGGATTCCACCTTATCCTTTTAGTTTGATAGATGGAAATATTCTGATATTCTAAGTGATAGATGCATTGTTACTTTGCCCAAACTCACCTTGGGTGACCTCTTCTCGAGCTCTGCATGCTAGAAACTTATTCTCTACACTTTATCCTTCATGCTGACATCACTAACTCAGTTTCTAGTTCCATCCCCACCTTCCACCCTCACAAACTTGTCAACTCCCTTTATTGTGATCTCAACTTGATTAGGCTTTTCAAGTTGTGGAATACATGTAGACACACTAATGATAGCTCTTTACCCACTTGGATGTGGCACAAATCAATCTCTACTCTTACTAGCCTCTTCATCTGGAAGGTGTTCAAGAACTTTAGTAGTACCGATGATAAGATACAACTTTAGGCTATCATCTTGCCTCCAAATGTTATTGTTGACACAACCAAGAATGCCTTCTTCACATATTTTTAAAGTGCAAAGTTGCTCAGGATATTTGGAATGCTTTTCACATCATACAGTTCCCTTCAATCTATGACAATATTCTTCTTTTTTTAAACATATGGAGGGCGCACTCCCCTAAAAAGCTCCACATTGGGCACCTCATTAATATCTTAGTTATTGGAATATCTGGAGCACCAGAAACAATTTTAAATATGCTAACACTCCTGTCATCTCCTCTTAGATATTTATTACACAACTATTAGTATTTACATTACAATTAAAGCTTACCCTAAGGAGTTATTTATTTAAAATAACCTGAAATATAATCTTAATAACCTTTTCAACACCTTCTCCTTACTATGATAGCTTTGGTTGGTTTTCATCTTGGGCTATTTTTGCTGCTATATGCAATTTTTTTTATCTTTCCTTCTAGCTGGAGATTTGTTTTGATTTGGCTTTATTTTATTCATATTTTGAGTTGGAGGATTGCTTTGTTCTTGTATTGGCCTAAGTATTTTATTTTGATATATATTTGGATGGCTATTGGTATTTCTGTTACCCTGTGGATGCTACATTGTTGTTTTTATCGTAATACTATTTTGACCGCTAACTATAGTATTGTGACATGCGATTGATTTGATTGGTTGCTACTCTTCCGCTGGGATTCGTAGTTTTTGTCAGATGGTCACTCTTGATACTGCCACTGGTAGTAGCCCTTTTAGCTATATCCCTTGGAATTTATGAGGTCTCGGCAGTTCTATATATGGTAACCTGCATCATGATATTGTTTGGTTCACTTTTAGAGCAGCTTGCACCTCCTCGATTGATATGATTTGCCACTGTTCATGGTTGGCGCCCCACTGTAAAAGCCCCGTCTTATCCTTAAACTGTATGATTAGAAGTAGATTCCGGTACATGTTTTGCTGTAGATTTATTGCAGATCCCACTGTTGGCTGGTATAAGCCAATTTCGTTGTTTTCAGCCGAAATCTGTTCTCCTCTTGACATTTGGTAGGAATGGAAGGATAGCTTTGTTGAAGGTCTTCTATTTTGGAGATTCGCTTGTGTGTTGTATCCCTATTTTTTGTTTATGACGGTTATGCCGTTTGTTGCTTTTTGGCTGCGGGTGCACCTGGAATCAGGTTACAACCATGCAGGGCTGCTTTGGTTTGTTCTTGCTTTCTCTATGCGCAGGTGCACTTGGCTTTTTCAAGAGACAGAAATCATTAATTCTGTTTTAATTGTTTATATTGTTTAGTAAACTAAGAGAAACTCTTAATCGCAGATTAAAGCATCGCAGTCCTTATTATTATAATCAATTTAATACCCAACACTGCTGTTCCCCTTTAAGTAACAAAACAGCTTATTTTGTACGTTCGGCTAGAAAATAAATTTGAAGTAGAATTTTCTTCCATGTACATCTCTTAAGAGCACAAAATTTGTCTTTTGCTAGTAAATTATTTGATTGATTACTTTTAAATTTCTTCACCAGCTGTTGATCGCATCTAATCCATAAGAAAAAATAAAATATTTAGTTAAGTAAAACTTAAGTTGAATTTAGAAACGGCCCAAACTTTAGGCATCTTTTTGATGATTTTGTAATTTCTTTAAGTAGTTGTTTAATACATATATCCTTTATAAGCTTTTATATAATATACTTTAGTGATATTCATAGTTAATTAGTATTATAGGTAGTTTATTGGTGCTATTTTTATAAGAAATTGATCCTCAACCTAACATGTATTGATTGTGCTTTGGATTGTGTGCTAACCTATTCATAGGTTGACATGTGTCCAAATTTGTTAAAACAATAAAGGCTGCTAACTAAGCATATTTTATGAGATAACATACTATAACTAATAGATAAGCATGTATTGAAGGTTAACAGCCTTAGAATAACGTGCATATTAACTTCACTCTCTCACCTTTGACAAACAATTTATTCATGGGATTGTCGATCTTCAAAATGTTGCTTCCTTTTATGCTACCTTTGTTTATGCATACAATTCTCATATTGAGAGAACTTTTTTGGGATAATCTTGAATGATTGTGGTAGATTTCAACAGTGGCATATTTGATATGGAAACAAAAGAAGGGAAAGCATTAACCACTTGCCCAACCACTAATTTCAATACTTCTATTTTTTAAAACAGCTTGAAGACCTCTCCTCTTAAGTAGCCTAATGACCTCATCTTGGTAAAACTTGACCAAATTCTTGTCAATGCCTCATGGAAGCATTCCTTTCCAACTTCTAGCTACAACATCATGCTGCCATGTCTAACCACTCTCCTCTAGCTCTTTAGCTCTATCCCAGGGTGTTCGAGGGTACAATCTCTATGCATGAACAAATTGTAGAATTGAGATAACTACAATGAAGCGGTTCATAACTTGGAGAAAGCATTGTCATGGGGATCCTCTAGAAATCCTAACTTCCAAACTTAAGGAAGTTAAAATTCATCTATCTCAACTCAATGATTCCAAAAATCATTTTGTGGTATACAAAAAAGAATTATATGATATGCTTTGAGTATATCCCCACGATCAATCAACAACTGATGCAATGGTATACTAAGAAATTGATATCCTCAAATCTCATCACATTCAGCAACTCATTTGGCTTAAATTCATCTATCTCAACTCAATGATTCCAAAAAATCATTTTGTGGTATACAAAAAAGAATTATATGATATGCTTTGAGTATATCCCCACGATCAATCAACAACTGATGCAATGGTATACTAAGAAATTGATATCCTCAAATCTCATCACATTCAGCAACTCATTTGGCTTAAACAAAGGGCTAAGTTTAAATGGCTCACCACGAGAAATGATGACATTGAGTTTTTATATAAGCACATAAGCAATAGATGTGATTTCATCTTCATTTGATCCTTAGACATTATTGATAACCCAAGCAGGCTAATTGATCACGCAATCTCTTATTTTTACAATGTCTTCAACAAAAATGATGCTAACTCTTCAATGTGTTGTCAATGGCGTCTCATTTAAATCTCTACACATGGATCGATAACTGCAACTCAATTTCTTCTAACCATATTTTGTATTTTTCTAAAATCTATTGATCACAATGTTTCTTCGAGTCCAGGAGACTTGTATGTTGATTTTTTTATTAAGACTTAGTAATTAGCCTCTCACATCAAGCCCTAGTTGCCCAATATCATTGAGAAATATCAAATTGCCATTTTTATTGAAGGAATATATCTAATAAGATCAATTTGGCCACAAATTTTACACCATTTTAATAAAACAAGGAACATACGTTTGTGTCAAGATTGACATTAAGAAAATTTTGATCATGTCAAATGGAATTTTATTGCCTTGGATGTTAAACCTAAGATTTTCTAGATATTTGAATACATTAGTTTGAGCCAGCATTTTTAATATTCACTTTTCTATTATTATCAATGGATATTAAGAGGTTACTTTTGTACCACAAATGGATTACGACAACAATGCCGTTTATCTCCCTATCATCTCACAATCGTAATGAATGGCTTTGCTTGTTCCAAATTATGTTGTTTGCAATGGATATTTTTCACTTTTTATTAAGGAAAATTATAGTTTCTCTCACTTGTAGCTTTGGGAAAGCAGCAAATGACAACCTCTCTTACATCTTCAGATTACCTGAGGGCTTCAAAACTTGTTCAAGTTTGGGAAATAGCCTTAAAATGAGTAATATTGCATCATTGCTATGCTATTTGAGGACCCTTATGCAACAATGAAGAATGATGAGGTACACTACACATCATCTGAGCTCCTTCCAGCTGCAAGTGTATCTCCGTAGCACCCCGTCCCATCGTCGCGCGCAACCGAGGTTTCAAAGACAACAGTCGGCGGCGGAACAGTGCGCCACTCGGGAAGCCTGAACTTCCCCAAGGACTAGCCTCAAGATCTGTTGAACACTAATCCTTAAGACAAGTAGTATCCTTATCTTAAATATTAGCTAGAGTATTCATACGCATTGGGATGGGTAGAATAATGAAACATTCCAAATTTATACTAGTACTTTATAATCGAGTATATCACTTGCTTTTGATTACATCATATTACTAATAGAGTGTGAAAGCTATAGCATTCATTCATATCATTCATCATAAAAACTAAGTAAGAACATTCATCTTAGAAAAGAATGAGAAAATTACATTTAGAATTATTACAAATCATTGCTTAATAAAAGACGATAAATATCTTTCAATAACTAAAACAGTAAGTAAAAGCTGAACTAGTTAATGCACCATTAGCTCTTCTTGGATCCCTTGGGAAGCCTCCAAAGCCGACTCCTCAAACTGCTCTGGATTTGACAAATTGCCAGATCCTAAAATGCTAGTTTCTTAGACGAAAGAAAAGAAAAGTACCTTGTATTAGACAATAAGTCCAACACATCTAAAACTAAGGCTACAACATGCTTTATTTAATATTAAATAAATCAAGAAACTACTGCAAAAAATATACTAAGTAAATAAAAGCTGAAACTGTACAAAATTAAAAGTAACATAAAATAGAAAACAAAAGAAAATAAAGTGCTGAGCTAAAATTTGTAAAATACTGAAACTTAAAAAAATACTGAAATCAAATTGTATTGTATGTCACTGTGTATGCATCTAAATATGTTATTAGTTTATGCTTCAATTATGCATTTGGTGCCACATGCACCTTAAAGAAATTCTAATATCCATGATGCATGATGCATCCCGTAGGTTCTACAAATATTGATGTATACTGCATCCTGTAGTTCACAAATGCTCTTGAAGCTTATGTGTATGCAATTATGCCAATACTTTTTAATTCAATATAATTCTTAAATCATCAAAAAGAATATAAATCAATCAAAGAAAAATAATCAAATTCAGCATTTATTGGGTTTTCACATTCATCTGAACAAGCACACATGCCATGATCAAAACTTAGTCATATACTGTTATAATCATACCCACAACTTCCTAAATTATAATATTTTGGAGGTACATTGTAGCGCCTCGCCCCGTCACCGCACACAAGAGGGGGTAATCGTAATCGATTCAGCGGCGGAGCTGCGCGCCACTCGGGGAGGAATATCCCGTCTCCCTGAAATAACTGAAATAAAACCCATCTGAAGGGCTGCTGACTCAACCTCAAGGAGGGTTGAGAGATAATACTTAAGATAAGAGTAGTATTCTTATCCTAAGTATTAGACCAATACATATATTGGATGTAAAACACATGAGGAATCTAATATATGTATAAGATATCGATATTTCTAGTATACTGATCATAGCACAATACTAAGTATAAGTAGTATATAAACAGAGTGCAGAAGCTAAAGCAAACATCCAAAAATATTCATCACAGAAGCTGTATGAAATATTCATCTCAAAAAAAAACATATCATGAATTATTACAAATAGTTTACTGAAATACAGACATAAAAGTTAAGTACTGATCTAAAAATGCCCTATAAGGATAAAATTTGTACATGCCCTAAAAGGGCAAACATTCAAAGTTGATTATTACACAAAATTTTATGCAATGCTCAATTTTAACTAAACTAGATTCAAATTTGATAAAATTCAATCCCACTAGGGTCCTAGGTACCTTAAAATATAAAAAATGAGGAGTTTTGGTCATTTCAGCCAACTATGTGCATTTTCAGATAGTTCTGGGCTCCACGGCACGCTGCAATGCTTTCAGACGCTGCGGCAGAAAACAATGTTGGGGCGCGCTGCAGCGCTGCGGTGCCCGATTTCCCGAGAGTTGGATGCTATGGCGTGCTATAGCGACCTAACTTTCGCAATCACTGTTCAATTTATTTATTTTCTGGTTTCATATAGTTTTCCAGAATGACACTGCAGCTCGCTGCGGCGCGGTAGCGGTTAAACTTCTGTGTGACTGTTCAATTAATTTTTCTCTTGATTTCCTATATTTTTCCCAAAATGACGCTGCATCCCGCTGTTGCGCACTACAGCGGTTTAACTTTTGGGTTACTGTTCAATTAGTTTATTTGTTGATTTTATATGATTTTTCCTGAAATGATGTTGCAACCTGCTACGACACACTGTGGCGCGCTGCAGCGAAAACTATTTGGGTTTCGGGCGCTACGGCGTGCTATAGCGCCCGATGATGATTTTGCTTGTGCGAAAACTGTGAAGGGTCACATTTCGAGCTTAAATACTCTCAATCCAGAGCATTATATGAGCGATGTCATATATCAATGGAAATATCATTTTGATACCTTTCCATTGATACCAAAATCGGCACAAATGAATTATCCTAACTATACGAATGATGTAGCTAAAGATTCAGGTATACAAAATGGACGAAAAATCGAGCATGAGATTTTCAAAGTAATATGATGCCTTAATGAGCCTTAATTGCTTCCATACATAATCATGGATTTCTAAAGATACAAACAAGTATAATAGCAACATGAAGAAGACAAGAAAGATGAGCAAATAGATACCTTAGCCTTTAGAAGAGGAAGAAGGAACCTTGGAAAGCTTGGAGGAGGAACTTCCTCTTCTTCTTTTTCAGCCCAAGACTTAGCAATGGAGAGAAAGGAGGGAGCTTTAGAGCTTCAGCTTTTGCAAAGGGGATGAAGAAGAACTGAACTCCTCTTAAAGGAGGAGAAGGAAGGGGGAGGCCTTTATGAGATAAGGAGGCTAGGAAGTGAGGGGGAGGAATGGCCTCAAAGAAATGAGGCTCTGCCCCTTGCGTGCGATGGAGGAGGCGCCAAATGAGGGCAAGGAGGGAGCCAGCAAAGAAAATTAAGAAAATAATTTTTCTTAATTAAATAATTTCCTTAATTATTTAAAAATTCAGATTTTAGAAACGCACTCCAAAAAATCTCAAAAATTCACCCCTAGCTAATTTGGGGGTGAGGAATCCAACAGCGAAGTCGGATTTTGATTCCGACGATTATTTAAATATTATATTTTCTTAGGGTATTTAATTATATTAAAATATTCTAAAAAATCGGACGAGTTCCAAACGCGCCCAAAATATTACTCCTAGCTAATTTGGGGGTGACGATCGCAACAATGAAGCCGAATTTTGATTTCGATGTCAAATTAAAGACCTCAATTTTCTAATTAATTTAATATTAAAATATTCCAAAATAATCAATTGAGCTCCAAATTACTTCAAATCTTCAGAAATTAGTTCTAATGGTTAGATGAATTTAATTAAGATATAATTATGCCAAAATTAAGCTGGGTAATAACCTTAAGTTGTTACATACATGCACATAAGTAGTGAGTACTTATGAGGGCAAACTTGAATTTCTTAGTTTGTTTAACTGCACTTATCAATGCACATAAGGATAAGGGGACGAAACTCTTTTATAATTTATTCTCTCAAACTAAGATATTCAATACCCTAATTGATACATAACTTTATGTACCTTCTAAGAAAGGTAACTTAAATCACTTAGTTTGTTTAACTGCACTTATCAATGAGCACAAAGATAAAGGGACGAAACCCTTTTACAGTTTATTCTCTCAAACTAAGAGATTCAATACATTAATTGAACATACTATGGAAGTAGAATGTTTTATCCTAAACTGAACTGCACTTATTGATGCGCACAAAGATAAGGGGGCTAAACCCTTTTACATTCTTACTTAAAACAAATCAACTAATTCTATGTCTTACTTAATTAAATCAGTCATATGAATATGTACTATAATTATCATATGATAATAATAATATTATCATTTCTAAAACAAAGAATTTCATACTAAAAGAACCTGTTTTCTATTGGAGGTACTAAGCAATGGGGTTCCAAGATTATGACATAGAAGTCACTCAGTATATGTGTTCGACCACAATTAGATAGCTTAAAACTAATGTCTCTTAGGTTATCTTACCACAATGTGTAAGATCAATCATCTAAGTTTTTAATGGATCATCTAAAGGCTTTGTAACAGCCCAAACTCTTAACACCAAGGTATTGTCCGCTTTGGCCTGAAATGCCTCACAGTTTTGCCCTCATAAGATAACTTCCCAGCAGGTCACCCATCCTGGGAGTGCTCCACCTGAGCACGCTTAACTTTAGAGTTCTTATCGAGAACTCTACCATTATCTGAAAAGGCGCCTGGATGTTTAAGAGTTTCACTTATTACTATTTAAGTGGGTCATCACAATCTCCCCAACTTAAGTAACTGACATCCTCATCAGTATCCACACACAGATCCAAGAACCATTCATTGGGTAGATAGAACTAGAGGTGACCCCTACAGGCGCAAGAGGTACCCACAACCATGTAGCACCTTAACCATCACGGGTTCAAGAGGCTGCTCACATGAAGTGGTATTTTGCCCTGTATGACACTTAGCTCTTATCTGACATCCTATGATTTGCTATGATATCATTTGTAACAGCCCAAACTCTTAACACCAAGGTATTGTCCGCTTTGGCCTGAAAGGCCTCACAATTTTGCCCTCATAAAATAACTTCCCAGCAGGTCACCCATCCTGGGAGTGCTCCCACCTGAGCACGCTTGACTTTGGAGTTCTTATCGAGAACTCCACCGTTATCTGAAAAGGCGCCTCGATGTTTAAGAGTTTCACTTATTACTACTTAAGTGGGTCATCACAATCTCCCCAACTTAAGTAACTGACGTCCTCGTCAGTATTCATACACAGATCCAAGAACCATTCATTGGGTAGATAGAACTAGAGGTGACCCCTACAGGCGCAAGAGGTACCCACAACCATGTAGCACCTTAACCATCACGGGTTCAAGAGGCTGCTCACATAAAGTGGTATTTTGCCCTGTATGACACTTAGCTCCTATCTGACACCCTATGATTTGCTATGATATCATTTGTAACAGCCCAAACTCTTAACACCAAGGTATTGTCCGCTTTGGCCTGAAAGGCCTCACGGTTTTTCCCTCATAAGATAACTTCCCAGCAGGTCACCCATTCTGGGAGTGCTCCCACCTGAGCACGCTTAACTTTGGAGTTATTATCAGGAACTCCACCGTTATCTGAAAAGGCGCCTCGATATTTAAGAGTTTCACTTATTACTACTTAAGTGGGTCATCACAGGCCTACCTCAAAAAGAAACAAATAAGGTATTTTCCTAACTCAAAATAGCCCTATTAAAGGTGAACATTTACTTTGTTTTAACCGTAAGAATTGATTTATATTTTCTAGAACTTTTAGTGATTAATCAAGTTCCACTCAACCGTTATAAATAAAATGGTGAATTTTATGCAAGTTTGCAAGGTTAATCATTAGGTTGAGAAGCAAATCAATTATGCAAATCCTCTAAGTTCTTAAGCTAATCTCAAACCATCAAGTCTTAGGGTAAAATCATATAATTATTAAGAATTGATTATTTGATAATCTAGAATATTTTATAGATTTAATAAGATTCAATTCATGCTAATCTCTTTCTTTAAGAGAAAATCAAAAGAAATTAAACTTAAAGTTAAGATAAGAAAATCACATTATCATTTATGAGACTTAATAAATTTAGATCACAAGATAAATTAGCAATATTAATTAGAAAATAAATACTAATTAATGAATACATGTCAGAGCTTTTTGATCTTGAATAAACTAGTCAATATAATTAGGATTGGGAGAGTTAGCATTGCCAAGAAGAGAAGATGGAACCGAGCCATCCAAGTGCCAAAGAAGCCAAGGGTTGTTGAATAATGGAATCAATTGTGTCTTTCACAGAATAAAATTATTCTCATCATGTTTTATTGGAAGAAAATGAGAGGTCAATCCGAGGTTGGTATACTTGATGATTGAGAGGAGTTTCTTGAATGATTATCGGAGTTGCTATTAGAATCTCCTTGATTTTCCATCAAGAGCAACACAAGAGTTCGATCTTTTCAGGTGATTTGTTCATTGATCTCGGGATAACAAAACACTAGATCGCAATCAAAAAGAGCAGCGAGCCAAGAAACTCCTGTCTCTGATATCATGTGAGACGATAGCAGAAATTGAAAATGAAAAATTAATTTCATTACTGAATAATACCTGTACTTGTAGCTTGTCTAACACATCAGAAATATTGTAATATATAATATAGTAATATCATTAATATAATAATATATAATATAGTGATATTTTTAATATAATAATGACAAATATAGTAATCACTAATATAGTAATATCCTCTAATATAATATAGTAATATTTTTAATATATTAATCACAAATATAATAATATGCAATGTTTGACATTTTTATATTTAAAGATTATTAGTTTAGAAATTAATGTAAAATAATGTACTCAACCAAGCAGAGGAAAGGGGCGTCATCCTCAGAGCAGGTCGACCTTTACCTGGGGGAGATGAGTGGCACCCGACGGGTACCGTCCGCTCGAAGCATCATTATAGTTTTAATATTTATTGTTATTAATGATGAATTATGCTAATAAATATCATTTTTAATCCTAAAGCTTAAGTTAGAAAATATAATAAGAATATTTGCTTGTTTTAATAATTGTTTTATGTATAACAGTGACAAAATTCTTTTTCCAATTATGACTATTTTTTAATAACTATATATTAAAAAGCTTTTTAACGCCAATAGAATTTCATAAATATTATTCATTTTATTGTTAAAAAGTAAATTAAAAGTATAATTTAATTTTAGTGAAAAAAGATAATATAAAATTAAATAAAAATCAAACAAACGATTCAAAGGGAAAGCGTGAAGTTACTGTAAAAGGAGCAATGCAAGAGACTGCCTTTGCCTACACAGCTGTAAGCGGCGGATCCAAACAATGTTCGGTCGTTTACAGTGGATCGAAACATCCAAAGAAGAACAAAAGAAAAAGGAAAATACGGCAACGAAAAGCCAAAATCTTTGCTTCAGCACCAAAAACCAACCTGAGAAGGCACGAGTGCTTAAAAATACTATTTCCTACAACTTTAAAACAACCTCTTTATTCTATTTAAATAAATATAATGCTGGGTTTATATATATATATATATATATATATATCTTAAGTTGGAAATTGTCTTAAAACTAAATCACCAATTTCTGAGCTCTTAACACCACCACCATCATTGGGAGTTTAACAAGCCTTTCAAACCAAACTCACAATCTAGTAGGATGGCAATTGGACTCGAAACTCGAACTCGAAATATTTTGACTCGTCTCTAAATTTTCGAGTCGAACGGTTTGACTCGAATCCTATTTGACTCAGCTCGAAATGACTCTAGCTCGATTTGAACTTGAACGAGTTGGAGTCGGACTCAACTTAAAAATTTTAAGTTCGAGTATAGGCTGACTCGACTCGAGCTACCCCTACGACGACATGCCTACACATTTTCTTCACTGAGCCTCAAACATATATTATGCTGAAGTCAAATTTTACATCCACATCGTTCGGTACCATCCAATGATCCATTTTAGCTCGATCATAATCCCACAATTCCCTTTGACCATCCTTATGTGCATGTTTAGACATGATATTTGATATATTGAAGCTTTCAATTCTAGACATTGACATAATCAGCCGATCCTAGCCAGTGATGGTTTAACCATTTTAGGCTGATCCATGACTTCGTGATGCATATTTAAATTGACCCCTAAAATATGTTGGAGAATGAAACCTTAGGCCTTTCAAATCCAATTCCTAAATTCCCTCAACACAAGCTCTCCAACAACTCCATTGGTCATCCAATAAGCTTGATTGGAGGAACCAACCAAAAATCCAAAAGCTTTCTCCTTCATGGTCCTTTTCTTTTGAAACATAAACTACTAGTCTAGTGGCATAATTATGTTGTCTTGAAGTAAAATATGATCTTTTAGACCTCATTAACTCTTTGGAGAATCAATCAAAACTTGTCCTTTAAAGATATACTCAATGTGTGACGTCCCCCAACTCTAATTCACTGTAGAGGTACACAGATTGTGATGGCATCATCTGACTTGTCGAGGATTATAGTTGAGATTTTGAATAATAACATAAGCATAACAAATAATTGCTCAATTATTTTGAAAATAAGAGAATTATTTTTATTTTGATGTGACATCACTTACAATAGTATATTTTCTTTTTATTTAAAATATAGGAAAAAACAAGAAAGTAAGAGTGCAGAGGCTGATTATTCAGTGCTGTTTCAGTTCTTTAGTGCCATCACAATCTGGCATTTACAATGAAAATGCCAGAGTCGAACACATGTTAGAAAAAATTATAAGTACTTTATATATCATTAATTACTTGTATATATAAGCGTAAAATTTGAAATTAAATTTGTAAAAAGCAAGGAAACAAAGTAATAGAGATTGAAAAGATAATCTTTTCTCTTTTAAGGATTATCGTAGTTTTTTATGTAAATCAATATTGAATAATAATTAAAACAGAAATAAAAATATCATGTCACAAGTAAGTCATACTACATCAACAATTGATATTTTCATCTCAAAAATGAATAAATAATAATAATATCGTTGGAGCGGGAAATTCCATGCCGAGCAGGTGGTCGTTGCTCATTTCTCTCTCTTCCCCTCTTTCTCTCTCTAGCTTAAGGGCACGCCTCGTTCCCTTGAACGTGATGGCAGGGGCTGGCCCCCCTTGGGCAGCCACATCGCCCCTGCCCAAGGGCTGCCTGATGCTGGGCGGGCAACCACCTCTCTCCCATCCTCTTATAAATGGAAAACTCTCTGTGACGACCGCCTCTTAATCATCCGAGGTTAAGAGGTGGTCGTCAACGAGCAAACCTTCACTTAGCATTTAGATTAAGGAATAACCTTATTAATCAAATGTTAAAGGAAGATATGTTTTGAAAAGAGAGCAAAAGAGCCAATCACTAAATGTGCATACTATAATATATCAGAGTGCGAAAGAAAGACAAGTGATAACATCCATACAATCCAGATAAGAACTATACAACTCATAATACATAAGCATGAAAAGAAAACATTTTAAATCTGTATTATTATAAAACAACTTAAAAGTTAAAACAGTAAAGTAAGGTAGAGTCACAATCCTCACAAATCAAAAGAAAGAACTAAGAGTCTTCTCCTGCACGTAAGGAAGATAGAAGGTGAGCTAAATTCAACTTATAAGAGGTAGATTAAGACTTGAGAGATTTTGAAGTGAATTTTAAGGCATTTTCTAAAAATGGAAAAATGATAAGATAAATCATCATAAATGATTCTAAATTAGTCATAATACTGCTTTTAGAGGTTTAATTTTAAATTTAAGGTTTAAGAATACTTAAACCTAAATTTAGGCAAAATGACCATTTTGCCCCTACTTAAGGGTCTAAAATTCAACTCTATAAATTAGAACTCAAAACTAAAATTTATTAAAGGGAAATTATTACTTACTATCTAATATGAAGTTAGACAGTAAGTACATCCATTTCAAATAAGTAGTAAGCCTTAAAAGGTCAAATTAAGAAAATTGACTTATAAGGGCAAATTAGTAATTTTGCCTAATAAAACCTAAATTTTTGTCAGTTTGTTGAAGATTATTGTCTAAGATTTCCATATAACCTAAAATCATTAAATTTTGATGAGTATTCGCTAAGTTATAGCTAATACAAGTTTTATGGTTAATTATGTGAATTAGGGTTTCATTAATAGAGTCAAAAACCCAACTTTTCTAATTTAACTCTAAATTTAGTAAATACAGTGGTTATAACTTTTCTATAACCCACTAAATACCTTAGTTGATAGTAGACCCAAATTGGTCCTCATTTGGTTAAATTATGACTTAATTAGGGTTTAAGATGATTAGTGAGTGATTAATAAAATTAATTATAAAATTAGTAAACCAACCACATCACTAAGTTTTATTCTACTCTAGGAGCAATCAAAAACTAAAATTACTCATTTTGAATAATTAATTATGCTAATATTTACTAATCAAGTTTTAAAGTGATTAGGGCTAATTAAGAGATCTAACCATTGGATCTTAAATATTTTTGTAATTTACTATTAATTAGATCTTTTTGATTAAAATAGTATATTAGAAGACCTAATTAGGATCTCAATTGACTAAGTTATGGTCAATTGAAGTTATAGGGTTAATTAGGGTAATTAGGGTTATATCCTAAAAGATGATTAAGCAAATACTAATCTAAATAGAGAATTCAATACTACTAGGTTGTTCTAGAGGCTTTACTAATTACTTTAAGACCCATATTGAGTATATTTGGGCTAATAGTTACAAAGTTATGTTTAAATGAAATTTTAAGATATTTAGGGTTTAATTAGAGTTCCTAAATATCACTATGTGATAAAAACCTCCAATTGGAAAATTGATAGTTCCATAATGATTCTTATTTTTTATTGATCAAAATGATATATAATATCATTCTTTTTGAATTATTAGTTTTAGATTTATGAATATTTAAAGTTTAGTTAATTTAAATTAATTTAATTAATTAAATAAACTTTGTTTTAAAATTATTTACTTATATTTTTATTTAGGATATGCGGTGGTACCCACAAAAGTGCTGAGCAGAGAATCCATAGATTCTTTTTTGGCAGCTGACTCATCTAGCGGGTCCCACGCCTTGACTCTAGAGGATTGACCCAGCTTCGACCGCAAGCACACAATGAACCGGTCTAGCAGTTCGATCGGGCAAAGGCGTCTTCTTCGACAGCTTGCAGGAGATATGATATCTAGGGCAGAGCTTTGTTTAATGATCAAAGATTCAATCGGTGAAATTTGAAACTTAATTGGAAGCTACGACTCTTGCCTTCCTATGGACCTAAAATATATACCGGATTCTTCTTCTTCATGCCAAAAAGATGATGCCCTAAAATGACTCTAGGATAAGGGCAATAAAATGATGAGATTTCGAGTTACCAGCAAGATCGAATAACATTGCGATGCACAATATTTTCATTTACAATTATTCGAATGATGCAAAATTAAGGTATAAGTGATTGAATGCAGATTTAGGAATGGACAGCTATTTCGATTGAGAAGAATGAATCAAATAAATTTAAAACTTCTTGGTTACATTAAATAGAATAATGCAATTAATCAAAAGTGCTAAGTAATCACCATATCGAAGGAGAAAAATGAATTTTGCAGTAGGACAATGAAGTACCTTGATTGCTTGCCAACTGAGGACTTAAGGTTGATGAAGTGTGATGCTGATGTAGTTTCATCATCGAAACGATTCGCCCCAGGTTTGGGATATGCAAGAAATTTAAGTTGGGCCCATATCCTAGCTTCTGAGTGGTGGTAGATGCTCGTCTGAGGCCCCGCGAGCCGCGTGCTTCCTGAGTAGCACACATCGAATAGAGATGCCCCAGCGAAGGAGACAACCCCACAACCATTCGATGGGAATGTTAGGATCGATCGGACGGTGCAGAAGGGAGTGTCGTTTGATCAGAAGGCAAGAGACGGCAATTGGATTAAGTGACACGTGTGAAGGATTTTAACGAAAGACGTATAATTAAACTTAAATATATTATTATTTAATAAATTTTGATCCGATTTTATTAATTAAAATTAATTAATCAATTGCATTCCAAAAATTCCTGATAAACCACCCTTAGCTAATTGATAGGTGAGGAACGCAATGATGCCAATAGATTTTTGATTTGATGAGTATTTAATTATTCAAATTTTCGGGGTATTAAAATAATATTAAAATATTCGCCAAAAATTCAACGACTTCCAAATGCCTCCAAAATATCACCCCTAGCTAATTGGGAGTGATGAGCGCAATGGCGAAGTCAGATTTTTGATTTGAGATTAATTTAAATAGGTCAATTTCTAAGGTTTTCTAGAAATTCCCAAAATCAAGATTTGATCCATTTGATTTCTGATTTGGACTAGGTCTTAATGGTGAGTTCCTAATGACTTAAATAATAAACTATAACCATAATTATGACTTGGATTAGTCCTAATAAACCTAAGTAATAACCTGGGTTATCACACTCTCCCCCCATCTTCTCCCCAAACAACCTCCGCCTCACCTCTTTCATGTCTCCCCCTTTAATTTTACTACTCTTTTTATGTATTTATTTAATATTATTATAAATATATACATATATATACTATAATATATTTATCATAGTTATATTATATTACTATATTATATAGTAATAATAATAATAGCAATGATAACATTATTTTGTTATTATTATTATTATCATAATTATTATTATTATTATTAAAAGAAATAATGATAATAATAATAATTCATAAATACTATTATTATTATTATTAGATAATAATAATAAATAAATAATTTTATCATTATCACTAAGGATAATGATAAATCATAATAATAATAAGTATATAAATCATTTTTTTTATTATTATATGTATAATAATAATAATAACAATACTATTATTATTATTATTATCAAATAATATTGTAATTATTTTTTATTATTATATTATTCTCTCTCTACTATCATATTCTATAATAGTAATAATAATAATAATAAGTATATTACCTTGCTTATTATTATTATCATTATCATCTAATAATAATTATAATACTAATATTATTATTATTATTATATTATTATTATCATATTTTCTCTCCATTTTTTATTAACAAAAATATAATAATAATAATAATAATAAGTATAAATATAAATTTATTATTATCATAAGTTAAAGATGTGGATATAGAAAATACAGCATTCAGAACCCGCTATGGACATTATGAATTCCTAGTAATTTCATTTAGATTAACAAATGCGCCATCCATCTTTATGGACTTAATACAGCAAGTACTAAAAGCATATTTAGATAAATTTGTCATCATCTTCATTGATGATATCCTGATTTATTCAAAAAGTAATGCTGATCATGAGAAGCACTTGAGATTAGTCCTGCAAGAACTTAGAAACCATGAATTATATGCTAAATATTATAAGTGTTAATTTGGGCTTGACTCAGTCGCCTTTCTGGGTCACGTCATTGATGCACAAGGAGTTAAAGTAGATCAAAATAAAGTTAGCATCATTCAGGATTGGTCACAGCCAAAGTCTGTGACTGATATCAGAAGCTTTTTGGGTATGGCAGGGTATTATAGAAAATTCATCAAGGGTTTTTTGCAGATAGCGTCTCCTCTCACAAAGTTGACTCAGAAGGCAGTGCCATTCGTCTGGAGTCCAGAATGTGAAAAGGCCTTTCAAACATTAAAAGATGATCTTTCTTCTGCCCCAGTTATCTCCTTACCTAAAGAAGATTTGATACCAAGTCTATATCGATGCTTCAGGGATAGGCTTGGGTTGTGTGCTAATGCAGAAAGGAAAGGTTATTGCATATGCGTCTCGTCAGTTAAAACCACATGAAAAGAATTATCCGGTTTATGATCTCGAGTTAGCTGCCGTAGTCTTTGCCTTAAATATTTGGCATCATTATCTTTATGGCGTCCAATGTTCCATATTCACAAATCATCAGAGTTTAAAGTGTATTTTCACTTAGCACGAACTCAACTGTCGTCAGCGAAGGTGGCTCGAGTTAATAAGCGATTATAATATATCGATCCAGTATCATCCGAGGAAAGCAAATGTTGTAGCTGATGCACTCAGTCGTCATGCTGCACTCTCCTCCTTAATAGCTTCAAGCCCTTTAGAGAAAGAATTTAGAATGCTTGATTTCAGGCCAGTTCATGGTGCTATGCTAAGCGAATTGATATCTATGAGTACCATAGAACCAGCATTTCACCGAGATGTTTCCATCTCCCAAACAAAAGATGATGACTATCTGAAGTTTAAAAGGGAGATCGAAAGTGGTCGTCGATTTGACCTTCAGTTGCGAGGAAATGTAATATATCAAGAAGATCGCCTGTGGATTCCCAAATACATGCATCAAGAAATTTTAATGGAAGGCCACAATTCTAGTTACCAAGTACACCCTGGTAGTACTAAAATATATCAAGATCTGAAGAAGTTATTCTGGTGGCCTGGAATGAAGAAAAGTGTGGCAGAATTTGTATCAAAGTGTCATGCCTGTAATCTAGTTAAGGCTGAACATCAAAAGCTTGGAGGACTTCTCCATCCTCTAGAAATTCCTGAATATAAGTGGTTTGATGTTTCCATGGATTTCGTAATGGGTTTACCTAAATCAAGATCTGGTGCTTATTTAATTTGGGTCATTGTCGATCGACTGACCAAATAAGCACATTTATTCCAATGCGTCAAACCGATTCTGTAGAGAAATTGGCGAAGCTGTATATCAAGGAAACCATTAGACTTCATGGGATTCCGAGGTCTATTGTATATTATCGTGACAGTCGATTCACTTCTAAGTTCTGGCAAGCTGTGCATCAAGACTTGGGAACTACCCTAGCCATGAGCACCGCTTTCCACCCTCAAATAGATGGTCAAACTGAGTGAGTCAATCAAACTCTTGAAGACCTTCTTCGCCTATGTATTTTGGATTTCAGAGGTTGTTGGGAAGATCATATTCCCTTAGTGGAATTTGCTTATAACAATAGTTTTCAATCAAGTATCGGCATGGCTCCGTATGAAGCCTTATACGGCAGAAAGTGTAGTACACCCTTAGCATGGTCTGAAATAGGTAGTGTTCAGCTGTATGGTTCAGATTTAGTTGAAGAAACAAATAAGAAAGTGCAATTGATCCAACAGAGAATTAAAGCAGCTCAAGATCGCCAGAGTAAATATCACAATGCCCATTATCGTTCTCTGGAGTTCAGCGTTGGAGATTTTGCGTATCTCAAAGTTAGCCCAATGAAAGGTGTATTTTGCTTCGGTGTAGTCGAGAAGCTCAGTCCTCGCTACGTCGAACCATTTGAAGTAATGGAGAAAATTGGTTCTGCAACGTATAGACTAAACTTCATAAAGATTTCTCTATAGTTCATAATGTGTTCCATATCTCCTCTCTGCGGAGGTGTCTTCGTAACTCTTCTCACTTAATCCAACTTCCAGCAGTATCTCTTCAACCGGATCTTTCTTATATGGAAGAGCTTATCAGAATCTTAGCTTGTGATCAAATACAGCTAAGGAATCGTTCCATTCCCATGGTAAAGGTTCAATGGAGTAATTGCTATGTTGAAGAATCTACTTGGGAAAAAGAGGCCGATATGCGACAGAAATATCCAAGTCTCTTTGATAATTCAGGTACCTTTAAGATTCAAAATTTCTGTTCTTAAGTTTCTGCATTTTAATTTTTCCCTTCTTAGTAATGATGTCGGGGACGACATCATTTTTAAGTAGGGGAGTCTGTAACAACCCAAGGTTGTTACCCAGCTTGAATTTAGACTAATTGTATCATAATTATCATACCATTAAATTCATCTAGTCATTAGAACTAAATTCTGAAGGTTTGGAGAAATTCGAAGACCAATCAATTATTTTGGAATATTTTAATATTTAATTAATAAGAAAATTGAGGTATTTATTTTGATCTCAAAATCAAAATCCGACATCACCGTTGCGATTGTCACCCCCCAAATTAGCTAAGGGTGATGTTTTGGACGCATTTGGAAGTCGTCGGATTTTCGCTAATATTTTAATATAATTAAATGCGCCAAAAAATAGGATAATTAAATAGTCGTCAGAATTAAAATCCGACTTCGCCGTTGAAGTCCTCACCCCCAAATTAGCTAGGGGTGAATTTTTGGGAATTTTCGAAGCACGTTTCAAAAATCCAAATTTTCTAAATAATTAAGGAAAGTAAATAGTTAATTATTCAGCCCCTCATTTGCAATTTCCCCCAATTTTTATTACTTTGGCTGACAGCCTCCCCTTGCAAGTCAGCTGGCCATTTCCCTTCCCATGCCTCTTAAGTGCAACCATGATGAGCCCTCCCCCAGGCTCATGATGGCTTTCTACTCTCCTACTCCATCTCATTCTCCTCCTTTAAAAGGAGAGCACAACCCTCCTTCTTGGCTTGCTGAAAATTTCTCATCTCCTCCCCCTCCATTGCTAAGCCCTTGTGTTGAAGAAGAAGGCTCCTCCAAAGGTCTTGAAGGAAACAAAGGGGTACTCCTCCTCCTCCTCCTCCTCCTCTCCTTCCAAAAACATAAATGTACCCATTTTGCTTCTCTCCTTATCTTTCTCATGCTATTATAATGTTGGAATGTAGCCTTGGAAGTCTATAAGCATGTATGTAAGCCATTATGACTTTTAAAAGCTTCACTAAAAAATGCTCTGTTTTTGTTCATTCTTCATACCCTTGCATTCATCTATATTTTTTGTATAGCTAGAATGCTCCGTTTGTACCGATTTTGGTGTCGATGGACAAGTATTGGAAAGACCTTTCTATTAATATATAGCACCGCTCATGAAACTTTCTAGATTGAGAGTAATTGAGCTTGAAAATAGGCCTTACAGGTTTCGTCCAGGCGAAAATGTCGTCTGGCGCTGCAACGCGCTGCAGCGCCCGGTTTTGCAAATTTGGCCATTGCAGCGTGCTACAATGCGCTGCAACGGGCTGCAGTGGCATTTTGATGGAAATTTATACAAATATATAATAGAGTAATTGAACAGCAAAAAAAAATAGCAAAATAGACCGCTACAGCACGCTGCAGCGGGATGCAGCGGAAATATTTTTGGAACTTTAGAAAATATGAAAAATAAATTAATTGAACAGTAATTTTCGCAAATTGAACTGCTGCAGCGGACCACAGCACACCCCAGCGCTAAAAGTGCTACCGCGTGCTGCCACTCGAAAAGCGCTACCGCGCGCTGCAGCGCCCAAACTTGCAAATTTTCCCAGAATTTTAGAAAACTGCCCAAATTTTACAAAACTACCCAGTTTTGGCTTAAATGGCCAAAACTTCAATGTTTTGGTATTTTAAGACCTTTAGGACCATAGTGGGGTAAGTTATATCAAATGTGAACCAATTTTAGTTAAAATTGAACATTACATAAAATTCTATGTTATAATTAAATTTGAAACTTTGACATTCTTAATGTGCTCAATAATCTATTATGTACTTTATATATATGTCATACCAAATGCTAAGTAATAGAATCCTTAAAGGCATGTATCAAATAGGTAAGCCTTAGTAACCTAAATGACATGAAGCTTAGATCTTTTAGAATTGTGATTAAGTGCTAATCCATTTGCTTATTTTAGAATTTGATTAGTATTAATCACCTTTTTATTTTATGTCATCTTTCCATTTAAATACTTTTATAATTTTTTTAGGATGTATGTTAGAGAACTATAAATATTAGTGGGACATTTAAGTACACTTAATTGACATTAAATTACAACCGTACACATGAATCTTGATAACTTGATTAAGTAGATGGTACTTAATCCAAACCTAAGTTTGACATCAATAATATACTAATAATATATTAATTTGTCATTGACCTTTAAATTAACATTGGTCTTAATAATAGAAAGGTTAGGGGTTAAACCATAGCTTGTCTTGATTAAGATCTAAACCTTAATCACTTAATTAATTAACTTGATTGAAAGATAATTCAATTGATATTATTCCAATAATGCATATGATTTAATATGGATCTTAAATCATTGAATTAGAAGTGCTATGGCTAATATTGAATATGTGTGATTGGACCATCTGAATTTGAACTTTAGATCCTTGATTTTCTCTTATATAAGACTATTAGTATAAGATGAATAATAAAACTATAATGATTGATGAAATGACCTAACTTTAATAACATCCTTGATTTTATCTCATAATTATAGAATAGAAAAGGATCAAATGAATTTCAATCATTTGATCTGACCACTTGAATGTTAACTTATGAAGTAGAAGTGTGAGATCTTAAGGATCTTACTTTAGGATCATCTTGAAATGTTTATGGACTTTAATCATTGATACCTTGAGGTAGGAAGGACTTTTGTAATTTATTGAGGTAAGAATCTTAGATGATCCTTCACAACTTTAGAAATTGAACTTGATATCTTGTGGTAGGAATCACCTAAAGTACTTAAATTAGGACTCATTGCTTGTGGTAGCAGCCTATATTGAGTGATCCTTTGATCACATTCTTGGAGCCTCATGTTGGACTCACCCATTTAGAGTAAGGAATAATAGATTTGATAAATTCTTGTGATTAAATAGAGTTGTCTGAACCCAGGTCATTAATTAGTGTAGTATGGCATACCCATAGTACTAAATTATTTCAGTAGTATCCAGGAATGGTTGAGTCACTCTAAGTGAGATTTATCTTTGTGCTATCCTGCGGGCTTAGGTGGATATAACCTCGCTCAGAGTAAATCAATTGATCCTAAGAGTGTTATAAATAGGGACTCATTCCTTAGTTTGATTACAATACAAATCGCTATCGGGTGATGCCTCCTAGCTAAAATCGCTTCAATAGGTGTGGCTTAAGCAAACTAAGTAATTCAAGTCACCTTCTTTAGAATACTAAGTGTGATTGTGAGTTGGACATCTTAATGACTTAGCTTGAGATACAAATCGTCATCGGGTGATGCCTCCTATCGAATACCACTTCGTTAGGATGGTTTAATCAAACTAAGTGTTAAGAACCACCATTCTTGCAATCATGCTAAATATGTGTATACGATCATCCCATCTAATGATCTTTAAGTAAATTCTCAATTTTAACTAATTATCAAGCTAGAACTTATGAGTCAGAATCCTTTTAACAGGATTCTGCACAATGGAGACCTAGAATTCATTATCAGATTTCAAAGTATTATTTGGATTTTTTTATTTATCTCATGTAGCTTAGAAGCATGAGCATGAGCATAGGCATGATGTTGAGTATCGGTGATGACATATGCGTATCAGTGATGATTTATGGGTTACAGAATGTTGCATACATTGACTGAGAAATTTCAGGATGCATCGGCATTGCAGTTCTTAACTAGATATATATATATATATATATATATATATATATATATATATATATTGGACCGTACGACTCATAACAGTTCAGTGATATTTTGGTTGCATATCAGTGGCATACATTATTGTGGCAGATTCAAATGCATAGTCTCAGTGACATACACCATAGTTTACATATGATTACTCAGTTTTAGATGCAGTACTATTTTGATTCATTTATAATATTCAGTTGATAGTTCAGTTTTACTTTACTTTGCTACAATTTTATGCTTTAATTTATCTTTATAGTATTTCAACAGATTTAATTATATTATGTAAATGTTAAATGAATAACCAAAACTGTTTAGATTAGTTTTGATGTGTTAGACTTATTATCTAACACGATGTACTTTTGGGATCCGACAATTTGCTGAATCCTGAGCAGTATATTGAGCCAGGTTAGGAGGATACTAAGAGATTCAGGACTCGGTCGGAAGAATCTAAGCAAAGATAGAACTCAGAATATAAGCATACAATCCAAATACACAGTCAATGTACCTGTATTTTTACATCACTTGAAAGTTTCAAATAATAAAAGTAAGTGCTAATACACTCATCCTCACATATATAAACTAAACAACGGCTTCTTCCATGGGCTCCTCTTCTGGGTATGGCTCCACTCCTAACTCCTGCTCATCTAACTGAAGAGGGTCTACCATTGTCAGTTTCATAATATAGGGCCCCAACCAAAAAAGAAAAATCTGGTTAGACAATTGTCTAAGTACATTTTAAGCTGATTATTATAAAGGTTATGTAATATCACCATTTTACTACTTCTAAGCAATAATGTGTGTAAGAGAGCAGTAAGTAATACAAAAGAAAAAGAGAAAGCTATAAACCATCATCTATAGCTTAAGCAAAGAAAAGGAAAGACGCTGAGACATGCATCGCATACAAACTAAACAAGGAAGGGCATATAAATATACATATCTAAACAAGTGCTGTAAGAAAAGCTCTACACCCTAAACATGCTGGTAATCAACAGAAAATATGCTAATTAAAATAAGTTAACTCAGCAGTGGTACATATAAATAGCAGCAAGATTCTAATATCCTAAATATATATAAAAGCAGTACAAGGAAATAGCTGAATGAATAAGAATACTGAAAAGTAAATAATAACAACTGCATATAAAACCATACGTGTACAATCTGCCATACAGAAAAGAGCTACTTAGCTCACCAAAAAGGGCTGAAGATCTTAGCACCAGTACGGCTAGGGCGGTTCCTAGCACGATACGGCTAAGGCAACAACAGTCAACATAGAAGGCCCTAACACAGTACGGCTAGGGCGGTTCCTAGCATGATATGGTTAGGTCACCAACATTCATACCGTAAAGATCCTAGCACCAGTATGGCTAGGGTGGTTCCTAGCACGATACGGCTAGGGCAACAATCGGTATGATTAAAAGAATACTGAGAGGCAGCTCAAACACATCAAATCATTATCTTCTCATTAATTACTTTAATATTTTCATAAGGAATCTAAGGAGTCTCCATATTTTCCTAACATTTTATTTATGCATCAAAAATCTTGTATGATATGCTCAATGAAATATGGCACAAAAATCAAGGAATGCATAAGCGACAATCATCAAAGTAAGCAAGGTACTCTACTAAACATGATGATATTATTTGTTTTCTACTTAACCATTCTAACTATTCTAAGTTACACAAGTTCAATATCACAATTTTCCTACTATCGAGTGTAACTCAAAAACTCATCTTTATAAGTTAAAAATGATTAGAATTGATCAGGTTCTAATCTAGCTCAATCAGATAGACGACTACGAGTTAAATCAATAAATCATACATCCTAATTTTGTGTATTTAGACGTTCTAAATAAGATCTGATCAAGATCTTCTAATCCTATAAATTATGGATTAAACACTATGAGATTTAGGTTTAATCACATAATCTAAAGAGGTTAAGGCCTAAGTTCTAGGTTTTATTCTATAAGTGATCTACTAGTTAAGGCAAATCCTATTAAGTAATCAAACTTAATAGGATGAATCTCCTATCTTAAATCTAAAGTTAAAAGATAAAATAATCAGAACAGCTCATCGAACACTAGTGGACTCTCCTTTAGTTTTACTTTCTGCTTAGTATTATTCAGTTCAGTACTTAATTTTATTTCAGTATTTTAAAATAAAATTTGTAATAACTCTGGATGTATTTTCTTTTCTTTTCTGAGATAAATATTTTCATACAGCTTCTGTGATGAATGTTCTGGATGTTTGCTTTAAGCTTCCGCACTCTGTTATATACTACTTATACTTAGTATTGTGATATGATAAGTATAACTGAAAATGCTGATATCTTATATATTTATTGAATTTCCATCGTATTCTAAATTCAATATATGTATTTATCTAATATTTAGGATAATGACACTACTCTTACCTTAAGTATTAGCTCTTAACCCTCATTGAGGTTGAGTTAACAGCCCTTCAGATGGGTTCGGTGGTTTTCAGTCATTCGGGGAGATCGGTTATTCCTCCCCGAGTGGCGTACCGCTCCGCCACCGAACTTAATTATGACTATTTATTTTTGCGCGCGACGATGGGGCGGGGCACTACAATTATCCTTATTACTATCTACGTTAGCCTACTTCTTCATTATCTTAATCATCATCTTCTCTCCCATTTTACATTTATTCTTTTTATTGACAAAGAAATAGAGAGAGAGAGATAATATAATAAAAATTAGTATTTATATGAAAATTTCCTTCATCACTTTGCTAATTAAAATTTTTTGGTATTGCGATGAATGAGGGTGCAATTATGGAGGGTTATGGTATATATTAAGATGTGTTATAGATTACCTTAAAGACTATGACTAGTTGGCAAAAGTGTTCCTAAATTCTAACAAAAGATTCTTCTAACAACTAAACTATATGATCAATCTCAGCTCTAAGTGAATCTTGAGGGTTATCATGATTACTGGTTACTGCAATTTTCTTTTAGTACAATTTTTCACAAATTATAATGCAAATAAAAATTAAATATTAATATTTAAATAAAATTAATACAAATCAAATCAAGGGCCAAAATTAAAGAATATAATGAGGTATGCACTCTAAAAAGGTGTATTTTTGGTGGGTCTCCCTAATGTCTAAAATAATAAATCACTTTCAAAATATGCAACAAATATAATATATCCCAAAATTTAATAAAAAGGCTAAAAATAAATTCAAATTGGTTTTAAAATAAAAAAACACAAGAACTCACCTCCGTGAAGAGCGGACGGATCACCGAACACATTATAATTCCAAAGCATGTTTCTCAATGTAAAACTAAACTTTGTTTTCTTTAAAATGTTGCAAAATTAGCGATATGGATTGTAACAGCTCTTTTAAGAATATAATGGTAAAATTAAATTGAAATTTGGAGATCTAGAGATTGACTTACACAAAAGAGGGTCAGCAGGTTGGTTCTGGTTTGTCGAGTTTGTCAATTAGGTCAATTCAGAAGTTATGAACATGGAATAAGCTAGATCAATCATAATAGGTCAGTTCTAGCTCACCGGTTTGGCCAGTAGGAACGATTTTAAGGTTTTGCGAAAGGAAGAGAGTTTGGACAGGCGCTGTCAAGTTTGATCAGGATCGATCGCCATTGGACTTATGGCGACCTGCCACTGGGTCAGCATAGCTCACCAAGCAATATGTGCTCACTTACCTAGACCATATCAAGGTTTAGTCTAAAAGAGTATTTAGAGACGTATAAAATAGACATTTTCACATTTAATGCAACATTCAAAAATGCCAGAATAATAAATGAAATATATTTATAACATAGATAATAATTATTTTATAAAATCTATTACACACTAAATAAAAATTAAAACTTAAGAAAAATAAGCATCTAAGTTTGTATTAAGTTGCTTCATCCTGCATCAGCTCTTCCTCAAAGACTTGATCTAGAGATTTTTCTTGATATGTCATATGTATATGTATATATATATATATATATATGATAGGGCAAACCAAGAAAAAGAAAAGACAATAAAAGAATAGAAAAATATTTAATTAGACATAGAGATCTAAGTAAGATTTGTAGGATATCAAAATTTGCATATAATGCTTAAGCGACATGATCTGTAAGAGAAGCGTATACAAATAAAATAATATGCAATATTTAAGTAGGATATGCTTGCAAATTTGTTAGGATTATAAATGTAATATACATATTTAAGATATATGCTTATTATGAAAGAAAATATAATATTATATAATATTTATTCTATTGAATAAAGTTACAAAATAATAAATGAATTAGATACGTTTATCTAACTATTTGAGATGTGGGTTCCTGACTGACTACACATTTCCAGATATCAGTCTTTCTTAGCCTAGCATATTATTTTTACAGACCTAAGATCAACCTAAATAAACCAATAATACTAATTTTTGACCATTTATTTTATAAATTATGAACACAAAATCTCATATAAATATATTAAAGTTAGTCAAAACTTAATAGCGATGCAAAAGTTGCAAAATAAAATAATTAAATAAAAAGAATGATATACTCCATTTTTATTTTAGTAAAAATACTAATATTAATATTATATTATTTATTTATTTTTATATATTAAAAATAACAATTTTTACTATTATAAGTATATATATATATATATATATTAAATGAAAGAAAAAAATAACTATAATAAAAGTTACAAAAATTTAATTATATATATATATATATATGTATATAAATGATTGAAATAAAAATTGCAAAAATAAAAATTTGTATAAATGGAAATAATAATAATAATAATAATAATAAGTATAATAATAATAAAATTATTATTATTAATAAAAGAAGAAGAAAAAATGAAAAGAATAGAAAATTTTTTATCTTTTTATTATTTCTTACTCTATCGTAAGATTTTATTGGAGGTTGGTGGGAGAAATTAGTGGTGATTGAGAAAGAAGAGAGAGAAGTTGAGAGGAGGAAGAGAATGTGGGAGCGGAGTGATGGATGAGAGGGAAGTGAGGGAGGATGGGAGAATAAGGGGAGGGGGTATTTATAAGATTTTTTTTTTTTTTTTCTCTTTTTTAAATTTTTCTCTCGTCCAGTATTCTAATATTAGAAATTTTGGTTCTCTTCCTCTTAAAAACTTTAGAGTTAAAATTGGCTTTCTCTTCCTCATTCTCTCTCATCTTTCTCTCTCCTTTTTCTCTCTCTTTTTTTTTGTTTCCTCTTTTATTTCTAAAAAATAACGAAATTTGACATAGATGGTGTATCTTGGTAAGATGAACAGGCTCGAGCCAAAATTTCTGTATTTAGAGCAAGATTTTTATTTTATATTAATTTCTGAAGATTAAAACTTTAAAAATTAATAATAGTAAATCTGGAGCTCCAAATTCGACGAAACTTTTTATGTAATATTTTTATAATATTCTTAATCTAAGGGCACTAAAATCGCTAATTTTGAACTAGTATTTAATTTTTCTCAATTTACTGAATTTAAATAATTTAGAAATTAATTCATGAGTATCTATTATCTAGATTGCTCCCAAACTTGGGCATTACGATCACAAAAATATACTCAATCTAACGGTATTTTTAGTTTGCCCTAATTTTGAAGTTACTCGGGATTCAGATTTTTGAGTCTAGTTTAGTCTTAATTAGCCTAGTAGCGACTTGGGTCGTTACAGGACTGTTGTGTGGGTTTGGTCGAGCTGAATTGAGAACCATATGCGGCATGGTCTCGGTCAGACAAATTGCACATTACAGAGATGGCAGGTCATCAATCGGGCTTGGATCGGGCATGAGTTGACCAATTGGGCCCTAAACATTATATCAATGCTTTTAGGAAGAGAAGCTCCAAAAGAAATTTCAAACAAATCTCAAAAATCACTTAATACTTAAAAATGATTTAGAAGGGAAATTCACTCTTTAAAACAAAAAATGATGGAGTTGAATGGTGGTACTCTAGTAAATAAAGAGGTAAACTACAATGTCAAATATAGGTGGCGTTTTTGTCAATGAAATGATGTCGAATGAAGTTGAAACTTTGGAATAATACAATATGTTGGAAGAGTAATTAAATAACTAGTTTTTGTTTTTAAAATATTTTGAAGGTGATTAAGAGAAAAAAACAATGGTGGCAGGTGTGTAGTTTGGTTTCAAGGTTGCTCAGGGTGATGGAAATGAATGTAAAACTCATGAAACAAAAGAAAAAGGATAAAAGACAAAAAATTCATTGTTTTATATACCTTGAAATCTTGAGGCTATGCATACCTCAACTCCTCTTGATTATGGGAGATCAACCTAAGTTATCCATGCTATGAGCAAAACACACACAAGTTTGCTAGAACAAGAATTCTTTATTAGCTATTATTCAATTCAAAAATTACATGTTTAAATAGTGTTCTCGCAATTCTAAAATCCCTCTATGCTTAAAATTCAAAATATCTTCGATTATTCCCTTTATGTAACTTTAAGACTCATGTGGCTCTTACACTCTTCAAGCATAAATATGGCAGACCAAAATATTATGGCATCAATAAGGGCGTGTCCTATAAAATAAATAAAAAATAAAATAATAGGCCCACTGATGACTTGAAAACTCAAAAAACCTCAAAATTCGACTCAAATGTTTATCAAGACATTACCAATATAACAACTGTGACTATTACAGCAAAGTTAAATAACTTGTAAATATGTATATCAAATCAACCTCTTCAAGGCTTTAACTCATTCTCAAAAGCTAGACTTACGATTATGGATCGAGCGAACGATGATAATATTGCATCAGAAGATATGCAGGCAACCAACTTGGCAGCTATTTCGATCAGGGCCATCACTCATTTATTTTAATCTGGTTGGGCACACCCAAGTGTTGTAAGGAGTGCACCAGATGTGCCACAGCAGCCACATTGTACTAAGCACTGGATGCTTTGCGCACCCAATCGTCGATTGCTCGGGATTGTGTGAAATGGAGTTGCGCCCAAGAACAAGTATGCGTCCATACACTTGGCTTGGAAAACGCCAACAAAGTAGAGCGCTTTGGGGTGTTTGAGCACCCACCGCAACGGAAAAAAGTATCTCTCATCGGAACACTGCCCAGACGAGTCTATGCGCATCATGAATAGCAAAAAATCGAGTTCTAAGCGCCAAATCTGAACCAGATGAGGCAGGGCAAATTTATATAGAAATTCTAAGCTGATTTTAGAATTTATTGGTGATAGGGCTGTAAGAACTATTTGATGGTGTTTTTTACTCTGAATTTTGTTGTATTTCATTCCTTCCAATTTTTAGTTAAATTCTTGGTGATAACATGGTGGAGTTCCCAAAAAAAACTAGAGCTGGAAGCTGTTTTCAAAGTTTCAGTGACGTACACATCTGCATATAATTTTAAAGATCTCTCATATTGACTTAATTTATCTCTTTTTTCTCCGATTCCAATTAAACTTTCATTTTTTATGATGACTTGACCTCCACCACCATTCTACAGACTTTCTCTCCATTTTTTATAAAGTTAAAGCTTAGAAAGAATAGAGCATAGGAAAGCCAAGGCAAAATATGATAAAGCCTTATAAGCCATTTGTTTGTCCTCACTTTCTCCCATGAATAATAGCAGTCTTCTGCTCTGTCGATCGTTTCCCGTTTGCTCCTTGAGGCCTCAAGCGATTCCACTTGAGCCTTTACATTAGATGCTTTATGTACTACTATATGGATTCTTTTTTTTTTCAGTTGGCTAGAAAGACCGATAATTAGTTAAATATAAGTTGACGATGTTAACAAAATGATTCATGGCTATGTACTTTGGCCTATACTGAGCTGTGATCACATAGAAGACTATCCTGAACAGTTTGCTATTATCCGCTTATGTGAAAGATGCAGCAAAGAAAATTGAAGGGAACCAAACCATTAGGATATGAATGTTATCTGCTAGTTTATTTAGAAATATAACAAGGCGATTGTTGTGGTATAGTTGGATTGAAGAGCAAGAAGACTCACCTAATCTTCAAGTGGAGGTTGTTATGAGGTGGAACCTCATCTTATTTCGCTGAAGGGTTATGGATTGATCGGTGGCAAAATCAACACAAAACAAGCTCCAAAAGTGGAGCTCTCATTTCAGCTAAGGGAACAGAGGGTTAGACCGTTTCAGCCACCAGTCAAGGGGCAAGCACCTGGGCACACCCTAGCACCAGGATGATGTGAAAATGATGACTGAGCTTATCATACACCAAAAATGCATTTATCAAGCCATAAGAGGGCAATTATGGGTTTTTTTAAGCTACAAATACAAATTATTATGATTTGTATTTATTATCTTTGCTTTAAGAGGATTCAAGAGGTTGTGGATATGGATGGTTACAAGAATGGAACCCGATAACTTATATTCTCATTTTGATAGTGAAATCAACTTCCATTCCTTCCCTACTTCCATGGATGAATATGATCTCAGAGAACTAAGTAAAGTTTGTGTTCTTGAAGCATGCTTTCTTTGATTTGTTGTCGCATTGATCATGTTTTTTTCGATAGCATTTAAAAGTATTTGAAAGTGCAACAAGTGGTATTAGAGCAAGTCTAATTTTATGAGTTCTAGATGTGTTTAGTTATTGTTGTCATAAAAAAGAAGAGAATTGTCTTCAACTTCTTTAGCATTAGAGAAGCCATTACATTAAATTGGTACACACCCTATCAAATCAACATCATCAAACTAGATGGGAAGATCAACTATAGGATGTGGACAAGTGAAATAATGGATTTGCTCTACCCACCCAATCTGGAAGACACTCTTAACAGTGATGATCAAATTTTTCATGATGACAAAGACATCCGAGAAGAAATTATGGTAGGCACTAAAGATTAAATATTTAATAAATTGTGTGAAGAATCATCATCTTATGAAGATCATGTTCTATAGATTCCATATGATAATAGGTTTTTCTATTGATAAACATATTAATAATTTCATAAAATTGTTAGTAGATATACTAAATTTAGATGGGGACATGATGAGTTCTCCTTCTATTGAATTTGCTCTCAGACAAGTATAAAGTGTCCACCATGACACTTGTCCATGAGAAGGAGGTCCTAAAGTATAGAGATGTGTTTACGATGTTGTTGAATCATGAGTGCTATCAAAGGAATAAGGAGTTCACAAAGCCAGAGTTAATTGAAGCATTTACTCTCCAACATTGAATATTTAGGACGAAAAAAAAGAATTGGAGAAAAAGTGAAACAATGATAAGGGTACACAAAAGTGTTAGAAGTTTTATGATTGTCATATTGGGTGCAAATATTGCACATTTTATTTGGGGTTGGGTTCCTAGGAGAATGATTATCCTAAGTTAAAAGACTAGAAGTTGGAAAAATATCGCACAATTTGTAATCATTTTGGATAATTTTTCATTATTTCTTAAGACGAATGTATTTTTAGTTTCTCCAAGTATATTCTTTGGGTGAATGAAATTTGTGGAATTTATCTTTTATTATCTTGATAAATGTGTTGTTATACTATACTCCAATAGACTCTTGGCAAGTTGACAATCATTTGTTGGATTAGTTTCACTATGTCACATAGACAATCACAAAGGGATTGAACAGGGGCTAGCCCCCAAACATTTGAATATATTAACTCTAGTTTTTTTGATTTGGTTATCCTAGAGGCCTTTGAGAATCTACCTTATCTTTGCTTCCAAAGAACATAGCCTCGCATAGCTCCGAATCTATAGAATTGAGATATGTAAGATTTCCTTTAGATAGCATAATCTTCATTCCCTTTTTGCTCACATGATCTAACCTTAGAATATATAATTTCGAGCTCCCAATATCTACTATCGGTACTAGATCTTTTTTATTTGAAGTCATGATTAATGTTCCCACCTTCTTGCCTCTTACTACAACCATGGCTCTCTTTGAAATTTTATAGGATATATTGGTAAATGTTATGATATTTCTCATATAAATAAGTTTTTTTCTTACCTCTAAAATATGTCTCACCTCTTGCAAAATCTAGTGTGGTCAAATTTTATTTATGGTCTAAGCTTTACCTTATAATATTAAACCGCCTGCCATGCACTAGATAGACTTTTTCATCCTTCTCTACGATATAATTATGCAACAATCAGTTACAAAGTATAGAATGAAAAGACGCACATGAGTTCAAAATCCAAGACTCTGTAGGACTTACAACACAGCACACTGATCAAAGCTTCACCCAGTAGTGCAGAAAAATGGTGTGTGGCCCAACTCAGGCATGGGTCGGGGTCCAATATAGCAGAATGTGGTGTGTGGGGGGAGGCATCATTTACAATAAGTCATTGTTGTCTGTTCAATCATTCCAAGAAAAAATTCGAGATCGCTCTTCCTGGGCACTTCTCCCGCCAGGTTTCCGTCTCCGACTGCCTCAGGTAGCAATCCCTTTTCTCTAGACACATCAGAGCCGGCGACACTCAAACCTTTGTTTATTGAGATTGAGTTGCCGCCGCTATACTCTGCAAGAAGTCTTCTGCAGGCCTACCAATGTCACCTAAATTTGATCTGCTTTGTGAGCTTGACGTTTCACCGGATGTTGAAGTTCCATACGCCAAAAGCCCCACAATTGGGCCATCTGCATTCAGCACTCCATTCCTCGCCGACAGTGATGCTGCCAAATCTCTGTTCATAGTCGAGCCATCAGCTACCACAAAATCATTTCCTTCTTCATCACTTGCAGATCCGCCAACGGTGGCCAAGCTGAGCCGAGCGGCCTACGAGCAGCGCCAGCCACCGAGCCACTATCCTTAGGGCCGGCGCCATCCTTTGTTCCTTCTTTCTTCCGACGACGAGCCACCATCAAGCAGATTCTTTTTATTTTAGTTTTTTTTACGGTTATAAACAAATTGATACTTTATAAGTTTAGGATTAAAATAAATATTTTCCAAATATTTATTTTTATCAGAAATGTAATGCTACCTACTTGTCATTTAAAAAAATTTATCTAATAAATTATGGACATCATTATACTATCTTTTAATGCGTATTAAATCGTTCTAGTTGGAACAGTAGCTCCGGCTGTACTGCAATGGACTTCTTTGCTTCTCCCTCTTCCTCCGCTGCCGACCGGATCTCTCGTCGGGCCGCTATCATCGGCAAGCACCTCCTTAAGAATCCGCCTTTCGGATCACCGCAGCTCGAGCCTTCTCCTACAATTAGCTTCTCGCCTCCGGACCTCTCAGAAAAGGCGACGTTTGATTCTCAGGAACTGAGGGAGATCTTGGATGGGAACGATTTGGGCGTGCGGAACCGGATTTTTCGCCTCATGGAAGAGAGCCCGCTATTCTGTCCTAGGCGGCGGGACGGAAGTCGGGCGGTCGTAGCCCCAGATTACAATGAATCGATGGAGCATCAGAGGGAGATGACTTTTCGGAGGATCCGTTTTCTTCTTGAGCGCGGGGTGTTCGATGGATGGCTGACTTCTTCCGATGGGGATGCGGAGATGATGAAGTTTGCGGCCTTGGAGTGCTTTTCGATGTACGATCATTCGCTGGCTATCAAGGTCGGAGTGCATTTTAATCTCTGGTATGAATTTTCCTTTTGAACTCCCCTTTATAGCTTCTGAAAAATTTGTTAGGATTTTCTGGATTTTTTTTTTATTGTGTCTGCCGTCTGATGAGCTCGTTTCCTTTGTATTGTAAGATTCTTAGAACGAGATGTTGTGTCATTGTTAAACTGAAGAAATTTATCATTTTGCTTGGAAGAAATAGCAAATTTCTTAAGAAGAAAGCAAAATGTGTCATTACTCTAAAGAAAGAAATACGTATCAAATGCAAGTGGCTTGTGGTGAAACAGGATTGGAGCTGGCAATGATAATGTTGGCATTGTGCAGGACCGCAGGCCGATCTGATCATGTGCCCTTTCGCTATATTTGATCAGACTTAACTTGAACAGATACTCTGGCTTGCAACCGCTTAGCGACCTTTGAGCTTGGAGCCATTCGAAATTTTCTTTTTCTTGGCCTCCAAAAAATTGTCATATTCTTGGCTCTAGGCTCAGCCCACAGCTTATATGATTTTCTCTTTTGCATTATTTTAGAAGTTGTTGATTATGCTTTATTTAAGGAGCTGATTCTATTGAGAAAGATAATTAATCTTTTCTGTCCTGGTTACCTGTAACATATTGAGGGTTGCCCAGAATTTACTTCAATGTCGGGGTTTCTGTATCAATGCTCTGACTGTTTCTATTTTGGGAATTTTATATTTTCTTTCAGATTGATAAGGTAACTGACGCCTACATCTTGACGGCATTTGTTGCTAGCTCTAATCAACTTCAGTTGGAATATTCTTCCCTTGGAGATATTGATTCAATGAAAATTCATGTGATATCCTGATATATTATGCTCCTGCTAATATTTTGAAGATATTTATTTGAGTTTGCTCTATTGTTGTGTGGTTATTAGATGATATGGGAAATCTAGCTGTTTTCTCTGCACATCTCTCAACAAAGTGGACACTGTTCTCAAGCTTTTAGGCTCGTTAATTAGGTTGGGATTTAGTCCGGCTGCCCCCTGAAGATTTTATATTGCAAGTTTTCCGAGTCTTTAGCACCTACAAGAATGCTATTTTCCTACAAGAATGTTATTTATTTTCTATTCTTTTTATCTGGCTATTAGTAATTGTGTGACCTAGTGACTTCTTTGTTTTTCTTGCTGTAAGAGCAATTTAGTTGCTAAAACTCTTGTATTATTTCATTGAGTTTAATGGAATCTGCTGACCCTGGCCCTTTCCAAAAAAAAAATTGTATTTTGTTGGATCCAACTCTCCCTTTACTAGGTCTAGAGCTGCACCCATGCAAAGATAGATGTGCCCAGGTGCATGGTGCCCCTCGGCATGATATGGCACGCCCAGACGCGCGACCAGCAGAAACAAACAGAGCGTCGAGAGCTCTGAATCAGCGAGGCACCACTGAAATAACTTCACCCACCAGAGACGGGAGCTCCAGCACTGCTGATTTGTCCAAATTCGCCAGAGACGTGGTCTCCAGGCGCTAGGCGAATGAACTTGCTACACCCAAGTGTGTCTAGGCGTTAGAACAGCTAGAGTGCCAGCCGCATCGATAAATGCGCGTGAGCCTGTTTTATGTTAGAGGATTTGCCATTTTTTGGAAGTTCTGTGGCGGCTAAGTGCTGGAGGAGAAATCCTACAGAAGGAAGAAGAAGATTAATAGATTTCTCAGCTTTAAAGAAGTGCAAGACAAGATTTAGTCACAAATATGGGAAAACAATTACATGCACTATTTGGCTAGAGGTGCTATATAATCTTCCTTATTTTCTTCAAATAGGATTTTGTTTGTGGACTTAATAATGTGAGTTTTTTTCACTCGGTGGAAGTTCTTATCATGCATTCGAGGAATGGTTTCGAGGGTGTCAAAACTGTTGAACAATTGTATTTAATTTTACTCCATGGAAATTATAGATATGTGAATTTGCGGATATATTATTGTGTTTTTATTTCATATTGGTGCACCACAAATTTATGACTAGATTTGTGATTCTCTTGGACTAAAGACTTATTTGTTGCAGTGTTTTGTGTGAGCCATAATCAATCTCGTTTTATCAAAGTGATATGCGAGCAATGTTAACCAAGATTGATTTATAAAGTGTAATCTTAGTAGTTTGATAGCTCTAACTGGTTATATCATTTGTGGAAAGGAAAAATGAAGGATTTGCTATATGTTATGAACTACTAACTATTGGTGTTCATGACTAATAAATTTGGGAACAAAACTGATGAGGAATGTGAACTATTGCATTGTGGAGTTTATGGGTACATCCGATAATGAATAGATGATAATGTTATAAGTCACATTAGCAAAGAACGAATCTTTATGGAATTGTGGAGGAAATTAAAGGAGCTATATGCTAAGAAAACTAATAGCAATTAGCTGTATTTTATCAATCAAATCATGGACTTAAATTACATGGATGGGAATTTCATGTCTGACTACCTAAATATATTCAGAGGATCATCAACTAATTGGTTGGATGAACATCTTGTTCAAGGATGAAATCCAAGGCTTATGGGTTATTGAGAACATTGTCAGATTCAATATTGAAGCACATTGTTTTCTTTGTGGAGAAGCAAATGAATCCTTTAACCATCTGTTTTTTTTATTGCAATTTTTCTTTCAGACTTTTACGTGAGCTAAAGCTTGCCGGTAGCTTCCTCTTGTTTCCAAATCTCTTACAAATGTTAGAATCTTGTGCATCTCATACTAGCAAAAACGTCAAGAAATACAAATTAATTTTTGCAGTTTCTGTTATTTTATATGGTTGTAAGAAATAGCAAATTTCTTAAGAAGAAAACAAAATGTGTCATTACTCTAAAGAAAGAAATACGTTATCAAATGCAAGTGGCTTGTGGTGAAACAGGATTGGAACTGGCAATGATAATGTTGGCACTGTGCAGGACGGCAGGCCGATCTGATCATGTGCCCTTTCGCTATATTTGATCAGAATTAACTTGGACAGATATTTGGCTTGCAACCATTTAGCGACCTCATGCCTGGAGCCATTCGATTTTTTTTTTTCTAGGCCTCCAAAAATTTGTCATATTCTTGGCTCTAGGATCAGCCCACAGCTTATATGATTTCATCTTATGCATTATTTTAGAAGATGTAGATTATTCTTCTATTTAAGGAGCTGATTCTATTGAGAAAGATAATTAATCTTTTCTGTCTTGGTTACCTGTAACATATTGAGGGTTGCACAGAATTTACTTCACTGTCCGGTTTCTTGATTCAATGCTATGACTGTTTCTATTCTGGGAATTTTATCTTTTCTTTCAGATTGTTAAGGTAACTGACGCCTACATCTTGACGGCGTTTGTTGCTTGCTCTAACCAACTTCAGTTGGAAATATTCTGCCCGTGGAGATATTGATTCAATGCAAATTCATGAACATCCGATATATTTTACTCCTGCTAATAGTTTGAAGATGTTTTTTTGATTTTGCTCTACTGTTGTGTGGTTATTAGATGATACTGGAAATCTAGCTGTTTTTTCTGCACATCTCTCAACAAAGTAGATACTGTTCTCAAGCTTTCAGGCTCGTTAATTAGGTTGGGATTTAGTCCGGCTGCCTCCTGAAGATTTTATATTGCAAGTTTTTCGAGTCTTTAGCACCTACAAGAATGCTATTGATTTTATATTCTTTTTATCTGGCTATTAGTAATTGTGTGACCTAGTGACTTCTTTATATATTTTTGCTATAATAGTAATTTAGTTGCTAAAACTCTTGTATTATATCATTGAGTTTAATGGAATCTGCTGACCCTGGCCCTTTCCAAAAAAAAGTTGTATTTTGTTGGATCCAAACTCTCCCTTTACTAGGTCTAGAGCTTCCATACTAAGATAGATGCACCCAGGTGCATGGTGCCCCTTGACATGATAAGGAACCCCTAGACGCGCGACCATATATCAAGTTATAAGGATGAAGAAGTAATTAGAATAATTGCTATATCATGCAATTAGGGTTTATCATGATTTAAAATGTTAAAATAAGAACTTGTTAAGGAGTTTTAAACGGCACTATAAGATTAATTGTACTAAACTGAGTGCATTATTCTTAAGAAAATCACACTATAAGATCAAACTTTACTACAATATCAACTCCTTTTAACACATGATTTCTTTTGCGAGGACCCTATTTGCTATATAAACAAGAGTTAAGGATCGAAACAGCACATCCTCAAGGATGTAGTGATCTCAATATTGATCACTTTAAACACTCTTGCACTTATGGAATCAACTTCTCCATTTGAACTGAAACTAGAAATCTAAATCTAAGTCAGCCCAGTATGGATTTGAGAGGGTAGTTTAATTATCTTGGAATGCTCTTTAGATCCTATACATCAGTTTCAAAATGATTCTACTGTATCACACTATACCGACTTCTGCTCTTGATTTCTCGTACAAATTTTTAGATAGATTTTTTCAAACTTTAAAAATAAATTCTTACAGAATTCTATATTGTTTTTTTTTTGATGCAAGCACAGTGGAACATTAAAACTTTACCATTTTGATTCATAGTTTCAAGGCACGGAAGGATGACTTTAGGATTTGTGGCTAAGTATATTGGAGTTTAGTTTCAAGTAGATATATTACAGGTGGACCAAATCAAATAGATAATATCAAATTCCAGTTTTAAAGTAACAAAAATATTCTATGACTAATAAACAAATTTTCAAGATCGAGTTTGTGATTAAACCAGAGATTCATATTAGGATTATTTGATAATGATCCCCTCCAACCTTTATTGGATGCGGAAATATAAATGGAAAAACAATTGTTATGTGAATTCTTTACCTTCTCTCACCTGGATTTACTGAAGACAGGTCAAAGGATGAGCTCAGAATTGGCAGTTTTCTCTCTTCTTCAAGTCACTGTTATTCATAGCTGCTGAGATGTTGAAACTCTCCTTTCTAAGAGTCACATGTGGTTTCTGGTCCCGTCGAGTGAGAAGAGGGATCAAGGGAATGGTAGGGGTTCTCTTAGAAATCGAGAGAGTTTCAAAGTTTCGTGAAGGTATCGCGGGTGTTCGGCGGCCTAAATAGGGTTCTCGGGAAACTGTCGTATTCAATTAGGCGGTTTCAGAAGAGGAACAATGATCACCGAGCAAGCAGTAAAGGAACTGTCGGCATTTGCTCTAGTACTGTTGAGCCATTGTAATTGTTTCGAGAATCTACGGATTTTAGAAGGAAAGAAAAGAATGGAAATTTATTGTGGGTGAAATCATCGTTCGTTTCTCTTAGATTTAAGAATTTATTATTTATTATTAATTATATAAATTTTATTAATTCGTGCTTTACGCATAATTCTTCCGTTCTAGTTCTAGAAATTACAAAACTTTTACTCTTAGCCAACTTGGATGTGAGAATTCCAGAAATACAATTATTTTTGAATTTTGGGCATTAATTTTTTTCTCTATTTTCATTCAACCTTCTTTATTTAAGTGATTTATTGATGATCCTTAGACTAAATGGCTCCTACTATATTTTGATTAATCCCATCATGATCAAGGGTCATTACAGTGTGAAACGAAAATCGGCAAAAATTAATTGAAAAGCGGGGAAATTAAGAAAATTAGCGGGAATGTAAAGTAAAAAAGAAATAAGCAGGGGGATTAAGGAAAAACAGAAATCAGCGTGAAACGACAATAGTGGGTAATTGACCAAGGATTATTGCAGGAAGTCATCTACATATGCTAGAAGGTAAATTCTATTTGTAGTGTTGTCGGATATAAGTAGGAATGGATCTGCTGAGCTTGCATGAAACCCTTGCTGTGGAGAAAGTATGTGAGGGTGGAGTACCATTGGCATGGTGATTTTTTAAAGTCATAGTTGGCTTTCTTGAGGCGGCAAACATGGTTTGGAAACTTGGGATTTTCAAATCATTTTGGTTGACACATGTAGACTGTTTGGGTGAGTTTTCCATGGAGGAATGCATATGACGTCCATTTGAATGTCCGACCACTTGTAGAGAGTTATCATGGTGAGTAGAACCTTAATGGTTGTCATTTTTGTGACCAGACTGAATGTTTCAAGGTAGTTTGTACCATAGTTTTATTTGAATAATTGAATTACGAACCTAGCCTTATAGCGAGCCACCGAACCATCATTGTTGAGTTTGGTGCGGTATGTCCATATGCATCTTAGGATATTTTGATGAGGTTGAGAGAGAATCAATGTCTAAATGTGCTGATCCATTAGTGCTTGATGTTCATCAGTCATGTCTAGTTGCCAATGTTTTTGGGTGGCTGTTGCCTTGTATGAGCTGGGTTCTTGTTGTGATGATATACTGTGGATTAGGTGGATAAGGGGTTTGGGTTGTGTGGTTCCTGTTTTTAAGCGTGTTTGCATTGGATGGTTAGGTGGAGGTGATATTTTTGGTTTGGCTGTAGGAATAGGTTTGCATGAGCAGGTTTGTGGGTATGGTTTTATTGTGGGAATAGGTGGAGATTCTATCGGTGGTATAGTCGGTGTAGGTGTTTTGTTGGGATAGAGGCACTTGTGTGGTTAATTGAGGAAGTGATTTTGACAGTGATATGATAAAGGTTGGGACAAGGGTGAGTGGTGTGAAGGTGGATTTAGGAGACAAGTTTGATATTGTTGTTTCAGGTGAGATGGAAGTGGTTAGAGTTGTATTCTCTTCCATCTGATTGGAGGGTTTTGATGTGTTTGTTGAATTGGCTTTCAATGTATTTGTAGAAATGTATGAATGTTTATAGTGTTTTTGATTTTTGTTTTAGTGAGAAAAGCCATGTATAACTAGAAGAATGATCAACAAAAATTACATAGAATTTATATTCTTTTTTTGAAATTATGGGGGCTGAACCCCATACATCAATGTGAATACATTCAAATATATTGTAAATTCTAGAAGATTGAGAAGGAAAAGATAACTTGTAGTATTTAGAGGTGATACATGTGGAGTTGTTGATGCTGATGAACGGTTGTTGTTTTATAAGAAGGTGATGGACCTCTTGGTTTGGATGTCTCAGACAAAGATGCCACGGAGGATGAGCTTTTAGTGTTGATGAAGATTGCAAGATGAGCTTGGGAGATGGAGGTTATGGAGACGGGTAAATGGTATAGATACCGTTGATGAATGATCTTTAAAGAGAGGAGTGCTCGAGTGGAGATTCTTGATAATGAATCTAGTTGGATCAAAGGTGTTGGAGCAAGAATTGTTGATTGTTAATTTGTGTATGAAAATCAAATTGTATCAGCATTGAGGGACATGAAGAATATTATTTTGTAGGAACTTATGATGGCGGGGTAGAATAATGTTACCTGTATTGGAGATTTTGAGTGTTTGACTGTTGCTTACAGTGACTCAGTCAAGGCCTTGGTACGTATTGGCCATGGAGAGATTTTTGATGTCATTAGTGATGTGGTTCAAGTCTTTAGAGTCAAGGTACCAACTATGGTTATTTGAGATGTAGGTACAAAGAGCAGTCAGATGATTGGAGATCTTATTTGGAGTGTTGTAGTAGTTGTGGTCCATTCAATTCTAGCAGTTCTTGGCCGAGTGACCCGATTTATTTTAGATTCGACATCCTATGAATGAAAATTTTGGAGTTTTGCTTGTTAATGGAAGCATGGATCGACCTTTGCCTTTAGATGTTGCGGGCATGCAACCCCTTCTGCAATTGTTTCTGTTGCTATAGAGTGACGTGGTGTTTGGCTGATGGGCAACTCATTGTATTGCTGAAGTTCCTTTTGAAAATCTTATTGGACATTGATCTCTTTGTTGCATAGAAGGGAGTAGAGATGTCTAAGCTAATTGGGTTGAGATTTGTTCGTATTGATGTTTTGAATGCTTGATAGGTGGGCGGGAGACCATTTAGAGTGTAAAGTATGATATCCCTATTGTCGATCTTGGAGCCAGCTGCTGCTATCTTGTTGTAATGAACCTAGGTCATTTTGAGAAGGACATTAAAATCCCGCTGAATTCGAATTCTGCTGTTTTCCCGCAAATCTGAGTTTTCGGTTGCATCTCCCGCTAAAACCTATTTTTCTCAAGATTTTCTAGAGGTTTATCAAATCCAATTAATGCTAAATTGAATTAAATTAAAAGAAGAGAAGAAAGGAAGCGAAGATGTAGAAACCGTCGGCATTTAAGACCGACGGTTGTATCAGGAAAGAAACGTGAACCGCTCAATTCCTTCAAACGCGCCATTTCCATTTTTGTTCGCTGATTGCTCATAGTCCACGCGAAGCAGCCGAAGAAATCGGGTGTGCGTTACGCACGCACACCCTATTTAATCGAGCGCATACCGATCGATTCCTCACTACCTCCTCTCGCCTATCCCTCTTTTCCGCTCGTTTGAAGAAGCGTACCTGAGCCGACGGAAGCGCACAGCAGGCGAGCAGGCAACGGCGACTCGATCCTTGCTGCCGATGACGGAAGCCGACACGAGTGCAGTCGACGTCCTAGCGTGCACGGTCTGGTCCTCCCGCCTCTGCGCCGAACCCTCTCCGCTCGATTTCGTGCCTGATCCTTGCCCGCTTGGTCCCTCTCTGCGTCAATCTCTCGGCGTACGCTCGATTCCACGCTCAATGTAAGGTAAGAACTCTCTTATGTCCCTCTCTGACTTATATATTAGAATGAGAAGTCATTGTCATGTTAAAGGTAGAGAAGAAATCGATATCATTTTTTTTATAAATAATATTGCAAAATCTAAAATTTTGAGTTCAAATCCTATCATATCAATTATGCAAATATTGTATAATAATAATAATAATAATAATGATGATAATTTAGGATTAAAATTTGGTAACTTTGTATAGTGAAAATAAGTATTGTTAGATGTTGAACTTAATCATAAAGTTTCTAAACCTTACTGATGAACGGAGTATTTAGACAGACAATTTATATTCCGACTATTTGAAATATTACCGTTGGGTGTTTGTGAAACTCATGTTATTCATCTTGATTACATCAATATCCTATGCTTGGAAAATGTTCATCTACTTCTTAGTGTTTTAAAGCATTATAATAGAATCTATTTGCAAATTATCATTTCATGGCAAATTGGAATCCCTACATAATGAATTAGGTGCACGCTAAGTTACTTAGGATTCTGACGCATATCGAATGAGGAACTATAAAATCATTATAGTCACATTTGGATTCGTTAGTCTTTATCCTATTCACTAATGTATTAAATGAATTATAAGGACTTATAATAAGATTAAACTATAGGCTTAGTTATGCTTGTATTCATATGAGAGATAATTATTCATTAGTCTAATAAAGATTATAAATACAACTTTTGCAGACACAAATTTTGTGAGTGATTCATCTTCTTAAGTCAAACTCAAAGGTACACTGGATATTTTTTATATGCTTTTACTTTCATTGCTGCTTAAGCATCGCTTTGAGCCTGTTTTGTATTATTACTTAATGTGTTATTCTTATTACTAATGATGTAAGAGAAATAAAATGATGTTTATGTATCTTGTGAATATTGCAAGAAGGGTTCCGAAATGGAGCATGAATAGGTTAGGGACGGGGCTAGTTCTCGGGAGCTATAAGGGTGCCATCTGGAGCCTTTGAGGGGGCCCAGGTGAAGGTTATGCTTAAATGCATATTTATTGCCATCTGGAGCCTTTAAGGGGGCCTAGATGAAGGTTTATGCTTAAATGCATATGAACCCAGCCTCATGGTTCTGACTTTGCCCATCAGAACTGCTATCATTGCTTCATAATATCATAGGCATAAACATAAACATGAACTTTTATACGATTATTGCTAATCGTTTGAAAATTTGGAATGTGATAAGAGTATTTATTTTGCAGGAGTTATGATTATCTTTTTGCTATAAACTATATTTTCCTGCAATTAATATTATTTTTGTCTTTCGTATTTGCTTAAAGTATATTTTTAATATCCTTTATATTTAGAGTGTGCACTAAGGCATTATTTTTATAATGCCAGATCAGATACAGCTAGAGGAAGCTGATATAGTTTAAAGTCATGGCGCGACAAATTAACGGATTCTAACTGCCCCCTTCAAGGGATAATTATTTTTGTATAATGAAAGTTATGTAATAAATTCTGGATATTGTATTACTTTAAATTGAATGAATATTATTTCTTACACTTGAATGGCTCTGGATGTATTTTAACTGCTATTTTACCTAATTGCCAATATGATTCTGCGGGAAGATGCATCTGATGTTAGATTGGTTGTTACCAACCTAACATGGGTCATCACAGTTGATATCAGAGCAGGATTGGAAGTATTGGAGTAAAATAGTAAATGACACCAAAGCCATAATTGAGAAATCATTCAATTTAAAATATTAATACACTAGGATGAAATACTTGATAGAAAACTAGTGATATAATAAGATTGTGGTAGAAACAAAATGTCTTGTAGAAAACTAGTGACACAATAAGGTTATTATTAGGACAATATTTTGTAGAAAAACTAGTGACATAATAAGGCCATTATTCAACAAGTTATAAGTTTGGATAAACAGATGAATTCTCCTAATTATTCGATGGAACACTCAAAAATTGACTTAAGCCAAGAAGGATCTTGGCAAATGAACTTCCACGAACCTAATTTCAGCCCCCCTACTCTTGAAGATCGGATTCGAGAATTGGAGGATAAGGAAGGGGTACGCGGTGAGAGCCAGACAAGGTTCATGTGTGCCTCCTACGAGAGATTACTAGCTTCCAAAAAGAGGTGCAATAATTGAAGGAGACACTGAGGTTAGTACTTCCTAAGTTGGCAGAATTTACTCTGGAGAAAGAAGAAGAGCTTGAAGAACGCATTTCAGAGGTGGAAAGGAAGGTGCATCATGAGACTAGCTGAACGGGGGATGCAACCTCAACTTCTAAGAAGAGGAAATATACCAATAAGTATAGGAAGCTTTGGGTTGAAAGCCTTAAGAAATTCATTTAGAATAATATTTTCTTAAGAGTGAAAGTTTGTGTAACAGGAGAAATTGATTGTATCTTTATTTCTGTTAACTTTCTTTTGCATAAAATATTAGTTCTCTCTAAATAATGCATTCAAATTTTTATTTATCGCAATCACCCTCCTTATAGATGAATCCGGAAGAGTACTCTCCTGAGTTGCCAATGGAGATGCCAGTGAAGGCCCCTTTGCCTTCAGGTTCATCGGAGAATAAGACCGATAAGATCTTAGAGTTGATGACTCAAATATTAGCCAATCAACACAAAACTCATGAATCTCCTCCTAAACAAGGGCACAAAATTGGCGGAGCCTTGCAAGCCTTCTTGAAGCTGAATCCACCGCGCTACGACGGGTCAGCTCGGCCGATGGAGGCTGAAGATTGGATTCAGGAGATAGAAGGTAAATTGGAGGATATAAAATGCCCGGCCAGAGATGCGGTGAGATTGGCTAAAAGCCCGTTCAAGGCTGAAGCTGAGCGATGGTGGGGAGTCACCCACAAGACTCAGTTCTTGGGCTTGGAGCTAGAGGACCTATCGTGGGAGGAATTTGCGGAGGCATTCCGAGGCCGCTACATCCCTCTTTCTGCCCAGTAAATATTGGAGAACCAATTCATTACGTTGACTCAGGGAAATAGGTCCATCGCGGCTTATGAGTCTAAGTTCACAAGGCTCTCTAGGTATGCGCACAAGCTAGTGGACACAGAGGCTGCTAGGTGTAGCAGGTTCTTGGATGGTTTGAAAGACTCCATCCGAACCAGCTTACTCCCACTCAAGCACACCAAATTTGCCGAGTTATTGGACTGCGCAACCATTATGGAGCATAATGAATAGGTAATCGTTGAACGCCAAGAAAAATGTCACTCCCAATCCCAAGACAGTCGTAAAACCTTTAAAAGGTCTCTACCTAGTCGGCAAGCCAATGTTTATCAGATTACCTCAGGGCCTGCTAGGGAAAGGGAAAATTCAGAATGTCGCCGACCACACACTCAATGGGTAGGTGCTATCACACTGGCAATAGGTGTTATTAATGTGGCAGGACGGGACATAGTGTAACGACCCAAATTCACTATTTTGCGAATTAGGTCAAATTTCGACGCTGACATTAAAATCCCAGGGAATTTTATTTTAGGGCAAACAAAATTACCAATAGATAGAAACAATTTTAAAAGATCAAAGTGCCCTAGTTTGGGAAAAATTCGAAAAACGGAAGCTCCTGCCTTGTTCCCAGAATTATTTAAATTATAAAAATCAAAAATATTGAAATACGTGTTCGAATTCATCGTTTTTAGTGTCATTGTGTTAAGTATATTATTTAAAGGTTGCTCGAGAAGTTTCATCAGATTCTGAGCGCCGATTTGATCGTGGCAAAATTTTGAAATTTTAAACCTCAAAAATTAAAATAAAATAAAATTTTGCTCCGAATCGAAAATTTTCGGCGCAAGGGTGTTCATAATGTTGTAACACACATCGGTGTCAAGTTTCGTTGGATTTGGATGCCAAACGGAGGAAAAATGCGATTAATTTAAAGTATAAAAAAAATCTTTCCATTTCCCCTGCTCCTCCCCTGCTTCCCCTTTTCGCCCGATTTCTCCCCCCTTCGACCGACCGAATCGCAGAAACCTGCGATGCCTGCGATCACAGGCTCTGTCCCATGACAGAGCCTGCAGAGGCGGAAGGTTTCGCCTGGCCACTTGCTACCTGCGCCGATTTTGGTGCAGGTTGGTCGGCCCTCTTGGCCGACCACCCCTTCCTTCCGCCTCCAGGCGGAAGAAGCTTCCCGCCAGGAAGTTCTGGCATGCCATGCGCTATTATGGCGCGCGCCTCCTACACCTACGCCCCTCGCCTTATACAAATACCCCTGCCCTCTCGTTCTTCACCCACAGCAACCCCCATCTTCTTCCTCACAACCTTCCCCTCCTTCCAACCAGCTTCCCCTCCTTCCAGCCATCGACCAGCTCCTCCTCAATCGGCTTTCCTCCTTCCAGCCGCCGGCCAGCTCCTCCTCAACCGGCCTTCCTCCTTCCAGCCGCTGGCCACTCAGTAGCTGCTGCTAGCCAGCCTCTCGCTGCTGCCACCTTGGCCAACCTTCGGCCACCCCGTTCCGGCTCCCCTCCATTTTTCGACAGTTCTAATCCTAAGGTAAAAAGAGTTAGAAAGGAAGAAAATGGGAATAACATTTCTCTAAATCTTGTTACTCTCTTTTTATAACTATCAAATTAATAATTAGTCATTCACATTAATATTATTCTCATTAATTTATAATGAGAATAATTCAAATGACTATTATTTCATATTTGTCAATTCAGTCGTTTTTATTCTGATTTTTTTCGTCGTACATTATTATTATCATAATCATAACGCCTTAATGAATATAACAACTTAAATAAATCAAACTTCAATCTTAAAAATAGAAGAAGAACAGAATGAAAGTACATATGAAATTGACTCCTAAAATATTGGATTAAAAGGTTAAGATATCCAAAAAGCAGATTGAGCGAACTGTCACTCATACGAATTATTGAACTTCTGAACTTAAAGAACAAAGGTACCTAGTACATGATGAATATTACATTTGGCACTTTTACTGCTGCTTAGCTTATTTGCTTTGAGCCAACTTCAATTTGAAGCTTGGTTGGTTGTTTCGAACCAACGTGATAACATTCGGGATTGTTACTGGAAAATGACATCAGTAATATTCGTGATTGTTGCTGGAAAAATGACATCAGCAATATTCGGGGTTGTTATTGAAAAATGACATCAATAGCATTCGGGGTTGTTATTGGAAAATGACATCATTAATATTCGAGGTTGTTATTGAAAAATGACATCAATAACATTCGGGGTTGTTACTGGACAATGACATCGGTAACGTTCGGAGTAGATTACTGGAAAATGACATCAGTAATCTTTATTTGATAAATAATATTTGGTGCAGGAAATTGTTTATTTCGCGCTATTGCCTTATTTTTCTCCTGCATTTTTATTCCCGCATTACTTCCGCTAATCACATCATTTAAAATGTAAATGTTATTATGTACTGCAGTAGTTAGAGTATTCTCTAATTACTAGGAATTCAAATTCCGGTATTGTTTTCTGTACAATACCAGGTCAGGTGCTCTTAAGAGAATATACGCAAGAACCATAATGCTTAAAATGATTTAACTGTCGATAGATCCACGATGCTATTTTTGCTTGTTTATCTTTTATCTTTTTTTATTTATTCACTTTTGCACGAGGAATGCTGAAAAGATCTTGTAATTTTGAAATATTATAAATGAAATGTATCTTTTGCTTTTATATGTGTGTTCTTTTTCTCTCAAATTACTCAATATGATCATGCGGTAAGTGGACACCCGATGCTCAAACGGTTTCCGCTGAACCGGCATCGGGCCTTCACACATAGTTACCGACATTGCAGATCTTTTAAAACTATAGATGGGGACATCATTCAAAAGCCCAAAATGAACACGGTATCTACCCCTCATCGTGCCCCGGCTCCAGCAAGTGCACCAGCCTCGACAGCATCTCCTACAACCACGCCGACTCAAAGGAGAGGCCATGCCCCGGGACGACTAGCTGCCGCTAGGGTTTACACACTTACCCTGGTTATGGCTCCCGAGGATCATGACGTGATGACAGGTACTTTTAATTTATTTTGACCGGCATTTCTTAATTTTTAAGAAATAAATATTTAGCATCATTCAATATTAGGTACCTTATAGTTTTCTGAGAACACATGTATAACCTTATTTGACACGGGTGCGAGTCACTCATATATATCCGAAACATTTGTAAAGAAGCTGCAACTGCCATTTAGAGAACTAACAGAAAGATTAAATGTGGGGTTACCATCTGGCGCCTTCATAAGCGCTAGAGAGTATTGCAAATGCGAAATCCTAATTAATGGTTGGACGTTTAAAGCCAGCTTGATAGTTCTTCCAATTGCAAATTTTGATATCATTTTGGGTATGGACTGGCTATTTTGTCATCAAGCAGTCATCGACTGCTAGCATAAAAAGGTCACCCTCATGAGTGCAGGAAGACCAGTGACATTTATGGGAAGGCTAGGCACTGTCGCATCTCTCATCAATGTTATTCAAGCAGCCAAGCTAATTCTGAAGGGGTGCGAAGCATACTTAGTAACAATGTTGGGAAGCAGAGAAGAGGTAATTTCCTTAGCAGATACAAGGGTCGCCAATGAGTTTCCGGATGTATTTCCCAATGATTTGGCAGGAATACCTCCGTTGCGGGAAATAGATTTACTATTGATTTAATTCCTGGTACGCAACTGTTATCGAAAGCACCATACAGAATGGCACCAAAAGCGCTTCAAGAATTGAATGAGCAATTAAAGGAATTATTAGATAAAGGCCTTATTCGTCCCAGTATGTCACCTTGGGGAGCTCCAGTGCTTTTTGTCAAGAAGGATGGGACGATGAGGATGTGTATTGACTACAGAGAACTAAACAAGGTAACAATTAAGAATAAATATCCTCTTCCCCGAATAGATGACTTATTTAATCAACTAGCCGGAGCTGTTGTTTTCTCCAAGATCGACCTTCGATGTGGATATCATCAAGTAAGAATAAGGGAAGAAGATATCCCAAAAACTGCATTTAGGACAAGGTATGGCTATTTTGAATTTCTTGTGATTTCTTTTGGACTAACCAATGCCCCGTCACTATTTTGGATTTAATGCAGAGGGTTCTAAAATCATATTTGGACAAATTTGTGATCATCTTCATTGATGATATTTTAATTTATTCCAAGAATGAAAATGATCATGAGGTTCACTTACAGACAGTTTTAGAAACTTTAAGATATAACAAGTTATACGCAAAATTTTCCAAGTGTGAGTTTTGGTTGAGCTCAGTAGCCTTCCTAGGCCATATCGTAAGCATTGAAGGAATTCAAGTAGATCCAAAGAAAATTAGTTCTATTCAAGAGTGGACTCAGCCTTCAACGATAACAGAAATTAGAAGTTTCTTGGGATTGGCAGGATATTATAAAAAGTTTGTACAGGGATTTTCTCAGATTTCAGCTCCACTCACCAAGCTCACACAAAAAGCCACACCATTCATCTGGAGCTCTGAATGCGAAATTTTTTTTCAGAAATTAAAGGATGCCCTCACAACCGCCCCTGTTCTAACATTACCTCAAGAACGGATGGACTACCAAGTCTATACCGATGCATCCAAGGCAGGACTAGGGTGTGTTCTAATGCAAAATATGAAGGTAATTGCTTATGCTTCTCGCCAGCTGAAGGTTCATGAAAGAAACTATCCGGTTCACGATCCGGAGTTAGCAGTCGTTATCTTTGCACTTAAAATATGGAGACATTATTTATATGGGGTAAAATGCGAAATATTCACAGATCACACAGCCTCAAGTACATCTTTACTCAAAGGGAGTTAAATTGTTGGCAAATGCGATGGCTGGAATTCATTAGTGATTATGATCTGAATATCCAATATCACCCAGGAAAGGCCAATGTCGTTGCAAACGCCTTAAGCAGGAAATCAGTTAGCGTACTCAACACGATAACCATTAATAAGGATCTCGTTAAGGAGCTGAATAAGCTGAAGATAAATCTGGTAACAACGAACCAACTGAATACCATTTCAACTTCAGGGGTTACAGATTTAACGCTAGAGTAGCGCATAAAATTATCTCAAGGAAAAGATTCAGAATATCAAAAAATGAAGTAGATTATCCTGGAAGGAAAGAATAGTTATTTTCAAGAAAAGAACAACTACATCTACCATAAAACTCGATTATGGGTACCCAATGACAAAGAATTACGAATGATGATTTTATAGGAAGCACATTATTCAAAATATAATATCCACCCTGGGGCTTCAAAAATGTACCACGACTTAAAGAAAATTTATTGGTGGTCTGGACTAAAGAGGAGTGTAGGAGAGTTTGTGGCGCGTTGCAATGCATGCAACTTAGTGAAGCGGAACATCAAAATCCAGGAGGACTCTTACAGTCTCTACCAGTCCCAGAATGGAAGTGGACTGATATTGCCATGGATTTCGTTGTTGGGTTGCCTCGAAGCAAGTCAGGAGCTGATACCATATGAGTCGTTGTTGACAGACTCACGAAGTCAGCTCATTTTCTTCCAATAAAACAGACAGACCCTGTGGAGAAGCTCGCCAGAACTTTTATTAAAGAAATCATTCGACTACATGGAATCCCAAAATCAATTATATCAGACAGTAATCGTAGATTCACTTCTCGATTTTAAAAGGCTATACACCTTGATTTGGGCACTAATCTTGCAATAAGCACTGCTTTTCATTTTCAAACTAATGGACAAATTGAAATAGTTAATCAGGTGCTAGAAGATCTCTTAAGACTTTGCATATTGGACTTCAGTGGGAATTGGGAAGAACACTTGCCATTAGTTGAGTTTGCTTATAATAACAGTCATCAGGCCAGCATTGGAATGATGCCCTACGAAGCTCTGTACAGAAGAAAGTGTCTTACACCTCTATCTTGGTCAGAAATTGGAGATGTCCAAATTTATGGATCCGACCTTGTCGAAGGAACTAATAAAAAGATTCAGTTGATAAAGTTAAGAATAACTGCAGCCCAGGATCGTCAAAAAAAATATCATGATTTAAGATACAGGATGCTGGAATTCCAGGTAGGAGATTTTGCTTATTTAAAGGTAAGCCCAATGAAAGGAGTATATCGATTTGGCATATTAGGCAAGCTGAGCCCGTGATATGTGGGACCATTTGAGATTATTACCCGAATAGGGAACTCTGCTTATCGTTTGAAACTATTAGAGGATTTTTCTAGAGTACATGATGTGTTCCACGTATCATCCTTACGTAAGTATCTGCAAGAACCATCTCATCAACTAATAGCTCCTGGAATGTTAATTCAGTCAGATTTGACGTATGTAGAAGAACCAGACCAAATTATAGAGCAGGATAATCGTCAATTAAGAAAGAGAACCATTCCTATGGTTAAGGTGCAATGGAAAGGTCATAGCGCCAAGGAAGCAACATGGGAAAGAGAAGAGGCTATGAGAAAGGAATATTCTGGACTTTTTCAGAATTCAAGTAACTTTAATTAAAATTTTTTGCATTCAACTAAATGTTTTCTATTGCGGTGTAATGTCGAGGACGACATTATTTTAACTAGGGGAGTTTGTAATGACCCTAGGTCATTTTGAGAAGGACATTAAAATCACGCTGAATTCGAATTCTGCTGTTTTCCCGCAAATCTGAGTTTTCGGTTGCATCTCCCGCTAAAACCTGTTTTTGTCAAGATTTACTAAAGGTTTATCAAATCCAATTAATGCTAAATTGAATTAAATTAAAAGAAGAGAAGAAAGGAGCTGAAGGTTTAGAAACCGTTGGCATTTAAGACCGACGATTCTATCAAGAAAGAAATGTGAACCGCTCAATTCCTTCAAACGCGCCATTTCCATTTTTGTTCGTTGATTGCCCGTAATCCATGCGAAGCAGTTGAAGAAATTGGGTGTGCGTTACGCACGCACACCCTATTTAATCGAGAGCATACCACTTGATTCCTCACTACCTCCTCTCACCTCTCCCTCTTTTCCGCTCGACTGAAGAAGCGTACCTGAGCTGACGGAAGCGCACAGCAGGCGAGCAGGCAACGTCGCCTCGATCCTTGCTGCCGACGACGGAAGCCGACACGAGTGCAGTCGACGTCCCGGCGCACACGGTCCAGTCCTCCCACCTTTGTGCCGAACCCTTTCTGCTTGATTCCGCACCCGATCCTTGCCCGCTTGGTCCCTCTCTACGTCAGTCTCTCGGCGTACGCTCGATTCTATGCTCAACGTAAGATAAGAACTCTCTGATGTCCCTCTCTGACTTATATATTAGAATGAGAAGTCATTGTCTTGTTAAAAGTAGAGAAGAAATCAATATCATTTTTTTTATAAATAATATTGCAAAATCTAAAATTTTGAGTTCAAATCCTTTCATATCAATTATACAAATATTGTATTATATATATATATATAATAATAGTAATAATGATAATTTAGGATTAAAATTTGGTAATTTTGTATAGTGAAAATAAGCATTGTTCGATGTTGAACTTAATCATTAAGTTTCTAAACCTTACTGATGAACGAAATATTTAGACAGACAATTTATATTCCGACCATTTGAAATATTACTGTTGGGTGTTTATAAAACTCATTTCATTCATCTTGGTTACATCTAATATCCTATGCTTGGAAAATATTCCTCTACTTCTTAGTGTTTTAAAGCATTATAATAGAATCTATTGGCAAATTATCATCTCATGGCAAATTGGAATCCCTACATAATGAATTAGGCACATGCTAAGTTACTTAGGATTCTGACGCATGTCGAATGAGGAACTATAAAATCATTATAACAAATTTGGATTCGTTAGTCTTTATCCTATTCACTAATGTATTAAATGAATTATAAGGACTTATAAGATTAAACTATAGGCTTAGTTGTGCATGTATTCGTATGAGACTAATTATTCATTAGTCTAATAAATATTATAAATACAACTTTTGCAGACACAAACTTTGTGAGTGATTCATCTTCTTAAGTCAAATTCAAAGGTACACTGGATATTCTTTATATGCTTTTACTTTTATTGTTGCTTAAGCATCGTTTTGAGCTTGTTTTGCATTGTTATTTAATGTGTTATTCTTACTACTAATGATGTAAGAGAAACAAAATGATGTTTATGTATCTTGTGAATGTTGCAAGAAGGGTTCCGAAAAAGAGCATGAATAGGTTAAGGACGGGGCTAGTCCTCGGGAGCTATAAGGGTGCTATTTGGAGCCTTTGAGGGGGCCCAGGTGAAGGTTATGCTTAAATACATGATTATTGCCATTTGGAGCCTTTAAGGGGGCCCTTGTGAAAGTTTATGCTTAAATGCATATGAACTCAGCCTCATGGTTCTAGCTTTGCCCATCATAACTGCTATCATTGCTTCATAATATCATAGACATAAACTTAAACATGAACTTTTATGCGATTATTGCTTTTCCATTTGAAAATTTAGCATGTGACAAGAGAATATTTATTTTGCAGGAGTTATAATTATCTTTTTGCTATAAACTATATTTCCCTGCAATTAATATTATTTTTGCCTTTCGCATTTGCTTAAAGTATATTTTTAATATCTTTTGTATTTAGAGTGTGCACTAAGACATTATTTTTATAATGCCAGATTAGATACAGCTGGAGGAAGCTGATATAGTTTAAAGTCATGGCGCGGAAAATTAACGGATTCTAACTTCCCTTTTAAGGAATTATTATTTTTGTATAATGAAAGCTATGTAATAAATTCTGGATATTGTATTACTTTAAATTGAATGAATGTTATTTCTTACACTTGAATAACTCTGGATGTGTTTTAACTGTTATTTTACCTAACTGCTAATATTATCCTGCGGGAAGATGCATCTGATGTTAGATTGGTTGTTACCAACCTAACAGGGTCGTCACACTTGTACACTATGGTTTTGATTTCCAATAGGTATTCATACATGGATCATTCTTTTAAGGATACATTGTGGAGTTTGTTCTTGAGTTAGATGACTCTAGAGTGATTGGTGGATTGGGGTCTCTTTCAAGAATGTGCTAAATGCCGGTACAAGAATCAACCTCCAAGATATATGGGAGAATAGAGGGAGATATGGTGGAGTAGAAGGCAGCGATCAGATTCCTGTTAGTTGAGATCCAAAAGTAATTTGGTTTGTTGGTTTGTGGTTAATGGTTGAACCCGTCAAGGTGTCTTTGTAGGTTATTGGCTGAATAATTGGAGTATTTGGGCTCTCCAAATTTGGTAGTTTTCTAAAGTGAGAGGGGAGTGTATCATATTCTTGATGTTGGACATCAAGAATTTATGGTTTTTTGAATCAGTAACAGTGTTGGGATTGTTGTGGGAGCTTGTGCTGTTGTTCGTAGATTCCATGTTTGATTGATCTTTGTGGTTCTTGATTGAAGGAGGCTTCTTAGATGAGGATTGGAGTTCGGTTGTGTGCTTCTTGAAGAGTCAGAGAAGAGGATGGTGGAGTTCTTGATGAGGGTGTTGAAGGAAGACAAAGATAGCTGCTCTTGAGATTCGAAGTTTCTTTAACAAGGTTGAGGGTGCATGAGCAAGATTGCTCTGATACTATGTAGAGAAAGGTAGAAGAAGAAGAAATAGTCCTCATTAATTAGAATGTAGCATTACATATGCGTATATATAGATACAATAGGGTTCGATTCAATAGAATCTGATTTAGCTTGTGTTATCAGGTTCTTAGGCGCTTGGGCTAGCCTGGAAGCCTAGTCCTCTGGCGGGCACTGGCAATTGTGCCTTGGGCACCCAGTTCTCTGGCTGGCCTAACTGGGCTTGCGCTTGGGTGCGCCTGAATGCCCGTCCTCTTGCTAGCACCGGCAATTGCGCCAGGGCGCCAATTCTCTGGCTGGTATATCTTGATACTGCTGTTCTAAAGGATCGTTTTATTTAGAAAAACATTACAAGAACTATGTATAGCTCAACTTACAAGGAATAACTTTATATTGAATGTATTAACTCTTGTATTTGTTGAGTTCTATTAGAAATTATATTGAAGAATTAATGACGATCTTAAGCAATCAATTAATCGATGATGTGCAAGATTTAATGAAAGAAAAGATCCAGTGTTTATATGCTTTAGATTTTCAAAAAAGGCTTTTGTTTTCAAGTTTTAATTGTTCCTTGTGTGATGGCATGCATATTTATAAAAATTAGTACCTAAATAGTATGTACATTTCAAATTGACTTCCATATCTATATCGATCAATAATTATGATCGACATGCATTTGACACTGGGCTGTCAAAAAAGATCGTTATTTACGAAGAACTTTTGTTTGGCTCTTTGTTAAGTAGCTCGAATTTGTTTTGATGGATGAGTAATCTAGCTGAGTTTAAATAGATATTTTGACTTTGTTTCAATATTTCAAATACGAATAAGATGTTTTTTAATGGCCCAATTTATTTTAATGGTTCAATTATAATAACGATAGTTTATATATTAAATATATATTTATATACGTATAAGATTACATATTGTATGTGGTATTTTGCAAAATGTTAATCAATTATAGGAAAAAAAACTTGTATATTCTCGCACGTGCGTGGACCGAGAAACTTTAATCCACATGGCAGAATTCTTAAAATCTACTGCAAAATATTGTTGCTTGTGGACTATTAAGCAACTGGAAAATTATTATGTTGGAATATTAGTACGGTAAACTATATCATATAAAATAATGGTATAAAATAATAAAAAATTTTGTTTAAAATGAAAGCTTGCTAGCAGCTAGCTCAAGCCGAGCCCAACTAAGAAAAGATGGCTTGAGTTGAACTCGAGTTGACTAAATTTGAGCTTTATTAAAAGGGCTTTGTTAAGACTCTGACTCGAGCCAAGTCAATTCCAACGAACCTGAGCTCGAATACATGTAGGCTCGCTCATGCTTAGTTAATTTTCTTTCCCATCCACTAATTTTTTGTTCTTTTCTCATACAAAAATTCTTGCAATCTTGAATTAAATAATAAATTTGTATCTTTTATATTATTATGTTTTTTATTTCTTCCAATACTTTAGAATCTATAAAGTTTTGTCTTAGTAGTTCTAAAATAAAATATTTGCAGTGTTAAGTTCAATTGTATTAGATGCCCTAATCTCAAGGACAACTATTGAGGATCGTATGATCAAGAAGCGCGCGAAGATCAAGTACCTCGATTCAATTATTCCAAATAATGGCGAAATAGAGAAGAATGTGATTAATAGGATCCTTGATGGTTGGATGAAATGGATGAGCGTTTCTAGAGTGTTGTGTGATCCGAAATCCCACTCAAAATTAAAAATTTTTCTTAGAGCATCTTTATGACCAGCTATGCTATATTGGGGCTGAATGTTGGCCAATAAAGAATAAACTTACTAATAAATTAAGTGTTCTAGAGATGAGGATGCTTGATGGATGAGTAAGTATACTCGTAGGGATAGAATGAGAAATAGTTTGTCCATGGCAACTTGGAGTGGCTCCAATGGTGGATAAAATTAGAGATTGTCGTCCTAGATGGTTCGAGCATATTAAGCGTAGACCGTGCGACGTCTCTATTAGAAAATTTGAGTTTATAAATTTTTCAGGAAGAGGAAGAGGAAGGCTAAAGAAAGACATGGTAAAAAATTATTATGAAAGATTTTTTCTATTTAAAATTAGAGAGGGGCTTCTATTTGATGTTACACAATGGAAACAAAGGATTCATGTAGTCGGCCACACCTAGTGGGATTAGGGCTTAATCTTGATGTTATTGTTGTTGTTATTCTTTGTTTTTAATACAAAGTTTCAAAATCAGACTTTTGAAATTCATATTTTTCTTAAATATTTTAAAAAATTGGTGCTATGCCTTTTTTTGTTGTTTTACTGTATTTCTGTGTTCGTGTCATGATTATCATTCGTAGATTATTCTTGTTTTAACTAAGGATTACCTTTGTGTTGTAATTTAATTATTTTATTCATTGAAAGCAGGGGTGGTTCTATACAGTTTTTTGGGACACAACGGCATCATGACAAGTGGTTGAAGGATACAGAAAACTACACTGTCAAGGGTTCTTTTGCTATGACTGAACTGGGGCATGGGAGCAATGTAAGTTGAGCCTAATTTTATTTGGTCGGACTCCACTTCTATTGCCAACAAGAAACAGTGGGCTAAAAATGAGTTGCATCTCAACGGGCTTGTGAAGCATTGCTCATCTTGTTATATGCATGTTGTTATGATGATCTAGAAAGATATCAACAGTGCCCTGTTTCTACTTGCTCTTTTGTTCATGATCTCCAGGTAAGAGGTATTGAAACAGTTGCTACCTATGACAAAAACACACAAGAATTCATCATTAATACTCCCTGTGAATCAGCTCAGAAGTACTGGATTGGGGGTGCTGCTAATGTAAATAAGTACCGTTTTTTTTATTATCTTCTGTATTTTATTAAATGAAGCAGTATTGAGCTGACAACATTTTTTATGTAATGCTTTCAGCATGCTACCCACACAATAATCTTCTCCCAGCTCTATGTTAATGGTTCCAATCAGGGTGTCCATGCATTCATAGGTCAGATCAGAGATGCTAACGGGAATGTTATGCCAAATGTTCGAATCGCTGATTGTGGACACAAGATTGGTTTGAATGGAGTTGATAATGGGCGAATCTGGTATGCAGCTTTTCATTGTTTTTTAGTAAATATTATTTGGTATTCTCCATTATTTTCAAAACTCTGCATATAATAAATAGCTTACTTATCCAGGTTCGACCACCTTCGAGTTCCTCGAGAAAATTTGCTGAACTCGGTTGCTGATGTTTTACCTGATGGCTGGTATGAAAGCGCAATAAAAGACCCTGACCAGGTAATGATTCTTGCTCACATTTGCTTATAATAGTAATCTTGGTAGTATTTATTGTTGTTATTAAATCGTGTAAATATAAATACCGCAACCGCAAAATGTAAAGATAAATACATAAAGAACACTTGATTTATGTGGAAAACTGAAGGTAATGAAAAACTCTTGGAAAACGAGTGCAGGGATTTTAAAAAATTTCAACTCATATCTATTTGAAGAAGAAAAATTGAACATAATCTTGTTACATTAAGTTCTTTTAGTATTTATAGAAGGGCTTTAAGGAAACCTTACGTCCGGTATAAAAAATAAGTAAAATATCTTTAAAAAACATTGAATACAAAGCTTTAATAGCCTCAAGCCTAAATTTAAGGCACCACGTAACAATCTAAATTCTGCATCTTTTTCATATACAGTCTGCTGTTGAACTTTAAAAAAAGCTTTTACTGATCTTGTTGGCTTTATCTTATTTTCGTCCATGCTAGAGATTTGCAGCTTTCTTAGCTCCATTGACAAACGGTCGTGTAATCCTTGCTATTGCTGCAGTTTATATATCAAAGGTCTGTTTTCCTATGCGGTTTTGAAGAATCAATATGATTATATTTAACTAAAGCCTTCTCACAGTTTACCATTTATCTTTTTCTTCATTCAGATAGCTTTAGCGATTGCTGTGAGATATGCTCTAACTAGAAGAGCATTTTCTGTCGCACCAAATGAGGAGGAAATTTTGCTGCTGGATTATCCTAGCCATCAGAGGCGCCTTCTTCCTCTCGTCGCTAAGGCGTTGTTACCGATATTTTTCCCTATTGAATCTTAATTATACATTGTTCCATTTTCTGCTAAACATACTTTTTTTTTTTTTTTTTCATTTTTTAACATTTCTTCTTACCGTTTTTATTCTTATCTGGATTTTTTATTATTTTCTTCGTCTATTTGTTCTGCAGATGTGCAATGAACATTGCCGGCAATTATCTGAAGAAAATGTATGCAATAAGATCAGAGACCAGCAAAGTAGTGCATATATATTCTAGTGCTATCAAAGCTACTCTTACCTGGCAAAACATGAAGACACTTCAGGCAAGTGCTACATTCTACTTTTTGTCCTTTTGATCTTCTTGTAAAAGGATGGGGAATCAAATGTGGCAAGTGTTAGAAAGTAAATTTCACAAATATAAACATGAGGGAGAGGAAGAGAAAGTGAAAGAGACTTGTTTTGAAACTCAAATCTTGCTTATTACAAATGATGAGAGAGCACTCCTATACATAGGGACTCAATAGAGGGTTTTAGATACATGAATTATTGAGATACTTCTAGAATCACCTAAAAGAAGAAAAAAATACTTTTACAAGAAGTTTTTAGACACTTGAAAAAGAATTATAGAAATTATTTCACACACAAGAACATTCTAGATATAAAATAAACTCTAGATAATTCTAAAACTAGATTAAGTATAATTTTCAACTGTCAGAAACTCACAATATAAACTAGATACACCTAACTCAGATTCCACCAAAAACTTAAGCTTATAGATGTTGGCCAACCAATGCTTATTTCTACATTTACTTTCTTTCCAAAATTCAAGATGCTCATACAGTACAACATTGACTTTGTAATATTAGGAGTGTCGTGAAGCATGTGGCGGTCAGGGATTGAAGACAGAAAACCGAATCGGGATACTAAAAGGTGAATTTGATGTGCAGTCTACTTTCGAAGGAGATAACAACGTATTGATGCAGCAGGTACTTGGGAACTTAAATTTTTAACTGACAACATTTTGAATTACAGTCTATTACTGAACAGAATGAATGCATAATCAGGTTAGCAAGGCACTGTTATCAGAATACTTATCAGTGCAAAAGAAGAAACAGCCATTTAAAGGCTTAGGATTGGAGCACATGAATGGCCCTTGCCCACTCATTCCAGCTAATATCACTGGCTTTGAACTAAGGAGCACTGAATTCCAGGTAAGATTTTGATTTAAGAAAAATACTGTCCAACCCCTAAACATGTGCTCCAATTATACCAAAAATAACAGAGAATACAAAATAAAGAGAAAATAAGCAGGGACAGGGACTACATGGAGTCAGTTTTCTTATTTCTTTTGGCCTTGCCACCTCATCAAGAGATTATTTTATGAGTTTTTTAATAACGTAGCATCATTCTTAAAATGAGCCTGTTAAGGCAATATAATTGCTCCTCTTCCAGGATAACATTATCTGCATGCGAGAGCGAGATTTGCTTAACCGATATGCTGATGAAGTCTACCAACATCAAAGCCTTGGAGTAAGTAGAGAAAGGGCAGTCCTCTTGGTAAGCTTTGATTCATCAGCAGAGTTATTATTATTAAAGTTTTCTTTTTATTATATTGATACTTTTCTTCTTCTTCCACAGAGCTATCAATACGCTGAAGAGTTGGCGAGGGCATTTACCGAGCGAACCATACTGCAAATTTTTATTGAGGAAGAGAAATCTGTCACAGGTTCATTGAAGGTATTATATAAGTATGCATGCATTGATCTATTGAAGGAAAATTTGGCATTTGCATCAATGGTTGGATATAAATTGACTTTTGTAGGATGTGTTGGGGCTATTAAGATCCATGTATGCTTTGATATGCATTGAAGAGGACGCATCATTCCTCCGTTATGGGTACCTAACGCCCAGCAACGCTGCTGCGGTCAGGAAAGAAGTGATGGGTCTCTGCAGCGAGTTAAGGCCATATGCTCTTAATGTGGTTAATTCTTTTGGCATCCCTGATTCTTTCCTCCCCCCAATAGCATTCGATTGGATTGAGGCGAATTCCTGGACCGCCAGCTCAAATTAATTTCCCGTAGGATTTTCTGGACCAGCTCAAATGATACCTTCTATGTCGAAGAAGCAAGGTACTTGTTGATCTGGATTCTGTGTATTTTAGTGTCAAATAATGGGCCATGGCTTCGGAATAATATGTATGCATGCAAGCGCAAATGCCTGAAAGAATAACTACTTATTGACATTATTAAGATCCAAAATAACCATTTACAAATTTGTAATGATTAGAAAATATTATCTTGTTTTCCTTTTCTGAAACTTAGGCTGACTCTTATCTCATAAATCTCGACTGTCTCTAATTGGATACTCATCCCTCAAAAGCGTAGATTAATGATCGTCGACTCCCTTAAGTAGTATTAAGTAGAACTCTTAAATATTGAGGTGCTATTTCAAATAACAGTAAAATTTTTGATAAAAACTTCAAAATTAAGCGTGCTCACGAAGACTGATCTACTTAGAAGTTGATTTTATTTGAGTAAGTCGAGGATCTTATTTTTGTCATCGGCATAATTAGTATTTACAAGCAAGCATAAATCATGTTTGTGATTATCTGGTCACTTGAATAAGTTTGAAAATCATCTTTTTCATATGCGACTTCTTTCGAACTTTGAATGTTCCTCTGTACATTTACCATTATGATTGCTTTGTTGAGGAGTAGGCGGGTGGATTTTGCCAATATTTTGATTGATGTCTCTGTGCAAGTCAATTTTGGCTGAAGCATTCACTTGGGATGAATATATGGTGAGCTGGTTTTGCAATGCAATTTTGAAGGGAAACACCTCCTCGATGGACTCACCTTCATTTATGCCAAGTCTTCTACACATAATTCAATTTCATAATACTTAGTCATAATACCTCTTAAATCGTTCATGGACCTTTTGATCAATATCATAAATATTAATCAAAATCTATTAGAATCTTATTATTTAAACAATTAAACCAAATTGAATCCAAACGAGCAAATAATCCCATATATTAATTATGTATAATTGAATGAATGAAGAAAGATTTATAATTTTCCTAAGTATAAAATGAATTTTATGAATTGAAATGAGAAATAAAATTAAGAAAATAATTTAAAATAAATAATTGGGTAAAACTTAAAAGTTTATAGTTGGCTGGATTCTTCGTATTTAGATATATTATTGGAAAATTTTTATAATTTTTAAAGCTAAAATATGCTAAAAATTCAAAAGTTATATTTGGAATTAATTTATCAAAATTTCATGATCTAAATTAATTAAAAACGGCTGAATTTAATTGTTAAGTGGTGGGATCCATCTTGATCCTTAGATCTAAGATCATATCATATGATCGCAATATAAACAAAACCACAGGGATAAAAGTAGTCATTAGATCAAAATCAAATTGATCTAACAACAGGAATCTACGTTATCATGAAAAGCTTTCAGCCCGTTGGCTATGAACTCTGATCCGACTGGATATTTAAATAAAACGTCAGAACCTTTGGAATAAATCTAACAATAACGATTACATATTTAATCAACGATCTTAATCTTATCAATCAATTTACTTAGAATATGATGGGTAACCCTCATAAAGTCATCTATTGTTCAATTAAAAAATTAACGTAATCTAAAGGTTATCACAACTCTACTACGATACTTCGCCTTTTTGCAACTTGCTGGCAATGGATATTACCATATGACGGCTAACACGCTAACCAAGACCGTATGATGGATATTTGACCTCCAAGAAGCTCAGAACGACTCCACATGCCCTATCAACCGACCTTGTGATTACTTGGGAGGCACAAATCGCTCTAATTGTAAGATGGCTCCAAATTGTTGGATGCTATTAAAACCACCACTGATAGTTTTAGTCCAACTCTTATGGTCCATCGAGCGGGAGAGACCTCTATTTAAGCCTTAGGATCCATTTGAACGCCTGTCCGCTGATACTAAAATCTCAGAGCACCTTTTCTTTATCTAAACATCCTTCCTCCACCTCTTGACATCCCCTCTCTTCCCAATGAATACTAGATTCGCCTTCAGCCATACAAACTCCACTATAGCTCTTTACCTCATCTGTTTGCATCCCTACAAACATCAGCAAAATATTGGAAGCTTCCTTATTGCTAGGAGTTATTTATTTCTTTGGAAACCCGAGAATAGCCACCTTTGATTCTATTAGCTACCTCCTTCTATCCTCCCCACTGATGACCTCTGACTTGAGTCAAACCTTTGTTTAAAGCATGCAAACTTTATCAAGCTTTGGAGTAACCCTTAAACCAAGAGGAAGATTTTTCTTGTTATTAAAGGATCTCTTCTTCCCTTAGAACCCTAGAAGAACCCTATTTGTTCTTTAGGCTAACCCATTAGCACCATCGGTTAGCCAAGCCTTGTCTTGACTTCTAGCAAGCATATGAGATATTGGATAATCCTAGTAACCACTTAAAGATAATATTCCATTCTCTCTTATTTCCATTTTAATTTATGCATTATTTAAATTATACATGTAACAAATAGCTAACTTGGATTAAGATGACTAGGATTGTTCACTTGGATTCAATCCAGCCCTTGAAAGGTCCTGCTAACCTCTAGAGAGCCTTTATACCATTAATAAGCACCCTAAGCAATAAAGAGGCTCTTTTGATTTCACTTGTAAGTTATGGTATTAATGGAGAATTCTTAATTAAGATTTGATAGTCTTATAGGGTAAGCTATAATTTTCCAAATAACCCAACTAAGTGATAGTTCTATTAACAAATTCATCTAATTAACATTAGTAATGACTAGGAGTGCTTAGGATCATAATAAAAGGCTTGATGTCTTTTCAAATACTTCTAAAAAACTTGCATAGAAGGCTACTTCTTGTACATATATATATATATATATATAAACTCCACAAATAAATCCACACTAATTATAAAATAAATCCCTTGCTTGAAAAGTGATGGTAGAATAGTTAAGATGTGCATAAATTCCCATGTATACAGATTGGAATAAAGAGAACCTTCATGTAGTACAATCTCCCTATGTATGTTGCCTTGTTAGTCTGTCTTGTGTAATCCTTAATGACAATTAAATTAATTATTTTAAATTTGTTTAGTTTTGTTGAGAATGATTTAATATTGTACTATAGACTTTCATACAGATAATTTATCTTAGAGAATAGAAAGAAGTTTACTGTTATGTGGTTCATTCATATGTGATATATTTATGCTAGTAATTCCATTATATAGTTTAGTCACTTTTTATTTAATTTATATAGCTCAAAAATCTTTGATATGAATATTACTATGATAGTTAAACCTTTAAATTGGATAGTATTGTTAGATTTAGAACACACTCTTTATAGGAAGAATTTACAATTGAGCACAATTGAACCTAAGTACGTAGGAAAGTCTAATCTTACTAAGATATTCTTTTATTGGCATAATCCTAACCCTAGCCTTTTTGAAAATCTCTAAATGATAAGAGGAGACTTAATTTTAAGGATGTAGTAATTAATGCTTGTAAATATTCTTATTACAAGTATGATCTTACTTTTAAATTTAGTACTCTCCAAAAGTATTCAATATTAGAATAAGGAATGCTTATCCTGTGATCAACCAAACCATTAAACTAATATTAAATAAGGTTAAATGATACTTTGATTGTTGAAAATAATATTATTAAGTTAAGGTTAATTTTAGAGTTTTTAATGTAAGCTTATAATTGCAATTTTATTCACATCAAGAGTTATCATTCCCATTAGTTTAGGTACCATCTATATTGGCACACAACTTAGACTGGAATATATAAATGTTAAACCATGAGCTAACCAACTTATATATATTAATTTTGAGTAAAATGAGTTTTAATGAGGTTTATAGAGATAATGTGGACATATAAAATTGACATGTTATGAAACATCTAAGTAAACTTTGCACTTAAAAACCAAAATATTTGTATAATGTGCTATATTTTAGAACCCATCCATATGTATCTAAAACTTGATGACTAACTTTTTAAGGTTATATTAAGAGTATTATAATACATCATTAAGGTGTTAAAAGATAAATTGTAGTGTTTACAAAATTTATACTAATCGTATCTATATAGAGTTATGAGTAGTAGTACCTGATGACCTAATATCAGATTAGATGTCCTAACTAAATACTGGATGCCACTGTAGTACTTAATACTGAATTAATATCTCTTAATCTACTATTAAGTACTATTACAGGCAAATGATCTATAATATAGGGAAAATATAAATGTATTTCTAAGAGTGGTAATAAACAAGCATACATTCTAATAAATTCATCCAAAATAAAAAAACATTCATCTCAAAATTTAATAAATAGTACAATCCAAAATATTTAAACTCAACATTAAATGTATATATGAAAATAAAACTCTCTCATCTTCACATAACCTAAAAAGAAGTGTAAAATGTCTCTAATGAATGTTCATGCCTACCCCTAGTACTCTTGCTTCTCTTATGGTTTTCCTGCTAGCTTTAGGGTCCTGATCTATCGTGTTTGATTTTTAATACGATAGAGCACAACCAACAAAATAAAAATAAGTGGCTAGACTAATAATGTCTAAGCATATTTTAGAGTTTCTAACTATTTTAGTTTAAGAATATCACATTTGGTTAAGCAAAAAGGGTGCATAATGCAATAAAGATACGAAATATAAAACTAAAACTATAAGTAAATGATAGTAAGGTAAAACAAGTAAGTAAGATGAGTACACTAGGTTATCCTGCAAAAGAAAGGTTAAGCATATATGACATTTATAAAAGAGCTAAATACGGTAAAGGCTAACATCCTATATGCAAGTAAGGGAATAATGGAAAATTTCTAGCATTCTATAAGCAAGTATAGTAAAGGAATAAACTGAGCTATAATAAATGCAGAAGACTGCATAAATACGTAAAGCAATTAGTTAATATTATGTGTTCTTAATTAAGTTATGTTATGTGGGCTCATACAAAATAAATAGATGAATTATATATGTTTACTCAACTATCTGAGATGAGATCACATGTATATCCACACATTCCCCCTCAAAGACATGTGTGGTCTCCTGATCACTCCATTGCCAGCCTTGGCTCAAATGTTTGTGCAAAATAATTCACCATGAGTGAAACCCCTTATTTAGTTATAATTGTTATTATGCAATGATTATGATCAATTGGATAAGGCTTCCAAGCATAGTAGCATTAATTGGGAATGCCAAAGTAAACTAAGCTAGTGATATCCCTTTGTTGTCTAATTTTAGTTATCTACCTTAATGATTGGGGTCAATTGAACTCCTAATTGACTTAAGACATAGGTCTTTGATCAATTGATGAATATATATATATATTTTAACATGATGCATTTTAATTGGAAAAATTGCCTTTATATACTGTCATAATATTATTTTATAGTGAGACGCTTAACTCTTTATTTCATTTAAAAATTTACCCATTGTTTATTTTACTTGCATATTATTTTTTCACAGTGCAAATGTAAATACTAAACATAATTTGAGATGTTTGAGTATTATATGAGTATTTAATTTAAATGATTTTCAAACCTTAACACCTTTTATGTGTTAGGATAGGAGCTATTGGATGTGCAAGAATTAGCCTGAGTAAGGAGAACATTCATTGCTATACAAGAAAAAAGATCAAATATATTATTTAGCTTAAATACTAATGATATCTTACAAATAATGCCATGTAAAATGATTAATATTTTTAATCTATATATATATTTAGTTTGAATAGATATTATAATGATATTTGGATGGCTATGTGGATATATATATATATATATAAGGAAAGACCTGTAAATTTTATTGAGATAAAAGCAAAGATACAAAACACGGTTGGGATGATACACGCATTATACTAAATATCTAAAACCAACCCCAAAAAAAGAAGGCCCCAGAGTATATCCTAAAAGGGCCTTCCAGAGAAAAAAGTAAACACAGACAAACAAAAAGTAGAACGGACCTGTAGAAAAAGAAAATAGAAACAAAAGAAAAACAAGACCTGCAGTAAGAACAGAGACTAGGAAAAGACAAAACAAACAAAAAAGACATAACAACAGCTTTAGGAAACCCACATCATGCTAGGAAACAACAAAAGAAATGTTAAGAGAAGAGAAACCAATTGGCCCAACTGCAAAAACTGACAAGCAAGCCACCTCCACAAGCAAGTTACCTGCAGTAGAAAAAAAAGGATAACCTCCAAAGGCAGTAACTGCAAAGAAACCAATTGTCCAAACCGTCGTAACTAATAAGATCCAAAAATTGAAGAGAATTGCAGCTCAGTACCACCCACTAGCTAGAGGCACAAGAGACCGCAGAAACCAGGCACAAGAGATAGTCCCAACCAGCACCAAAAAAATAACATTCACAAATCTTAACCCATAAGACAACCCCAACCAATGCCATAAAGAGCAAGGAGAAAACTTAGATTCTGGCACCATCATTGCCCTGGGCACCAGCACAACCCTGGACACCAACACAGCCTTGGGCACCAACATAGCCCCGGGCACCAGCACAGTAGACAAATTGCTGGTAACAGCCAAAATGACAAAGAAAAGAAAAGCCAATCAAAGACAAAAGAGACTGACATAGCACATGACAAACATCAAAACCATCAGAAACCATGCACATGAATATTGAGGTGGATACCAACGTTTGCAAAAAATAGACAAAAATTGGGCTTATTGATATTCTTCCAATTGAAATTCTTGGAAGGGTTGGCACTATGGATAGCCTAAACCTCAAATGTAGCTTTCCCAATAATGTCATTCACGTCAAAGGCAGATTGTTATGTTTTTTTTGTTACGAGCATTCCAAATACTTCAAAAAGTAAGAACATCAATGATGTTACCAACGTGCATTTTTTTGTACTTTTCCCAACGACCAAGTATGTCATAAATACTAAAAACCATGTTATTTTTATTGATGGACATGTTCAAATAGTGCCAAACTTTATAACTATGGGGATTGTTGATGAAGAGATGGTTCAAAGTTTCATAATCATTACAGCAATAACATTTGAAAGTGATAAAGAAATCTCTTTTAATATGCTCCCCATCAACACTAATGAAACTGCGATAGATTCTCTAAATGAAGATACTTAATGAAAGTAGGAAGAGTTTTATGCCAGAACTAAGCATTATAAGTAGGAGAATTATAAGTTCTAATGAAATTCCAAGCTAAACCAACTTGAAATTTACCATTGAACACCAAATTAAATGAGGCCAAATTTCTATGATCCAAATATCATCAGGGGTCAAGTGCTTAAGGAGAGAAGGGTTCCAGCCATTCTCATCATTAAACACCTCACCAAGCTTCAGCTTAGGCAAAGTAACATTGTAGTTTTCAACAAGGATTCCTAGGTCTCACCAATTATCAAACAAAATGGAGTTATTATAATCAATTTTGGGAAATAATGGTATTATCAATAGTCGCTTTGATATCCAATAACCTTTTCTAAGTAAGAGAGTCAGTGATTCTAGGCTTAATGTTAGAGGGATGGTTGGTAGCACAATATTTGGCCAAAAGGATAGAGACCCAAAAGGAATTGAATGTTTTGAAATTCCACCATAACCTGAGAGAGAAAACTTTATGAATGTCATAAAGCTTTCTAATGCTATGACCACCTTCATTATAAGGATAAGAGAGATTCTCCCTAGAGGTCCAATAGAGCTTAAAGACATTATTGCAGAACCAAATAAATTTGTTGAATAAATTGCTGATCTTTTTGAAAACACCTTTGGTGGGAGAGGTGGTTTTGAGCCAATAAGTGGGAATGGTATTAAGGACATATCTGATAATAGTTAAATGACCACATTGGGATAAAAAATTGTGGTCCCAACCTCTAAGCTTCTTAAAAATAGAATTAAGAAGATCTTGGAATATAGCATTGCAACTATGACCTTTAAAGATAGGGATACCCAAATATTTGAAATGGAGTTTACCTTTTTTGAGACCCAGGCTGTTGATGATTTTGTTAGCAAGGTTTAAAGGGGATTTATTGCCAATAAAGAAATAGGATTTCTCCCAATTTATATTAAGGCCAGAGTCTTTTTCCAAGATATTAAGAATATTATTAAGCTTATGTAAGGTTCTATTATCCCCGTTGGAAAAAATAATAAGATCATCTGCATAATCTAAGTGAGAAAGTATGAATTTTCCACCCATATTATTAGGAAGATTATGATCTTGGGAAAAAATGAGGTTGATATTATAAGACCAATAATTAATGACAAGATTGAAAAGAATGGGAGAGAGAGGATCACCTTGACGTATGCCCCTAAGAGATTTATGAAACCCACAAGGAGCACCATTAAGTAAGATAGAGAACTAATTATTGTTAATTGAGTTCTTGAATTTTATAATGAAAGAGTTATTAAAGACATAAGACCAAAGAATTCTATTAAGAAAGGGCCAATCAATTTTATAGAAAGCTTTTTCTAAATTAAGCTTAATGATAAGATTGTTCTCTCTTTTATTATTGAGACTATGGAAAAGCTCTTGGACGGCCAGAATGTTATCCTGAATGTGCCTGCCATAAATGAAAGTCGATTGGTTGAGTTTATTAATTTTGGGAAGCAAGGATTTGAGTATGTTGGAAATGATCTTGGAGATGATTTTCTTAATGGTTGTGCATAAGCTAATGGGTCTAAATTTAGACCACCAATTGTTGGAGATCTCTTTGGGAATAAGGGTTATGGATGTGTGAGAGAAAAATTTGATGAGGGGAACATTTCAAAAAAATTATTTGATACCATCACACAGATCAAATTTAATAATATCCTAAGAAGAAATGAAGAATTCCTTAGAAAAATCATCAAAACCAGTACAAAGATTTTACTTTAGAGATTTAACCACTTTCCAAATTTCCTCATCAAAGGGCATGATATTATGAGAAGTATTATCTTCTGCATAAATTACATAAGGAGGGGCAGGAAAAGAGAAAGAGAATTGGTTGTAGGCACATTTGATTACATGTTAGTAAAATAATTGTTAGGATCTCTTAGGGTATAAATCAATGTGGAACAATACTTGAGAACTTGAGATAAACCAAATAAAGCAAGAAATAATCATATGCAAATAATCACAGTACAAGACAAAAGTATTTACGTGGTTCAGTGCTAATACCTACGTCCACAGGGAGGAGAGAAAATATATCACTATGTAGAGAAGGAGTTACAATGAGTTTAAGGTTTAAGAACTATTACAAAAACTCCAAGAGCTTTCTCTTCTTGCCTTTAATGGAGCAGCCATCACACACCCAAAAATTCTTACAGCAACCAATGTAACAGCCCAAACTCTTAGGCACCAGGCTATTGTCTGCTTTGGCCTAAAATACTTCATGGTTTTGCCCTAAGAAGATAACTTCCCAGCAGGTCACCTATCCTGAGAGTGCTCCCACATGAGCACGCTTAACTTTGGAGTTCTTATCAGGAACTCCACCATTATCTGAAAAGGTGCCTCAATGTTTAAGAGTTTCACTTATTACTACTTAAGTGGGTCTTCACAATCTCCCAAACTTAAGTAACTGACGTCCTCATCAGTATCCACACACAGATCCAAGAACCGTCCAATGGGTAGATAGAACTAGAGGTGACCACTACATGCTCAAGAGGTACCTACAACCATGTAGCACCTTAACCATCATAGGTTCAAGAGGCTGCTCACATGAACTGGTACTTTACCCTGTATGACACTTAGCTCATATCTGACACCCTATGGTTTGCTCTGATATCATTTGTAATAGCCCAAGCTCTTAAGCACCAATGTATTGTCTATTTTGGCCTGAAATGCCTCACAGTTTTGCCCTAAGAAGATAACTTTCTAGTAGGTCACCCATCCTGGGAGTGCTCCCACATGAACACGCTTAACTTTGGAGTTCTTATCAGGAACTCCACCGTTATCTAAAAATGTGCATCGATATTTAAGAGTTTCACTTATTACTACTTAAGTGGGTCTTCACAACTAATGTCTCACCAAAATGATAATGGAAGACTCCAAATAACTCCCTTTTTATAATAATCTCCACCTCAGATCTCATGTGCTTCACATGAGAGCTGACTTCTTTTAGCTCTCTATCAATATAGTTGCACCAACTTGGTTGCCTACGTACCTCCCTCCCAAGAGAATTAAGCCGTCCGTAGTTCCAACAAATAAGAAGCTTATAGATGCTTATCCAAAATCACCAAAGTTTTATAATGGGTGAATTTTTGAACTGTAAGCACCCTTATCATCACATTCACAGGATTATCTTTAGTGTTGATCTTCTATAGTAAGATCTCACCTTTTTCAATTACATCTTGAATGAAATGGCATCGGACATCAATATGCTTTGTGTGAGCATGACAGACTAGATTTGTAGCAAAAAATATAGCGCTCTAACTATCACAATTTACTACTACCTCCTTTTGCTTTATACCCAAGTTTTCTAGCAAACATTTCATCCAAATATCTTTCTTGAATGCTTCAGTAATTACCATATATTCAGCTTTTATCATAGAGAGGGTAGCTGCATACTGAAGAGTTGATCTCCACCCTACTAGACATCATGTTTGAGTGAATACAAAACTAATTATTGATCATCTTTAATCTAAATCTTTGACGTAGTCAGAGTCCATGTATCCAAAGCATAAGTCAGCTATTGAGGACTGCTTCTGAAATAATAGGTCAACACTAATTGTACCTTTTGGTACCAAAAAATACCCATCACTACTTATCAGTGATTCTTCCCCAAATTGTGCATGTATTGGCTCATAACTCCAATAGCTTGAGCCAAATATGGTATAGTGCAAACCATGATGTACATCAAGCTCTCAACTGCACTAGCATATGATATTGTGTGCATTTCTTCTTTTTCAAAATCTATCTTTATACATTACTCTATAGATAAGTAAAAATGAGGTACTAGAGTTATACTCACAGACTTTATAGTGTCTTCAATTCTAAACCTCCTCAGCACCTTCTCCAAATATCCCTTTTGGGTAAGCCAAATCTTTCCTGCTGTTTACTCCCTATAAATTTCCTTAATATTTTCTTTGCCTCTCCCAAGTTCTTCATTTTAAAGTTCTTTGACAATTGATATTTTTTGTGATCCATCTCTGTCTGATCTTAAGTAGCTATCAACATGTCATCGACATATAATAATAAGTAAATGAAGCTACATTGAGATAACCTCTTGAAATACACACAATAGTCAAATTAGCTTCTTTGATACTCCTCCTTTTGCATGAACTGATCAAATTTCTAGTACCATTGCCTTTGTGATTGCTTTAGTCCATAAAGAGACTTGTTTAGTTTGCATGTCAAGTCTCCTTTTCTTGGCTCACTGTACCCCAGGGATACACCATAAATATCTCATTCTCTAGTGCTCCATGCAAGAACATTATTTTAACATCAAGCTGCTCAAGTAATAAATCAAACAGTGCCACCAAAGCTAAGAGCATGCATATCGATGAGTGTTTAACAACTGGAGAGAACACTTCATCACAGTCGATCCTTTCTTTCTGAGCCAAGCCCTTGGCCACTAATCTTGCTTTGTAGCACACATCAACTTCTAAGGATCCTTCTTGTTTGCATACACCCACTTGCACCGAATTGCCTATCTTCCCGGAGGGACTTTCTCCAACCTCCATGCTTTATTTTTATGAAGAGAATCCATCTCTTCATCCATATCCTAGTTCCATAAATTTTCTTTTGAGGTTGTCACTGCTTGTTTGTAATGGGAGGGAACATCATCCTCCAATACGGACAATGCATATGCGATGTAGTCTCTAAGCCAGGCTGGCTATTGAGGTGCATTCCTTCTGGGTCTATTTCTAGCAATTGACTCTTGAACTGAAGCTTCATCATCAATGTCAGTTTGTTCTTTATCATTACCAATGTGGTCTTTATCTGTAGGAGTATTCTCGACGTGATGTGAAGTTCTTTCTAGAACAAATAGGGTGGTATTAAACCCCACTCTTTGTCTTCTTGTAGGAGTCTCTATATTATCCTTCACATGATGAGAATTCCTCAATCTCAAAAAAAAATCTTCATCAAAAGTGACATCTCTGCTCACCACAATCCTCTTGTCAATTGGATCATACAATTTGTAGCCTTTCACTCTACGCCGAAAGCCCATGAAAATCTCTTTTATAAGCTGAGGCTCAAGCTTATCCTTCCTGACATGATAATAAGCCAGGCTGCCCAAGATCTTCAGTTGATCATAATCTATAGCAGGATGTTCAGAACTGTAACAACCCTAGGTTGTTACTCTGCTAAATTATAGCCTAAGTAGTCATTATTTTTTATTCCATTGTTTTTAGAACACCAAATGAATCCTAACATGAAAATTTGAAGTCCATAGGACTTCTCTAAGTCCAAAATAATATTTTGATCAGTCTAGATGCCCTAGCCTAGACCCAAAATATTTTGATCTCAAAATTAAATTCTAACTGCATTTTTAAATTCAACACCCCCAAATTAGCTAAGGGTGAAAGTTTGGTGCAATTTGGAAATCATTTGGGCCATAATTCAATTTAAATTAAAATGCTCCAATTGCACATAAGGGATTCTAACATTTCATAATTGCATAAATACCTATTAATCTGAATTAACAACTGGGATTCGCTGTGCGGACCGCGGGCGATCCGCTGCGGAGCCCGGGTCGGGCGACAACAGTATCCCGCAAATCTAACCGTCGCCTTTTGATCACTGGTCGAGATGCGATCCTGCGGAACCTCGGATCGACCATTGGATCTATCCGACAGATCCTACAGCCTGGATCGCTCCCGCGATCGGCCATTAGGATTCAAGAGATCCGAGCAGTTCCGCCATCTGATCGATAGATCAGACGGCATCCGAAGGTCCCGCGACTGTGGACCTTCGTCTTCCTCTCGCCCGCGGCTGACAGAAGGAATTTGGCAGATTCCAGGAAGCCAGGTCTTGTCCCTCACTCCCACGTCCACCTCAGCATGCCGTTAGGACCCCTCCCATAATGGTTTGGAGCCCCGATCGGGCCTCGTGACCCGGCCGAGCTCGAATTGGAAATTCGAGAGCTCGGCCATGGCCCAGCCTCTCGGGTCTCCACAGCCCAAGCAAATGGCTTTGGAAGCTACCCCATTCAATGCTAAGGCTATAAATAGCCTTAGTATTTCATCCTATGACCATTTGCTGATCAATTGGAGTCGAGTTACCTTCCACCATTCCGAAGCTGCCATTGCTGTCGGACCAAGCTTCCCAGGTGTTCCCGGCATGCGTATCGCTGATAGAAGAGTCTCCTGGTGTTCAGGAACTCTTAAAGGAATTCTAGGAACCTCAACAAGTCCAGCATTGTTCCCTGCGACGTTTGCAACCCCTCGGCAAAACCAGGTACCCCCGTTTGCAAGTTTCGAGCCAATGAGGCTCGGACCTCCTTCCATTTGATTCGTATGCATGTATATTGTCGTTTTGAACCCAACGATATCGAAATTAAGATCTAGTTAACCTGATCCATCGAATCGATCGATCAGGTTAAGTTCTTTAAGGATCGCCTCGGTCAAGTAAGGACCCGACGATCCAGAACATCCCAGACCCTCAGACTAGTGGGCTTCGATCCGCCTCACCTCCCTGATGGTGTAGGGATCGAGCCCGGGGTCTAGTGTGGCCTCTGTGGGGAGAATTGTCTCCTCACATTAGCTCCATTAGAGGAGCTCTCGGGTGAGTAAGGTCCGGCCGATCCAGACCGTCTCATAGGGGGCTTCAGGTCCCAGTCGACGTGTCTGACCACGGGGATCGAGTAGAGATCCATTTTTAGCCATGCCATGGTCGGGATGCACCAGAATTTGACGATTAGGGTTCCCCTAATCGGCCCTCTCCGTCGGGATGAATGGCACGGACGAAGACCCTGTGCGGGTCGGGCAGCCCGTGACCCGCGCGGTGCGATAGTCCCAGGTCTTCGGCCCCAGTCGACCCGTGCGGTTCGGCTAATGGGCCGAGCCCGTTATAATTAAATTCGAATAATTAGAATTATTTTTCTTAAGGAAAATAATTCAATTATTCAAATCATAGGAAATTGATTAAATAAAAATACATAATATATTAATTGAATAAATTTTAATCTACTGGTCCAAATCCTATGATATTTTATATGAAAATAATCAGAAAATCATCAGGGATCTGAATATAAAACAAAATATCACATATGATGGTTAGATTTTCCATTATTGCCTAATTACAGTAGAATTTAATTAGGATGATTTAGCAATTATACTTAACTAAATTGCATGTTTAGGGTGCCATTAATTTGCTTATGTTGAGTAGAAGGCATGTGCTAAGTGACTTATTATTTCTGATCTATGTATTTCAAATTATCCCATATTTTTGTTAAACCATGATTAATGAATATTAGGGTTTGTAATCACAGGATCTTAGCAAGCTTAGTTTTTAATTGAGTGCATGGTAGTGTAGAACTTGTATGCCAAGTTATATGGAATTCTGATGGTTGGATTTAAACTTTTATGCTAATCTCTTTTGGATTGAATTAGGGTTTGATTAGCACAAAGTATTTTCTATTTTCTTAAAATCTCTTATTAATCTGATGAATAACAGTAAGCTAGAGGTAGTGAAATCATATATATAAGCTTAGGAGGTATGAATTTAACAAATCAAGGAAATGAGAACTTAACCCTCATAATTAACCTTAAGAAATCTTAAGACTTTGATCCAGCTTTTAAGACTTGATCTAGGTCTGAGATTGCCACCAATAACACACTCTTAACTCACTGATTTGATATTAATCATTAATCAAACATATGATCTTACTTGAATAAGAATAGGGGTCAAACCCTAATCTACTTAATTAAGGTCCAAACCCTTAAGAACCTTAACTAAAGTAGTTTGATTATAAGACAATTAACTTGACATTTCTCCAATGACACATCTGATTTTATATTGACCCTAAACATTTGAATTAGACATGAAAAGGTTATAAAAGTTATATGATTGCCTAAATCTGAATCAAATCTTTAGATCCTTGATTTTTCCTAAATAAGATCATTAGCATAAGAAGATTAATAAAATCATATTGATTGAATAAGTGACCTACAACTTAAGCAATATCCTTGATTTAAATCCCATAATCTTAGATTGAGTTATGATCAGATGACTTAATCATCTGATCTGATCATTCTAAACCTAACTATGAAATAGAATCTAAAAGGTGAATACTAGAATTTAGAATGGAAGATCTTAAGCATCTCTCCATAAGATCATCTTGAAACATTTTAAAAGACCTAAATTACATATACCTTGAGGTAGGAGAACTTGTATGACTCATTGAGGTAGGAGCTTAGATGATCCCTTAACTTTAGAAATTAATCTAACCCCATGTGGTAGGAATCACCTAAGATATTATAATAATATTTCCCTTGTGGTATAATCCATATTGAGTGATCTTTGATCATAATTTTGTGAAACCTTGTATAAGACTTATCTATGTAGTATAGGCCTTTATAGTCTTGATCATTCCTTAATTTATTAAGTAGATTTGTTTGAACCCCGATTATTAGACGATGTAGTATAATATACCCATACCACTAATTCTCCAGTAGTATTCGGGATTGGTTGATTCACTCTAATGGGGACTTATGAGCAGGTTCTATCCTGCGAGATTAGACGAATACAGTACCATTAGAATAAATCATTCAACTATAAGAGTGTATTGAATGGGTATTCATTCCTTAGTTTGATTAAAATACAAATTGCCAACAGCGCAATGCCTCCTAGCGAAGACCACTTCAATAGGTGTGGCTCAAATAAACTAAGTAATGAGATTCACCTTCGTTAAGACACTAAGTATGGTGGTGAGTAAGTGATGAGAATCACTTTTCTTGCAAACGTACTAAATGTGTGTATACGTTCATCCCATCTAGTGATCTTTAATTAAATCTATAACTTTAATCAATTATCGTTCTAAAAGTTAGGAGACAGAATCTCTCAATAGGATTCTGCACAATAGAGACTTAGAATTCATTATCTGCATTTCAAATTTCATAGATTTCTGGATTTTACTCATTAGAATAGAAGCATGGGCATAAGCATGATCATAAACTTGAAGCATAATTTCAGCAGTGGCGCATGGGTATCAGTGATAAATTGTGGGTTATGGAATGTTACATACACAGACTGGGGAATTTCTGGGTGCATCTGCGTCACCGTACTGTCTTCCCAACTGTGTGTATGTATACATTGGACCGTACTACTCATAGCCTTTCAGTGATGATTCTGTGGCATATCTGTGGCATACCATACTGTGGCATACTTGAATGCATCTTTCCAGTGACATACAGTACCCATTTGACTTTACTTTCACATAGTTTTCTAAGCATTTGATAGTTTTCTTTACTTTTAGTATGTAGTTTGATGCAATTTTACTTTGCTTAGTCTTTACAGTTTCAGCTACTTAACATTTTTCTCAACCTTTCTTTAGTTCTCTTTACTTTATTGTTTACTGCATTTACTTTAGTATTGCGTAGTTAGTTGCGATGTGTTAGAATTCTTGTCTAACATGGGGTACTTTTGGGATCCGACAATTTGCTAGATCCCGAGCAGCTTGTGGAGATAGGACAGGAGGACTCGCAGGAGATCCAGGAGGAGTACGTGGAGCCCTAGAGGATCTATCTGCTTCCTTTTTACTTTTTGCTTTACTTCAGTAGACTTTACTTTTCATATGTTAAAGCAGTTTGTAATAACTCTGGATGTACTTTTCTTTTCTTTTCTGAGATGAATGTTTATATACTACTCTGTGATGAATGTACTCTGGATGATATGTTTTTCTTAGCTTTCGCACTATGTTATACTACTATACTTAGTCTTATGATATGATCAGCATATTGGAAATACTGATATATATTGATAACGTGTATTGGATCCTTACTTGTTCTTTGAATCCAATATATGTATTAGCATAATACTTAAGATGAGTATTCTACTCCTATCTTAAGTATGGGCTCTCGATCCTACTCTTAGGTTCGAGTCAGCAGCCTTCAGTATGGCTCAGTCTTCCGGCCTATTCAGGAAGATGGGTTTTGCTTGTATACTCGCCCTCCCGAGTAGCGCACCACTCCGCCGCTGAATTTCCACACACTACTTGTCTTTTGCGCGCGGCGACGGGGCGGGGCTCTACAGGAACACAGCTCAATTGGAGTCTTCTTGTCTAGTGCTATAGATGGTAGATGGTTCACCAAGTAACATGCTTAGTCTAGGGCCTCCTCCCAATAGACTCTCTCTAACCCAGTATTGGACAACATACACCGAACCTTTTCCAAAAAGGTACGGTTCATTCTCTCTGCTACCCCATTCTGCTGCGATATTTCTCTTACTATGAAATGGCATTCAATCCCTGAATCTTGACATTCCATTACAAAAGAATCAGATGTAAACTCTCTGTCATTGCCCGATTGGATCATCTTAATTCTCTTGCCTGTTTATTTCTCCATCATCCTCTTCTAGTTTATGAAAACCTCAAGTACATTTTCTTTGCTCTTCAAAGTGTACACCCATACAAATCTGTAGTAATAATCTATAAAAGAAACAAAATACCTTCGAAAATGTGGAGGCCAACACCAAAGGGCTTGTGTGTTTTCTTGCCAAAGATACAATGCTCATAAAACTATACTTTACAAAAATTTATAACTTTAATGAGTCCATCCCTCTCCAATGCTCTCAGTGAAGGTTCCCCTACATGTGTTAGCCTCATTTACCACAATGTCATAGTATTTTTAGAGTCTTCAGCCATAACTATTAAACCTGTCACTGTATTTACTTGTAGGTAGTAGAGGTTTTGTTGTCTGACTCATCTCAGATAAGTCATCGCACCCTTAGCGATCTTTAGGACCCCTGCCTCAATCACTATCTTAAAGACCTTGGCTTCTAAGGCTCCAATAAACAGTAGGTTCTTTTTTATCTCCAATACATATCTGACTTCTTTCAATTCTTAGAATGTTCTTGCATGTCCTAATTAACACACTTTTAACTCTTGCAATTCGACATGTGACATTGTTCCCCATTGTGACGGCATTGATGTCCGTTTCTCTAAATGAACAAAATTAGTCATTCTAGGAGCATATGTGATATGTCGCTCCAGTATCCATAATCCAATTGGAGTTGTTAGCTACTATACCCATAAAAATAGTAATAAGGGACACATCTGAGTCTGAACCTTCCACCACATTCTGGATCATATTAGCCTTTGCCTCGAAATATCCACTCATCCACTACTTGTATTTCAACTATGGGCAGTCCTTCTTCCAATGTCATGTTTCCAAATAGAATAAGCACTGATTGTGCCTAATGCTTTGGCCTCTGGATTTCCCTCTTTTATGGAAGTATGCATTCTTCTTGGGCCATTACTTCTTTATCTCGGGTCTTCCTCTTTAGAGTGTAAGAGCCATTGCCATATCTGATTTGATGAACTCTTTATCCCTTCTTCTAAACTCATGGTTCATTAGGGCTATTGTCACCTTCTCATACTTTATAACCTTCTTCCCATGGATCAAAGTCATGGTGAAGTGCTCATAGTCATATAGAGTTCAACAATAACAGGGCCTTATTTTTATCATCCATTGTCTCATCCAGATTCAACAAATCTGCCAACAATTTTGTGAACTCATTTAGGTGTTCATCAATAGAAATTTCCCTTCTCATCTGAAACATGTAGAGCCACCTTTTTCATGTGAAGTCGATTCTCCACACTCTTCATCAGATACTTGACTTCTAGGAAATTCTACAGTTTCCATGCCAACATCTCCATAATAACTCCATATTTGATCTCATGAGTCAAACACTTTCGGATCAAGCCGCATACATTGTGGTTCATCTTGATCCAATCCCTCTGAAATTTCTTCTGATTTTTTCTCGCCATCAAGAACGATCTCCAGATTTATGGTGCATAGTGCGTCTGTCACATCGCACTGCCACTGTGGGCCCCCCGTACTGGTAATAAGAAAGTACGGTGCTCCAACTGTGGCAAATCCCCAACTTAAGTAAAGTTAGGCGAACCCAACTTGCCTTAAGGCAAGGTCTTGTCACCAAGTGCTATAATATTCATCAATATAAATATTAAAGTGGCGAAAGCAATATAAAATAGAGTAACATCCACAAGCATACATAGTAGGAAAAGAAAATGCAATATAGTAACTCATCACAATGTAGAAAGTAAGGTACATCCAGAAAGTTAATTATTACAAACTGAAATGAATAACTGAAAATGAAAGACTCTCATCCTCACTGAAATAAATAAGGCAAGACTAGCTACACAGCAGCTGGAAGGTCCTCCTCCTGAACTAGCTCCTCCTCAGCGACACTGCCCACGAACACGTCTGAATCTGACATTTGTCGGTATTACAAATACCAGGGCCCCAGCCAACAAAATAAAAAAGTTACAGTTTGACAATTGTCTAAGTATATTTTAGGCTATTTAAAGTGAACTGAATTTTAAAGGATATCACATTTAATTTAACTACACATGCAGCAGTAAAGGGTGCAACAAGCTATGAAAGAAAGGGATTACTATAAACTATCTATTTATAACATGCAACACGTATGTGAAGTAACATATAAAACACTAAATAAGCAAGGTAAGGCTAAAAGCAAAATAACTGCAACTGCTGAATAAACATGATCCTAACATGATTATGATCGAGGTAAAACATGCTAGTATAAAAGAACACAAGTACTGAATATGATAAAATTCTAGTATCCTAAACATGCCATTCATACATATTTCTAAGCCATAAAATACACATACAACATGCAGATTAATGTGAAAAGAAAGGCCACTGAGACATGTGGCAAAAGTAAAGCAATATATAACATATAAAGCCACTGAGACATGTGGCAAAGCGAGCAAATACTGAAAATAAGGCCACTGAAGCATGTGGCAAAACAAACCAGAAAACTAAAACAATATAATACAGCTAAAGTAGTAATATGCCTAAGTTCTAGTACTGTCATACTAGCCAATAGGCCATACAGGGCCTCTAATATCAATCAATCAATCCCCAGCCTAGCCATCCAAATATGCTAGGTCTAAGTCCAGTCTATACAATACTACTACTGAAGAGGCAGACTAAACTAGGTCATATTCTACTAATTGTGATAAAACAAAACTGAATGATATGTAAATTCAATACTAGCTTAGGATACATCATCCTAAGTTTTTCCTATCATGCTGAAGGGCTAAAGCTCAAAATCCAAGGTATGCAAAACAATCTAGTCAAAATAAGCAAGAGACTCAATCTAGACTTATGTGATATCTGTTGTTATCTAATTACCAAATCTAGCTACTCTGAGAAGGTACAAGCTTAGAATCTCAAACATCCAGATATCGAGTAGAATCTCAGATTTACGTTCTTAAAGTTAAAATATTAGAACTTAACAAGTTCTAATCCAAAAATCATGTGATGACTATATAATTTAAATAAGTAAATCAATGACCTAATTTTATGAATATTTTACTCTCTTACCCAAATCTTGATCAAATAAATCAAGATTTAAGAATTTAGAACTTAAACCCTATGTTGAGTTCAAATTCCAAATCCAAGGTGATATTCTAAATAGGATCTAAGTTTCTCACTTAAACCCAATTTAAAGGTAAATAATCCTATAAGTTGAAAGATTTAGGAACTAAGATCTTAGTGAAAGGTTATTCTACTAATTATAAGATAAAATAATTAATTAAGAACTTGAGAATCTAAGATCTATATTCAATCCTTAAGATAATTTCATTATCTTATTGATTGAATCAATCCTATACCCATATGGAAGATTTCAAAAGACTAAACAATCAATCATTAAAGAATTCTAATTGGAAGTGGTTTGATTCAAATTAAAGATCTAAATCTAAGATCTAAGAACTAAAGATCTAAGTTTGATCACTTTTAAATTTCTAATTAGAGTTTTGACTTAAGGGTTTCCATTTGTGATTTTCTTTAGAATCTAATTTCATAATTAACTATAAGAAGCTTATTAAGGTCAGGATTGACAGTTTTCAGTATTAGATTATCATTAAACCCATTTTAACCTTCTTAGGTCACTTAAGATCTAAGGATCTGAGTTTTGATCACTTTAGACCTTAAGCTAAGATTTTACTTAGACATTACCAATTACTTTTCTTTTAACACTTAATTCTTAAGTTATCTTAACTGAACTTATTAATGAGATAACTGACTATTTCAATTATTAAATTTAATAAGTTTTAAGGTCAAATGATCTTTATAAGGAATGATTAAGATTTAAGTATTTTAATTAAGGAATTAATAAGACCTTATGGATTGGTGATTATCATTATTCTAGGATTTCAGAGAGCATTTCCAATCTATGTTATAGTGGCTTGCTAAAATTTTCAATCCTTAAAGAACACTAAATCACATTTTGGCCAAAATGACCAAAATGCCCCTCATAAGGCAAAAATTGGGATTTTAGAGTTTTATTGTCCAAATTTGTTCTAATCTATTTTAAAGTGTTTCATATTACTTAATGAAGTGAAAAAACACCTTTACTTGAGGTTTTGATGACCTAAATGATCTTAATTAGCACTAATCACCTAATTAAGGCACTTAGGGTGATTAGTGAAATTAAGGCATCTTAGGGCAATCCAACCTTACACTTAGATTTTACTAGGTTTAATATGATATTAGGAACCATTCCCACCTAAATCAGAGGCTTAATTAGAGTTTAATTCACTAATCCTTAATTAGGGTGATTAAGGAGTGATTAAGAAAATTAATTATCCAAAATTATTTTTAAGAGTCTGGAATTGTTCCTTATGGTACAAGGAGTAATCAGAACCCTTAAACTCACAAATTGGACAATTAATTAATTTTATATGATTTATTTAAAAACAGAGAAGGTTTGACCAATATTTTTAAATCCAACTATTAGATCTGAGATTTTATTTTATATTCAAATTCCTTGAATTTTTTTGATTCAAATGGTATATTGGATCATACCATTTGTATATGTATAACTAAAGTTATTTAATTAATTCATTCTGTATTTTTATTTAAATAAGGACTTTAGGATCTGATTTATGAATTAATTTCCTTAAGGATTTTAATTCATAAATCCTATTTATAAATCAGTCAGCCTGACCCGTGACTGCATCCCCTACCTCTCGACAGCCGCAGATTAGGGCAAACTTCAATCGTCAAATTCGCCGCGTTCAGGCCACACCACGCTGCCATTTAAATCCCTACACACTCAGGCTTCGAAGGCGCATCGATTAAACCATTAACCCCATAAGGGGTGCACCGGACTACTGGGACGCTATTTGCCCGAAACGCCTCTGAGGGTGCACCTATGAGGAGATAATTCTCCTCACAGAGCCCACGAGTCGCCACAATCTCAATCCCTACACGTTCAGGGATTGTTAAGGAAGCTATAGGGCGAAACGAGGAGTCCTGGGGTGGTCTGGATCACTGGGGTGCTGTTAGGCGAATTCTGCCGACGAGAGCTTCGACTGGATCAATCGGGTTCAGTCGAATCACTCAATCTTGGTTGATTCAACCTTCGATACGATTCGACAATTACGTACGAAGGGTCCTAATGCAGTGAGGAGTGGCTAATTGTGCCTGGGAAGCGCACAATGGGGGAATTCTGGCCTGACTGGCAGTGCGCGCTCAAATGGCGAATTCGCCGTCTGGCCCACTGCCAGGCCTAGCCAGAAGGTTCAAGAGGTTGATACAGAACTAGGGAGGGTTCCTATCACAACACCTAAGCTTGATTGAGAGCAAGGCGAGCTGAAAACCAGCTCTACGGAAAAAAAAAAGGGAGAGGTAGTACCTGAAGATGGGGAAGGATGGCTATGACAGAGGCAGAACAGGCAACTGGGGGTTTGAACGTCAAACCACACCCACTATCAGCAGACGATGATCGAGCCGAGCTCCCCTGGTAGCTGAATGGGTCACCAAATGGAGGGCCAGAGAGCTGAAACCAGAGAGACGCAGGAAGCTTAGGGAAGATGAAGCCAGAAGCAAAACTGGGGTTGCCGATGTGCCAGGGCTATTTATAGCTCAGAGGGGAGCTTCCAGAGCCAGGAACGAGCCAGCAGCTTCAGCACATGGCTGCCAATTGGGGCTACGAACGGGAAGGGGAAAATTTGGGAGAATACCCCGACTATGGCAATTAGGGGGCGAGGGAGATCGTGGGGGACAAGATTCCATCCCCGTACTGCCACGAGGGCAGGACATTGGGATCCTGTCAGGAGATTCCAGCGAGAAAGCACTTGGGACGATGATGAACAGTGACGGGGTGAGGCACAGTCGTTCGATGGGTCTTCAGTTATAACAGGGTGGCCCAGATCTTTTGATCATCAACGGTCGATTGGGACACAGATCATCCGTTGGATCAAACTGAAATGATCCAACGCTTGATCTGAGCTACTTAAGACGGGACACGGGAGGCCGTTGGATCGAGATGTCGATTGAGCGGCTGAGATGAGATTAAGGTGCGCGGTTCGCGAGTCGTTCGATCCCTAGCGCTAAGATGCGTGCAAACGCGATGGATGGCTCATTTTTATGCACCGCTGTCGGGACCTCGCAGCGGATTTACCGCGGTCCCGACAGCAAATCCTAACAGTACTTTTAATTAAATAAATAAAATTATTAATTAATTAAAATTAATTTAATTATTCTATTAATTCATATATCCAATTTAGGACCAAATGAGCTCTAAAAATTCCCAAAAATTCACCCTTGGCTAATTTGGGTGTAAGGAATTCAAAAATAAAATCAGATTTTAATTTGGAGATCAAAATAATTTAGGTATTTTTCAGGGCTTAAAAATAGCCAAAAATACCATTTTCTCCAATTTAGCTCCAATTGATTTTAAACTTCTAGGTTTAGGTTTAAATGACCCATTGAATCTAATGGAATCAAAATCAAACCTTGGTTTTGCTTAATTAATCTAGTTTTAGCTAGGGTAAAACTTAGGGTTGTTATAGCCACATACCAAAGTTGTTCTTTTCATCAAATTTGACAACATCTATTTTCACTGGACGTGTCACAACTTGGTAAAGTGACATCACCATCGACGACGACGAGGTTCCAATAATCTCTTCTCCTCTTTCTACCATGTCTTTCTCCCTGCTTTAAAAAAACTCAAACACAAAATAATAAGCAGCTTAAGCAAAACCCTAGCCCTCAAGAACAAACAAGGTAACCTCTTTCTGATACCACTAGTTAAGATCTCTTAGGGTATAAATCAATGCAGAACAATACTTGAGATATTGAGAAAAACCAAATAAAGTAAGAAATAATCGCATGCAAACAATCACTGCAAAAGAGAAAAGGATTTACGAACCTACATCCACTGGAAGGAGAGCAAATGTTTCACTATGTAGAGGAGTTACAATGAGTTTAGGGTTTACAAACCCTTAGAAAACCTCCAGGAGCTTTCCATCACAAAGAGAAAGATGCCTGCCACCAAATATACTTTAAATACCTTTAAATATCATCAATCAAATGTCTTACATGTCTGAGTCTAGTTCAAATTATTTTAAGTAGAGTTTGAGACATGATGTATGACTCCATCTCGACTCGAATCAAAATATCTCGAATTCGAGATGAGTCAAGTTCAAATTTCGAGTTTGAAATGAAATTGCCAACCCTAAATATATGCCATAGATTAGCAAAAAAAAGTACCTAACTTAAAATTAATTGTTATATTCGCATACCTTATTTAGGTTGGAGTTCAAAAAAATGATGGAGCATCGAAATGTTCTGACAAATAAAAATCATTTAAATTCCATTACCTTTCTTATCATTAGCATTTACATTTGAAATTGTAGTTTTATATGAAAGATGTTATGCTTATATAAGAATATATTTCAAAAAATATTTATGAATATAAAATTTTTTTTTTTAATTTTTAATTATAAGGCCTCACAAAAAAAAAAAAAAAAAGCAAGTTTCTCATTAAACAACTTTCATTGCAGATTCTAATGCGGAGCTTCGCCGCCTTCTTCATGAACGCAGAGCTTCCCCGCCTACTTCGCGAACGCGGAGCTTCCCGGTCTTCTCCGCGAACATGGAGTTTTGCCATCGTCAATTCTTCGGATTCGGCGAAAACAATTCAGTAGGAGGAGGGAGTCGTCTCCGTCATCGCCGATTCACCAGATTTGGCGAAGATGATTTGATTAGAGGAGGAAGTCGCCATCGCCGATTCAGCTTCGCCTCCATCCTTAAATAACATAGCCATGTCTGCGAACTAAAGAGCTTCGGACATTCTTTCATAAGGGATGAGATTAGTATTATGTTTAGTAAGTATCAATAAATCTAATAAAATAGCTTCTCAAGTGATATTAAAGATACATACACATGCTAAGAAATAAAATTAAAAATTAAAAGAATACTGTCATCTTCCCACTTGGATCCTTTCTCTCCTCTGCATGGATCGGCGACAAGAGAGAAATCAGAGGCTGTTTCTGTACAGCAAAACAGTGCTTAAATCCAGCCACTGGGGCAAAGAGTCTGAACCCCAATCCCCAAAAAATCTCGGGTGATGTCTCCGGCGGCGGCGGGCGGCGGAGGAAGCATATCAAAGGGGGCCAAAATGGAGGGGCTGCGGCCGATGGAAACCACCCCCATCTGCGCGGCCTTCTGCAGGAGCGCGGTGGCGGACAGTTCAGCCCGCCGCTCCTCGTTTGCTCTCGGCAGGAAAGGAGGCGCTGCTGCCGCTGACAGCGGATGAGGAGGATTTGGTTCCCATGGAGAGGTCCCAGGCAGCAGAGGCGGGTTGTAATTGCCGAGCATTTCGAATGAGGCCGGAGGAGGGTTCATTATGCAGCAGGAAGAAGCTGCTGAGAGCCTGGCGGCTTCCTCTGCTAGCTCGTCGCAGAAGGCTCTGTGGGTTATAAAGCTATCTCGCCTGCATCATATAACCACCCCCCCCCATAAAATGAAGAGGAAAAGCATTAGGTCTAACATTTACTTTCTGAACTGAAATATTCTCAGTCCTAAGCCTTACCTCTCTCAAAAAATACTTAGAATTAGTTTGAACTGAGGCAAGAAAATTATTGAAATAAAATCATTACACTGTAAATTTTCTTGAGGTAATTAAATGTATTGTAATTTTAATAGTAATGTTTGGACTGTGGTTTATGTATATTGAGCTCATTGTACTCCATTAAAAAAGGCAAGTTTCTTAACGAGGGTTCGCAAGCTCTTCCTTGACTCGAGATCTCCATAGGCGTTACCAATGTACGGGAAGATATTGAATGGACGACGACTCAGTAGGGACGAAACGTCAAAAATGATGCCGGTGATCGACGAACTGGTGTCGACGACGAGCGGTTTCGGTGATATGATGAACAGGCGTGCGAAGAAAGTGGCACCGGTGACGACGAAACGACGCGACGACGAAGTGATTTGGCGACGAAGCAGCGTCTGTGACGACGAAGCATCGGTGACAACGAAGTAGCGATGACGACGAAGAAGCGGAGTCGACGACTAAGCGGGCTGGGACCTCCACAACAAAGTATGGCGTTTCCTCGAAAATAAAATACACTAAATAATTGGTCGAATATATTTTTGTTGCAGTAATGCTTATTTTAGAGAAATTAATTGAATTCTTGAATTTCGACCTCCTAAAGTAATTAGAGAGGAAGAATTAATAAACACATCTTCCTCTCTTTATTACATAAATTTATATATTTAAGATTTTTTCATAGAAATATAAAAATTACAATCTCTTATAAAATGGGTAAAATTAAAAATATATTATATACTTATATTGGCTTACTAATTCTATAAGAATAAACTCAGTCATAAGTATATTAATTAACTAATACAATTACCAAAAAAACAGAGAAATTATTTCTATAAGTAGTAAATATCGATCTTTCATATAACAAAATTAAGATAAGATTTCTCACAAAAATAGCAATTTAACACTCAAATAGCTATACAAAAATATAAATTTTTTTATTCTCGTAGGAATTAAATTAATTTTTGTACGTAAATTTTGCTACAAATTATATATTTTAAATTTAAATCATAATTATTAAACTTCTTAGGATATTCACTTAGGCTAAGCTAGCTTCGAGTTGAGTCAAGTAAGCTTAGACTCGAACTCGACTCCAATTTAGATTGTTCGAGTCCGAATTTGAGTCAATTTCTAAGTTAAGTTCGAATTATTTTAAATAGAATTCAAATTAATCAAAATATCTGAAATTTGACTTAATCGAATTTCGAGTCATATTGACAACCTAAATGATATATATATATATAAATTTACCGCGAAAAAATGGTGCCACAGTCACAACGATACTCTCGGGTTCCGCAGACTTTGGAATGAGCCTTCCAATCGGACTGCACGGCGTATCTCTTGGAGCACTTTTCGCACTTCCATTTCTTCTCCCCGTGCTTGCGGCAAAAATGCTTCTTAATCCCAGTGAGATCGCCCAGCGCTCTGAGAGGATTACTGTGAATGCAGGTCTTCTCAGGGCAGACGTAGACCCTCTTCCTCTGCTCCTTCCCACTCCTCTGCCGCAGCTTCCAAGGCAGGTTGTGCCCTCTCCTGTGCAGCTGCAGATTCTGATCCCTCTGAAACCCCTTCCCGCATATTTCGCACAGGAACCTGTTGGTGGCCATCAGCGTCTTTGGAGACAGGGCTATCACCTCTGCTTCTGGATCTGCGCAAAAAGAGGCAGAAATATAAGGGAAAGAGTGAGTGACAGAGAGAGCATGGTGGTGGTGTTTCTGTCTCTCTCTCTCTCTCACCTGGCGTTCCGGGGAGACTCCTCTTCTTCTTAGCGAGAGGGAAAGCTCCCATGGATGTGCCTTGTTCTAGCATGATTTGGAGAGCTTTCTTTCAGGGAAAGAAAGGATTGATTTTATGTGAAGGGATGACTCTGTTATTTTATAATGGGAAACGGGGAAAAAGGGGGAGTTGGAAAGTGCGTGGAGTGAGGGGGCAAAGGTGCATGATGACACATATGATGAGGCCCAAAAGCTGTTCCATAAAAGCCATTTTCAATTGGGAATGATTATACTGTTATTTGCTTGCTTCCCTTTATGTTCATTTGTTTTCATTTTTTTAACATACAAAGGATTATAAGATCATTTTTTATTGTCTCTGGTGCGGAATCTCTTACGCTTTGAACGAGAAAAATGGCCCATTTTATATTTACAGTGCAATGATGTGTATGTTATGCTCAATACGTCTCTTTTATAAAGAGATTTTTTTTTTATATTGTTAAAGAAAAATGTTATTTAGATCTCTTGATGTGGTATTTAAAAATGTTCATTCCATAAGATTTGAATATTATTTCATTAATATTTATTTATTTACATTAAAATAATATAAATATTATTTTTAAATTTTATATTGAAATAATACCTAAATTTTATTAGATGTATTTTTTGAATGAGAAATACTATTGGAACCCGCTGATGTGGCACTCAAAAAAGCCCACCCAATAACATTTTGATAGGATTTCAATACAGACATTAAAAATAGTATTTATATTATTTTAATATAAATAAATAAGCACTAATGAAATATGCTCAAATCCTATTGAATTAGATTTTTTTGGATGCCACATCAGCAGGTCCAAATAGCATTTCTCTTTTTAATACCAGTGGATATCATTCTGAAATGATAAAATATTCCTCATTCTCTTTCTATTTGCATTATCTCTTATTGAATATATTTACTCACCAGGATAACCCGGCGCCAATTGAGGCTAAGCCGCGTTTCGTAACGAATGCCGATTTATATGAATAGGAGCATCTGAATTGATTCACAATTGTCTCAAGCGAGATATCAAGTATTTGGGGATAATAGAAATTTTCGTAGAAAAGTTATGACAAACTCGAGAGAGCAAATACCTGACGAAAAGTGTAGGGTAGTCCGAGCGCACAAGGTAGAGGTATTTCATTTACCCAATAGGTATTTCATCTACCCAATAGGTATTTCATATACGTGATGAAAAATTAGCAATATGCTTCATGGGTATTTCATACTCTCATCTACCCAATAGGGTAGTCCCGAGCGCACAAGGAGCACCAGAAGACCCCCGATCTCCCGGCAACCCCGTCGGACACGTCCCCCTCTGGCGAGCGGTACCTCCTCACCCTCTCCTCTTTTTTTCAAACTTTTGTTTCGAAATGCCCTTTCATGTATATACCTATATTTTTGAAAAGATAATTTGTCCAAAACACCTCGATTTAATCGTTAATTAGGACTTCGGTAACAGTAATGAACAGTAACACCGCTGACAAAATTTCCCGGTGACCGACCAAAAGGATTTTGGTACCCACCGATGCGCTACGACTAGAGGCGTCCAACGACGATCGAATCGTGGTGAACAGAAGTCGGATGGCACCGGAATCCGTTGTGGAAGAGGAAGAGTCTCAGCGAATCGACGGGGACGATGAACAGTAACCGATACCGCAGAGAACTGGTTCCTGCAGCAATCAGATCCCTGCAACGAACAGGTACTGTAGCAGACCAGTTCAATAGAACCGTCGACTACCATTTACCGTCGTTAAATGATGCTAGCCTTTAGAGGGAATATCTGCAAAATATTCCCTTACGTTATGGATTCTAACGAAATCCGTCAACGACCGTTAATTTAGACATAATATTCCCTAGAATATTTCAAATTTAATAAAAACAAAAAATAATTACATTAAATTTAATTTTTAAAATTTAAATATATTGGAAAGTACAATTTTAAATATAGTCAAAGTTGTATATCAAAAAATTCTGAAAAATTAGAAGAACATTTTAGTGGATTGAATTTTGAATTTTACCGAATAATTTTGAAAGCGACATTTAGCCATAGGATAGTGTGCCTTGTTTAGCATGTCGAATTCAGATTTTAGCAAACAAGATGTATGGACTCCTGGTAATAAAAGTATTCATATAGCAGTAGAATTGAGCATAATTTTAAAGTATTACGTACAAGTCAAACTTTCACACATAGTAGACTTAACTTTGCCTTGATTGGTGTGCCAGACTCAAATTTGGGCGAATAAGTTGTATACGGACTCCCGGTGAGGTGAAAAATTTCATAGCAATAAGATTGGTTAGCTTAGAATTATAAACTTACAAGTTGAATTAATAACCTTAGTTAAACCTAAAATTGCTTCGTAAAACATACCAGAGTTCGAGTTAGATAAATGAGGTGTCCATGAATTTCTAATCACCCAAGAAATCTCTATTCACCCTAACTAGCCAATTTGGATCTTTAATTTTATATTTGACCTAAGATGAATTCAGAATTATTCATAGGCTACAAGCTTTAGATATAAAGATATTAATTTAATTTGCATATAAATTTCTTAATACTATAATTTAGGTTAATAAATCCTTGAGTATTCATCTAGATTATGTTAGATTTTAGGATAATTCCTTAGCATATTGAAGTTTGAAAGGAAGACTTAATAATTCTTGATTATGTTGCGATATAATGACAGATAATTTGGCACATAATAGAAGGATATTATAAAGTACAATTAATTTGTTTAATTATTATAGTGTCGCTGCAACGCATTTGTGCCAAATTCTATTGAGCATATCATTCAAATAAAACTTGATGCATGCTAAATTTGAGACTAATAATATACCTATAAAGGTTCACTCTGGAAGGATTTGAGTGTACACACTGTTGAGCTAGGGCAGGCTATGGAAAGATCAAGAGACTACACATATCATATTGGAAGTGTGTATGTTGTTTAGGAACCTCAGATTCAAATGGTTGGGCAGACGTGCCTAGCTTTTTGGTTGTTATGTATAGGGCCCACAGAGCACATCAATAAAATAATATATAATATTTAATAATTGCATTCAGGTACAATCTCTTAGTATTGTACATTATAGTTCATGTACAGTCATGTGGACTGTTCATTCAGATATATTTTCAGAAACTATTTTATATACTTCTATTTACTTGTACTCTACTTCTAGTTTCTTATAGCTTTTGTGTTATTTAATTTTCAATAGTTTAGTATAGTACTTTCAGTGAATAGCTGTGGTGCCCCGCACCATTAATCCGCCAAAGGATTAGGTTAAGGGTGGAGTATAACTCTGGCTAATCCCTCATTTATCATTGGATTAGGATAAACTCCACAATCCACCTGATTAAGGAAGGATTAACACATAATCAATATAACAGTCACTATATAAGTAAACGTATAGAGTGCGGAAGCAATAAATGACATCCAAGCATCACAATGTAACATAAGTGCAAAATATAACTTAGAATATAAGCATTTAAGTCCAAATTCACAGTCAAGGGTACATGCATTATTACAATATTTAAAATTCAAATAAAAAGGAAATGCAAATGCACTCATCCTCACAAATAAATTTAAGGACTAGATATGCTCTGGTCCGAGCTGCTGCTCCTCCTCTAGGTATGGCTCCTCCTCAGGTACTGGATCCTCTACCTGCTCTACGCCTGCCATTGTCGGTTTCACAATGTAGGGCCCCAGCCAAAAAAGAGAAATTTTGGTTATACAATTTGTCTAAGTACATTTTAGGCTGATACATTTTTATACATTTTATAATATCACCACTTTACACAATTTTCCTAAGCAACAATATATAAAGGAGCGACTGACAATACAATAAGAAAGAGGAAAAGCTATAAATAATATTTATAACTTAAACAAAGGAGGCTAAGACATACCTCAAAAGCAAGATAAACAAGATAAGGCATATAATATAAGCAACTAAACATATGCTGAAAGAAAATACTACATCCCAATACATGCTGGTGATCAAATGAAATATGCAAATTATAATAATAAATCTCAGCAGTGATACATATAAATAGTAATAAAATCTAACATCCTACTGTATATAAGTTGTACAAAGAAATAGCTGACTGAATAAGCAATGCTAAAATATAGCCAAATACTAAAACTGCACATCAAACTCTGTATACTGACTGCCCTATTAGAAGGCTTGACCAAACTGGCCCACATATATATACATCTCAATCTACAAACATACTAAACATACTGCATGACTGAAGAGGCAGACAATACTTATGCAATATATTTTAGTTATTTTACTTTTATTTCTATGGACAACTGTTAGAAACAACTGAGGAGTCAAGCATGTCTGCAAGACTATACGGGTCCCAAGCTTAACACACTCTCCTCAATGAGAATGTTAAGCATCTTGATCTCACCTTACCCCTATCCATCGGGGCAAATGTGCACCATAATCTCCACAAACCGGACCCAAAGGCAACAGTTATCATAATATTCTAAGTTTTCAATTTCATGCACAAAATTATCTTATATGAAATGTCCAAGGAAGTAAGCTCAAATACACAAGGAATGCGTAGCACAAAGTATCAAAATAAGTAAGAGACTCTACTAATATGGTGATACTATCTGTTTTCTATTATCCATTTTAACTATTCCAAATTACACAAGTTTAGGATCACTATTTTCTTACATATCAAGTATAACTTAAAAATTCATCCTTACAAGTTACAAAATATCAGGACTAGCTAGGTCCTAATATTCCAAATCAAAGTCGACTATAAAAGTTAAGTAACAAATCATTACAACCTAATTAATAATTTTAGACGTTCTAACTAAAACTACTAAACTATAGATTATGGATTAAACGCCACGAAATTATACTTGCTGCTCATATTATATTACATATATTTGTGTTAATACTGATTTAAATCTTTTAGATTTGAATAGTTACTTAATCAGATAATTCCATTTGTTTTAAAGTTCGAGTTCGGCTCGATAATGGCCCGAACATAAGCTAGCCAAGACACGAAATCATATCCTTTGCTCACAATGAGCTTGGGTCGACTTCGAGCTTGATTTCTTGTAGGCGAGCCAAACACTATCCTAAGAAAAGCTGGGTCATAGCATACGATTGTCCGAAACTGATGATAATAAATTTTGTAAGAAGTTTTGATTTTTGTTATTATTAGGCATTGATATTCATAAACTAAATGCTCATTCAACTAGCTACTTAGTTTTCCTATGGCTCAATTCATCCTATTAGCAGTTTACCACTTTGTTCTATTTCAAATGGTTTAGGAATGCAACAGATGCTTCCAATATATTATTGAATGCTTCCTCAAGTATATTAGCTTTTAAATTATTGTTCAAGATATATAACCATGTCATCTTGTGATGCTCAATATAACACCAAATATCTGTACTTCTATATATCATACACTTATTAGATTTAACATTGAGAACTCTAAAATAATATAAATAATATGGCCTCAAAAGAGTTTCATTATGTTATTAGCATCGCCGTCATGCTGCACAATTATCCATTGCACATTAATCATCACTAAACTTGCTCAATATCATTCTCAAAAGAAACTCCCATTCTATGTATAAAATAAGTTATACTTTTGAAAGGTGAAATGAAGCCTCTTACTATATCAATGCAGTTGATACCTAAGGAATGAAACTAAAGCAGCATAGAAAAGAGAATTGATTTTAATTGTTAATAGCCAATCAAGTTTGGAGATTATTTCATGATACAGCTCGTGTAGTTAGCTTGTGGAGGTTATTTCATGATGCAGTTCATGTAGTTTGCTGCCATGGAATGTTTACAGTGGTCTCCTTATGTTATTATTATTAATGTTTTTAAAGTATAAATTATACGACTAACATTATTTTTAAAAGAACAATTGCAACAGCAACAACAATATTTATAAAAATTTCTATTATAATTATTGTTATTATTAATAATCATTCACGAATACCTTTGGGCTGCACAAAGGAACCATTAGCACTAAACTTTAAGCCAATCAAGAGTGCTTCAGATTACAAGAGATGAAGAAATAAAGTAATGCAACTAAAGTCTATATCCCCTGAAATGCCACAAAAGAAGAAAAAAAAAAACTAAATAACACTATCATTTGTAAGATTTCAACACTGAACAAAAATACATAGACATCTTAATCATACAACCATTTGAATAATGTGGCATCCTAATTGCCCATAAGGTATTTCAATAAGATTTGACTAACATGTAGCCAAGAAGCCTCATAAAACATAAATGGAGTGTGAGATTCCATGAATGGGCATTATTACGTGTTAATTTCAAAAACATCAAAATCTCAAGTTCAAATGAAGATTGATCATACAAAATCTTCAAAGCATTCGAACCATGGGGTAAGGAGGTACTTAAGGATTTGAGGAGGGGTACGTACAAAAGAAACTTAAATGGAAGTTTCGAGAGCTATAAGGTGCGGGGGTACCTTGATGGCGTCAAAGGAAGTTCGGCGACACGCAACGGAGGGACATAGGCGAGGAAGCTGGCAGGTCCGCGATACGCGTCGGGCACGAAGGGGATGAGGCGAAGGGGAAGGGTATCCGGCTGGAGGTGAGTCGGCGAGCTGAGGCCTCCCTTGCTCTCCCCACGCCTTGGGCGCGGCTAAGGCCATAAAGACATCCGGGCGGAGCTTGCGAGGCTAGCGGCGGAGGTTGCGAGGATGCGGTGACGCGTGTCGAGCGTAGATAAGGGAAGACTTGCGAGCGGTCGAGAGGGAGGGGTCGGCTAATCGAACGAATGGGGAGGATTTTAGGGCTTGCGTTCTTTTTGGCGAAAGAAAATATGGGGAAGAAAAGAAAATGAAATAAATGAATAATATATAAATATATTTATTTGTATAAATCATAATGTTCCAAGAAAATAGAAAAAAAAATACATAGTTTAATGTTTTTCCAAAAATTCTCAGAAAATCACCCATAGCTAATTGAGGGGTGAGGAACGCAACAGTGAAGTCGGATTTCGATTCCGGCGAGTATTTAATTTCCTCATTTTCCGGATATTTAAATATTATTAAAATATTCGTCAAATTTTGACGACTTCCGATTGTCCACCAAAATTTCACTCCTAGCTAATTTGGGGGCAATGAGTGCAATGACGAAGTCCATTTTTTGATCTGAGGTCTATTTAAATAGGTCAATTTCAGGGTTTATGAATTTTCTAGAAATCAGGATGCGATCCATTTGCCTCCTGATTTGGACTAGATTTTAGAGGTTGACTCCTAATGATTCAATTAACACTTAGGATTGAATTTAAAACTAAAATTAGTCCTAATTGACTAAGGTAACAACTTGGGTTGTTACAATAGCATTTACCTATAATGATCATAGTTTATATATTATTTTTCACTATGAACATGGGTGCTACATATCCTATTTGTCAACGACATGAGTAATTCCATAATTATATGGTGTTAGAGAGTGGTGCTGTGTGACAATGGGTATTAATCAATCCTATCATACTATTGGGATAGTGAGCATCTTGGTGTGCATTCATGATGGGGTTGTTCAAGAATTGAAAGATGTGACATTAGTAAGGCTAAAGTTAAGCATATTTACAAGAATCTTATATCCATCGAGTCTCTTGAAGCTAAGGGTTTCAGAATTATTAGTAAGGCTAAAGTTCTAAGAATTAGTCATAGTGCTATGTATACATGAAAGGAGTTTGGCAACAAAATTTGTACTATTTGTAAGGAAGTACAATGGAAGGTGTGATGACCCCCTTTAGTAATATTAAGTAGAACTCTTAAACATCTAGGCACCGTTTTAGATAATGTGGAGTTCCTAATAAGAAATCTAAAGTTAAGCATGCTCATGTGGGAGCACTCTCAAGATGGGTGATCTGCTGAAAAGTTATCTTCTAAGGATAAAATAGTCAGGCATTTCAAACCAAAGCGGTCAATACATTGGTGCTTAAAATTTTTGGTTGTTACAAATAGTATCAGAGCAGGCCATAGGGTGTCAAATAGGAGCTAAATGTCATACATGGCAAAGTATCGCTTTATGTGAGCAGCCTCTTAAACCCATAATAGTTAAGGTGTTACATGGTTGTGGGTACCTCTTGAGCATGTAGGAGCCACCTCTCATCCTATCTACCTAATGGATGGTTATTGGATATGTGTGTAAATACTAATGAAGATGTCAGTTGCTTAAGTTGGAGAGATTGTAATGACCCTCTTAAATAATATTAAGTGGATCTCTTAAATATCAAGATTCCTTTTTAGATAATGATGGAGCTCTTGATAAGAACTCCAAAGTTAAGCATTCTTATGCAGACAATACCTTGGTGCTTTAATGCCATTATTATAATGACCCCCTTAAGTAGTACTAAATGGAAATCTTAAATATCAATGCATCTTTTCAGATAATAATAGAGTTCCTAATAAGAACTTTAAAATTAAGCATGCTCATATGGAAGCACTCCTAGGATGGGTGACATGCAGGGAAGTTATATTCTGAAGGCAAAATTGTGAGACCTTTCCAGCCAAAGTGAACAATATCTTGATGCTTAAAACTTTAGACTGTTACTGTATTGCTCCATCTCGTCACCGCATGCAATTGAGCTAGTTTAAGGAGTAACAATTGGTGGCAGAACAATGCGTTACTCGGAAAGGACTGCTGAACCTCCCCCAATACTCCCGCCGAGCTAAAAATAAAGAGCTATTGTGGGGACTCAACCTCAAAGAGAAGAGGGCTGAGTACTAATCCTTATGATAAGTGTGACATCCTTATCTTAAGTATTAGGTAGGGTACTCGTGTACATTAGAATATGAATAAAAGTAAGATCCATGTTACACGCACATTAGCATATTATGTATATCCCGATCACATCACAATACTAAGTATAAGTAGTAGTATACACAGAATGCGGAAGCTAAAGCATACATCCATAAACATTCATCACAAAGGCTAAGTAATGCATTCATTTCAGAAATGAAAAGAAAATACATCTAGAATTATTACAAACTATTTACTTAATAAAATAAAAAAATTACTCTAAGTACTGAACTGAAAAAATTTACTGCAGAAAAGTAACTGTTGATGATGAGTCCTCTAACACTCCAAGAAATCCTCCTGGATCTCTTGTGAAGGCTCCTGAACTGGCTCCACTAATTGCTCTAGATCTAGCAAATTGCCGGATCCAAAAATTACCACGTGTTAGATAATAAGTCTAATGCATCCAAAGCTACTATAAAAATTATAGTTATCTAATATTTAGCTTTAAATAGTTTAGGTAAAACTGTAGAAAAGACAGTAAAATAGCTGAAACTCAAAATAATACAAATCTGAAAATAAAGTAAAATTGAAACTTAATACTAAAATATAGAGAAAGTAGTAAAAAATATGAAATTGAGTACATAATAATTTAAAATTGTGCTGTATATCACTGAATTCATAATTATGCATCTAAATATGCCACTGAACTGAATACCACTGATATGCTAACTTGGTGTCACATGACACTCCACAAATCCTAGGTGAGTGAACGCTCCGATAATAATACTTAGGTGAGCTTATTTGCTCTATTAATACTGACACGCCTTATGCATTTTATGATATGCCAAGGCTTTTATGACTATATGCTTTGAATCATCAAAATCCATAAATAAATCCAATATCAAGTAATGATTCAATTTATCTCTATTGTGCATAATTCATCCAAATGAATTTGGACTTCTAATTTTAATCCATTGAATGTAATTAATTAAAATTATATCTAAATTCATCAACTGAAGATGTTGTATATACATAATTGGTATGTTTCCAAGAAAGGTGACTTTAACACTTAGTTTGTTTAACTACACTTATCAAAATGCATCACAAAAAAGGGCATGACCAGGTCATAATTTATTCTCTCAAACTAAGCTGTCAAATACTCTAATTACAAGCATACTTATAGTGTCCTAAGAAATGTAACTTGAAGCACTTAGTTTATTTAATTGCACTTATCAAAATGCATGATAATAAGGTGCATGACCCTGTCATAATTTATTCTCTCAAACTAAGTATTCAATCCCTTACTTATAACACTCTTAAACTTAGGATGTTTATCTTGAACTGAACTGTACTTATCTAATTACCTAAAATAAGATCGAGACTCTATAATTATATTCAGGGTAAATCAACCAACTCCATTTTCAATTGAGATAATTAGTTCTATGGATATACACTATCACCTTTAATGGATAGTTCTACTGATCTAACAATTCTATTTAATAGCCAAGGAAAAGCAGACTAATGAATCCACACTCAATTGCGGTGAATCCAACACAAGGGTTTCAAGGATGTGGCTTAGAAGTCACTCAATTTAGGATATTACCATATGAAAATAATCTCAGTCTAAATCTTTAGTTTATCCTACCACAAGATTTTAAGATTAAATATCTAAGGCTAAGAAGGTGCTTCTAAGTTCCTACCTCAAGATTAGACAATAAGCTCTTTCTATCTTAATAGCTCATCTATTGATAAGACTTAACAACTATTCACTTATTATCATTAGATCACAACATTAAAGATCTAATACTGAAATGTACAATTTCTAATATAAGATCTAAGACTTATATTAAGTTTACAATTCTTATTTTATTAAATTGAGTTCTATGAATCAGATGGTAAACCCATCTGATCACAACCTATATTATAATTATGGGATATGATCATGTAATTGATTAATAATTGATCATTTTGCAAATCATTATTTATTTTTAGTTTAATAATTTAAGATCAATGTCAAATTAGTAGATATTATTGAAACTATGTAAGTCCTTTATTTATTCAAATCAAGTGTTGTGCTTAGGGTGATTAAGGCTTAGACCTTAATCAAGACAAGTCAGAACTTAATTCATAACTTGACCAAACCAAGACAAATTAGTTTAGTTAATGATCAATGCCAAAATAAGTGAGTTATTTGTGCATTATTAATGTCAAATTCAAGTTCAAATCAAACATTGATTAATTTAATCATTCTTTAAGAATTCTTAGGGTTTAATGTTAATTTATATCCAATCAATAAATTGACATGTTCAAATTAAGGTTTAAGTTCTCTAACATACATACTACTGTTATTGAGTATATGAGCATTGAATTAGGCAAAATAGAAAATAATTAAGGCTAATCAAATACTAAATCAAACTCAAAATGGATTAGCACTTAATTATAAATCTAACTATTCAACCTATATAAAACTTGGCAATTAGATTCTACTTATCCATATGAACAATTAAAGACTTAGTTTACTAGATTTGGTTAAGTATAAACCCTAGTTTTTACTAATTAAGCATTCATAAGATTAGTGCATAATTAACAAAATAATAATTAAAAAATTATTTCACTTAGCACATGCATTCTACAAGGCATAAGAAGTATAATGACACTTTAATCATGAAATTTGGCTAAGTATACAAGCTAATCCATCCTAATCAAGTAATAGGGTAATTAAGCAATATTAATAAATCCAACCAATAAAAATTAAATAATTTTGTATATTGTTATTTCTCATGATTTTCTGAATAAAATAGTATATAATTTCATATGATTTGGATGAGCAGATAAAAAGTTATTTAATTAATACCTTCTGAATATTTTTAATTAAAGTCCCATTATTTGAATTATTTTCCATAAGAAAAATAATTCCAATAATCCTTTTAATTAAACAGAACCGGCCCGGTAATAAAACATGCAGGTTGGCTCGGCCCGGTGACCCGGCAATGTCGCACCGCGTGGGTCATGGGCCGGTCTGACCCGCACAACGCTTCTTCTTCCTCCCGGTGCAACCCGACGCAGAGACATATTAGGCTAACCATAATCCCCAAATTCTAGAGCATCATGGCCATGAATACATCTCTCGATGGTGGCTACACCATCCCCATGACCAGACGCACTGATGGAGACCCTAAGCCCTATCTGGGGAGGTCTGAAATGCTAAAAGGCTACTACCCCAATTGTCATATATGGGCTTTACTGTGGGGAGTCAATACTTCCCACAGAGGCCATGCCAGGATTGGGGCTTGTTAGCTACACCTTCAGCGAGGAAAGGCACACCTAAGCCCTAATCTGGCTTGGTCTGGAAGTGGATGAGAGCTTGGGACCTTACTCGGCCCATGCTCTCGAGAAGACGATAGCCCGATAAATCGATTCAATTGATCGGGACTAACCCAAGTCTCGATGGATATGACTGTGGCGGCCCAACACCGCTATGGTCCTGTTAACTCTTAAGGTAACATGATTACGGTGGAGGGGTTACCAAATGATAACATCCTTACTTATAAATAGATTCGACACACATCCTAACCTATTATAATTAAGGAGTATGCAATTTATAAGACTATTTCACTAAATGAACAATACATGAAAACAGAGTGCTGAAGCAAAATAGTAACATCCATCCTATCATAATATAGTAGTAAAGAACAAACAACTCAGAATAATAGCAGTAAAAGAAAATATAATTTAAACCTATATTATTGTAACATGATTTAATAGTTTAAGCAGCAATGGAATAAATAAACCACTCATCCTCACAATATAGAAAGTAAGAAAAGCTAAGAGTCTTCAACCATGAGCTACTCTTGTAAAGGCAGATCTCCAGAAAGTTCTGTCACCTTTAATAGCTCAGAGTCTACCACTGTCAATTTCACAATGATAGGGCCCCAGCCAACATAAGAAAAATCTAATTAGACAAAATGTCTAAGTACATTTTAGGCTGAAATATTATTATGTTAATTTAGATATCACCATTAAAAACACAATATACAAGTATAGGAGCAGAATGCGTATGAAAAGAAAAGGTAGTAAATAAGTTTATAACATAAACAAGAGAGGAAGTAAGCACATACCTCCAACTATAGCTGCAATAAGATTAAGTATAAGATAAAGAAATAAATACTAATAATTGAAAAGGAAAAACTCATCCTAAACATGCTTATGATCAATATAAACGTATGATAATCGACATAAAATAAATGAACATGTAAAACATTTAGATAAATGAAAACAAAACTAGCATCCTATATATATATATATATATATATAAGCAGCGAGCAAGAATAGCATCCTATAAGTCAATAAGCTAGTAAATGTAGTAAGATAGTAAATAAGAAAGTGCTGAAATGTTAAAAAGTAAATTAAAAGCAGAAAATACAAAACTGAAAACTTCCATGGCTACTCAAGCCATTCAAACTAAAAGCAATACAATAATCTCACTTAGCTTGATGGGTTAAGGCAGAGCTCTGAACTGAATATGCACAAAATCACTTAGCCTAATGAGTTAAGGTATAAATACTAAACTGAATATCACTGAAATCACTTAGCCTGATGAGCTAAGGTAGAAATACTGAACTGAATATTATTGAGTAGAAGGGCACCTTCAACTAGTACTACCATATCAGATCTTGACTAATAAAGTCATACGAGCGCAAAGTCTATTTCTCGCCACCCTAGGCACCCAACGCTCAACCAGGCATGGATAGACTTACAGAACACTAGCCGCCGCTGTGCTATGCTAGACCTAATGAACTGAAGAGGCACACTAGTTAGGTCACCATCTACTGACTGAGAACTAGAAAACTAAAAATACTGATAAAAATATGAATAATATTTATGCAAATTCTAATTTGACATGAGATACTCATCAAATATCTTATGTCCAGTACATGAACCAAGGTATAAAGCTCAATACAAGATAAGCAAAGTATTAAATATCAAAGTGAGTAAGAGACTCTACTAGGACCCATGTGATATCCATTGTTGTCTAATTTATTCATTCTATCTACTCCAAGTTACACAAGCTCAGGATCTTCAATTCCTATTATCAAGTGTAACTCAGATTCACGACCTTATAAGTTGCAAATAGTTAGAATTTGTCAGGTTTTAATCTGATTAAATCAATGTCAACTACAAAATTTAAATAAATAAGTAATCATCCTATTTTAATAATTTAAGCAACCTAAACCCATCTTGATTAAGACAAATCAAGATGGAAGGATTAAGAATTAAACTCCAAATATTGGGGTTCAATTACTTAATCCTAAGGTGAACCTAAAAGACTAAGTTTAAAACTCAATCTCATGAATTAAAGATTAAGGCAAATCCTATTAAGTGAAATTAAACTTAATAGGATGAATCTCTATTCTTAAGTCTAAGATTGAAAGATCAAATAATCATTAATAAACTATGAATATCTATAAACTATCAAAATCAAGGTTTCACCTATTGAGTAACCCAATTTACTCAATAGATGAAATCTAACCTAAGTACTAATTTTAATTCCTAAGAAAATATTAAGGGACTAAGATGAACACTCAAGCTCCAATCCTAACTAACGTTATAAGAAGGATTGAGGATAGAATAAGAATCTCACATCATACAATTAAAAAATTATTTGAATTTCTTTAAGGAAGAAAATTAGAGTTTTGATTTAAAACTAAATTTATGGCTTAAATTAATAGAATTATATTCAAAATTACTGTATTTACTAATTTTAGTAATTATAACATAAAACTAAAGCTTAAAAGCACTTAATCCTAAATTTGGGCAAAATAACTATTTTGCCCCTCTTTAAAGGTCTAAGAAGCTACTTTTTGATTTAAGGCTCTAAATTAGAAATTTTTAATGGCAAATAAATACTTACTTTCTAATATGAAGATAGACAGTAAGTACATCAATTTTGAATAATTATTAAGCATTATGAGATCAAATTAAGAAATTTGACTCATAAGGGTAATTTGGTAATTTTACTTAATGGAATCTAATTTTTTCTATTAGTTTATTAAGGCTTACTGTCTAAGGGTTCTATAGAACTTAAAATTGCTAAATTCTGATATGTATTCGTTAAGTTATAGCCAAAACAAGTTTAGGGTTTAAAAATGGAAATTAGGATTTCATAAATGGGGTAAAAAACTCAACATTTCAAATTGAAGTCTAAATTTAGCAAACTCAGTGGCTATAGCTTTCCTATAACTTATTGAGTACTTTAACTGGGAGTAGACTCAATTTGGACCTTATTTGGTTAAGTTATGGCTTAATTATTGTTTAGGTGATTAATGAGTGATTAGTAAAATTAATCATCGAATTATTTAACCAACCACACCACTAGATTTTATTTTACACTAGGAGTTATCAAAAAGTAAAATTACTCAATTTGGATCACTAATTATGCTAATATTTACTGATCAAGGTTTAGGATGATTAGGGTTGATTAAAAGATCTAGCCATTGGATCTTAAATTTTTTGTAGTTTACTAATAATTAGATCTTCTTGATCAAGATGGTATATTAGAAGACTTAATTTGAAGTTCAATTGACCAAGTTATGGTCAATTAAAGTTCTAGGGTTAATTAGGATAATTAGGATTAGGACCTAAAAGTGATTAAGCAAACCCTAAGCCAAATAGAGAAATGAATACTACCATATTATTCTAGAGGTTTTTCTGATCACTTTAAGACCCATATTAACTATGTTTGGATTACTGTGTGAAAAGTTATAAACTATGGAAGATTAGGATTGGGTCTTAAAAGTAATTAGGCTAAATATTACCCATACAAGGAATTTAACACTACTGGAATATTCCTGAGGTTTTGCTGCTTAATTTGAGACCTATATTGGGTATGTTTGAGTAAGTGTGTGCAAAGTTATAGCTAATTGAACATTTGTAATATTCTTACAATTATTTAATGCCCTAAAATGTCACTATGTGATATACTAGTTCCAAATGCAATTTTGATAGTCTCATATTATTCCTAAATTTTTGCTGATCAATTTTATATATTTACTTGCTATAATTAGATTTACAAATCTTGATTTATTAAATATTAAAGTTTTAGATTTTAATATTAATTTATTTAAACCATATATAATTTTAAATCCACATAATATCAAGATGCGGCTGACTCACCTAAAAATGGGCCCACCCTGCGCCTTCTGCGGATGACACACGCCGTGGGGTCCACACCTAGATCCCTGGCGTGGCAAGACTCCATCGTCCTGGCCTCGAGCAACAGAGGCTTGAGGGATCCAGTTAGGGCACGCCATACGATAGCCCTATGATTGAGGAGGAGGACAGGACCACATACTATTAGGTAGAGCACACCGAACTTTACCCAATAGCGCTTGAACCCGCAATGGAGACGATCAGAATCGCCGGCAAATTGGAGCCATAGAGAGATAGCGACGACCAAAAAGTAGCTGCTCTTAATACGACCTATTTTTGTGAAAGTGGCAATTGCAATATATTTCTTGAAATACAATAGAGCCATAGTGACTTATAACTCACATAATACGCATACGGATTATATTCAGGAGAATATTATCGACATAGAAGAAAATTTAAACGACAATTTTCATTTTTGAAATCTTGCACAGATCGCTCGATATTATAGCATAGATGCAGAATTAATTTGAATTTTGGGATGGATGGTACCTGATGATGATTGCTTCGCCAAGGCTCGCCGGATCAAAGAAGGATCGATCATCCGCACCAAACACTGATCTCCGCATCCCCAGGTCCTAGGTATCTACCCGATAAAGAGGACCCCAGGGCAGAGCTCCTGATACCGGAATGCTGGCCTTGGAGGAGCCTGTCGCGCGTCACTTGGCGTCGACACACGGAGGAGCGAGAGAACGATGCGAGCTATCACTGTGACATGTGCTGGATGCGGGGACGAAGACACGAGGGCCGTTCGATCAGGCCGATTTAACGATCCAAATTCTTTAATGGGTGAGACGGCGGATAGCTGATGGCGTTAGAGGGAAAATAGATGGCACGACCGATGCCATTTGCTTATTTAATTAAATTAATATTTAAATAATTAAATCCAGTTTTATTAATTAAAAATTAATCTATTACATGTAATCCACAAATTTTTGATAAATCACCCCTAACTAATTGAGGGGTGAGGAACGCAACAGTGAAGTTGGATTTTTGATACGAGGAGAATTTAATTATTCGATTTTTTTGGTATTTTAATAATATTAATATATTCACCAAAAATTAATGACTTCCAAATGCTTCCAAAATATTACCCCTAGCTAATTTGGGGGTGCAAAGCACAATAGAGAAGTCAAATTTTTGATTTGAAATTAATTTAAATAGGCCAAATTCTAAGGTTTCTGGAAATTCTAAAAATCAGGATTGATCTATTTGATTCTTGATTTGGACTCCATCTTAGAGGTGAGTTCCTAATAACTTGGTTAATGAACTGGAATCATAATTAAGATTTGGATTAGTTCTAATTGACCTAAGTAACAACTTATGTTGTTACAATGACATTGCATTTTATTAGGCTAGAGCTTCAATTAAGAACCAAATGAAATAAGGTAATGAGCCCATATAGCTTTAATACAGTAGGAGGGTACTTGAACAGACAAGGAAGGAGCTTGATTCGATTGGCAAAGAGTAATATAGTGGTTGCTAAACTTCAGAGAAGATCTAGGGGACCTGAACTGTAGGACGCACTCTAAGATTGCAATTGGAAGGGACTAGTGAGGCTGGGGGAGCTCGGGGATGGAATCCGAGAACTGGAAAAATGGGGGAAAGCTTCAATTGGATTCAATTGATCAGTAAAGGGTTCTAGGAAGGAAATTGAGGCTATTTATAGCCTCAGGCTGCAGTAGGATGGGCTGGGGAGGCTTGAGAGCTCAGGCCATGGTCGATATAAAGACCCACTTAAGTAATAATAAGTGCAACTCTTACATATTGAGGTGCTTTTTCAGATAATGGTGGAGTTCCTAATAAAAACTCTAAAGTTAAGTGTGCTCATGTGGGAGCACTCCTAGGATAGGTGACATACTGGGAAGTTATTTTTTGAGGGAAAAATCGTGAACCTTTTAGGCCAAAGTGGACAATATCTTGGTGCTTAAGAGTTTGAGCTATTACAAATGGTATTATAGTAGACCATAGGGTGTCAGATTAGAGCTAAGTATCATATGGGGCAAAGTACCTATAACAACCCAAGGTTGTTACTCAAGCTTAATTTTAGCTTAACCGTATCTTAACTAAGTTTATCTAATCGTTAAAATCAATCCCAAAAGATTTTGAGCAATTCAGAGCTAAATCAAATATTTTGGATTATTTTAATACTTAATTAATTAAAAACTGAGGTATGTATTTTGAACTCAAAATCGAAATCCGACTGCGCCATTGCGATCTCACCCTCAAATTAGCAAGGGGTAATATTTTTTACGCATTTGGAAGTCATCAGATTTTTGCAAATATTTTAATATAATTAAAAATACCGAAAAATGTAGTAATTAAATAATCGTCAGAATCGAATTTCGACTTCGCCGTTGAATTCCTCACCCCTAAATTAGCTAGGGGTGAATTTTTGGGATTTTTTGGAGCGGGTTTATTTAATCTGAATTTTTAGAAATTTAGAAAATAAATAACTAATTATTTAATTAAGAAAATCAAATTTCTTAATTGCCCTTCCTGACAGCCCTCTCCATTTTTAGCGCCCCCATACCCCCTAAGGCAAGCATGATGACCTCCTCTCTCCCTAGGCTCATGATGGCCTATCCCCCCTCACATCTCCTTCTCCTCCTTATTTAAACAGAAGCATCAACTCTCTTTTTCTCTTGTTACAAAGCTGAGAGCTCCCTCCTTCTCCCATTGCTGCCCCATTGTGTTGAAGAAGAAACTCCTCTCCAAGGTTCTTGAAGAAAACAGAGGTTTCTTCTTCCTCTCCTAAAGGAAAAAGTACCCATTTGCTCCCCTTCCTTATCTACTTCATGTTGTTATCATGCTGTTTTGTATCTTTAGAAGATCCATGATTGTATTTGGAAGTCATTGATGTGGCACCCCACCCCTTAATCCATAAGAATTAAGTTAAGAGGTGGTGTGTCACTCCAGCTAACCCTTCACTTATAATTGGATTAGGACAAAATCCACAATCCACCTAATAAGGGAAGGTGTGACCATAGAATCAATCATTCAGTCACTATCTAAGTAAACATACAGAGTGTAGAAGCGATTTTCAAAATAAAATATCCAAGCATCACAACATAAATACAAAGAAAAGTATCTCAGAACATAAGTATAAAATCCAAATACGCAGTCATCAGTACCTATATTATTACATCATTTAAAAGTTTAAATAAAAAAAGTGCAAATACACTCATCATCACATATAGAACTAAACAACTACTTCCTCCAAGGGCTCCTCCTCTGGGTATGGCTCCACTCCTAACTCCTGCTCATCTAACTGAAGAGGGTCTACCATTGTCAGTTTCATAATGTAGGGCCCCAGCCAAAAAAGAAAAATCTGGTTAGACAATTATCTAAGTACATTTTAAGCTGATAAGTTTTATACGTGTTAAGTAATATCACCATTCTATAATCATTAAGGTAACAATGTATAAGGGAGCAGCAAGCAATACAAAAGGGAAGGAAAAGCTATAAATCATCATTTATAACTTAAGCAAAAAGAGAGGCTAAGGCATGCCTCACATGCAGACTAAACAAGATAAGGCATAAATACAGCTAATCAAATAAGTGTTGTATGAAAAATACTACATCCTAAACATGCTGGTGATCAAAAGAAATATGCCAATTAAGATAAAATAACTCAGCAGTAGTACATATTAATAGCAGCAAGATTATAACATCTTAAAATATATAAGTAGTACAAAGGAATAGCTGATTGAATAAAAGTACTGAAAAGTAACCAAAACATCAAACTGCCTATAAACATCTGTGTACAATTTGCCATACAGGAAAGAGCTAATCTAGCCCACCAGAAAAGCTGAAGGATCTTAGCACTAGTATGACTAAGGCACCAACAGTACAAGTGAAGGATCTTAGCACCAGTACGGCTAAGGCACCAATGGTGTACCCCTAGTGTCAACAAGGAGACTAGGCAAACAACACATAACAAAATAGAGGCCTTCCCCTAGTGACATCAATTGACTAGGCAATCAGAAGGCAATACTGAGAGGCAGCTCAAACACATCCAATTATTACCCTCTCATTAATCACTTTAATATTTTTACAAGGAATCTAAGGAGTCTCCATATTTTCTTAACATTTTATTCATGCATCAAAAATCTTATATGATATGCTCAAGGAAATAGGGCACAAAAATCAAGGAATGCGTAGCACAAAATATCAAATAGAAATAAGGGACTCTACTAAATATGGTGATATCATTTGTTTTCTACTTAACCATTCTAACTATTCCAAGTTACACAAATTCAAGATCACCATTTTCTTATTATCGAGTGTAACTTAAAAATTCATCCTTATAAGTTAAAAAGGATTAGAGTTGATCAGGTTCTAATCTAGTTCAATCAGATAGACGACTACGAGTTGAATCAATAAATCATGCGCCCTAATTTTTGTGAATTTAGACGTTCTATCTAAGATCTGATCAAGATATTCTAAATCTATAGATTATGAATTAAACACTACAAAATTTAAGTTTAATCACATAATCCAAAATGGATAAGACCTAAGTTCTAGGGTTTATTCTATAAGTGATATCCTAGTTAAGGTCAATCCTATTAAATAATCAAACTTAATAGGATGAATCTCCTATCTTAAATCTAAGGTTAAAAGACAAAATAATCAAATAAGTTGTAAAATAAAAGAAAAGTTTAAAAATTAATAAAATAAGGTTTCATCCATTGGGTATCCCAGTTTACCCAACGAATGAACTCTAACCTATAATCTAGTCCTAGTCTCAGGAAAGATCCTTAAGGTGTAGTGTTTAAAACTTAGAGAGATTAATAGAATCTGACTTAATGGTTGATTTCACTCACTTAAATGTCACTAAGATGACTATAATATTAGTTTTAGTATTTTGGAATGTTAACTAAAGGTCAGGGGTACTTAATCCAATCTTAGGGCAAAATGACCATTTTGCCCCAACTTTAAGGGTCAAAAACTCAACTTCTAACTTATGGGTTAGAATTGAATTCTCTTAGTTTCAACTAATTCCTTACTGTCTAACTTGAAGATAGACAGTAAGTACGTCTAAATTGGACTTCAAACGGTCAAGTTATGACCAAAACAAGGTCAGGGGTAATTTGGTCTTTTACCTAAATTTCTAGAGTTCAGATCCTAAATATTATTTTATTTTATTGATGACATTGAAATTCTAAACTAGTTAGCATCTTAAAGTTTTAAATTTAGAGTTGATTTGACTAAGTTATGGTGTTTGAAGTCTAGGGGCATTTTGGTCAATTTTCACTAAGAATTCTAAGATTGACTTTTTGTCCTGATATCCAAATGAGAAAACTAATACTACTACAGTGATTGGGCCGCTCTCCTGAGCATTTTAAGACCCATATTGACCATGTTCTAATAACTGGGTGAAAGTTATGGGGTCCTAAAGAGGTCCTAAAATGCTACCTCGTTATACGTACCTCGAAATTAATTTTTGACTTACGTTATTTGATTCCTTATATTTTCCTGAGTATTTTGAGAGCTATATTGGCTATATTTGGATCATCCAATAAAAAGTTATTAAACTTTTAAGATTTACTATTTAAAAATACAATTTGTATTATTTTACTATTTATTTATTCAAATTAAATTAATTTACTATTCATTCCTAAGGTTTTATATAATTATTAATCCACAATTAATCTGTGATTAATTAGGGTTAATCATTAATTAATTAATATTATATATTATTATTCTTTTACTGTAACATAGTAATTAAGTTTAATTACAAGTTAATTAACCTTAATTACTTATTAGTATTCAGTTATTTATAATTAATTATTGATTTACTGTTTAATTATAATTAATTATTCTAATTATTGTTAATAGTTAATTATTATTAAAATAATCTTAATTAACTCATAATTACTAATTACAGTAATTTAATTATGAGATCATTATTCAAAAGTCATTAACACTAATCCTAATTTAATTAGCCACTAACTATAATTAATTAGGCTAACAGTAATTAATTAAATTTAATTAACACACAATGGGCCCTACCAGACACGTGGCACTGCCAGAAGCGCCACATGGCACTGTGGCCCCACGGGAAAGCCGAGTAGACTCTGGTGATTGGGCAGTGGGCCCCACCTGACACGTGGCACTGCCAGAGGCTGCCACATGGCACTGTGGACCCCACAGGGAGCCGAAACAACGCGTGTGACCGGGCAGTGGGTCCCACATGACACGTGGCGGGCTCAGAGGCTGCCACGTGGCACTTGTGGGCCCCACAGGGAAGCTGAAGCGCCGCGCGGGCTCGGGCTGTGGGCCCCATGGGACACGTGGCGTGCCGGCTAGCTGCCATGTGGCGCAGTGGGCCCCACGGCCGAAGCCGAAGAAACGCGGTACGGCTGGTGGGTCCCACGTGACACGTGGCAAGCCTGGAGGCTACCACGTGGTGCTGCGGCCCTACCTGGCTTACGCGGACCCAGACGCGACCGGGCCGGGCTCGGGTCGACCCGGCCCGGCCTGAACTTCGTCTCCTTCACGGAGACGTCCCGAGGGCGCCGAGCTAGGGCACGGCTTTTGCCGGCCTTCCCGGCACCGGACCATCTCGGCCCGCACGGCCGACGGTAGCCCTCGACGAGGCCTACACGTTGGTGGGCGGACCTTCGCTGGAGGTGGCCGGGATCGCCGGCAAAACTAAACCCTGGGTCCTAGGGTTTTCGATCGAACGGGTTTAACGGAATCTACTGTGATCGATCGGTGAATCCGATCGATCCGATTGAGCTAGCCTAGATCTGAGCCGATGGATCGTCAATCGGGGTCATGGAATAACAATTCAAATCTAAATTTGCAATTATTAAGTATGTAAGGATGGAGATCAGGGTACCTGAAGTTCGACGGTCGCGGAGGTTTCGGGGGTTGGCTCGGGTCGGGGATCAATTCGGGCTCCGGTTTCGCTAACCTGGAGCCCATCGAGCCGCCGGGGCTTTATAGGGGTGAGTCGGCGACCTCGCCGAGGCCGGGGAGGGCCGGATTGGGAGTGGGAGGCGGCGGGGCGCGCTGCGGGGCATCGGGAGGGAGCCGTCGAGGACGACGTCTCCGTAGCTGTTGGATCTGGATCAGATCCAACGGCTGCGAGGGCGCCGTCTGTTTAGACGGCGCCATCAGCTACAGTTGACGATAAAGCTAAATACTTAACGGTGCCGTTAAGTATTTAATTAAATAATATTTTTCTTAAAAAAAAAATTTTGAACATGTTTTTTTAGCTATTTGAGAGGTGAGGAACGCAATGACGAGGTCAGATTTTAGATCCGACGAGTATTTTGATTCCTCGATTTCCGGGGCATTTTTATTATTAAAATATTGGTCGAAATTTCGACGACTTCCGATTGTCACGAAAACTTCGCCCCAAGCTAATTTTGGGGTCAATGAGCGCAATGACGAAGTCCGTTTTTCGATCGGAGGTCAATTTAAATTGGTTAAATTTTAGGATTTTTGGATTTTCCCAAAAGTCAGGATTCGATCCATTTGACTCCTGCGTTAGACTAGGTCTAAGCGGTTAACTCCAATTGACCTAATTAGCACGTATGATTAGTCTTAAGACTCAGATTAGTCCTAATTAACTATGGTAATAACTTGGGTTGTTACAATTGAGGTTCATTAAAGCATCATATTACTTTGAAAATTGCATGCTTTATTTTTCATCCATTTTGTATACCCGAACGTTAACTCTATCATTCGTATAGTTAGAATAATCTATTTGTGCTGATTTTGGTATCGATGGAAATGTATCAGAAAGACCTTTCCATTGATATATGGCATTGCTCATGAAATGCTTTAGATTGAGAGTACTTGAGCTTGAAATATGGCCCTTGACGGTTTTTGCACAGGCGAAATCACCGTTGGGCACTACAGCACGTCGTAGCTCCCGAAGCTCAAATAATTTCTGATGCAGTGCACCGCAGCGGGCTTTGGCGTCATTTCAGAAAAAAATCATATGAAATTGATAAATAAACTAATTGAACAATAACTCGCAAGTTAGACCGCTGCAGCGTCATTTAAGAGAAAACTATAGGAAATCAAGAGAAAAATTAATTGAACAGTAACCCACAAGTTGGACCTCTATAGCATGCCACAGTGGGGTGCAGCATCATTTCTAGAAAACTATATGAAATCAGAAGAAAAATTAATTGAACAGTGTTTCCGCAAGTTGATTCGCCACAACGCGCCAGCAGTGCCTGAAAGCGCTGCAGCGTGCCGTAGTATCTAGCTCTCGGATTGGTCCCACTGTAGCGCGCTGCAGCATCAAAAGCGCTACTGTGCTCCACAGCATCATTTTCCGCCGTAGCGCCCATAATTTTCTAAAAGTGCGTAGAATTGGTTGAAATGGTCAAAACTTCATTGTTTTTGCATTTTAAGGTCTCTAGTTACCCTAGTGGGACTGAATTATATCAAATTTGAACTTAGTTTAGTTAAAATTGAGCATTGCATAAAATTTTGTGTAAAAATAAACTTTAAAAGATATCCTTTATAACATGGGCTCAAAATTTCATATAAAATTTTGTGCCAAATATTTAAGAGTAGGATCCTTGAATGCTTGTATTGGCTAAGTAGGTCTTAATAACAAAATTGCATGAAACCTAAGTCTCTTAAAATTATAATCAAGTGCTAACCCATTTGGTTTGATTTAGAATTTGGTTAGCCTTAATTACCTTCTTTTTTTCTATAATCTTTACATTTCTATATTTTTCATAATATTAGGATGTATGCTAGAGAACTTTAATATTTATTTGGATACCATATTTTGCTTAATTGACATTAAACTATAATTGAACATTAGAATCTTAAGAAATTTGGCATCAATAATACACGAATAATATATTGATTTGTCATTGACCCTTAAGTTAACCATTGGTCTTAATTTTGGTAAGGCTAAGGGTCAAACCCTAACTTGTCTTGATTAAGATCTAAACCTTAATCATCTTAATCAAGTATGCTTGATTGAAAGATAATTCAATTTGACATGATTCCAATAATTCATATGATTTGATATTGATCTTAACCCATTAAATTAGAAATGCTAAGGTTAATATGAAATTTGTATGACTGAACCATCTGAATCTAAACTTTAGATCCTTGATTTTTTCTTTTATAAGATTATTAGCATAAGATGAATAATAAAATTGTAATAATTTATAAAATGACTTAACTCTAATTATAACTTTGATTTTATCCCATGATTATAGAATAGAATATGATCAGATGGATTTTATTCATCTGATCTGATCACTTTAATCTAAGTCTAATAAGTAAACCTTAAATGTTAACTTAAGAAATAGAAAAGTGAGATCTCAAGGATTTTGCTATAGGATCATTTTTGAAATGCTTAAAAGCCTTAACTTATAACTTATTGAGGTAGGAAGAACTTATAACTTATTGAGGTAGAAACTTAGATAATACTTCATAACTTTAGAAGTTGAACTTAATACCTTATGGTAGGAATCACCTAAAGCACTTAGAATGGTACCTCTCCCTTATGGTAGAAATCAACTTTGTGTGATCTCTTTGATTACATCCTTGAAGCCTTATGTAGGACTCACCCATTAGAGTAAGGATTAATAGCTTTAATAAATCCTTATTGATTTAATAGAATATTCTAAACTCAGATTATTAGTTGGGCGTAGTATGGTATACCCATAGTACATGATTATTTCAGTAGTATTCAGGAATGGTTGAGTCACTTTAAGTATGATTTATCTTTATGCTATCCTATGGGCTTAGGCGGATATAATCTCGCTTAGTGTAAATCAATCAATCCTAAGAGTGTTATAAACGAGACTCATTCCTTAGTTTAACTAAAATACAAATTGCCATCGGGCGATGCCTCCTAGTGAAGATTGCTTCAATAGGCATGGCTTAAACAAACTAAGTAATTTAAGTCACCTTCTTTAAAACACTAAGCATGATTGTGAGTTGGGCATCTTAATGACTTAGCTTGAGATACAAATCTCCATCGGGTGATGCCTCCTATCAAAGATCACTTCGTTAGGCTGGCTTAATCAAACTAAGTGTTAAGAACCACCTTTCATGCAAATATGCTAAATATGTGCATACAGTTTTCCCATCTAATAATTTTAAAGTAAAATCTCAACTTTAATGAATTATCAAGATAAAATATAAGAGTCAGAATCCTTTTAGCAGGGTTCTACACAATGGAGATCTTGAATTCATTATTGGATTTCAAAGCATTTTTTGGATTTCTAGATTTTATCTCATGTAGCTTAGAAGCATGAGCATGAGCATAAGCATGATGTTGAGAATCAGTAATAATGTATGAGTATCAGTGATGATATATGGGTTACGAAATATTGCATACATTGACTGGGGAATTTCAGGATGCATCGGCATTGCAATTCTCAACTGGATGTATGTATACATTGGATCGTACGACTCATAGCAGTTTAGTGATATTTTGGTTACATATCAATAGCATACATTATTATGGTATATTCAAATGCATAGTTTCAGTGGCATACAGTATATTTTTATATGCTAGTACTCAGTTTCAAATCTATTACTATTTTTGAGTTACTTTCAGTATTCACTTTACAGTTCAGTTTTACTTTACTTCACTTCAGTTTTATACAGCTTTATACTTTTAGTTACCTTTACAGTATTTATGCAAATTTAATTACATTATGTAAATGTTAAATGAATAACTAGAACTGTTTAGATTAGTTTCGATGTGTTAGACTTATTATCTAGCACAGGGTACTTTTGGGATCTGACAATTTGCTAGATCTTGAGAAGTATATTGAGCCAGGTCAGGAGGACATTCAGGAGATTCAGGAGGAGCCCGTGGAGCACTAGTGGACCCTTCCCCAGCCTTACTTTTCTGCTTAGTTTATTTCAGTTCAGTTCTTAGCTTTATGTCAGTATTTTAGTAAACTATTTGTAATAATCCTGGATGTGTTTTCTTTTCTTTTCTGAGAAAAATGTCATATACAGTTTCTATGATAGATATGTTTGGATGACTGTTTAGCTTCAACACTCTATTATATACTACTGATACTTAGTATTATAATGTGATCAATATATTGAAAATACTGATATCTTATGTATATATATATTAGATTCCTCATGTGTTTTACATCCAATGTATGTATTGATCTAATACTTTGGATAAGGATACTACTCTTATCTTAAGTATTAGCTCTTAACCCTCCTTGAGGTTGAGACAGTAGCCCTTCAGATGGGTTTTAGTTTGTAGCTATTTGGGGAGACATGATATTTCTCCCCGAGAGGTGTGCCGCTCTGCCACTGATCTGTTTTACCTTTTGCGCGCGGCGACAGGGCGGGGCGCTACAATACCACTTCATGTGAGCAACCTCTTAAACCCATGATGGTTAAGGTGCTACATGGTTGTAAGTACCTCTTGTGCCTATAGGGGTCATCTCTAATTCTATCTACCCAATGGATGGTTTTTGGATTTGTGCTTGGTTACTGATAAGGATGTTAGATATTTATGTTGGAGATATTGTAAGAACCCACTTAAGTAGTAATAAGTACAACTCTTAATTATCGAGATACTTTTTCAGATAATGGTGGAGTTCTTGATAAGAACTCCAAAGTTAAGTGTGCTCATATGGGAGCACTCCCAGGATGAGTGACATGCTGGGAAGTTATTTTCTAAGGGAAAAACTATGAGACCTTTCAGGCCATAGCGGGCAATACCTTGGTGATTAAGGTTTTGGGCTGTTATAGCTGAGCTCTCCTTTCCACTAATGGGGAAGATCGGGCCACTGGCCCCGATCGGGGGGCCTTAGCCAAGGCAAGAAACTCCTAACGACTATACTGAGGCGCAGTGAGTAGTGGAGGATAAGGAGGGCAACTAGCGTACGGGAAGATCTTCTCTTTCGGGAGCTCACGCAAGTAGGGACAATGGTGAACAGTTGCGGAAGTGCTCAGAGCCATCTGATCTATCGATCAAAAGGCTGCAATGGCCCTGATTGCTTAATCCTCAATGGCCGATTGCTGGAGGATCCTCGACCATTGGATCTAAGATGTGAAATCGACGCCTTATAATGGATAAGGGTTAATAAGATCACGACCATTGATTTAGAAAGGAGAAATGGCCTGATATAGTGGGATCAACTGTTGCGTTATTCGAGCTCCACAGCATATCACCCGCAGTCCACACTACAGATCTTGGATGGGCATAACTGTTGAGGGATATATTTGCAAATTTCAAATGTTGGGAACCCTTGTGAGCAATTTTCTCATGTTAAATTAAGTTCACATATAGCCTAAATGACTTTAAAAATTTCTCAGACTTGCACTCCTAGCTAATTTGAGGATAAGATATTCAAAAATGCAATCAGATTTTGAGTCGGAGATCAATATAGTTTAGCTATTATTTAGTGTACCTAAATTGGACCAAAATATCCATTTGACCTAGAGAGGTCCGATTGACCCCTAATTTTTAGGGTTCGGCCTTAAAGATCTATTGAATGCAATGGGATTAAAATAAAACCATGACTAAGCTTATAATTCATCTAAGTAACAACCTATGGCTATTATAGTTATAGAAGGTGGAGCTATGTTTGCAATGATTTAATTAATGCAGCTACTTTACAACATATAAGGCTAGAACATACTGGGGAGCCATCATTTGTTACCTTGGAGAAGCACGATTTGATTGAAAGACTGATACATACAAACTCAAATTTTGTGCACACAGAGTTTGGGGTCCAACGAAGATGGCGTATCCCTTGGTAATTCCATCCATTAATAATAAATGTATGCTTGATTATATGCATACAGATGTTTAGGGTCTGATGAGGGCATTATCATTTGGTGGGCGATGATACTTTATCATATTTATTAACGATTATTTTATATTTGTATGGGCGTACACCATGAAGTGTAAATGCAAAATGCTGGAGAAGTTTGTGTAACAACCCTAGTTGTTATCCTAGCTAAATCTAGATTAATTAGGCTAAACCAAGTTCTAATTTTGATTCCTTTAGACTCAATGGGTCATTTAAACTTTACCCTAGAAGTTTGTGATCAATCAGAGCTAAATTGAGAATTTTGGTATTTTTGTATATTTTTGGATCCTAAAAAAATACATAAATTCAACTGATCTCCAAATTAAAATATGAGTTCATTTTTAAATTCCTCATGCCCTAATTAGTTAAGAGTGAATTTTTGGGAAATTTTAATACTCATTTGGTCCTAAATTGAAATTAGAATTATTAAAATTATTATTTAAATCAAATAAATGCATTTTATTAATTAAGTTAATAATATTTGAATTTTTATTATTCTGGATTTTGCTGTCGGGACCGCGGCAGATTCCACTGCGGGGTCTCGACAGCGGAGCACCATCCTCTCCCAATGGATGCACTAGCGCGCATCTTGGCGTGATCCATCCGACAGTGCGATCTATCCCGTGCCGTGATCAGATCTTCGCCGCTTGATCAAGCCTCCGCATCCAATAGTAGCAATTTCATCTGCCTTTTGGTTAGGCTAGGAGTGCATCAGACCATCTATCTCCAATGACCTCGTGATCAGACGGTGAGCATTAAGATGGGCATTTTGGTCATTTTGACTAAAAAATGGTTTAAGCACCCTTAAACCTTAGAAACCTCAAGTGAAGAGAGTGTAATTAGTAATGGATGATATTAATATCAATTGCTAAGTTTCATCACCTCATGAATGAATCCTAGTGATTAAGTCCTAAAAGCATTAAGTAAATCCTTAAGATCTTAAATGATCTTAAGATCCCTCATAAGGAAATTGCTGGATCAATGCTAAAGCTAAGGTTTCTAATCCTAGTCATTTATCATAGATTATCCATAAACTATAGTCCTAATGAACTATCCTTTTAAAATCCTAAGTCCAGTCTTTAGCTTAGATCTAAAGCGATCAAACCTTAGATCTTAGATCTTAGACTTTATATTATCTGATTGAATTGAATTACCTTCTTTGGAATTCCTTAATTGATTTATTGTTTAATCCTTTTGAAACCTCCTTGTGGATGTAAGATTTATTCAATCTATAGAATAATATAATTATCCTAAAGATTAGATACAGATCTTATATTCTTACTTCTTGGTTGATTATTTTATCTTATAATACTAAACATGACCTTTCATTAAGATCTTAGTTTCTAAATCCTTCATCTTATAAGATTTTGCACATTTAAATTATTCTTAAGTGTGAACCCTAAATCCTTATTAGGATATCACCTTAGATTTAGGATTTGAACCCCAATGTGGAGTTTAAGTTTAGAATCCTTAGTTTGGATTTAATTAATCAAGATTTGGGTTAAGTGAGGAAAATAATAATAATTAAATCATTGATTTATTTACTTTAAACTCTTATAGTTGTCACTTGATTATGAAATAGAACTTGTTAAGTTCTATTGTTAATATTAGAGTCGTGAATATGAGATTTTACTCGATAGCTGGGTCTTGGAGATCCTAAAATTGTATCTTCTCAGAATAGTTAGATTTGGATAAATTAGACAACAATATATATCACATAAGTCTAGTTGAGTCTCTTGCTTACTTTGACTTTGATTGCTCTGCATACCTTGGATATTGAGCTTTTTCCTTAGACATAATAGGTAAACATAGGATATGGAAGATGCATCCTAAGTTTGTATTTAAAAAGCATAACATTCAGTTCTTTCAATGCATTCAGTTCAGTAGGATATATCCTAGCTTAGTCTGCCACCTCAATTATAGTTTTATTATAGAATAGACTCAGACCTAGCCCAGTGCTTGGCTAGGATGGATACATGTCTTACTCTGTAAGTTCAACTCAGACCTAGCTCTGTTGATGACTAGGATGGACACATGTTAAACTTTCTATTCAGATGCCCTATATGGCTAGTTTCTGTTATGGCAGTACTATATTGTAAGCATACTCTTACTTCAGTTCTGTATTTTGTTATGCTTTGCCACATGCTTCAGTGGCCTTACTTTTTAGTATGTTCAGTTGCCCTTGCCACATGTCTCAGTGTCTTTATCCTTTTTAGCTTATTTCTGTACTTAGCTTGTTTTGCCACATATTTCAGTGGCCTTTTATATATTAAATCAGCATGCTTGTGTATATGTTCTTATTGAGTAGTGTTAACTATTGGCATGTTTAGGATGCTAGTTTTGTATGTTTATTTAGCATGTTTTAGTACAGTTTACTTTTGTGAAATCAGCATATATTCACGTGATCATAAGTATGTTAGGATGAGTTCTTTAGTACTTGCAGTTATTTTTGCTCTTTACCCTCACCTTGCTTTGTTTCATATTTTGTATGTTACTTTACATACCTATTGTTCAGTTATAAATGAATAGTTTATAGCTATCCTTTTCTTTATGGCTAGATGTACCTTATATTGCTTGCATATTTAAAGTAGTTGATGTGATATTTTTAAATATTTAGTTCACTTAAATCAGCTTAAAATGTACTTAGATAATTTGTCTAATTGTAACCTTTTTCTTTTTGTTGGCTGGGGCCCTAGCATTTGTGATACTGATAAATGTCAGATTTAGAGTTGTTTATTGGTAGTTCTGCAAGAGAGGAGCTAGCACCAGAGGAGGACCTTCTCGTGGCCACTTAGTTAGATTCTCCTTTCTTGTAGTGAGTTTGAGAGATATTTCCTTTATATAACATTCAGTCTGTAATAATTATTTCTGGATTTATTTACTTTCTACACATTGATTTGAGTTACTGTTGCATTTACTTTTCTATACTATACTGTGATATGGATGTTATGTTACACTATTTTCTGCTTTCGCTACCTTGATATGTTGGTGTATGTTTACAGTTCTAGGTGACAAGTCCTTGGATTAAGGCAGTTTGGGTCTTACCTGACTCTACTTGAGTTGGGGATTTGCCACAGTTGGAGCACCGTTGTAGTGCTCCGCCTCATTGTCGTGCGCAAAAGTTTACAAGTAAAAATCAGTGATGGAGCGGTGCGCTACTCGGGAGGACAAATAGGCTAGAAGACTGAGCCACATCGAAGACCGCTGACTCGAACCTATGAGTAGGATCGAGAGTCAATACCTAAGATAAGAGTAGTATACTTATCTTAAGTATTAGACTAGTACGTACATTGGATTTAAAGAAATAAATAAGAATACAATATACGTTATTAATATATCAACATTTCTAGTATAATGATCACATCATAATACTAAGTATAATATTATAACAGAGTGCGAAAGCTAAAGAAAACTATCCAGAATATATTCATCACAGAGCAGTATGTAAACATTCGTCCTAGAAAAGAAAAGAAAAATACATCTAGCATTATTACAAACTGTTTTAAAATATGAAATGTAAAGTCTATCTAATATACTGAAATAAGCAGAAAGTAAAGGGTGGCAGACTGATCCTCTGAGGCTCCACGTACTCCTCCTGGATCTCTTGAACATCATCCTACCTTATCTCCACAAGCTGCTCGAGATCTAGCAAATTGCCGGATCCTAAAAGTACCTCGTGTGAGATAAGAAGTCTAACACATCGCAACTAGCTATGCAATACTAAAGTAAATGCAGTAGACAGTAAAGTAAGGAAACTGAAGAAAAGTTGAGAAAAATGCTAAGTAAATAAAACTATAAATACTAAATAAAGTAAAACTGCATCAAAATTGAATATTGTAAGTGACTAAAAACATCAAATGCTCAGAAATCTATGTGAAAGGAAAGTCATATGCTATATTATATGTCACTGGAATGATGCACTCAAATATGCTACATCACGGTATGCCACGGATATGTAATAGAATTATCACTAAAAGACTATGAGTAGTACGGTACAATGTATACATACACTCAGTTGGGAAGACAGTACGGTGACGCAGATGCACCCTGAAATTTCCCAGTCTGTGTATGCAATATTCTATAACCCATACTTTATCACTGATACTCAAGCGTCACTGCTGAAATGATGCTTCAAGCTCATGTTTATGCTTATGCCCATGCTTCTATCCTATATGAGTAAAATCCAGAAATCCATGAAAACTTGGAATGCTGATAATGAATTCTAAGTCTCCACTGTGCTGAATCCTTCTAAAAGGATTCTGACTCCTAGCTTTTAGAGCAATAATTGGTTAAAGTTGTAGATTTACTTAAGGATTAATAGATGGGATGATTGTGTACACATATTCAGCACATTTGTAAGAAAGGTAATCCTTATCACTTAGTTTGATTAAGCCATCCTAACGAAGCGGTCTTTGATAGGAGGCATCGCTCATTGGCGATTTTGTATCTCAAGCTAAGTTATTAAGATGCTCTACTCACAATCTCACTTAGTGTCTTAAAGAAGGTGAATCTCATTACTTAGTTTGTTTGAGCCGCACTTGTCGAAGCGGTCTTCGCTAGGAGGCATTGCCCGTTGGAAATTTGTATTTCAATCAAAATAAGGAATGAGTACCCATTTAATACGCTCTTAGGTTTGAATAATTTATTCTAATGGGATTGTATTCGTCTAAACCCGCAGGATAGAACCTGCTTTGAAGTCCCCATTATAGTGAATCAACCAATCCCGAATACGATCGAAAAACTAGTAATATGGGTATACTATACTACACCACCCAATAATCGGAGTTCAAACAAGTCTATTTAATGAATCAAGGGATTATTAAGACTACATAGGCCTATCCTAAATAGGTAAGTTCGATACGAGGCTCCAAGAAAATGTGATCAAGGATCACTCAACATAGGTTCTACCACAAGGGAAGGTATCATTCTAGTGTCTTAAGTTCTTTCTACCACGAGGGGTTAAGATTAACTTCTAAGGTCAAGAGATCATCTAAGCTTCTACCTCAATGAGTCATACAAAATTCTTCTACCTCAAAGTATATTTAAATTAGGTCTTTTAAATGTTTTAGAGACGACCTTGTGATGAGATACTTAAGATCTTTCATTCTAAATCATGACATTAACATTTTAGGTTCTATTTTATAATTAGGTTTAGAATGATTAAATTAGATGATTAAGACATCTGATCACAACTTAATCTAAGATTATGGGATTTAAATTAAGGATATTGTTAAAATTTTAGATCAATTATTCAATCAATAAGATTTTATTAATCTTCTTATGCTAATAGTCTTATTTAGGAGAAAATCAAAGATTTAAAGTTTAGATTCAGATGAAGTAATCACATAGGTTTGTTATTAGTCTTAACATGTCTAATTTAATGTTTAAGATCAATACTAAATCAGATGCATTATTGGGAAATGTCAAGTTCATTATCTTATAATCAAGTCCATTAACTTAAGGTTTAGGAGTTGGGTCTTAATTAAGTAGATTAGGGTTTGACCCCTACTCATCTCCAATTAAGATCAAGTGAGTTAAGGGTATATTATTGGTGGCAATCTCAGACCTAGATCAAGTCTTAATAGCTTGATCCAAGTCTTAAAACTTCGTAAGTTAATTAAAGAGTTTAAGATCTCAAATCTTTGGGGTTATCTAAGTTATGCATTATGAACTAATATACATGGGTTCTAATATATTTACCATACTGTTTTGAAACATAATGATAGAAAAATTCATAAAAACAGAGAGTAATTAGTGCTAATCAAACTTTAAATCCATTCAACAAGATTATCACCTAATTATAAATCTAACCATCAAGATTTCATACAATTTAGAATATAAGTTCTATGTTACCATACAATCAATCAAAGACTAAGTTTGCTAAGATCCAATGATTACAAACCCTAATTTTCACTAATTATGGTTTAACAAGATTAGGGAATGAATTGAAATACAGAGGTCAGAAAAATAATTCACTTAGCACATTCATTCTACTTTGCATAAGGAGACTAATGGCACCCTGAACATGCAAATTGGCTAAGTAAAATTGCTCATTCATTCTAATTAAGATCTGTAATAATTAGAAAAAGTAGAAAATCTAACCATCAGATGTGCAATATTATTTTATATTCAGATCCTTGATAATTTTCTGATCATTTTCATATATGATATCATAGGGTTTGGACCAGTGGATTAAAAGTTATTCAATTAATACATTATGTATTTTTCCAATTAAATTTTCCTATGATTTGATTAATTGGATTATTTTCTTAAGGAAAATAAATCCAATTAATCGGATTTAATATAAACGTGCTTGGCCCATTAGCCGAACTGCGCAGATCTACCGGGGCCCAAAGGACCCGGCACCGTCGCGCAGCGCGGGTCATGGGCTGACCCGGCCCGCACAGTGCCGTCGTCCCCAACCCTTCTTCCCCGATACCCAGGGAATTAGGGTTGGCTTCCGCGGCAAAATTTCGAGCGCTTTGGACACGCCGTGACCCCTAATGGATCCTCACACCATCAGTGGGCCAAGATGCTTCGATTGAACCCCTTAGCCCCTTATGAGGTGGTCGGGATAGCCCGGACCTTATTCACCCGAGAGGCTTTGCCTCAGAGCTACTGTGGGGAGACAATTCTCCCCACGGAGGCCATGTCAGACCCAGGGCTTGATACCTGCACTTTCAGGAAAGTGAGATGGATCGAAGCCCCCTGGTCAGAGGGCATGAGGTGGGCTAGATCGTCGGTCCTTACTCGATCGAATAGTATTGAATCCGAGTCGTAGGATTAATGGGACGCATCTAACAGCAAGTCTGCGATTCTGCAGAACCAAATCCGAATAGTGGAATCTAAGGGTTCGACGGTGAGATCAGTATGACCCCGCTGTTGCGTGACCCGGGCTCCACAGCGGATCGCCCGCGGTCTGCACAGCAGATCCCAGCTGTTAATTTAGTTAAAGGATATTTATGCAAATATGAAATGTTGGAAACCCTTAAGTGCAATTAGACAATTTTAATTTAAATTATGGTCCGAATGATTTCCAAATTGCACCAAACTTTCACTCATAGCTAATTTGGGAGTGAAGAATTCAAAAATGCAATCAGATTTTAATTCTGAGATCAAAATATTTTGAGTCTAAGTTAGGGCATCTAGACAGATCAAAATATTATTTTAGATTTAGAGAAGTCCAATGGACTTCAAATTTTTAGGATAGATTTCATTTGGTGTTCTAAAAGTAATGGAAATAAAAAATAATGACTACTTAGAGTATAATTTGGCAGAGTAACAACCTAGGGTTGTTACAACAGCACTCCTCGTGATTATGCTAATATCAGTATTAGCATGGCCGCGGAGGGTACGGGGCCCCACAGTTTATGATTTGGAAGAAGTAGGTAGAGAACTAGAATTGCAAGGGGGTGAAGAAGATCATATTAGATATTGGGGGTTAGCACTTTTTACATGGATTCTTGTAGGGGTGCCAGAAAGTTGAGATTGAGCCCTACTTCACAGTAAAAAAAAACCACAATAAAATTGAGTGGAGAGCAAATGAATCATACTTTGGTGGAAAAATTATAGTGTATGTTATCGAATGATGGGATGGAGAGAATCTCTTGGGGAAAGGCCCTAGACTATGCTAGTCACATTGTCAATCATTTTGCCTTTTGTATCTATTGGAAAGAAGACTTCTATAGAGTTATGGTTAGGTAAATTTGTTACTTATTATTTTAATTTGAAAAGTATTAGATGTCATATCTGTTATCATGTAAAGAATGACAAGCTTGAATCAAGAGTCAAGAAATATACTTTTATTGGGTATATGTGAGGAATTATATTTTTCAAGTTATAATATATGGAAGATAGAAAAGTTTTAATGAGTAAGGATGACTTATGATGAAGAGTTTCATATGTGGCCTAGGAGCTTAGAGCAGGTGGAGAGTGTAACATCCCAAACTCTTAAGTACCAAGATATTATCTATTTTAGCCTGAAATGCCTTATGGTTTTGCTCTCAAAGATAACTTCCCAACAAGTCACCCATCATGGGAGTGCTCCCACATGAGCACGCTTAACTTTGAAGTTCTTATTAGAAACTCTACCGTTATCTGAAATGACACCTTGATGTTTAGGAGTTTTATTTATTACTACTTAAGTGGGTTTTCATAGAGAGTTCTTTAGGAATCGTTGAAAAAAAAATATGAAGCTTGAAGTAGTTCCATTTGCTCCACAATCTCATGCTATTTTAGAGCATGTTACAAGACAAATTAAATCAGAAGATGAGAAAAGTGTTGATAATAAGGAGGTGAGAGTAAGAGACTTCCCGATGTTTAGTTAGTGATAGTAATCCAACATTAGCTATTAACTACCCATGATTATATTGGGATTTAGTATAATAATGAAATAAGAAAATAAATTCAAGGAATTTCTACATTCATCCAGATAATTATAATAAAAATTAATTAGAAAAAATAAATATTTTCATTTCAGAATATTCCATTTAATACAAGGATATACATGAATAAAACTTAAGATTCTCTCTCTTTTCAAATAAAGAAAAATATTTTAAACAATATCTTTTTTAGGTTCTTTGTAATGAACCAACGACCTATCCTAATTATGAGGCACGGTGTGGTATTCACTTAATTGTAACTACCATATCACTATATATACATTCTAGTTATTTCTCAAGGAAAATTTTGAACATGGGAGTTATTAATGGTGCAAATTAGCATGATTCAAATAGTGCTAACCTTGTCCTAATCTTACCAATAAGAACATTTGTAATGACATACAAAAGCACCTCTAAAGTAAATTTTAAGGAAAGGAAATTAAATGTTTTACCACTTGACAAAAATTAATAAAATGGCAATAATGTTGGAATATTTCAAAATAAGTTATAAGGAAATTGCAATAAAAAAGAGCATATATGTCACTTTTTACTTTTAAATGTTTGCTTCATTTTGAGTTGAATACCATATTAAAGTTATTTGAAGCATGATGATGTCATGATAAATATGAAGGTAGTCTCATCATTTAAGAAAGTTATTTAGTTTTGGCATTGATCATATTTTGTTAATACTTCTTTTGTGCGACTACACTCCATGGATTGTGTGCTCGTATTTGTTATTAAATGTATTTCCATTATTTGAGACCATCACTTAGTTGATACTTGTCATATTTGGCCAATACATCTTTTGTGCGACTATACTTTGTGGAGCATGTGCCTATGGATGATGATTGAATTCACTATGTGGATTGTTGCATAATATTTGATTTTAATATAGTAATAAATGTGTTGAGTGTATACATATTGATGATTTGTTTTGCATGGATGGCTTCTCTTTAGGTGATGCAATTTATTTCAAGTAATGTATATTTCCAACAAATAATTGTTATTATGTTTCATTTCGTTGCACACTTCTTTTATTTAATTGTAAATTGTGATATCCTAAAATAGTATTAGACATATTTATGCCTAACACAAATGTTATGTGTTTATCTCTCACATACTTGATATGCCAAATAGGAGTTAAGAGAATATCATGAGCTTAAGCAAAGTCGAGAATGAAGAAGCAAATAAATGCATATTATTTTTTGTTTGAGAGAAAGAAGGCTTTTTATTTCCTTTCAGGTTGCTATAATGTGAGAGTCTATTGCTAATGGCAGAACCAGAAGGTGAATGTCACAAAGCCAGCATGGCTAAGGGATTACATTAGAATTGAATTATCTAATTTAGAAATTGATATTCCATATCATTATAAAGAAGCATTATGGATGCAAGGTTTGTAGCAAGATCAACGCAAATCTTCTCAAAAGCTAGACGTGAGCGACATGAAGTGAGATCATCTGTCAGAAGGGACACTCCTATTACACTTATGTTTTTTAAAAGATAGGAGTTCATCCATAGTTGAAGTGAAAGATCTGGTAAGCAGATCCAAACGAGAATTGAAGAATAGGCAGAGCATGACAATTTCGTTTACATCTTTACTAGAAAAAGATACTTGCAGAAAAAACATAGCCCTCTATTTAAGATCATGTTCACATCTTCTTCCCACGACAACTAGAGGAGATAACATCCTTTCGATAGAGCAAAAAGAGTTATGGAACCTTTCAGGTTCCAAAGCCTTATACTTGTGTGGCTTATCGTATGAGAAGCCAACAATATACTTATCCCATAACAAAGATCCTTCATTATGTTCCTCTTTTGAGACATCAATGGCCTCAGAAGATGGAAGGATATAAGATAAGGAGATGTTGCGATGATCTCGTGGGGTTCTCGAGAAGAGGGATTTCCAAAACATCTCTGCTTGAAGTGAGAAACCAGTATTAGGACGAGGGCAGGAGCCTGGCCAAGGAGGCCGGAAAAGGAAGAGGAGATCGCCGCCATCTGCGGCTCACGCACACGACGCTCACTCTCGAGTCTCGCAGAACTTGCAAACCATAACAAAAAGATAAGCTAATATTAAACAAAAAATTGCAATCTCCTTATAATCATGATAATTATGAAGTATGAGCGAGATTCATTCATCTTTTATTTTTTAAAATTTGAGTATAAAATTAAATAGTATAAATCCAATACAATTTTTATGTATAGATTAATTGCTGCTTCAAATTTTTCTCAAAAATTTCTAATATTATCAAAAAAAATAAAATATAATTATTATAATTCATTTGTTTTTTTATTAATATTAAAATAATATTTTTTCTTGAGAAATGAATCTGATATTAAAAAGACTTATCTATCTGTTTAAATTTTATTGAATAAATTTTTTTAGATTTTTTTTTTTATAATATAACAGAGCATCGCTATCAGAAGAAGATAACGCACGTGCAATTCCGGTCGCCGCTTGGATCTCCAAAGCCACAAGCCGACGGCGGATGAGACGAAACGCTGAGTAATCTGTAGGCCTGCTCATGCAGCACGTCCTCTCCCTCCAAAAAGTATTCATATTATATTATATATAAGAATTGAGAAACACTATTAAGATTATGAATTTTTTGGGTGCTAATTATTTGTGATAATTATATATATTTGGGTTGTAAATAAGATATATTTTTATGAAATTATAAAAATATTTTTATTTAACTAAAAACTAATATTAAATTTATTTTGTATGTGAAATTTTATATGAGTATTGCTACACTTACACATTAATATACATTAAAATATATAGATGATGTGTCAATCTAATGTGTAAGTAGATTATTAGTTGAATATATTTTTTGTAGAGTATATATGCAAAAATTAAAAAAAAAAATTCTATTGATCATAAATATTTTTTTGATATATATTCTTATGTAAGCATATTATTTTTCATTCTAATTTGGAATGCTATTTAGGAATAAATATCAACCAAGCGATTAGATTGAAGAAGATAGAGATTAGCTCTCATATTCGTCTTGTAATTATTTCGGTTTCTCAACAATGGAAGACAGTGATAGTTTTCGTGGTTTGGGATTTGATATGCTCACACATACAAATTTTAAGAAATGAAAGTCATGCTTAGAGAGTTATTTGTTGGGAGAAGATTTGTGGGAAGTTGTTGGTAGAGATGCACAGGAAGTGATAGCGTCAACTGGAACACATGATCGAGAAGTCAAGGCATGGAAGAAAATGAATGCGAAAGCAGAGTTCACTCTAAAAAGGACCATCTCAGCAGACTTGTTCGATCACATTATAGGGTGCAATTCAGCGTCAGAAATTTGGGCATCTCTTGATGGTTTGTTCAATAAAAAAAATGTGGCGAGGCTTCAATTCTTGAGAACGAGTTGGCGAAAGCAAATCACGGAGAGCTTTCTATTTCTGCATTCTTCCTAAAGTTGAAAAATCTCTGTGCAGAGATTACCACATTAGACCTAGAAGAGCTAATCTCTGAGGCAAAGATGAAGATGCATATTATCAGAGAATTACGAAAGGAGTATCTATCATATGTCACAGCGGTGCAAGGATGGGCTACTCAACCATCTCTGATGGAATTGGAGAACCTCTTGGCGTCTCAGGAAAATTTGGCTAAACAGATGGCAAGAGTGTCCATCTCCGATGAAGGCGGTTGATGCAGGGTACCATGTGCTATTTGGGCTGACGGAGGTAAGGTTCCTACGAAACTTAAATTCGATAAAAATAAAAGTGACTCACACTGGAAGACGAGTTCGTGATTTGTTTGTTCTTTCCACAATATCATACGTTGACAAGATGAAGAGCAACGATAGTGCTATAATTTGGCATGAAAAGTAGAGAGTGATGTTGGCAAAGAGTCTTGTTAGAGACTTACCTAGCTTATCTTCTTTTGGTGACGGGCATGTATGTGAAGGATGTCAATTTGGGAAGGCTCGTCGTCTTCCATTTGACACATCTCTCTCGAGAAGCAAGAGACCGCTAGAATGCATCCATAGTGATGTGATGGGGCCAACAGCTACCTCATCTTATTCAAGAAACAAATATATGCTGTTGTTTGTGGATGACTTATCACACTACACGCGGGTGTATCTCTTAAAAGAGAAATCAGAAGTGTTCGGCAAGTTCTTGGAATTCAAATAAAGGGTGGAAGGTGTGCTTGGACCAAAAATCAAGAAGCTCAGAACGGATAATGGTAGAGAGTTTACATCTGCCGAGTTCTTTTCTTTCTGCAGCAAGCATGGAATTATAAGGGAGTTATCTTGTGCTTACACACCGCAACAAAATGGGGTGGTCAAAAGGAAGATTCGACATATTACTGAGACTTGTAGGTGTTGGTTGCATGCCAAAGGAATTCCCAAAGCCTTATGGGCAGAGGGAATGGTTTGTGTGACATATGTGATAAATTGATTACCATTAAGCCCGAACAATCAAAAGTCGCCGCATGAACTTATATTTGGAGAAGTGCCGAGTGTGAAGCATATGTGAGTGTTTGGAACAACTTGTTATGTTCATGTCCCAGATATACGAAGAACAAAACTTGAAGCCAAAGCCATAAAGTATGTTTTCATTGGCTATGATGAACAAAAGAAGGGCTGGAAATGTATGGACCACCAGACTCACAGGTTCATTGTCTCTCATGATGTGGTGTTCGACAAATTGACGTTATATGATGGAGGGTCTAACATCATGTTGGAAGAGAACAGAGGAGTAGCAAGCCTTGAAGAAGAATCATTTGAGTTACTAGTGTCTCTAGAAGCCCCATACTCTTCAAATTCAACGTCAATGGAGATGGAGTCAAGAAGAAGTGGGAGTAATGCTTCAAGTCATGGTGATGGGGGAGCAAGTGTTAAGACAAGAGGTGGATAGGTGGAGAGTAGTTCTACTCTTTGAAGATCAAACTGAATGATTGTGTCACCTGCTCGTTATAGAGAAGGAAATTTAGTAATAATGAGTTCATGTTACTTTGCCGGCCCACTTGATGAGCGGGAGCCATCGTGCTATAATGAAGCTAAAAGCGTAAAACAATGGGTAGAAGCCATGGAAGAGAAGATTAATGTCCTCAAGAAAAATGAAACATGGGATCTTGTGCCCAAGGTTGATGGTGTTACCCCGTCTACTTGCAAATGAGTTTATAAAATGAAGAAAAATGTGGACAGCAGTGTCGAGTGCTTCTGTAGCGCCCCGCCCCATCACTGTGCGCAATAAATAAGTATAATCAGATCGAAAGCAGAGCGGTGCGCCACTCGGGGAGGAATATCTTGTCTCCTTGAAATAACTGCAACAGAACCCATCGAAAGGGTTGCTGACTCAATCTCAAGGAGGGTTGAGAGCTAATACTTAAGATAAGTATAGTATTCTTATCTTAAATATTAGACCAATACATACATTGGATGTAAAACACATGAGGAATTTAATATATATATATATATATATATATATATATATATATAAGATATCAGTATTTTCAGTATACTGATCACATCACAATACTAAGTATAAGTAGTATATAACAGAGTGCAGGCTTAAAGCAAATATCCAGAAACATTCATCACAGAAGCTGTATGAAACATTCGTCTCAGAAAAAAAAAGAAAATACATCTAAAATTATTATAAACACTTTAATAAAACACAAACATAAATGCTAAGTACTGAACTGAAATAAATTTAAGCAAAAAATAAGGTTGAAGAAGAGTCCACTAGGGCTCCACTGGCTCCTTATGGAGCTCCTAGGTGTCCACCTGTAAAGACCCGCTTAAGTAGTAATAAGTGAAACTCTAAAATATCGATGCGTCTTTTCAGATAATTGTGGAGTTCTTGATAAGAACTCCAAAGTTAAGCGTGCTCAGGTGAGAGCACTCCCAGGATGGGTGACTTGCTGGGAAATTATCTTTTGGGGGCAAAATTGTGAGGCATTTCTGGTCAAAGTGGACAATTCCTTGGTACTTAAGAGTTTGGGCTGTTACAAATAATATCAGAGCTGGCCATAGGGTGTCATATAGGAGCTAAGTGCCATACAAGGCATAGTACCACTTTATATGAGCAACCTCTTGAACCTATGATGGTTAAGGTGCTACATAGTTGTGGGTACCTCTTGCACCTATAAGGGTCACCTCTAGTCATATCTACCCAATGGATGGTTCTTGGATCTCTGTGTGAATACTAACGAGGACATCAGTTACTTAAGTTGGGGAGATTGTAAAAACCCGCTTAAGTAGTAATAAGTGAATCTCTTAAATATCGAAACATTTTTTCAGATAACAGTGGAGTTCCTGATAAGAACTCCAAAGTTAAGCGTGCTCAGGTGGGAGCACTCCTAGGATAGGTGACATGCTGGGAAGTTATCTTCTGGGGGCAAAATTATGAGACCTTTCTGGCTAAAGCAGACAATTCCTTGGTGCTTAAGAGTTTGGGCTGTTACACCACCTGACCTGGCTCAAGATCTAGCAAATTGCCAGATTCCAAAAGTACCCCGTGTTAGATAGTAAGTCTAACACATTGAAACTAATCTAAATAATTCTAGTTATACATTTAATATTTACATAATATAAGTAAATTTGCAGAAAAACTGTAAAGATAACTGAAAGTATAAAATAAATAAAACTGTATAAAATAGAAGTAAAGTAAAGTAAAACTGAACTGTAAACTGAATACTTAAAGTAAACCAAAAATAGTAATGGATATGAAACTGAGTAATAGCATATAAAACTATGTTGTATGCCACTAAAATTGTACATCTGAATATGCCAAAATAATGTATGTTACTGATATGCAACCAAAATATCACTAAATTGCTATGAGTCGTACGGTCCAATGTATATAAGCATCCAGTTGGGAACTGCGATGCCGATGTATCCTAAAATTTCCCCAGTCAAAGTATGCAACATTCTGTAACCCATAAATTATCACTGATACTCATATATTATCATTGATACTCAACATCATGCTTATGCTCATGCTCATGCTTCTAAGCTACATGAGGTAAATCTAGAAATCTAAAAAATACTTTGAAATCTGATAATGAATTCAATATCTCCATTTTATATAATCATGCTAAAAGGATTCTAACTCTTAAATTCTAGTTCAATAATTAGATAAATTTGAGAGCTTACTTAAAAATTATTAGATGGAATGATTATATACACATATTTAGCATATTTACAAGAAAGGTGGTTATTAACACTTAGTTTGATTAAGCCACCCTAACGAAATGATTTTTGATAGGAGGCATCACGCGATGGCGATTTGTATCTCAAGCTAAGTCATTAAGATGCGTAACTCACAATCACACTTAGTGTCTTAAAGAAGGTGACTCGAATTACTTAGTTTGTTTAAGCCACACCTATTGAAGCGATCTTTGCTAGGAGGCATCACCTGATGGCAATTTGTATTTTAATCAAACTAAGGAATGGGTCTCTATTTATAACAATGTAATGTAATGTAATGTATTAATATCAATTGCTAAGTGGTATCTTTTCTTGAATGAATTCTAGTGTTAAACCTTAAAATTCTTAAGTAAGCTCTTAAGATCTTAAGTGATCTTAAGACCCTTTATAAAAGACTTAGCTTAAATTAATATAAATGTTGAACTTTCTAATCCTAGCTATCCTACCAAAGCTTGTTCATGAATTATAGTCTCAATGAAAGTATAAGCAAAAGCTTTAAAGAACCATGAACTTAGACTTATTAGTTTAGATCTAAGTGATCAGAACTTCAGATCTTAGATCTCAGATCTTAAACTTTTGACTTTAGATTTTCTAATTAGATTGAATTACCTTCATTTAGAATTCCTTACTTGATTAACTGTTTAACCCTTTTGAAACCTTCCTTATTGGTGTAGGATTGATTCAATCTATAGAATAACATAATTATTCTAAAGATTGAATATAGATCTTAGATTCTTAGTTCTTAATTAATTATTTTATCTTATAACCAGTAGAGTGACCTTTCAATTAAGATCTTAATTTTTGAATCCTTCAGCTTATAGGATTCCTTATCTTTAATTTGGGTTTTAAGTGTGAACCATAGATCCTTATTAATATATTACATTGGATTATGGATTTGAACACCAAAGTGGAGTTTGGATTCAGAATCCTTAATCTTGATTTACTTAATCAAGATTTAGGTTAAGAGAGGAAAATAATAGCAATTAAGTGGTTGAATTATTTACTTTGAATCTTTATAATCATCATATGATTATGAATTAAAACTTATTAAGTTCTAATGTTAACTTTAAGGACATGAATCTGGGATTATACTCAATAACTAGATATTGGAGATCCTAAACTTGTATCTTCTCAGAATAATTAGTTAGATAAATTAAACAATAACTTATATCACATAAGTTTAGATTGAGTCTCTTGCATACTTTGAATTTGATTGCTTTGCACACCTTGAATACTGAGCATTGTTCCTTGAACATAATAGGTAAACTTAGGATATGGAAGATACATCCTAAGTTAGTATTTGAAAAGCATAGTATTCATTCAATTCTTTCAATGCTTTCAGTTAGTAGAGTATGTCCTAGCTTAGTCTGCCTTTTCAGTTCTAGTTTTGTTATAAAATATACTCGGACCTAGCTCTGCAGATGTCTAGGATGGATACATGTCTTATTCTATAAGTTCAACTCGGACCTAGCTCTGCGGATGCCTAGGATGGACACATATTGAACTTTCAGTTCAGAGGCCCTATAAAGCCTGTTTTCATTATGGCAGTATTATGTCTTAAGCTTACTCCTACTTCAGTTCAATTTTTAATATTTATTTTGCTTTGCCACACGCTTCAGTGGCCTTACTTTAGTGCTTGGCTTACTTTGCCACATGTTTCAGTGGCTTTACTTTTTTCTCATTCATATACTTAGTTTACTTTTGCCACATGCCTCAGTGGCCTTTTTATATTAAATCTGCATGCTTATATAAATACTCTTATTGATTAGTATTAAATATTGGCATATTTAGGATGCTAAAATTATATGTTTATTTCAGCACTTGTGTTCTTTATAGACTCAACATATATCCATGTGATCATAAGCATGTTAGGATCAGATTTATTTCAGTAGTTGCAGTTATTTTGCTTTTAGCTTCACCATATTTAGTTGTTATTTTGTATGTTATTCTTACATACTTGTTGATTAGCTATAAATAATTAGTTTATGGCTATCCCGTTCTTTGTAACTTGTAGCACCTTATAATGCTTGCATGTTTAAAACTTTTGAATGTGATGTCTTAAATATTCAGTTCACTTAAATAGCCTAAAATGTACTTAGATAATTGTCTAATTATAATATTTTTCTTTTGTTGGCTGGGGCCCTATGTAACAACCCAAGGTTATTACCCAGCTTAATTTTAGCATAATCATAGCATAATTATCATTCCATTAAGTTCATTGAGTCATTAGAACCAAACCCTGAAGGTTTGAAGCAATTCAGAGTCCAATCGATTATTTTGGAATATTTTAATATTTAATTAATTATAAAATTGAGGTATTTATTTTGACCTCGAAATTGAAATCCGACTTCGCCGTTGCGATCGTCACCCCCAAATTAGCTAGGGGTGATGTTTTGGACACATTTGGAAGTCGTCGGATTTTCATGAATATTTTAATATAATTAAATACCCCGAAAATTAGTATAATTAAATAATCATCGGAATCAAATTCCGACTTTGCCGTTGAATTTCTCGCCCCCAAATTAGCTATGGGTGAATTTTTGGGAATTTTTGGAGCACATTTCAAAAATCTAATTTTTAAATAATTAAGGGAAATAAATAGGCGATTATTTGATCCTTAAATTACAATTCTCCCTAAATTTTATTTGTTTTCCTGTCAGCCTCTCTCCCATAGCCGGCGCCCCATGCCTCATTAAGGCTCAAGCATGATGGCTCTCAACCCCCCCCCTCCTCTAGCTTCCTTAGCCTCATGATGGCTCCCTACTCTCTCGCTTCTCCTTTAAATGAGGAGCACAGCTCCTTTTCTCTTGTTTTGCTGAAAATTTCCCCCCTTTCTTTTCTGCATTGCTGCACCCTAAGAAGAAGAAGAAGAAGAAGAAGAAGAAGAAGAAGAAAACAAAGCTTCCTTCTTCTCCTTTTTCCAAGAAATTAAAGTACCCCTTTGCTCCTCTCTTTGTCTTTCTCATGTTGTTGTAATATTGGAATGTAGTTTTAAAAGCCCATAAGCATGTATGTAAGCCATTATGACTCTTAAAAGCTTCACAAAAATCTGCTCTATTTTCATCTATTTTGCATAGCCTGTCATTCATCTACATTTTTAGTATAGCTAGGATGCTCAATTTGTGCCGATTTTGGTGTCGATGGAAAGGTATCAGAAATACCTTTCTATTAATATATAGCACCGCTTGTGAAATGCTTTGGATTGGGAGCGTTTGAGCTTGAAAAATGGGCCTTAAGTTTTCATCCAGGCGAAAAATGTCGTCTGGCGTTGCAGCGCCCGAAGTTGCAGAGCTAGGCCACTGCAGAGCGCTCCAGCGCGCTGCAGCGGGCTGCAGTGGCATTTCAGTGGAAGTTATATAAAAATATGAAAAAGTAATTAAATAGTAAACTCGCAAAATAGTCCGCTGCAGCGCGCTACAGCGGTATTTCATGAAAATCTTAGGAAAATCAGTATTTCACTATTTAAACAGTATTTTTGCAAAATGGACTGCTACAGTGCAGTATAGCGCACTGCAGCGGGCCACAGTGGGTCGCAGCGCTGTCGCGCTAAGAACGCTACAGCGCCCTACCGCGCAAAAGGCGCTACCGCGCGCTGCCGCACAGAAAGTGCTACAGCGCACTCCAGCGCGCTGCAATGCCCAAACTTGCAAAATTCCCAAAATCCTCTAATAAGTGCCCAATTTTGGTTGAAATGACCAAAACTTTACTGTTTTGGTATTTTAAGGTCCCTAGGACGCTAGTGGTGCTAAGTTATACTAAATTGAACATTGCATAAAATTCTATGTTGAAATTTAATTTGAAACTTTGCCATTCTTAATGTGCTCAACAATCTACTAGGTACTTTAAATGTTGGTCATGCCAAATGCTAAGTAATAGAATCCTTAAAAGTATGTATCAAATAGGCAAACTTTAATAACCTAAATGGCATGAAACTTAGATCTTTTAGACTTATGATTAAGTATTAATTCCTTTGTTGTTTTAGAATTTGATTAGCATTAATCACCTTTTTATTTTATGTCATCTTTCTATTTATATGCCTTAATGATATTAGGATGTATGTTAGAAAACTTTAACATTTAATGGAACATCTTGATATGTAAACTAAACTTGAATATAAGAATCTTGATAACTTGATTAAGTAGATAATACTTAATCCAAACTTAAAGTGTGACATCAATAATATACTAATAATACATTGATTTGTCATTGACCTTTAAATTAAATATTGGTCTTAATGATAGAAAGATTAGGAGTTAAACCCTAGCTTGTCTTGACTAAGATCTAAACCTTAATCACTTAATCAACTAACTTGATTGTAAGATTATTTAATTGACATTATTCCAATAATGTATACGATTTGATATTGATCTTAAATTATCAAATTAGAAGTGCTAAGGATAACATTGAATATGTATGATTGAACCATCTGAATCCAAACTTTAGATCTTTGATTTTCTCTTATATAAGACAAGTATCATAAGATGGAAAGAAAATTGTAATGATTTATGCAATGATATAACTCCAATAAGATCTTTGATTTTATCCCATGATTGTAGAATTGGAAAGGATCAAATGAATTTTAATCATTTGATCTGATCACCTTAACCTAAGTATAACAAGTAAGCCTTAAGAAGTAAGGAAGTGAGATCTTAAGGGTCTTGCTATAGGATTCATCATTGAAATGGTTAAAGACCTTAACTAATGAAACATTGAGGTAGGAAGGACTTTTGTAACTTATTGAGGTAGAAACTTAGTTGATCCTTCGTAACTTTAGAAGTTGAACTTGATACCTTGTGGTAGGAATCACCTAAAGTACTTAGATTGTGACTCATTCCTTGCGGTAGCAGCCTATGTTGAGTGATCCTTTGATCGCATCCTTGGAGCCTTGTGTAGGATACACCTACTTAAAGTAAGGATTAATAGATTTGATAAATCTTTGTTGATTAAATAGAAACTTCTAAACTCAGATTATTGGTTGGGTATAGTAGGGTATGCCCATATTACTGGATATTTTAGTAGTATTCAGGATTGGTTGATTCACTCCAATGTGAACTTATGACCAGGTGCTATCCTGCGGGATTAACCGACTACAGTCCCATTAGAATAAATCTTCCAAGACTAAGAGTGTTACAATTAGTGAACAAGATCCTTAGTTTGAGATGTAAACTACAACCGGGTCCTGCCTCCTATCGTAGTGCCCTTCGATAAGTGCAGTTTAAGCAAACTAAGTATCTTAAGTCACTTTGCGTAGACCACTAAGTATGCTTGTAATTAGGGAATTTAACGACTTAGCTTGAGATGTAAACTGTGACTGGGTTCTGCCTCCTATCGTAGTGCGCTTCGATAAGTGCAGTTTAAACAAGCTAAGAGTTAAATCTACCTTTCTTACAAATATGCTAAATTTGTATATACAATCTCCCCAGCTAATAATTTTTAAGTAAACTCTCAACCTTAACTAATTATCGAGATTAGAATTCAGGAGTCGGAATCCTTTTAGCAAGATTCTGCACAATAGGGACTTTAGATTCATTATCAGATTTTAAAGCATTTTCTAGGTTTATCTCATGTAGTTTAGAAGCATGAGCATGAGCATAAGCATGATGTGTGAGTACCAGAATGATGTGTGAGTATTAGAATGATGTAGAAGTATCAATGATGATTTATAAGTTACAGAATGTTGCATACATTATCTGGAGAATTTCAAGATGCATCGGCATCATCAGTAGACAGTATTCCTAATTGGATGTATGTGTACATTGGACGGCACTGCTCATAATAATTCAGTGATATTTTGGTGGCATATCAGTAGCATACAGTATTGTGGCATATTCAAATGTACAGTTTCAGTGACATATAACATAGTTATATATATGATTACTCAGTTTCATATTCAGTACTATTTTAATTTATTTTTAGTATTCAGCTATAGTTCAGTTTTACTTTGTATTACTTCAGTTTTGTACAGTTATAGATAATTTTATACTTTCAGTTACCTTTACAGTTTTTCTGCAATTTTTATTACATTATGTAAATATTAAATGAATAATAAGAACTGTTAGATTAGTTTCGATGTGTTAGACTTACTGTCTAACACGGGGCACTTTTGGGATCCGACAATTTGCTAGATCCTGAGCAGTATATTGAGACAGGTCAGGAGGACACTCAGGAGATTCAGGAGGAGCCCGTGGAGCATTAGTGGACTCTCTTGCAGTTTTATTTTCTGCTTAGTATTTTTAGTTCAGTTTTATATCTATTTCAGTAAACAGTTTGTAATAATTCTGGATGTATTTTCTTTTCTTTTTTGAGATGCATGTCTTCATACAGCTTTTGTGATGACTATTTTCTGGATGTTTGCTATAAGCTTCCGCACTCTATTATATACTACTTATACTTAGTATTGTAATGTGATCAGTATACTGAAAATGCTGATATACTATACATATATCAGATTCCTATTGTATTCTAAATCCAATATATGTATTTATCTAATACTTAGGATAAAGATACTACTCTTATCTTAAGTATTAGGTCTCAACCCTCCATAAGGTTGAGTCAGCAGCCCTTCAGATGAGCTTATTTTCAACTATTTCAGGGAGACAGGTTATTCCTCTCCGAGTGGCAGCGCTGCTCCGCCGCCGATATAATTGTACTTAATTCTTTTGCACGCGGCGACGGGGCAGGGCACTACACCCTAGCACTTGTGATACCGACAAATGTCAAATTTGGAGCTATTCGTTGGTAGTGTTACAAGAGAGGAGCCTGTGCAGAAGGATGATATTTTTATTGCTGCTTAGTTAGAGTTTCTTTTTCTGCAAGTGAGATTGAGAGATCTTTTTCTTTCTTTCTTTTATTTCAGTCTGTAATAATAAAATATTTCTGTGTGCATTTACTTTCTATATTTAAACTGAGTTTTTGTTTCTTTTACTTTCTTATACTATGTTATAATGTGGATGTTATATTATACTATTTCTTGCTTCTGCTACTTTGATTTGTATTAATGTATGTTTATAGTTCCAGGTGACAAGTCCTTAGCTTAAGGCAGGTTGGGTCCTACCTGACTTTACTTAAGTTTGGGGTTTGCCACAGCTGGAGCACCGTACTCCCCGCGATTATGCTAATATCAGTATTAGCATCACCGCGGGAAAGTACGGGGCCCCCTAGATAGAGAGTTGGGTTTAATGCCACTCTTTTTGCTCCATAAAAGTCTTTGTATTACATCAAGGATACTCCTACATTTGAAGACCATATTAGTGATATGGAGAAACTCCCTCTATGTAGAAAGGCTATTAGTTATAAGTAGGTGTATGCAAAGAAATAAAGATATTAAGAAGCTGATGTGCACTACAAATCTAGACTAATGGCCAAAGGCTTTGCTCAGAAGGAAGGAATCGACTATGATGAAGTGTTCTCCCTAGTTGTTAAATACTCATCGATCTGCACACTTTAGCTTTGGTGGCACAATTTGATCTGCTACTTGAGTAGCTTGATGTAAACCCAACATTCTTGCATAAAGAACTAGAAGAAGAGATCTTTATGGCACATCCTCTAGATTATATTGAGCTAAGAAAAGGAAACTTGGTATGCAAATTGGAAAAGTCTTCTTATGGCCTAAAGCAATCATCGAGACAATAAAATAATAAGTTTGATCAGTTTATGCAAAAAGAGGAGTACATGAGGAGCCATTTTGATCACTGTGTGTATTTTAAGAGGTTAACCCAAGGTAACTTCATTTACTTACTCTTATATGTCAACGATATGTTGGTGGCGACTTCAGATCAGTCTGAGATGGATCACATGAAAGAGCAGTTGTTGAAGAACTTTGAAATGAAGAACTTGGGAGAGGCAAAAAAGATACTAGGAATGAAGATCTGTAAGGATAGAGAGGCAGAAAAGATTTGGCTTACCCAAAAGGGATATTTGGAAAATATGCTGAAGAGGTTTAGAATTGATAACTCTACAAAGTCTGTGTGTATACCTTTAGCGCCTCACTTTAATTTATTTGTAGAGCTATGTCAAGAATTAGATTTTGAAAAGAAAGAAATACACTGAGTGCCTTATACTAGTGCAGTTGGAAGCTTGTTGTACGCCATGGTTTGCCCAAGAAGTCGGAGTTGTAAGCCTACATATGCATAATCTGGGGAATGATCATTGGAAAGAACTGAAGTGAATATTTTGATACTTAAAAGGTACAGTTGGTGTTGGGTAATTTTTTCAGAACCTATCTTCAATAGCTAATTTGTGTGTTGGATATGTGGATTTCAACTATGCTGGAGATTTGGATCGAAGACGATCAAGGATTGGATGTGTTCACATTAGCAAGAGGTCCAGTTGGGTGGAGATTGGCTCTATTGCCTACAGTTGCCCTATCTACAATATAATCTAAATATATGGCAGTTACTAAAGCATTCAAGAAAATTATTTGGATGAAAGAATTGCAGAAGGATTTGGGTGCAAAGCAACGAGAGGTAGTAGTTCATTGTGATAGCCAAAGCACTATATTCTTGCTATTAACTTGGTTTGTCTTGCTCGCACAATGCGCATATATGTGCGACACCATTTTGTTCGGGATAACATTGAAGAGGGTGAGATCTTACTGAAGAAGATCGGCACTAAAGATAATCCAGCGGACATGTTGACAAAAGTGTTCACGATTCAAAATTCACCAATTGTAAAACTCTAGTGAATTTGGAGAAGCATCCATAGACTTCCCATTTGTTGGAACTACGGGCGGCTTGATTCATTTAGGTGGGGATACGTAGGCAACCAAGTTGGTGCAGCGGCATTGCAGGAAAGCATATTTTATTCAGCTCTCATGTGGCTCACATGAGATATGATGTGATTATTGATTAAATGAAGTTTTTTATGGACGGGCGCCCCTGGAGCCAGGCGACTGTTGGACACAAAAGACTGGCACCACAGCACGCCACAGCGCCTGGGAGTTCGACAAGAACGCACCACGGCACGCCGCAGCGCTTGGGCGTTCGAAAGGAGGGAGACACGACTCGTGCATTGTGATATGGAGGGCGCCACAGCGCTGCAGCGCCAAGGACGGCGCGCCGTGGCACCCGTAATTTAGCAATCCCATTTTTGGAACGCATATCAATTCTTTCTGACCCTTTTTTTAGGGTTAGAACAGTAGAAAAGAAATTTCCAATTTATTTAGGTGTGTGATGACTGTTTCAAAAAGGAGACTAAAGCTCTTAAGGTTATTCAAACCTTAAAAATATGTTCATGCAAAGCTGTCCCAGGCGTAGGTGTAATACCGAACCACGTAATTATTTTACTTGTGCTGTGATTGTGTTTATATGTGATTTCTCTTTGTTTTATTTTGATTTTACTCAACATATATACACTTTATTCCACATTGATTGAATCACACAGATCCCAACAAGTAAATCTTATCCAACTATGTAATCATTATAATGTGAATCTGATCCATTTTATTCCTGAAGAGCATACAGACGGTCTCAACACATTTAAGACTGCATGCATGCCATGACGAAAGATAAAAAGCTCAAAGAGAGAGAGAGAGACAGTGTGTGTGTGTGTGAATTTTTTGAAATATGGATATTGGTTTGCATAGGGGGCTGACTTTTAATAGAAAGATTAACTATTCTCTAATTGCGCTTTGAGGTGCCAACTTTGCTTTAATCTCTTCCTTTCGATGTCGTTTTCTTGGAATTTAGCTTACGAACGCTTGTGTTCTTTGCCATATTCTTGCGAAACCCAACGCTAAGTCAGTAACGAACACTTGTTTTCTTGGAATTTGTGTTCAGTTGCTGGATTCCTTTCCATACCCCAAGATGGAATCCTGCCTCTGCACACCATAGAAATTAATTAAGTATTAAGAATAGAAAATGGCAGTTAGAAAATAATAGTAATATATTAACAGAGATACAGTGGCAAAAGAGTCTGCCTTTGGAAAAGGAGATACCTTGTCACTAAGGGTATGTCTGTTCTTCATTGGCTTGTTCTTTAGGTTAACTCCGAGTTTATCGCCAGTAAAACACTAACTCTACCTGGATTTTCTGAAGATATATCCACAAAACACTTTGTTCGCTATTTTACTTTCTTGTTAATTGCATAAATTAGGACGCACTCATACCAAAATATTACGCTAAACTAATCAAATTAAAATAATAAAAAATTTAATCATTGAATTTTACACTAATTACAGTAAGTTATGTTTAATCCAAACCAGACTGAAACCATTTAACCGAATTACATTGGCTTGGGCTTATTATTATTATTATTATTATTATTTCATATTAGCTGTCTATTTTTTATGGAATGATAATACAAAATATGTTGGGTCTCTTGACCGGCTGTTAGAATTTCAAATTAATGTGGAACAAAAGTTTTAAAACGTTGAGCAAAATTAAATAAAGCAAGGAAAATTCACATGGAATATCAATCACAACGCAAGACACAAATTTACGTGGTTTGGTGCTAGCACCTATGTCAACGGGGAGGAGAGCAAAAATTTTTACTATTGAGAAGATTACAAAAATTTTAGAATTAACAAACTCTTACACAAACCCTAAGAACTTATTCTTCCTTATAATGGAGCAACCACCACACACAAAATCAAAGGAGGCTGATAATATTTTTGGATTTTTTCCTCTCATGACCCTAAAAATGGGTTTAAGAATATATGGGCGGCTCAGAAATATGTTTACTAGGCCGCAGGGGCTACAACGCGCAAAAGCGCCTGCCTCTCGGGCGATTGGCCGTTGCGGCGCGCTATGGCGCACCTCCAAACAATTCTTCAATCAACAATCTCTACCTTAGATCTCATGTGCTCCACATGAGAGCTGAATCACATATGCTCTGGATCAATGCAGCTGCACGAACTTGGTTGCCTACGTATCCTCCTCCCAAATAAATCAAGCTGTCCATAGTTCCAACATATGAGAAGCCTATAGATGCTTCTCCAAATTCACCAAGATTTTACAATGAAAGAATTTCTGAAGCGTGAGCATCTTTATCAACATATCCACAGTATTATCTTTAGTGTCAATCTTCTCCAGTAATATCTCACAGTCTTCAATGACATCTCGAACATAATTGTGTCGAACATCAAGCTTTGTGCAAGCGTGACAGACCAAATTAGTAGCTAAGAATATAACGCTCTGGCTATCACAATGAACTACTGCGCCTCTCATCCAAATAGCTTCCTTGAATGCTTCAGTAACTACCATAAATATATACTTCTATCATAGGCATGCCAACTATAGACTGTAGAGTTGATCTCCACCCTACTGGACCTTATGCTAAAGTGAATACATAACTAGTCGTTGATCGTCTTCGATCCAAATTTCCGGTATAATTGGAATCCACAAATCCAATACATAAATCAGCTATTGAAGACTGTTTCTGAAACAATAAGTCAACACCAATTGTACCTTTCAGGTACTGAAATATCTCCATCATTATTTACCATGGCATACATCAAGCTTCCCCAAGGTGTGCATATATCATCTCATGACTCCAATTGCTTGAGCCAAATCTGGTCTAGTGTAAACCATGGCACCTATCAAGCTTCTAACTACACTAGCATATGGCACTGAGTGCATTTCTTCTCTTTCAAAATCTGTCTTTGAACATTGCTCTGTAGATAAGCGAAAGTAAGGTGCTTAAGGTATACTCACAGACTTTGTAGAGTCATCAATCATAAACTTCCTAAGCACATTTTTCAAATATTCCTTTTTAAGCCAAATCTTTCCTGCCTTTCCGTCTCTACAGATTTCCATTCTCAATATCTTTTTTACCTCTCCCAAGTTCTTCTTTTCAAAATTCTTTGACAATTGATCCTTCATATAATCCATCTCAGACTGATCTGAAGTAGCCACCAGCATGTCATCAACATACAAGAGTAAGTAAATAAAGTTACCTTGAGGCAACCTTTTTAAATACACACAGTGGTAAAATTGGCTTCTTTGGTACTCCTCCTTTTGCATAAACTAATCAAACTTCTTGTACCATTATTTTGGTGATTATTGTAGCACATAAAGAGACTTGTCCAATTTGCATACTAAATCTCTTTTTCTTATCTTAATGTACCATGGGGGCTGCACCATAAAGATTTCATCTAGTTCTCCATGCAAGAATATTGTTTTAACATCAATCTACTCAAGTAGCAAATCGAATTGTGCCACCAAAGCTAAGAGCACACGGATCGATGAATGTTTAATAATTGGGGAGAACACTTCATCATAATCGATCATTTCCTTCTGAGCAAGGCCCTTAGCCACCAGCCTAGCTTTGTAGCGCATACCAGCTACTAAAGGTCCTTCTTTTTTTCATACACCCACTTGTAACTAATAACCTTTTTTTATAGAGGGAGTTTATTTAGCCTCCATGCCACATTTTTATGAAGAGACTCCATATCTTCATCCATCACCTGCTTCCATAATTTCCTTCTGAGCCCATCACTACTTCTTCTTAATGTGATGGAGCCTCATCCTTCAATACGGACAATGCATATGTGGCATAGTCTATGAGCTAGGTTATTTGTTGATTTGCATTCATTCTGGGTTTATCTCTTACAATCGACTCATGAATTGGAGTCTCACTATTAATATCAGTTTATTTTTCCACATCACCAATGTGGTCTTCATCTATAGAAGTATTCTTGATGTGATGGGAAGTTTTTTGTGGAACAAAGGGGTTGACATTAAACCTCACTCTCTGTCTATTTACTGGAGTCTTTGTATTATCCTTCACATCATGAGAACTCCTTAATCTCAAGAAGAACTCTTAATTAAAAGTCACATCTCTACTTACCACGATCTTCTTAACAACTGGATAAAAAATTTGTAACCCTTGACTCCCTATCGAAAGCCTACAAAAATTACTTTCCTAGGTCATGGTTCTAGCTTTTCTTTTCTAACATGATAATAAGATAAGCTGCCAAAAATCTTCAGTTAATCATAATCTGTAGGAGGTTGTCTTGACCACAACTCTATAGAAGTTTTCTTGTTAAGTGTTGTAGATGGCAAATGGTTCACCAAGTAGCACTCATAGTCTATGGCCTCCTCCCAATAGAGTCTCCCCAACCGATCATTGAATAATATACACCACACCTTTTCCACCAAAGTGCGCTTTATGCATTATTCTACCTCAGTTTTCTGTGGAGTTTCTCTCACTGTGAAGTGACATTCAATCCATGAATTCTGACATTCTCTTACAAAAGAATTTGATGTATATTTTCAGCCATTATCTAATCGAATCATCTTTATTCTCTTGCCTATTTGATTTTCTGTCATATTCTTCCAATTTATGAAAATCTCTAGTACATTTGATTTGCTCTTCAAAGTGTACACCCATACAAGTCTGGAATAATATTCTATAAGAGAAACAAAATATTTAAAGCCACTGAATAATATAATTTTCATTAATCATTAAACATTATTGTGTATAAACTCAAGTATATCTTAGGTGTTGTAGGGGCCAACACTAAAGGGTTTGTGTGTTTTCATGTCAAATATATAATGCTCATAAAATTGTAATTTGCAAGATGTTATACCTTTAATGAGTCCTTCTTTCTCTAGTGCTCTCAGTGATAGTTCTCCTGCGTGTGTAGCCTCATATGCATGGCATTTTTAGAATTTCTAGCTATAGATACTGAACCTATCACTATACTTCCCTAAAGGTATTAGAGGTTTTGTTGTCTGACTCTTCTCAAATAGGTCATTGCACTCTTGCTGATCTATAAGACCCCTGCCTCAATAACTACCTTAAAGCTCTTGGATTCCAAGGCCCCAATAGACAGAAGATTCTTCTTGATTTTCAGCACTTGTCTGACTTTTTTCAGTTCTTGAATTGTTCTTTCATGTGTCCTAATCAACATACTTCCAACTCCTATAATCCAACATGTAACATTATTCCCCATTAGGATTGTGCACTGTTTGTTTCTTTATATGAATAAAACTAATCCTTTTGGAAATATATTTGATATATTACACTAGTATTCATAATCCAAATGGAGCTATCAGCTATTAGACCCATTGAAACAGTAATAAGAGTTATCTCTGAGTCAAAACCCTCCACCACATTCAAAATCACATTAGCCTTTGCTTCAGAAGATCCATTTTCCCATTACTTTTCTCTCAACTTTGGGCAATCATTCTTCCAATGTCCCGTCTCCAAAAAAAATGCGTACTTATTGCATTCAATGCTCTGGCCTCTAGATTTTCCTCTCTTCTGGATGTTAACATTTTTAATTAGCCATTGCATCTTCCTCTCTGGTCTTCCTCTCTAGAGTGTAAGAGCCTCTATGTAGCTCCCCGTGTGCACAAATGAGTTAACAATTGGCAATGGAACGGGGCGCTGCTCAGGAAGGGCTGCTGAACCTCCTCGAATAACTGCTGAATAATGAGCTGGTAGACTAATCATTAAAATAAGCACAAGCCTAATCTTAAGTATTAGACAATATTATATATACATTCAATTATGAGTGGAATATGGGGAATTCGATATATATAGCTATAATATCATTTCCAGTATGATGATCGCATCACAATACTAAGTATAAGTAGTGGTAAACATAGAGTGTGGAAGCTAAAGCACACATCCAAATCATCCATGACAAAAGTTAAATAAATTATATATCTCAGAAAGAAAAGAAAATATATTCAGAGTTATTACAAACAGATTTATATAAATAAAATAACATAAAATAGTATAGTGACTGAACTGAAAGTAAACTAATACAAAAATATAAATGCTGATGTAGAGTCCTCTAGTGCTCCATAAACTCTTCCTGGATCTCCTATGATGCCTTCCTGAACTAGCTCCACAGGCTGCTCTAGATCTAGCAAATTGCCAGATCCCAAAATTATTACGTGTTAGACAATGAGTCTAACACATCGAAAAGCTATTCTAAATAGTTATGATTATCTAAAGTTTAAGTTTTAAGTAATTTAAACAAACTATAGAAAAGCACAAAAATAGTTAAAAAGTGTGAAACTGTACAAAACTGAAAAAAAAGGTAAAATGGTAGTTAAAAGACTAAGTATTGAAAACAAAAAATAGTAAAGAAGCTGAAACTGAATAAAGCTTGAAATAAGACTGTAATTTATGTCACTAAATATGCATCCGATTATGCCACTGATTTATGCTACATTATGCATTTGGTGCCTCATGCACCCCAAAGAATCCTAATATCCATGATGCATGCTGCATCCTATAGGTTCTACCAACATTGATGAATGTTGCATCCCATATTTCACAGGGCTTTCATGCTTATGCTTATACAAATATGTTAATGATTTTAATTCAACATGTTTCATAAAATCATCGAAAAACAAAAAAAATCTATTTCAAGAAAATAATCATTTAACACAATTCTTGATTCTCATAATCATCCTAACAATCACTCATACTTGTATCTTCTGAATTCAGAGTTTACAATAATTCCATTCATATATTCCTAAATTATCACATGTGTTGAGTACATGTACATATGAAGTAAGTATTTAAGAAGGTAAACTTGAATTTCTTAGTTTATTTAACTGTAGTTATCAATACACACAAAGATAAGGGGACGAAATCCTTTTACAGTTTATTCTCTCAAACTAAGATATTCAATACCCTAATTGATGCATTAATTTGAGTATGTTCTAAGAAAGGTAACATAAATCACTTAGTTTATTTAACTGCACTTATCAACACGCACAAAGATAAGGGGACGAAACCCTTTTACAGTTTATTCTCTCAAACTAAGAGGTTTAATACCTTAACTAAACATACTATAAAAGTGGGATGCTAGTCCTAAACTGAATTGCACTTATTGATGTGCACAATGATAAGGGGACAGAACCCTTTTACTATCTTATTTAGGACAAATTAACCAATTTCATGTCCTACTTAGTTGAATCACTCATATGGACAAGCACTAAAATCTTCATATGATAATACTAATATTATTATTTTTAATTGACTAATTTAAAATCTAAGGAATATCAGGCTAAATAAATCCACACTCTATTGTGGTGAATCCTACACAAGGGTTTAATGGGTGTGACATTAAAGTCACTCAATTTAAGATACTACCACAAGAAAATAATCTCATTTTAGAGTCTTTAGGTTATTCTACTATAAGGATCTAAGGATCTTAAGGGTTCATCTAAGTTTCTACCTCAAAATCAGACACAAAGCTCTTCCTACCTCAATAGTTTATCTATTTTAAGGTCTAGCAATTGATGGAAATGAACCATTAATGTTTCAATCTTAAGGTTATAAGTACTGAAATACGCAATTATTTAAGTTGTAAACTAAGTTTTACGATCACGCTTAAGATTAACAGACTAAGTTGGATTATGCAAATTAGATGAGTAAACTCATCTAATTATAGCTTATACTATAATTATGGAATACAATGTGGCGGCCCTGCCCCGCCGTGGTCCTGTTAACTCTTAAGTTAACATGATTACGGTGGAGGGGTTACCAAATGACCAGGTCCCCACTTAAAATTGGATTAGACACACTTTCTAATCCAACTTAACTAAGGACTTTGCCATTCATCCCAGAATCCATCACTAAATGATCATATAAGAACTCTGAGTGTGAAAGTAATAAAAATATAACATCCATCCATACAGTATAAATATAATAATACAGAATAAGTAAAGTGCTGAAAAGAAAAATTAATCCTGAATTATTACAATAATTTGAATAGATTAAAGAACTGAAAAGAAAACTCTCAATCCTCACAAGCAGAAGGAAAACTAAAACTATAAAACTTCAGGAACGGGCTCCTCCTCCAATGGCGAGCTCTCCACTGGAACAACTGCTTCAATTAACTCAGAACCTACCATTATCGGTTTCATAATGGTAAGGCCCCAGCCAACAAAAGAAAAATTGGTTAGACTATTGTCTAACCACATTTTAGGGTAAACAATTTTATTAAATTACTTGAATATCACCATAAACCAAAAATTGAAGTAAATAGGTGCAGAAAAACGTACAAAAAGAACAGTATAAAGTTATAAACAAACAGTTTATAACTAAAGCAACTAGGAAGTAAGCACATACCTCATCTAAGCAACTACAACAAAGACAGGTAAGCAAAAAGGAAAACTAGACAAAACTGAAAAGAAAATATAGCCTAAACATGCTTATGATCAACAAGATTATGCTAAGTGACATACAGAACTTGAATAGTATAAATTTGAAAGCAACTAACATCCTAGGTGTACATGTAAAAATAATAAGTAAAACTTGCATCCTATATAAAAACACGTGCAGGAAAGCTGTAAGTAAAACAGTGCTGAAATGCAGAATATACAAGTAAAAGTAATAACTAAAAATTGAAAACTGCAGTGACTGTCCAAGCCACTCAACTGAAAACATACTTAGCAAATCTTAGCTTGATGGGATAAAAAAGAAGCTATGAACTGAGTATCACTGAAAACTCTTAGCCTGATGAGCTAAGATAGAACCAAATGTAAGTGTACTTGAATTAGTATAACCATATCACAATCCTGAATCTAAAGTCAGTATGGCAAGAGTCTATCCATCCTATCTCACAGACTAGGCATGGTCATAGACTGTCGGACATTAAACCCTCGACAAGGTTGCCGACTCGAACGAGTTGATCGAAGAGGTATACTAATCAAACTACACCTTACAAACCACTTATAAAAAGAAAACATAATGCTGATTATGAATATTCAAAGTTGACATAAGATATTTATCAAATATCTTAAGTACATAATATATGTTCAAGGTAATAAGCTCAAAATCAAGGAATGCGAAGCATCAAAATCAAAATGAGCAAGAAATTCTATCTAAAATACAGGTGATAACCATTGTTGTCTACTTTATTCGTTCTATCTACTCTAAGTTACATAAGTTTCAGAATCATTAATTCTTACACATTCTGTAACTTAGAATCATGAATCTTACAAGTTGAAGATACTTAGGACTGGCTAAGTCCTAACTATAACTTAATCAAAAGACGACTATTTGATTTAAATAAATAAATCATCGACCTAATTTTGTAATTTAAATTATCCCAATCTCATCTTGATTTGCCAAATCAAGATGAAAAGATTAAGAATTAGACTTCAGATGATGGGGTCTAATTACTTAATCTAAAGGTAAAACTAAGGGTCTAAGGTTTAGAATCTCACCTCACAGATTAAGTTAGGGTAAATCCTAATGATAAATCAAATTCATTATGATAGATCTCTATTCTTAGTTCTAAAGTTTAAAGATAAATAATCATTTAATAAACTAAGAAAATCTATAAACTAGTAAACTCAACGTTTCATCTATTGAGTAACCCAATTTACTCAAAAGATGAATTCTAACCTAATATTTATTCCAAATCTTAGGAAATAAGGCTCTTAATTACTAAGAGTATCTCTCAAGACACACATCCTAACTAATATTATGAGACCTAAGGATGTATCTAAGAATGAGTAAGGAACATGAGAACACTCACTTAGGACTTAGGAATTTTCTTTAAGGGCTAAGATTGAGATTTTAATCAAAATCTAATTTAGTCTTGAACTTACTTAATTTCAACTATAAATCATTCTATTTTCTGATTCTAATGATTATAAAGATGATTTTAGGGCTTTAAGATGCTAAACCCTAAATTTATGTAAAGTGACTATTTTGCCCCTACTTAAGGGTTCAACAGATCAAATTTTGATCTAGGGTTCTAAATCTAAAATTTTCTTTTGGAAAATAATTCTTACTGTCTAATGTAATATTAGATAGTAACTAAATTAATTTTGGGGGATTATTAAGCTATATGAGATCAAATTAGTGAATTTGACTCATAAGAGTAAATTAGGAATTTGACTAAGTGAAAGCTAACTTTTCTTTTAGATTATTGTTCTTTACTGACTAAGCTTTTCATAGAATCTAAATTTACTAAATTCTGATAAGTATTGGCCAAGTTATGGCCAATACAAGATTTAGGGTTAAAAGGTTAATTAAGGGATTCTTAATTATGGGTCAAAAACCTAACTTTGCCAATTAGTATCCAAATTAAGTAAAATCAGTGGCTATGATTTACAAATAGTCCACTAATCATAATGACATGTGCTAGGCTCAATTTGGATTTAATTTTGACTAAGTTAAGACCTAATTAGGGTTAAGATTGATTAGTGAGTGATTAGCAAAATTAATCACTCAAACACTAATCCAATTTTACAGATAGATTTTAAATAACTCTATGAGTCCTCTGAAACTTAAATCACTCAATTTGGATTACTAGATTTGCTAATATTCACTAATCAATATTTAGGGTGATTAGGGGTGATTAGCAAATCTAACTGTTGGATCTAAAATATCTTTATCGATTATTGTTAATTAGGTTTTTCTGATCTAGATTGATATTTGGATCTTCCAATTTGGAGTTCAATTGACCAAGTTATGGTCAATTGAAGTTCTAAGGTTAATTAGGATAATTAGGGTTAGGACCTAAAAGTGATTAGGCAAATGCTAATCCAAATAGCAAAATAAACACTATCAAATTAATTCATAGGGTTTTCTGATCACTTTAAGACCCATATTGGGTATATTTGGATCAATCTACACAAAGCTATGAGCTAAATAAGATTTGTGACATTTAATTTAACTTAAATAAACCCTAAATATCATTTTGCTAAATATAGGTCCAAATGCAAAATTGACAGTGCCAAATTATTCCTCTATTTTTGCTGAATCCAATGATATATAATATTGTATAATTTGGATGTCTATTTTGCAAGTTATTAAGGTTTAAAGATTTGATTTAATTAATTTATTAATTCTGTTAATTATTTTAATTATTCTGATTTGATTTATATATATATATATATATATAAATTTGTTTATTATTAAAACATTTTAAATATATAGCGTATATATAATTATAATTACAGGACACGTGGCGGGCCGACACTGGTGCAGCAGGCGACGGCGGGCCCCACCAGTGCAGACGACTAGACCAGTGGGTCCCACCGCTGCAGACGCACTGCCCCGGAGCCACGTGGCGCGCTGCGCGCTAAGACAGCTGAGCAGCTGGCCCCCACTGGATGCCTCGTCAGCAGTCCGGAGCGAGCGGTCGAGCCGGGATTCGGCCCTGTCTGGAGCAACCGGTTCGAGCGAGCGACCCAGCGTCGCTTCGTCTTCCGAAGGAGGCGAGGCGCAGAGGGAAAAAATTAGGGTTTACGGTGCGATCGATCGAGGTTTCGATCGATCGCACCTGATTGATTGCATACAAATATCAAAAGATGGAATTGTAATTGCAAGATAGAGAAGTACCTTAAGTCGAACGGTCGGGAGGAAGAGGGATAACTCGAGGCTCGACTGTTTCCTTTAGGTTTAGAAATTTTTTAAAACGGGTGAAGGAGAAGGAAAACCAGGGCTTAAATGATGCTTTAGAGGAGGGCTTTGAGCGGTGGGGAGATGCCTGGCAGGGAGCTAGGGTGACGCGTGGCTCGCAGCTCTAGCGCAGAGCGACGCGTGCTCTTCGCTCGGCAAGCGCGGGGACGAAGCGGCTCGGCCGTCCGATCGCCCGATCAGACGGTTCGCAAGAACCGTCTGTTCTAACGGTAGATGGAAATTATTTGAACGACGTTACATCAATTCTGACGGCGCCGTTAACTTTAAATAATTAAATAATTATTTTAATTTAAAATATACCAATTTAATTAATCAATTTTACCCTATTAATTGCATTCCAAAAATTTCCAATAAATCATCCTTAGCTAATTGAAGGGTGAGGAACGCGACGGCGCACTCAGATTTTCTTTTCGACTGATTATTTATTTATTTGAATTTCCAAGTATTTAAATATTATTAAATTACTCGACGATAATCCAACGACTTCCAAATGCTTCCAAAATTTCACCCTTAGCTAATTTGGGTGTTCTGAACGCAATGGCGAAGTCATATTTTCAATTTGAGGTCTAGGTAAAAAGTTAATTTTTTAGGGTTTGGGATTTTCCAGATTTTCTGTTTTTTGACTTTGTTGACTTCTGGTTCGACCTAGGTTTCAGAGATGAGTTCCAAATTACTTAATTAGTGACTTAGAACCTTAATTAAGACTTAAATTAGTTTTAATTGAGCCAAGTAACAACCTGGGTTGTTACAAACTCTCCCACTTAAGAACGATGTCGTCCTCGACATCACTCAAGTGAGAAAAATTTAAGCAGATATAAAGAAACGAATTGAAATAAGATAGAGTTGAAGAATCACCTTGATTAAAAATGTTTGGGTACTTTTGACGCATATCCACCTCTTTATCCCAGGTGGCTTCATTACAAGACTGGTTCTTCCACTGAATCTTTATCATTGGAATAGATTGATTCCTTAATTTCTTCAGATCACGATCTAAGATTTTAATTGGTTCTTCAGTGTAAGAAAGATTAGGCTGAATTTCGATAGCAGGATGTTCAATAAGATGAGAAGGATCTCGAAGACACTTTCTTAGTGATGAAATGTGGAATACATTATGAACATCAGCAAAACCTTCTGGTAGCTCTAATTTATAAGCTGCTGAACCAATCTTCTGCAAAATTTTGAAAGGTCCAATGTACCTTGGACTGAGCTTTCCAGAAACTCCAAAATAATAGACTCCTTTCATCAGGCTCACTTTTAAGTATACAAAATCTCCCTCATTGAATTCTAGAGGATGATAATGGTTATTATGATATTTACTCTGCCTACCTTGAGCTGTTCTGATTCTTTGCTGAATGAGTTTGACTTTCTTATTTGTTTCTTCCACTAGCTCAGATCCATATAATTGGGTATCTCCTGTCTCAGACCATGCTAGTGGGGATGAACATTTTCTCCCATATAATGCTTCATATGGTGCCATTTGGATACTTGACTGAAAGCTGTTATTGTATGCAAATTCCACTAAAGGAATATGCTCTTCCCAGGATCCTGAAAAATCCAACATACATAACTGCAGAAGATCTTCTAATACTTGATTTACTCGCTTTGTTTGGCCATCTGTTTGTGGATGAAATGTTGTACTCATGGCCAGAGTTGTGCCTAAATCTTGATGGACAGCCTACCAAAATTTAGAAGTAAAATGACTGTCTCTATCAGATACAATTATTTTAGGAATTCCGTGCAATCAAACTATTTCCTTAATATATAGTTTAGCCAATTTCTCCACCGAGTTAGTTTGACGGATTGGAATAAAATGAGCAAATTTTGTAAGACGATCTACTATAACCCATATTGAATCAGCTCCAGATCTTGAATGAGGCAAACCCATGACAAAATCCATGGATATATCTGTCCATTTCCATTATGGGATTTCTAGTGGGTGCAATAAGCCACCAGGCTTTTGATGCTCTACTTTTATTAAGCAACATGCGTGGCATTTTGCAATAAATTCTGCAACACTTTTCTTCATTCCTGGCCACCAGAATGATTATTTTAGGTCTTGATACATCTTAGAATTCCCTGGATGAATTTGATATCCTGAATTGTGACTTTCAATCAAGATCTCTTTCTGCATGGACTTAGGAATCCATAGACGATTATCCATATAAATAGCACATTTCTTAAACTGCAATTCTGAACAACGACCACTTTCTATTGCCACTTTAAGGTTTAAATATTCATCATCCTTGCTTTGAGAGATTGAAACATCTCTATAAAAAATAGGTTCTATATTACTCATGGATATCATGGTACTGACTGAATTACCCTTAGCAAGCAAAATTTCCATTTTACGAAACTCATTCATCAACGGACTTTCTGAAATTATGCTATTAAGAGCAGTGTGACGGCTTAACGCATCAGCTACCACATTAGCTTTTCCTGGATGGTACTGGATATATAAGTCATAATCACTAATTAATTCCAGCCATCTTCTTTGCCTATAGTTCAATTCTCTTTGGGTAAAGATGTACTTCAGACTTTGGTGGTCTGTAAATATAGAGCATTGAACTCCATACAAATAATGGTGTCAAATTTTTAAGGCAAAAACTAATGCTGCTAACTCTAAATCATGCACAGCATAGTTTCTTTCATGAGTTTTAAGCTGGCGAGATGCGTAAGCTATAACTTTGCCTTCTTGCATTAATACGCATCCTAAACCAATTCCAGATGCATCTGTATACACCTGATAATTAACTCCTTCTTTCGGAAGAACTAAAACTGGAGCAGAAGTTAATGCGTCCTTTATAGACTGAAATGCAGTTTCACATTTTTCTGACCAAACAAATGGAACTGCTTTCTGAGTTAATTTTGTAAGTGGCGCGGCAAGCTGGGAGAAGCCTTTAACAAACTTTCTATAGTATCCAGCTAGACCCAGAAAACTACAAATTTTAGTAACTGTCTTGGGCTGAACCCAATCCTGAATAGCACTAATCTTGCTCTGATCTACTTGGATTCCACGAGCATCAATCACATGGCCAAGAAATGATACATAATTCAACCAAAATTCACATTTTGAGAACTTAGCATATAACTCATGCTCTCTAAGCTTCTCCAGAACCATTCTCAAATGTTCCTCATGATCTTTTACTATATTTGAATAAATTAAAATATCATCAATAAAAACTATAACAAATTTATCTATATAAGGTTTCAGAACTCTCTGCATTAAATCCATGAACAGAGATGGGGCATTAGTGAGACCAAATGACATTACAAGAAACTCGTAATGTCCATATCACGTTCTGAACACTGTCTTCTCTACATCTGAATCCTTTACCTTCACTTGATGATACCCTGATCTTAAATCAATTTTAGAGAACACTACAGCACCGGCAAGCTGATCGAACAGGTCATCAATACGGGGAAGTGGGTATCTATTTTTAATGGCGACTTTATTCAGCTCCCTGTAGTCTATGCACATTCTTATAGACCCATCTTTCTTCTTTACAAATAATACCGAAGCTCCCCACAGAGACATACTGGGCTTAATGAATCCTTTATTTAGTAGTTCTTGCAATTGCTCATTTAACTCTTATAGTTCTTTCGGGGCCATTCTATATGGTGCTTTTGATAGAGGTTGTGTCCCCGGAACTATATTTATTTCAAATTCTACTTCTCTGGTCAGTGGTAAACCAGGCAGATCCTCAGGAAAAACATCTTCAAAATCCCTAACAACTTTTATTTTAGAAATTGGGGTTACTTCTTTGCTATTGCCCATCATTACTATTAGAATACAACTACAGCCTTTGCACACCATCTTCTCTGCTTGGATTGCATTAATTAAGGAACTACTAGTGCTGAGTTTCCCAATAAACGTTGCTGAAGCTTCTGGAGTTTGTAAGATAACCTTCTTCTTTTGATAATTTATAGTAGCGTTATGCATACTAAGCCAATTCATGCCTAGTATGATATCGAAATTTACTATGGTAGCATAATTAACTTAGCTTGGAAGGTATGGTTCTTGATTGGTACTTGAACGTCACAAAATTTATTTGCACTAAGTTGGGCTCCAGATGGAAGTCCAACACTCAAGATCTTCGCAAGTTTGTAACATGATAGTCCTAATCTCTTAGCAAAATTTTCAGAGATAAATGAATGACTAGCCCCAGTATCAAACAATATACTGCAGGGCTCATCTTTAAAGTATAGGGTGCCTAATAAAAATACAGACTTTAGGAAGTTCTAATTCAGTAAGAAAAGCAAAAGTTGCGAATTGTACCTGAGACTACATTGTTGTCTTATGCTGCTTCTACAAGAGTGAGATTGTACACTCTTGCCTTCCCAGCAGGTCTGCTGTCAGATGTCTGAGCTATTGATTGATTTGGGTTTGAAGGACTTGCAGCATATTGAACCTTTGCAAGGGTTCGCTCTTGAGCAGGAGGTGGCATAAGAGTCATCTGAGGCTCTCTGGAATTGATGGGAGTGGCACGGAATATTTTATTCATACGATTCTGTTCAATAGTTACTCCATCAATGGTTTTATTTGATCGACAATCCCGATACGCATGACCTTGCCTTCCACAAGTGAAACACACTCTGCCGAAATGGTAACATTTTCCATAAGGATGTGGCCTATTACAGGCGGCAGTTTGGCTTGATGTTTCAGTGGTCTCCATCTGATATACCCTTCCTTGGTTTGTTCGTTGTTGCTTGAAGTTCTGAGGGTATTTGTTCATGTTGAAAGCCTTTCTTTTCATGTCTTTAATGTTTTGATGATGCTCTACTTCTCGCGCCGTCTCAACCATTTTCTCGAACTGGTGTGTTGTAAGGGAATTACGTGATCTTTAATGGATTCTCGGAGTCCATTCTCAAATCTGAAATATCTATCTGCTTCAGTAAGAACCAAATGAGGTGAAAATCAGATGAGCTTTCGAAATTTTAAGGTATATTCAGCTACTGATCGATTTCCTTAGGTTAATCTCAATAATGATTCACTAATGATGTTCTTAGTGGATGGTGGAATAAATGATTCCTTGAACGCTTGAACAAACTAGCTCCATTCTATTTCATCCAATTCAAATTCCTCAAAATGCATATTCCTTTCTTGCTCCCACCAATGTTCTGCTTCTCCTTGCAGAAGGTGAGTGGCTAGTCTTACTGATTGGTTGCTTGAACAACCTAGACTAGTGATGTTTTTCTCTACTGACTTCAGCCATGCCAGAGTATCCATTGGTGATTCAGACCCATCAAAGGTAGGCGGCCTTAGTTTTAGGAAACTGTGAAGTATCCCATCTGCGGACTATCGAAAGGTATTGGGAACTTGAGGGGCGGGAGATGCTGAAGAAGTGCTGGCATTAGTGGAGGGTATTACAGATACTAACTTTTGAATAGCTAGAGCCTGCTGATTTTGATTCTCTAGCATTGCAGTAACCATATTTCTCAGAGAGGTTATTTTATCCATAGTATTAGAAGTGGCCACGGTATTGTTTGGAGCGTTGCTCACAGATGGTTGAGGGTTGAGTGGAGTGTTGTTTGGAGATGTAGCAGGATTCATTTTCCTGAAATCAAAATAACTATCTTGAGTTCTTCATTAAAACAAGATGTAAGATAGCTACTACTTTCTCATTTATTTAAAATTTATTGAAATAACATAATACATCATCATAGATTATGTAACTATTCCCATCCTATATACTCCTTTATAAATACGACACGGAAATCTTCATAAGTCAGTTCTCGTCCTTCCTCTTGAGCTTTCTGGAAGAGGTTCCCATAGGAGTTGGCCCACCATTTCTTTGCTCGACCTCGTAGGAGACATAATACTACTTCTAATTGAATATTATTTGGCCATTCCATCACACCAAACATGTGATCAATCCTTGCTAGCCATTCTTTAGCTAATACGGGAAAATCAAGGCCTTTATAGATGCCCTCCATAAGTAGTCTATCTAATACTTGTGACCCTTGAGCTGAGACACCTGCTATAGTCCTTCCGTGTTCTTTCCTAGCTTGTCTTCATATTTCCATATGATTTCAAATTCCTTCAAATATGTCATGAATGCCATTCCTAGATAATCTTTTTATTCTTACAATTATAATCATTTTACTTTAGATTTGTTGAGCATATATATTTATATAAGTAAATATTTTATGACTTTATCATATTTATGTTTATTTATTGACAGCTTATTCTGAGTTATACTCATAATGAGATGGATGTTATTCAAGTATTCATTTAGTGATCAAATGGCAGAAGATCAGTCCATTAGGTAGAAAGGAATGCAAATTCTAATTTGACACCTTATGGAATTCTCTGATACCAACTGTGGCGGCCCTGCCCCGCCGTGCTCCTGTTAACTCTTAAGCTAACATGATTACTGTGGAGGGGTTACCAAATGACCAGGTCCCCACATAAAATTGGATTAGACACACTTTCTAATCCAACTTAACTAAGGACTTTGCCATTCATCCCAGAATCCATCACTAAATGATCATACAAAAACTCAATGTGCGGAAGTAATAAAAATATAACATCCATCCATACAGTATAAATACAACAATACAGAATAAGTAAAGTGCTGAAAAGAAAAGTTAATCCTGAATTATTATAATAATTTGAATAGATTAAAGAACTGAAAAGAAAACTCTCAATCCTCACAAGCAGAAGGAAAGCTAAAACTATATGTCTTCAGGAACGGGCTCCTACTATAATGGCAAGCTCTCCACTGGAACAACTGTTTCAATAAACTCAGAACTTACCATTATCGGTTTCATAATGGTAGGGCCCCAGCCAACAAAAGAAAAACTGGTTAGACTATTGTTTAAGCACATTTTAAGGTAAACAATTTTATTAAATTACTTGAATATCACCATAAACCAGAAACTGAAGCAAATAGGTGCAGAAAAGTGTACAAAAAGAACAGTATAAAGTTATAAACAAACAGTTTATAACTAAAGCAACTAGGAAATAAGCACATACCTCCTCTAAGCAACTACAACAAAGACAGGTAAGCAAAAAAGGAAAACTAGACAAAACTGAAAAGAAAATATAGCCTAAAAATGCTCATGATCAACAAGATTATGCTAAGTGACATACAGAACTTGAATAGTATAAATCTGAAAGCAACTAACATCCTAGGTGTACATATGAAAATAATAAGTAAAACTAGCATCCTATATAGAAACACGTGCAGGAAAGCTATAAGTAAAATAGTGCTAAAATGCAGAATATACAAGTAAAAGTAATAACTAAAAACTAAAAACTGCAGTGACTATCCAAGCCACTCAACTGAAAACATACTCAGCAAATCTTAGCCTGATGGGCTAAGAAAGAAGCTCTGAACTGAGTATCACTGAAAACTCTTAGCCTGATGAGCTAAGACAGAACCAAATGTAAGTGTACTTAAATTAGTATAACCATATCAGAATCCTGACTCTAAAGTTAGTATGGCAAGAGTCTATCCATCCTATCTCACGGACTAGGCATGGTCATAGACTGTAGAACATTAAACCCTCGACAAGGTTGCCGACCTGAACGAGTTGATCGAAGAGGTATACTAATCAAGCTACACCTTACAAACCACTTATAAAAAGAAAACATAATGCTGATTATGAATATTCAAAGTTGACATAAGATATTTATCAAGTATCTTAAATACATAATATATGTTCAAGGTAATAAGCTCAAAATCAAGGAATACGAAGCATCAAAATCAAAGTGAGCAAGAAACTCTATCTAAAATACAGGTGATATCTATTGTTGTCTACTTTATTCATTATATCTACTCTAAGTTACATAAGTTTCAGAATCATTAATTCTTACACATTCTGTAACTTAGAATCATGAATCCTACAAGTTGAAGATAATTAGGACTGGCCAAGTCCTAACTATAACTTAATCAAAAGACGACTATTTGATTTAAATGAATAAATCATCGACCTAATTTTGTAATTTAAATTATCCCAATCTCATCTTGATTAGCCAAATCAATATGAAAAGATTAAGAATTAGACTCTAGATGATGGGGTCTAATCACTTAATCTAAAGGTAAAACTAAGGGTCTAAGGTTTAGAATCCTACCTCACAGATTAAGTTAGGGTAAATCTTAATGATAAATCAAATTTATTAGAATAGATCTCTATTCTTAGTTCTAAAGTTTAAAGATCAAATAATCATTTAATAAACTAAGAAAATCTATAAATCTATAATTTATTTTAGCTATAAATCATTCTATTTTCTGATTCTAATGATTTTTTAAAGATGATTTTAGGGCTTTAAGATGCTAAACCCTAAATTTGGGCAAAATGACCATTTTGCCCCTACTTAAGGGTTCAGAAGATCAAATTTTGATCTAGGGTTCTAAATCTAAAATTTTCTTTTGGAAAATGATTCTTACTGTCTAATGTAAGATTAGATAGTAACTAAATTAATTTTGGGGGATTATTAAGCTATATGAAATCAAAATTAGTGAATTTGACTCATAAGGGTAAATTAGGAATTTGACTAAGTAAAAGCTAACTTTTCTTTTAGATTATTGTTCTTTACTGACTAAGCTTTTCATAGAATCTAAATTTGCTAGATTCTGATAAGTATTGGCCAAGTTATGGCCAATACAAGATTTAGGATTAAAAGGTTAATTAAGGGATTCTTAATTATGGGTCAAAAACCTAACTTTGCCAATTAGTGTCCAAATTGAGTAAAATCAGTGGCTATGGTTTACAAATAGTCCACTGATCATAATGACATATGTTAGGCTCAATTTGGATCTAATTTTGACTAAGTTAAGACCTAATTAGGGTTAAGAGTAATTAGTGAGTGATTAGCAAAATTAATCACTCAAACACTAATCCAATTTTACAGATAGATTCTAAATGACTCTATGAGTCCTCTGAAATTTAAATCACTCAATTTGGATTACTAGATTTGCTAATATTCACTAATCAATATTTAGTGTGATTAAGGGTGATTAGCAAATCTAACAGTTGGATCTAAAATATCTTTACAGATTATTGTTAATTAGGTTTTTTTGATCTAGATTAATATTTGGATCTTCCAATTTGGAGTTCAATTGACCAAGTTATGGTCAATTGAAGTTCTAGGATTAATTAGGGTTAGGACCTAAAAGTGATTAGGTAAATGCTAATCCAAACAGCAAAATGAACACTATCAAATTAATTCTTAGGGTTTTTTGATCACTTTAAGACCCATATTAGGTATATTTGGATCAATCTACACAAAGTTATGAGCTAAATAAGATTTGTGACATTTAATTTAACTTAAATAAACTCTAAATATAACTTTGCTAAATACAGGTCCAAATGAAAAATTGACAGTGCCAAATTATTCCTCTATTTTTGCTGAATCCAATGATATATAATTTTGTATAATTTGGATGTCTATTTTGCAAGTTATTAAGGTTTAAAGATTTGATTTAATTGATTTATTAATTCTATTAATTATTTTAATTATTCTGATTTGATTTATATATATATATATATATATATATATTTGTTTATTATTAAAATGTTTTAAATACATAACGTATATATAATTATAATTATAGGACACGTGGCGGGCCGACACTGGTGCAGCAGACGACGGCGGGCCCCACCAGTGCAGACGACTAGACCAGTGGGTCCCACCGTTGCAGACGCACTACCCCAGAGCCACGTAGCGCGCTGCGCACTAAGACAGCTGAGCAGCTGGCCCCCACTGGATGCCTCATCAGCAGTCCGGAGCGAGCGGTCGAGCCGGGATTCGGCCCGGTCTGGAGCGACCGATTCGAGCGAGCGACCCAGCGCCGCTTCGTCTTCCGAAGGAGGCGAGGCGCAGAGGGAAAAAATTAGGGTTTACGGTGCGATCGATCGAGGTTTCGATCGATCGCACCTGATTGATTGCATACAAATATCAAAAGAAGGAATTGTAATTGCAAGATAGAGAAGTACCTTAAGTCGAACAGTTGGGAGGAAGAGGGATAACTCGAGGCTCAACTGTTTCCTTTAGGTTTAGAAATTTTTCAAAATGGGTGAAGGAGAAGGAAAACCAGGGCTTAAATGATGCTTTAGAGGAGGGCTTTGAGCAGTGGGGAGACACCTGGCAGGGAGCTAGGGCGACGCTCGGCTCGCAGCTCTGGCGCAGAGCGATGCGTGCTCTTCGCTCGGCAGGCGCGGGGACGAAGCGGCTCGGCCGTCCGATCGCCCGATCGGACAGTTCGCAAGAACCGTCTGTTCTAACGATAGACGGAAATTAAACGAACAGCGTTACATCAATTCTGACGGCGCTGTTAACTTTAAATAATTAAATAATTATTTTAATTTAAAATATACTGATTTAATTAATCAATTTTACCCTATTAATTGCATTCCAAAATTTTCCAATAAATCACCCTTAGCTAATTGAAGGGTGAGGAACGCGACGGCGCACTCGGATTTTCTTTTCGACGATTATTTATTTATTTGAATTTCCAAGTATTTATATATTATTAAATTATTCGACAAAAATCCAACGACTTCCAAATACTTCCAAAATTTCACCCTTAGCTAATTTGGGTGTTCTGAACGCAATGGTGAAGTCAGATTTTCAATTTAAGGTCTAGGTAAAAAGTCAATTTTTTAGGGTTTGGGATTTTCCAGAGTTTCTGATTTTTGACTTTGTTGACTTCTGGTTCGACCTAAGTTTCAGAGATGAGTTATAAATTACTTAATTAGTAACTTAGAACCTTAATTAAGACTTAAATTAGTCTTAATTGAGCCAAGTAATAACATGGGTTGTTACATACAATCATTTAAAATATTAGGAATTGATCATTTCATAAATCAATCTTATTTTAAAATTCAGTTTATGCTAATGACATTTCTTAAGAGAAAATCAAAGATCTAAAGGTTATATTCAGATGATCAATCATATGAGTTTGTTATAAAACTAAGTTCTTCTAATTTAATGATTTAAGATTAAAAGGAAAATCAACAATCATTATTGGAGTTATGCAAGTTCTTAGTGTCCAAATCAAGTGCCTTCATCAAGTTTATTAAGAGTTGGGTCTTAATCTAACCAAGTGAGGATTTAACTCCCAACTTGCCCAAACTAGGATTGTTTACTTAGTTATTGGTCAATAAAAAAATCCGTGAATTTATTTTCCATTATTGATATCCAATTCAAAATTAATTCGATTATTAATTTAATTAAGTTATTCTTTAAGACTCTTTAAGGTTTAATTAACACTAAATGTCAAATCAATTAATTAAGTGTTCAAAATAACATATAAGGTTTCTAATATGCATCATACTGTGATTGAAAGATAAGAATATCACATTGATTAAAATAATAAGTAATTAAGGTCAAACATTACACTAATTACCATTTAGCACAAAACATTCAAGCAAGACTTTAGGAGGTTTGAAACATTCTATTTTGGTGTATTTTTGCATTTTTAGGGTTCTAGAGTCATTAAAATGCAAAAATATCAAATTTAAGAAAAACTGGATAGTTCTGCGTGCTACAGCCCACTGTAGCACCTCCTGGCCGAGAGTTAGGCCCTACGACGCACAGTAGCTCCCCATGGCCAAGATCGAGGCACTACTACACGCTATGGCACCAGTCAACCCAAGACTCGGGCACTACGGCGCACTGTGGCGCCAGTCGACCTGAGACTCAGACAATACGGCGCTGCAGCTCCCCCTGGCCAAGAGCCAGGCGCTACGGCGCGCTGTGGCGCCAGTCAACCCGAGACTCAGGTGCTGCGGTGCGCTATGCGCTAGAATTCCTAAGATGTGGGCACTGCGGTGCCTCCTGGTCGAGAGCCAGGCACTACGACGTGCTGTAGCATGGTGATTTTACCTGGGAGAAAAATGGAACGTGTCTCCTTGTGCACTCAAATACTCTCAATTTAGGACATCTCACATGTGGTGCCATATACCGATGGAAATGTCTTTTTATTGATACTAAAATTGGCATGAAAATATTTATCTAACGACACAAACAATGATGCCCTAAATATCTATGTGTGATTTTAACTATTCACCACTTACTCATTTTCCTTAAAATGGGTTCTGATCGAGCTCTATTGAGCACGATTGCTCAAGAACAGGTTCTTAATAACATAAAATAAGCATGTGAGTAACATGAAGCAACAATTAGATCAATCCAATGGGAGAAAGAAAAGTACAAGGTGAGGATACAAAAGGGTATCTGAGCTTGTGAATGGAAGACGAGAACTCTGTTTTCTTCAGGTCTTCAAAGGAAGGACATTTATCTTCTTCAGCTTAGGGTGGAGCTTGGGGAGGAAGGAGCTGCTTCCTTAGCTTGGGAGGAGATAGTTTCAGTGGACAGCAAATGGAGAATGGAGAGCTAAGGGAGCTTTTCTTAAGGAGAAGGAGAGGGAGATGGCAGGCATGAGCTGGGATGGGATGGGAATGAGCCATCCAATCCAAGACATGGAGGAGAAGGGAGGGGAGCAGAGCTCCTTGCGTGCACATAGGGGAGAGGAGGAGTGCATCGATTGCAGGAAATGGAATGGGTCCTAGGCGCAGAGAAGAGAAGAAGAAAAATAGATTCAAGAAATAATTAGTTATTTCATTGTAATTTTTTTCTTAATTAACCTAATTTCTCTAATTTAAATTGGATGAATAAACGAGCTCCAAAAAATCTTAAAAATTCACCCCTAGTTAATTTGGGGGTGAGGAACTCAATGACTATGTCGAATTTCGATTCTGACAATTAAATAATTATTTTATTTTTCAGGGTATTTAAATATATTAAAATATTCGAGAAAAATTTGATGACTTACAAACACTTCCAAAATATCACCCCTAGCTAATTTGGGGGTGACAAGCACAATAAAAAAGTCAAATTTTAATTTTGAGGTCAAATTAAATATCACAATTTTCTAATTAATTAAATATTATTAAAATAATCCAAATATTGAATTGAGTTCTGAATCGCTCCAAATCTTTAGGCATTAAATCTAATGATTAAATGAACCTAATGAAATGATAATTAAGCTATAATTAAACTAAGGTTAGGCTAAGTAACAACCTAGGATTTTTACACTCTACCATATCTAATTTGATGAACTCTTTATCTCTTTTTCTAAACTCATAGTTTATAAGGGCTATAATCACTTCCTCATACTTCAAAGCATCCTTCCCATGGATCAAAATCATGGTGAAGTACTCAAACTCATCTGACAATGAGTTCAGCAAAAGCAGAGTCTTGTCTTCATCTTATATAGTTTCATCCAGATTTAGCAAATCTGCCAAAATTTTTGTAAACTCAATTAGGTGCTCATCTATGGAGATTCCTCTTCTCATCTGGAACCAAAACAACCACCTCTTCATGTGGAGTCTGTTATCCACACTCTTCATTAGGTACTTGCCCTCTAAGAATCTCCATAGTTTCTATGCCGATGTCTCCATCATCACTTTATATTTTATCTTTGGATTCAAATAATTTTGTATCAAACTGCATGCACTATAGTTCATCTTGATCCAATCCCTCTCAGAAATTTCATTAGGTTTCTCTTCGCCATCAAGAACGTCCTTAAGATTTAGTGCACATAATTAATCTTTCCATCAAATTTTACCACGTCAATTTTTGCTGGATGTGTCACAATTTTTGGTGGAGAGGCATCTCCACTACCGATGATGACAAAGATCCAACCGCCTCTTCTCCTCTATGTGCCATGCTTTTCCTTCTTGCTTTAAAAAACTCAAGCATAAACATTAGGCAGCTCAAAGCAAACTGTAACCCTCAAGCACAAATAAAGTAACTTCACTCTGATACCACCAGTTGGGTGATAAACCTAATAAATGTAGATATATTAATGTTAGAATTCCTTTATATTATAAGATTAGTAGTATTTTGATAAGTATTTTTTGTGGCATTTTAGGATAAGAAACTTGATATCAAGAAGAAAGAAGAATTTAAGTAGCATGGGTGCTGCAGCGCACCACAACACCTACCAAACAAAGAACTTGGCGCTACAGTGCACCGTAGAGCCCATCCAATAGAGACTTAGACACTACAGCGCATCGCAGCACCCATCAAATAAAGAACCTAGTGCTACAGCACATCGTAGTGTGCTTTAGACAGAAAACATGGCGTTATAGCGCTCCATAGAGCCCGACTAAATAAAGGCTTGGCGCTACAGTGTGTCGTAGCACCAGATCAAACAAAAGTGTGGCATTATAGTGCGCTATAGTACCCAATCGATAAAGAGCTTAGTGCTACATCGCACTGTAGTGCCCGCCACATTTTCTACAATTTCCTCTCTTCCCAGTCTGCATTGAAAAGGCAAATGGACTTAATTTCTTCTTATTCCCACAACATAGTTAAATTGTTGGTATTAAAAATCCTCATTACCAATAGAAAAAAGGAATAAAAGTAAATGCAAAATTCAACTGTCAAGATTGACAATTAATTGGGTGTGTAAACTATGAGAGGTTGTCTTAAGGGTTATAAAAGTAGAGATTGGAAAGGAAGAAAGATTTTGAATTTTTAATGGAAAAGTTCATAACCAAAAAGTACTACTAAGATTTATCAGAGGAGAGTCGCTTACCCAAGGAAGGAAAAAGATGCATGCCAAGAAATAAGAGAAGATCAGAGATCATAGAGTTAAGGAGAACTAAGGAGGAGAGATCTAGGAAAATGTGATAGTTGTTCCCTAGTATTGTACCATTTCTTAACTCTTTTTATTTCTTTATATAAGCCATGCAAAGGCTTAGTTTTTGTAACAACCCTAGTGTTGTTTCCTATCAATTATTAGCTTAATTGATTCTAATCTTTTTCCAATAGTCTTATAATAATATTAGGAGTCTCCATTCTAATTTTTGTACGATTTAGAGATCGTTTGACAATTTCCAACATTTCCTAGTTTTTTGATAATTCTGAGAATGCCTAATTTATTTGGATCTCATAATTAAAAATGGAGTCCACCATTGAACTCACCACACCCAAATTAGCTAGGGGTGGTACTTTGGAAGTGTTTGGAAGTCATCGAATTTTCCCCGAATATTTTAATAATATTTAAATACTCAAAAATTAAGTTAATTAAATTGACCTCCGATCAAAAATCCAATTTCATTTTTGAGTTCCCCATACCTCAATTAATTAAGGGTGAATTTTTAGAATTTTTTGGAGTGCGTTTAGTTATTTAATTTTAATTAATAAAATGTGTAAAGTTAATTAAATAACTAAGATAAATAAATTAATATATATATTATATATTATTAAATAATTCCAATGGTCACTCTTCCTCATCACGTGGATCCGCTGCGCATAGCCACACAATAGACAGCAGATCGGCACGATCTAGACCATCCCTCGACATTATGGCTGATCTAACGGCGGGGGGCAATTCAAGCCTTTCAATTCGTCGGATCAGCACATGATCCAACGGCCCAGAAGCATCCACGGTATGTCTCCCTTGTGGCCTCGATCATGCGCTCTGTGAGAACAGAGGCCGTGCTACGGCGTCCATCTAGGCTTCGACAAACCTCCATTAGTCTTAGGAAACCTTTCCCTTCTGGCATTTTCTTCATTTGCTGGCTCTATCAACCTGTTTGGAAGCATCGCGAGCTGTGGAAGGGAACCTACTGCCTTTGAAGTCTGAGACGTGCCCTAACCCTAACTCTAACCGATGATTTAATCGACTAGGTACTCTCCTTCTTACACCATCGCTTCTACTTAGCAATCAATTTCTTAATTAAGTATTATGTAACTAAGAAAATTTTAATGGCTCGAGTTTAGCACTGGAATCGCAAATCTTCAGCATTTTAGTTCTTAGGTTTTATGCACTTAAACCCTAACTTAGCTAGACTTAGGGTATCACTCTAGCAAGCGTTAAAAGCGATGAGTAGCGATTCCCGTGAGTCTGGAGTGTCGTCATTGAACCTATCTTCACGGCGATCTGCGGGGATGTTCGCGGGAGGTCCGACGCGAGATGAGGGTGTGAACCCTAATTTCTTTTCTCCATGTCCGTGTTGGGTAAAGAGGCGTAGAATTGAACCGGGTTTGGTCTAATTCCCTTCACTGGACTAGACCGGTTCATCGAGCCGCCGCCTCTTTCCTCTGCTGAGTATTGGGAGGACGCGTGTTGTCAGCTGCGAACGACGCAAAATTATATGTGTCGCTCGATATTTTTTCTGAGCCTCCCCGAGACACGTGATGACCACCGTTTTCCTCCGTCTTCAGCGCCTTCCTCTTTTGTGTCATGATTATTAATCATTGTAATAATCTTTATGTTTTTAATTAGTGTTTATTTATTCAAATTTTCACTAAATCATAACTTTATAAATACTAATCCATATAATACTAAATTATATACTATTTTGATCACAAAAATGAGTAGATTAATAATATGCAGTTTAATTTCTATTTTGATAGTTAATTTAATTAGTCAATATTTAAGATTAATTAATTAATTATAAATTAATTTCATCATTTCATGTGACTTAAATTGATCATTTAATGTCCAAATTAAATGATCAAATAGTCCATTTCACTCACAAAAATAAGAGGAATAATAATATGAAATCAAATTTAACATTTGAATCCTAATTTTTATAATCACTTTTTAACCCTAATTAGGAGTCACAAAAACCCAAATTTTCCAATATTGTCCAAATTTACATACTTAGTGTCATTTTTCTCCTTATGATATAAGGATTTCAATAATATGTAAATCATTTTCATTGGATAACAATTAGTGATTTTAGGTTATTGACTCTTAATTAGGTATTATTGTGATAATTCTAATTTCCTAGATGGCATGTATTAGGTTTTATAAAATCCTAGGATAGCTAACATGTCATATTTATTACTCCCCATGTCAAATTAGATTACTTTTATTTGAGCTTAGTTCTCATTTTTTAAACATGTGAATAAATTGCAAATTGCTTAATTTGCCTTTCAACCCTAAGGTAAGAACCCTAGAATTGATTTAAACTTAAATTATAGTTGATCTTTAGCATCTATTAGTTACACCTATTAAGAGTAATTAACCTTAATGCCTTTGTGATTGTAGATCTTTGAATCAACTAGATCTAGCTTTAGTGATTATATTAGGACTTAGTTCATTCTTCATAATCCCTAAAGCCTTCTCTTGAATATTTTAAGATTCTAATAATAGGAACCCCTAACTTACTTAAATTAGTTTAGGAATCCTATTGAATTCCTTAAACATCAACTATTAGAATACTTAGAACTTGTAGTTCTTAAGTCCTATCAATTGCTTTCTTTAAACCTTTCACTTCTTTATAACTTAGTTAGATTAGTACTTGATTGGTTAGATCCTTCAAACTATAACCTAGCTAATGAACTCTAGTAAATTTACCTTAACTTCCAATTTCTTAAGTTAAATATTTTCTTAATTTTAATCTCTTCCTACTAGACACCTAAACCTTAATTTAATTATATAATTAAAATCTTATAGTTTAGGATGTGATTAAGAACTAGTTTCTAATTCGAGAAAATTCAACAACCTCTAGCTAATTTGGGGGTGATGAGCGCAATGGCAAAGTTGGATTTTGATTTCGAGGTCAAATTAAATATCTCAAATTTCTAATTAATTAATTATATTAAATAATCCAAATTTTCAATTGAGCTCTGAATCACTCCAAATTTTCAGGGTGTGCTTTTGATGACTTATTAAGAGTGTTAGAATCAAAATTAGGATTTAGTTTAGTCCTAATTGACTAGGGCAACAACCTTGGGTTGCTACAGTTTTAAATTCAATTTAGGACCAAATGACCTCCAAAAATTCTCAAGAAAAATTCACCCTTAGCTCATTCGAGAGTGAGAAATTCAAAAATATAATCAGACTTTATATTGAAGATCATATTTAATTTAGCTAATTTTCAGAATCTTAAAATTGATAAAATAGCCAAGTCGCTCAAATGAGCTCCGATTTACCCCAAATTTTCAGAGTTACGTTTAATTGACCACTTAAGTCTAATGGGATGGGAATTAAAGCTTAGTTTAGCTAGGGTAATAACCTTTTGTTATAATGACTTTTCTCATCTCACACTCCAAGGAATTTTGAGTGTGTAAGGATGGGGAGTGATGGAATTGCTAAGGCCATTAAATTTGAATCTTCTTACTTGAAGATGAAACATGGGACATTTTGATAATGAACAAAGGCAAGCACATTCTAGATATTTACCTCAGCATAGTCTACAAATGGAACATTGGTGAGGAAATATATTGTAATACTCTTAACAATGGAAATGTTTGTTATCAAGATGATCATTGGTGATGGTTTTCAAAATGAAAAAATTAGATATCTTATTGTACATGCTACAAGTAAAGGTGATGAAGGCCCCAATCAACACTGGACAAAGAGAAGACTATGCCTAGAACTATGGCATTTTTGTCTATGCTACATGAGTGAAAAAGGGCTGCAAATGTCAATATAGACAGGAGCACTACAATGAACTAAAGAATTATTGAATGAATTCTAGGATTGCTTTGTCGAAAATCAGATTTGAGTAATCATTGAAGGCCCCATAAAACCCATGAAGATTAATAACTCTTCATTTAATTAGATATTTGTGGACTTATGAAGATCAAAATTTTAAGAGGCTTTAGTTACTTTATTATTTTTTAACAAATATAACTAAAATGTTTGGGAGTATTTGTTGCATACTAGTGTTTAAGTATATGAGGTCTATAAGGAGTTTCATATAAAGGTGAAGACAAATAATTGAGGAAAACTAAAATGAATTAAAACTAATAATGATGTAAAATTCAGGCCAAATGGCATACATCATTAAAGGACTTAACCTAATACTATAAAGTTTAATGAATTGGTAGAGTGCACAAACTACACCTTAGTAGAGAGGGTGTGATGCACGTTGGCATAGTCTTTTTGATGAGATAATTTTTGGGGGAGGTTTTGTGCAATATAGTCCACATACCCAATTTATCTCCACCATTTTGACTTAACTTTAATAGCCTTGATCAATCCTAATCAAGAAAGAATGTTAGCTAAGAATGTTAGCTACGACCAACTTAGTATAGTTATGTAAAAATTCTATTTTCACATATTCAGATATGAGAGGTTCATACTCAAGGAGAATCAAAACATCCATGATATTGAAAATTTTGAAGTGATGTAGCTAGGATTAGAACTTATAAATCAAACCTAAATAAGGGCCTAACTCAATGGGGGTAAGTTGAAGAAGAAGAAAATAGAGTTGCCACAGAAGAAGCTAAAGAGAATCCAATTAAAGAGCCATACATAGAATATCTACTAGCGAAAGAAGACCACCTAACAGATACTCTTTAGAAGAACATATGATGGTTAATGGTAGTAAAAAAGATGAATAAATAGTTGATGAAGGTAATGTAAGAAGAGATTAAATTACTAAATAAAAACCATACCTACAACTTTATGAAGCTTCCATCTAGGAAGCATACTCTAATGTGTATTGGATTTATAGGGTGGAGAATGAGAATGACATAAGACTCTAATACAAAGTTCATTTAAAGAAAAATGATTTTAAGGGGATTGATTTTAAGAAAAAAAAATTCTTGTTGTAAAGATGTATTCAATATGAATAACTCTTAGCGTATAAACTCTTTGATTTGGAAGCAAAACAGCTCAATGTGAACTTTACCTTTCTTTATAGTTTTCTTAAACAAGAAATTTGCATGGAATAGCTTAAAGGACTTGAAGTCAAATGAAAGGAAGATTTAGTGTGTCAATGAAAGAAAAGCTTGTATAAGATAAAATAGGCTCTCTAAGAGTGGTATAACATGTTTGACTCATTTAGGCTAAGTTATGGCTATACCAGGACACCCTCATACAATTATGTTTAAAATAAAATATTCTTCAAAGAGTATTTCTAATTTTGATAATACATATTGATGATATATTGATTATTGGAAAAATTATACATATGATCAATAGCCTTAAATTTTACCACCCCCTCATGAGTTCTCAATATTCATTACATTTAATAACGTGATTAGGGCATATATTACATGCTTAAAATCTTTATGAAAAATGATAACAAGTCTTACATGCTTAAAATCATTATGAAAAATGATAACAAGTCATACATTAAAATATTATATAATATTGAACACATTTTTGTGTAAAAAGAGATTATAAAGCAATTTTTACCAAAACATTCACTGTGTGTACCAAAAAATGACTTGATGGGGTAAAATAGTATCAATAAACTTACCCCCTATGAATATAAATTGTAAGAAAAATTGGTATAAATAATAGAGAGCAAATCATAAATATTTTGAAATATCGCTTATCATTTAGAGGTGTATATTTACATATTTTTGTGGTGACTTCATGCACTAAATTCATACATAAATGCCTTTTTCTTAAAATTTATCAATTGTATAACTTTATTTAATATATGATGACTAAATTCAATATAATTGCATTAAAAGTGATGGAACCTATTTTTAAGTCTCACCTATATTACAATATAAAATTTGTAAAAAAAACTCTATAATTTTAATTGAAATCTTATTAGCAACACATGTGATATATATATATATATATAATATTAGGATCAGTCAAAGCAAAATATATATAAAATTCGAGATCTTCACATTATTCACAAATACAAGAAACTCAAAATGAGTAATGAAAGTACTTGCCATTCCAAATACAAACTTTTGATATCTTAATTATCACATTATATTAAACTTTACAAGAGATTCTCTTAACTCATATGTAATGTAAAAGTACATTTGATCTGATGGATGAATGGCATCAAAGAACAAATATTGCTTGCGATTGGTGCATATTTCATTGCCTTTGCATGCCGCTCCATATTCAACTGTCCCATTTCCACAACATCCTTTTTCAACATTATAGAATCCTAAAGATAGTTAATAATAAAGTCTTGTTAAGAAAATATTTAACCACAAGAAAATAAAGCAAAAATACAGTCTTATTATTAATTGTCAAAGTTTATAGGTACAAACATACATATATATACACACACACACACATTATATACATACATACATGTATATATATAACAGTGCCTTCCGCTTATGTTGGAGAGAGAAGCTCTCGAACGGGCGATTTAGGGCTTTCGCTGCTTCGGCCCCTGGCCGGCGCGCTGGGTCCTCCTTCGTTCGGCCGACCTTCTTCCTCTATGCATCTAATTCCTTCTTTATCAACCTTTACTTATATGCTATTGTTTTTTAGTTTATTCTTGTTCTTTTCCTTCAGCTAAGGCTAAGGGCAGCTCTCGATTAAGGGCTTCCTCCTCCTTTCAGTTGTTCTTCACATTTCTTGTTCCATCTTTACCTTTAATTGTTTTATTTTAGGGATGGCATCTAGAGGCTGAAAATGTAACAGCCCTATATTGTTAATCAATAATTAGTAATCAAATCAGCTTGTACTTGTATCCATTAGTTTTCAAATGGTATTTAAAGCAAATCTTGAAAATTTGGAACGATTCGAAGCTTAATTGAATATTCTAATTATTTTAATGTATTTATTTAATTTGAAAATTATGATAATTAATTTGATCTACACCATTGAACTCCTCACCCCCAAATTAGCTAGGGATAAAAATTTGAGGATTTTTGGAAGTCGCCAAAATTCACCGAATATTTTAATATATTTAAATATATAGGAAAATAAAATAATTAAATAAATATCTAATTAAAATTCCGATTTTATTTTTGAGTTCCTCACCCCCAATTTAGCAAGGGTGAATTTTTGAGATTTTTCGGAGCTCTTTTGAATATTTAAATTTGATTAATTAAAATAGAAGAAATTAATTAATATTTTAAATATTAAAATTATTTAAACAGCCTCTTTTAATTAAACAATTCTATCTGATCGAACGGCCCGCTGATCAGCACCATTCCATTGAATTCTTCATCTCTATCCAACGGACGTAAGCCCATCTTCCCCAATGTGCTGCCAGGACGCAACGTGTGCTTGCACATCTGCCCACGCGACGTGCGGGAGGCCTTACCGATGCTCATCTCCCAAATTAAGCACATAACTCTCTTCTTCTCTTATCTAGTTATGCCCTGATCCTTGTGGATGCAGTAAGAATCTAGAGAGAAAGATCAAAGGCCTGCGAAAGCTTCGTTCCGAGAGAAAGAAGGCCTTCATCAGCAAACCACGGTACCTCCGATCCTTTAGCCCTAGAATCCTTAATTCTATTAATTGCACTTTTGTTTTGCATTCCATCAATCGTCGAACCAGTATGCAAAGTCAATTTGACCTTATTGAGCTTGATAGGTCCACCACAGCTCGGGCTTGAACAATGTAAGGCACTTCTCCTAAGCCCCGCCGTTTAAACCTTGCATATCACTGAACTTGAATGAAATTACTCATTCCTTGTTGATTCTGATGATTGTTGAGCTTCAATCGGCTCGATCGAGCCTGATTGGAGCTAGACATCGACGAACCCTTATAATCAAAGAAGAGTCATTCCAATTCCTCGATAATTTAACCATGCAATTGTCAATCTAGCTTTTTGTTTATCAATTAAGATCATTGAGGAACCATATCGTATTCTCAATTGGGCTCGGTTGGGTCCAATAGAGGTTCGAGCAATTATGGGTCTATAGTGACCCACAACAAGACCCTAGCTTCAAAAACAAAGGCAAGTGTTTGAGATATAGCTGACCTCCGAAGAGGGTCTCGAGTCCGGCAGCTAGACCTCAGCGAGCCCGTCAAATTGACATATGGCTCACCTCCTGAGACCTGTTAGGTGCCAGTTATTATGATGCCCTAGATTCTTGCCCTCCGACCCCCCCCCCCCTCCCCCAACGGAGGAGATCTGCAATACAGACCAAGGCCGGGTCGAGCCAGCCCCGCGTGGTCTAAAGCGTGGGCCCCACCCAAGTGAAGTTAAATTTAGCAATATAAGTGATCGGTTAAATCTCTGGGAGTTCTTAGAAAATTATCCTTATACTAGCCTTCCTTAGTTCATGGTGATTTCAATGCAGCTCTAAATCATAATGAATATAAAGGCTACGCTCTGAATCAATCAGCCTCCAGTTTCAATTTTAATTCAACTATCATTAATTATGGTTTATATGATTTTAACTACGTTGGGTCCCCTTTCACCTGGTCTAATGGCAGAAAGTTTGCCCACCTTGATAAATTCTTGATGAATAATGCTTGATGCAATCACTTCCATGACATTAATAATTTTCTCAAAACTCTTTTAATTCTGATCACAAACTCATTATTATCTACTCTTAAAATAACCTGCCTAGAACTAGTAGATCCTTTATGTTTCAATTTTTTTTGGCTTGATAGACCTAAATGTGTGAATTTGATTAATTCCTTTATGAATGAAAAATGTGATTTTTATGGCCTTCCTAAACTGATTGATAAGTTCAAATGTCTTAGGAAAGTTTTCAATGCCTGGAATCATAATGTGGTTGGTAACAGATTTAATATATCTACCAAATTAGAGACTCTTGTTAACAATTTGAAAACCTTATTTGAAGATGAACCTAATGATCATAACAGAATCATCTTTTCTAAAGCTCGGGTTGAACTAATTCAATGGAACAACAATATTGAAACCTTTTGGAAGCAAAAATGCAGTACTCGCTGGAAAATGGAAGGAGAAAAAAAAAGTAAGTTCTATCATAATTGGGTCAATAAACAGAGATCTAAAAATAAAATTCATTCCATCACCACTAATGAAGGCATCAATCTTTCTAATGATAATGACATTCAAGCTTCCACCATTAACTTCTTTACCAAAATGCTCACTTCTAATACTTCCATATCTAATATTTTTCCTTAAGTCTTCCTGAAGCCATCATTTCCCAAAGTGATAACACCTCTTTAAACAACATTCCTTCCAATGATGAAATTTGGAACATAGTTGAAGACCTAAAATATAACACTTGTTACGGGCCTGATGGCTTTCCTAGTGAAATTTTTATCAAATTATGAAATATTTTGGGTGACGATATCTGTAATGGGGTTAAGGAATTTTTTTGTATTATACCCCTTCTTAAATTCTTCGCTCATACCATTATTATCCTTATCCCAAAAATTAACTCTCCCAATTGGTGGAATCAATTTAGACCAATTAGTTTTGCTCTTCTACTAATAAAATCATATCCAAAATCATAGGTAATTTGCTTAAAGTTTTGCTCCCTAATATCATTGAAATAAATAAATATAAATTCATACCTCGGAGACACCTACAAGGTAATATCCTTGCAGCTTAGGAAATGTTCTATAGCATCAATAAAAAAAGAATGGGTCCCAACCTTATTATAATATTGAATTTGGAAAAAGCTTTTGATAAGCCTGACATGGGACTTTATTTTTAGAATGTTTCTTGCTTATGATTTTAATGATTCTTTCATCACTAGGATTAAGAATTCTATTACCAATTTTTGGTACTTCATCATGATTAATGGTGCCTAGGTTGGCTTCTTCAACTTTTCTAGAGAACTAAGGCAAGGAGATCCTCTATCTTCTATCTTGTTCAAGCTTGCCAATAACTATTGATCCCTAAACCTTAATAAAACTCTCTTGATGGACACTAGCCTTCATTTTAACATTGGTGGTAAACTCTTAGTTTCCCATGTTGCTTATGCTAATAACTTCATCATTTTCTCCAAAATTGATAAAAGAAATATTATCAAGCTTAATTTATTGCTTAAAACTCTTGAAAAGGACTCTGGTCTTAAGACTAATTATAAGAAATCAATTTTTTTCATTAACAACAAAGCCAATTCTAATTTAAAGGAGTTTCTTACTACCAAAATGGGCTTTAAAGAGGGTAAATTAGCTTGCAATTACCTTGCATTCCAATTTTTAAAGGCCCTAATAAAAATATGAACTATCACGACCTTATTGACCAAATTTTAAATAGGGTTAAAGGATACGAAAACAACTACCTCTCCCAAGGCGGTAGGCTCATTTTGAGTAAATGCATCATCAGTACGATCCTTCTTTATTGCCTTGAAGTTTCTTCTCCAACCCAGTCTACCTTAAATAAAATTAAAATTATTTTCATCAAATTCCTTTGAGTTCATAACAAGAGTACTAAATTAATCTAGACTAAATGGGATAATATCACCTACCCTATCATTTAAGGTGGGCTTGGTCTTCGTAGTATTGAGGCTCTTCATAATGCCTACTCTCTTAAGCTTTGGTAGAATTTCAGAACTATGAACAACATTTGGGTGGACATTTATAAAGCTAAGTATTGTGCCTCCACCCATCCGGTTCTTGTTATCAATAAAATTATGAATTCCTTAAATTTGAAAAGGATGCTTGATAAAAGAGACCTGATGGAACATATCATTAATTGGGATAATCTTGAATCGTCTTCTCATTTTTTGTGTGATTCCTGGACTCCTCTTGATCCTCTCCATGTTATTTGCAACCCCATTTTACCTAAGTTGACGTTAGGTGATTTCTTTTATGAGGACAATTCTTGGAATCACAACTTAATCCTCTCTATTACTTCCCCTAATATCTAGGACAAAATTTTGAATTTGGTCCTTATTCTTGGCGCTAAAAAACACGCCACCGCTAAGTTAGTTTCTAATAATAAATTTAAACTTTAGTTAGCTTGGAATCTTTATAGGAATCACAACTCTATTAACTTCAAACTTTGATTTTGGCATAGAAACATTCTAACTTTTCTAAGTTTGTTCCTGGGAAGATTTCATTATAATTATATTAGTCTAGATGAGGAATTAAGTATAAAGGGATTTCAGCTTCCTTCTAAATGTAACTACTGTGAATTAGCTAACATTGACACATAAACTATGAGTCACATGTCTTCAATAATGCTATTTCTCAATTCATTTGGAATTTCTTTAACATGAATAAGGTGAATAATTAGTTAAATAGTAAAAATCTCATTAATTGTTGGAGTACTAACACTTTCAAATCTAATAAACTCCGTATTGGTAACTTTTGGAATACGCATAATAACAAAAATTATCAAAATTGTGATTTCAATTTTTACTTGATTAATAGCAATATTGTTAATGACGTGACTCTTATAATCAACACTTTTCTAACAAAACTTTTAGTTGGAAGAATATCAACAAAATATTTTTACTTCCTATTTTTATATAGTTACTTGAGGGTAGCTACCCTTCTGGATTTCTGTTGTAGCACCTATAGGTGGCTTTTATTAGTATTATATTTCATGCTGCTACTTTCATTTGGGTGGCCTTAGGGTAGCTATTTTTCCACTGCTGGCTTTCTTGTAGCTTAGCTGGGAGGGTGGCTGTTACAACACCTACGGGTGGCTATTTTAGGCCCATTGTTGGCTGTATGGTTCAATAGTTTTTATCAAATTTTCACTTCAATTTGTATTTGAGCTGATGTTTGGTTTGTCTTTTGGTGATTTTTCATATGACTTTTATCTTTTGAGGCGCTCTTTGCTCATGTACCTCGACCTGGGAGGAGTGTTTATTGGTCGTTGTTAACTGGTTTGGTTCTCTGAATTTCTAATCTTTAGCTCAGTTTGTAGTAGTTGCAGCAATATGCAGCAGTACTTTTCTAGTTATGAATTTTTTTAGCTCAAACTGGAGCTTGTTCTGATCCGCTAAAAATCTTCCAATCCTTTGAAGTTTGGCATTATGTTAGCAATGTGGCTTCTAGTGTTTCTGAGGTTTTGAAATTATGGTAGCAATTATGTATATGTAAATGGGGTGTTGAGAGGTTATACTGTATGTAGGGCTACTTCGGGTTGTTCTTGCTTCATATATGTACATGTGCTATTATCTTTTTGCAGGTGATGGGGAAAATCGATAGTTTTGGCCTATTCAACACAACTAATCTACAAGTTTTCCTTGTTTTGTTATGTTTATGTATAACAGGTTTTTGGGGAGATCAAAGGTTGCTTTAAACTACATTGTCAATGGGAGTAAGCTGTGCATTTTGGCTTGCTTGTTTTCTGTTTGGATTCGTCTATGTTTGTTTTGTGATTTTGAGATTGCTGAAGTCTATATTGTTTTTACTCTATCTTATTTACGAACTTGAATGGAGGTGGCAGAAGAGCCGACAGGTGTTTTCATTAGTTTGGTTTTTATTGTTTTTTTATTTTTCTTAGTCTCTATCTATTCTATGAATCAATCAAAAGTATTCTCAAGCATTCATCATAATACAAACATGCAAGAACAAAAGCGCACAACAAATCTAAGCACAACACAAGATTTATGTGGTTCGGTGTAAGCACCTACATCCACAGGGAGGAGAGGAGAAATTTTCAATAAGTCAAAGAGAGCTTACAACTTTTAGGATCTCAATCCTTCTCCCAAGGGGCATACAAATGAGTTTCTATCCTTCTTCTTTTTCCATAAGCATCAAATCCGTAACCTATTTCATATCTGGGATGTGAGCTAAAATAAATGGCAAAAATTAAACCCTAGCCTGCTATTTTTACAATTATAGCACCCCTGAAATCATGTCCTGAAAACAGGGGGTGCCTAGGCTTGCCTGACCAGGTCCTGCCTGTCGGGCACCAGAGCACACTTGAGTGCTAAGATCTCTGCTTGTCTGGTGCTTGGACACGCGTGAATGCACAGGTCTCTGCCCGTCGGGTGCTTGGGCGCACTCGAGTAACAAAAACTCCTCAAATAAACATCTGTTATCTTAGTTTGTTTTATTTTCCTGTATTTTCCTTTTTTTAGGAAACTCCTTTTAAGATATTTATTGGGCATTTCTTTTTAAGGGGTTGGGTTTTGAATTTCAAAATTAAGTTTTTTGTAATCACCTTAACCTATTTGTATTTATGTTTTATTAATAAAATTTGCAAGTTTTCTTTATATATATATATATATATATATATATATATATATATATATATATATATATATTGTTTGTCCCTACTTTGTTTTGTTGTGTTTTTACATGCTATAATGTTTCCCCTTGGTGTTGCGGCCCTTCCGCGATGTTGTGGGTGGATCAAACCCTAATAGTATTAAGCCTATCTCCTCCCATAAGGGTGTCCCTGCCATTCTTTTCTCTAAGGAAGAGATTCGTTGCATGTCCTCACCCTTTGATCTGACGTTGATTGGAAAGTTGAATGCACTAAGCCAAGTTTTAATTTGGTTATGAATTTCATCAATTGATTAAAACTGGTTCGTACAATTTCTATCAGCTCTATTGATTTTAAACATATATATCCTAAATGTTTTTCTAATGTTGATTTTGCCAGGATCTTTGCGAAAGGTTCCTATGATATAAATGGGCGTACTATTAAGTTTTGCAAATGAGACCTTTATATTTATGTTATTGTTGATGTTCCTATTGTTCCAATTTGGATTAACTTCCATGAACTTAGGTTGTAATACATGTCGATAAACACTTTGTTCAACATTGCATGTACTGTAGGTAAACTGTTACAACTTGATAAGAATATTGCCACCTCAAGAAACATAACTGCCCCACACATTCTATTCGAAATAGATCTCTCTAAGCTTATAGTCGATAAAATTGGCTGGGTATGCCAACCAGAGGTTACTTTCAAACTATTTGCTTCGAAAAACTCCCTAAGTATTATTGCTCTACTTGTTTTGACATGGGTCATGACAATGAAAATTGCTTGCATCGTAAAATGCCTAGTGATAGTCTTTTAAATAAGTTTTCCATAAATGCTATTATAATGGATTTAAATAATAGTAATTCTAATAGTGTTGTTGCCTTAATATAGAACAATAATTCTGAGGTTATGCCCTCTGAATGTGCTATGTTGTATGAGGCCAATTTGGTTTTGTCTTCTAATACCCTTGGGGTAAATCCAAATGCTAATATTATTGATTTAGGTGTTGGTTTGCCTTTGGGTGATGTTGAGATTACTATTACTGATGATGATTTGGGTTGTAACTCAAACCATATGTCTGAAATTAATATTGATGTATATTCGGTTAATTCAGATATCTCTCTTGAAAAAAAAATTCAGTGATTGAGACTGTTATGGTTACGAGTACTAATATGGATAAAGTTCTTTCATGGGCTTAAGCTTTTATTAATGTTGTGGACACTGGTATTAATATGAACTCTTTTAATGTTGTCAAGGCTGTTATAGTTACAAGTACTAATTTGGCTAAAATTACTCTTAAAGTTATTGATGCTATTTCTGACTCTGTTATTAATATGGTTAAGACTTCTTTAATTGCAACCCTTGAGCTAAACTTAATCAATATTGTTAACCCTACTCTTAATAACACTAGCCATATGTTCATTAACTCCAATAATGTAATTGATGAAAAGGTGCTTAATGAGGTAGCTGATTTGTATCATACTCATGCTTGTGGTTCCATGGACAAAAATGTTTATAACACTCCTCTGTGGGCTAACATTGTGCAGGCAAATACTCTTGATACCCCCAATCAAGCAGCCCACCAAAGTTCTGCTTTCATTGATGCTCAGGTGATTAATATGGCTGAAGCTGATCTGCCTTCTCTCACTGCTAACTATGTATTACTGCAAAATATTTTGCTGCTATAAATAATTCCTCGATTAAGGAGAATGTTGCTTGGTCTTCAAACAGTGACCCCTCTAACCATATTTTTGCAGAAGCCTTTATCCAAAAATGATTTGTAGATTTATATCATTAACATTGACTTGCAGTGTGTTGCGGCTATGTCTGACCCTCCTCCAGGATACATGTATGTTGACCCGCCTTGCTCCCCTTCATCTGAAACGCCAGATTTTGGTAATTTTGAGCCATCTTTTATCTCAAAATTTGTTTCTTCTATTACAACTACTTCAACGATCTTCATCCAATAAATTAATCATTTAAATGATCATAATGAAGAATTTTTGCTTAAAATTAAAATTAATAAAATTAGCCTTCTTCCCAAAATTGCTAATAAATTTGTCATTACTGGTCAGAAGACTCACTCTGGGTCTTCTAGTGGTAAGCTATGAATATTCTCTGCTGGAGCTATTATGGGTCGAGACACCACCCTTCAGAGCACCACAGCAGAAGCGATTTGCACTCAATGAATGGGGTTGCATTGATGATTACCAAGCAATCGATAAAATCACAATCATAACAAAAAGTAAACACATCACATACACATGCATGCACACATAAGTATCCAAACAATAATAATTTTATGTGGAAAACCCAAAGATGGGAAAAACTATAGAGCCACATCACATACAAATTCCACTATGATCAAAATGATTACAAAGTTACAAAGAGCTCCACCTTCACAAGAGAAAGAAAGATCTGTGGCTTACAAAGCCTCCTGATCAATTTATTCTCTAACAAAGAAAACTAGCTCTTACTCTATGATGAAGAAGGAGAGCAGTAGACACCTCCCTTAAGGTTCTTACCAATAGTAGCCAAAGTCCTTAGCTTGCACTTGCCAAAATTAGAAACTCCTCCAATAATGTTCCCTTAAGTACCCAGCTTATATTTGGACCCCAAATGGTTCAAAATACCCCTCAAATTGTTTAGAGCGATGCTTGAATTGGAGCAAATTTTTGCCAGGTGCTACAATGCGACGTAGTGCACTAGCCTCATGTAACAGGCACTAGAATGCACTACAATTTCCTGGTCTCTGGCAACTGGTGCCATGGCGTGCTATAATGCTTTAGTCTCAGGCAGACTGGCACCAGGGCGCGCTACTGCACCTCGGTCTCAAATTCTTGATGCTATGGCATGCTACGGAACACTATGGCACCCCAATCAAGAATCTGAGACAATTCTTTCCTCTCAAGTGCTGGGCGCCATGTCATGAAATGACGTGCCATGGCACGCTGTGGCACCTTGCTGCAGCTGAGATTTTCCAACTTTATTTTATATCACCTCAAAACCTCCCAAAATCTTACTAAAGCTCCATTAGCATCTCTATGATGATCTTAATGGTCTCCACAATACAATAATTTCCTAGTTGGAGACCTTTTGTATTCATCCTTCTTCCAGCCTTGATCATTCATTATCTTCTTCAATCTCTATCAAGAATGTGGTGTGGCTCAGCATTGTCCTCTCATCACGTGCCAATGCCAATTGAAGCAGCACATAGCCTTAGTTTCTCCACTGTAACTATTTTTGTAAGAATGTCAGTGGGATTTTTCGAAGTGTGAATATTCTCCAATCCAATCTATTCTTCTTCTAATAGTGTCCTGATTAAATAATATCGAACCTATATGTGCTTTGTCCTCACATGAAATGCTACATTCTTTGCGAGGTGAATAGTGATAATACTATCACTATAGAGCTTCACATCCTCCTACTCTTTGACTAATTCCACAATAAAACCTTTTAGCCGAATCATCTCCTTACTTGCCTGGAAATCCAGCTCACCGTTGCACTTTCTAATTTGAACACATATCCAGTAGTGTTCATCCAACTATTAACATCTTCTATAAGATCTAAGTCTACATATCCCTATAGAGAAATGCCATATCTACCAAAGCAAAGTTCTTTGTCTATTGTACCTTTCAAGTACCTCATAATCCACTTGACTGCAACTTACTGGTGCTTTCCTAAGTTTCTCATGAATCTACCGACTACTCCCACTACATATGAAATGTCCAGTCTCATGCATATTATCATATACATCAAGTTCCCAACTGCTGAAATATAAGAAACCTTCAACATGTGTTCATTCTCCTCTTCAAACATCAGTATTTGATACTTTGATAAACTGAAGTGACTTGCTAGAGGAGTTCGTACTAGCTTTGCCTCACTCATGTTGAATCTTTTTAGTACCTTTTCTGTATAGTCTTTCTGAGACAACTTCTTAATTATCACACTTCTCTCCCTAATGATTCTTATCCCAAGAATCTGTTTGGCCGACCCCAAGTCTTTTATGTCAAATTCTCCAGACATCTACTGCTTTAGCATCCTTATATCCTCCACGTCTGATCCTACATTCAACATAGCATCCACATATAACAATAAAATGATATAGGGGGACTTACATTATTTTATGTAACAATAGTGATCCGTCTGGCATCTCTTTTACCTAGTTTCTGGCATGAACCTGTTAAATCTCCTATACTATTTTCTAGGAGTTTATTTCAAGCCTTAAAGGTTCTTCTTGAGCTTGCAAACTAGCACAGCTTTTCTTTTCTCTTGATACTTATACCTGTAACAACTCTAAATTATCACTTAGCTAAATTTTTAGCTTAATCACATCCTAATTATCATTCTATTAAGCTTACATAATTATTAGAACTAAACCCTAAAATTTTAGAGCAATTCGGAGCTTAATCCATTAAATTAATTAGAAAATTGAGATATTTAATTTGACCTCAGAATTAAAATCTTACTTCGTCATTACGTTCATCACCCCCAAATTAGCTAGAGGTGATATTTTTGAAGTATTTGGAAGTCGTCGGATTTTTGCAAATATTTTAATATATTTAAATACCCTGAAAATTATGATAATTAAATTGATCTCCAAATTAAAATCTAACTTTACCGCTGAGTTCCTCACCCCCAAATTAGCTAGGGGTGAATTTTTGAAATTTTTCGGAGCTCGTCTATCAAATTGATTTTTTTAAGAGCATTAATTAATTATATTAATTTAAAAATATCAAAAATGAAATCCATTTCTCCTTCTTTTATTTTTCCCTAAGCTAGGACCCACTGCCTCTTCCCTTCTTCTCTTGAGTATGCCTTTTCTCCCTAAAACTTGAGCATACAAGACCTCAGCCCCTCTCCTCTCCATTTTATACTCAAGTCCTCCCTCTCCATGCTTTCGATGGGATGACTCATGCTCATCCCATCCAAACCCATGCTCTCCTCTTCCTTTAAAATGGAACCTCTTCCCTCCTTCCTTCAATCATTGTCAAGCTCATTCCCAAGCTAAGGAAGAACCCTCAGCCCTCTTCTTCCTCTTGCTAGTAGCTGAAAAAGAAGAAGAAGCTTCTTCTCTCAAGCTCTCAAGTCCCCAAGGATCCTTTAGAGAAATCTCCATTTTTGCAAGCTAAGGTACCTCCCTTTTCTCCCATTAGTTTGATCTAATGGCTACTTCATTTTATTCTTATGATTATTTCACATCCTTGAGAGCCTGTGGTTGAGATATGGAGTTCATTAGAGCTCATTAAGATTATAAATTTTAGGATAGAAAATTAGTTCTGCAAATAGGATTTTTGTATACCTCAACCTTTAGCTTTATTATTTGCATTGTTAAAATAATCATTTCATGTCGATTTTGGTATCAAAGGAAAAGCCTTGGAAAGACCTTTTTATCGGTATATGGCACCGCACTTGATGTGCCATAAATCAAGAGTATTTGGGTGCCAAAGGGGACACGTTTCGATTTTCGCACAGGCAAAATCACTGTCAAGCGCTACAATGCTCCGTAGCGCCTTGCTCTCAGCCAGGAGGCGCTATAGCATGCCACAGCACTCGAGTCTCGAGTTGGCTATGTCGTAGTGTGCCACAGCTCGCCGTAGCGCCTGGCTCTTGTCCAAGGAGCGCTACAGCGCACCGAAGCATCCAACTCTCGACAAATTTGGTGTCACAACGTCTGAAAGTGCTGCAGTGCGTCACAGTGCTGAAATCTGTCGCAGCACGTCGTAGCGCCCAAAACTGTCCGGAATTGCCCATATTTGAGATTTTCCACATTTTATTGCGTCTAGAACCCTAATAATGCAAAAATATACCAAAATCAAACTGGTTATAATGAAATTATGCATTGAATAAATATAGTTGTGATTTTTAAAATACTTGCATAAAATGCTTAGAAATTTATTTTCTTAATTATATTTAAATTCTGAATTACTTGAATTATTAATTAAACCACCAATTGTTGTAGTTTATAATTAGTTAATAGTAGCATTCATTTTCCAATTAACATCGCTAATTTATCATGTGATCTAGATTTCTTAAGTGAACTTTGATTTTGACCTTAATCAACCTTAATTAGCCTCAAAGAAAAGTTGATCTAAATTGAACTTCTTGTTTTAGTATTTATCAATCTGCATGAATTCATTCAGATCTTGCTAATTTTAACATTTGAGTCTATACTAGTAAACTATAAGTTCTTATACCTTATAATAATTTATGTGATTTATAGTCTTAACTTAACCTTAAGATCTTGGATCCTTAGGAGTTCATCATTTTATAAATCTAGTCTGAATTGAATTATTCTATTCTTGAAATTCTTAATTACTTGAATCCTTTGAAGTCCTTGTAGTGGGTTTAGGTTGATTCAACCTATAGAATAATGAGACTATTCTATAGATTGAACTTAAATCTTAAATTCTTAAGTTCTTATTTGATTATTTTATCTTATGATAACTAGATTTAGCATTTATATAAGATCATAGTTTCCTTAATCTTTTAGGTTCTAAGATCCTCTACCTTTAAAATAAGTGTGGGTGGGAACCCTTAGATCCTTAGAAGATTAGTACTTAGAATTTAGGTTTAAACCCTAATTTGGAGTTTGAACCCAGAATTATTAAATCTTGATCCGCATAATCAAGATTGGGTTTGTGCTATGAAAATACAATAATTTAGTCATTGATTAATTACTTAACATTTATAGTATGCAAATTTAATTATATTCTAAGTATTACTCAATTTGAAGAATCATAGTTAAGTATACATAATTCATATTGTATTTATTTTCAAAGCTTTTAATAAGTTCTAAGTAATTATTATTTTATTTAGGCACTATAAGTATTAATAATCATCCGTGCAAACTGCTATTTGATACGGGAGCAAGCCATTCATTTATATCTGAAAATTTTGCTAAAAGTTTAAAGTTGCCACGTTACAAAATGGCAAGACCTTTAGCAGTTGGACTACCATCCGGAACCCAACTCAATACCACCTATTTCTGTAACCTTCAAGTACCTTTAAATGAGCAAGTATTTTAAGCTAAGTTAATAATTTTACCAATAGTAAACTTTGATATAATCTTGGGTATGAACTGGCTTAGTTCTCACAACACTACTATTAACTGTCAACAAAAGAAGATATCACTTCGATCACCAGACACTACATCAACATTTATTGGAAGGTTCAGTACTTTAAGTTCACTAATTAATGCAATAACCGCAATTAAATTAGTAAACAAGGGTTGTGCAGCACACCTAGTTACTATGCTGGGAGAAAGTAAGAAGGATATACCACTTTCTGAGATTAAGGTGGTTAATGAATTTGTTGATGTTTTTCCTGAAGAGCTACCCGGGTTACCCCCACCAAGGGAAGTTGAAATGGCAATTAATTTAGTCCCGGATACCCAACCAATTTCAAAAGCTCCTTACAGAATGGCTCCTAAGGAACTTCACGAACTTAGTGAGCAATTAAAAGAATTATTGGATAAAGGATTTATTAGGCCAAGTATGTCACCATGGGGTGCCCCAGTGCTATTTGTTAAGAAAAAAGATGGGTCTATGCGAATGTGTAGAGACTAAAGAGAATTAAATAAAGTCACTATTAAGAATAAATACCCACTTCCCAGAATCGATGATTTATTTGATCAGTTATCCGGAGCAATAGTATTCTCAAAGATTGATTTAAGATCTGGATACCATCAACTCCAAGTAAAAGATTCTGACATGAAAAAGACAATATTTAGAACCCGATATGGACACTACGAATTTCTTGTGATGTCCTTTGGACTCACAAATGCACCTTCTATTTTCATGGACTTAATGCAGCGAGTCCTAAAACCATTCTTGGATAAATTTGTGATAGTATTCATTGATGATATACTCATCTATTCAAAAACTATGAAAGATCATGAAGACCATTTAAGAACAGTATTAGAGACTTTGCAAGAACATAAATTATGTGCCAATTTTTCAAAATGTGAATTCTGATTGAAGTCAGTAGCATTCCTGGGTCACATTGTAGATGCTCAGGGAATCCGAGTTGATCAGCAGAAGATCTGTGCCATTCAAGTGTGGAACCAGCCAAGATAGTAACCGATATAAGAAGTTTATTAGGTCTTGCTGGCTATTATAGAAAATTTGTCAAAGGATTTTCTCAGATAGCTGCCCCATTAACTAAGCTAACTTAGAAAGCTGTTCCATTTATCTGGGCTCCTGAATGTGAAAAGGCATTTCAAACCTTAAATGATGCTCTTTCTACTGCTCCAGTATTAGTATTACCAAAAGAAGGTATAAACTATCAAGTATATACAGATGCCTCAGGAACTGGTTTAGGTTGCGTACTAATGCAAGAAGGGAAGGTGATTGCATATGCTTCACGGTAGTTGAGGCCTCATAAAAGGAATTATCCAGTACACGATCTAGAACTTGCTGCGGTAATTTTTGCATTAAGATTATGGCGACATTATTTATATGGTGTTCAATGTTCCATTTTCACTGATCACCAAAGCCTGAAATACATATTCACTCAACGTGAATTGAATTGTCGCCAAAGAAGATGGCTTGAATTGTTAAGTGACTATGATGTAGAAATTCAATACCATCCAGGTAAAGCAAATGTGGTGGCAGATGCCCTTAGCCGTAGTGCAACTTTGTCAGCATTGATCACTACAAGTTCACTGATAGAAGAATTTCAAAAGATGGAAATTGTTCCTATTCAAAGTAATGTTATGAGCTCTATATTAACCAACATAAATGTAGAACCCACATTTCATAGGGATGTTTCCATCACTCAAACCAAAGATGAAGAATACTTAAAGTTTAAGATGGATATTGAAGGAGGACACCGTCATGATTTATAATTGCAAGGGTCAGTAATTTATCAGGATAATCGAATATGGGTTCCTAAGTCCATGCAACAAGAAGCACTGATTGAAGGACATAATTCTGGCTATCAAATACATCCTGAAAGTTCAAAAATGTATCAAGATCTGAAACGGTCTTTTTGGTGGCCAGGGATGAAAAGAAGTGTTGCATAATTTGTTGAAAAATGCCATGCTTGTAGTTTGGTCAAGGCAGAACATCAGAGACCTGGCGGATTACTTCAACCACTTGAAATACCTGAATGGAAATGGTTTGATATATCTATGAATTTTATAATTGGTTTACCTCGATCAAAATCTGGAGCTGATACAATTTGGGTAATTGTTGATAGATTAACTAAATCCGCTCACTTTATTCCTGTACGACAGACAGACTCAGTGGAGAAATTGGCCAAATTATACATCAAAGAAATAATCAGGTTACATGGGATTCCTAAATCGATAGTATCTGATAGAGACAGTCGGCTTACTTCAAAGTTTTGGCAAGCTGTCCATCAGGATCTAGGAACTACTCTGGCAATGGGTACTGCATTCCATCCACAAACGGATGGCCAGACAGAAAGAGTGAACCAAGTCTTAGAAGATCTACTCCGTTTATGTATGTTGGATTTTTCAGGATCCTGGGAAGATCATATTCCTTTAATAGAATTTGCATATAATAATAGTTTCCAATCCAGTATTAAAATGGCACCATATGAAGCGTTATATGGTAAAAAATGCTCAACTCCACTAGCTTGGTCCGAGACAGGAGGTACTCAATTATATGGTTCTGAGTTAGTGGAAGCAATAAACAAGAAAGTGAAACTCATCCAGCAAAGAATCAAAACAGCTCAAGACAGACAAAGTAAATATCATAACAATCGTCACCATCCTCTTGAGTTCAAAAAAGAACACTTAGTATATTTAAAAGTGAGCCCGATGAAGGGAATTTATCGTTTTGGAGTTTGCGGGAAACTCAGTCCAAGGTATGTTGGGCCTTTCAAGATCATGCAAAGGATTGGATCAGCAGCTTATAAGCTAGAACTGCCAGAAGACTTTGCTGCAGTTCACAATGTATTTCACGTATCATCGTTAAGGAAATGTCTTCGAGACCCTTCCCACCTAATCCAACTTCCAACAATAGAAATTCAATCAGATCTGTCATACACTGAAGAACCATTTAAAATTCTAGATCGTGATCAAAGAAAATTAAGGAACCATTCTATTTCAATGATAAAAGTCCAGTGGAAGAACCGGTCATGCAATGAAGCCACCTGGGAGAAAGAAGTGGATATGCAACTAAAATACCCAAGCTTTTTTAATCAAGGTAATTCCTCAACTCTAACTTATTTCAATTCACTCACTCTATATTTGCTTTATTTTTCTCAATTGAGTGATGTCGAGGACGACGTCGTTCTTAAGTGGGGGAGTCTGTAACAACCTAGGTTGTTACTTAGGTTAATTAAAACTAATCTAAGTTTTAATTGAGGTTCTAGTTCGCTAAATAAGTCAATAAGAATATATCTCTAAGACCTAGGTCAAACTAGGAGTCAAACGAATCAAATCTGAAATTCTAGAAAAAAATTCTAAACCCTAGAAATTAAATTTTTATTTAGACCTCAAATTGAAAATCTGACTTCATCATTGCATTCAAAACACCAAAATTAGCTAGGGATGAAGTTTTGAATGCATTTGGAAGTCGTTAATTTTAGACGAATATCTTAATATTATTTTAAATACTGTGAAAAATCAAGTAATTAAATTATCATCAAAACAAAAATATGATAGCACCATGGTATGCAGTACCTCTTAATTAATTAGGAAAGGCATATCTGAGTTTTATTTTTGTTACTTTTTTCTAAGCTAAATTAATAATTAAACAAGATTAAATATATATATATATAGGTTTTATATTAATTAAACGCGAAACGACGTTAAACCGCTGCCTTCCATCTTAATTCTGCGCGGTCTAAGCATAACGGCGATTCCGGACCGTTCGATCGATCGATCGAGCGGTCCCTGTGTTCTCTTCCCCGACGCTCTGCGCGTGGCAAGTCGAGGGCACGCGGCATCGTTCTCCCGCATGCAGATGTCGATCCACCGCCTGAAGCTCGTAATAAAGTCCTTAGTCGACTCCTCAATATCACATTTTCTCAATTTAGACCTAAGGAAAAGGATCGATATGCCTCTAACCCAGCGATCACTGTTGACCGTCGATCAGGTATTTTCTGATTCCCTCGTTTAATCTCGCATTGATAGTCGCTCACTTTTGAAAACCTATTCCGCAGGCTTGATTGTCATTTGATCGAATCTGATCGAACTAAATTAAGTTCGATCGATCGAAATAAAGGAATGTTATACAGTGAAAATCGTTACAACCAGATCGGGCCGAGACATGGTCGCCTAGGTTTAGAGTTTTTGATCGAATTAGGTCATCATAGGTCATCATAGGTCCTAGTTCAACCACCTATTGGAAGATCTCATCGGTATCTACCCAACGTTGTGCGGGCCTGGTCGAAACACCGCCGGGAAGACCGAATTATTTTGAGCCCTAAACCTCGGTCTCAGGCATTCCATCGGAGAAGACAAAGTATCGGGTCGAGCCGAGTCGACCCGGGCCCGACCCGCGTTTGTCGCGCGTGCGTCACGTCCTTCTGCCGCGGTACGCGCCCGTGGACCCCACGATCGATTCTCGGCGAATCACGCCTCGCCACGTGGCTCTCCCTGATTTCACTTCTGCCGCTCGAATTTCGTGGGTCCCGCCGTGAATCTAATTTGCAGCTATTAAATTAATAAATATATAATATATAATTGAAATTTTGATTATACAAATTCAATTAAATGATTAATTATGAAACTATAAACTTCCATAAGTTCTAAATTATCCATCTAAACATAGCAAAAGTATATACATTTGGAATCAAAAAAATGAGAGAAATATTCTGGAACTATTAATTTAACATTTGGACCTATATTTAGTATAGTGACATTTTAGGCATTTAATTAATTACCCAAAATATTCATTTCATTCAAATAATCATAACTTTGTACCCTTCAATCCAAATATACCCAATATGGGTCTTAAAATACTCACAAAAACCTAAAAAACTTTTTAATAGTGTTAACTTTGCTGTTTGGATTAGTATTTGACTAATGACATTTATGACCTAACCCTAATTAGCATAATTTGACCTAGAACTTCAAATGACCATAAGTTGACCATCTTAGATCCAAATTAGGTGATCCAAATGCCAATTTAGATCAGCAAAACCTAATCTACAGAGATCTATAAAAATATTTAGGATCTAACGGTTAGATTTGCTAATCATCCCTAATTACCCTAAAACTTGATTAGTGAATATTAGTAGATTTAATAATCCAAATTGGACAAATTAAGTTTCAGAAAACTCCTAGGACCTACTAGAACCTAACTGTAAGGTTGGATTAGTGATTAGGTGATTAATTTTACTAATCACTCACTAATCACCCTAAACCTTAATTAGGCCATAACTAAGCCAATTAAGGTCCAAATTGAACCCACTACCAAGCAATGGAATCAGTGGATCAATTGTGATTCATAGCCACTAATTTTAATCAATTTGGACATCAATTGGAGAAGTTAAGATTTTTGGCCCTTAATTAAAAATCCTTAATTACCCTTTAAACCCTATATTTTGTTTTGGCTATAACTTAGCCAATACACATCAGAATTTAATAATTTTAGGTTCTATGGAAACCTTAGGACACAACCTTTAATAAACTGACAGAAAAATTATATGTCATTAGGGTAAAATTACCAATATATCCTTATAGGTCAAATTCCTTAATTTGATCTTAAAAGGATTAATACTAAACCAAAATTTATGATCTTACTGTCTAAACTCATATTAGACAGTAAGAAATTATTCCACTTTATTAAAATTCAGAATTTAACCCTAAATTCATAAAGATGAGATTTAGACCCTTAAGTAGGGGCAAAATTACCATTTTGCCCAAAATTAGGGTTTAGCATTTTAAAACCCTAAAAGCACATTCTAATCATTTCAAACATAAATAAAGTGATTTAGGATAGAAATTAGATAAATTTAATCCTTAATTTGATTTTGATCAAGATCTCATTCTAAAGTCCTTAAGAAAATTCCTAAGTAAAATTTGAGTGCTTCCCTTCTTTAATCATTCCTAGATCTTTCCATAGATTTTATAATACTAATTATGATGTGTGTCATGAGTGATACTCTTAGTACTTAAGAGCTTTAATTCCTAAGACTAAGATTAGATCTTATGTTAGAATTCATCTAATGGGTAAAGTGGGTTACTCATTAAGGTGAAACCTTGATCTTACTAGTCTATTAGATTTTTCATAGTTTATTAATTGATTATTTGATCTTTTAATATTAGAATTAGGATTAGAGATCTATCCTGTTGAATATGATTTAATTCAATAGGATTTACTTTAACACTTAATCAGTGAGATGGGATTAAAATCTTAGTCCTTAAGATGACCTTGTGATTAAGAATTAAAATTCCTTGAAATTTGATTCTTAATCCTTTAAATCTTGATTTGACTACTCAAGATTTAGTTTGGGATTTATAAAATATTAACTTAGGACATTTGATTTATTCTTTTAACTTAATTAAGCGACATATGATTTATAAGTATTAGAACTTTACTAGTTTCTAACATTCCTTTAACTTGTAGGCTCATGATTCTAAGTTACAGACAGTATAGGAATTGCGAATTCTGAAACTTATGAAACTTAGAGTAGTTAGAACGTCTTAAATAGAAAACAAAGTGATATCACAACTGTTATTTAGTGTTATTCTATATTCATTAAAAATTGTATGATATACTTTCCTTTTTGCTTTGGATTTAATTATCTTTGGATACATTGCATTAAACATAGAATATTGAATGATCATTTCTATGTTGATTTTGATGGCATTTCATATTGTTAGAAGGTTATTTGGTTGAAAACAGTTTTATCGAACTTGAGGAGATATGTCTTTTTAGTCTGCCATATAGTATGACTTTACTTGAGGATGGTTTTGGGCTATGACTACTAACCTAGTGCCTGTAGGATAGTTGTTGGACTAGGACTACTTTCCTAGTGCCTATGGTTCTGGACTATGACTACTTTTCTAGTGCCTGCTGTTTTTGACTATGACTACTTTCCTAGTATATCTGGGACTACTTTTCCAGATACTAGTTGTTTCTGACTATGACTACTTTCCTAGTGATTCTGGGACTACTTTTCCAGATGTTTAGCTGTTACTTTTCAGATGGAATCTGGGACTACTTTTCCAGATGAGCATATGGACTTTACTGGTGGCAAGACTAAGTAGGATTATCTCCTAATTGTAGTTACTTTTCAGTTACCTCATTTGTGTTTCAGTTACTTTACAGTTGTCATTTCAGTTACCTTTTGGTTACTTTACAGTTTTGGCTAGCTCTTACCTTATAGTTCAGTACGCATTCAGTTACATTTTTCATTTTCTGCAGTTCTTACTTATCTTATAATTTAGTACGACTTCTGCTACATTTTTATTTTCTGCAGTTCTTACTTGTCTTATAGTTTAATACGACTTCTGCTACATTTTCATTTTCTGCAGTTCTTACTTGTCTTATAGTTCAGTATGCATCTGCTATATTTTCATTTTCTGTAGTTCCTTTGTACTCACAGCTTTGAACATTCATTTTTATTTTTCAGTAGTCACTTTTACATTTGGCATGTTAGGATGCTAGATCTTTACTCTCAGCTCCATACTTTCAGATTAATTATAAAAGTAGCATGTTTTATATTGATCATATACTTAGAAGTTTCATGGTGTCTAGTTGTAACAACTCAGGTTGTTACTTTGCTCAATTAAGACTAATCTAAGTTTTAATTAAGATTCTAAGTCACTAATCAAGTGATTTGGAATTCATCTTTGAAACCTAGGTCAAACCAAGAAGTCAACAAAGTCAAAACAAGAATTCTGGAAAATCCCAAAACCTGGAAATTTGACTTTTTATCTAGACCTCAGATTAAAAATCTGACTTCGCCATTGCGTTCAGAACACCCAAATTAGCTAAGGGTGAAATTTTGGAGGCATTTGGAAGTCGTTGATTTTTCGTCTAATATTTTAATATTATTTAAATACCCTAAATAATCAAATAATTAAATTCTCGTCGAAACAAAAATCCGAGTGTGCCGTTGCGTTCCTCACCCTTCAATTAGCTAAGGGTGATTTATTGGGAATTTTTGGGATTCATTTAATGGGTTAAAATTAATTAATTAAAACTGAATAATTTAATTTAAATATTATTATTTAAATATCGCAATTAACGGCACCGTCAAACTAAGCCTAACGCCGTTGGTCTCCGCAAACCATTACCGTCTCATCTGACGGTTCTTACGAGCCGTTCGATCAGAGGATCGAACGGTCCTCGTACGTCTTCCTCGCGACAGAACGGAAGACCTCCGCGTGTCTGGAGTGTAGCCGCGCGTCGCCGGATCGATCTCTCCACGCGTAAGTCACCGCTTCTTAGGATTGTTTAAGCTCTACCCTAGTTGATTCTGGCTATCGCGAGTCCTATTTCTCTTCCTAAACGTTTCTCTTAGGATTTTTCAAGATCCCGATTTCGACTCTCCCATTTTCTTCCTTCCCAAAGGTTTCAGCCGATCCTTTCAAGGTACTACCTCCTTCCCTGCTCTTATCCATGCCATGCCTTGTTGAATTTCGTCAATTATTGCATCTAATACTTAAGATTTTTGGATCGAAATCCTTCGATCCTTTGTCTTTCCGCCGCCAAAACCCTAGCATCGCGTGCGGCGGAAGACGAAGAGGCGCCCCAAAGTTTCGAACCGGGCTGGACCAGCCGGTTCGTTCCATCGGTGGACCGGCCACGTGTCACGTACCGTGTAACGCGTGCGGGTCCCGCATATGTTGCTGTCTAGTTCCCATTCGTCCACGTGTCATCCGCGTCACCCGTTGTTCAGTACAGCAGGTGCCAGTGGGGTCCACCTGTAATGCCTCCGCAAACCACGTCTTGCCACGTGGTCGTGGGACCCACCACCTTCTGTCGAGCCGTCTACATCCTGCAGACAGAAATCATATAAATAATAATTATATTATTATATTAATAACAGATATATATATATATGATATTCATAATATATACAGTAAATTAAATAATGATAATTAAATTGATTAATGCTTAAACTTTAAACAATCATAACTCAATAAATATATGTCCAAATTATACAAATAAATATATTAAATTAATCAGAAAAATATGAGGAATTTATTGATACCAAAATTTTTGCTGTAAGATCAATATTTTGCAAAGTGATTTTTCAATGATTAATTTAATTTAAATTAAGTGTCACAAACCTTATTTAGCTCATAACTTTGTACCCAATGATCCAATCATACCCAATATGGGTCTTAAAGTGATCAGAAAACCCTAAGGATTATTTAGGTAGTATTCATTTTGCTGTTTGGATTAGTAATTGCTTAATGACATTTAGGACCAAACCCTAATTAGATTAATTAACTCTAGAACTTCAATTGACCATAACTTGGTCAATTGAGCTCCAAATTTGATGATCCAAAAGTCCATTTAGATCATAAAATCTTAATTTTCTATAATATGTAAAAATATTTTAGATCTAATGGTTAGATTTGCTAATCACCCTTAATTTCTTTAAATCTTGATTAGTGAATATTAGCAAATCTAGTAACTCAAATTGAGAGATTTAAATTTCAGAGGACTCATAGAACCATTTAGAATCAATCTATAAGGTTGGATTATAGTTTGAGTGTTTAATTTTGTTAAACACTCACTAATCACCTTAAACCCTAATTAGGTCTTAACTTAGTCAAATTAAGTCCAAATTGAGTCTACCACATGTCATTATGATCAGTGTGCTATTTGTAATTCATAGCCACTGATTTTGCTTAATTTAGACACTAATTGGCAAAGTTAGAATTTTTGACCTATAATTAAGAATTCCTTAATTAACCCTTAAACCCTAGATCTTATATTGGCCATAACTTGGCCAATACTTATCAGATTTCAGCAAATTTAGGTTCTATGGGGAGCTTAGGCAGTAAAGAACAATAATCTAAAAGAAAATTTAACTTTCACTTAGCCAAATTTCTAAATTGCCCTTATGAGTCAAATTCACCAATTTGATCTCATATGGCTTAATAATTGCCCAAAATTAACTTAGTTGCTGTCAAATCTTATATTAGACAGTAAGAAACACTTTTCAAAAGAAAATTTCAGAAATTAAGCCCTAGATCAAAATTTGATCTTTTGAACCCTTAATTAAGGGCAAAATGGTCATTTTGCCCAAATTTAGGGTTTAGCCTTTTAAAGCCCTAAATTCAATTTCCAATCATTAAAATGATTTAGAACTGAAATTATTCAAATTTAAGTCTAAATTAGGTTTTTATTAAAATCTCAAAATATACTCTTTAAGAAAATTCCTAAGTCTTAAGAAGAGTTCTCTTTCCTTGATTATTCTTAGATCATACCTTAGGTCTTATAATATTAGTTAGGATGTGTGTCTTGAGAGATACTCTTAGTAATTAAGAGCCTTATTTCCTAAGATTAGGAATAGATCTTAAGTTAGAATTCATCTATTGAGTAAATTGGGTTACTCAATTAGCTGAAACCTTGAGTTTTCTAATTTCTAGATTTTCTTAGTTTATTAAATGATTATTTGATCTTTAAATTTTAGAACTAAGAATAGAAATCTATCCTAATGAATTTGATTTATCATTAGAATTTGCCTTAACCTAATCTGTGAGATTTGGGTTCTAAACCTTAGACCCTTAGTTATACCTTTAGATTAAGTAATTAGACCCCATCATCTGGAGTCTAATTCTTAAATCTATTCATCTTGATTTGGCTAATCAAGATGAGGTTGGGATGAATTAAATTACAAAACTAGGTCGATGATTTATTCATTTTAACTAAATAGTCATCTTTTGATTAAGATATAATTAGGACTTGGCCAGTCCTAATTATCTTCAACAAGTAGAATTCGTAATTCTAAGTTACAGAATGTGTAAGAATTGATGAATTCTGAAACTTATGTAACTTAGAGTAGATAGAACGAATAAAGTAGATAACAAAGGATTTCACCTGTGTTTTAGATAAAGTTTCTTGCACTTTGAATTTTTGATGCTTCGCATTCCTTGATTTTGAGCTTTATACCTTGAACATATATTATGTACTTAAGATATTTGATAAATATCTTATGTTAATTTGGAACATTATTCATAAGTAGCATTATGTTCGTTTCACAAGTGGTTTGTAAGGTGTAGCTTGATTAGTATACCTCTTCGATCAACCTGTTCGGGGTTGGCAACCTTTCGAGGGTTTAATGTCCGATAGTCTATACCAGGCCTAGTCCATGGATAGGATGGATAGACTCTTGCCCTACTGACTATATAGTCAGGATTTTGATATGGTTATACTAATTCAAGTACACTTACATTCAGTTCTGTCTTAGCTCATCAGGCTAAGAGTTTCAGTGATATTCAGTTCAGAGTTTCTTAGCTCATTAGGCTAAGAATTGCTGAGTTCATATTCAGTTCAGATGACTTATACAGTTACTATAGTTTCAGTTTGTAGTTACTATTTTACTAGCATATTCTGCATTTCAGCACTGTTTTACTTACAGCTTTCCTGCACGTGTTTTTATAGGATGCTAGTTTTATTTACTGTTTTCATATGCTCACATAGGATGTTAGTGTTTTCAGTTTTTACTGTTTAAATTTTGTATGTCACTTAGCATAATCCGTTTGAACATATGCATATTTAGGTTGTATTTTCTTACAGTTTTACTTTTCTTTTACTTACCTGTTTGTGTTGCAGTTGCTTGGAGGAGATTTGTATTACTTCCTATTTATTTAGTTATAAACTGTAGTTTATAACTATATACTGTTCTTTTGATACGCTTTCCTGCACCGATTATGCTTAGTTCTGTTTATATGGTGATATCTTCTTAATTTAATAAAATTGCTGCCCTAAAATGTACTTAGACTTATTGTCTAACCAGTTTTTCTTTTATTGGCTGGGGCCCTACCATTATGAAACTGATAATGGTAGATTCTGAGTTTGTTGGTTTAGCAGATCCAGTTGAGAGTTTGCCATTGGAGGAGGAGCCAGTTCCTGAAGATCCGTAGCTTTAGTTTTTCTTCCAGTGAGATTGAGAGTTTTCTTTCAGTTCTTTTAAACTCATTAAATGTTATAATAATACAGGATTTTATTTCTTTTTCAGTACTGTACTTATTCTGTATTATTGTATTTATACTGTATTGGATGGATGTTATGTTTTATGCTTCCGCACTCTGAGTTCATGTATGATCATTTAGTGATAGTATTTTTGGATTGAATAGCAAAGTCCTTATTTAAATTAGATTAGAATGTGTGTCTAATCCAATATTAAGTGGGGACCTTGTCATTTGGTGACCCCTCCACCGTAATCATGTTAACCTAAGGGTTAACAGGACCACGGCGGGGCAGGGCCGCCACACTAGTAGAGTTCTTTATGTATTACCTGATCTTTTCTGCAGCTTGGATTGAGGCATGTACTTACCTCACATCTTGTTAAGTTATAATAACTTTGTTATCTTTCCTTACTGCTTACTGCTCCTATGTTACTTAGTATTGTGATATCATTAAAATTTAATAATTTATAGCCTAAAATGTACTTAGACGTTTTGTCTAACTAGATTTTCTTTTGTTGGCTGGGGCCCTACCATTGTGAAATTGACAATGGTAGATTCTGAGCTGTTCGAAGTTGTGGGACCTTCTAGAGATCCGGTACAAGAGGAGGAGCATACAGGAAGAGATCAGTAATTTCTGCCTGATATTGTGAGGATATGAGAGACTTTACTCTTTTTGCTACATAAACTTTAACATCATTTTGTAATAATACAGGATCTAACTGCTTTACTTTTCATGTTTATGTATTCTGAGTTGTACAGTTTATATCTGGATTGTATGGATGTTACTCTTGTTTTTCTTCCGCACTCTGATAAATTATAGTTACTCATTTAAGTGATTGTTTCTGTTGTTACTCTTTGCTTATTAAGGCATATCCTCCCTTGACATTTGATTAAGAAGGTTCATTCCTTAATCTGAATGTTAAGTGAGGGTTTGCTAAGTGACGACCACCTCCTAATCCGGGTGATTTGGGGGTGGCCGCGACAGTCTCCCTCTACGTCGAATGACAAAATAATATTCTAAGCCAATTGAGGGCTTAATTATCCCTAATCATTAAAGTATATAACAATTACATAATTTACAATTAATCTTGTTAATCCTTGAATGTTGCATCACATTGAGACTAAATCCTTAAATATTTATTTAGACATTGTGCATAAATAAAACATTAAAATATTAGGAGTTTCATGTGGTGGATTAGTCTATACAATTATATTTTTGAGCTAAGGTAGGCTATGGAGAGAACAAGATACCACACATATCCTTGAGGGGGAGTGTGTCTTTTGGGAAACCCCACTACATATGGTTGAGCAGATGTGCCCAACTCCTTGCTTATTCTGTAATATGCCCGTAGAACAAACCTTTAAATAAGATAAATAATTTAATAATACATAAAACACAATCTTATTAATTGGGTGTAACTTTATACAATCTTTAACTGTGCTTTTCAGTGTACTTAGCCTTGGAACTAAGACTACTTTACTTATTTTAGCACTTTACTTTTTAACTTATAAATTTTCATATAGTGTATGTTTTACTTAGTCTTGTAGTTATAATTTTCTTACATTGTCTGACTTTTACTCAGCATATATCATGTTGAACATGTACATATTTCAATCATTTTCATATGCACATATGTATACATAGTTACTTGTATATGTTTTCTTTACTTAACTTGCTTTATGCAGGCTTGAGCCACTACTCCTATACATACACTTAATATTTTCCAGACTTTTCATAATTTTAGTATATCACCTTTATACTGCATTGTGCATTGAATATAGCATAATTTTAAATCATAATGTGATATCTCTTAACTAAATTAAAATAGTAACCTTAAAAGGTACCTTGACATCATAAGTCTTAACCACCTTTTTTCTTTTATTGGTTGTGTCATATCGTATTAAATATCAGATATAGTAGATCAGGAGCTTGGTGGTGATCTAGGCTGCGTGTTGGAGGTTGGACCTGAGGAGTAGCCCTGAAGACCTACTCTTATTATTTATGCTTTTTTTTACCAGTGAAGATGAGAGTTATTACATCTTTAAAATATTTTGTAATATTAATTTTATACTCTAGATGTTTTTGCTTTCTTTTCTGTGATGAATATTTTTTTTCCTTATTATGGATGGTTTGGATAATAAATATGTATGTATTTATATTCATTATACTTTTATTTTCGTTTACTTTCCTTATCGCATAAGATTCTTGGCCATGAAATACTTAATAGTAGGTTAGTTCCTACTAATTCAGTATTAAGTACTATAGTACCCCTTAGTCTTGGATTGGAATATATATAATCTAACCCTAGGGTATTATAGGTTTGGCTAACCCAAAAAGGTTATTTGGAAAAGGAGCTGAAGAGGTTCAGAGTTAATAACTTCACAAAATTTGTGAGTATACCTCTTACACCTCGCTTTCTTTGTTTATTGAGTTGTGCTATAAGACAGATTCAAAAAAGGATGAAAAGCACAAGGTGCCATATGCTAGTGCTGTAGGTAGCTTGAAGTATGCCATGATTTACACTATACTAAACTTGGCACAAGCAGCTATGGTGGTGAGCAGGTATATGCATAATCCATGGAATGATCACTGGCAAGTATTGATGAATATATTCCATTAGCAGAAAGGTATACCATGGAATGATCACTGGCAAGTAGTGATGAATATATTCCATTAGCAGAAAGGTATAATGGATGATGGTTTATAGTTTAGATGCAGTCATCGATAATAAATCTTTGTGTCGGATATATGGATTCTGACTAGGTTGAGGATTTGGATTGAAGGGGCCGCTCAATGACTGGATATGTGTTCTCTTTGTCAGGAGGTCCGGTTGGGTGGATATCTACACTACAATCTACAATTGCCCTGTCTACAATAGAAGTTGAATAGATGGCAATTACTGAGGCGTTCAAAGAAGCAATGTGAATGAAAGACTTACTACAATATTTTGGTGCAAAACAAGAGAAGATAGTAGTCTATTTGATAACCAAAATACTATATTTTTGGCTACCAATCCTTCTTGTCATGCTCACACAAAGCACATAGATGTGCGACGTCATTGACAGATATGCTTGCCAAAATGGAGATATTTCGTTGAAAAAGAATCATACAAAAGACAATCAAGCGGATATGCTTGCCAAAATGCTTATTATTCAAGAGTTCACTCATTGCAAGAATCTGATGAACATGTAAAAGCAACAATATCCTTTTCATTATGGATGAACAACGTACAGCTTGATTCATTTGGGAGATGGATATGTAAGCAACCAAGTTGGTTCAACTGCCATGCTAGAGAACATATTCGGTGTCAGCTCACATATGGCTCATATGAGATATGAGATGAAGAATTATTGATTTGAAAGGAGGTTGATGAGGATTTGAATTACCCAAAGATAAGGGCCAGGGTGCTCGGGCACTCCCATGTGTCCCATTGACAGAGCGCCAGGCGCCCAGGCACGGCTTGGCGGGTATGGTAGGCCCGATTTCTAGGGCATTTAAATATATTTGTAACTCGTTTTTAGGGTAACCATTCGAAAAACTCTGTTTGTATTCTTGTGATGGCTCAAAGCCTGTAGAAAATCTCCATTGTTGGAGTTTGGAAAGGGTTTGTGAAATCCTAACTTGTATTCTTCATACGGTATAGTGAAAGTTCTCGTTCTCTCTCCCCGCTGAAGTAGTTTTCACTGAACCACGTAAATCATTGTGTTTTGCTTGTGTTTGGATTCTTTGTGTGCTTTTCTTATTTTTGTTGTTGTTTGGATTTTCCAGATCTCGTGCGATGTCTTCGATCCTAATAATTAATAAACTATTTGTGAATGTGATTTCAAATGCCCAAAACTTGGTTTTAAATTAGAGCACTTTAAAATTGTTCTCATGTTGATGCAACTAGATAACTTTCATGGCCAAAAAAAAATTCTTAAACTTTAATTCTTGACAGAAAAAAAAAAAAATATTGTGAATGGTGTTGTGGCTTGTGGTTAGAGTCCTATAAATTAAACTCATGACAAATTAAAAATTCAAATCTCACCCACCAAGCTCAACTGTTTTGAAAAAAAAAACGTACCGTACTTCCCGGGTGCAGCAATGCCATAGAACATGACATTGTACGTATGATCAATTACAATTTGAATGTCTAATTTTTTCTCCAGCTCGGCAGCTTCTTGTGCTAGTTTGGTATTGAAATAACGGGCTGCTCCATTAATGGGCTCATAGCAAAAACCTTCACCAAATAATGTTCTCACAATGGGCAAACAGCCAAGTGTTCCTAACTCAATTATGACAAATCTCTTTGGACCGCATGCATGAATTTCTTCAACGTAGTTTGACAGTTGAGAAATTAAGTAGTCAGCATATTCCTGAGCACTGAGCTTCTTCGATTGGTTTAAAACATCATAGTAATTCTGTATGAGGTCGCTTGTGCCAGAACTGATAACCACCAGGGCATTCTCTAAGGTTTCCTCAGCTTTGATCGTTCCAAAGAGGATACTTAGAATATTTTTGTATAGAGATAAAGCCTCGATTTGTTTGTTGAATGGTAGCACATTCTGCATTTTTGTTAAATTTGGAGATTGATGCGCATCTTAAATATTTATATAATGCAATTGTATAATATGGTTTACAACTTAATGCAATTGTATAAAAGGTGATTAATAAGTTGCCTGAGAAGCGCCTGTTGTTGCATCAAATCCAGAACCAGCAGAGGCAAAGCTAACACCTTTTTTGAGCTGTTCTGGAGTAAGTTTTTTTAGGTCAAAGAATGCTGTGATGGAGTTTGATATCCCAAGTATTTCAGCTGTGACAAAGTAGTAAAGAGAAACAACAGTCTTGTAAATATCCCAGAAAGAAAAAAAAAGACATAAATAAAGACTGAAAAGCAAAGCATAAGTAAGCAAAATCGAAAGTATTAAGACATAAATAAAGAGAAACAAGAGTCTTGTAAATCTTTGAGCTCTAGACTCCAAAGAGAACAAGGGATCGAGCTATGAAGGACACTTCTAGCGACAATAGCAAAAACCACAGCAAAGCAATCAGACGAACAGTACAATCGAGCTATGAATGCCAAAAAAAATTAAATACCAAACGCAAATAACCCACTCCCTCAGCTTCCAATTACAATCAAGATCATAGATGGGATATAATCCAATCAGATGCCTAATAGTAAAGGACCAAACCACAACCCAAATATTACAGTCAAAGCCAATAACATCAGAATTAATACGACTGAAACAGTAAATAGGGTTTAAGCCATGAAGCAAGGAGAATAAACTCGAGCTCCCCAATCTGAAGAGCAGGACCAGGGACGGCCTGGTTCAGGAAGGCCTATCCAGGTTAAAGAGGAAAGTGTAAATGCCGTAGTAAATAGGCTTAATCCTCAAGTTATTCCAAATACCAGCATCCATCCAACGAAAGAATAAGATAAAAAACTTAGAATATCTATAGATATATCAAACTGGAAAGTCGCTCTCTTATAGGGTTGGCTGAAGGCAATTCAAAGGCGATTTAGGGCTTCCCCTACGGCGCGGCTAGTGGGCAGCCTCTTCAGCGCTCGAGTCCCGTCCGCTTCCCTCTCGCATTTTCCTGGTGACATCTTCTCTTTATGATCTTTTGTCCCTTCTTAGTTCTCTGTCTTTTGTTGTGCACCTTAATTTTTTGTGTGATGTCTTTTATACTGTTTTAATGGTGAGGTCTTTCAATGATGTTGTGGGCTATTCAAGCTCAGATATCCTCAAACCCATCTCCTCTTATAATGGGTCCCGACTATTTTTTTCACTAACAATGAGATTCATCGAATATCGTCTATGTATGAATTTACGTTGGTTGGCTTAATGGAACAAAACCTAATTTTAATCTCATTATGAGCTTCATTAGTCTGTTAAAACTAGCGAGCTCTGTCTCTCGTAGCTCAATCGATTCCAAACGTGTTCTCTTTAAACGTTCTTCTGATATTGATTGGTAGGTTTTTTCGAAAGGCGCTTATGATATTAATGGGCACACTCTAAGATTTTGCAAGTGGGATCCTCGTATAGATGTTTCTGCTGAGATTCATATCATCTGAGTTTGGATCTACCTCCCAGGGCTCATGCTTCAATATATATTGAAAGGTATGATATTTAACATTGTCCGTGCTATTGAAAAACCGTTACAACTTGACAGGAACACTGCTACTTTTATAAATCTAGCTGCTTCTCATATTTTATTAGAGATTGATATCAACAAACCTAAAACTGAAAAAAATTTGGTTGGGTACTCCTAACAGAGGTTATTTCCAAAAACATTTATTATGAAAACCTTCCTAAATACTGTTGTAACAACCCGAAAATTGTTAAGCCTTATTTATCAAACAAATCAGCTTTTAATCATCTCTAATTATCCCCATACGAAATTTTGAGCAAATCCTAAAAATTTGAAGTGATTCAAAGCTCAATTAAAAATTCTAATTATTTTAATATATTTATCCAATTAGAAAATTTTGATAATTATTTTGATTTCCAAATCAAAATCGGAGTTCACCATTGAACTCACCATCCCCAAATTAACCAGGAGTGAATTTTTTAAATTTTTCGGAGCCCGTTTAATAGCCTAATTCTAATTATTAAAATATATTAATAAATAAATAATTCATTAATTAAATGGTGAGGCCCGCCACCTGTTATCAAGCCAGACCATTAAGGTATCATCCCCCATGAGAGAGCTGTAGAATGGCTTTGATTGCCACCCATTCAGCCAATTGAAGAGCACTCTGCAAGCTTATCATTTATCTCCAATTTAAGCCCACATCATCTCCTCTCTTTATCAAGACACATCTTGATCTCTCCTGTTGGCATTTTCGAGCAAGGAAGCTTTGTCCTGAACACTAGCAAGAACCTCTTGAAGAAATTTAAGGTAACCCTCCTTCTCCCATTGATTTGATCCATTAATGGCTTTGTTACATTTCGTATATCTATTGCTTATCATTAAGAATCTCCATTCAAACAATCGAGCTCAAATGAGCTCGATCCGAGTCCATTCTTGAAAAAAGATAAATAGTACTTGATAGATAAAATCACGATTTTCCTTTGTATACCCGAAGCTAAGACATCAACTTTAGTGACGTTAGAGTGGTCTAATCGTGTCGATTTAGGTACCAATCTAAAGGTCTCGAAAAGGCCTTCCGATCGGTATATGGCATGACCCGTGAGGTGCCCTAGATCGAAAAAATTTTGATGCCTTGGAGGACTTTTCAGCATACGTACGATCAGGCTAGCTCGCGGGGCATCGAAGCATGTCGTAGCACCCGGCTCTCAGGTTAGTGGCGTCGTAGTGCACCGTAGCGCCCGGCTATAAGGACGGGGGCACCGTAGTGCGCTACCGTGCCTAATCTTACATAACTTCACAATTTATGCAATCTACCCACTCCAAAACTAAAATAACATAAAAATATACTAAAATAATAACTAATCATATTGATTTGGTAGGAACATGCAATATAAATATGAATTTATTACTTATGATGATTGGATCATATAAATATGAATTTTGTATGGCATTCCCTTATGAACTAACAAAAATCATATATATTGAATGAATGTATTATTATTTCCTAGAACTTAGGATAGCATAGTTAAATTAAATTGATGCTTAGGTGGACCTTAAAATATTGTATTAGAGGGCATTAAGTAAGGATAAATTCATTATATTGTTTGAAGTAAATCTCTAATCTTATTAGTGAAGATTAAGAGCTTAAAATATTGAACATTATATTTGAACCTTGTAATCAAATCCAAACTTATTATGGATAATTAGAATAGGATAAAACCTTCATTCAAAGTTCATTAGATTCAAAAATGGAACCTTGAGACTTTAAGTAATCAACATGTTAGGTCATATTTAGAATCATAAGATGTAGAAAATAAACTCCATCATCTTAGTCATACAAAATTTTATTAAGTAACAATTGAGAAGAGAGCTTTAGAACTTAGTCATGCATTAGCCATGGGATTCCCAAAATTTTAAATTGAAAGGCTAATAGTAAACTCTCCATATAAGGAATCATTAGTATAAATACCCAAGAGAATAAGAAATATCTAAGCCTTAGAATTTGCTAAATAGATTTGCAGTTAATATTAAACTATAAAGAAAGCTTAAGGCTAAGCTATCGAGAAGAGTATTGGAATGAAGTAAACTTAAAATACAATACAAATGTATCATAATTTGAGAATTATGGTAACTTAGAGTTAGCAATAGTAAGATTGTACTTAGCTAAAATAAATAAATTATAGATAATTTGGATTGTGAAATACCCAATCTATTAATTTCCTAAACTTACATATAGCAATGAAAATTGAATTATTATCAACCTAAAGTGAATAAAATTATTCAATAAACATAAATTTTATCTCATAATTAAAATAACTAAATTTATAGAATTATTTTGTCACTACATGAAAGTTTAATTAAATTACTACTTTCTAAAAATAATTCTTTATACTATTATTATTATATCAATTAACTTAGAGATCTCTCATATCTAAGTTAATTGAAAGGATGCATTAGTCCCAAACATAAAGATAAATAGAAAATAACGAATATCATGTGGTTTATAATTAAATTTATAAATTTTTAAAATGCTGCAATGCATTAAGATCAATCCTTGAATCATACATTAAGATTTTGAGTATATAATTAATATTTAAAATTACTTCAAAGGAGTTTTTATTTAATGGTATATAGTACATATGTCACTTTGCCTGGGCAGACTATTTGAGTATCACGAGACCACATAATTTCTATGAGAGGGAATGTGTGTATTTACAGTTGACCCACTTACTTTAGTTGAGTAGATGTACTCAACTCCTCACATGTTCAATGCCTACAAAATCAAATATAAAATAAATAAATCATAAATTGTATTTCTCACAATCTTATTGATTGTAAATAATTATTATAGTCTTATAATTGTATTTACTCGTTCTTTTAGACTAAAATTGCTTATTTGTTGATTTATAGCTTTTTATATTTCAGCTTTCCTTAACGTTTGATGTAGTGTAGTTTTCTTAAATTGTAAATTATTTAATTATCTACAATGTCCTTTAAATTAGCATATGAATTAATTGGGCATATTCATATTTCCTTTATTTTATGCATTTTTCACAAATACTTTGTTAACTGATTTGATGCATGGATAAAATAATCATTTAAACTATGTAAGCCTTTCTGTAGCGCCCCACCCCGTCGCCGTGCGCAAAAGACAAGTAGTAAATCAGATCGGCGACGGAGCGGTGCGCTACTCAGGATGACGAGAACAAGCAGCTGTGATTTTTGCTCTCAAAATCTAGCGTCATTGTCTATATGGCGTCCAGTGTTCCATATTCACCGATCATCAGAGCTTGAAATACATCTTCACCCAGCGTGAGTTGAATTGCTGACAGCGAAGATGGCTCGAGTTAATAAGCGATTATGACTTAATCATCCAATATCATCCAAGAAAAGCAAACGTCGTAGCAGATGCACTCAGTCGTCATGCTACCCTATCTTCTATGATACTATCAAGCCCACTAGAAGAAGAATTCCGATAGTTCAAAATCAGACCAGCGCACGGTGCTATGCTAAGCACTATAATATCCATGAGTTCAGTTGAACCTACATTTTACCGTGATGTCTCTATATCACAAACCAAGGATGAAGATTATCTGAAGTTTAAAGTGGACATCGAAAGTGGTCGTCGCTTCGATCTTCAACTTCGAGGTAGTGTGATATATCAGGAGGATCGTTTATGGATTCCCAAATATATGCATCAAGAGATTCTAGTAGAATGCCACAATTCTGGTTATCAAGTACATCCTGGTAGTACCAATATATACTAAGATCTGAAGAAATCATTCTGGTGGCCTGAAATAAAGAAAAGTGTGGTAGATTTTGTAGCAAAATGTCACGCTTGTAATGCCTGGAGGACTCCTTCATCCTCTAGCAATTCCTGAGTGGAAGTGGTTTAACATTCCTTTCGTATGGATTTTATTGTGGGATTACCTAAAGCAAGATCCAGTGCCGATTCAATATGGGTCATTATCGATCGATTAACCAAATCAGCACACTTTATCCCTATGTGTCAAAATAATTCTGTGGAGAAACTAACAAAGTTGTATATCAGGGAAATTGTCAGACCTCTTGGAATTCCAAGATCTATCGTGTCTGATCGAGATAGCTGCTTCACTTTTAAATTTTGGCAAGCAGTGAATCAAAACTTAGGAACTACTCTAGCCATGAGTACCTCTTTTCACCCTCAGACTGATGGTCAAACAGAAAGAGTTAATCAAGTCTTAGAAAATCTTCTTCGCCTCTGCATACTGGATTTTGGAGGGTTCTGGGAGGATCATATCCCTCTTGTAGAATTCGCATACAATAACAGTTTTCAGGCGAGTATTGTCATGGCTCCATATGAAGCTCTGTATGGCAGGAAATGCAATACTCCATTAGCATGGTCTGAAACTGGCAGTGTCCAGTTCAGATCTAGTGGAAGAAATAAATCGTAAGATTCAACTAATCCAACAAAGGATCAAAGCAGCTCAAGATCGCCAGAGTAAATATCACGATGCTCATCATCGTTCCCTGGATCTTGATGTGAGAAATTTTGTGTATCTTAAAGTCAATCCGATAAAAGGCATGTATCGCTTTGGTATAGCCAGGAAGCTAAGCCCCCGCTACGTCGGACCATTTGAAATATTAGAAAAGATCGGTTCTGCAGCTTATCGATTAAAGCTTCCTAAATATTTCTCTGCAGTCCACAATATTTTCCATATTTCATCTCTGCGGAAATGTCTTCGTAACCCATCTTACTTAATCCAACTTCCGGCGATATCTCTCTAACCAGATCTTTCTTATGTGGAAGAGCCAATTAAGATATTAGCGCATGATCAAAAGCAGCTGAGAAATCGCTCAATCCCAATGGTAAAGATTCAGTGGAGGAATCACTCTTTAGAAGAATCTACTTGGGAGAAAGAGGCGGGCATGAGGACGAAGTATCCCAGTCTCTTTGAAACTCCAGGTACCCCTTAATTTTTAGAGTTTTAAATATGTTCTTCAATTTCTTCATGTTTATCTTCTCTCTTGGGATGATGTCGAGAACGACATCGTTCTTTAGTAGGAAAGTCTGTAACAACCCTAGGTTGTTACCCTACTAAATTACAATTTAGATAACCATTATTTTAGACTCAATTGCCTTAGAATATCAAATGAGGCTTATCCTGAAAATTTAAAGTCCATTGGACTTCTCTAAGTCCAAAATGATATTTTGATTAGTTTAAATGCCCTAGTCTAGACCCAAAATATGTTGATCTCAAAATTAAACTCTGATTGTATTTTTGAATTCCTCACCCCAAAATAGCTAAGGATGAAAGTTTGGTGCAATTTGGAAATCAATTGGACCATAATTCAATTTAAATTAAAATGGTCCAATTGCACTTAAGGGTTTCTAACATTTTATAATTGCATAAATACCCATTAAACTGAATTAACAGTCGGGATCCACTGTGCAGACCGCGGGTGATTCGCTGCGGAGCCCGGGTCGCGCTACAGCAGCATCCCACAGATCTAGTCATCGCGCCTTCTTAATCCGACGGCTAAGGTTAGATCCCATGGAGCCGCAGATCAACCATTGGATCTACCCGACCAATCCAACGGCCCGGATCACCCCTGCGATCGGTCGTTAGGATCCGGGCAATCCGAGCTATTCTGCCATCTGATCGATGGATCAGATGGTATCCGAAGGTCCTGGCACTGTGGACCTTCGTCTTCACCACGCCCATGCTCGACAGGGAAAAATCCCTGTACTGCCAGCTACCCATCCGGTCTGCCACTCATGCCTCTAACTCAGCAGGGCCATTAGGAACCTCCCAGGAATGGTTAGAGACCCCATTCGGGCCTCGTGACCCAGCCGAACTGGAATTGGAAATTCGAGAGCTTGGCCATGGCCTGACCTCTCGGGATCTCTCCAGCCTGAGCCAGCCCTCTAGAAGCTTCCCAACCCTCGGCCGAGGATATAAATAGCTCTATCCCCGCTTCAATTGACCTTTGCTAATCAATTGAAGCCTCGGTACCTTCCGCAATTACTGAAATCTCGAGCTTGCGTAGGCGATCCCCAGGCGTCCCCGACGTGCGTACCGCTGATAGGAGAGTCTCCTGGTATTCATGAACTCTTAGAGGAGGCTCAGCAAACACAGCATTGGCCCCTGCATTGTCTGCGAGCTCTCCTGAGAATCCAGGTACTCCACTTACCGAGTACGAGCCAATGAGGCTCGAACTTCTCCATTTTGATTCGTGTAGCTTCATATTGTCAAGCCAAACCTAATGCTATCATAATTGAGTCGTGAGAATCGATCGGGTGGGGCTAAGCCCCTTGAGGATCATCTCGGTCGAGTAAGGACCCGGCGATCCAGACCATCCCAAACCCTCAGACCAGAGGGCTTCGATCCGCCTCACCTCCCTGATGGTATAGGGACTGAGCTCAGGATCTGGCGTGGTCTCTGTGAGAATAATTGCCTCCCCACAGTAGCTCCATTTGAGGATCCCTTGGGTGAGTAAGGTCCGGCCGATCCAGACCGTCTCATAGAGGGCTTCGAGTCCCGTTCGGTGCGTTTGACCACGGTGATCAAGAAGGGATGAATTGCTGGTCGTGCCGTGGTTGGGGTGCACTGGATTTAGCCGATTAGGGTTTACCTAATCGGGTGAATCCGTTAGGATGAAGAGTGGGGACGAAGACCTTGTGCGGGTCGGGTCATCCCGTGACCCGCGCGGTGCTACAGTCCCGGGTCTTCGGGCCCCGGTCGGCCCGCGCGGTTCGGCTAATGGGCCGGGCCCATTTAATTAATATCCGATTAATTGGAATTATTTTCCTTAAGGAAAACAATCCAATTAATCAAATCATATGAAAAATTAATTAGAAAAATATATAATGTATTAATTGAATAACTTTCAATCCACTAGTTCAAACCCTATTATATTATATATGAAATTGATCAAAAAATGATTAGAGATCTAAATATAAAATAAAATTTCAGATTTAATGGTTAAATTTTCCATTATTGCCTAATTACAATATAACTTAATTTAGGTGATTTAGTAATTATACTTAACCAAATTGCATGTTTAGGGTGCCATTAGTTTACTTATGATGAGTATAATGCATGTACTAGGTGAATTATTTTTCTGAGTTCTATATTTCAAATTATGCCCTAATTTTATTAAATCATAATTAGTGAAAATTAAGGTTTATACATATTGGATCTTAGCAAACTTAGGCCCTGATTAATTGTATTATTAAGAAGGACATATGTGCAAAATTACAAACAATTTTGATGGCTAGATTTATAATTTAGTGCTAATCCATTTGAATGGATTTAGGATTTGATTAGCACTAATTATTTTTTATTTTTATGAGCTTTTCTATTATTAGAAACTATACATATTGATCCATAATGCATAACTTGAATAGGGAAAAAATTAGAGATCTTAACTTCCTTAATTAACTTAAGAAGTCTTAAGACTTTGATCAAGCTATTAAGACTTGATCTAGGTCTAAGATTGTCACCAATAACACACTCTTAACTCACTAATTTGACATTGATCATTAATCAAGCACATGATCTTAATTGAATAAGAATAGGAGTCAAACCCTAATCTACTTAATTAAGGTCCAAATCCTTAAAAACCTTAACTAAAGCGATTTGATTATAAGATAATTAACTTGACATCTCTCCAATAATACATCTGATTTTATATTGACCTTAAACATTTGAATTAGACATGATAAAGTTATGAATAAAGCCATATGATTGCTTAATTTGAATCAAATCTTTAGATCCTGGATTTTCTCCTAAATAAGACCATTAGCATAAGAAGATTAATAAAATCATATTGATTGAATAAGTTATCTAAAACTATAATAGCACCCTTAATTTAAATTCCATAATCTTAGATTAAATTGTGATCAGATGACTTAATCATCTGATCTGATCATTCTAAACTTAACTATGAAATAGAACTTAAAATGCTAATATCAGAATTTAGAATGGGAAATCTTAAGCATCTTTTCATAAGATCGCCTTAAAATATTTAAAAGACCTAAATTACATATACTTTGAGGTAGGAGAACTTGTATGACTCATTGAGGTAGATGCTTAGATGATCCTTTAACTTTATAATTGATCTTAATCTCTCATGGTAGAAATCACTTAAGACCTTAGAATGATACTTCTTCTTGTGGTATAATCCATGTTGAGTGATCCTTGATCATATTTTAGTGAAGCTTTGTATAGGACTTACCTATCTAGTATAGTTCTTTATAGTCTTGATCATTCATTAATTTATTAAGTAGACTTGTTTGAACCCTGATTATTGGACGGTGTAATATAGTATACACATATTACTGGTTCTCCAGTAGTATTTGAGATTGGTTGGTTCACTCTAATGGGGACTTATGAGCAGGTGCTATCCCACAGGATTAGATGAATACAGTCCCATTAGAATAAATCATTCAAACCTAAGAGTGTAGTGAATGGGTATTCATTCCTTAGTTTGATTGAAATACAAATTGCCAATGGCGCAATGCCTCATAGCGAAGACCGCTTCAATAGGTGTGGCTCAAATAAACTAAGTAGTGAGATTCACCTTCTTTAAGACACTAAGTATGGTGGTGAGTAAGTGTTGAGAATCACTTTTCTCACAAATATGCTGAATATGTGTATACGATCATCCTATTTAGTGATCTTTAATTAAATCTACAACTTTAACCAATTATTGTTCTAGAAGCTAGGGAACAGAATTCTTTTAGCAGGATTCTGCATAGTGGAGACTTAGAATTCATTATCTGCATACCAAGTTTTCATGGATTTCTGGATTTTACCTATATAGTATAAGCATGGGCATAAGCATAAGCATGAGCTTGAAGCATCATCTTCACAGTGACACATGAGTATTATTAGCGAATTATGGGTTACAGAATGTTACATACATAGATTGGGGAGTTTCATGGTGCATTTGTGTCACCGTACTATCTTCCCAACTAGGTGTATGTGTACATTAGACCGCACTACTCATAACCTTTCAGTGATAGTTCTGTTACATATCCGTGATATACCATACTCTGGCATATTTGGTACACCTTTATAGTGACATATAGTACATCATTTGACATTCCTTTCATATCGATTTCTGAGTATTTAATGTTTTCATTTACTTCAGTATTTAACTTTTGATGCAGTTTTACTCTGTTTAGTCTTTACAGTTACAATTACTTACAATTTTTCTTAGCTTATCTTCAATTTTCTTTACTTTACTATCTACTGCTTTTACTTTAGTATTGCATAATTAGTGCGATGTGTTAGACTTCTTGTCTAACACGAGGTACTTTTGGGATCTAGCAATTTGCTAGATCCCGAGCAGCTTGTGGAGACAGGACAGGAGGACTTGCAGGAGATCCAGGACGAGTACGTGGAGCCATAGAGGATATGTCTGCCTCCCTTTTACTTTTTGCTTTATTTCAGTAGACTTTACTATTCTTATTCTAAATCAGTCTATAATAACTCTGGATGTACTTTTCTTTTCTTTTCTGAAATGAATGTTTTACATATAGCTCTGTGGTGAATGTATTCTGGATGATATGCTTTTAGCTTCCACAGTCTGTCATGCTACTATACTTAGTACTATTATGTGATTAGCATACTGGAAATGCTAATATACTGATAATATATATTGGATCCTCACTTGCTTCCTTAAATCTAATATATGTATTAGCCGAATACATAAGATAAGTATTCTACTCTTATCTTAAGTATTGGCTCTCAATCCTACTCTCTAGGTTCGAGTCAGCAGCCTTCAGATTGGCTCAGTCTTCTAGCCCATTTGGGAAGATGAGTGTTGCTTGTTCTCGTCATCCCGAGTAGTGCACCGCTCCGTCGCCGATCTGATTTACTACTTGTCTTTTGCGCACGGCGACGGGGTGGGGCGCTACACTTTCTTACCTCATAACCATTAGTAGTTGTTTTATTCATTTCATGCCAAATGATCCTCTTATAAGAAAATTATAAATGGCTAGCATGATGTCTGCTTAATTAAACAATAAATTTAATTACCTTAATTTGTACTTAGACTTTATAAGTCTAATCAAGTTTTTTTTTATGGTTGTGTCCTACCGTATAATAAACCAAATACGTGTGATTGGGAGAATGGAGCAGACTTGGTGCCTAAAGGAGAGCCTGAGTTGTAGCCATGTTCTAAAGACTCTTTTTACTCATCTTTTACATTTTGCTTATGTGAGGATGAGTGATATATTTATTCAATTTGTAATAATAACTTTTGCGTGATGTTTTGACTATTCTTTCATGTTGTATGTTCTCTTATTATGAATAATGGATGTTTAATTAGAAAGTTTTGAATTTGCTTCTACCAATAGATCCATATATATTTAAAGTTAATACTTAATAGTTAGTTATAATACTCTAATCTAGCATTAAGTACTACTGTAACACCCATTATTAGATTAATAAATAAAATCTAATAACAGGACATTACAGTTGGTATCAAAAGTTTTGACATAGGTCATGACAGTGAGAATTATATTCATCATCTTCCTTCTTCGACTACTTCTTTGCATATTTAGAAAGTGATTATAATGCTTCTTCTATTTTGATTGTTAACACTAATGTTGCCAGTTCTGGGAAACATAATAATGCTTCTATTGAAAATTCTAAGGCTAGTGCTGATATATTATCCAACTTTATGGGCCAGATTCCAATAACTGATATATAAACTGCTTGTGTTGAAAACTTTGAGGTTAATGTTGCTCATTCTAGGGAACATAATAATTCTTGCGTTGAAAATTCTGAGGCTAATGCTAATATATTAACCAATTCTATGGGCCAGGATCCGAGAACTCATATAAAAATTGTTGTCTCTCCCCTTGTGTTGTCAATTCTGGGGAACTTTTAACTTGCCATGTTGCATTTGATATTGGTATCTTAATTTTCAATCATGTTGCTATAGATGATGTAATTAATTGCTTTACTAAATTTGATGTTGGTCTTATTATAAATTATACTATTGAACTTGATAATTTTGTTGGAAAAAAGTTTATTGATAATGATGTTGTTTCCATGGATGATTCTAAAACAATTTTAACATTAGTAAGGATGATTTTAATGGTTTTCATGTTAGTAAAAAGATCAATGTTCCATCTTCTATTGATCCTACTAATAACATTGCTATTATTATTACGATTAAAGACAATATCAATAATATGTCTAGCATTGAAAATATTGTAGATACTTCCAATATGGTTCATAATGTAGACTTTTCTCATAATGTTTATATTGGTAATATTATAGATTGCTTGACTGAATATGTTACTAGTTTATCATGGATTGTGATTTAGGTATTGAACTTGATTCTGGTGCTGATAATGATGAAATTGTTGTAATTATTTCTAATCTACAACTTAATGATGAGGTTCGTCAAATTATTGTTTCTATTATAGGGGTTTCTGATCCTAATGAGGTTCCGAGCTTGGCTAATTTTGAGCTTTTTAATGTTATCGCTAATGTGGAAAGTGTGGATAATGCAAATTTTATTGAGAACTTGAGTAATGTCGTGATTGATGCTACAATTTATACCACCTCTCATGTCTCAAGTGTAGAACATATTATTTTAAATAACTTGGTTGTTCACAAAAATTCAGCTACTGTAATATTTGGTGAATTACTTTCTACGGATTCTGATCCTTTGGTTATTTTTAATTGTGACACTTCTCACCATAATTTGCAGGTCCCTACTTATAATCATGATTTGTAGATTCCTACATCTGTATCAGGCCATCACCGACCATGCTTGAAAGGCTCCTCACTGAATTCTATCAGAGGTGGTTCTCCTCAATCTCCATCATCGGAAATGCCAATTTTTGGTACTCTGGACCCATCTCTTCTTCTTAAAATTGTTACCCCTATCAAAAATGTTTCCATGGTCATATCTTCCAATAAATTCAATCCTTTAATTGATTTAAATAAAGACTCCTTTCCCAAGATCAAAACTATGAAAATTAGTCATTTATCCAATTATGTTACTAAATCTATTATTATTGATCAGAATACTCACTCTAGGTATTCTAGTGATAATTTATAAATATTATGTGTTGGAACATTAGAGGTGTGGGTAACATCTCCTCGAAGAACAAACTTAAGCATATTAATAAAGATAATAAAATCAATATTCTTTCTATGTTTGAACCCAAATTATGCTCCGCTGATTGTATTAAAATTCAAAAGCACATTAATTTTGATAATAGTGTTGCCCTTTCTAATAACGGAATCTGGTTATTTTGGTCTAATAATTGGAAAATTGATGTTATATCTCAATGTGATCATGCTTCCCATATTCAATTTCAAGATGCTCATCTTAATTTCTTTATTACCTTTATCCATTCTATTTATACTAGAACTAGCAGAGATCCCTCCTGTGGGACTTTCTTAAGACTTGTAGCCCTTCCAACCTTCCTTGGCTGGTCGGGGGGACTTCAATTCCATCCTTCATCAAAATGAATATAAAAGTTATAATCATAATCATTCTATATTCACCTATGACTTCAATGAATCTGTTATTGATTATAGTTTGGATGATTTCAATTACACTGGCTCTCCCTTTACTTGGTCGAATGACAGAAAATTTGATCGCCTCGACATATTCCTCATTAATAATGCTTGGTGTAACTTTTCCCTTCTATTAAAAATTTTTCTCTCAACTCCACTATCTCTTATCACAAACATATCATCATTTCTTTTGAAGTTAACCCTTCTTTCACAAATAAGAGCTTCAAATTTAACTTTTTTAACCTGCTAACAAAGATTGTGAAACTATTATTAGAGAGGCTTGGGAACAGCCTTATGCTATTTTTGGACTCCCTAGATTAGTTGAAAAATTCAAAATCCTTTGCAAGGTTCTTAAAAGTTGGAACTTCAAGTCTATAGGAAACATTTTTTAAAAATTTGAGTCATCAAGAGAATTTTACCACAAACCTTGAGATTCTTTTAGAAATCAATCCTTCCTTTGAAAATAGGCTTGAAAATTCCAAAGCTAAAGCTTCTATTATCCAAGTTCATAATGCTGTTGAAACCGTTTGAAAGGGAAAATGTAGCATTAAATGGAAGGTTGATGGTGAAAAAGGAAAAATGTAGCATTAACTGAAAGGTTGATGATGAAAAAAAACCTAAATTCTACCACAATTGGGTTAACAAACGTCGCCATCTAAATAAAATTTCTTCTATCTCTACTTCTAATGGTAGCACTTTTGCTTATTGATGTGGATATTCAAAACTCAGCCATTGACTACTTTAGTAATCTTTACTCCAATGTTCCAAAGGCCAACCCTTCTTTCTCTCTGACTACTCCTCCTCAAAGCATTTATGCAGAGGATAATGCTGCCCTTAATCTCGTGCCTATCGTTGAGGAAATTTGGGAAGCGGTTAAATTTCTGAATCATAACTCTTGTGCCAGTTTTGATGGCTTTCCTGGTCAATTCTTCACTTTTTTGGAATATCTTTAAAGTTGATTTGTGTAATGGCATTAAGAAATTTTTTTGCAATGTCCCTCTACCCAAATTCTTCTCCCACACCTCTATTATTCTTATCCCCAAAAAGAAATTCAGTAATTGGTAGTCTAAATTTAGATCCATAAGCTTACGCACATCCATTAGAAAATCATTTCCAAAATTATTGCCTACAACCTCTAATCCATTCTTCCCAAGCTGATTGAACCCAACCAGTCAGGCTTTATTCTTGGCAGACACATTCATGATAACAATATTGTCATTCAAGATATTTTTCCATACCTTAACAAAAAATAGAGGCCATAATCTCATTATTAAACTTGATTTGGAAAAGGCCTTTGACAAAATTAACTAGTCCTTTCTATGTATAGTTATTTTGCTTATGGTTTTTATAGCTCTTTCATTCTAAAAATCAATAACTCTATAAATAAAAATTGGTTCTCTATTTTAATAAATGGTACCCCCTATAGCTTTTTTAAATCTTTCAGAAGTCTGCATCAAGGTGACCCCCTATCTTCTATCATTTTCAACCTTGATCTTAATTATTGGTCTTACAATATCAACTTCATTTTCTCTCAAGACCATAATATTCACTATAATTTGAGTGGTAAATTCATGATTTCTCACTTAGCTTATGTGGATAATAGTATTATTTTTTCCAATGGAAAATAGAATTTTAAGCAAGCTTAACAATCTTCTTAATATCCTTGAAAAAGATTGTGTTAATAATAATTGGGAGAAATTCTATTTCTTTATTGATAAGAAAGCCCCTTTAAACTTGGCTAACATGATAATCAATAATCTGGGTCTCAAAAATGTAAATTTCCATTTAAATACTTGGGTATCCCAATTTTAAAGGTCATAACTCTCATACAATTTTCCAGGACCTTATTGATTCAATTTGTAGAAAACTTAGAAGTTGGGACCACAAATTTTTATCTCAAGATGGTCGTTTAACTATTATCATATATGCTCTCAATTCTATTCTCGATTTTGGCTCGAAGCTACTACTCCCCCCCAAGGTGTCTTAAATAAAATCAAAACCTTATTCAACAAATTTCTTTGGTCCTGAAATAGTGGCTCTAAACTTATTTGGTCCTCTTGGATAATATATTTTCCCCTCATAATGAAGGTGGTCTATGCATTAGAAACCTCACTAATATTCATAAATCTTTCTCCTTTAAGTTATGGTGGAATTTCAGAATGTTCAATTCCCTTTGGGTTTCTATTCTTATGGTCAAATATTGTGCTACCAATCATCCCTCAAATATCAAATATAGAATCACCGACTCTCCTACTTGGAAGCATTTAATGGATAAAAAATGCCATTGATAATACTTTAGTTTGGTTCAAAATAGATTTTAATAACTCATTTTGGTTTGATAATTGCAATGATTTGGGTATTCTTGCTGATAAATGTATCTTTAGGTTGCCTAAATTAAAGCTTGGTGAGGTTTTCCATATGTAGGATGGATGGTTCAATCTCTATTAATAAATATTGTATCAAATGATATTTTTTATAGAATTCTCTCGCTTACTCCAAATTTGGATAATTGTAATTTGGCCTCTTCTAATTTGGTGAGTAATGGTAAATTCCAGCTTTCTTTAGCTTAGAAATTTACTATAACTCATAAGACTTCTACCTTTCCTACTGGGTTCTGGCATAACTCTCTCCCCACTTTCATATGTATCTTCATTTGGAGAATTTATAACAATTTTATTAGTGTCGATGCTGAATTAATTAAAAGAGGGTTTTTCATTACCTATAAATGTCATTGTTGCAATGATTCTGAAATTTTGAATCATCTCTTCATTAATAACCCTCATAGTTATAAAGTATGGCACTCTTTGAACATTTCTATAAATAACAATAACACCATATTCAATCTATGACATCCTTGGGCGCTAGAAGAAGTATAAAAAGAAGAAAATGCATGTTGCGAATATCAATGATGCTCTTACTTTTTTGAGTATCTGGAATGCTTGTAATAAAAAAAAAGTATAATAATTTGCCTTTTCGTGCGGATGATATTATTGGAAAAGTTTTATTTGAGGTTGGTGCTATCCTTAATGTCTATCCTTGCAGTTAGAAGAATGTCAATAAACTTAATTTTTTAATTATTCTTACTAATGCTGGTATCCATATTAATGATCTTGGTTCCTGATTTGTTTTTAGCTGGTCTACCTGTCCTGTTTCTTATTTATTGGTCTCGTAAAATTTTGGTTTCATGGCAGGTTCTATGGAAAATGTTGTCTTCTAATTGTAATAAGGGTGCTTGGTTTGCTCTCCTTCAACGGCCTTTTGCTATGTTCTTTAGTTGTTTTGGATGTGATCTGCTTCTGTTGCTCTAGCTATGGCAGATATGTTCTCCTGGTTATTGTTTGCATCATTTGCTTCATTTTTTTTGTTGTTTACCTATTGCTATTTTTTTCAGTTAACCAACTGCTCCCTTCTATTGCGGCCTCTGTGTTGGGTTGGCTTTGGTTTAGTTGTTTTCATGTTGGCGGCTGCATTATTGTTTTGTGGTTAGCTTTATTTTATCAATAACTGGTTGGGTGTTGGATGTGATGTTGGGTTGATTCCTATTGGTTGCTGCTCTTTTATTTTGATGTTGATCTTATTTTGTTCGCCACCAGCTTGAGGTTGGTTATGGTGTTGGTGTTGGTTTTGGTTTCTCTTTGTTTGCTACAGATAGGTGTCGGATTGGGTTTGGTTTGTCTGTTGCTATAGGTAGGTCCTGGTATCATTGACTACATACTGGCTGGATCTTTGGTTTTGATATAGCCAGCAGGTTGGTGCCGATTTCAATTGCTGCAGGTCAATGCCAGTTTCAGTTGTTGCAGGTCGATGCCAGTTTCAGTTGCTGCAGGTCGGTTCTGGTTTTTGTTTGCTGCAGGCCGGTTCCTATTTGGATTTGGTTTGTCTGTGTTGTTGCGTGCTGACTGTTTCTCTAGTTTTTATGTCTGGGCTTTGTGGGTCAAACTTTAGACTTTTAGATTTATGTGTTTTGTAACCTCCCAACCCCATTTTGTATCTTATTTTGCTTTTAATAAAATATCATCAAGACGACTTTTTATTATATATATATATATATATATATATCTGTGTGTGTGTGTACAGTGTGTGAGTATGTTTGTGTGTATGTATATATCCATGTATATAAATAATTATATAATACAATGATTGTATTCTAATCATAATTTTTAATTTATCTCATAATTAAAAGTTTCTGTTGTTTAATTACTTGAACATTATTTATTAAATATTTATTTTAAAAAGACATTTAAGAGTGTCTACATATATTGACAGAAATAATATAAGAGTTTAACTACTTACATTGTACATTCTTATATGAGTGTAGGAATATTAGTAGTTCAATCATTTATTGCTTGATTATATTGAATAAATCTAGTTTGATTATTTAGGATTTGAATTTATATTATTTACTTTTGCACAATACTCATAGTAACTATCTTGCACTTAAAGTTTTACTTACAATTGAAAGCTTTTACAAAATGGCAATACTTATTTTGGCAATCCTTTTTATTGATGCCTTGTCTTCTTAAAATTTAATCGTAAATTGCATGATTGAAATGTTGAATTTTCAAGAAAGTGCACTTAAATGATTATTAATGAAATGAATAAATAGTATGTAATCATATTTATAAATATTTATCATTATATTGAAAGAACTGTATTATTCTTAAATGCTTTCTTAGTTAGCTATGCTTAGTCTAATTTAATTTCATATGTTTAATAAGCATTTATTTTCTCACATTTTATTTTTATTTGTTTAACTTTTCATTACATATTATTTATTAATTTTAATACTTATCCCATTGATAACTAAAGACTATTCCAAGGGAAGTCAACAAGGGTGAATCAGTGACTGCACGAGAGAGCAAGAAAGGATCACTATATGTGATAGGTTTGACCTCGCAGCGAGGCACTAGTTGGTAGGGTACAAGGTCGAGAGAGGACCAAATTTCTTCTTTCTAAAGATGATATGAATAAGTAACGATAAATTTATGCTCTCTCTTAATTAAAAGTTAAATGGTCAAAATGAGATTGAAAAGTAGGCTTAACTAGGCAGGTTGTGCCTCAAGCACTTGGGTTGAGCCCAAAATTTTATTCAGATTACAACATGCCCTAGGAGAGTGGGAGTGAGCCAAGGATGGCAAGGTGCGGCGATCGTCACCAAGTTTAATACGGAACTTGGAGAAGCTGCCTACTTGAGGATGGAGGAATACTCCTTAGAAGTGGGCAAAGACATTCACTATAAGGCAAAGCATACAGAAAAATATGAGAAATGGTGAGTTACACCATACATCTCCTTAAGCTATGAAGATTGTAGTCAATGAATGAAGAAGAAGAAGAAGAAGTATATCACTCATCTCCAAGTGGGAGATTGTTATGCATGATGAAAACTTGAGTGTGATGGAAAAGTGCAAACTACATTTATGAAAATTTATGGAAGAAATTTCAAAAACTCTTAGATGCATTCAAGAGGGATGTTAACTTCTAGAAACTCTATGTTATATCTTTTAAAAAAACATTTTCACACTCACAAAATCATTGAGTATTAATTTAAAAAAAATTATGCATTAAATAAAAACCTTTAAAATAGAAGATAAGAAAAAAAAAATACAATTACACTGTTCTTGTTTCAACATATTTTACTTAATATTAACAATCATATATCATCATATCTTTTTTAAAAATTAAAGAAAAAAAAAATGAAAGATAACATATATAAAATACCAATAAAATCTGCAGGAAGTCTGGAATTAGAAAACCTCCCAGAAGGAAGCCCTTCTTGATAATCAACCCCATATGGCAGAAAGTTGGCTTTCATGGTTGTGTTGAGGTAATTGTTGTTGCCGGGGTCTGCGGTGGAGTCCCCAAAGACAAGAACACATGAGATATTTTGAGGTTGGCCGCTACTCACTCCGGCCACTGCAACAACCATGTGAAGGAGGACGATCAAAAGAACCCCCATATGTTAATCACTCAATTAACTCTTCTTTATTGCTAATGATGATTTTTTCTCTCAGCCCTTTTAAATTGTCATGGAGATGGGCTAAGTTGTAATTAGTAAGCCATCAGTTTGTCTTTATTTTGAGCATCTATCAATAATGTACATATGGGACAGTTTCCTTTTGCACTTCTAGTTTATGATTGACCAAGATGATGAGAAAAAGTCATGATATTAGCTAGCTTGATAAAGATAATATATATAAACTAAATAAATAAAGGTGACCAGTTATACAAGAAAGAGTGTAAGCATAGGTGGATTGACTGTAACCAATTTGTCTTAAGCTTTTGACAGTATTCCCGTTCCATGTATAGTCAGTGTATTTTTGTCATCAATGAACGGTGTTGTGGCTCGATGGTTGAGCTCTTGGATTTCAACTAACCATTGACAAAAAAATAATTCAAATTCAGTCAGCCACGTATTTACCTTGCTTACTTCTTCAAAAAAAAGATTTTTTGTCCCCGCTGAAATGCGATAATGATGAATCTCTTACAATGGCCGATCAAACAAGCTCTGATGCCTCAATATTCAAAGATGGGTTGGATAATGTTTCATATGGTAAGATATGAGTAAATATCCAAAAATTATCTCCCTCAAAATTATAATGCTTTTGAAGATCTCATAAATCAAAAGTATGATGTGATTGTTGATCAACAATTTACAAATAAATTTGATAAATTACTTGGTATTAAAAGTCTTTTTAATATGGAACGAAAGAGCTTATAGAAAACTTTTTTTATTTAAAAATAAGTTTCACCGTTCAAACTCACACAAAAAATGCTATAAGTGCATCAACCATTGTTGGCCATCTACTTTTTAAGATATATTGAGAGCACCAACTACGATACTTAAAAAAGTGACTCATAACATATTCCTTACTAAGTGAAACAACATCATTATTATCATGCGTTCGATCACGCATTTTTAAGTCTTGAGATATATGTGTTTATATATTAACTGCAAGTTTTCTACATAATGTTCTTACATGATTGAGTGAAGCTTCATCTTTTATTAACCAAACAATTGATCCTAAAACCTACCCTAACTTTGAGTGACCTCTATATGAGTGTGTGTTGTAAATTGAAGAAACTGTTTGCAGGCGCACCATAGCGTGCCATAGCGTGCTACAGCGGCCTGGCACCCAAGAGGCGGGCGCTCCAGCGCACCATGGCGCTTGGCGATCGAGAGGCGGGCCCAATAGCGCACACTGTAGCACCCGCGGCCCAATCAACTAGTTTTGAGCAGCTTATATATATTTTCTTAACCCATATTTAGGGTTAAGAGGCTAGAATCCGAAAATATATTCAGCCTCCATTGGTTTTGTGTGGTGTCTGCTACATTGCAAGGAAGAAGAAAGGCTCCTAAAGTTTGTACAAGGGTTTGTAAACCCTAAAACCTATGTAATCTCCTCTCAATAATGAAATTATTTTTGCTCTCTTCCACATGAACATAGGTATTATTGTCAAATCACGTAAATCCATTATTTGTGTTGTATTTGTGATTGCATTTGATTGTTTTTTACTTTATTTGGTTTTACTCATCGTCTCTAAGCTTTTACTCTGCATTAGTTTTTAACTCTAAAATTTCAACAAGTGGTATCAGAGCAAGGTTGCCTTCTTTGTTTTTGAGGGCTATGGTTTGCATGAGTTGAGTTCTTGTTTGTGTTTGAGTTTCTTAAAGCAAGAAGGAAAAGCATGGCAAAAAGAGGAGAAGAGGTAATATGAACTTTGTCATCATCAATGGTGGAGAGATCTCTCCTCCAAGTTGTGACACATTTGGTGAAAATTGATGTTATCAAATTTGATGGGAAGAATAACTTTGGTATGTGGCGGTGACAAGTGACAGATGCATTATGTGCATTGAACCTTGAAGATGTTCTTGACGGCAAAAATAAACTGAAAGAAATTTTTGAGAGAGATTGGATCAAGATGAACTGTAGTGCATGTGGTTTGATCCAAAATTATTTTGACTCAGGAGATCAAATATGATGCGATGATGGAGATATCAGCATGGAAAATTGTGGAAATTCCTAGAAGGAAAATACATAACAAAGAGTGTGGAAAATTAACTCCACATGAAGAGGCAGCTCTATTAATTTCATATGAGAATGGGAATCTCCATAGATGAGCACCCAAATGAGTTCACAAAGTTATTGACAGATTTGCTAAATCTGGATGAGATTGTGGAGGATGAAGACAATGCCTTGTTATTGTTGAACTCATTGCCAGATGAGTATGAGCACCTCACCATGACTTTGATCTATGAGAATGATGCCTTGATGTATGAGGTGGTGACTGTATCCATGATGAACCACGAGTTCAGAAGAATGGATAAAGAGTCCACCAAATCAGATATTGCAGAGGCTCATACACTTCAGAGGGGAAGACTAGAGAAAAAAAAAAAGTAATGGCCAAAGAAAAATGCAGACTTCCAGAAGAGAGGGAAATTAAGAGGCTGGAGTATTGGGCACAATCAGTGCGCGTCCTGTTTAGAAATGGGGCATTGGAAGAAAGACTGCCCAAAGTTGAAAGAGAAGCAGCGGGCAAGTGAACCTTCTAAGGCAAAGGCAAATGTGATTTAGAATGTAGTTTAGGGTTCATACTCAAATGTATCTTTTATTACTGTTTCAATGGTCTAGTACTGACAGCTCTAGTTTAATTATGGATACCGGTGCAACGTATCATATAAGTTCCCAGAATAATTGGTTTTGTTCGTGTAGCGCCCCACCCCGTTGTTGCGCACAAAAAGGATATTTAAAATCAATCTCGGCGGTGGAGCGGCACGCCACTCGGGGAGGAATATCCCATCTCCCCGAATAGCCGAAACAAAACCCATCTGAAGGGCTGTTGACTCAACTTCAAGGAGGGTTAAGAGCTAATACTTAAGATAATAGTAGTATCCTTATTTTAAGTATTAGACCAATATATACATTGAATGTAAAACACATGAGGAATCTAATATATATATATATAAGATATCAGCATTTCCAGTATACTAATCACATCACAATATTAAGTATAAGTAGTATATAACAGAGTGCGAAAGCTTAAAATAAATATCCAGAAACATTTATCACAGAAGCTGTATGAAATATTCATCTCAAAAAAGAAAAGAAAAACACATCCAGAATTATTACAAACAGTTTATTGAAATACATAAATAAAAACTAAGTACTGAACTGAAATAAACTAAGCAAAAAAGTAAAGATGAAGAAGGGTCCACTAGTGCTCCACGGGCTCCTCCTAAATCTCCTGGATGTTCTCCTGACCTAGCTCAATATACTGCTCAAAATCTAGCAAATTGCTAGATCCCAAAAGTACCCCGTGTTAGACAATAAGTCTAACACATCGAAACTAATCTAAACAGTTCTAGTTATTCATTTAACATTTACATAATGTAAGTAAATCTGCAGAAATACTGTAAAGGTAACTGAAAGTATAAAACAGTATAAAACTGTACAAAACTGAAGTAAGGTAAAGTAAAACTGAATTGTACACTAAATACTGAAAATAAACCAAAAATAGTAATGAATCTGAAACTAAGTAATATCACATAAAATTATGTTGTATGCCACTGAAAATTGTGCATTTGAATATGCCACAATACTGCATGCGACTGATATGCAACCAAAATATCACCGAACTACTATGAACCGTATGGTCCAATGTATACATACATCCAGTTGGGAACTGCGATGCCGATGCATCCTGAAATTCTCCAATTAATGTATGCAACATTCCACAACCCATAAATCATCACTAATACTCATACATTATTACTGATACTCAATATCATGCTTACGCTCATGCTCATGCTTCTAAGCTACATAAAATAAATCCAGAAATCCAGAAAATAATGCTTTGAAATTCGATAATGAATTCAAAGTCTCTATTATGCAGAATCCTATCAAAAGAAAGGATTCTGACTACTATATTCAAGTATCGATAATTATTTCAAGTTGAGAGTTTACTTAAAAATCATTAAATGGGAAGATTGTATTCACATGTTTAGCATATTTGCAAAAAAAGGTGGTTCTTAACACTTAGTTTGATTAAGCCACCCTAACAAAGTAATCTTCGATATGAGGCATCACCCAATGGCAATTTGTATCTCAGGCTAAGTCATTAAGATGCCCAACTCACAATCATACTTAGTGTCTTAATGAAGATGACTCAAATTACTTAGTTTGCTTAAGCCACACCTATTGAAGTGATCTTCGCTATGAGGCATCACTCAATGGTAATTTGTATTTTAATAAAACTAAGGAATGAGTCCTTATTTATAACACTCCTATGAATGATTGATTTACTCTAAGTAAGATTATATCTACCTAAGCCTGTAGGATAGCACAAAGATAAATCTTACTGAGAGTGACTCAAGCATTCCTGAATACTACTGAAATAATCTAGTACTTTGGGTATACCCTACTACACCCAACCAATAATCTGGGTTCAAAAGATTCTATTTAATCAACAAAGATTTATCAAAGCTATTAATCCTTACTCTAAATGGGTGAATCCTACACAATGCTACAAGTATGTGATCAAAAGATCACTCAATACTAATTTCTACCACAAGGGAGAAGTTCCATTCTAACTGCTTTAGGTGATTCCTACCATGAGGTGTCAAGCTCAACTTCTAAGGTTATGAAAGATCATCTAAGATTCCTACCTAAATAAGTTACAAAAGTTGTTCCTACCTCAATGTATCAATAATCAAGGTCTTTAAATATTTCAAGAATGATCCTATGGCAAGACCTTCAAGATCTCACTTTTCTACTTCTTAAGTTAACATTCAAGGTTTACTTATTAGACTTGGATTAAAGTGATCAGATCAGAAAATTAAAATTCATCTGATCCTTTTCTATCCTACAATCATGAGATGAAATTAAAGATATTATTAGAGTTAGATCATTTCATAAATTATTATAATTTTATTATCCATCTTATACTAATAATCTTATATAAGAGAAAATCAAATATATAAAGTTTAAATTCAGATGATTCAATCACACAGATTTAATATTAACCTTAGCACTTCTAATTTAATAATTTAAGATTAATATTAAATCAGATGCATTATTAGAATAATATTAATTTAATTATCTTACAATCAAGTTAATTAATTAAGGTGATTAAGATTTAAATCTTAATCAAGATAAGTTGGTGTTTAACCCCTAGCCTTACCAAAATTAAGACCAATGGTTGATTTAAAGATCAGCGATAAATCAATGTATTATTGGTGTATTATTGGTGTATTATCGATGTCAAATTTTAGATTTAAATTAAATATCATCTACTTAATCAAATTCTTAAGATTCTATTATAGTTAATATCAACTAAGCACATTTAAGTGTCCAATTAAATGTTAAAGTTTTCCAGCATACATCTTAGTATCATGAAAGATGACATAAAATAGAAGGTAATTAAGGCTAATTAAATTCTAAATCAAACCAAAAGAGTTAGCACTTGATTACAACTCTAAAAGACTTAAGTTTCATACAATTTGGTTATTAAGATAAATCTAATCAATATAAGCATTCAAAGATTCTATTATTTAGCATTTGGCACAAAAATACCTAAGGCACATAAGAGGTCTTTGCACATGCCATAAAAGGGCAAATTTTCAAAGTTGATTTTTACACAAAGTTTTATGATATGCTCAATTTTAACATGGGTTCAAATTTGATATAATTAAGTCCCACTAGGGTCCTAGGGATCTTAAAATGCAAAACAGTAAAGTTTTGGCCATTTCAGCCAATTTTGGACCTTTTAGAAAATTCTGGGCGCTACGGCGCGCTGTGGCGGAAAACGATGTTGTGGCGCGCTGCAGCGCTTTTGATGCTGCGGCGCGCTGCGGCGGACCAATTCAAGAGCTAGATGCTACAGCGCACTGCAGTGCTTTCGAGCGCTGTGGCGCGCTGTGGTGGGTTAACTTGTAGAAACACTAATTAATTAATTTAGTTTCTAATTTCATATTGTTTTCCAAAAATGACGCTGCAATCCGCTATAGCGCGCTGCAGTGGTCCAACTTTTGTGTGACTGTTCAATTAATTTTTCTCTTGATTTCCTATAGTTTTTTTCCAAAATGATGATGCAGCCTGCTGCGGCGCGCTGTGGTGCGCAGCAGCAGAAACTAATTGAGTTTTGAGCGCTACGACGCGCTATAACGCCCGGCGGTGATTTCGCCTGTGTGAAAACCGTGAATGGTCACATTTTGAGCTCAAATACTCTCAATCCAGAGCATTCCATGAGAGGTGTCATATATCAATAGAAAGGTTTTTCTGATATCTTTCCATCCATACCAAAATCGACCAAATGGATTATCCTAACTCTACGAACGATGGAGTTAAAGGTTTGGGTATATAAAATGGATGAAAAATAGAGCATGATAATTTCAGGCAATATGATGTCTTAATGAGCCTCAATGGCTTCTAAATACAATCATGGATTTCTTAAGAAACAAACTAGCATAATAGCAACAGGAAGTAGACAAGAAAGAGGAGCAAATGAGTACCTTTGACCTTGCAAGGAAAGGAGGAAGAAGACTTGGAATTATTGGAGGAAGAACTTCTTATTCTTCTTCTTCAGCACAAGACTTCAGCAATGGAAGGGGAAGGAGAGAGCTTTAGGGCTTCAGCTTTTGCAAAGGAGATGAAGAAGAGCTGAACTCCTTCTTAAAGGAGAAGAAGGAATGATGAAGTAGGGGGATATGATATGGTAATGGAGGAAGAAGAGGCATGGGTTAAGGGGGAAAGGAGAGGGATTTTTCCCCCTTTTTGCGTGCGCCAGCATTGGAGGGAGAGAGGGCGCCAAATGGGGAGCCAGCTAGGAGAGAGGAGAAAGAAAGATTAGAGAAAAAAATTAAGAAATCAAATACTTAATTCCTTTTTAATTTTTTGATTTATTAAAAATTCAGATTTTATGAATGCGCTCCAAAAATTCTAAGAAATTCACCCCTAGCTAATTTAGGGGTGAGGAATTCAACGTTAAAGTTGAATTTCGATTCCGATGATTATTTAATATCATATTTTTTCAGGGTATTTATTTATATTAAAATAGCCATGAAAATCCGACGACTTCCAAACGCGTTCAAAATATCACCCCTAGCTAATTTGGGGGTGATGATCGCAACAGCGAAGTCGGATTTCGATTTTAAGGTCAAAATAAATACCTTAATTTTCTAATTAAGTAAATATTAAAATAATCTAAAATAATCGATTGAGCTTCGAATTGCTCCAAATTTTCAGGGTTTGGTTTTAATAGCTAAATGAACTTAATTAAGATGTGATTAAGCTAAAATTAAGCTGGGTAACAACCTTGGGTCATTATAGTTTGTACAGAGAAATAGATAGTGGTGCAGTCACGATGGGAAATTATGTTATGTGCTGGATTGCAGGAGTTTGGAGTGTGTTGATTATAACACATACAGAAATAGTGCAAGAACTGAAAGAGTTCAGACATGTGCTAGAGATCAAGAAGAATCTCTTGTCTATTGAGGCCTTAGAATTCAAGGGCCTTAAAGTGGTGATTGAGGCAGGGGTTCTGAAGATTAACAAGGGTGCAATGACTTATTTGAATGGATGTAGACAACAAAAATTTTACTACCTTCAAAGAAGTGCAGTAACAGGTTCAGTAGTTATGTTTAAAGATTCTAAAGATACTATGACATTGTGACATATGAGGCTAGCACATGTAGGAGAGTCATCATTGAGAGAATTAGAGAGGAATGGACTCATTAAAGGTATAAATTCTTGCAAATTATAATTTTGTGAGCACTTTATTTTTGGCAAGAAAACATGCAAGCCCTTTGATGTTAGCATCCACAATACCAAAGATATACTTGAGTATATTGCGGCAGCCTAGCCACACCGTGGTCCTGTTAACTCTTAAGTTAACATGATTACGGTGGAGGGGTCTCCAAGAATGACAAGCTCTCTACTTAGAATTGGATTAAACACACATTCTAATTTAACTTAACTAAGGAATTTACTATTCTTAAGGTGAAAATATCACTAAATGAAAATACAAGAACAGTAGAGTGTGGTAGCATAAATATAAACATCCATCCATCATATAAATACAACAGTCCAGAATAAGTAAAGTACAGAAAGTAAAATTAACCCTGTATTATTACGACATTAAATAGTTTAAAAGAACTGAAATCAACCACTCATCCTCACATATGCAGAAAGAAAGTTAAGGATCTTTAAGTACACGCTCCTCCTCCACAAGCAGATTTTCTGAAGGCTCTATCACCCCAAATAGCTCGGAATCTACCATTGTCAATTTTACAATGATAGGGCCCCAGCCAACAAAAGAAGAAACTTAGTTAGATAAAATGTCTAAGTACATTTTAGGGTAATCAATTTATTAAGTTCGTTAGATATCATCATAAACAAGTACAAAAGCATTGTAGGAGCAAGAACGCATAAGAAAGAAATAAGTGAAGTTATAAACAACTAGTTTATAACTTAACAACTAGGAAGTAAGCACATACCTCCTCTAAAGCAACTGCAACAAGGTCAGGTAAGTATAAAGAAAGAGTAAAGCAAATGACTATAAAGAAAATACAACCTAAACATGCTTATGATCAATACAGAATTCTGCTAAGTGACATAAAAGTAAATGAGTGTAAAAACATTATAAAATTGAAAACAAAAACTAACATCCTATACATGTGTAAACAATAAGTAAAACTAGCACCCTATATGGACACAAAGCTAAATAATGCAGTAAAACTGTAAGTAAAAGCAGTGGTGAAATGCAGAACATGTAAAGTAAAATAATAAGTCCAAAACTGAAAGTTGTATTGGCTATTCAAGCCACTCGAACTGAAATTAAATAAAGACTCTCTTAGCCTGATGGGTTAAGATTGAAGCTCTGAACAGATAAGAGTACTGAAATTAGTATACCATGTTAAATCCTGATAATTCAATCAGTTGGATTGGTCTGACCTGACACCGCAGCCAACAGAACGGGTGAAATGAAAAGGTATACTAATCAAGCTAGCATCTGAATGGATAGTATCAACACACTTAGCATGATATGCTATAACAAAAAACTAAGTATAAGTGTACTTAAATTAGTATAACCATATCAAATCCTGATAATTTAGTCAGTTGGATCGGTCTGACCCGACAATGTAGCCGATCCAGAACGGGTGAAATGAAGAGGTATACTAATTAAGCTACCCCCTGCTAAAATATGAGAAAAAGAACAAATGCTACTTATGAATTTTCAAAGTTGACACAAGATACTCATCAAATATCCCAAGTACACAATAGATGCTCAAGGTATAAAACTCAATTATAATGTATGCAAAGCATCAAATTAAAGTGAGCAAGAGACTCTACTAGGACATAGGTAATATCTATTTATTACCTAATTTAATCATTCTATCTACTCTAAGTTACACAAGTTCAGGATCTCCAGGTCCTACCATTGAGTGTAACTCAGATTCACAACTGTACAAGTTGGAAAATAATTAGAACTGATCAGGTTCTAATTTTATTAAATTAATGTCGACTAAACAAGTTAAATAATAAATCAAACATCCTATTTTAATATTTTATCATAATCCCAACTCATCTTGATTGATCAAATTAAGATGAAAGGATTAAGAATTAAACTCCAAATATGGGGTTTAATCACTTAATCTAAATGGTACAACTAAGGATCTAAGGTTTAATACCCATACTCACAAATTTGATTAAGGCAAATCTTAATGATTAAATCAATCTCATTAGGATAGATCTCTACCCTTAATTCTAAGATTTAAATATCAAATAATTATTAAATAAACTAAGAAAAATCTATAAACTAGTAAACTCAAGGTTTCACCTATTGAGTACCCCAATTTACTTAATAGATGAACTCTAACCTAAGATCTATTCCTAATCCTGGGAATTAAGTTTTTAATATCTAAGAGTAGCACTCAGACACACTTCCTAACTATTGTTTTAAGTTCTATAGATGGTTCTAAGAAATTCAAAGGGATAAGAAGAACTTAAGATTTTCTTAAGGGCTTAAGAATGAAATTTTGATTAAAATTAAATTAAGGTTTGAATTTACAGATTTTCTATTCTAGAACATTTCCTTTATTGATTAAGTCATTTAGAAAGTGATTCTAGGATTTTAAAATACTAAACCCTAAATTTGGACAAAATGACTATTTTGCCCCTACTTAAGGGTTTAAAAAAAATTTGATCTAGGGCTCTAAATCTAAAATTTTATATGGAAAAGTATTTATTACTGTCTAATATAATATTAGACAGTAATTACACAAATTTTGGGTAATTATTAAACCTTATGAGATTAAATCAATAAATTTAACTCATAGGGGTATTTTGGTAATTTGGCTATATTAAATCTAAATATTCTTTCAGTTTATTGTTATTTATTGTCTAAGATTTTTATAGAGTCCAAATTTGATAAATTTTGAGAAGTATTGGCCAAGTTATGGCCAATACAAGCTTAAAGGGTAGAATGGTAATTAACGCTTTCTTAACTAAGGGTCAAAAATCCTAACTTTGTTAATTGATATTCAAATTGAGTAAAATTAGTGGCTATAGATCATAAATGATTCACTGATTCTAATGACTAGTGGTAGGCTCAATTTGGGCTCTAATTGACTAAGTTATGGCCTAATTAAGGTTTAGGATGATTAGTGAGTGATTAGTAAAATTAATCACCAAATCACTAATCTAACTATACCATTAGGTTTTAATATACTCTATGAATTCTCTGAAACTTAAATTGTTTAATTTGGATCATTAGATTTGCTAATATTCACTAATCAAGTCTTAGAGTAATTAGGGGTGATTAGCAAATCTAACCATTGGATATAAAATATTTTTACATATTACTGTAAATTAGATTTTTCTGATCTAAATTGATATTTGGATTACCTACTTTGGAGTTTAATTGACCAACTTATGGTCAATTGAAGTTCTAGGGTTTAATGGCCTAATTAGGGTTAGGTCCTAAAAGTGATTAGTCCAAATTTAATCCAAACAGCAAAATAAATATTCTCATATTATTTCTTAGGATTTGCTGATCATTTTGAGACCCATATTGGATATGTTTGGAGTAATGTGTGCAAAATTATAACTAAAGAAAATTTTATGACATAATTTGAATTTAATTAATACCCCTAAATGTCACTATTTATAATATAGCTTTAAATGGAAAATTGATAGCTCCATAATATTCTTTGTAATTTTTTGAATTCAATGATATATATATATTATAATTTGAGCTTATGGTTTGATAAATTTGTATGTTTAAAGTTAGCAATTATGTTGTTTAAAAATTATTACTTCTGATTTGTATTCATTTATATTATTTATAATTTAATAAATCCTTTTGATTTGATTTCTGTAGCGGGCCCACCAACTCAATGATGCCACCCGAGACAAAATACAGGCATCGACACATGTCGATGCCTGATTGGTTTAAATGGGGACGGTGGGACTCATTTACAGTCAGACGACTGACCGTGGTCAGCAGCTGTCAACTGGATGCCACGTGGGGCGTCCTGGTGCCGACACGTGGGTATGCAGAAATATTAAGGAAATCGGCCCGTTGAGCCATGGTTTAAGCTGGACCGGTTTGGCCTGGACCGGTCCGTATACTATAGATCATCCCCGTATGGGACCGCAACTCTAGCCCCTAGGGTTTCAAATTACTCGCAGCACAGATTAACCTAAACATCAAACGATATATCAATACGAAGAGATAAGAGATAGCTATCGATTGAATATAAAAATTTGATCTAAGAATTAATGAATGAGAACAAATCACCAGCCCTATATTTGTGCTTCGAAAATAATATCAATTGATGAACGCAGCTACCATTAACACTCCTAATTGATATAACTCTTGCATGAAATCAAACAAAACGAAGAGGAAATTACTTGTATTTAGAACGAATGGGAGTACAGGTCAGTACCTAAATTAATGGTTCAAGGCGATTGGGATCGATCCGAAAATCCTCGATTCTTCGACTCATGCTTGAATCTAAATACAGAAATGATCTTCGTCCTTCAAGGAGCTAAGCCTCAATGGAGGTTAAAGGGAAACTTGGGACGCCCCTTGGCAGTGAGCAGGCTACGCACGGCGGATCCTCTTGCATGAACGACACACGTTCGCAGTCGGGGAAGAAGGGTTGAGGGTCGTTCGATCAGGCTTGATCGAATGGTCCCGACCTTATTAGGGTTAAACGGTAGGCGATTAACGGCGTCAGCATGCGAATGGCTTTAATGGATGCCGTTTAAGGATATTAAATTAAATTATTATTTTATTAATTAAGATTAATTAATTAATTGCATTCCAAAAATTTACAATAAATCACTCTTAACTAAATGAAGGGTTCTGAATGCAACGGTGCACTCAGATTTTCGATTATACGAGTATTTAATTATATGAATTTTTTCGGGGTATTTAAATAATATTAAAATATTCGTCAAAATCCAACGACTTCCAAATGCATCCAAAACTTCACCCCTAGCTAATTTGGGAGTGGTGAACGCAATGACGAAGTCAGATTTTTGATCTGAGGTCTAGATAAAAAGTGAATTTCTAGGGTTTTGGGATTTTCCAGAAATCCAGATTTAATTCAATTGATTCCATATTTAACCTAGATCTTAGAGATGAATTCTAAATGACATAGTTAGTGTGCTAGAACCTCAATTAAGACTTAAATTAGTCTTAATTGACCTAAGTAAAAACTTGGGTTGTTACATATATACACACTGATGTTTAGGGATTAACAAAAATTGCATCGTTCGATGGTCATAGGAACTTTGTTTCTTTTATAGTTAATTACTCCAAATTTGTGTGTGTGTACACTTTGAAAAGTAAGGCAAATGTACTGAATTTTTTAATCAACTGGAAGAAGATGATAGAAAATCAAACGGGCAAGAGAATCAAGATAATCCAATCGAACAATGGCGAAGAATTCACATATGATTCTTTTGTAAAAAATTGTGAGAATTCAGATATTAAATTCTACTCATAGTAAGAGAAACACCACAGTATAGAAGGGTAGCAGAGCGCATGAATCTCACTTTGGTGAAAAATGTGTTATATGTTGTCCAATGATGAGTTGGAGATAGCCTATTGGGCAGAGGTCTTAGACTATGCATGCTACTTGGTGGACCGTCTATCATTTGCAACACTTGACAAGAAAACTCCAATTGAGTTATGGTCCAAACATCCAGCCACAAATTATGATCAGCTGAAGCTTTTTTGGTAGCCCATCTTATTATCATGTCATAAAAGGATAAGATTGAACTGCGTGCTATGAAAGCAATTTTAATGGGCTTTCGACGTGAAGTGAAGGAATATAAATTGTATGATCTAATTGACAAGATAATTGTGGTGAACAGAGATGTCATTGTTGATGAAGATTTTTTCTTGAGATTGAGGATTTCTCATTAGGTGGAGGATAATATAGAGACTCCTGTAAGCAAGCAGAGAGTGGAGTTTGATGCCAACCCCTTTGTTCCACAAAAGACTTCACATCACATCAAAACTATTCCATAGATGAAGACCACATTGGAGATGATGAAGAACAAACTGATATTAATGGTGAGGCTCCGATTAAGGAGTCGATTGCTAGAGATAGACCCATAAGGAATGCAACTCAACAACCAATCTGGCTCAAAGATTATGTCACGTATACATTATCTGTATTAGAGGATGAGGTCCTCTCGTATTACAAATAAGCAATAATGGACTCAAAAGAAAATTTATGGAAGTAGACTATGGATGAAGAGTGGAGTCTCTTTAGAAAAATGAGCATGGAGGTTAAGGAAACTCCCTCCAGAAAGAAAGGCTATTGGGTGGAAATGGGTGGATGCAAAGAAAGAATGATCCTCAAAAGCTGATGTGCACTACAGAGTAAGATTAGTGGCCAAGGGATTTTCTTAGAGAAAAAGGATTGACTATGAAGAAATATTCTCCCCAGTAATTAAATACTCATCGAACTGCATGCATCTAGCTTTGGTGGCACAGTTAGATTTGTGCTTGAGCAACTTGATGTTAAAACAGTGTTCTTGTATGGAGAACTAGAGGAAGAGATCTTTATGGCACAAGCCCCAGGGTACAATGAGCCAAGAAAAATAGACTTGGTATACAAAATGGATAAGTATCTTTATGGGCTAAAGTAATCACCAAGACAATTGTACAAGAAATTTGAGTCAATTTGACCATTGTGTATATTTTAAGAGGTTGCCTCAAGGTAACTTCATCTACTTACTTTTGTGTGTTGACAACATGTTGGTGAATACTTCAGATCAATCTAAGAGAGATTATATAAAGGATCAATTATCAAAGAATTTTGAAATGAAGAACTTGAGAGAAGTAAAAAAAATATTGAGAATGGAAATCTTTAGGGACAAAAAGGCAGGGAAGATTTAGCTTACCCAAAATGGGTATTTGGAGAAGGTGCTGAAGAGGTTCAGGATTAATAACTCTACAAAGTCTATGAGTATACCTCTAGCACCTCACTTTCACTTATCTGCAGAATAGTGTCCAAAGATAGATTTTGAAATTGAATAAATGCACTCAATGCCATATGCTAGTGTAGTTGGAAGCTTGATGTATGCCTTAGTTTACACTACACCATATTTGGCTCAAGTAATTGGAGCCATGAGATAATATATGCACAAACTAAGGAAAGATCAATATCAAGAAATTTACAATAGCAGACTTATGCGCTGGATACGTGGATTCTGACTATGCTGGAGATTTGGATCAAAGATGATCAACGACTAGCTATGTATTTACTCTAGCAGAAGATCCAATATTATTGAGACCAACTCTATTGTCTACAATTTCCTTGTTTACGATTGAAGTAGAATATATGGCAGTCACTGAAGCATTCAAGGAAGCTATTTGGATGAGTGGATTGTTGGAAGGTTTGGGTGTGAGTCAAAAAAAGGTAGTAGTTCACTGTGATAGACAAAGCGCTATATTCTTAAATATTAACCTGATATGTTATGCTCGCACAAAGCACATTGATGTTCAACACTATTTCATTTGAGATGTTATTGAAGAATGTGAGATCTTACTAGGGAAGATCGACACCAAAGACAACCCTATTGATATGTTGTCAAAGGTGCTCACGGTTCAGAAATTCACCCATTGCAAGACTTTAAGAGGATGATTCATAGGCAACCAAGTCAGTGCAGCCTCATTAATCAAGAACATTAGGGATTCAACTCTCATGTGGAGCCCATAAGATCTGAGGTTGAGATTGTTGAATAAAGAAACTATTTGGAGGTGTGTCATAGTGCGCCATAGCGCTCTACAGCGGCCTAGCACAAGAGAGGCGGGCGCTATAGTGCACCGCAACCCCTGGTGCCTGGTAGGCAGGCGCTATAGTGCGCCGTAGTGACAAGCACCCCGCAGAGGCTGGCGCCTGAGAGGCAGGAGCTATAATAGGTCACAGTGGCTAGCGCACAAGAGGCGGGCACTACAGCACATCACAATAGCTAGCTGTAATGCCGCGTTTTATCGTCACGCACAACTGAGGTATTAAAGACAATAATTAGCAGTGGAACGGTGCGTTACTCTGGAAGTACTGCTAAACCTCCCTGAATGCTGCTGAAACTATAATCGAGGTAGAGCTGAAGCCTAATCCTTAAGATAAGTGTGATAATCTTATCTTAAGTATTAGATAAGGTACTTATATACATTGGATTTATGAGAGGTGGTCTTAATAAGAATCCATTATTTAAAGGAAAGTATCAAAAGGAACTATTCCAGAGGTAAACTGGAAGACTTTAGGACCATGGGAACAGTTCCTTTTAAAAGGTTCAGATCTAGAAGGTTGATGATGGGAGTGCTTCTTCAATTCCATTTGGGCTTGATGGCACTCAACCATGCGAGCACCTTCAAGAAGTTTGGGAAAATTGTCATGATGCTGAGACATCAGATGACTTTTAACGGAGTCTTTCAAACCAGAAAGAGATCTAGGGCACCTAGCCACCTCAGTGTGGACTAGACTAGGAACAAAGCAGGAAAGTTTGTGGAATTCCATTTCATAATCATGTACATAACGACTTCCTTACGTGAGTTGCATGAAGTCGTTCTTGATCATGGTCTGTGCAGATGGAGGAATGAACTCCTCACGGAACACTTGTTCAAATTCATCCCAAGGGATGTCTTCCAACTGAACTTCAGAAAAAAAGGCCTTCAACTCACTATCCCACCAATACTCAGCCTCTCCATGGAATAGATAAGTTGCAAGACAAAGGCACTCACTCTCAAGACATTTTATACTATCTAAGGTATTTTCTATGGCCTTTAACTAGTCAATGGCTTCAAAACAAGAAACAGAACCATTGAATATTGGAGGGTTCAGATGAAGGAAGGTTAGAAGATAAGTGTCTACCACAGGACCAATAGATGGTTATGGAGCCAAAGGGAATTCAAGAATAATTGGAGAAGAGGCCTGAGGAGGAGTTGGGCAATGTTGGGATGGAGCAGGAGAATGTTGGGAAGGGCTGCATGATGAGGCCTTCCTTTCAGCTGCACAGGTCTGTGCTTCAATCATAACCTTCATTAGCTTAAGTAATTCTACATCTGATCGGTGTGGGAAGTTGTAGTGGAAGCAGGCTCCTCCACTACAAGCTCAACGGGAATATTGGAATTGGGGTCCATTCTAAAGAAAGGGAAAGAAAACACTATTCAAAAATTAATGAAAATAGGAAAAGAAAATTCTAATTAAAATTGAAACTTTTAAGAGGTTATATTTTTGGAGAAAAACAAAAGAAGTATAAGTAAAGTAGAAACTATTTACAAAAGCTACCAAAGGAAGAAGAAGCTAGAGTAAAAGAAGACTAGTATTACTAGTTACAAAATTTTGCATGGAATATAAATTTGAAGTCTTCATAAGTGGGGTCACGATGAAGATGCCTGCACCCATGAATTAAAACATCATGAGCACAACTCCACCAATCCATGGCGTAGTCGTCAAGGCATTCATCCAAAATTTGGAGGCATAGGTAATCGGGGCATTCTATGGCTTCAAATACCGTGGTAATATGGGAGAGCCATTCCCTAGCTAACTGAGGAAAATGGTCACCTCGAAACACACACAACCTCAAAATTTTGTTCAAAATATCTCCTCTAGCAGCAAATACTCCATAGTAAATATGACCAAATGTCAAACCATTCCAATGAACGTGCTCCCAATACTTAAAGAACAATTTGGTAAAATGTTTTAGTTCAGTCCTAAAGTCTATCATCTGAAAGTTTAATTAAGGTTTAAGTTAGAAATTTAAATCATTTATTTAATTGGAAATGTGTTTACTATCCTAAGATGTCATTCACTTGTTATTACTATACTGTGTTATTTGCTTTTGGATGAATGGATATGTTTATCTTAATTTAAAGTTCTTAACTTGGCTCTGATACCAACTGTGACGACCCTAATATTGAGAATCACTAAACTCAACATTGATACATCACTATAATATCTAATACTAGATTAGAAGAAAACTAACTTAATTCATTAGATACTGTATTTGGCCAAGGATTTAAAAGAGGTTCTTAAGTTAAGATGGAAAAGATTTTTATGAAAAACATTATGTGAATTACATATGAGAATGTGAATTTAAAAGCATATGATATGAATACTTGTAAATTTAGATGTGAAAATTCTAAATGTTAACATATGAAATATGAGTGTACAATATGCAATATAAGTCTAAGTCATTTAAATCTTAAAAATTTTAGCATGACCTCTAGTGTATTTGGTCAAATAGACAGCTACAATTTAACATGCAAGTCTTCCATTCCAATGAAAGATTAATTTAAAAGATAGAAACTTATAATTAATATGAAATCAATCCATTACATAGGATTGCTTGGTTCCAATTCTAAAATTAAAGCCATTTCGTTATATGGGATTTGCTCATTTATAATTCTAAGATAAAGTCAATCCGTTACATGAGATTGCTTATTTCTAATTCTAAGATAAAGTCAATTTATATGGGATTGCTTATTTAAAATTCTAATAGTATGAAGTGAGAAAACATATATGTAATAATTATCTATCCTAGAGTATGTACATTCCATATCACTTAATACATATAAGAGGATAAGGAATAATTCTCAACTTTAACTTATAGCTACTTTCCAATTCTATATACAATTAAGCATACAACTAATTTTTAATTTAATATACAAAATAAATATGCAACTAAGCTCCAATTTAATATGCAAAGGAAATATGCAAAATAATTATGCAACTAACGATTTATTTAACATTCAATTACATACATTTATCCATTCATCCCAAGCCAAGTATTTAAGTATTAAATTAAACTCCAACACAAGCATAATAAATACAAAAGTAAATGACTTAATTATTACAGGCCAATAGTAATTTAAAGGAAAGTAAGAAAAATAATAGCTCACTTGCAATAATTTAATAAGCTATATTTTATAATTTTAAGTAGAAGCAGCTAGCTTATGCACTTGATCTAGCTCCACTAGCCTCCAAATATACCTGATCTATCATATTTTTGCATTTAAATATGATAGGGCAAAGTTAAGAAATAAAAAATATGGTTAGACTAAATAGTTTAAGTATAATTTAAGATTAGGCTAAGCATTTTTATTACTTAATTGGATATCACTACTAATTATAACCTAAGTATAAGCAAAGGTGCCAAAAAGGTAAGCATAAAAGTGTGGAAAATTGGAAGTAAATAAAAGGCAAAGTGAGTTAGAATACTCACATAAATATACATCCTAGCCTGCAAATAAAATAAAGGTAAAAGCATCTTAAATAGGCTAGAAAAGAACTAAAATGCATATGAAAGTAAATGAAGTAAAACATGTATATATTCAAATGAACTTATGTTAAGTAATGAAAAGAGACAGTGAAGTATTTAAATATAATTTTAACAATATTCATTATAATCTAAGTAAACTGTAAACAAGTAAAGTACAGTACTAAAACATAAAAAATACATAGTATAAAAATTGAAGGAAGATCTTAGATTATTAGTCTAAGATTCACATAGTCTAGAACTATGGAAGGTAACATGCTAAAAGCTATGACGAGTCCTAACAATCTATAAGATTGAAGAAGATCTCATATTTTAAATGATTAAAGTTGTTTTAGGAAAGTACTCATTCTGTGGGCAAATACAGAATGAAGCGAGGAGTTAAATACGCCTGTTTAACAAGTAAAGGAAAGCGGGGTCAAAATAAGTAACACTCACATTCACCCTATGAGAATGTGAGGTCTCCTTATTACTCCTTATTAACTTGCTCTTAGCTTATCCAACAATATAAACCCCTACAGTTTTTAATGTGAAAGTTTTATTCATGCATAATATCTTATATGAATTATTCAAATGAATATGGCTCAAAGCTAAGCAAGTATTCAAGGAAAATTCAATAATTACAACTAAGTGGTATCCAAAGTTATCTAATTTTAATAATTTACTTAATGATTGGAGCTAATTGAGCTCCCAATTGATTTTGAGATATTTATCTCAAGTCAATTGAAAATAATAGTAATAATTGGAGTTTTGAAAATAATAGTTTCATTTTATTTATTTTGATATGACAAAATAGTTTATAAGTATAATCAATATAAATATAAACTAGTTCTATTCTAGTCCTAAACTATAAGATTCAATTATGATAATTAATTCAAGGTTTAGGTGACTAGTAAGAAAAGATTGAGATTAAGAAATTATCAAACTTAAGGAATTAGTAGTTCAGGTTTAATTCACTAAAGCTATCTAGCTAGGTTGTAGTTTGAAGGTTCTATCCAAAACAAATATTAAACTAGCTAGGTTAATGTAAAATGAAAAGCTTAAAGTAAATAAAGGAATGGATTAAGAACTACATGTTCTATGTTTTCTAGTAGTTAAAGTTTAAGGAAAATCAATAGGATGCTTAACTTATTTTAAGTGAATTAGAACTCCTATTACTACCTCCTAAAGAATTTAAATGAAGACTTTAAGGATTAGAATGAATAAACTAAGCTTTAGTCTAGTCATTAAAAGCTAGTTCTAGTTAATTCAATAATTTATAATTATAAGGGTATTAAGGCTAACTATTCTTAATGGATGTAACAAATAGATTTAGAGGTCAACTATAATTCATGTTTAAATCAATTTTAGGATTTCTATCTTAAGGTTGAAAGGTGGATCAAGCAATTTGCAATTGATTTAAGTCTAGAAAATGAGAACTAAGCTCAAACATAAGTGATATAAACTGACATTGGGAATAATAAATGTGACATATTAGCTATCATAGAGTTTTATAATACCTAAAATATGCAATCTAGAATTTATCACAATAACACTTAATTAAGAGTCAATGACCTAAAATTACTAATTATTATCTAATGAAAATAATTTGCATAGAATTAAAATCCTTATATCATAAGGAGAAAAATAACACTAAGTTGTCAAATTTGGACAATATTGGAAAATTAGGGTTTTTGTGACTTATAATTATGGTTAAAAGTGATCATGAAAATTAGTATTCAAATACTAATTTAATTTTATATTATTGTTCCTCATATTTTTGTGAGTGAAATGGACTATTTGATTATTTAATTTGGACTCTAAATGATCAAATTAGGTCACATGAAATAATGAAATTAAATTATAATTAATTAATTAATCCTAAATATTGATAAATTAAAATATTCAATAAAATAGAATTAAACTACATATTATTAACCTACTCATTTTTGTGATCAAAATAGTATATAATATTATATATATTGGATAAGTATTTTATAAGTTATAAATGAAATGAAATTTATTTTAATTAATTCTTAATTTCATTAAACATATTCTGATAAAATTAATTATCCATTTAATCATTTCATTCGGCGGCTCAATAATTGCATAGTCACATCGGATTAATAAAAGGTGTGGTTCAATTTCCATTTGGATCGGCCGGTTCAAAAGAAATGACTCACGGGATCTCTCTTCTCCGACGGGAGCTGCACACGAAGAGGATGGATTAGGGCATCTCAGATCCTACGCCTAAAGTTGCTCTGAGATAAAAGTTTATCTCTAAAAGAAATTTTGAAACTAGAGTCAAAGCTTTGATTATTAATATGAAAGCCATAAATCTAAGAACACTCTCGGACTCGATAACTCGGAGAGACCTCATTCCAATTTTACAGAAGAAAAAAATGGAGTAGTTAAGTAAACTCATACAAATTAGCAATCTCAAAATACATATAATATATATGTATGAATTTACAGATTGAATTTGTCCTAATATAAGAACTTGTTCATCAAGTTATCGATAGGAATTTATCTCTAAATTGACAGGAAAAAAATAAAAACAATAATTGCAGAAACTCTAATATCAATCGCAATACAATTACTTATACAATCACTTAGAAACTATAAGGTATCGAATTGAATTGATAAGAAATTGCTGAATGAAAGACAATTGAATGATATTAGTACTTTTTGTGGTTCCCTAATCTTTAAATTCATATTAGTTTATGTTTAGGATGCTGATGTTAGGTAAAAGCTTATAGTTGAGTCTTCTCTTATGAATAAGTAATGTCATTGTGTTGAACTGCACTGTCATTTTTTTTTATGCTAGGCTTTTTCCAAAGGAATACAGGATTGTTGTTCAGTGTATGCTTGCGCAAACAGACCGAACAGTGTAAAAATTGTACGAAGCAAAAAAATAGCCGTATTCGCCATTGCTAAGAAAGTTTGCTGGTCCTATATGTGCTGCTACATAGTTGCTTATATAGTGCTGCAGGCGAAACTGACGTTCAGAGCCCCCAATAAATTATTATATAATTTTGTGGTTGTTTCGTAATAAAAATGACTGCTTAATTTTATATCGCTTCCGGCTAATGGGTTACACTTATTCTTTGTTGATCTTTGTTACACACTAATTTAATCCATCACAATAACGAACTGCTTCTCAAAGATATTTTTCTGTTCAATAGCAAATGATTTCTTAATAAGATATAAATAATGCAGCTTTCAAGACAGCTAGTAGGCTTGGCTTTATGTTGCTTAGTATAAAAATTTATTAATTTGCATTTTTCCAATTGCCTCTGGCTAGCCTTTGTTGAAGACTATACTCCAACAATTCATTTCCTGTGAGCATATATAAATTTACGAATTTGTATTTTGCCCATTTCATCATCTGATAACCTTTGTTGATGTTCACTAAACAGAAAGAATATAAATCTTGCCTGGCATTTCTATCCTCTGAGAGATATTTAACAAATTATGCTTGATATGCTCAATCATGTATGGTGACATTCGACCAGCATTGATTTTATAAATTTACATTGAGCTTTGTATAGTTCTCAATAATTATGCCCTCAAGATTTCATCCTTTATTATGATCAAAATTATCCACCTTGTATTTTATAGATTTATTAAGATTAAATCATTGAGTATTTAAAGTATTTATCCATCAAATTTTCTAGTCTTTGATATTGTATTAAAATGTTGAGAAGTTACTATTTACCCAAGCATCTAAATACATAAATGGGCTATTATCTCTTCTTGCAAGTTTCTTTTCTACATTTTCTTTAAAGTATTTTGGACATTTTGTACATATTTGAAAATGTCTCACATTGAAATGATACTTTAAAGTATTTTATCTAGAGTAATGAAAATGATATCAAAGTTCATATTGATGACTTAGATAATGCTATAATTTCTGTACATGTATGGTGTTTCATATGAGGATATGAAAATGCTATCTTATAAAAAGGCACTTGAACCTATTTGTATTTTGCAACATTGTTTAAATTAAATGAATGTTCTTTCTATTAATCACTAGCCTTGATATATATTGCTTCTCTTTTGACTTTAATTGGGAATGCTATCTTGTCCACAGGCTGAAGTTAAGTTTCTTATAATAGTTGTAGTAATCTATTATTGGGATACTAAATAATGTTCATTATTATTGTAAAGGTTGTAACCCATTAAAATCAAATGGCTTAACCTTTCATAATGCTTAATGAGTGTCATTATACTTTGCATGCTGATTATATGTTGTGGTATGTTACCAAAATAAATCACAAGTGCTGTCATTCATTTTTAAGATAAATCAAGTGCTACCCATTAGTTTATAAGATTCAATATTGCCATTAGCTTATAAGATTCTAATGCTGTCATTTATCATATAAGATCCAATGCTACATGTATTCTTTGAGATCTAAATGCTGTCATTTATTCTAATGTGATGGAATTGCTTCCATCTCTTATAAAATGAAATGTCAAATGAATTATGAGAAGCAAATGTTATTAGTTTAATCAATGTGATCAAATGTTATTAGTTCAATTAAGGTGATCAAATGTTGCCATTTTCTAAAAGAGATCTTATGAGACCAAATGCTTCCATTTAGTTCAATTGTGATTAAATGCTACCATTTATATTATGATATCTAAATGCTGCCATTTAAATAGAGATCCATATTGCTGCCAATTATTTATAGAATCTAAATGCTGCCATTTAAATAGAGATCCATATTGCTGCCAATTATTTATAGAATCTAAATGCTGCCATTTAAATAGAGATCCATATTGCTGCCAATTATATTAAAAGATTCAAATTGCTGCCATGTATATTATGAATCAAATTGTTGCCATTTATATTATAAGATTCAAATTGCTGCCATGTATATTATGAATCAAATTGCTGTCATTAATTTCAATTAGAATCATATGTTGCCATATCTCAAATGAAATAATATGTTGTCTTTCAATTTAAAGTGAGATTAAATATGATTAAGTGTTGCCATTTCTCTTAAATAAAATCATATGCTTCATTTCATTCCAATGTAAGATCAATGGGTTACATGAGAACAAATGCTGTCATGTCTTTATAAATTCATATGTTGTCATCAATAGTTTAAAAGAATAATTGCTACCACTAATTTCAATATAAATTAGATGTTGTCATATAATTTAAAGTGATCAAATGCTTTTAGTTACACTGAAGTAATCAAATGATGTCACCTCTTTTATTTAAAACCATATGTGGTCAATTATATAAATGAAGGAACAAATGAATCATGTGGGATCGAATATTATCCTTTATATTGTTTAAATTAAATTAACTTCTTTCATTAAATATATTGTAAAAAATAAATGTGGTGATAGATTTCAGTTTATATGATTATTGCTTCTTTTATATATAAATGCTAGCTTCAATGCTGTTATTCTTTGCAGATTGAGTTGTAAATTAATACCAAATAAAATGCTGAACTAAATGCTATTGCCTTATGCGCAATAAGTCAAATGATGCTGCCCCTATAAATTGCTATTCTTTATAATTGTTAAAATTTGTAGAACTGGAAATAGTCAATGGATTGACTTATAAATTGCTGTTCTTTATAATTGTCAAAATTATTAGAATTGGAAATGAGCAATCCTATGTAATGGATTGAACTCTATTTTAAAATTGAAAATGAGCAATCCTATGTAATGGATTGAATTCTATTTTAGAACTGGAAATAGTCAATGAATTGACTTATATATTGATTTTATAATTATTTATTTGAACAAATACATAGGAGATTTTGCCAAAATTTCTAAGAATTTTAGGATTTAGAAATTTTAAGGAAAATATTAGATATTCTCACATGTTAAATACTTATAAAATATCTAGAGTTTCATATTTAGGATTGTAAGTATTCACTTCAATTGAAAAAATTCACTTCAATTGTAAGTATTTATTTCAATTGTTCATTTTAGAACATTAACCCTCAATCAATTAGATTGAGAGTAATAGCTTCCTTTCAAGCTTTAGATAAGCTCTTAGATTTCTAATTCCCTACAATTGTAAGTTGAGTTATTTCAAGTAAGGTATAATCTATCTCTTTTCTTAACTTCAGATATCTAATATCAATTAATCTTAGATAACTTCATGATTAAATTGAGTTGATACTTTTTTGTTTATAAGTTAAATAAGTAAAGTTACTGGAATCTCCTTTAACTTATAATTTCATTAACCTAGCAATCTTTAAATATTTTTTCTTTCTTATTAGTTTCCTTAAACTTTAATCATAAATCTATTTGATTTAATTAGTTTAGGACTAGTATTAGATGGACTTCAAATACATGGAAATACTAATTTCCAAACTTATCTTTCTTCTACTTATATCAAAATAAACTTTAAGATTAAGATCTATAAGTCAATTTGGAGTTTAATTAGCTTCAATCATCAAGTAGATTATTAAAGTTTAGATAACAAAAGGATATTACATAGTTTATAATTATTAAAATTTATTGAATGTTTGCTTAGCTTTGAGCCATTTTCCTTATACATTCATTCAAGATCATTGTGCATAAACAAAGATTTTTATAAAACTTTCAGGGGAATGCCTTATGGCAAATTTGAGTAATAAAGATAATGCTTATAATAGGACTTCACATTTTAGAGAAGGTAAATGTGAATATTCGACCTCCCCATTGTATCTAGTTAGGCAGACGTGCTTAACTCTTTGCCCCATTCCGTTGTGTACTCCTGTAGAATGAGGTAACTTCTAAATGTAACTTTAACTAAAGATATAAGAGTTCTTTTATAATCTTATTAATTGTAAGATCTCTTCATAATTGTTAAGTTATACATATTTTTTATAGTCCTAGGCTATGTGTATCTTAGATCAAGAATCTAAGATACTTCTTTATTTTCTATGCTTTACACTCTTTATCTCCAGTATTATGTATGGCTTACTTCAATTCAATTTAAATACAGTGAATATTACTTAATTTCATTAAATAATTAACTATATTCCATTTGCTTACTTAGCATAGAATTTATTGAACATGTATTACTTTTATTTTATTTATTTAAATGTACATAGTAGTCTCTAGCCTTTAGGATGCTTTCCCTTACCAATTTTGAAAATAGGCTAGGACTTATATGAGAGTGAGTATTTTTAGTCAACTTATTTCATATTGTCTTCTTTACAATTATGCTTAATTCATTTTTCCATATTTTATAGCTCTGCTGCTTACTTTAAATTATTATTTATATTTATGATATCTTGTTAATTTAAAAATATAGTCAATCTTAAAATGTGCTTAGACTGTTTAGTCGAACTATACTTTTATTTTATTTGGCTTTGCCCTATCATATTTAAATACTAAAATATGATAAATCAAGAGCCCTTTGATTCAGGTAATGCAGATCCAAGTGCTTGAATGGCTTATAAAGAAATTGCTTCCGCTTAAATTTTAGACTATTTTACTTGTATTTTATTTTAAATAAGAGAATGATCTATTTACTATCCTCTACTCTTACTTTTAAAAAATTTGTAATAATTAAATTATAAACTACTTGAGTTTACTTAAGTTACTTTTACCTACTCTTATTAATCTGTGTTATATTTTCTATATTTATAACTATTTGGGAAGAATGAGTGGATTATTCTAATTGCTTGTAATATTGTATTTACATATATCTCCATATCATGTCTAATCAATTTGATTTCATTCAAATTATATAAATTTATTTTTAACTTAACAACTACTCATAAAGTAACTTGGCCACTTAACATCTACACTTGATTTGCTTTCTCCTAATCGAGTGTTGGGTGCTAATATAACATCCCAATGTTTGGATTTAATCTTCTATCCAACTATTGGGGTCATTACAGTTGGTATCAAAGCCAAGGTTGAGAACGTTAAGTTAAAAAGTAATATCCACTCATCCAAGTCAACAACATATAAAGGTAAAAGTACTTAAATAGTGTCACCTTAGGAAAGTGAACGAATTTCAAAGTCAATAACTGATTTAAATCTTATTTGAATAAAGTAATTGACTCTAAGATGAAATAACCTAGAGTTTAAACTAGAATACATTTCTATTCCTTTCAAAGTCATTTATGACTTGTAACTTTTATTTCCAAATGATTTTATGTACTCTTTTTAAGTACTATAAACTTTTCAAGAACTTTATGAGAAGTTTCTTTTTCTATTTATTCTAAATTCAAATTCTTTTCCTTATTCAGAAGAAGAATGAATCCTAATTAAACAGATCCTTCTTCCTCAATGGTGAAGGATGCTGAATCAAGTAACCCATCTCTTCAAGAAGAGATGAGACAAATTATGGGATTATTCAAAACCATGATAGAGGCCCAGACAAGGATTGCAGAACAAATAGCTTCCACATGCAATCCTTCTCAACCATCTCCTATTTCTCCTTTCCCTTCTCATATCCCACCACAATCATCACAAGTCCTACTTCCTCCTTATCTTACATTACCGGAAACTCCTGATCATGTTTCTAAGGAAATTTTTGCTCCACTACCACCTGCCCCACGCCCAGTAGTAGATGCCTTTCTACTAGCTTTCCTACACCTAAATCCACCTACTTTTAATGGCCAAGCTTCCCCAATGGAAGCGGCCAATTGGATTAGTGCGGTAAAGAAACTCTCGGGGAGTATAAAGTGCCAGGAGAGCAAAAGCTTAAGATTGACCACTCACCTTTTTAAGGAAGAGGCTAAGTTCTGGTGGGATAGCGAGATGAAGGCTCATTTTTCTGATACATGCCTAGAAGATATTCCTTGGGAGGCATTTGAACAAGTTTTTAAGGACGAGTTCATTCCTCCTTCTGCCCGAACAATCATTGAAGATGATTTCATGCAATTGACGCAAAGAAATCGTATGGTTCACGAATATGAAGTAGAGTTTAGAAAATACTCTCGATTTGCACCTGAAATAGTTCGCACTGAAGTAGCAAGGTGCCGTCGTTTCTTGAAAGGTCTAAGGAACATGATTAAAGGCCATTTAATGTCCTTACATCACGATAATTTCCCAAAGCTGCTAGAGGGAGCGAAAATAATCGAGCATCACCAAGCATAATCAGAGTCACAAAAATGACCTCATCCTTCACCACAGCGCCAAGATTCTTATAAGAGAAGTCATACTCGATGTCCGAAAACCTTTCAAATGCAAAAAGGTAAAGAGCAACAGGGAAGCTTAGCAGCCAAGTGCAATATGACACATCCGTATGGCAAGTGCTATCACAAGGGGAATAGGTGCTATATCTGCGGTAGAACGAATCATTATTATCAGGACTGTCGTGCTGGTTTCACTGTTGACTGGATGAAAATAAATCGTCAACAGCAAGTGCAGAATCCCACTCCCTATACCACTAAGGCTCCGATCCCCGCTCTAATGCCCTCTCCTATAGGTGAAAATATTCATGATAAGAAGAAAACCTCTTTGCAGGTCCAAAGGCAAGGGCAAGTAAATCGTGCTGACAAGGGCAAAACTGTTGTTGCTCAATCCTCAGCCATACCTAGAATCTATGCTCTCTCTACTTCCATCGCTAAAGATGAAAGTGATGTTGTGACTGGTACATTTTATATTTAAAGCTTTCAATAAATGCTTTTCATTTTCAATGCATTTATCTCATATACTACTTGCTTTAATTACATGTGCAGTAGTTGAACTTTCCTTCTTTCATATTATACGAACTTTATTAATTAAGAATCAATTATGTGAAACTCTCTTACATACGGGTGCTAGTCACCCCTACATATTAGTGAGTTGTACATTTCTTTAAGCTTCCAGCATTTCAACTTGGGTAATGCTTAGATAATGCAAATGCCAGCATGTGTTGAAATGTCTACAGCATGTTATGTTCAGTAGGCATCCCTATCAATAACCAATTCTTCCCATCCAAGCTTAACAAAATGTCGATTACGAATTTTGATATATATTTTAAGATCGGATCGATTGAGTCAGTATAACGCTGTAACAATCTGCTCTAAGAAAAAAAATTCCCTTAGAATAGGATGAAGGCCCAAGGTCTTCATAGGCAAGCTTGACTTAATTGCATTATTGAAATTTGCAAATTAAATTGGGCACCTTTTCAATAAGGATTGCTACTCGGTCTTAGTATTTCCTTTCGGCAAAGTAAAAGTAAAGATAGATTCTTAGGATGCTCTTATTGTTAGAGAACTTATGTTTCTTCATAAATAACATCTTTATTAACTTAGCTATCTAGTATTAAAGTCTCATTCATTAGGATTACTATTTTTGTAGAAGTAATTTTAGAACTTGAGACAACTGCTAACTTCCACACTAGTTTTAATATTACTTCAGAAAGGCAAAGACTTTCAAGTTTTCAGTATTGCCTCTAAAGTAAAACTAGGTTGTATTTAAATGTTAACTCGTCGTGTTATAGCTTATACTTCTAGATAAATAAAGCCTAAAGAGAGAAACTATCCTTAATGTGATCCAAATCTTGTAGGTGTAGTTTTTACTCTAAAACTTTAGAGACGTTATTTGTACGGAGTTAAGCGTGAGATGTTTACTAATCAATAAAGGTTGAAGTACATCTTCACTCAATAACAACTTAACTGTCGTTAGCATAGAAGTCTGGAATCAAAATGTGAACTTAAAGGTTATATATCATCTGGGTAAAGCTATTTACTAATAGATGCCTTAAGTTGTAATGTAATTTTAACTTCGCTCTGTTGCAATGATTTCTTTGATCAAGAACTTTGAGAGATTGAATTAGAGCCGATCAGATATGCTGATTTGTGCAATTTTTTTGCTATTCAGTCCGAGTCATTTCTAAGATCAAGAATAATCAAAGCTCAGAAAGAAATCTTCTTATTATGTACAAGTTTCACATATTGCTTATGGCAAGCGATCCTAATCAGTTAAGGAATTTTATAAAATTCTTCATTAATCAAATAACTTGAGTTCCTTCGTATTCTTTCATCTATGTTTCAATAGACTTCCTTATTATATTTCAATTTCCTTTATTTTAAATGTTGTGTGTCGAGGGCGATACTCTTTTTAAGGAGAGGAGTCTGTAACAACCCAGATATTGTTACTCATCAATTAGTAACCTAATTGAATATAATTTTTTTCTATTAGTCTTATAATAGTATTAGGAGCTTCCATTTCAAATTTTGTGCGAATTGGAGATCGTTTGTCGATTTCCAGTATTTTCTGGTTTTCTGATAATTCTGAGAATGCCTAAATTATTTAGACATCGGAATTGAAAACGGAGTCCGTCATTGGACTTAATAGCTCCTTTAGAGGTCATTGAATTTCTCAGATATTTTGTTGTATTTCGATCGCTCAAAAAATTTCGTCCAAGTCAAGATTCTAATTTAAGTAAAAAAAAATTAAATAGAATTATCCTCTTATAATACTTATTGAAGGGATCCTACTGTAGAAATTTTAGCGCATTTGGGATCTTGGATTGTCCTAAATAAATGTATGAACTTTAAACTTTAAATGCTAATAATATAAAAAATATAACTCAGAATTTAGAAATTTTTGTATATCTAAGTTATGCATAATGTGAGGATGCTATGTTTCAAGTTTCGTCAATTTTCAAGCTCCCAATTTATCGTAATTAATTTTTAAAGTTTTTCACTTAAAAATTAATATTAAATAAAATACTTGTCCAAATTCAATAATTTTTGGACGCTTGCGTTCATCTCTTTGAGACAATTGTTTAGATTCCAAGTTCATAATTTTTGGAATTTGAATGGCTACAAATCATAACTCGAAAAATTTCAACCGTTAGATTTAGCTTTATAGGATTCCTTAAATCATTATAAAACCTAATTTCGTCTTTACCTAAATCCCTCTTTTCCCACAGCCATCAAATCTTTTTCCTTCAGGTCGCACAAGTCGCGATCCCTCCCTTCCTCTCGGATCGAGCCGAGGGCTTCTCCTCCTTGACCGAGAGGCTCCTCCTGTTGCCTTCTTCTTCCCTTTCGGCGGAAGGCCGAGGCTGCTCGCTTCTTCCCTCCACTGAGAGCCTCCGATTCTCCTCTCTCGGCAAAGGCACTCGCATCTTGTCCCTTGTTCGAAGTAAGTAAGAGCAAGCTGATCTCTCTCGTCGTCTCCTCACCCTCTGCTAACAACTTCAGGTACTGTCTCCATCTTCACCTAATATTTTTTGAATCTTGGATTTTTGCAAAGAAACTTGTTGATACTTATATAAAAGTATCTTGTTTTGATATATTCATCATGTTCTATTGAAAGAAAGGCATGAAGTCGTTCATATGTACGTTTCGTATTCGTTGTTGGTTTTGTGCACTTGAAACTTTTACAAAGCAACTAAAATATGTATGTAAAATTCTATATCTTATTTATATTATTTATATGATAGCCCATTTGTGGAACTTTATAATAGTCATTTTGGCGTTGTTATGACTTTGAAGTGGCATGCTGTTTTAAATGAAATAAATGAATCAGCAAATGGAGTTGTGATCCAATGTTGTGGGTATTCTATGTAAATTCAAGTCTTTTTGTGGTTCCCTAATCTTTAAATTCCTATTATTTTATGTTTAGGATGCTGATGTTAGGTAAAAGCTTATAGTAGAGGCTTCTCTTATGAATAAGTAATGTCGTTGTGTTGAACTGCATTGTCGTTTTTTTTATGCTAGGCTTTTTCCATAGGAATATTGGATTGTCGTTCAGTGTATGCTTGCGCAGACAGACCGATCAGTGTAAAAATTGTAGAGCAAATAAATAGCCGTATTCGCCATTGCTAAGAAAGTTTGCTGGTCCTATATGTGCTGCTACGTAGTTGCTTATATAGTGCTGCAGGGGAAACTGACATTCAGAGCCCCCAATAAATTATTATATAATTTTGTGGTTGTTTTGTTAAGTAAGCTAGCTTAGTTCCCGTGCTCAAGAAAGCTTTAATAAAAATAACTTCTCAATTTTATATCGCTTCCGGCTAATGGGCTACACTTATTCTTTGCTGATCTTTGTTACACACTAATTTAATCCATCACAATAACGAATTGCTTCTCAAAGATATTTTCCTGTTCAGAAGCAAATGATTTCTTAATAAGATATAAATAATGCAGCTTTCAAGACAGCTAATAGGCTTGACTTTATGTTATTAATATAAAAATTTATTAATTTGCATTTTTCCAATTGCCTCTGGCTAGCCTTTGTTGAAGACTATACTCCAACAATTCATTTCCTGTGAGCATATATACATTTATGACTTTGTATTTTGCCCATTTCATCATTTGATAACCTTTGTTGATGTTCACTAAACAAAGAATATCAATCTTGCCTGGCATTTCTGTCCTCTGAGGGACATTTAACAATCTATGCTTGATATGCTCAATCATCTATGGTGACATTCGACCAGCATTGATTTTATAAATTTATATTGAGCTTTATATAGTTCTCAATAATTATGCCCTCAAGATTTCGTCCTTTATTATGATCGAAATTATCCACCGTGTATTTTGTAGATTTATTAAGATTAAATTATTGAGTATTTAAAGTATTTATCCATCAAATAGCTTTCTTTTTCTAGTCTTTGATATTGTATTAAAATGTTGAGAAGTTACTATTTACCCAAGCATCTAAATACGTCAATGGGCTATTATCTCTTCTTGCAAGTTTCTTTTCTACATATTCTTTAAAGTATTTTGGACATTTTGTATAGATTTGAAAATGTCTCACATTGAAATGATACTTTAAAGTATTTTATCTAGAGTAATGAAAATGATATCAGAGTTCATATTGATGACTTAGATAATGCTATAACCTCTATACATGTATGGTGTTTCATATGAGGATATGAAAATGCTATCTTATAAAAAGGCACTTGAACCTATTTGTATTTTGCAACCTTGTTTAAATTAAATGAATGTTCTTTCTATTAATCACTAGCCTTGATATATATTGCTTCTCTTTTGACTTTAATTGGGAATGCTATATTGTTCACAGGTTGAAGTTAAGTTTCTTATAATAGTTGTAGTAATCTATTATTGAGATACTAAATAATGTTCATTGTTATTGTAAAGGTTGTAACCCATTGAAATCAAATGGGTTAACATTTCATAATGCTTAATGAGTGTCATTATACTTTGCATGCTGATTATATGTTGTGGTATGTTACCAAAATAAATCACGAGTGCTGTCATTCATTTTTAAGGTAAATCAAGTGCTGCCCATTAGTTTATAAGATTCAATGCTGCCATTAGCTTATAAGATTATAATGCTGTCATTATCATATAAGATCCAATGCTACATGTATTCTTTGAGATCTAAATGCTGTCATTTATTCTAAAGTGATAGAATTGCTTCCATCTTTTATAAAATGAAATGTCAAATGAATTATGAGAAGCAAATGCTATTAGTTTAGTCAATGTGATCAAATGCTATTAGTTCAATTAAGGTGATCAAATGCTCCTATTTTCTAAAAGAGATCTTATGAGATCAAATGCTTCCATTTAGTTCAATTGTGATTAAATGCTACCGTTTATATTATGATATCTAAATGCTGTCATTTACTTCAAATGTGATTAAATGCTGCCATTTAAATAGAGATCCATATTGCTGCCAATTATTTATAGAATCTAAATGCTTCCATTTAAATAGAGATCCATATTGCTACCAATTATTTATAGAATCTAAATGCTTCCATTTAAATAGAGATCCATATTGCTGCCAATTATATTAAAAGATTCAAATTGCTGCCATGTATATTATGAATCAAATTGTTTCCATTTATATTATAAGATTCAAATTGCTGCCATGTATATTATGAATCAAATTGCTGTTATTAATTTTAATTAGAATCATATGTTGCCATATCTCAAATGAAATAATATGCTGTTTTTCAATTTAAAGTGAGATTAAATATGATTAAGTGTTGTCATTTCTCATAAATAAAATCATATGCTTCCTTTCATTCCAATGTAAGATCAATGGGTTACATGAGAACAAATGCTGTCATGTCTTTATAAATTCATATGTTGTCATCAATAGTTTAAAAGAATAATTGCTGCCACTAATTTCAATATAAATTAGATGTTGTCATATAATTTAAAGTGATCAAATGCTGTCATTTAAATTGAAGTGATCAAATGCTGTTGGCTAAATTTAAAGTGATCAAATGCTTTTAGTTACACTGAAGTAATCAAATGATGTCACCTCTTTTATTTAAAACTTCTTTCATTAAATATATTGTAAGAAATAAATGTGGTGATAGATTTCAGTTTATATGATTATTGCTTCTTTTATATATAAATGCTAGCTTCAATGCTGTTATTCTTTGCAGATTGAGTTGTAAATTAATACCAAATGAAATGCTGAACTAAATGCTATTGCCTTATGCGCAATAAGTCAAATGATGCTGCCCCTATAAATTGCTATTCTTTATAATTGTTAAAATTTGTAGAATTGGAAATAGTCAATGGATTGACTTATAAATTGCTATTCTTTATAATTGTCAAAACTATTAGAATTGGAAATGAGCAATCCTATGTAATGGATTGAACTCTATTTTAAAATTGAAAATGAGCAATCCTATGTAATGGATTGAATTCTATTTTAGAACTGAAAATAGTCAATGAATTGACTTATATATTGATTTTGTAATTGTTTATTTGAACAAATACATAGGAGATTTTGCCGAAATTTCTAAGAATTTTAGGATTTAGAAAATTTAAGGAAAATATTAGATATTCTCACATGTTAAATACTTATAAAATATCTAGAGTTTCATATCTAGAATTGTAAGTATTCACTTCAATTGTAAGTATTTATTTCAATTGTTCATTTTAGAATATTAGCCTTCAATCAATTAGATTGAGAGTAATAGCTTTCTTTCAAGCTTTAGTTAAGCTCTTAGATTTCTAATTTCCTACAATTGTAAGTTAAGTTGTTTCAAGTAAAGTATAATCTATCTCTTTTCTTAACTTCAAATATTTAATATCAATTAATCTTATATAAGTTCATGATTAAATTGAGTTGATACTTTTTAGTTTATAAGTTAAATAAGTAAAGTTACTAGAATCTCCTTTAACTTGTACTTTCATTAACTTAGAAATCTTTAAACATTCTTTCTTTCTTACTAGTTTCCTTAAACTTTAATTATAAATTTATTTGATTTAATTAGTTTAGGACTAGTATTAGATGAACTTCAAATACATAGAAATACTAATTTTCAAACTTATCTTTCTGCTACTTATATCAAAATTGACTTTAAGATTAAGATCTATAAGTCAATTTGGAGTTCAATTAGCTCCAATCATCAAGTAGATTATTAAAGTTTAGATAACAAAAGGATATCACATAGTTTACAATTATTAAAATTTATTGAATGTTTGCTTAGCTTTGAGCCTTTTTTCTTGTACATTCATTTAAGATCATTATACATAAATAAAAATTTTTATAAAACTTTAAGGAGAATGCCTTATGGCAAATTTGAGTAATAAAGATAGCGCTTATAATAGGACTTCACATTTTAGAGAGGGTAAATGTGAATGTTTGACCTTCTTACTGTATCCAGTTAGGCAGATGTGCTTAACTCCTCGCCCTATTCTGTTGTGCACTCCTGCAGAATGAGGTAACTTCTAAATGTAATTTTAACTAAAGATATAAGTGTTCTTTTACACTCTTGCTGATTGTAAGATCTCTTCATAATTATTAAGTTATACATATTTTTCATAATCTTAGGCTGTGTTTGTCTTAGATCAAGAATCTAACATACTTATTTATTTCTTATGCTTTACATTCTTTATCTCCAGTATTGTGTATGGCTTACTTCAGTTCAATTTAAATACAGTGTATATTGCTTAATTTCATTTAATGATTAACTGTATTTCATTTGCTTACTTAGCATAAAATTTATTGAACATGTATTACTTTCGTTTCATTTACTTAAATACTGTCTAGCCTTTAGAATGCTTTCCCTTACTAATTTTGAAAACAGGCTAGGACTTATATGAGAGTGAGTATTTTTACTCAACTTATTTCATACTGTCTTCTTTACAGTTATGCTTAATTCTTTTTTCCATACTTTACAACTTGTATAGCTTCGCTGCTTACTTTAAATTGTAATTTATATTTGTGATATCTTGTTAATTTAAAAACATAGCCAATCTTAAAATGTGCTTAGATTGTTTAATCTAACTACACTTTTTCTTTTCTTTGGCTTTGCCCTATCATATTTAAATACTAAAATATGATAGATTAAAAGCTTTTTGATTCAGGTAATGCAGATCCAAGTGCTTGAAGGGCTTATAAAGAAATTGCTTTCGCTTAAATTTTAGACTGTTTTACTTGTATTTTGTTTTAAATGAGAGAATGATTTATTTATTATCCTCTACTCTTATTTTTAAAAGGTTTGTAATAATTACATTATAAATTATGTGAGTTTACTTAAATTACTTTTACCTACTTTTATTAATCTGTGTTGTATTTTTATGTTTGTAACTATTTGGGAAGAATGAGTGAATTATTCTAATTGCTTGTAATATTATATTTACATGTATTTCCATATCATGTATAATCAATTTGATTTCATTCAAATTGTATAAATTTATTTTTAACTTAACAACTACTCATAAAGTGACATCCCAATGTTTAGATTTAATATTCTATCCAATTATTGGGGTCATTACAGTTGGTATCAGAGCCAAGGTTGAGAACGTTAAGTTAAAATGTAATATCCACTCATCCAATGCAACAACATATAAAGGTAAAAGTACTTTAGTGTCACCTTAGGAAAGTTAACGAATTTCAAAGTCAATAATTGATTTAAATCTTATTTGAATAAAGTAATTGACTCTAAGATGAAATAACCTAAAGTCTGAACTAGAATATATGTACTCTTTTTAAGTACTATAAACTGTTCAAGAACTTTATGAGGAGTTTCTTTTTTATTTATTCTGAATTCAAATTCTTTTCCTTATTCAGAAGAAGAATGAATTCAGATTAAACAGATCCTTCTTCCTCAATGGTGAAGGATGCTGAATCAATTAACCCATCTCTTCAAGAAGAGATGAGACAAATTATGGGATTATTCTAGCAAATTTTATAATAATATATGATGTCTCGTAGACGAAAGAGACAACAAAAGGCAATAATTGGTGTATGTGCAACTATATTGAGTATATTATAGAATGACAGTAATGATGATGATGAGTTGGTTAATACAAAACAAAGCTATTACAGCTTATGTGCGCGCAACATACAACATAAAGATTACTTGCGTGATCTTTATGAAGTCAATAATTATGTTTCAGTATTTATGGTCCGCATGAAGAAGGAACCTTTCTTTCGATTGTGTGATACATTAAAATCTACGAATCTTTTAAGGCCAACAATTCATGTACAATTGAAGAGCAAGTTGCAATATTTTTATATATAATAGGGCAAAGTGCACGCATAAGGTTAGTTTCATATTCAAGAGATCCTGTGAAACTGTTAGTCGATATTTCAATCAAATTTTGCACGCAATTGGAGCATTGTATAATGAAATAATTACTTTTCCTAAAGTCGAAACACATTCAAAGATAGCCTCAAGGGCTCTCGATATATGTCATGGTTTAAGGTAATACTCGATTTATATATGTTTATGATATAACTTGATTGTGCCACAATAATAAGTAATAGCTTCATTTATCTAGGACTGTATTGAAGCTCTTGATGGTACTCGTATTAAAGTATCCGTGCCAACGAACCAAGTTACAGCATTTCGTGGCCGAAAAGGAGATCCAACGAAAAATGTCCTGGATGTTGTGGACTTTGATTTGAATTTTGTATATGTTTTGGCTAGATGGGAAGGACTGCGCATGATGCAATGTTGTTGCGTAGTGCTTTGGAGAGATCAAATGGCATTAAGGTGCTTGATGGAAAGTATTACCTTGTAGATGCTGGATACTCTATAAAGTCTGGATTTATAGGTCATATCGTGGGACACGGTATCACTTGAAAGAGTAGACAAATTGTGAGCCTACAATTGCTAAAGAGCTTTTTAACTTACGGCATTCATCATTACGAAGTACAGTTGAACGAGCTTTTGGCACTTTAAAGAACTGTTTTAAAATATTATTTGGTCAATTGCGGCCTTTTTTCCATATCCAACCCAAGTTAATATTGTCATTGCTTCTTGTATAATCCATAATTGGATAATAAAATATGGAGAAGATCAATTAGTTTGCAGTGATGAATCTTGCATTAGTGAAATCATATCAGTTGATCACCAATCAATTATTGATGACAACATGGAATGGGTGCAACATAGAGATAATTTATGCCGGCAAATGTGGGATCGCAAAACTCATTTGGGTTACTAGTCATTTTGCGGAAGAATCCAATATGAAATGTCTTTTCGATGATGTTGCTTTTTTGTTAATTTATATTTGCAGTGTTCTGAACTATTTAAATTAATGTATTATAATTTTGGTGCTTAATTAAAATGATAATATATATACAAGTACAAAGAAAATATTCGATATGCAGATTTGTGCTACTAGTGATTTGTAAAATAGTTTTGATGTTGGGATTAAAAATTATATTTTTGAAATGATACTTGATCTTTAAATATTAATGTTTTTGACCTCGATATGCAGATTGTACGGCCTCCAAGCTTCTCATTCGTAAGCAATCGAACAAAACAAATAACACTGAAAATGTCTTGTATGAGAGACCTGAAAGTAGCCATGGGAAGGGTCGAAATTATTTACTGTGGCAGCCTATATGAATAAAGGAACTTCTTAAGATGATGGCTAAGATAAGAACTGATTATAGTTTCAAGTGTAATGGTCAATGAAAAACAAGTGCATATGCTCAAGTTGCAAGAAAATTAAATGATATGTTCAACAATCCAGACGTAACGACAGATCATGTTATTCGACAAGTAAGGAGCCAAAGGCGTAGATGGGACATGATGCAGAAGATGAAGGGTTTGTCAGGTGCTAGTTAGGTTTAACCTTTATGTTGCAATAGAGCTCATCACGACTTCTTTTACTCTTTTTAATGAGTTTTTCAGAAGTTCAAGCAACCCCATCAGTCTTGTTTTTCTCTATTTGTTTTTGTGTGTAGTCATCATTCTCAATATTGTCTTCAGTGTGATATGATTGTGAATGCAGAAAATCACTTGACAAATCGTGTTCTTCTTCAAGAATAATGACTTTGTTCATATTTGTGAAAGAATCATTGCTATCTTGCGCCCAACGTCCTGTTGCATGGCCTTCATCGCACACCATTTTTGGAAGATCATAATTAAGTATTGGCGTATTAAAAAATCGAGCCGCATCCTGCATTTAAGTAATTTATGAGTTAATAATTTTAATAAAAATTGTATTCAAAGTAATGTGCTATGATAAAATATTTGTGAAATTTGGAGTGCTTCAAACTGACCAATCTTAATAATCTTTTCACTTTCATCCTAACTAGCACCTGACAAACCCTTCATCTTCTGCATCATGTCACATCTACGCCTTTGGCTCCTTGTCGAATAACATGATCTGTCGTTACGTTTGGATTGTTGAACATATCATTTAATTTTCTTGCAACTTGAGCATATGCACTTGTTTTCCATTGACCATTACACTTGAAACTATAATCAGCTCTTATCTTAGCCATCATCTTAAGAAGTTCATTTATTCATATAGGCTGCCACAGTAAATAATTTCGACCCTTCCTATGGCTACTTTTAGGTCTCTCATACAAGACATTTCAGTGTTATTTATTTTGTTCGATTGCTTACGAATGGGAAGCTTGGAGGCCATACAATCTGCACATCGAGGTAAAAAATATTAATATTTAAAGATCAAGTATCATTTCAATAATATAATTTTTAATCCCAACATTAAAACTATTTTACAAATCACTAGTAGCACAAATCTGCATATCGAATATTTTCTTTGTACTTGTATATATATTATCATTTTAATTAAGCACCAAAATTATAATACATTAATTTAAATAGTTCAGAACACTGCAAATATAAATTAACAAAAAAGCAACATCATCGAAAAGACATTTCATATTGGATTCTTCCGCAAAATGACTAGTAACCCAAATGAGTTTTGCGATCCCACATTTGCCGGCATAAATCATCTCTATGTTGCACCCATTCCATGTTGTCATCAATAATTGGTTGGTGATCAACTGATATGATTTCACTAATGCAAGATTCATCATTGCAAACTAATTGATCTTCTTCATATTTCATTATCCAATTATGGATTATACAAGAAGCAATGACAATATTAACTTGGGTTGGATATGGGAAAAAAAGGCCGCAATGGTCCAAATAATATTTTAAAACGGTTCTTTAAAGTGCCAAAAACTCGTTCAACTATACTCCGTAATGATGAATGCCGTAAGTTAAAAAGCTCTTTAGCAGCTGTAGGCTCACGATTTGTCCACTCTTTCAAGTGATACCGTGTCTCACGATATGGACCTATAAATTCAGACTTTGTAGAGTATCCAGCATCTACAAGGTAATACTTTCCATCAAGCACCTTAAGGCTATTTGGTCTCTCTAAAGCACTACGCAACAACGTTGCAACATGCGCAGATCCTTCCCATCCAGCCAAAACATATACAAAATTCAAATCAAAGTCCACAGCATCCAGGACATTTTTCGTTGGATCTCCTTTTCGGCCACGAAATGCTGCAACTTGGTTCGTTGGCACAGATGCTTTAATATGAGTACCATCAAGAGCGTCAATACAGTCCTAGATAAATGAAGCTATTAGTTATTATTGTGGCACAATCAAGTTATATCATAAACACATATAAATCGAGTATTATCTTAAACCATGACATATATCGAGAGCCCTTGAGGCTATCTTTGAATGTGTTTCGACTTTAGGAGGAGTAATCATTTCATTATGCAATGCTCCAATTGCGTGCAAAATTTGATTGAAATATCGACTAACAGTTTCACAGGATCTCTTGAATATGAGACTAACTAACCTTATGCGTGCACTTTGCACTATTATATATAAAAATATTGCAACTTGCTCTTCAATTGTAACATGAATTGTTGGCCTTAAAAGATTCGTAGATTTTAATGTATCACACAATCGAAAGAAAGGTTTCTTCTTCATGAGGACCATAAATACTGAAACATAACTATTGCCTTCATAAAGATCACGCAAGTAATCTTTATATAGTATGTTGCGCGCACACAAGCTGTAATAACTTTGTTTTGTATTAACCAACTCATCATCATCATTACTGTCATTCTCTAATATACTCAATATAGTTGCACATACGCCAATTATTGCCTTTTGTTTTGTCTCTTTCATCTACGAGAACATATATTATTATAAAATTGCTAGAATAATATATCCAGATTCAACTAATCAAATAATGTTTTAACTTATAAAAATATACAACCAACTAAGAAAGAATCATTATTTATTGCATTAATGATCACACATACTCCACTATTAATCTTGAGTACAGCAAGTTGTAATTTGCCAATGATCATCAAAATAGCAAATTTGTCTGCTTAAGTTACATAATTCTTTGTTATAGGATATTTGAAACAAACAAACTATTAATATCCCAATATGCATAAGTAAAATATAAAGATAACACCAATCAAACTGGTCAGATTAATAAGTTTAAGCATCTGCTATCTATTTTAGTATATATGAGTAGATATAACAATAAGTATTTTTAAAAATAAGGAAAGATAACAAAAAGAGCAAACAATTCAGCCATTACTTTTTTTTAACTTGTTGGCTATGCAGGTCAAGGTAGATGCAGAATGAAAAATTAAGCAAAAGACAGTTTGGTTTGCCTTCATCATTGAGCAATGCTATGTTACTTTTCAATACCATGAAGACAATACCTGCTGGGTTCAGCATTACATTATTCTAAAGCTTTAAGAAATCACAAAAATGTCATTATTTCGTATGAATTTAAAGCAGCCAAAAACATTGATGCCTAGATTATTTCATCAAACCCTACTGTGCTTTGCCCCAATCATGCAAGGGCAAAAACCGTTCCTTCTTGGATCTTGTGCTATTTTTCAATGATTTTTTATCCAGGTTTATTTTGAATTTGCTTACTAGATTATTAGACATGATTTTTAACATTAATGGCAATGACAATCTCAACAAGCTCTAGAATAACAACAAATCATATAGAAAAACATTCCAAAAGCATAGCTATCTACATTAACCTATAACTATATGCATAGTTCTACACTACAAATTAATTTTACCAACTATTCTTACATCTATAGCATCAAACCAAAGCATGATAATGAATATTGCAAATGGCACTGCTCCAATTAAAGGATAAAAATATTCGCATGCAATTCAATTTGGACTGATGCAGTATAATTGTCGTGCTAATTCATCTCAAAAAACCAATGAAAGTGAAGAAACTCTCACCAAATGTAGATGGTAGATTGTTGACTTAGTACGAGAGGGAGTCGGGCGTCTCGGCGACCCCTTCCGACTTAGTATGAAGGCAACAAGCAAGCAACCCCTTCCGTGCATTTTGGCGAAGGCAACGATGGACGCAATGGACTCGGCGAGCGGCAAGAGGGAGTCGGGCGACGTCTGCGACCTTCCGTGCGTCTGGCAGCGAAGGCGGCAGTGATGGCAGACGAAGCAAGGCGAGCGCGTACGACAGCGATGGCGGAAGCAACCTCGGCGAGCTTGGAGTCGAGATCTCCAGGTGGTCGCGCGACGAACCCTACCTCTCCCGATAAATTGTCCGTAATGCTATCTGAATGTTGGTCGAAATCGACCGACATTCAGATCACATCACACGATGGCATTTAGGTAATTATTTAGATGTCATTAAATAGATAACACTAAACCAAACAGCTAACATCACACGGACATCTTTAAATAACATGGCATAGCCGGAGATGTCAGCAAACCAAACAACCCCTAAGATAGCATGTTATTCAGATAGCATGTTATTCAAATAGCAGTGTTATTTAGATAACAGATGCTGTTTGGTTCAGTGTTATTTAAATAATAGGTGTCAGTGTTATTCAGATGTATGATGTTTGGTTGAATGTCATTTATATTATATTACACATTAGGTAAGATTACCCTAAAATACTAAGATTTAAATATAAATTGAAAAATAACAATAAATAACTAAAAGATAATTAGGTAAACAGTGTCAAAACCAAAAAAACAAAGGATGGGCTGCTTTTTGTTTGTTTGTTTGTTGATGATGCGATATAAATGGATTAATCGCAAGCAGTTATTTAAAGATGAGGACGACGGCTTTTACTAAGAATGAAAAATGCCATAGGCAGCAAGCACCTGCACAATCAAATTGGATGATAATGCAAGTACGCTCTTGTCAATACCCAAGCTCATCAATGCACCCAGAGCCAGCATGCTGACCAACCGCACCAATGGGAGCCAAAGACTCAACCATATGACAAGAGGAACAATAATTATGCATCTAATTGAACGCTCGCTATCTTTTATAAGAAAACCAAAGTTTTTGCAATCAATCCAAATATTAGAAGAGAATGAAATTTTTGCAATTTTAGCCGGCGGTTTCTTTATCAAGTGTTTAATTGAAACAATTTCAATTTTTTAAAAATCAACCTTAACAAATTTTTAAAAATAACAAATCACAAAACAATTTTTCCTAAATTGTTCATAATCAAATGACAATATCTAGCAAATCTCATAAAAAAAACCATTCATTTACCTAATCTGATGCGAGAGGCGAGAGGGAGTCGGGCGTCGGGCGATCGAAGCAAAGCGAGCGTCAGGCAGCGATGGCGGCAACGATGAACGAAGAAAGGTGAGCGCGTACGACAGCGATGGCGGAAGCAAGACGAGCGCGTACATCAGCGATGGCGGAAACGATCTCAGCGCTGAAATCTCCAGGAAGTCGTGCGAAGCCCCTATCTTCTCCGATAGATTGTCCGTAATGCTATCTGAATGTCGGCTGAAATCGACCGACATTCAGATAACATTAGAGATGACATTTAGGTAATTATTGAGATATCATTAATTAGATAACATCAAACCAAACAGCTCCTATCTTATCGATATTTTTAAATAGCATAACATGACATAGAGATGTCGGTGAACCAAACAACCCCTTAATGATGTCGTTTATATGTGGCTTTTTGATTCGATATTATCTAATTAATGACATCTCAAAACTTACCTAAATGCCACTCGGAAATTGTTATCAGAATATCAGCCGATTTCTGCCGACATTCAGATAAGATTGCCCGACAATCTATCGCAAGCGATAGGGTTCTTCGCGTTCGTTCTCCCGAAGCTCGCCTCCGCCGGACGCAGCGCCGGTGCTCCGCCTTCGCTTCGCCTCACCGACGTAGAGCCGGTGCTTTGCCTTCTCTTCGCCTCGCTTCACCTCGCTTCATCTCGCCTAGTCGATTTCGTCAATTCAGGTGCTTCGCCTTCGCTTTACCTCCCGTTCCCATTCACTTCGTTTTTTTTATGGATGTATGTTCTGAAGATTTGCTTGATATTGCCAATTGATTATGATTAACTTAGGATTATATTTGCTTTGTGATTTTTAACATTTATTAATGATAATTTAAAATAAAATTTTGATATATGTGATATGTGAGTACGTGTGATCATTGACATCATTAAATAATAATATTCTTAGGTGCTTGCGATAAAATTTGTTTATTTTTTTTGGTTTTGATATTGGTTACCTAGTTATCATTTAAATTTATATTTATCACATTACAATATTGTTTACCTAATTGTCTTTCATACTGTTTACTTGTTTGTTGTAGTTTTTTAATTTATATTTAAATCTCAGTATTGGGGTAATCTTATCTCATGTGTAATATAGCTTGAATGACAATAAACCAAAAAATATACATCTGAATAACATTAACATCTCTTATTTAAATAACACTGAAACAACAGCCCATGTTATCTGAATAACACTGCTATCTAAATAACATGCTATCTTAATAACATGCTATCGTAATAACTTTTCACCTGACATTCAACCAAACAACCCCTTAGTATAATTTAATTTTTATTGATTTGCTTAGAAGCGTATGCAAATCCCGCTTTCATTAATTGTGTTATCTTCTTTCAAAACAAAAGCAAGAAAAATAACAGGTTCAAATATTAGTGTGTATAGTGAGTTTATAAAGTTTACTTCTATATTTGGTAAGAGTTTGTATCAAAAGCAAACAATTAAAAAAAAATAGAGGCGAATATATTAGAATTTCCGGGAGCTCTGTTTACGTATTGAAATGCACGAAATTGTGCGAGAAAGTTTTAGTATAATACGTTTATAATTTCTTTTAAAAGTTAGGAAGCTAGAGTGTCATTTATGTGATTTTCTTAGAGGAGCTGCTTGCAAGTAAAGAATGGGGTCGAGTTAATAAAGAAGTCTAAGAAGTCCTGAAGTTAGTGATCATACTTCTATATGAATATAACAATTTCTCCCAATTTTGTATATGTCATTATATTCCTAAATCATTATTAACTGTACTGCCTCTGAGTTGTTTTAAAATACATGGAAGATTTAAAGTAATGCAGTGCACACTCAACCGTATAATTACACTTATGCCGTGCATCTTTGAACATATTTTTATGACACTTATTAATTGGAACGTGATTTCATAGTTATAAAAATTTGCTTGTGATGAACTTAAACATTAATTCAACCACCCAGGGAATATCAATTTTCACAAGTTTTATTGTCTTGATGATTTTATTTCCGTGCACCATTTATACCAGTCATGATGATCATTTACTTCGTCTACTAATCAAAAACATTTGCATGCTTTAAAACCCCAATTGAGCCTTTTACAGTTCATGCGTTGAATAAATTTTAATTATGGTAATAATACACGATTAGACTGGAAAATATGAGTTTCATTTAATGTGTTCGAGTTTTTTAATCATACTGCTTAATTTAGCTATTCGTAAGAAGTTATATTAACATTTGTTTTACAAGAAAATTAATGTTGTTGCTTCAAAAGAGGCATGCTTAATTGTTTATTTATATGCAATTATTTCATTTTGCATTGCAAATTACTCATTACTTGTTATTATTTATATTATGCTAACCCTTCAATTTATTAATAAATATTGTTATTCGTGATAGCAGAGAAATTCTCTAATACGCAAAATCTACATGTGTTTTAAAGCATATAATTGCTTATGAAAGAAGAACTCCGCCACTATGAAGAGCAAAAGATGAAGTCAAAGCTTACTTACATAACTGATAGTTTTAATGCAACATTTCATTTTAATCGAAGCCTTGTAATCTAAATGGCTTGTATTGATTTGTTGAAATTTCTATTTCATTTTTTTGTCACCTTGCTTGATCACCCAATAGGATCATGGGCAGTTAGCGCCTAATGTCGGTTTAGCTTCACTAATTCGACATTGGGTCGTTATAGTTGGTATCAGAGCAGGATTGCAGGCAATTAAGTAAGGTGGTACGGATACAAAACCACATAAATATCAGAGCAGGATTGCAGGCTATTAAGTAAGGTGGTACCGATACAAAGCCACATAAATATCAGAGCAGAATATCAAACTATCATCAGACAATTGCAATTATCAAACTTAGCAGCACCAATGTAGAGTGGATATATGGCACTTAGACACAATCACATGAATATAGGACAATTATGTGATTTCTTCAACCATTCCATATGAATAGGAACCATTAGAATATGAGGCCGAGACAATTGGCATATACAAACAACATGTGCAAACACTAGTGACATTTGGAAAAAATTTAGTTTAGAAAACATTAGCTTAGAAAATATTAGTGATATTTGGAAACGATATTTGAACATAGATCATTATGTTTTTATAATTTAGTTTTCCTTAGAGAACAACTTTAGTAATACAAAATAAGTTGGCTTTGAATGTGAACATTGGATTATGATAAGAGTACTAGGTGATCATACTAAGAATGTGAGTCTTGAAATAAAGTTAAATATTATTTAGGATTCTCAAAGAAATGAAGGGTAATAATAGTATAAAAATATAATGATAAATGCATAATACTTTTACATGCCTAAAGTTATAATGACTTCTCTAGCACTATATATGGATGTGTTTAGGGAAACAAAAAAACTAATTTAAGCATATTTTTTAGATGAATTTAGGATCACCTTCCCTTGAAATTTTGATCAAAGCCCCTGTGGCAACTAATTCTTCATCCAACAAGATTTACAAACTTATAAACTTGGTCACTCTCATGGTGGAGCACCAAGCTTAATATATTCTAAAGCCTCCCACCCCACCTGTTGCTCAGGTCATCCATGTCAACTCTCAGCTAGCATCTAGTTTAGGAGTAGATGGATTACTCCACAGCTTTCTTCATCTCAATCCCTCAACTTTTAATGGGACTAGTCTACCTATGGAGACAGTTAACTGGATCAAAATGATTGAAAAGAAACTCGCAAGCATCAAGTACCCCGCTATTGAAGTTATCTGGCTGTCTACTCGTTTGTTTTGTAATGTGGCCGAGCATTGATAGGAAAATGAATTGGCCACCAGATTCTCAGAAGTGGATATCGAGGGCATCCAGTGGGAGGCGTTCGTAGAAGCCTTCCGAGAAGAGTTCATTCCCCCTTCTGCGCAAACCATTCTAGAAAATGAATTCCTCCAATTGACTCAAGAGAATATTGTAGTATTGGAATATGAAATGGAGTTTAGAAGATTATCTATATTCGCTTCAGCATTGGTGTTAACTGAAGTTGCTTGTTGCAACCGCTACTTGAAAGGACTGCGAGACCCGATTAAGGACAACATAGTATCTCTTCAGCACACAAATTTTCCAAAATTACTCGAAGCCGCTAGACTGGTGGAACATCATCAGATATAGAAAGAATAGAAGAAGTGATCCCTATCAATCTAAGTAGGAAAGCAAACTTCTACTCTTGTCATCATGCTGCCACCCACAGTAGCTCAAGCTCCAAGAAGAGGACCACTAGCTGCCCCAAGAATCCCTGCCCAAGAAGAGGTCAAAAGACTTAACCCAACCCACCTCCAGTTATGGTACAGCATATAGGACTTGAATCGCTCATGCAAACACCAATAGAGGAGTGCTAATTGCCACACCCATACGATAAATGCTATCATGTCGACAAGTGATGTTACGTATATGGTCGTACTAGTCATCGTGAGTGGAATTGTAGAGCTTACAAAACGGTGGATGGAGAAGTTATTCAAAGGATGTGATACTCCGGTGACTATTACTTATAATAATCATAAGGAGATGCTAGGATGGTGCGTAAAAGGTTAGTCAGTATAATTTTCAATTTAGGAATGCCATGTATTTATATTATCTCTCTATCCTATCTATTGCACTGCAAGTACTTTGAAAACCTTGTCTAGACGATTTCTTAATCTACGTTGTTATTTCTTCTTCTTGTGTATTGCCAATGTGTGTGGTTGTTAGATTAATAGGATATAGACTATGATAATGAATACTAAGAGTAATACTTGAATTTGTAGTGCAAAGGTAAAGAAGCTCTTTCCATCATTCTTTTGTATTATACATTACTAAACAAAGGATTTCTTACAGGCGAATGCATCTTTTAAGAATTTAGCATTAGTTAATAATATCTTTACAATTTGTAAAATCATTAACTTTAAGTAAAGATCCAACTAATATTATTATTGAAATTTGTAATCGGTAATTAGTATATGATAAATTTCTGCATATTGTTTAGGATTCTTATTACTTCTACATAGCTTATTGTATAAATATTGATGTTGTCGTTTAGGATTCTTAGATTTTGTTTAAAGAGTCTAAAATATCATAACTTGTATGATGGTAGTATTGATTAAATTAATCCCACAATTGTACTTGTTACATTCATATATAGCCTAAAGTAGAGCCCATGCTTTGTAGTCAAACAAATTAGGATCTAAACATCTTGATGAGATATAGTAACGGTGGCTAAAACATGTTCTCTTGTGTAGAGAACAATGAATATTTGGCAAGTGTGAAAGCTTATCAATATGGTGCCATTATTTAAATGATGACAGTTCGAAATATGTTCGTACAAAAATATTTAAAAATTCTGCACACTTACCAATTTGGCAATCTGATTCAATTTGCCAATTGGCAAATACAAGCTGCACATGTTTTTCGTATGATCACATGTGAGAATGTTCTTCAACTCAATTTGAGGAGAAAAACATTTACGCCAATTTTAAAGATTTGGGGTAAAATAAATCTCATAAAAGACTACTTAGCTTCGTATCAAATACATGAAATCCTATTTTACATGTAAAATTATTACTTTACACCTAAAATACCGTAAACCAAACATTCCTTTTAATGAAAATTATTAATAAGTAACATAATTTAGTCTGTATATCCGGAGGCTCTTTCTATTTCATGCGACTAATAGGATTTTTTTATTTTGAATTCAATAAATTAGAAAAACTCGCACTTTTTTTGAAACAGAATCTTGCGCACTATCAAATTTATACTGTTAGGAAATGACTAGTTTGCCATCTTCCTTGTAATACGATCATCTTCATAAAGTATTATCAAATAAATTTATAATTGTGTTTTTGTAAAACACATAATAGTTTGTTGTGACAATATACAATCTAATTTTTTCTATGCAAATTTTTAAATGAAAATATATAGTAAACATATGAATCAATTCCCGTATATATAAAGGGACCCAAAAAATTAAAACTCAACAGGGCACAATCAAACTACAATATTAAAATAAATAAATAGAATTTGCCTTTACCATGAATCTATCATTGGTCATAAGAAATAAAAATTCTTCCTAATCAAACTATATAAGGAAAAATCACTCAAATTCCCTTCAACAAAATAAGAAATAGAAACATCTTAATGTTAAAATACTTCATCCTCATCTCTTTTCTTGCAATTTCTGCAAGTTAAAAAAATGTCAAAAAATTTATTTATGATATCGTCAACATACCAATAGACTATTCATTCATGAACACATCCCCCTAACTTGTATCAAGCAACAAACAATGAACAAGTCACAAAGCGAAAACCCAGATATACTATCTCACAAATATTGGATTGTCCTCACAAATAGAAGCTAAATCATAACATTGCAACAACAATATGAAACTTAGAAATGACCATTAACAATATTGATTGTTTCTTAAGCATAACTCCATTAACTAAAAATATTAAAAGAAACAAATGAGAAAATGGAGATATTCTCACCAATGGTTGACGATGAATTGTGAAAGGTTTAGGAATATTTCTAGAGCATTAGTGAGGGCTTGAGTGAATTGGTTGAGCCAAAATTGTAGATGCTAACATAAACAAACCTTAAATTTTATGATGCTTACATCTATAGTTTGATTGTAGATGCTTACATAATAATAATGCATTTTATACTGATTTTTCTAAATGCAAGAGCCACCAATCACATGCAGTGTTCTGGAGATTGACAACAAGGTCACAGTCCAGGCCTTGATCCATGAAGGAATGAGATATGCTCTATGAATAAAAATGGAAGAGCAGTTGATGGCTTGGCTCACAGGGCAATTCAAAGGCTCGGATGATCGAGCCCTTAATCCGTAGTCTTAGGAAGTTTCGTCGACCCCAGTTCTTTATTAGTGAGAATTGAGTGAAGAGGAAGAAGAAAATTGATATGCTGCAAATTTGTTAAACGAGTTATTCTTTTTTATTTCAGGCTTGTTGATGTGCAATGTGGCTTGATTGTTCTCTAATATTGAAATTTTTTTGTTATAGAATTTCCAGTTCTTTCAATTTTCTGGGAAAAGAGAGAATAATGTATATCTCTAGGAGATTGTTAGTGGTAGTAGTAGCTCTTTTAAAGATATTTGAATGGATTCTAAGTAGCAGTAATTGGATGTAGTTGTAAATCTTCAAATATGAATTTAATCGACCCCAGTGGTTGCTAAATGTTAATAACTGATAAGTATGGCATATGTTAAATCATGGCATTTTTCTTTTTTTATCATCTATAATTTTATTGTCTATATATATGTATATATATTTATAGAATTTAGTGTTATTAGATCACTATTCAGAGTATTAATCCTCAAATGTCAGGTTTGCTTATTCTATTTAAGATCAATCATGACCAGTAATTTGTCTTTGCTGATCGGCAATTTATTAATTTTTAAAAGTGGCTAGTCAAATTTATAATGTATATCTCTAGGAGATTGTTAGTGGTAGTAGTAGCTCTTTTAAAGACATTTGAATGGATTCTAAGTAGCAGTAATTTGATGTAGTTGTAAATCTTCAATATGAATTTAATCGACCCCAGTGGTTGCTAAATGTTAAAAACTGATAAGATGGCATATGTTAAATCATGGCATTTTTCTTTTTTTTATCATCTATAATTTTGTTGTCTATATGTATGTATATATATTTATAGAATTTAGTGTTATTAGATCACTATTCGGAGTAGTAATCCTCAAATGTCAGTTTTGCTTATTCTATTCAATATCAGTCTTGACCAGTAATTTGTCTTTGCCTATCGGCAATTTATTAATTTTAAAAAGTGGCTAGTCAAATTTATTATTAGTGCTATATTAAGCTTTCGATTAACTCTATTTGATAGTTAATTCATTTAATAATTAGTGCTCAAATTAAAAAATAATTAGGATGAATAATGGATGAAGATGGAAGAACTTATGTAGTAGGAACTCCACCTGCCAGAGGTTGGGAAACAAAATTCATGAAATCAGATTGATACCTAGAAGGATTTGAAGATCTAGTGATGATTTTGATTCTACCTCGGGACATCATTCTCTACTTTTAATTGTTGAAGACAACTTCTGGGTTATTGTGGACTGAATGTAGCATTTTTTAGCTTTTACTATTTTGAAATTCAAACCTCTTTTATGAACAAAACTTCAATTTTAATAATAGTAATATGTGGTTTAAATTGTTGGTTCAAATTTAGAGGTTGTATCAGTGGGGCAAATTTGGCTAATTTGTTACAAGCATGAAATTATTTCTAGAGAATTCCTCTGTAAAAAACTTGTTAACGGATAATTAACTTTACACCAAAATTTCATAATCCATAAAATCCTCTTTAATAATTAGAATGAGTAACCAATGAGCCTGTTAAATAGATTGACTAATTAATACTTAATTTTATGTATAAGTAATATTTAATTTATTAATTAATAGTTTAGTTAGAATAATTAATTATTATTAGTAACTTTAATTCTATGGAATGACCTTTAATGTTCTTGAATCATGCCCTTCCATTGTAGTGATCTAGTAACACTGAGTTTTGTGATCCAAGGAGCCATCATCATATAAAAGTTTTGTGAACAAAAATAGCTGAACCCTAAATTCATTTTCATGCTTTTTGCCTTTCACCATTCAGACAACATTTCTAATATGATTGTAATTGTGCCGCAAGCTCAATTTTCTTCATAACTTTGACTACACTATGATTAACATGTACTTTGGTTAATAATAGTAAGCAATGTTTAGCATTATAAGTTTTATCAAAAATTATGATATTGTTGATTTGAGGAGGGGGGCTCAGGCGCGCCCAAGTACCCGCTGTTTTCAGGACCCTATTTCGGGGTTCTATAAATGCGAAAATAGCGGGCTAGGGTTTAAGTTTTTCCGTTTTTCTCAGCCCCCATCCTAGATCTGAAATAGGGTTAGTGATTTGATGCTTGGGCTATAAACTCATTTGTATGCCTCTCGGGTGAAGGATTGTGATCCTTAAAGTCGTAAGCTCTCTTCTCCCCATGGACGTAGATATTCGCACCGAATCACGTATATTTTATTTTGTGTTGCGAATTTTGGTTTTGTTTGTGGTTTTTTTTATTCTTTCATGCTTGTACCATGATGAATGCTTGAGAATATTTTAGTTTGATTCATATAGAAGATCCTAACAAGTGGTATTAGAGAAAATTTAAGGTTGTGATTCAAAAGTGTTTTTTGTTATTCTTGAAGCATCTAGTGACATGCAAGAAGCCATGGAAGAGAGTTGGAGGAGAAGCTTCTAGTTCTTTATTGTTGGGGGTGGTGGAACTATTTTTCCATCAAGTTGTGACGCATTCGGTGATGATCAATGTTGTCAAGTTTGATGGCAAGAGCAACATCGGGATGTGGAGATGCGAAGTCATGGATGCACTTTGCGCGTTGAACCTGAATGACGTTTTTGATGGCGATGAAAATGCGAAGATGTCGGAGAGGGATTGGGTCAAAATGAACCATAGCGCATGCAGTTCAATCCGAAATTGTTTGACCCAAGAAATCAAGTATGTGGTGATGACGTCGGCATGGAAGTTATGAAATTTCTTTGAGAGCAAGTATCTGACAAATAGCGTGAAGAATCGTCTCAACATGAACCAGCATTTGTACAGATTTCAAATGCGACGGGGAATCTCATTGTTGAACACATAAATGAGTTCACCAAGTTACAGACAGATTTTTTTAATTTGGATGAAAATGTGGAGGATGAAAATAATGTGCTTCTTCTATTGAACTAACTTTCGAATGAGTATGAAAACTTCACCATGACACTCATTCATGCAATTATCAAACTTAGCAGCACCAATGTAGAGTGGATATATGGCACTTAGACACAATCACATGAATATAGGACAATTATGTGATTTCTTCAACCATTCCATATGAATAGGAACCATTAGAATATGAGGCCGAGACAATTGGCATATACAAACAACATGTGCAAACACTAGTGACATTTGGAAAAAATTTAGTTTAGAAAACATTAGCTTAGAAAATATTAGTGATATTTGGAAACGATATTTGAACATAGATCATTATGTTTTTATAATTTAGTTTTCCTTAGAGAACAACTTTAGTAATACAAAATAAGTTGGCTTTGAATGTGAACATTGGATTATGATAAGAGTACTAGGTGATCATACTAAGAATGTGAGTCTTGAAATAAAGTTAAATATTATTTAGGATTCTCAAAGAAATGAAGGGTAATAATAGTATAAAAATATAATGATAAATGCATAATACTTTTACATGCCTAAAGTTATAATGACTTCTCTAGCACTATATATGGATGTGTTTAGGGAAACAAAAAAACTAATTTAAGCATATTTTTTAGATGAATTTAGGATCACCTTCCCTTGAAATTTTGATCAAAGCCCCTGTGGCAACTAATTCTTCATCCAACAAGATTTACAAACTTATAAACTTGGTCACTCTCATGGTGGAGCACCAAGCTTAATATATTCTAAAGCCTCCCACCCCACCTGTTGCTCAGGTCATCCATGTCAACTCTCAGCTAGCATCTAGTTTAGGAGTAGATGGATTACTCCACAGCTTTCTTCATCTCAATCCCTCAACTTTTAATGGGACTAGTCTACCTATGGAGACAGTTAACTGGATCAAAATGATTGAAAAGAAACTCGCAAGCATCAAGTACCCCGCTATTGAAGTTATCTGGCTGTCTACTCGTTTGTTTTGTAATGTGGCCGAGCATTGATAGGAAAATGAATTGGCCACCAGATTCTCAGAAGTGGATATCGAGGGCATCCAGTGGGAGGCGTTCGTAGAAGCCTTCCGAGAAGAGTTCATTCCCCCTTCTGCGCAAACCATTCTAGAAAATGAATTCCTCCAATTGACTCAAGAGAATATTGTAGTATTGGAATATGAAATGGAGTTTAGAAGATTATCTATATTCGCTTCAGCATTGGTGTTAACTGAAGTTGCTTGTTGCAACCGCTACTTGAAAGGACTGCGAGACCCGATTAAGGACAACATAGTATCTCTTCAGCACACAAATTTTCCAAAATTACTCGAAGCCGCTAGACTGGTGGAACATCATCAGATATAGAAAGAATAGAAGAAGTGATCCCTATCAATCTAAGTAGGAAAGCAAACTTCTACTCTTGTCATCATGCTGCCACCCACAGTAGCTCAAGCTCCAAGAAGAGGACCACTAGCTGCCCCAAGAATCCCTGCCCAAGAAGAGGTCAAAAGACTTAACCCAACCCACCTCCAGTTATGGTACAGCATATAGGACTTGAATCGCTCATGCAAACACCAATAGAGGAGTGCTAATTGCCACACCCATACGATAAATGCTATCATGTCGACAAGTGATGTTACGTATATGGTCGTACTAGTCATCGTGAGTGGAATTGTAGAGCTTACAAAACGGTGGATGGAGAAGTTATTCAAAGGATGTGATACTCCGGTGACTATTACTTATAATAATCATAAGGAGATGCTAGGATGGTGCGTAAAAGGTTAGTCAGTATAATTTTCAATTTAGGAATGCCATGTATTTATATTATCTCTCTATCCTATCTATTGCACTGCAAGTACTTTGAAAACCTTGTCTAGACGATTTCTTAATCTACGTTGTTATTTCTTCTTCTTGTGTATTGCCAATGTGTGTGGTTGTTAGATTAATAGGATATAGACTATGATAATGAATACTAAGAGTAATACTTGAATTTGTAGTGCAAAGGTAAAGAAGCTCTTTCCATCATTCTTTTGTATTATACATTACTAAACAAAGGATTTCTTACAGGCGAATGCATCTTTTAAGAATTTAGCATTAGTTAATAATATCTTTACAATTTGTAAAATCATTAACTTTAAGTAAAGATCCAACTAATATTATTATTGAAATTTGTAATCGGTAATTAGTATATGATAAATTTCTGCATATTGTTTAGGATTCTTATTACTTCTACATAGCTTATTGTATAAATATTGATGTTGTCGTTTAGGATTCTTAGATTTTGTTTAAAGAGTCTAAAATATCATAACTTGTATGATGGTAGTATTGATTAAATTAATCCCACAATTGTACTTGTTACATTCATATATAGCCTAAAGTAGAGCCCATGCTTTGTAGTCAAACAAATTAGGATCTAAACATCTTGATGAGATATAGTAACGGTGGCTAAAACATGTTCTCTTGTGTAGAGAACAATGAATATTTGGCAAGTGTGAAAGCTTATCAATATGGTGCCATTATTTAAATGATGACAGTTCGAAATATGTTCGTACAAAAATATTTAAAAATTCTGCACACTTACCAATTTGGCAATCTGATTCAATTTGCCAATTGGCAAATACAAGCTGCACATGTTTTTCGTATGATCACATGTGAGAATGTTCTTCAACTCAATTTGAGGAGAAAAACATTTACGCCAATTTTAAAGATTTGGGGTAAAATAAATCTCATAAAAGACTACTTAGCTTCGTATCAAATACATGAAATCCTATTTTACATGTAAAATTATTACTTTACACCTAAAATACCGTAAACCAAACATTCCTTTTAATGAAAATTATTAATAAGTAACATAATTTAGTCTGTATATCCGGAGGCTCTTTCTATTTCATGCGACTAATAGGATTTTTTTATTTTGAATTCAATAAATTAGAAAAACTCGCACTTTTTTTGAAACAGAATCTTGCGCACTATCAAATTTATACTGTTAGGAAATGACTAGTTTGCCATCTTCCTTGTAATACGATCATCTTCATAAAGTATTATCAAATAAATTTATAATTGTGTTTTTGTAAAACACATAATAGTTTGTTGTGACAATATACAATCTAATTTTTTCTATGCAAATTTTTAAATGAAAATATATAGTAAACATATGAATCAATTCCCGTATATATAAAGGGACCCAAAAAATTAAAACTCAACAGGGCACAATCAAACTACAATATTAAAATAAATAAATAGAATTTGCCTTTACCATGAATCTATCATTGGTCATAAGAAATAAAAATTCTTCCTAATCAAACTATATAAGGAAAAATCACTCAAATTCCCTTCAACAAAATAAGAAATAGAAACATCTTAATGTTAAAATACTTCATCCTCATCTCTTTTCTTGCAATTTCTGCAAGTTAAAAAAATGTCAAAAAATTTATTTATGATATCGTCAACATACCAATAGACTATTCATTCATGAACACATCCCCCTAACTTGTATCAAGCAACAAACAATGAACAAGTCACAAAGCGAAAACCCAGATATACTATCTCACAAATATTGGATTGTCCTCACAAATAGAAGCTAAATCATAACATTGCAACAACAATATGAAACTTAGAAATGACCATTAACAATATTGATTGTTTCTTAAGCATAACTCCATTAACTAAAAATATTAAAAGAAACAAATGAGAAAATGGAGATATTCTCACCAATGGTTGACGATGAATTGTGAAAGGTTTAGGAATATTTCTAGAGCATTAGTGAGGGCTTGAGTGAATTGGTTGAGCCAAAATTGTAGATGCTAACATAAACAAACCTTAAATTTTATGATGCTTACATCTATAGTTTGATTGTAGATGCTTACATAATAATAATGCATTTTATACTGATTTTTCTAAATGCAAGAGCCACCAATCACATGCAGTGTTCTGGAGATTGACAACAAGGTCACAGTCCAGGCCTTGATCCATGAAGGAATGAGATATGCTCTATGAATAAAAATGGAAGAGCAGTTGATGGCTTGGCTCACAGGGCAATTCAAAGGCTCGGATGATCGAGCCCTTAATCCGTAGTCTTAGGAAGTTTCGTCGACCCCAGTTCTTTATTAGTGAGAATTGAGTGAAGAGGAAGAAGAAAATTGATATGCTGCAAATTTGTTAAACGAGTTATTCTTTTTTATTTCAGGCTTGTTGATGTGCAATGTGGCTTGATTGTTCTCTAATATTGAAATTTTTTTGTTATAGAATTTCCAGTTCTTTCAATTTTCTGGGAAAAGAGAGAATAATGTATATCTCTAGGAGATTGTTAGTGGTAGTAGTAGCTCTTTTAAAGATATTTGAATGGATTCTAAGTAGCAGTAATTGGATGTAGTTGTAAATCTTCAAATATGAATTTAATCGACCCCAGTGGTTGCTAAATGTTAATAACTGATAAGTATGGCATATGTTAAATCATGGCATTTTTCTTTTTTTATCATCTATAATTTTATTGTCTATATATATGTATATATATTTATAGAATTTAGTGTTATTAGATCACTATTCAGAGTATTAATCCTCAAATGTCAGGTTTGCTTATTCTATTTAAGATCAATCATGACCAGTAATTTGTCTTTGCTGATCGGCAATTTATTAATTTTTAAAAGTGGCTAGTCAAATTTATAATGTATATCTCTAGGAGATTGTTAGTGGTAGTAGTAGCTCTTTTAAAGACATTTGAATGGATTCTAAGTAGCAGTAATTTGATGTAGTTGTAAATCTTCAATATGAATTTAATCGACCCCAGTGGTTGCTAAATGTTAAAAACTGATAAGATGGCATATGTTAAATCATGGCATTTTTCTTTTTTTTATCATCTATAATTTTGTTGTCTATATGTATGTATATATATTTATAGAATTTAGTGTTATTAGATCACTATTCGGAGTAGTAATCCTCAAATGTCAGTTTTGCTTATTCTATTCAATATCAGTCTTGACCAGTAATTTGTCTTTGCCTATCGGCAATTTATTAATTTTAAAAAGTGGCTAGTCAAATTTATTATTAGTGCTATATTAAGCTTTCGATTAACTCTATTTGATAGTTAATTCATTTAATAATTAGTGCTCAAATTAAAAAATAATTAGGATGAATAATGGATGAAGATGGAAGAACTTATGTAGTAGGAACTCCACCTGCCAGAGGTTGGGAAACAAAATTCATGAAATCAGATTGATACCTAGAAGGATTTGAAGATCTAGTGATGATTTTGATTCTACCTCGGGACATCATTCTCTACTTTTAATTGTTGAAGACAACTTCTGGGTTATTGTGGACTGAATGTAGCATTTTTTAGCTTTTACTATTTTGAAATTCAAACCTCTTTTATGAACAAAACTTCAATTTTAATAATAGTAATATGTGGTTTAAATTGTTGGTTCAAATTTAGAGGTTGTATCAGTGGGGCAAATTTGGCTAATTTGTTACAAGCATGAAATTATTTCTAGAGAATTCCTCTGTAAAAAACTTGTTAACGGATAATTAACTTTACACCAAAATTTCATAATCCATAAAATCCTCTTTAATAATTAGAATGAGTAACCAATGAGCCTGTTAAATAGATTGACTAATTAATACTTAATTTTATGTATAAGTAATATTTAATTTATTAATTAATAGTTTAGTTAGAATAATTAATTATTATTAGTAACTTTAATTCTATGGAATGACCTTTAATGTTCTTGAATCATGCCCTTCCATTGTAGTGATCTAGTAACACTGAGTTTTGTGATCCAAGGAGCCATCATCATATAAAAGTTTTGTGAACAAAAATAGCTGAACCCTAAATTCATTTTCATGCTTTTTGCCTTTCACCATTCAGACAACATTTCTAATATGATTGTAATTGTGCCGCAAGCTCAATTTTCTTCATAACTTTGACTACACTATGATTAACATGTACTTTGGTTAATAATAGTAAGCAATGTTTAGCATTATAAGTTTTATCAAAAATTATGATATTGTTGATTTGAGGAGGGGGGCTCAGGCGCGCCCAAGTACCCGCTGTTTTCAGGACCCTATTTCGGGGTTCTATAAATGCGAAAATAGCGGGCTAGGGTTTAAGTTTTTCCGTTTTTCTCAGCCCCCATCCTAGATCTGAAATAGGGTTAGTGATTTGATGCTTGGGCTATAAACTCATTTGTATGCCTCTCGGGTGAAGGATTGTGATCCTTAAAGTCGTAAGCTCTCTTCTCCCCATGGACGTAGATATTCGCACCGAATCACGTATATTTTATTTTGTGTTGCGAATTTTGGTTTTGTTTGTGGTTTTTTTTATTCTTTCATGCTTGTACCATGATGAATGCTTGAGAATATTTTAGTTTGATTCATATAGAAGATCCTAACAAGTGGTATTAGAGAAAATTTAAGGTTGTGATTCAAAAGTGTTTTTTGTTATTCTTGAAGCATCTAGTGACATGCAAGAAGCCATGGAAGAGAGTTGGAGGAGAAGCTTCTAGTTCTTTATTGTTGGGGGTGGTGGAACTATTTTTCCATCAAGTTGTGACGCATTCGGTGATGATCAATGTTGTCAAGTTTGATGGCAAGAGCAACATCGGGATGTGGAGATGCGAAGTCATGGATGCACTTTGCGCGTTGAACCTGAATGACGTTTTTGATGGCGATGAAAATGCGAAGATGTCGGAGAGGGATTGGGTCAAAATGAACCATAGCGCATGCAGTTCAATCCGAAATTGTTTGACCCAAGAAATCAAGTATGTGGTGATGACGTCGGCATGGAAGTTATGAAATTTCTTTGAGAGCAAGTATCTGACAAATAGCGTGAAGAATCGTCTCAACATGAACCAGCATTTGTACAGATTTCAAATGCGACGGGGAATCTCATTGTTGAACACATAAATGAGTTCACCAAGTTACAGACAGATTTTTTTAATTTGGATGAAAATGTGGAGGATGAAAATAATGTGCTTCTTCTATTGAACTAACTTTCGAATGAGTATGAAAACTTCACCATGACACTCATTCATGGGAAGGGGGTCTTTAGGTATGATGAAATGACGACGACATTGTTGAATAATGAACTTCGATGAAGAGACAAGCTGACTTCAAAATCAAATATGTTCGAAGCACTTATCCTCCAAACACGGAAGATCTGATAAGACGAATGGTGGTAGTAGCCAAAAGAGGAACAAGTCCAAAGATCGAAATCTTGGACGCAATCAGTGTGCCTTTTGTTTGGAGAGCAATCATTGGAAGATGGACTGTCAGAAATTAAAGAAGAGGGGGAATGATTCAGCGAATGCAGTAGCAAATGTTACACGGACGGACTCCAATGCTAATGACTCAGATGTTGCATTTATTTAATAGTATTATTATTTTGCATTTATTTAATAGTGATATTAAGCCTCTTCTTTTAGTATTATATTAGAAATTGTTCTCTTGGCACAGCTCGTTCATATAGTTTTATTGGAATCAACTCACATCATGTTGATAGGAGGTTATCTTTTCTTCATGACTTTGACCACAATATGATTAACGTTTAGCATTATTAGTATGTTTTATCAAAAATAAAGTTATTTATTATTTAGAAACAATTGTACAGGGATACAAGTAAAAAAATCTGAGCTAATTGTTTCAACAAGACGTGCATCTCAACATCACATTTGATATGCAAATGATTTAGTTAAGTTATAAGAATTTATTGTGGGGGAAATCATGTGACCTTGTGTTGCCAAGTAGTCAAGGAGAGCTACAACTGCCCCTGCACATAAACTGTATATATGGTTTCGAAGCAGTGGAAAACATTATTACTTTGGCTTTAAAGTAACTGTGATAGTATTATTAACTTTTAATCTAGGCTACAAAGCTAGATATTGAATAGTCAAATAAGCTTTTTGTTAAAAACAACTCTAAAAACAAGCATAGCCAAAATTCTGCACACAATCCAGTCATTAAAATGCACGTGACGGGGCTGCGTGTGGGGGATGTGGCATGACACGGGAGCAAGGCACGTCGTAGGAATGGGGCGGGCTGAGGGGATCGGCGCATCATGGGAATGGGACGTCCCGATGGGATTCGTGCAGGCATGATGGGATGTCCGCACTTCATGCATGCTTTTGCTTGTTTATTCTATAAATGACTAAACCCTACGCCATTTCATTTCCACTCTCATCATCTTCTACTGTTGTGAAACTGGTATAGTACTCTTTTGGCTTGTTCAAATCTGAACTAATTATTTTGATCAATGGAACTCATTTTCAGCAAGTTTGGTATTACTGTCTATTCTGCACTCACTAGTCTCTCTCACAGCCCCCTCTGATTTTTTCAGCAGCGAAGCTCTTTCTCTAATCATCTTTTAATATAAATAATTCATGCATCTTTTGAGATATATAATATGTATGTATGTATGCATAGAAAATAGGTGTCAGGGATGGGGGATGCCGAAGCAAAGCTTGTGGAACTTCCCGACGAAAATAAGCGAATCAAGAACCCTTTGGTGCCTGTTGGAGCCCTTCTGACAGCGGGAGTTCTGACAGCAGGCATAATAAGCTTCAAACGAGGGAATTCTGAGCTGAGCCAAAAGCTGATGAGGGTTCGCGTTCTGGTTCAAGGAGCGACTGTTGCCTTAATGGTGGGTAGTGCTATCTATTACGGAGAACAGATAAGCTGGCTCAAAATGAAAAAAGAGTAAGTGCGGGCGGCTTCTTCACAATAATGTGCGTAGCTGTTCCTTTTTGTTCTTTTTTTTGTGCTGAAGGCTGTTAGATTATGCTTTGACCGTTTAATTGCTTCAGCCAGTCGAGACATACTTGTTTTCATATTATATAGATATATATTTCATATTATACATGTATTCTGCATGGCTATGAATAAGAGCCTATGGTCAAAGTTAAAACAAGTTAATTAAAAATGAGATGAATGGAGTTGAAATAGTGATTGTACTTATGTTGAAGTTATGTTTGTGCTTAGCATGAAAGGAGGAAGTTGTTGCAAGTTTATGTACAGATTCAATAAACAATAACCTGTTTTTTTTGTATGTGTATGTATAATTGATAAATTATTGCATGATTGGCTCATGATATAGCGAGCACAATATCAGTACTTTTTCAAGGTTATTTTGAGTTAAATGCATGCAAATTTTGCATATAATACGCCATACACCCATAACTCACTTATGGATGTACCCATCTAGGCATCTTGGTGGGTGCTATGTTTCCATCCCAAGAAATAAAATAATAGCATTTATATAATTATAAAATATAATTAATAAATATAATTCTGCTCATTTTTAAGGTATTATAATCCCACTAAATTAAAAGAATGTTGCCCATAAGATTCAAAGTATGCACAAAAAGTTCCATAAATTAATTAAACAATTTATTCTATAAGAAGAGTAGGATACAACTGCCTTATATCTGATTTCCTTTTTCATGTGACTTCTTTTTTGTAGTTCTTTCATTAAATTCTAACTTTGAGAAAGATTAAAATCCAAAACATCTCAACATAAAATGATTAGGCTCAAGGTCAATTTTATTGACTACAATTTTAAGGTTCTCAAATAAGCATCTTTAAGAGAAGAGACATGAATACAATGTGTATTGCACTCATCTGATCAAAGGATTTAGTATAAATTTGTACACTATCTCCTTAACTTGAACCAGCACTTCAAGTGGACCAACATACTTTGGTTAAGCTTTCATGATACTCCAAATCCTGATCCCTTTTATATGTCTGGCTTTTTACTAGATATATTCTCTAACCTCAAATATTAATGGTTGATGCTTAGGATCAAAGTATTTTTTTATTGTTACCATGAGCAATTTTGATACAACTTAAAATCAACTCGACTTTCTTCGTAGCAGCAATAACAAATCATGATTCTTTCAAATCTACATGAACTATTTCTTTACTCTTATAGATTCTTTCACAAAAAAATTTACTTTGAAGCAACTTAACTCTTATAGATCAACATTATATTCCTGGACCAAATAATTGGTACAGTGTATTTTTTGTCATAGAGTGCCTCATAAGGGTGCTATATTAATACTATAATAATTAATAGACATTATCAAGGTCATTGTTATTGAAAACTAATAATAATTAGCAATTTTTCTATTTATAAATTAACTCTTTCTTTATTGGTATTAATATTTTTCTATTGATAGTAAATGACAAGCTAGTTTTTGCCTATTATGTGGTTGAGATAGAGAACACTTGAGTTCTTGCAATAGATTTATTATCCATATAAGTTCATTGGCTATATTTGTAATAATGAATTTTCTATCATCAATGTATTTTGCCCAATCAACATTTGCATATGCTGTTAGCTGTAATTTATGTGTAGGTTGCTAAGTTATGGTGAAGGATATTGTATAGTGAAGTACTCATTTGTATATGATGTTAGCTGCATAGTGAAGTACTCATTATAGAGTTGCCCAGTGTATAGCAAAGTTATGATGAAGAATATTTATAATATTAAAAGTTATTAAATAGTAACTTTGTCATATTTTTTTTGATCTCCAACAAATTTTCATATACTTCTCATATTAAAGTGTCTTCAACCTTGAGATGGGCCCCGATGCAATACCTTCCCCTAAAACAAAATCCAACTCAAAATCAAACCCAATCAAGTTCGCTTAGATTTGATCAATGCATCTTGTGGTGTAGGATCTATTAAGACATAAATTAGGCCTTAATTTTATGATATTAATGTGTAATAAGTCATAAAACCCAATTAAGATGCATTTTTTTAGCACATTTGATTCAACAAACTTCAAATTTGAAATTTTACTTTTGGAACAAAGGAACTCTAGGTATTATAATTCATAAGCCTAATCAAATGTGTCGTATATTTGATCTAACTTTCACAATGATGGTAGTTTCCCCTATTCTAATACTTTGTGATTATATAAGGGGTTTGCATCTTAATGTATATAGCATTCACTATAGTTTCATTTTTCACATTCCAAGGGTTATATGGAAAGTTATATGATATTTTTCACTTGTAAGTTGCTCAATGGAGATTCAATTTTATCATAATCTCGAAATAACCTTTTTCACAAATTCACCCTTATTTTTAAATTAACCTACTGTTGGGTACTTTGTTGAGATAATTATTGAATTGGAAGCCTATGTAGAAGTGAATTTTGGATTTTGGCATGTAATCAATCTATGCGACCCCTTCACATGGATAGACTTAAGTGTGACGACCGAGTGATCAAGTTTGAAAATTTCTAAATAATAAACTCATCATTTGAAAAATAGAGAATAAGATAATAAAATTATAAGTTATTTATTCATCACAGAGCCAATCTTATAAAATTACATAAGTTTAATTATTATTACAATATATAATAAAAAAATACATATTCACTCTAATCTCACTTCTTCTTATAAGCTCTTCAAAGTGAATATCTTCTTAAGCTTTAGTTTTCAAAACCTGAAATAATCATCAGTAAAGCCAGTCAGGCAGGAGTACAAAAATTATCCATTAAGAATTATTTTCTAGCATTCTAAAATAGGTGTAAATCAAATGAAATGGCAAGAAAATTAAATTTTTATATTGACATATAATAAAATAAATGCTGCAAATTTTACTAAGCTTGCCCTGTATGTTAGATATGAAATTAAACATTTGAAAAGCATCAAGTGAAAATTTTTCAATTAAAAGTAAATTGTGACACAAAGCTAAGTCCTATGACTCATCATCCAACTGGTAAAACCTATTGGCCATAGAAGCTTATCACATTAAGATTTAATTGATTTTGTGTCATCCAAAAGGTGTTTGTAGAGTGTTTATTTTCTATTGATGTCTAAACATAAATTATTTTTTATATATCAGAGAATATGCATGCCAAAAATCACATTTGGATTCTCTGTATTTTAAAATTATATCATTTCAAATATTGGAAATTTTTTGAAATTCTAGAAATTTTACTTAAGTCCAAATTTGTGATTTTTTTAACAAACTATAATCACTTAAATGACCTTCTTAATGGCATAATCAACTCAAGTGATTAACAGATAAATTGCTCACAATATAACCAATATTATGTTTGCAAAAAATAAACATCTAATTGTGCTTGGAATAAAATTGTACTAAGCTAAACATTAATGAAATTTCAGAAAAATTTGTTTTCAAATTTGATACTTTTTAGAGTTTTTATTGAACTTTGAGCACTTAAATGTTAACTTTAAAGTGCCCAAAATTCTGGGATGTTTTAAGTGAAGTTCTTCGCAATATATAGGGAATCTACTTGCAAGATTATAGCTTTATATTCTTGGTAACCAAAAAGATATAAAGTTTCAAAGTATTACCAAAATCTTAAAATTTTAGAAAATTCAAAAATTTTTCTAAGTAAAAATTCAGAAATTTCATTATACTTTGGGATTAATTTAAATTAGCATAGAAGCAAAATCATTAAATTGTTTTTTCTAATAACATGCAACCAATATATAGGAGAACATATTAGAAAAGATTTCGAGTTCTAAATATGATGAATCTAAAAGATATAGATATACAAAGTTAACATAAATATATTTCTTAAGCATGAATAATATTTGAAAGAAATTAAAACTTTAGAAATTTATAAAAAAATAAAATAATCATGTAACTTAACTTAATATGAAGATATCTAAATCAATTAACAGAAATTTTGTATGCATATTTGACTTTATTAATAAAATCAAGTTAAAAAAAAATTTGAATTAATAGAAATATATACCTTAATGAATATTATCTTTGAAAGAGATGAAGAAGAAGAAAACTTAGTCTTTTGCAAGTTTCACCTATTCACCTTTGATTTTTTAGAAACCTTAGGGGATAAAGAGGAATTTGGGAAGATGGAGAAGAATAAGATTTGAGATGGCGGGAGAGGGAATAAGGAGATGCATTTTTCTTTTTAAAGAAGAAGAAGAGAATGAGAGGAGACAAGAAGGATTTAATAGCTTTAGGAAAATTTAAAATTATAAAATCATCTCCCCTCAACCAGCCATATAAATATAATAAAATGAATTAAATAAAGTAGGATTTAAATCAAAAGGTATAAATAAGTCAAAATAAGAATGGATGGTTTAGATTAAGAGGTAGATTTTATCTTTATTTGGAATAAAAATAGGATAAGAATATTCCTAAGGGTATATTTGCAAAGATAAATTTTAAGAAAACATAAAAATTAAAAATTAACTCAATTTAAATAAATAAATAAATGAAATTTAAATTTCTTACTAATTCAGAAAATCAAAATTTAACGAAAATTAAATTTTAAGGTATCAATAGAAAGGTCTCATCGATACGATTCTAACGATACCAAAAATGTCAAATTTGGACGAACGATTAAGCAATAATTCGACCCAGAATTTTTTTTTTTTTTTTCAAAATAGTTTTAAATTTATGAATTTTCCCCTTTAGCTTACATCGACGTCCTGAATTCAAAAATGTCAAAAATTTTTAATTCTGACACCTAAACATTTTTAAATAATTATTTTAATTTAAATTCTTATTAAAATAACCATGAAAAATCTTGACATAAATTAATTTTTCAAAAGTTATCAAATATTCTCTAAATTCATTTATAACATTATTATAATAAAATAATAAAAAGTCTATAATTCAAACTTTATTTAATAATTAATTTTAATTAATTATATTTGAAATAAATGTATATTACATTAAGGCACCTTTTAAACTTACCCTTTAGAGCTCTTGAAAATATTTAAAGTGTATGACTTGGCTAAAATATTAATTGAATGCCAAGTTGAGTTTTTTTACTGTAATAAATCATTCCTAAGAGTTTCATGGGTTAATTTGATCATAAGATGAAGTTTGAGCTCTTGAAACCACCTTCTAATGCACCTTTTTTTGGCTTACCCTACGTTTAATTTTTAAAATCTTGCCAAACACTATGATTGGTCCAAAATTAAATTTAAACTCTATGAGACGTCCTCACTGGTATTAAGGCGATTATGTAATGACCTTGTAGTTTGGATTGAATGTATTTGTACTCTTGAACCTAAGTGCTTAGGGGATCCGAGACTCAAATGTAAAATCTCTAATTCGGGAACCTAGTCTAATTAACCCTTAATAAATCCAAGTCCATGCTTAAGAAATCTTAAAATTATTATTTAAAAGCTAATCTTAAGCTTAAATTTAACTTTACTCAAAGTATCACTAATTCTTAGTAAATGCTCATAATATCTAAAGATCTAAAACTTACTTTGATAATTTAGATTATCAAACTCTAATTTAAAATGATATTTTAGCAAATTGTTTTAATTAAAAATGCTTGCTTTATTATTATTATTATTATTATATATTATAAACTTGATTCTTTAACAACAACATTTGAATTTAACAAATAATTTTTGCAAAATTTAATATTAATAATTTTTTTCAAAAATTATGTAAAATTTCAAATAAAATATTTGTGAGGGTATTATAGCACTTGGACACTTTATGACAAGACACCATACCATGTACATAGAATTTAGCATTTTATTTCCTTACATAGTTTGTTGCAGTTGCTTCAATATATACCTTTACTTCTTGAGTGCGCATTTGCTAGTACCTTAATTGTATATGTTTTTAGGTGCTTATAATTTTTAAATGTGGGGCCAACTACTTCTTAGGTGTGCATTTGCTAGTAACTTCTATTGATAATTTTTGTGAGAGACATGAGTCACCAAACAACTATTTTTATTTTTTTCATTTTAGCCATATTTTTGAATTTATTTTTTTGTATTAATTTGGAAATAATATTTTTTTATTTCTTATTTAACGACTCTCTGTGTTTTGAATGATGTGGATGATGGACTGCTATATTTTGTTTATCTCATTTTTGTATTTAAGTTTCTTAATTTCAATGTTATTTATTTTTTACAATCTTTATCTCTGGATAATACATATATAAAACATATAATTTATTTAAAATAATTCTCAGATAAAATGGATCAAACCTTGCAAATCAGTTCCAATAATTATCAATCAAACTCTAAATATACTCTAATATGTTTTAAAATTTATGTGACACAATTTTATATTGAAAGGCATTATCTTATATATAAAATGTTAAGATCCACTTTGTTATAACATTACTAGCAAGACATTTAATAATTTAGCACCGACAAATATTTCAATCTAGCACAAATAAAATTAAATGGCCCAGTGATTTGTTAATGAACATAATTGCATCTCGAAAAAAAAAAGTTACGTATTTTATTTGCCTAAGTTCATCTCAAACTATCAAATTTAACATATGTGTAGTACAACATTTAAAATACACAATGATGATTGCACACACAAGTTTATGTACCAAATTCAATCTTTTTGTCTTTATTTCTCTGTCTTATAGAAACGAATATATGCCTTTGTTTGTTTAAGATGCATTTTTTTAGCACATTTGATTTAATAAACTTCAAATTTGAAATTTTACTTTTGGAACAAAGGAACTCTAGGTATTATAATTCATAATCCTAATCAAATGTGTCGTGTATTTGATCTAACTTTCTCAATGATGGTAGTTTCCCCTATTCTAGTACTTTGTGATTATATAAGGGGTTTGCATCTTAATGTCTATAGCATTCACTATAGTTTCATTTTTCACATTCCAAGGGTTATATGGAAAGTTATATGATATTTTTCACTTGTAAGTTGCTCAATGGAGATTCAATTTTATTATAATCTAGAAATAACCTTAACATTATAATGCTTCCAATTTTTCTTTTTTTATTTAAACATCTATAATACCACAATGACTTGTCATATGCACGAAAGGTTTTACCATAGTCTTTTACATAGTAGTTGGATATTAAATTTTATTTCTTGAGGAATTGGCAGATGTACTTGAGTTAATATCCAAGTCTCCATTTGAGCGTCTTCAATGGTGATATTCAATGCTTTTCCATTTTGTTTATTTTCTTGCTCGTGATTTTTCTTACAATTATTGATTATATGCTCTGGCTTACCACAATACAAACTTCCAATTGGATGTTACTAAGATGTGCTTATATTTTAATTGTGTTTTCATTATCTGCTTCGTGATTTTTATCAACATCTACATGTATATATTTTCTTTTAATTTAAGGCATACCTTTATTTTTAAAGTTTAAGGTAAAGGAAACACCTTTGCATTTATTGTGTCTTCTTGTATGCATGTCAAAGAAAAATTCTTTGATGTCGTTGAGAATCATGGTTGATGATGTATGGGAATTAGTGGTGGGATATTACTATGCCATCCTAGCTCTATGATAGTGATGAGTGCAATATACATGCTTATTGATAGTGGAGGAATTTTCATACATGTTGCATAGATATCTCATTTAAAATATAAAAAGCAGTGTACATTCTTATTGTAAGATGGATGACCCTAAGATAATTTTTTCCTTCATCAACAATTAGTGGAGCTACTTCTAGTATAGGTAGTCTTCAATTGCATCTTTTAGAACTTGAAGTTCTACCCATCAAATGTATCAATCTTTGAACTTTCTGTCCTCAATGCTCAAATTGGAAAGTCATATGAACCAATGCTCGATATCAAATATTAGGTTAATAATATGATTTCAAAATATAAATATAAAATGACTCATTATATGCATGATTTGATAAGATATACCTATGTTATTCAATCAAAGATAAAATATAGTATAAAGGTTCAAATATGAGGTACTTTAAGAATTGCTTTCTTAAGATGAGTGATGAGAACATAATACTCATATATGTCATGACTAATAGATAATTGCAGTCTCTTGTAGTATTAGTGAGAACAAAATGAAGAGTATGCATTAAGAGTTTTCTTTTCTTAGATTATTTTTGTTATAATGTTTTGCTTTCTCAAAGAGACCAAGTTTCTTGGCTTTCAATTACTAAGATAAACCCCTTGATTGGTAATTACTTTTTCCTCTCCTTTTATTCCACTTTTTTTTTTACCCCTCTAAATCTCTTCCTCACTTTTTCATGATCACAAATTTAAAAATGGATGTCATCTCATCACTCCCTTCATTTATCACTAACAAAGAGCTTAAGTGAGTCAAAATTTGGTATATGAAAGTGGGATTTGGGTGGTTGGTTTGAATTCAAAGGTGATCTATATTGATTTAGATGAGATATGATATGCATAGAATTTGAAGAAAATTGTTGGCATGTAACTTTTGACATGAAAGGTATATGTGATAAAAAGTAACTCCTCATTCTCATCAATACTAAAAATCATAGTGACTAGATATATACATAAAATTGTATAAATTTAATTATACCTTCATGTAATGGTAAAATTGCATCTTATCAAAATTTGCATCTTCAACTAATTAATCACCTTTACCTCATTTAAATTTTGGTAAATTAATATATTAATGATAAATTTGTTCTTAAAGAGTAGTCTCAATTGCTAAGCAACAACCAAAGAATAGCATCAAAATAGCAACAACAAGCAAGCAATTTCAATTGGCCAATCGACAACCAAATATTAGTGTCAAAGCAAAAAACAACTAAACAGATTCTCCACCGATCGCTCGAATCATTATTCTCAAATGCAAATAAAAGGGCTAATATTCTCATTATGTTGATCATTGTTTATTTTGGATTAAAATTTCTTAAATTTAAGCATTAAAGCTTTACATCGTTGCCATTTTTCTATATATGTTAGTCCTTTGTTAATCCTAAACCATAGCATGTAAAAAAGGATTAAAAGAAGCAGATAGCATCAATATCTTTAGCAATTGGTAAGGAAACGAGCACTAAGGATATCTCTTATCCTAAAAGTTGCAAAAAAAAGGAGCTCAATGATGCTTGGGGAGAAACAGCATTGATTAGAACCTCCTAAAATGGTGAATTGACATTGTTCATAAGGATAATAGATAATAACAAATGATTTCAAATCATTGAATTCTTATGACATCAACTCAATGATGTTTGGAAGATTAACTTAATAACAATAATAACATTAACAATACGACAATTACCATAATATGTTTTAGTATTTGAATGGAGCATATCAAATAATATAAAAAAAATGGATGCCCCAAAGATGATACAAATAAAAACTAAAATTGTTAATGATGATAGACTGTAGTGCATCATACATTGTCCTATTGATTGAATTACTTCAAAAATTATTCAAAAATTATCTTACATGTAACATAATCATCTCAATTGCACTCATTTAATAAAATTATCATTAGCTTGTAATGCTAAGTTGAAGCCTTGCCAATTTTTTTTTTTTTTTTTGGTCTTCCTCTTCGATACACGTTAAACTTTTGCTAGCCTTTAAATACTATATAAAATTGAAATAAATTAGACTTCAATTTTACATTTTAAGAGATTTAAAGATAGCCCATTCAATGTATCAACATAAATATTCACATATTGAGATCTGGTGTTCCAAGCATTTTAGAGGGATGAACTCTTTCGATGGCCTTCATAACCTGTGTTATCACAAACAAACAAAATTTATAATATTAATATAAGCATTTCTTAAGAAAAATGGAGAAACTTTATATTAAAAGACAACAATCGAATCGATATGAAGCACAATTTCAAAAGTAATAATCTGTAAGTAACAACAAAATTTACATAAAAACATTAACAAAAACCAAACATTATGAAGGAAGCAAAATTTACATAAAAGCATATTTAAGAAACAATTATTATGACAAAGCATCATCAAGTAAAAAAAGCTTACTTGTTTATTCCAATTTGAAAGCATTAACATGATTAGAAGCACCACATCTAGAACAAAAGTAGCACATATGTTTCCAATCCAAAGACCCTATATATATTTGATCAAAAACCTTCACACTTGATTGAAAATCCCTTTTATATTTGCTAAAAAAAGAGCTTAACTAATACTAACCTTTACTCCCTTATGAAATACAAAACCTAGCACTGTGTATGCCGGGATTCCAATGAGATAGTTGGAGACAAGGCAAATGAAAAATCCAATCTTCTGCCGACCGCTTCCTCTAATTATACCTATTTAATCTCATTATAAAGCAATCTTGCAATAAAAAAATGCAAAAGCTATAAAAAAAATAGAGTGTAATGAGTACCTAAAAAGACGCATTGGAAGCCATCTAAGAAATGAAACAGAGCAATCCATGGCATCATTGCTGCCACAGCCTTCTCAACTTGGATCTCTTTGCTGTAAACCTGTCCCCATTTGCTCTTGCCACCGATCATCACTAATCCTACTACGAAACCTTCGATAAGGACAATCGATGCTGCCGTCAGCATGGCCAGCATCGCAGCCCTTGGATTTTGGGCGCCCAATTCATTCGAAATTCTGGTGCTTAAATTTTAAGAAAAAAGAGATCACTCAACCCACTTGCACTTATATGCACAGGGTTTCGGTTTTAGGGTTTGTTAGCTAAATTACCTGATAGCACCGCTAATTCCCACTGGGATTGTATAAACTAGCGTTGATATGTTTTGGCTGCCAGAAAGATGGAATGAATGAGTATGTTGCATTTAACACAACATAATATAAATAGTCTGAAGAGAAAGTTGAGAGAGTTTTTATCACAGTAACTTCCCAGGTGCGCTTCTTCAATTTACATAGATTTTTTCGTTTCATACATTTATTATGATAAAAAAAGCTGCTTCCTTTCATCTTTCTGCCGCCGTGGTGTTCATCATTATACGAGAGCCTAGTCCTTCGTTCCCATAAGAACAGCAAGTTACGATTGGCCAGCACCGTAATGAAGAAGAAGGCAGAGGAGCTTCGAAAGGAGATCGCTGAGCTTCATCGCCAGCAAGGGGAGGTTCGATCATTTTTCATTTACATTTTCTTTAACACCAATCTCCTCTTTCCATGGCCACAAATTTCAATGATCCCCAAATGCGTGTTTTCCGTCTCTTACCAATTCTTCAACGCCATGATATCTGTTGAAGGTCTTAGTTATCTCTGATTAATTCATGAAGTCGATTTCTAATTTATACAGCCGAAGATTTTTTCTTTGGAGGAGAGGAGATTGAAGGAAAGATTGTTCAGTCATAACCACCCTTGGACAAGTAAAGATTAAAATAGATCGTCAAAGATTGCAATTATGAAGGAAAAGGTAATTACGCTTATGACCTCATGCAGCATGTTCTTTTCAAGTTTCAATGTAGCAATATTTCTTTTTCTTTACTTTACCTTAAAATGTGCACTTTGATAAAGTTCAATATTTCAATTTGAATGTGATCCCATTGATCAACTAATGTCTAAATCCGATGTGTTTTAACTGCATTAGATTTTTTATAATATGCACGGTGCACATGATATCAACATTTTTTAAGTCGGGCCGAGCTGTAAAAATAAACAATCAGTGCTTTAGGAATGCTATTCCTAATAAATATCATGGAGACTCTACGTAACCTAAAATAGAGTTTTATATTAGCTGACTTTACTATTTGAATATGATCCTTGGCAGAAAAAAACTAAATGAAAATTGCAAGAATAGCTTCCCTAAGATGAATGTGATGCATCTTATGGAATTTAATATGATTAGATTTGAAATCAAGTCAATTTGATCATTGATACCTCTTTAGTTGACACTTTATTTTTTGATAATTTTTATCTACTTTTCTTTTGAGCGCTGTGATATTTGTTCAAAGTCTTAGCTAACTCTGATTAATTGTTGAGGTCTATTTCTAATTTTATACAGTCAGATGTTTCTTTCTTTGGAGGAGAGCAGAAATTGAAGGAAAGATTGTTCAGTCATGGCTGCACTTCGATAAGTAAAGTCAAAGCAGGATCATGCAAGCAAAAACTTTCCACAAATCTCTACAACCTTAAAATGAAGGAAAAAGGTGTTGATGCTTATGACCTCAAGCTATGACCTCAAGCAGCTGGTGCTTTTCAAATGTAGCAACATTTCTTTTTTTTTACTTTTTTTTAAGCTGTGCACTTTGATAAAGTCTAATGTTTCAATTTGAATGTGATCCCATTGGTCAACTAATGTCTATGTCTAGATCCAATGTGGTTTAGCTGTTATTTTGCAAATAATTGAGAGAAAATGTTCAGACGAACGAGAGACTCCCGTTTGCAAATAACGCCTTCTCTTTTTCACAACCCTTCATCTCCCCTTCGGCTTTTCAATCTTTTTGCTATCTGCCACTTTTCCTTCGCATCCATGGTCTACTGCTTTCTATCTTTTTTTTTTCCTTTTAGCCACAACATTAAAGATTATTTTCATCCTCTCCAATGAAACCTTTCCTCCACTCGAAGCCATGGCTAAGGGTAAGGGGTCCCTTCGCTCAAGTATTTTGATAGCACGTCCGATTTCATCTAGCTTTTGTTCTATTGGAAAGGGGGGCTGACTCACCGGCGTACAAGGAAGCGTTGAATTGCCACTCTTTGATTACACTACGAACCCGAGCCGATGGGGCAAACAAAGGGGACAACTTCAATCTGATGTTTGATTATTTAAAGATGTTGTCTGTTTGAACTTGGGTATTCCACTTTTAGAATTTGTGATTATGATTACATTTTGGGTGTAGCTGAGTGTAAATTGATTGTGTGACAGATTTTGGAATTGGACGAGTTTATTGCCCATTTGAATGTCATCGATGTTCCCGGAACCAAGGAAAATGTGGATGAAATTTTTGTTTTGGCAAATATTATATAGGTCACATACAACATAACTTACAGTGATTTGATTGGATCGCGGAGGGCTCGCGTGTGTATTCACGGAGGAGTATATTCTTTGGAGATGTGGCTTTTGAACAAGCCTTTTCACTTCACCTCACTTGATTGATGTTCGGGAGCGGTTTCACTATTTTTTATGGTTGTTCTAGCCCACTGAGAGAGGAATTGAAAGTTCATATGTATTATAAATGGTAAATCGGAAATTGTTAAATCTGCAATTTTATCTGCATTTCTAAATAAATTGTGGTTACAGAATTGCCAAAACTAATTATATTATAGGAACAGATGATTATTTTATGTGCAGGTTAGAGGTTCACTTTTTTTGTGGTATTCACGGAGTCTTATATAATTTCTATGGTTTTTATGCAAGGAGTGATTTTGTTTTTCACTTTTAACATAATGTTGGGCATTATGGTTTTTCTGAGTTTGTTCTCTTTCATGATTTGCAATAGCTTTGTCCATTTGAAGTATTCTCTGCTGCCACTAGGCCCCTTTTATCTATTTACTGTTCTAAGCGATCAGTTATACAGACAAAATTGAAAAATTAAGATTGTGCATTGCTCAATATGGTTTAGCCTAAAAATCATGAAAGAGAACAAACTTTTAAAAAAACCATAATGCTCCAACCCTGTCAAAAGTGAAAAACAAAATCACTCATTGCACAAAGAACATAGAATTTATCTAAGAAAAAAGATGATATCTACACTTTAATTGTGCACAAAAAAGAATGAACCTCTAGCCCGCACATAAAATAATCATGTGTTCCTATAATATAATTAGTTTTGGCAGTTCTATAACCACAAGTTATTTAGAAATGCAATTAAAATTGCAAATTTAATAATTTCGGATTAACCATTTATAATACATATGAACTTTCATTCCCTAATTCAGTGGCTAGAACAACCGTAAAAAAATATCAATCAGGTAAGGTGAGGTGAAGTGAAAAGGCCGGTGTGAAGGCCACATCTCTGCAGAATAGAGTCTGTGGATACACACGCGAGCCCTGTATTATCCAATCAAATCACTGTAAGTTATGTTGCCCATAAACTATATAATATTCGCCAAAACACAAAATTTCATCCACCTTTCCATTGGTTCAAACAACATGGACGACATTCAAATGGGTAATAAACTCATCCAGTTCTAGAATCTGTCACGCAATCAATTCACGCCCAGCTACAACCCAAAATGTAGTCATAATCACAAATTCAAAAAGAGGAATACCCTTCTTGTCACACAAGTTGTCCCCTTTGTTCTCCCCATCGGCTCGGGTCCGTCATGTAATCAAAGAGGAGAGGCAATTCAACGCCTCCTTGTACACCAGTGAGTCAGCCCCCCTTTCCAACATAACAAAAACTAGATGAAATTGTATGTAATATCAAAGTACTCGAGCTGAGAAATCCCTTACTTTAGCAATGGCTGCAAGGGGAGAACAAGCTTCTGTTGGAGAGGATGAAAAAATCACTAAAGGAACGTGAAACGCAAAGGCATTATTCGCAAATGGGAGACTCTCATTCATCCGAACATTTTTTCTCAACTATTCGTAAAAATAGAGTTAAAATGCATTGGATCTAGACATTAGTTGACCAATGTAATCACATTCAAACTGAAACATTGGACTTTATCAAAATGTATAGCTTAAAAAATGTAATGAAAAATAAAATGTTGCTGCATTGAAACTTGATAAGCACATGTTGCATGAGGTCATAAGCATTAGCACCGTTTTCCTTCATTTTGAGGTTGTAGTGATTAGCAGAAAGTTTTCGCTTACATGATCTTGTTTTGACCTTTACTTGTCGAAATCTGACCATGATTGAACAATCTTTCCTTCAATCTCTTCTCTCCTCCAAAGAAAGAAACATCCGTCTTTATAAAATTAAAAATATAGCTCAAGTAATAATCAAAGATAACTAAGACCTTCAACAGATATTACGGCATTCATAAGAAGAGTTGTTAAAAAAAATTACAAAAAAAGAAGTATCAATGATGATAATTACTTTGCTGGTGTCAAATAAAGAGGTATTGATGTTCAAATTGATTCGATTTCAAATCTAATCATATACAAATTTAATTCAAATTCTATATGATGTGTAGCATTCATCTTAGGGAAGCTATTCTTGCAATTTTCATTTTGTTTTTTGCTGCCAACGATCATATTCATATAGTGAAGTCAGGCAAATTATAACTCTATTTCAAGTTACCTAGAGTCTCCATGATATTTATTAGGGATAGCACTCCTAAAGCACTGATTCTTAATTTTAATAGCTCGGCTCGACTCAAAAAATGTTGATATCATATGCACTGCGCATATTATAAAAAATATAATACTATTAAAACGCATTGGATTTTGACATTAGCTGAAAGATGGTATCACATTCAAATTGAAATATTGGACTTTATCAAAGTTCACTTCTCTCATACAACAGAAAGTCCTTGAGGTTACGCTTGCATGATCCGTTTTAAAATTTACTTGTCGAAGTGTGGTTATGACTGAACAATCATTCCTTCAATCTTTGCTCTCCTCCAAAGAGAAAATCTTCAGCTGTATAAAATTAGAAATAGACCTCCATAATTAATCAGAGATATCTAAGACCTTCAGCAGATATCACTGCATCGAAGAAATGGTAAGAAGAGACAGATAGCACATGCATTTGGGATCATTGAAATTTGTGGTGCATGAAAAGAGGAGATAGCTGTGGGAAAAAATGTAAATGAAAAATGATCAAATCTCCCATTGCTGGAGATGAAGCCCAGAAATCTGCTTTCGAATCTCCTCTACCGTCTTCTCCTTTACGGTGTTATCATCGTAACTTGCTATCATGTGGGAACGAGAGATCAGATTCTCCTATAATGATGAATACCATAGTGGCGGGAAGACGAAAGGAAGCAGCTTCTTTTATCGTAATAAATGTAAGAAAAAAATGAAAAAATCGCAGTCTTCGGTTTTTTGCGAATAGAAGAAGCGCTACCCGGGAAGTTACTACGGCAAAAACTTTCTCTCAGCTATTCCTATATCTATCTATCTATCTATCTATATATATATATATATATATATATATATATATATATATATATATATATAGATACATTCATATATATGAAAAACTTCATTGCATAAGAGAAGAACCTTATTGACATGACTGATGTTTGGAGTTCAGGATTCTTAAGAAGGCCAGAAAGAAGCAGCAGTAACTCAAATTGCCAATTTTGGAAGCTGAAAAGCATACATAGTAATGTGCAAATATATATATATATATATATATATATGTATAATTAAGAAATTATAGGGTTTACTACAAGTTCAACCACAAAAAGGAGGGTACTGAAGAATACTTAAATTTGACTTTTAGTAAACAGATTTCCTATAAGATAGTTCAACTATAAAATCAGGTGTAGGATATGATACTTTTTTGCTAGAATTCACGAATAAGAAAAATGATCGGGCTAATAATTCGCCTCATTAGAATTCTAATCATGCTTCAAAGAAGGAGGACAAGATCCAGCCAATTAGATTCATCAACCATTGGATTAGGAGGTGAAGCCCGATTCTCCACCTTAGTCCTAGCTAGATGTCTCAGCTCAGGTTTTTTGAAACACAGGGTTAAATTGTATCTGACCGTAGAACACCCCCCACCAAATTTAGATAGATTTTCATAAACCATAGCATATGCCAATCCAACTATGTGAAGGAAGATCCGTAAAGATATCCAATTTTTGAAGCATATATATTCTTTGTATGAGTGTCAAGCACAAAGATTAACCAAAGATAGCCCCCAAGGAACAAAGTGCATCAAAATTAAAAAATGGAACTGAAACTTGTAAAACGACTCCCAAATAGCCTTTAATGGTGATTCAAAATTAGGGTCAAATTCCCGGGTTCATTCCAGCAACTGGATACTGTATTCATCAATTCCGAAATGAATGCCACGGAGTAAAGTAGCATACCAGAATTCGCCAACAACTGCAAATTCGAACATAAACAAGATTTGTATATATATGAAGCAATAAATCATGTGTCACAGTACTCACCAGACCATTAAAGTAGACGGAATGCCAAGTTTGAGAAAACACCATAAGCCATGGAAGGCCTCCATGGAGAATCCGGTCCATGTGGACTTGCACGAAGGAGACAGAGCGATATATAGCGCCAGCAGAGAAAAATTGAGCCAATAAGAAATCGAGACAGAGAGGGCGGCACCTCGATAGCCTAGCCCCATCTCAAATGTGAAGAACCAGCAAAAAAAGCAGTGAAGCAGCGCCGTGATTCCGCTGCTGATCATTATGGGCACCACGATTCTTTGTGCCTGCAGGAACTTGAGGACGCTCTGGAGGAGGCCGAAGGCGAACAGCGACGGGATCATCAGACGGGCGTAAGACTCTGCGGTCTTCGAGATCTCCGGGATCTGGCGGAGCAGGATGAGGATGCTGCCGGAGAATGCCAAGGCAAAGGCAAGAGGAATGCTTGCAAGAGTTACTATAACCATTGATCTTTGCAGGCTCAGACCCACCATTTTGTAGTTCTGCGCTCCGAAAGATTGCCCGCACAAAGTGTCCAATGCGGAGCTTAAACCCATCTGTTTCTTGTGCACATTAACATTGAGAGCAGTAGTTAGGGCTCATCTCGATGGAACTTGCTTATTATACAGTAGTATCTTGTTGTTGTAAAATTAACTAAAAACTTTTCTTTTTTCAAACCATTCGAAACAATTCTTTAGTTAAAATCAATTCGATCTCGAACAAGTCCTTAGAAGGATTTCCAAGGAAATTGATTTCTTTCAGAATGGATTCGAATGAAATCAATTTCCATCCATCGATTTTGTTAATATCGATTTTTGTCGGAAAAGACAACCAGCAATCTTGTTCAACGGAGAAGACGACCAACGGACTCATTCGCCAGATAAGACAATGCTGAAAATCGCCAGTTCGTTCGTTCGAACGAACTCGCTCTGTTGCCCTGCTCAACCCCCATAATCTCACTGCATACTATTTGGGCGTAATTCAAATCCTTCATTGTATATATATATTAACACAAAATTGAATTATACTGTAAAAAATTTTCAAATCATTTACTTTACACCAAATGGCATATAAAATAATAAAACGTTTCTAACCAGCATTTAGGGGCTGTTTAGTTGCGGTAAAAGCCGATTAAGAATGAAGGGAGGAAATTTGAGAGAGCGTTTGTTCCTTCTAATTGATTTAGGCATTTTTGAGCAGCATCGCAATCCTTCACATTTGAGGACCAGTTCCCAATATTTTATGGAATAGATATTGTTATTACATAATGTTCACTGATGTTCTCTCAAATTTTAAGTGATTATATCCGTTGCAAAGGAAGCTTGATGTTCTTTATATGCTTTTGGAGTTCAAGTTAACGATTGAAAACGCACTAATAAATGTCAAAATTGTCAATTTTCAATCGGATGCAGGGGAGAATGCCGCAGCTTAACTCTGGTGATCACTAAACTTGGGATTCATCACTGTTTTTCCATGCCTCCCATGCTGGAGCAAAATGGAAAAGCTGAGATAAAACATCGCCACGTGGTGGAAGCTGGCCAAGCTCTTCTATATCATGCCTCCCTCCCCCATAGAGTTACCTCCCAACAATCAAACCATTCTCATGCACACATACTGCACCTTAACCTGCGCCTCCATGTGGTGAAACCACAAATGCTGAAATCCCTGCCACTGCTGTTCTGAACCCCACAAATCAACACCACATGAATATTATAACTAAAACAGAAATGCTTAAACCCTGTACTCACTTCTTGTAAAGTGTGCAATGCTCTGTAATCACTTCTTGTGCTCCTACAACTTTCAAGCAAGCTAGTAAATCCCAAGAATGGATTGCTGCTATGCATATCAAAATCGTAGCTCTTACAAAACACGATGTTGTGGGCTGCAAATGGCTGTTTCACATCAAATACAACAAGGATGGTTCTATATCTCAATACAAAGCAAAACTCGTGGCCAAATGATTCACACAACAAGAAGGTCTCTATTATAACGAAGCCTTTAATCCGGTCTTAAAACTCGTGACCATTCAGACCGCCCTCACTATTGCTCTTATGTTTAAATAGAAAATTCACCAACTCGACTTAGACAATGCCTTTTTGAATGGAGATCTCAGTAAGAAAATTTACATGGAACAGCTCCTCAAATTTGTTTCCTCATCTCATACAGCATGTCTGTCTTATAAAGAAGGCCCTTTACGGACTCAAATAGTCCCCGCGAAACTGGCATCTCAAATTATTTGTTGTTGTAACGATCCTTGGTCGGAGTTAACATCCCCGTCCATGCCCAATCCTAAATGTTCATTAAATACCCGTTATATTTTATTTTGCATTAATACCTACAAATTTCTGTTTTTCTGTTAATTTTTCCCGCCAAATTTTGTTTTAAGTTGATATTTCGTCAATCTATTTCTACAATTGTTATTAATTTCATTCAAAAAAAAAGGAAAAATTGTAACGGTAATATTTTACCTACCAATTCTTTAATTGCCGCCGCATCACAGAAACAGCGTCTTTGTCTCCATAAGACGCGACATCTCTTGTGGAAGAGGGGTAACGCTTTGATAAAAATGTCAGATAGTGTATTTAGGCAATGGGGACCTACGACACCTGAACATTAAACTATCGCAGCTCTCGCGCAATCCATACGCTCAGTCTCCTCCGCTCCCGACGTCGTGAGAGAAATCTAAACCCGAGCCGCTCCCTGCTCTCTGGGAACGAAGCAGCTATTGAAGAAGACCCTCAACGCCTGCGATTCTCCTCCCGTTCGATCCTTGTTCATCTCGTCCGCCGGCTTCATAGGCAAGTAGGATCGCCTCAACTCCATCCGTTGAAGTTCCGCCTGATTTCCTACGTCCGATCCTAGTTTTGCATCTCCGAGCCATCTGTTTCTTCTGCCAACCGATTTCATAGGTATGAGACCGTCCTCTTAAATTTTGGATTTTATCGGTTACCGTTTAAAAATACATAATGCTTATGTCTAAATAAAATTGGGATAGTTTTCTTTAGTGTTCTGAACTGTTATTTAAGCTTAGTACTGTCTTGATTAAAGGATATTAAGAACAATCAATTGTGTAAGCACTGGGAAGTGATAAGGGTTGCAATACTAAGAATGAATTGAAAGATATTAGAAGTAGCTTGATTGTTGAATCAATGAGAATGCAAGTAAAAGTCTTGAACTGAAATTAATGATGTAGAAGTGTCAATTTAAGCCCCATTTTATGTTCGAATTTTAGAAATGTCAGAAATTTACGCAATTAAATTAGAAGTATTATTGAATGTAAAAATCTTTGTAATGTTATTCATTGCGAAATTGCATACTTAGATCAATTAGGCATTAAGATTTTAAGTGCTATTTGAAATCTATGCTGAACTTCATTTATTACAGGTGCTTACTTCCTTGCTACCAACTGACCTAATAGATAAATCATACCGGCTCACCACTTGATATATGCATACTTAAACAATACATCTTTCCTCAACTTATATGGATGATTCAATGAGTTCTTAGATTTATCGTAAGCATGTATTATTCTTTATATTGCAACAATATACGAATGGGTATTTAGAGAATCAGTCTTGTAAAGCATTGTGATCCAATTAGAGGGTTATTATAAATTTAACTAGGTATTTTTGTTAGCAATGTGAAGACATGGTTCAAATATATTGTTCATTGTTTCTTGAATGACATCTTATGCATCCTTAATTCAGATTTTAAGGGACTTAAGATATAAATCCAACTTAGAATCAAACCTAGAGTTAAAGCGCTCAACCAATAATTCAAGTTAATTAGAAGTTCAATATATGTTATTTGAGGTGATCATAAAAGTAAATTCAGAAATTTAATTACCTCTTAATGCCTCGGCAGTTATAATTGTTTTTCCTTTATACCCTTAAACAGGTACCAGGGTTTATTATGAAGATCCTCAGATATCAACCTCAAGCTAATCTATGATTGCATTGAGATTTATGCACTTAAGAGTTGATCAAATTTGTTAGGTTCAATATCATCCAATGAAATGAAGTTTTACATTAAATGCAATGTGCTTGTATTAAAAAAAATGTTTGTTCTATGGGAACCGATTGGGTTGTACCTACAATACCTTGCAATATAAAATCCAGAGGCATTGTCTTTACATATCGCATTAAATCAAAAAAAAAAAATCTAGGGAGGATTTATGTACTTGCCTGATATCATTGCTCGCATTCAATTTAGCTATCCATGTTATAGCTAACCCTAGGGTAAAGCTATGAATGTACCTTAGTTAAGAATGGCAAACTTATATAACAAGATCAAGTTCTGACCTATATTAATCGAGGGATTGTTTGTGAGTTCTGATGTTATGTGAAACAACTAAAGGAGAATCATTTCAGCTCAGCTGAGTGCCCTCAATCAATAGTAGCAGTTGTATTTAACTTCCATTAAAACTTGTTGAATTAATAGTAACATTAAAAACTTGTAATATAGTTAAAAATTGAATGATTAATTCTGAATTTCAGGAGATCGAACTCACCAAACAACTGAATTAGTGTACTGAAATGCGGGATATATCTAATAAGATTCCGTTAATCCTAATTAGATAAGGTGTAAGTAGGATAAGTAGGTTCTGAAAGAAATTATAGATTTTTCTAGAACGAGTAATGTAAAAGTTTAGGAGGACCACGTGGGCATTTAGGAAATGTTGTCAGCTGCAGTTAGAATAAATTGATCTTCTGATGAAAGGGTTTGAGCGAATTCCTATTGCAGTCTACGTACTTCAACCAATATAGTTAAGCCTATTTAATTAGGAGCTTTCAAAGAAATTTTTTATGGGAATAATTCTAAAGAATATTAAGACTTGGGAATAAAAATTTATATTTCATTATTATATGGGTCATTTTCAAAGCCTAATAGTTTTGCAAATATAACTTTTGCAGATACAGCAGATTTTTGAGTGCTATTTTCAACATATTCAAATACCAAGGTACATAGATATTATTGTTTGCACTTAAATTTCTGTATTGCCACTTAGCTTCGCTTTAAGCTTTATCCCTGTTGATGTTGAATGAAATGCTTATTTACTGCCAGAATAATATCATAGAATGGAATGTATTTGTTATGTCTTGTGAGTGTTTGCAAGGGTGGGTTTCGAAATGGTGGTTGATTTAAGATAGTGACGGGGCTAGTCCATCGGGAGTTATACGGGTGCCATCTAAAGCCTTTGAGGGAGCCTAGGTGATGAACATGTATTATTAAATTCAGCCTCGATGTTCTGGATTTGCCCAACAGAATTGCTAACATTGCTTCATGAAATCAAGACATACTTATATATTTGTGAAAATTCTTTTATCTTAATGAAATGGCAGGTGACATAATTATGGCAAGAAATAAAATTTGTTTTATTTGCAAGAAAATCTCAAACTTAATTTTGCTTTAAAAACTTTGACTTCCTGAAATATTGTTATCTGCTTGCGATTTTTTGCGTACTAAGGAATTATTCTTATAATGTCAGATCATGTACAGTTGAAAGAGGCTGATATAGCTTAAAGATATCTAAGAAAATTATAGTGCTGAGTTGCTACTTAGAACTTTAATTTTTATTCATTCAAGAAGCAAACTTTTATTTATATATGATAATAACTTGTAATAACTTGAATAATGTATTCTTTAAATTGAATGAATGACAAATCTTATATGTTGTATGGCTCTGCAAAATTTGATTAATGTCTGAATGCTATTTTCTATTAACCACCGATATAATTCTGCGAATTTTGTTAAAACATAACCTAACATACATTAGGCCATCACAGTTACTCTCGGGCACGTAGATTTCAAGAACTCTACAACCGACTCCTCTCTTCATTTTCCGCCATAATGAAACAGTTGCTTTCTTCCTAGTTTACGTTGACATTGTTCTACTTACAGGGAATGACTCATCATTTCTTCAACACACTACAAAAACGATGGCTGCTGCTTTCGCTCTCAATGAGCTCGACCAGCCCAAACTATTTCTCAACGTTGCCATCGGCTTCACCAAAGATTGCATTTTTCTCAATCAAACTCATTACATTGACGAGCTATTGCTCTCTACTGATATGCAGAACAGTAAGCAAAAGATTTTTGTTCCGATCCAACCCTCTACTGCGGTATTGTTGACGCACTTCAATACCTTCAACACACTCGACCGGATATTACCTATAGTGTCAATCGAGTCTCTCAATTCATGCAAAACTCATCGGTGCTTCATTGGCAAGCGATTAAAATGATACTCCGGTATTTGAAAGGCAGAAAATTCCGAAGGACACCGCTTCACTGTCGGTTACTGTCTTTCTTTATACCACTCTCATAGGTCTTCAAAGAAGAAACACTCATTTGCTCGATCAAGCACAAAAACCGGGTACAAGACTGTCTCCAATACTGCCAGCCAAATTCTATGGCTTCAAGCACTTCTCAAAGAGCTTGACTACACCTCACCCAAACCACCAGTCTACTTATCTCACTATCAAACCAACCATACATACACGCATGAAACACATCAAAGTGGACTACCACTTTATTGGTGAACTTATCCAAAACAACAAGTTTAAAGTCTCTCACATTCCGGCCACTCAACAACTTGCAGACATTCTAACCATGCCGCTATGACCAACCTCCTTCCAAGACATTGAACGCCAGCTCATTTGGGAGTAATAAATATCCTATTCTGTATTTCAAAGATTAGTTATCAAAGTTTATGACAACTTTGGATCAACCATTGATCCAAAACAGTGCTCATCATTATGTAAACATGAATGTATCTCAGTGTTTTCGTTCTCCTCTCTCGCTCGATTCTTCCCTGGTCGGCACCATTTTACAATTTGAAACCGAGCTTAGAGCTCAGAAGAATCAGAAAAAAAAAAACATGCTTTTTCTAAAAAAGCTGCTACAGGACTACCACAAAGAAAGTTTCTATGAATCTGCTCCAAAGAAACTTGGTTAAATATCAAAATAAAATATTGCAGTTGAGGCTTCAGTGATAAGTTAGCAGAGGATGACGAACAAAACAACAAGTATAATGTGCTCCTCAAATGCATATATTTACATATCTAAAGATGATAGTATTGAAAGCTTCGGTGAGAAATAATTAGAGTAAAGAATCAATTATTTCTTTATTTATTTTTTATTTTCAATAAAAAATATAAGTCACTCGTTACAAACTATATCTCTTTTAAAAATAGCTTATCTTTCTAAGAAATTTATCTCACCCCTAATTCAAGCTAGCATAATTTAATTTATTAAACTTATATATATATATATATATATAAAGTATTTAACTCATAATAATTTAAATTTAATAATCAAAATCATAATTATAAATTAATTAAAGATATCTAATCTTGTATAAAAAAAAAAGAATGCTATAGCACCGATTCTAATAAGAGAAATACTATTTAGACTCACTGACGTGATTAGCTATTTTCAGAGCAGTCTTAGCTATAGTTTCTGATACTTCGCTCATTTCATAAAATATTCGTCCTAGTTTAATAACAGAAACCTAATATTCAGAGGATCATTTGCTTGTACCCATAGGTGTTTCTTTAGATCTTAGAGTAACTGGTTTGTCCCGTACCCATAATTTTCCCCCATGACGCATATATCTCGATATTGATCTTCGTTCTGCTTCTATTTGCCTAGCAGTGATCCAAGCAAGTTCAAGTGCTTTTATCGCATATGTGCCAAAACAAATACGATTACCTCGGCAAGATATCTCTTTCCTTCTACCTCTATGTTGTGACACCCATAAAAACTCATCCAATAAGATTTGGACATATTTTAATACAAATTTTAAAATTAGTTTTATAATATTTAAATATAAATAAAATAAAATTCTATTGGATGATATAATTCTATAATACTTCCTCCTGTGAATCTGCTCGAAAGGCTTCGGTGATAAGTTGGCAGGCATTGGCAGTGACAGAAGACTGCGAACATAACTACGCTTATGATATGATCCTTATTTGCATATCTGAAGAAGACGTTATATTAAGTAAAGACAATGATAGTATTGAAAGCTTCGATGAGAGTAAGAGAGAGAGGGGCATACGAGGACAGAGAAGGCCACTGAATTGACGATAGAAATGGCGATGGAAGCCCCTGCGAGCTTCTCGTGGCCGAGATGGCTCACAAACAGTATGGACACGAATTGGACGGCGAACATCAGCAAGTTCGCAACCGTTAGCGGCAGAGCGAGCCGCATCTGCCTCTTCATCTCCTTCCTCAGTCCCTCCGTTTTCTCCATTTTTCCTGTCACCCTCTCTCTCCCTCTTCCTCTCCGCCGATCCCCATTTTTAAATGCATGCTTTATAGACATCAAAAAAAAATATTAAAAAGACAATTTTAATTTTTACATATAAAACTTATAATAAAATATATATATTAAATTAATAATATACTTACATATTAAATAAACATATTTTTATTTAAATAAGATTCGCATAACTTTTTTTAAATAAAGGAGCTGCCGATTTATTAATAAAAAAATTTATTACAATTTATCTCTTTTTTTCTTAATACCTCATTTGTTTTTATGTATTTTGGATTATTTGGGTATATCCGCATCATATTATTTCTATGATGCTCCAAAATTTATCTTAATAAATCTTAATTTTACTAAATAATAATTAATAATTGTTAGACTTACATTATTATATAAATAATAAAAGAGAAATGATCTTTAGACTGGCTCATCTAACATCCAAAAAATCCCATTCAATTGAGATTTGAATATAAATTCAATATAAATTTTAAAATTAATATTTGTATTATTTTAATATAAATAAATAAATAAATATATTCAAATGTCATAGGGATAATTTGTTTATTTTTTATTATTTTTAATATTTATTTTTTGAATTTTGTTATATAGATCTCATATATCTCTCTTAAAAATATGAATATTAGAATTTAAAGAGTTAAATGTAATAAAAAATTATACTAAATTCACTTTTTTTTATTTTTTATGATAGAGTCTTTAAAAATATATATTTTAAATTTAAATTCTAATCATCTATATTAATTAACATTTTTCTCAATAATCTTACCTTGAACAAATGGGCCCATTGGGAAGCGTTTGCTCATAAGCTGACGTCTTTCTGTCCCATTAATTCTCAACGCTAAAACAAATGATGAGATAATCTTTATTATTGTTATTTATTGAGATATTACTTAACTTCTAAATAATTCAAAAAAAATAAAGAAATTGAAAAATGCTTTTTAGACTCTTTGATATGATACCTAAAAAATTCATATAATAGAATTTGAATATAATTTTATTAATATTTATTTATTTATATTAAAATAATATAAATATTATTTTTTAAATTTGTATTAAAACGATGTCCAAATCCTATTGAATGGGTTTTCTTGGTGCCACATCAACGAGTCTAAATAGCATTTCTTATTAAAATAATATACTTTTCAAAGACTATTGAATAGATTATTTAGAGCTCTCAATGATATCAAATGATCTTGCAGTGATTTCAACCATAAGATTTTAGGTATAATGTGTAATGGTTTGATAATGTGAAAGCATCATGCTATAATGTACCTTCAAAAGTGGCTACTTATTGCTAATATGCCAACAAAATTTACTAAATATGGATTTGGGGGGAGTTCAATTGATAGTTTGGTTCAAGCAAATGCTTGGGGAGAAACAACATTGATATTAGAATCACCTAACATGGTGAGTTGATATTGTTCAAGTATTTGAATGGAGCATATGAATGGAGCTTTCTATAAAATTTCAAGATTATGGGTTAATAAAATTATTATTTATTATCTTAATTAATTTGATTAATCTATTAATTGTTTCTACAAAAGTAAAATATCAGATTGTTAAGAATAATTTTAGAAAATTTTGGAAAAGTTTTGGAAAATTTTCCATAATTAAATTTTCTCATGTTATTTAATGATGATTTTAAATAAAAAAATTATATAAAAATATTATGGTATCATAATTGAAAATTTTTGACATTATTGAATTCAAAATGTTCAAATTAGCTAATTGAGATTTTTTCATAATTTTTGGAGCTACTTTGGAGAAAAGCCTAATCTAAAAAAATGGTTGTTAAAGGTGGCGACAGACGTCGTTAAACGACGTCTGATGCCGTCTAATGTCAGCGGCGGATCCAATGGATCCCGTCATTTGCCGCTGAAATTGGATGCACAGATCGCGCCAGCGATCGAACACCGTCAATTGTGAAAGCGACGGGTGTCGCGCCTTAACGGCACTGGCGAACCCGATTTTAGCCAACTTCCGGAGTCAAATTCGGCTCAACCACTTGACCAAATTGAACAATTTTGGCGTATATGGATTCATCTCACTAAGATCTATATTTTAGAACCTTCAATTTGAATTTTGGCAGTACATTTTTTATTAATTTTGAGAAATATTAATGTTTTGTTCTTAGCCAAATTAGACAGCAATTATGCCATAATTTTTTGGAAGAAACCACCTAATTAAAGACAATAATTAATATTCCACATAAATTAGTCTCAATTAAAGACGAATTTAAGTTAAAGTATTTTAAGCTATCCAAATTCCATCTTGATCAAACCTATGGATCTTTGCTAAAGCCTTGTAGACACCATGAGACCTTATTAACCTAATTAGAAACATAAAATTCTGCATCCATTTCTTTTTTACATCCATTTGAAAGCATTTGTCAAACATCATTCCCCTTCCTCTTCTCTAACTCTCCAAACCTTAGGGACTTCTTCCTTGAGCAAATCTCACGGCATGGAGAAGATCTTGGAAGCTCTCAGCCATTTAAAGAAGAAGATTTTTGATGCACTATTACTCAAGCTTCATCAGAATTCCTTTACTTCATGGTAATATATTATATTTGTTTCTCTCATTATTTCTCTCATTTACCAAATATCTTTCATGTTTGAAAATATATAATGATCAAATAAATGATTATTGCAATATTAATAAGTTCTAAGCACATCCATAATCATATTTTAGGTTGCATAATTTGTATGTATAAATTCATAGAATTCAAAAAAAAAAAAAAACTTCCTTAAATTTATTCAAATATTTTATAATTTTTCATTCCTATTTCATGTTGTCATAATTATTGGCTTAAAATTAGTTGATGTAATTTTTCACACATATCCTCTTATCTATTGTTAACAAATCACTAAAAGACACCACATCTTAATTTTTTCTCTACGATTTTTAAAAATCATTCCAAAGTTAAGAAAAAATTCTATTATTCTTAAATATTTTTTCAGAAATTTTTATTTTTTAATCAACTTTAAAGAGTTATAACTTTTCAACTACTAGGATCTGAGTTTTTCATGTTTACTCTCTTAGGTCATCTTTTAGGCACTCAAATTTCAACAAACACCAATTGAAATCTAAAATTTTTTTTTTGATAAATTTTAAAAATTTTCTTGTTATGTTGTTATTGTCATGATTATAAACCTAACCATTTGATTTAGCTTATTTTTGGTATAATTAATCTTTGTTGTATTAAGAGTAGCTTCGTTATTATACACAGAACCTAGTTTTGCCATCTAAGATCTCATATTTAGGTCCAAATTTTGAAAAATAATTTGACAATTTCTTAAGAAATTTCAAAAACAATTAATTTTTTTCTCAAACTTTGCATATTCATAACGTTTAAAATATTTTAAATCAGTAGCTAAAATTTGGCAAGATTAATATCCTATTAAGTAGAAAATAATTTTATTTAGACATCAGTATCTAAAAATATTATTTGAACCATTTTTTAGGTGTCCAAAATTCACTAAAATCTCTAATCATACCACATAATCAATTTTAGGATTTTCTCTCAACCTTTGTAATATTGACACAAAATATTTATATTATCTTTTCCTAGGTTTTTAAATAATAGATTAATGTATATGAATTAATTCTTAATAGATTTGTATAAGGAAAGTTTTGCGGGGTAAACAATGAATCAGATGCGTAAAGTTATTTTAATTGTATTATTTTTAGCATTGCTTGAGCTTACTTCCTTTGAATGTATACGACCATTGTATGTGCCCCAGTATTATGTTATGCTAAATTGCATTTTTATTTTTCATAAATGTTTGTGACAAATATATATATAATGAGAGCCTTTAGGGGTAAAATAAAACTAAACCTGTATATGTATGGTTTGCAAGAAATTCATGATGAAATATAAATGGATCTAGTCCACTAGGAAGGGGCAGCAGATCTAGAGAAAATATTCGCCAAAATAATATTTATGTGAACAATTACCAACAGTTAATTGTATACCTTCTTAGAATAATTTTGATGCAAATATCTGGGTCTCCTAATAAAGCTTGGGGATCTTATGCCCAAAAAGATATATTTATGTCACATAGTAATTTATGCTAAGTTATTTTTATTCATGTCAATTTATTTTTTTCTTTAAATATATTTGAGCCAATTGAGCATTGCAAGTTACTGTTGTAATGATGGTGTTTCCTTCACATTTTATTATATTAATTTTGTAACATATATATGATGCTAAAAATTAATACTTTTGAATGCTCTACATACTCTTGCCTGATTGACAATATTGATAATTAATACAGATCATGAGAATTATATGTGGAAGCTAATTTAATTTCAATAGCTAGAAAGAATTAATTATCAATAGTGAGATGGAGACTCATTATTTAAATTTTATATTATTTTATATTTATTTAAGTTAAGATAATTTATATAATTTTAATTTAAATTTATTGCTCTATGATGTATGATATTATTATTTTAGTAATTTTTGTGATGAATGTTTATTCTTGAATTATTACTTGAAATCTCTCAATCCCGATCTTCGGATCGTTACATTTTCTCACAAACAAGAACTCAAGAAAATTTTTAAAAAATGGATGATTTGATGATGCAAATAAAACTAATATTGTTGATGATGATATACTCTAGTGCATCATGCATTGTTCTTTTAATTGAATTTCTTCAACAAATATTCCCAAATTATATTGCATATAATAATATAATCATCTCAATTGTACTCAAATAATAAAATTCTCATTAACTTGTAATGCTAAGTTGAGGCCTTGCCAATTTTTTTTTTGGTCTTCCTCTTTGATTGAGGAATTAGACTTTTGATATGCCTTTAAATACAATTAAAATTTAAATTAATATATTCAATTTATATTTCAAAAAATTTAAAGAAGCCTCCTTCAATTTATCAATAAATAGTATTCACGTATTGAGATCTTGTGTATCAGAGGGATGAATTCTTTTCAAGGCCTCCATAATCTGTATTTACACAAAATAAATTTCTTATAATATTAATAACCGATATGAAGCACAAATTCAAAAGTGAGAATATCAAAGTTACAACAAATTTACATAAAAGTATTATGGAAAAGCTAACATTACGAAGAAAGCAATGTCAAGTAAGAAAAAAAAGCTTACTTGTCTATCCCAATTTGTAAGCATTGACATGATTAGAAGCACCACATCTTGAACAAAAATAGCACATATGTTCCCAATCCAAAGACCCTATATATTTGATCAAAGCCTTCACACTTGGTTGAAATTTCACTTTATAATTGGTAAAAGACAGCTTAACTAATGCTAACCTTTACTCCCTTATGAAAAACAAAACCTAGAAGCGTGGATGCCGGGATTCCAATGAGATAGTAGGAGCCAAGGCAAATGAAAACGCCAATCTTTTGCCGACCGCTTCCTCTAATTATACCTATTTAAGCGCATTACAAAGCAATCTTGCAATATATCAGAAATTGCACAAGCTATAGAAAAAATGGGACGCAACGGGCACCTAAGAAGACGCATTGGAAGCCATCTATGAAATGAGACAGAGCAATCCATGGCATCATTGCTGCCGCAGCCCTCACAACTTGGGTCTCTTTGCTGTAAGCGTGTCCCCATTCGCTCTTGCCGCCGATCATCGCTACTCCTACTACGAGACCTTCGATAAGGACCGTCGATGCTGCCGTCAGCATGGCCATTTTTGCAGCCCTTGGATTTTGGGCTCCCAATTCATTTGATATTCTGGTGCTGAAATTGTTAGAAAAAAGAGATCACTCGACCCGCTTGGGCTTATATGCTTAGGGTTTAGGGTTTAAGGGTAGGGGAAAAAATCCGAAATTTGTTAGCTACATTACCTGATAGCCCCGCTAATTCCCACAGGAATTGTATACACCAGCGATGATAAGTTTTGGCTGCCGACAAAATGGAATGACTCAGTTTGTTGCATTTGCACCACATAATATAAATATAATCTATATATATATATATATATATATATATATATATATATAATCCAATGTTTATATATGAACAACTTCACTGCATAAGAGAAAAACCTTATTGACATGACTGATGTTTGGAGTTCAGGGTTCTTAAGAAGGCCAGAAAGAAGCAGCAGTAACTCAAATTGCCAGTTTTGGAAGCTGAAAAGCATACATAGCAAATGCATAAATATATATATATATATAATTAAGAAACTGTTACAACAACAAAGGGTACTGAAGAAAACTTAAATTTGATTTTAAGAAGATAGATTTCCTATAAGATCAACTATAAAATCTTCACCATTGAGACAGACAGCCTCGCATTTTTTGTATTTACAATAATTCTGAATGGTTCAAGACTCCTATATCGCCTTTAATGGTGTTCAAGATCAGGATCAAATTACTGGGTTCATTCCAGCAACCGCATACTATACTCAGCAATTTATAAATGAATGACACTGAATAAAGAAGCATAACTGAAGCCATTTGACAAGTTTGAGAAATCCTCCAATCGCAAATTCGAAGTAAACAAGATCTGTATATATATGCAGCAACAAATTATGTGTCAGTACTCACCAGACCATTAAAGTAGAAGGAATGCCAAGTTTGAGAAAGCCCCATAAGCCATGGAAGGCCTCCATGGAGAATCCGGTCCATGTGGACTTGCACGAAGGAGACAGAGCGATATATAGCGCCAGCAGAGACAAATTGAGCCAATAAGAAATCGAGACAGAGAGGGCGGAGCCTCGATAGCCAAGCTCCGTCTCAAAAGTGAAGATCCAGCTGAAAAAGCAGTGAAGCAGCGCCGTGATTCCGCTGCTGATCATTATGGGCACCACGATTCTTTGTGCCTGTAGGAATTTGAGGACGCTCTGGAGGAGGCCGAAGGCGAACAGAGACGGGATCATCAGACGGGCGTAAGACTCTGCGGTCTTCGAGATCTCCGGGATCTGGCGGAGCAGGATGAGGATGCTGCCGGAGAATGCCAAGGCAAAGGCAAGAGGAATGCTTGCAAGAGTTACTATAACCATTGATCTTTGCAGGCTCAGACCCACCATTTTGTAGTTCTGCGCACCGAAAGCTTGCCCGCACAAGGTGTCTAATGCGGAGCTTAAACCCATCTGTTTCTTGCGCACGAGCATTGAGAGCAGAAGCCATAGTCAGGGTTTTTGAGATTAGCATCTCGCGGAACTTGCATTTAGATTTAGAGGCTATCATGACATAAAAACTAGTAAACTTTTGGATAAACTAAGATTATGGACACTGAAAAAAAATTTATGTTATAATTTGACTTTAGATTAATATATATATATAGGAGTAAACAAATTACGTTTTAATCGAGTATATCTGGAGATTACCCCAAGTCTTGCAACTGAGGAACGAGAAGAGATTTCATTTGTCTCATTCCAGCAAATAATTTTGTTCGTCCATCTTCTACTATGAATGATTCCAACGAATTTATCGTTTATTCGAACGAGCGATTCGATCATTCACTTTGCACAAACGAAACCCTAAAAAAAATTCAAAATGATCCAAAGTATTCATTTGAATGAACTCGATTTCGTTCAAACAAAATCCTAAGAAAATTAAAAAAAAACAAATTTTTTTGGAGATAATTTTACACACTCACAAATTATCTCATTTCAAAAAAAAAAATAATTTTATTACGATATATAATCAGATTTCAATGTTTTTTTCTTAAGACTAGTGTTGGCTGCACTCGATTTTATTAGAAATAGCAATAAAACAGACTAAAATAGAGCATAATCCAAAAAGAACAAAGAGCAAATAGGATTTCAATGAAACCAAATTATTTTATATTCAAAAATTTTCATATTTTCTCATGTCAAACTTTGGGAGCTTTTAAGATACTCTTAAAGTACAACATGTGGTATCAAAATGATTGATTTATGAGTTTTGATGGAAGTTTTGTTATTGGTACCATGGCAGAAAGAGGAGGATCATCATCAACTTCTTCATAATCTGAGAGTCAAGTACATCAAGTGATTCATCCTACTAGAATTGATGTTTTAATATTTAGTAGGAAGATCAACTTTGACAATTAGAGATGTGAAGTAATGGATGCATTTTGTTCACTGAATTTGGAGGATACTCTTGACGGTGATAAAAATAATGATGGAATGCTAGAGAGAGGTTGGGGAAGATGAATCAAAGTGCCCATGGATTATTAGAAATTGTCTCACTCTATCCATCAAATACTCAATGCTGATAAAGACATTCATGGTGCAGACACTAGAAATCAAGTATTTGATGAAGAGCATGAAGATTTAACTCCATATGAAATGAAGGTATTATCGATTCCAGATGAAAATAGATATTTCTATTGATGAGCACAATGATGATTTTGCAAGCTTTGGAGGATGTGGAAAATGAAGACAATGCGCTCCTTCTAATGAATTCACTCTCAAACTAGTATTAATTTTTTACCATAATGCTCAACCATGAGAAGAAGGTCTTGTAACAGCCCAAATTCTTATACATCAAGATATTTGAAATAATTATTTTTCTTAAATAATTATCTTAATTAATAAGATAATTATATGTGATTATTATTATTATTATTCTCAATTCATTTTATTATTATTATTATTATAAAGATAATAATAACACATATACATTGAGTTATCATTATTTAAGATCCATATTTATCTTAATTAGTAAGATAATAATTTATTATTATTATTGTATAAATAGTAATGATATCATTATTGAATGAATGAATTAATCAATTAGTACGATTAAAGAATCAATTATTTCCTTATTTATTTTTTATTTTCAATAAAAAATATAAGTCACTCGTTACAAACTATATTTCTCTTTTAAAAATAACTTATCTTTCTAAGAAATTTATCACACCCCTAATTCAAGCTAGCATAATTTAATTTATTAAACTTATATATATAAAGCATTTAACTCATAATAATTTAAATTTAATAATCAAAATCATAATTATAAATTAATTAAAGATATCTAATCTCGTATAAAAAAAAGAATGTTGTAGCACCGATTCTAATAAGAGAAATATTATTTAGACTCACTGACGTGATTAGCTATTTTCAGAGCAGTCTTAGCTATAGTTTCTGATACTCCGCTCATTTTATAAAATATTCATCCTAGTTTAATAACAGAAACCTAATATTCAAAGGATCATTTGCTTGTACTCATACGTATTTTTTTAGGTCTTAGAGTAACAGGTTTGTCCCGTACCCATAATTTTCCCCCATGACCCGTATATCTTGATATTGATCTTCGTTCTGCTTCTATTTGCCTAGCTGTGATCCAAGCAAGTTCAAGTGCTTTTATCGCATATGTGCCAAAACAAATACAATTACCTCCGCAAGAAATCTCTTTCATTCTACCTCTATGTTGTGACACTCATAAAAGCCCATCCAATAAGATTTGGACATATTTCAATATAAATTTTAAAATTAATTTTATAATATTTAAATATAAATAAAATAAAATTCTATTGGATGATATAATTCTATAATACTTCCTCCTGTGAATCTGCTCGAAAGGCTTCGGTGATAAGTTGGCAGGCATTGGCAGTGACAGAAGACTGCGAACATAACTACGCTTATGATATGATCCTTATTTGCATATCTGAAGATGTTATATTAAGTAATGGCGATGATAGTATTGAAAGCTTCGATGAGAGTAAGAGAGAGAGGGGCATACGAGGACAGAGAAGGCCACTGAATTGACGATAGAAATGGCGATGGAAGCCCCTGCGAGCTTCTCGTGGCCGAGATGGCTCACAAACAGTATGGACACGAATTGGACGGCGAACATCAGGAAGTTCGCAACCGTTAGCGGCAGAGCGAGCCGCATCTGCCTCTTCATCTCCTTCCTCAGTCCCTCCGTTTTCTCCATTTTTCCTGTCACCCTCTCTCCCTCCATTCCAGCGGCACTTTAAATCCCTTAATGGGCACAAAAATACGATTTGGCAAAGTCCCCGAGAAAAATATTATTTTGACTGTATTCAAATGGATTTATTAATATTTATTTATTTATATTAAAATAATATAAATATTAAGTATTTTCAGCCATTATTTATCTTTAAAATACTAATTTTTTGTGGGTCTCGTTAAATTTAATTATTTATGCACTCGTTGAATCCAAATAAATTTATTCAATAGAATTTGAATATATTTCACTAGTTATTATTTATATTAAAATAATACAAATATTATTTTTTTATATAAGCATAATATTTTTTATAAATATAATTTTCAATACCTATTATTCATTAAAATAAATTTATTTGGTCATAATAATATCTTTTTATAAATTTTATATTTATTCTTGATTTTGTTGAACTACTGATTTAAATTTTGATGTGGCATCCCAAAAAACTCACTCAATCAATAAGATTTAGATAATATTTCAATACAAATTTTAAAAATAATATTTGTATTATTTTAATATAAATAAATAAACACATGTTCAAATTCCATTAAATAAATCTAAATAATATTTCTCTTGCTAATTTACTTTTTTTTACTTTGACTAGTTGTATTGGTTATGAGCATCTTTCTCTTCAAAATGACTTATTATATTTTAATAATATATATTTTAAATTAGATCATCCGTATCTTTTATTTTTTTTTCATCCTTTAATTTGACATTTTCAGCATGTTTTGTGACGTACTGAAATAACTTGGTAAACTCTGCCTCCACGGGATGAATCTGGTGGCCATTACCAATTATTTGTCTTCCCTTGGAAAGGATGAATGGCCAGCAGTGCCGCACATCATACTTAAGAGAACTTCTCCACTGCTTCCATGGGATGAGTTGCCCTTTGGGTTTAAGCTTTAGAGAAGCAATGATCAGAGAGAAAAGTAGAGTGAAGTTTCCATAAATAGTCTACTAAAAGCTGTCAAGAATGCTGATGTGAACTCCTCGCCATTAGTGTTAATCATGTCTCTTCCCTTGAACTGGGTGACCATAGTATGGTGCCACCTTTCTGCAGCATCGCCATCTAATAGGCAGGTAATCATGAGCATGGCTCGCTCTACTGCCATTTGATAGTGCCCAATGTTTCTTCTATCTTTCATAGCCACTTATTGGATGCTATTAGCACTCAAATGCCTCTATACAATGTGGACTAGCCTCTAATTTAAATTGTAGATAGCCAGATAATGATCAAATAAGGTGTTAGTTTTCTTATAATGAATGTCATTTTGTGTATTCTAAATATGTACATACTAAATGTTATGTTGTAAATGTTTTATATTCTAAAATGACATTCATTTATAAAATAGAGCGCACACCATTACATCTTTACATCCTTGCATGCTTAATGCTCAACCCTTCCCAAAGAAGGTTTCGGCTGCTATTAAACTATAAATGCAAGAACATTAAAAGAAATAAGAAGCATTTGCATGATTTTTGTAGGAAAATCAAAGGAGTAAAAGTACGGTACAATATTGGGGAACAGCCTGACTCTCTTTGCGGCTCGCTGTAGCGCTTGCCTTTTTGTATTTTGAAATATTGAAGCTCGCTGTTGTAACAACCCAGATGTTGTTACCTGTCAATTAGTGAGCTAATTGATTTTAAATCTCTTCTACTACTCTTATAATAAAGTTAAAAGTCTCCACTTCAAATTTCATATGATTTGGAGACCGTTTGGTAATTTCCAACATTTTTTTATTTTCAGATAATTCTGAAGATAGCTAATTTATTTAAACTTCAGAATCGGAAACGGACTTCATCATTGCATTCCTCACACCCAAATTAGCTTGGGGTGAAATTTTGGTGAGTTTTGGAGAAAGTCAAAAGAGAAAGCTTGGCGCTACAGCACGACGTAGTGCCCTCCATTAAATTGCTTTGGGAAATAGCTCCAAGTCAGCATTGGGAAAACTAAAAGACTTAATTTTCTCCAATTAAATGGCCAGCATTAAACACCTTTATTAGCAAGAGAATAAATTAATAAATCATAAATGAAATTTAATTTTTAAGAGGTGTTGGTTGGTTGTTTTAAAGGTAAAGAGGCTGAATGAAGGTCAATAAAAGGAAGAATGCAAGACTTAAAAAAGGTTCTAAATTTTAGTTTCAACCTTTGGTCCTGATTGTTGTTTTGTGATAACAAAGACTAAGAGAGCTTTCCACCCCAAGGATGAGAAGGCTAAAACTAGAGGAAAAGGAGATGCACAAAGAGTAGGGAGAGAAAAGGAGATTTAAGAAAGAAAAAGATAAGAAGAATGCAATAGTTGCTCTCTAGTATTGTATTCCAATTTTCTCTCTTTTATTTCCTTGTAAGAGCTATGAAAGGGCTCAATATTTATTATAGCTTTCCTTATATTTAACTTTTAATGGTAGCCTAAGCCCCCTTTGGGAGGGTTGGGCAAGAGCATGTAGAAACTATGAATGTATTGCTTGAACTCTTTTTATCAATGGAATTATTAATTAGATCTCAAAATATTTGCATCTTTAGTTGTATGAAGAATTGGAGAATAGTGAATCTTTATACGTATAAATCTTATTCTATATATCCAAATGTATATCTCATTGAGCTTAATGACCAAAAGCTATGCACGTTTGAGCAATAACTCCACAAATGATCATGACAATATTCATCGTGCGAAAACAGTTCATGCACAACTTTGGACAAGTGCTTGATCATTTGAGCCATGAGAAAAGTTAACAAAATATTCTCCGAGCTCCATAGCTCACTCTTGATTTATGCAAGGTAGTCAAGCACGTCAAGCTATGAGTGACGAGACATAAGCTCATTTAGCTTTGCAGCTCACTAACTTAGCTAAATTAAGAGTAGACACAATAGAGCCAAGAACCACCTTTTGAGCTCCACAACTCACCCTTCATTTTTGTGAGGATCTAGGGTGCTTTGAGCAATAAGTGATGTGACATAAGGTCATTTATCTTAGCAGCTCATTTTCTTAACTAAATCAAGAGTAGATGTGTGTGAGCCATTGGTGAAACCAAGTTCATATAATACTCAAGTTAAATGTAGATTTTATGACTTAGACATAAGAGAACAATTCATATGTCAACGATCACATGATTATCTATATGCCTAAATTGAACCATTTTAATATTCATCTCGGACAAATAATAAAAAAAATATTGATAAATTTTCTTGTATATTATTCACGTTGTTTATTTTTCTTGAAATGTGTTGATGCATCTAATGTTAAAAAGATGCAAGCACTTTGTGTTTTATTTTTTGAAATTGTTGTATGGATTGGTCCAAAAAATATTATTCACATAATAATTGACAATGGAACTAACTATAAGAACATAAGCAAATTTTTTCATAACAAATACGATAATATATATTGGTCACCATATGTTGCATACTATAATTAACAATCTTATAAACTTGTCTATTGATTCTCATATAATGTATATGATGATAAATTAACAATCTTGTATCGTGCTTGGGAGATGAAAAATTGGGCATAAGAGATGCTCCGTGAACATTTTCCTTTCAACAAAATCTTTAACTGACTGATTTGGCTTTTATTTTTCTAAATTTTGTTGTAAGATCCAAATTTGCACACATGTACTTTCACATGTTTACATTAGTAACATTCAAAAAAATTTACAAACAATAACGAGGATGACACTCTGACCACATCCTTCAGTTTGGAACATTTTCTCATTAGTCTTTGTCGATTGAATGAATACTCATTATTAGATGCTAATATTGAAATGATCTCCATTTAATGTTCATTAGCAAAAAGGCAATGGTTGCCCAAATTAAGTAATATGCTTTTATCTACATTGATATACATGAGAAGTGATTTGAAAAATCGTCTCATTCAAGAAAGTGTCCCAATTGCATTCACGTATTGACATTGTTATTGAGCAAAAAATGTCAAATTTATTCAATGTTATTGCATTTTCATTCCACATACTATATTTATTTTATTATGCATTGTTAATTTGTTGCAAAACATTATCTAAAATGTTCTTACCTTTCATCTTCTCTTATAAATGTCATATTTTTATACAAGTAATACAATATTTGAAGTTAATTTTTGTTAGATGTAACTATAATTAAAGAAAATGAATTTGAAGATTTTTTTTCTTGAAGAGAGAGCTTCTCATAGGTTTATATGAGAAAGGATTTAAAAGGCTGCCCTATATTCAAAAAACTAATTTATGATTTAATCACAGTTTGACCTATGGTACGATCTTGATTCGACTTTCGTACATTTGTCATCTCACACTAACGGTTAGATAATTATTACAATTTTTAATTCATTGTTCCTAAGTCTTTTCACTTTTATAACTCATACAATTTTTAATTCCTTATTCCTACCTTATATTTTGAATTGACTTCTATTTTTTTTATTTGAAATATGGTTATGTGTTGTTTTCCTACTTTCACACTCTATTTATATAAATATGTTCATTTAATGATTGATTTATAAGCAAGTGACAAATTCTACAATTATCAGCAGATTAGTGAAAAACCTAATATAGAAATAATGTAAGATTTGTCACGGTGACTACACAATCGTAATCAAGTCATTATTCGTGTTAACATGACCACGATCAAGGTGGTATCTAGGGGTGGCAATTTTACCCGAAACTCGAAACTCGTTCGAAAATCGCTCGAATTTTGAGCCAAATCGAACTCGACTCGAAATTTTCGAGTCGATTATGGAGTTGAATATTTGGACTCGAACCCAATTCGAGTCGAGTTCGAGTTAGTATTGACTCGACTCGAATTGGGTTCGAGTCAACTCGAAATATACTTCCTGTGAATGCATAAGTATATAAAGACACATATACTTATTTAATATTACTGCAGCGCAGTCGGGTGCAACGCTCGCTCGACACCCGACTGGCTGCAGTTCGAATCCCTGAAATGTCGATTTTTTTTTTCTGCGAATCGGTGGACTTCAAAGCGGACTTCAACGCTCGCTCGATACTCTTAATCCTTATCTTCGCACAGATCGCAGACAGAGGGTTATTCTTAGGGCTGGCTTCTCTTTTTCGCTCTCTCGACTCTCGAGTCTCTGCTCGCTTCTCGGCTCTCAGCTCTCGCCTTCTGCTGGCTGTCGGATCCTTCTGTCCCGAGTTCTGAGTCTGATCTTGGTAGCTGTATGTTCTTTGCTTCTTCACGTCGTCTTCCAGAATTAAAAAATCTGTGGAGGTTTTGTAAGTCGTTTAAATTTTCTTAGATTTTCAATTTTGCAGTAAGTTGTTTGTAAGTTTTAGGATTCAAGTTGCAAGAGCAAGTTGATATTTTTAGATTTATGATTTTAAATTTTTTTAGGTTTATACCTTAGGGTTTAATATTTTGCATATTTTATAATTCAATCTGCAAGTGCAAGTTGATGTTATCATTCTGCTATTTGCATGTTTTATGATTCAAAATTCAAATCTGCTATTCTGCTATTTTGCATATTTTATGGTTCAATCTGCAAGTGCAAGATTTACAATCTAGCAGTTATATTTTTTCAAAGTTTTCAATTTTACAGTAAGTTATTTGCATATTTTATGGTTCAAGGCTTTAAGCTATAAGTGCAAACTGGTGCTGTGATTCTATTTATATTCTGTACTTTTATTTAATTTTAGGGATTTTAGAAATGCAGTAAATCAAAGCAGCAACAGCCCAGGTAGCAGCATGTTTTAGGGTTCAATCTGCATGTGTAAGCTGATACTGTGGATCTGTTTGTATTCTGTACTTCTATTTAATTTTTGAGTTTTTAGACATACTCATATAGTCACATTTAATATTTTATGAGCCTATAATTCTATTTTTAAGGGTTAAGCTATGAGTTGGAATTGTGATTTTATAATTACAGATATAGATTTATAGTCTAACAGTTTATGTTCTTTCAATTTTTTAATCTTGCAGTAAGTTATTTGCATATTTTATGGTTCAAGCTGTAAGTGCAAGCTGGTGCTGTGATTCTATTTACATTATATACTTCTATTTAATTTTAAGAATTTTAGAAATGCAGTAAATCAAAGCAGCACCAGCCCAGGTAGCAGCATGTTTTAGGGTTCAATCTGCATGTATAAGCTGATACTGTGGATCTGTTTGTATTCTATATTTTTATTTAATTTTAGAGTTTTTAGACATGCTCATATAGTTACATGCAATATTTTATGAGCCTATAATTCTATTTTTAAGGGTTAAGATATGAGTTGGAATTGTGATTTTATAATTACAGTTATAGATTTACAGTTTAGCAATTTATGTTTTTTCAAGGTTTTCAATCTTGTAGTAAGTTATTTGCATGTTATATGGTTCAAAGCTTCAAGCTGTAAGTGCAAGTTGATGCTGTGATTCTATTTACATTTTGTACTTCTATTTAATTTTAGGGATTTTAGAAATGCATTAAATCAAAGTAGCAACAGCCTAGGTAGCAGCATGTTTTAAGGTTCAATCTGCATGTGTAAGCTGATACTGTGGATCTGTTTATATTCTGTACTTCTATTTAATTTTAGAGTTTTTAGACATGCTCATATAGTCACATGCAATATTTTATGAGCCTATAATTCTATTTTTAAGAGTTAAACTATGAGTTGGAATTGTGATTTTATAATTACAGTTATAGATTTATAGTCTAGCAGTTTATGTTTTTTCAAAGTTTTCAATCTTGCAGTAAGTTATTTGCATGTTTTATGGTTCAAGGCTTCAAGCTGTAAGTGCAAGTTGGTGCTGTGATTCTATTTACATTCTGTACTTTTATTTAATTTTAGGGATTTTAGAAATACAGTAAATCAAAGTAGCAACAGCCCAGGTAGCAACATATTTTAGGGTTCAATCTGCATGTATAAGCTGATACTGTGGATCTGTTTGTATTCTGTACTTCTATTTAATTTTAGAGATTTTAGACATACTCATATAGTCACATGCAATATTTTATGAGCCTATAATTATATTTTTAAGGGTTAAGCTATGAGTTGAAATTGTGATTTTATAATTACAGTTATAGATTTACAGTCTAGCAGTTTATGTTTTTTCAAGGTTTTCAATCTTGCAGCAAGTTATTTGCATATTTTATGGTTCAATGCTTCAAGCTGTAAGTGCATGCTGGTACTGTGATTCTATTTACATTCTGTACTTCTATTTAATTTTAGGTTTTTTACTTTTTAAACATGCAATATTTTATAATCATGTAACATTGTAAGTGTAACTCTATTTTTTGGGTTAAGCTGTGAGATAGAATTGTGTTACAGTCTTGCACACTTATAGTCTAACAATTTATTTAATATTTTATCATACTATTTTTGTAGTATTTTAGAATTTTTAGTTGCACACTCACAGTAAATTGCTTGCATATTTTTGGGTTTAAGGCTTTAAGCTACAAGTGCTATGAGTTGAAATTATGTTTTTACAGTTACAGACTTACAGTCTTATAGATTTACAGTTTGACAATTTGTTTAATATTTTATCACATTTTATTAATGGTTTTTCAAGAGTTTCAGTCATGCAGTAAGTTGTTTGTATATTTTTGGGTTCAAACAGCAAGTGTAAGCCGATGATGTGATTCTGTTTATAATTCTGTAATCTATATTTTTTTTGATATTTTAGCTAAATGGAAGATACAACTACAAGTAATTCATTTGAGATAGAAATTGATAAATCAAGTGGAGAACAAAATGTTGCATTTGAGTCAAAAAGTGAGGAAGTAAGTACAGATCCTATAGCTAGTATATCCCAAATATGTGAAACAAGCCAGACTGTTTCAAATATTAAGATATTAAAAAAAAGAAGTGTAATTTGGGATCATTTTGAAATGATAAAGTCTAAAGATAATAAGAGTAATGCAGTTTATAAACTATCATGTAGGTATTGTCATAAGACTTATATGTACCAGAAATCTGGATCTACCTCAAATTGCTTTAGGCATATCAAACTTTGTCCAGTATTGACTCAAGCAAACAAAAAACAGAAAATTTTTAACCCAGAAACTTTGGAAAAGGGAAAGTCAGTAGATGTTGAAACAAGTAATTTTTGTGTTACATCTGTATTTGATAATAACAAAGTAAGAAATATATTGACAAAGATGATTATTACAGCTGAGTTACCTTTTAAGTTTGTAGAGCAGCCATATTTCAATTTGTTTGCACGTATTTTGAATACTAACTATACGAAAACTTCAAGAAAAATTATACGTGTAGAATGCTTAAAAGTTTATGAAACTGAAAAGGATAAGATGAAGAAATTGCTAAAGTCTGTGAATCATATTTCATTAACAGCTGATTGTTGGACTTCAAATCAATCAATAGGGTATATGGGTTTAACAGGACACTACATTGATTCAGATTGGGTGTTGCAACATTCTATTATAAATTTTATTGATCTTGAACCTCCGCATATAGCACATGTCATTGCTGATGCCATTAGTGAGTGCATAATGCAATGGGGCATCCACAAAAAAATTATGACAATTACATTTGATAATGCCTGTGCCAACGATAATGCAGTAAAGATTTTGTCAAAAAATTTTGAGAATACTAACAGACTTTTTTTTAAAGGAAAATATTTCATATTCGTTGTTGTGCACATGTTTTAAATTTGATTGTTCAAGATGGACTTAAAAACTGTAATTATGTCATTGAAGTTGTTAGAGAGGCTATTGTTTATATTAAAAAATCTTCAAGCTGCTTAAAAATATTTGGTGAGATTGCAAGATTAGTTGGTGTTTCAACTCGTAGAGGACTTTCAGGTGATGTAAAAACAAGGTGGAACTCTACATTCTATATGCTAGAATGTGTCTTTCATTATAAAATTGTGTTGCATGAATTTTTAAAAAAAGATAAGGGATTAGTTTGAGGTTTGACTGATGATGATTGGAATAGATTTGATAGAATTAAATGTATTCTTAAAGTTTTTGACAATGCTTCAAAGATATTTTCAAGTTCAACATACCCAACTGCTAATCTTTTCCTTCCTGAAATGATTCAGATTAAATATATTCTTGAGAGAGGGGCAAATGAAAATGATGATTTTCTTAGTTTAATGTGCATTAATGAAAGAAAAATTTGATAAGTACTGGGCTGATACTAACTTGCTAATGTGCATTGCCATTGTGCTTGATCCAAGGAGAAAAATGACATTTATTAAATTTGCATTTAAATTAATATATTCTGGCTTAGCCCTTGATGAGAAAATTGAGTGGGTTTTATAAAATTTGCATGAACTGTTCAGCTTTTATTATGTACATCTAGAACAGTTTTTGATTCTTCAAATAATTTGCTAATGCTTTAAGGCAGCTCTAGTTCAAGCTATTCTGAACTAGGAAATTCAGTTTTAAGATATTTTGATTTTTTTTTTTGGAATCTGCTTGTGCTAGCCAGCCAATTAAATCAGAGATTGAGGTTTATTTGGATGAGAATTGCATTAAGTTGCCTCAAGAACAAAGATCTTCATTTGATATTCTAGAATGGTAGAAAATGATTTCTTTAAAATGGCCTACATTAGCAAAGATGGCTAAAGATATTCTTACTATTCATGTTACAACTGTTACTTTCGAATCTGCATTTAGCATAGGTGGTCGTGTACTTGATGATTATAGAAGTTCATTATCACCAAGTATAGTTAATGCTCTTATTTGCACAGCAAATTGGCTTATTGGGTCTCAATCCAATCTTACAAACTTGGATGAAGATGTAAAATTTTGAGTTTGATTTATTCTAAATTCTAATTTACAAGAGAGATAAGAGTATTGTTCATGTATAATTAATTTATTTTGTTTTTTTTTTGTACAGGAAGAATAACTAACATGTGATATACCAGATGATGTGGTGTAGGATCTCTTATATTTTTTACAGTACTAGAAGAACAACTAACATGTGATTTTTTTAAAGAGATCCTACACCACATCTCTTATATTTTTTACTAACTCTTTTTATTTGAATTTTTATTTAAGCAAGTTATTAATTTGTATATTTAATCATCAAGTTATAATATTATCTATTCAGTTCAAATCCTCATTGCTGAATACTAACTCTTTTTATTTGGATTTTTATTTAAGCAGGTTTTTGGTGGAAAATGGATTATGATGATGAACAATCATTTCATATTAAATATAATGTGATATTTAGAAACTTGTGATTGCTTCAATTTTTTTTTTTTTACTAAACTGTTGTAGTGCTGCTTATTGGGCTGGAGTTGTCTCTATTGCTGCTGCTTTGATTTACAGTTTGTTTAAAAACTCTAAAATTCATAGATTGTTTTTTACTATTGTGCATTTCTTTTATTGCTATATTGCTATGGTTATTATAGCTTTGGCTGATGTTGCTTTGGCTGCTACTTCTGCTTGGGTTGATGTTGCCTAGGCTGCTGCCGCTAGTTGTCTAGCCTGGTGTTGCCTCTGTTGCTGCTGCCTGGGTTGCTGCTGCCAGCTGCCTCTGCTGTTGCTGCTTTAGTTTACTGCATTTCTAATATCTCTAAAATTAAATAGAAGTACTAAATATAAATAGAATCACTGCACCAACTTGCACTTACAGCTTGAAGCCTTGAACCATAAAACATGCAATAACTTATTACAAAATTGAAAACCTTGAAAGAACATAAACTGCTAGACTATAAATCTATAACTATAATTATAAAATCACTAATTCTAACTTGCAGCTTAACCCTTAAAAATAGAATTATATGCTCATAAAATACTGCATGTGACTATGTGAGCATGTCTAAAAACTCTAAAATTAAATAGAATTACAGATTACAAGCAGATCTATAGTATCAGCTTACACATGTAGGTTAAATCCTAAAACATACTGCTACCTAGGCTGTTGCTGCTTCTTGGGCTGCTGCTGCTGCTGCCGTGGGTTGCTGCTGCCAGCTGCCTGGGCTGGAGTTGTCTCTGCTGCTGTTGCCTGTGTTGCTGCTGCTTTGATTTACAGTTTGTCTAAAAACTCTAAAATTCATAGATTGTTTTTTATTATTGTGCATTTCTTTTATTGCTATGTTTATTATAGCTTTGGCTGATGTTGCTTTGGCTGCTACTTCTTGGGCTGCTGCTGCTTTGGCTGCTGCTGCTTGGGTTGATGTTGCTAAGGCTGTTGCTGCCAGTTGCCTGGCCTGGTGTTGCCTCTGCTGCTGCTGCCTCTGCTGTTGCTGCCTGGGTTGCTGCTGCCAGCTGCCTCTGCTGTTGCTGCTTTAGTTTACTGCATTTCTAATATCTCTAAAATTAAATAGAAGTATAGAATGTAAATAGAATCATAGCACCAGCTTGCACTTTCAGTTTGAACCATAAAATATGCAAATAACTTGCTGCAAGATTGAAAATATTAGAAAAATATAAACTGCTAGACTATAAATCTATAACTGTAATTGTAAAATCATAGATTGTTTTTTATTAGTGTGCGTTTCTTTTACTGATATATTGCTATGGTTATTGTAATTTTGTTGCTATAGTAATGTTGGTTTGGCTGCTGCTGCTTGGGTTGATGCTACCTAAGCTACTGCTGCCAGTTGACTGGGCTGGTGTTACCTCTGCTGCTACTGCCTGGGTTGCTGTTGCCGCTTTGGTTTACTGCATGTCTAAAGACCCTAAAATTAAACAGATGTATATAATATAAACATAATTACAGCATCAGCTTGCACTTGCAGCTTAAATCCTAAAATATGCAAATAACTTACTGCAAGATTGAAAATATTGAAAAAACATAAAATTGTTCTCATTTTTGTTGCTGCTTGGGTTGCCTTGCCTCTAATACATTCCTAAAAAGCTTAGACAGAATAATATAATAGACATACTTTAAAAAGACTCATAAGTCACAAGTAACAACTCATTGTATGTCTAAGAACTCTAAAATGCATAAAGTATACTATATTATTCTGCATTGTTGTTATAATTTCATTGATTTCTCGCTGCAATGCTGCAGCATTTGGTAAGTTCTAAATTGTAATAGATTTTGTATTTTATAAAATATTTAAACTTATTTTTTTTTATTTGTTTGATTTGAATTTGAGCAATCATTTGAGATGGCTAGATTTGGTATATAATAAATGATTATTATTGATTATTGACTCCTAGTGTTATGCTAAGCCTCTTAGGCTAGCTTTAAAAAATGATGTTAATCTGAGTACTTGAAAAAGAACAACAAAATCATAGTTAGAGTCAATCAATGACTCAATCAGATAATTCAAAATTTCAAATTTTTTGGTGCTAATTCAGATAAGTATTATTTGTAATTTTATTATATTATCTTTAAGAAATGATGTAACATTGTATTTTTCACTTATATTATATTTTGTGCAAATTTTACAGGTTGGTTGGCTATTTGGCTTGCAAGTTGATACTTTAGACTAGTCTATTAGATGCAGTTGTTACAATTTTGGTAGGCTTGAGTTGCTACTGCTTGGATTATTGTTGGTTACTTCTTGTTTATATTAAATTAATGTATAATTTTATTACATTTTGTTTGTGATTTGTGGCAATTGGCAAATGTTTGTGAATTATGGTAAATGTGTATCAGTGTATCTGTGTATGGAACTATGAATTAATATTTTAGCAATTTTGCCCCAATTTAATTTGCTGAATTTTGATAGTTTGTATTGTTTACAATATTTTTTATTTCTAAAATTCATAAATGTTTTAAGAAATAATATTTTAATTTTTTCAAGTTGAGTCGAATTGAGTTCGAGTCAACTCAAACTCGAAAATTTTGAATCAAATTGGTATTTCGAGTTGACTCGAATCAAATTTCTAGTTAGCTCGAACTCGAATTTGAATGAGTCGAATTTGACTCGACTCGAACTTGATTCGAGTTCGAGTCGAGGTTAACTCAAAATTTTCGAGTTCGAGTTAAGCCTAACTCGCTCGAACTCGAATCGAAGCCTGCCCTAGTGGTATCAAACAATCTTAATTTCTTGTTCCTACCTTGATAAATGCTTTTTGATGGGCACAAATTTATTAAGAAAGTATAACAAATCCAAATAATATCTCAATATAATAATTGTAAATTTAGTCAAGACACAATATTTTCAATACAGGTTTTAATCACAATTGGAAGAAGTATAAAAGAATCTTGAAATGGATGATATTGAATAAAAGATTAATGGTGTCAGTAGATCTTGCAAAATTTATGTATTGATAATCGGTATCTTATCTTTTGTTGCTTATGTAACCTCTTTTTTAATATATGTTTTGTCCTTAGCTTAGCTACAATTAAGTTAATGGTTTAAATGGTTAAGTCGCTCTCTTTCTTGCTATTGCACCAGTCGGGCTGGAAGCCTCTTTCCGAGCTGCTCTTCGAATTGCGAAATTCATTTCGCTGGCATCATATTAATACAGCACTTATTTTTATATGTTGCGATTATATGAGGCCAGAAGAATTTACAGCTTGTTTCAGGGAATATTAGTAAAGAAGCCGGAATGCGCAGTTCCAGCTGCAGGAAGTATCGGCTGCTCCGTGCCTCATTGGGGTTTTTAATTCTGCCAAAGTTTCACTGTGTTTTGAATGAATTTGTTTACTTTCAGTAATTTCTCGGTCTGGCATGGCACTTTATTTTTATTATCTTCTATTATAGTCGCTAATTCGTTTTATAATTGTAATTTTTAGACATTATGAGATAAGGAAAGATAATGATTTTGGAGCCACATGGCTTACGCATAGATCTTAGTCATTCAGATCAAATACTACACTCTGATACTACATGAGTAAGAGACTCCGAAAGATCACGGTCTCCATCTCCCTCTATTTGGGAGCCTGAATTTTGAGTTTCCCAATCATTCTAAATTTTTGGTTTTACTTAGAGCTAGGCCTTTAGATTAATCAATCTTTCTTTATATTTTGCTTTATTTGAGCTAATAATACGGCCTCAGCCTAACATTGTTGAAAAAAAATAATACAACATAGCCATAAATAACATTGTTTTTTATATGTATGCAATTCTTTCTTTTAATGAGTAAGAGTTGGGTTTGATTGATCTAATTGATCAAGGCATGCAAAATCATAAAATCATATCTTCAGATTGTAAGTGTATAATGATTTTGATAACGGGATCAATAAGAACAATGTTTTTGTGCCAAAGAGAGAACGACTTAGTTTTCTAGTCAAATTGCAAATGTTGAAGGACAATGGACAATGAGATAATCCAACCAAATAGTTTGGGGTATGTTGGCTAGATGGCCTCCAACTTTTGGATCTTAGTTTAGATCATTGTTTCACATTTTGAATATTCACTAGACTCGTTTGCATGTGCTGCTTAAGAGAGCAACCGCGACAAGAGCCCAAGCTAACTCTGAGCAAATAGCAGAGTCCGGTGCTTGTTTATATTATTATGTTTACTCTTTCGTAGTCATTTCATTTCTCTTTGCTGTGTTTTTTGTAATGCTTTATTCTCTTGTATAAGTAACTAAGTAGTGTGTCTTGGGCTTTTTTTGCATTGAGCTCAGTCTGTAGGTAATCTGTGCACACTCCTGGAGTAAAGGCAATTAATGGCTTATAGTATAGATCACATCGAAACATAGTATAGATTTGAGGGGCACAATAAACATAAAGAACTAAAGATTCTAATAAATTCATTATGAATTTGAGGCCAATAATTTGCTTCGGTATCTATTCAAGAAACCCAAATTAAAGTTCTTAGACATTAGATGTAGACATACAAGTATAAGCTAAAAAAGAGGTGAGTTTAAGTCATATTTAACCTTATTTCTTAAACTACTTACTCTTAACAGTTTTGGATGTAATTAAATTCTAAGAATTTCCGGTGTTTTTTTTTTTTGAAGGGCTTTCGCCTGCTTTCCATTCCAATGTAAAATGTACAAAAATACAGGAGAACTTGCAGCATCGCATCACAAAGCTGCTCCAGAAACACCCAATGAGAAAGTTAATACACTCTTCTGGGACCAAATCATAACCACTGTAAGAGAGCCCACAGAAAGCCAGCACAAACTTCTTTAGATTCGCAATATCTGGTAGGTATAACACTAAATCATTCAATCACTACAGTCTGAAAACTTGCATTGATATATAGAATTGAATATATAAAGTAAAATTTGTAAAGTATGAAGCTAGCCACAATCGACAGCTGACGCATTTGACAATTGTACCAACTGAGAGAACCAATAACCATATTCGACAGCATCGCATATCACAGATTAAAAGAAAGGAAATAGGAGAAGCAGAACATTTGATGGAGCATTTATTAGATTTACATTGACAATACAAAACAGCTTTATAACCAGATTAAAAGCTAATGAATTTGGAACAGCAGCTTAAACAGCCTCAATCAATTGCTTATAAAAAACATAAATTCAAAGCTTTCAGACCAGCACCTAAACTCAATTTGTATTAGAAAGATGATATAAATTTCTCCTTCACAGAATAACCACACAGAAAGGCCCAAGAGAATTGAAATCATAGTTTATCAAGACCAATCAAATTAAAAATAACAGCTAATCCAAAATAATAGCAGCGAGCACTTTTCAGAAAAAAAAATCCAACAGCAAAAGACCACAAGGAAGACAGTATTCATGCCCAAGCAAATTAGAATAAGTAATATAATAAAGCCTCAAAGATAAAAAAATAGGGTAGCTCTCTGCCTTGCTAGATAAAAGAATAGCAGCTTATTGAAATCTGGTGCGAATTTCAATAGCTACGCCTTGATTCCTAAATTTATCAATAGTATGTTGATCATTGTGTCAAGAAGATTCATAAAAAAGAAAAAGGATTTGAATATAAGAGAGCTAGTCTCTTAATTAAGATTTTAACACTATGTTTTATGCAGTGTCCTATGTACTTTGAATACTTCTCACAAAAAACAACATTCATGAAGGAGAACTTGATTTAAAGTAAAGATGTCTTTATATAAAGACTTTGATAGGCAAAAGAAAGTCATCAACCCTGCACTTCTAATGAAAAAGAAATTTTAAAGAAAATAAGAGTGCAAATGGACAGCTAACATATAATCTCACCTCGTGTAAATTTGTAATAAAAAAGACCTAAACTTAATCTTTAAGATAAAAAAAACCCTCTACAATATGGTAGATTAATTTTGATGCATACCTATTACTGCATTGTGAATTTAGCCGCAGTAATTAAACTGTCCTATGTGATGTAGATGTTGACAGATTCAATTTAAAACTATAAAATCTAATCCACATGATAAAGAGTACATATTTACAGACATGTTACATCAAATCTCTCTTATCCATGTAAAGTGAGAGATCATCTATTTTTCTAAAAATGACACTTTGGCAATACAAGGCCGCTGGTGAAAGAAATAATCACAATTCACATACTGCTCTAACAAATATATAACCTACAGTTAGATTTCACAACGGGAACTTGATGCAGAATAAATCATTGAATTGAAAAATTAAAGTTCAGGAAATATGCAAGTTTGAGCTTGGTCCATTTGTACATGTGCCTGCCGAAAACTCCCAGCATACAAATTAGGCCACAATCCATCAATAATATTGTCTAAGTTGATACATACTTTTATATCAAGAAAACGCATTTCATATTGCAACAGCTTCTCAGCAAAATATAAGATTGCAACAAAAAATTAAAATTAACGTGTAGCGGAAATATGCAAGCTAACCTTAATTCCATACTGCACCAGGTATCATAAAAGAAACCCTGTTCAAAAGTAAAGGGTTTCTTTTGTACGTTTTTTAATCAGGTAACACAAAATAGCATTCTTAATTAAACTGCACCTATTCATCAGAAGAAGATACTTCAGACTTTGATTGCTCCTCTTGGAGAGACTCCAAATTCATTAATTTTGCTTGCATCTCAGCAATCTCCTTCTTAAGTGCTTTAATCTGCATTTCCAGCTGTGAATCTTCACTAATCACTTCTATAAGCTCTCGTTCTTTTGCAATGAAACCTGCATGTGGCATAGTTCTTCCAAACACACTGAAAGCCAATGGATTGAGAGAGAAGTCATCAACTTCATTCCCATCAAAATCATCTAGAGTTTCCTTATGCACATTGTCAACCAAATCAAAAGCAAAATCCTTTAAATATCGCCTCTTCTTTTCAGATTTAGCCTTCTTCAAGGCTTTTGCATTTTGTTTCATCTTCTTACGCCCTTTTGCAGATAGCTTCAGTATCTTGTGGGCTCCTACCAGAGTTGTGGGTTCCAAGTGCCTTAGACAACTAAGTGCTTTCCTTTTGCAAATCTTTCTGCCCGAGTTAAGCACAAAAGCAGCATCATTCAAATTTTGGAAATTCTTCTCAACTTCAGTCAAAAATTCAGCACTCTCACTTTGCATTTCTAATGTCATTTCCTTCTCAGACTTCTTTGCAAGCATACACGAATCTGCAACGGTTCTAACCACATTAGAGCAGGCCACTCTGTGGTTTTTCCACCAAAGCGAATAGCGTGCAGTGACATCTGACTCATAAACCTGAGAAGTAGCAAAATATTTCAACATTTTAGCAGAAATGGCATATGCATCCCAGGCTGCTTCCCATGACAAATTAGATCTTGTTATAGCATCTGGAATATCTTGATCTAGCCCAAACTGCATGGCCACCCATTGAGGAAGATATTGTTCAATACAATCTAGCCCAACTAGTTCACATGGCCTCAAGCACCTTGCAAAAGATCCAAAATCTTCATCAGAATTACCACTAACGCAAATCCATTCACCCATTTCCTTGTAGAAAGTAGGCATGCGCCAACTATCTAGACTAATCACATAAGGCCGCCATTGGAAGCTATCAGGTAACTCAAGAACTGAGATGACAAATGATAGCTCCAGCTTTTTAGTAGTATCATGCCATCTTGCCATTCTAGGCTCACCAGAATTCACATATTTAAGTACTTCTGGCCTTAAAGCAACAAACCTCTCCCACAACCACACCTGCAGTATACTAAAAGGTGCCCATAGAACCAATTGTGCTGCCTCCTGGCAGCAACCATTCTGGTGTAGGTATTCTTTCAATATGCGCAAGTCCCGATAGAGACTAGCAAGGACTGCCGTTGCAATGGAGATCCTCACCCCTCGAGAGAGGCGAACTGCAATCGGTATCACATACTGCCCCACAATTCCATCTGGATGTCTGGGAAAAACATACCTTGAGAGCCACAATGAAAGAAAACCAATGTGCTCCAGTTCATCGCAGTCCCTTTCCATGAATTGCCTCGTCCACAATGTCTGATCCGCTTTCCGCCATTTGGTTTTGTTAAACTTCCGATGTTCGGCAATCATGGCTTTTTCCAATTCCAGCATTTCTCCTCCAAAGGGCTCTCTTTTCTTTATGGGTTCTCCCAGAACAGGAAAACCTCCGAGAATCATCACGTCCTCTAGGGTTATGGTCGCCTCCGACCACGGAAAGAGGAACGTGTTAGACGCATCGCACCAGAACGACGCAACCACCAAAATAGAAGACGGTTCACGCTTAATTTTGTAGGTTGAAGCCTTTATTGCATCAAAGATGCCGGTTCTTTTCCACATATCCTCGTATATAGGCTGCAATTTTTCAACCCATTTCCCCCATTGGCGCTGCGGGCAGGCCCAACCTTTAAAGTGCACCGTCGACGAAGCACAAGGGGCCAGAGAGATTGTTTTCCGTTGAGAAGAGGATGGGGATTCTTGAATTTCATGCGTAGTGGCCGAGATTGGATGAAAAAAGTATCCTTTCCGTTTAAAAAGTTCGGGTGAGCCGGCGAAGGACACCATTTCTGCCTCTCTCTCATCCACAAGACAGAGATCCTCGTTTTCATCTCCCATTCTCAGGACGCAAAGCAGCAAATTTATGTAGAATGGATAGAAAAACAGAGTAACGGCGGCGCGATCGATTCCGATTTGTTCAAAAAAGATTAGGGTTTTAGAGAAGGGTTTCTGTTGGGCTTTACAAAATCGGGTTGCGTCTGGGAAGAAGTAGCTCTCTCTTAGTTCATGCCGTGGACAAGGGTTTTAAACTAATTTTCAACAAATTGTTACCCATTTTTTGACCTAATTAAAAAATGAGACGAACAGAAAGATCGATGAAAATTGCAAAATGGAGACTTTCACAGTTATTATAAATAAATGTATAACAAACCTTTTTTTTTAAATAAATTTAAATAATATTTTTTTAAAAAAATTAAGAAAAAAATAAGAAAATAAATACTAAAAGCAACTTACAATATATAAACAACCAAGAAAGGAGAACTTGCCGTGAACACCGACATCACAGTAATAGAACAAAAGAAAGGAAATATGTCGTAATAAATACTAAAAAAATATTTATGATTAATAGAATTTTTTTTTTTTTTATATATATATATATATAGATCTCATAAAAAAATTTATTCATAAATAATTTACTTATTCATTGGATTGATATATCATCTCTATAATAATATTAATATCAGCTCAAACTTATCGCATCCAACATTTATTATATAAATCATAAATTCAATGCTTTCTTGCCGGCAAATCCCAGCACTAAACCTCGGTGAACAGCTCTAGGCGGCTTTGTGGAGATGGAGGAGTCAGCTTGTAAAATATCAAGTCTTACTTTTTTATTATTATTATTATTATTATTATTTAATCAAATTTCTAATAATTTGACAAAATAAAATTTTTAAAATTTTTATGCATATTTTAAAAGAATTTTTGGAAAGTTTCGTAAAATTTTTTATTTGTGAACTTTTCAAATTAACTTTTAATATAGTTATTTAATTAGAAAATCTAAAATAATTAATTTGATCTCCAAATAAAAATCAGAATTCGTTATTAAATTCTTTATCCCCAAATTAGTTATGATGAAATTTTAGAATGTTTTAGAGCTCGTTAATAGCATAAACTTATTTATCAAATTAATTATTCAAATTAGTAAGTGGAGCCTGCCACCTCTTACTCACTTGCACCCTATCCTTTAAGTCCTGCTTATCCTCATCATTTGCAACAAATGATGAACATCTATAGCTTACCATCTTATCCAACCTAGTTTACTTACAAAATTTACTGCAATTTATTCCATAGTCAATAAAATTTACCGTAGTTGTTCTATCTCCTCTAATCAAATCCTTCTTTCCCCACTTTCAAAATCTATAATTTATTCCATAGTCAAGCTTATCCTGCCCACCTACAAACTCAGAAACTTGCAGCCTATCCCTTCATCGAGCCCATATCTCACTCCTTTATCAACACACATCATGATATCTCAACTTACACTCAAAATTTTTGAAAGAAGAAGATAAGTCTACTAAAATTTTATCACAAGAAAAAAAAATCTCCATTAGCTGAACTAAAATATTTAATTCCCCATGAATTTGATTATAGTTCTTAAATTGGCATATTGCAAAAATAACGAAGTTATGCCAAACTAAGTACTGTAGCGCGCTACAACACGCTACTGCATGCTTCGGCGCTACGATGCGCCTTGAGATGTTACGGCACTGCCGCGCTCTGTAGCGCTTCATTGGCCAAGAGTCAAGCGCTACGGCGTGCTCTGGCGCCCTACATTTTGAAATCCAGGCGCTGCAGCGCGCCATAGCGCTTCATTAGCTGAGAGTCAGGCCCTACAACGTGTTATGGCGCCAAACGTTTTAAGATCTAGGCGCTGCAGTGCACTGTAATGCTTCATTGGCCAAAAGTTAGGCGCTGCAGCGTGCTATGATGCCAGTTGTCCTGAGATCTAAGTATTGTAGTGCGTCGGAGCGCTTCACTGGCCAAGAGCCAGGCGCTGCAGCGTACTATGGCACTAGATGTTTCGAGATCTAAGCGTTACAGTGTGGCGTAGTGATTCACTGGCCAAGAGCTAAACGCTGCACGTGTTATGGCGCCAGATGTTTCGAGATCTAAGCGTTGTAGTGCATCGTAGTACTTCACTGGCCAAGAGCCAGGCGCTGCAGCATGATATGATGCTTGATGTTCCGAGATGTAAGCGTTGTAGTGCGCTATAGCGCTTCACTGTCCAAGAGCCAGTCGCTCCAACGCGCTATGGCACCAGATTGGTTGTCCTGCACCGATGAAAGTCGAGGGTCTTCCCTAGGACATCCAAATACTCTCAATTTAGAGCACTTCATGGGTCATGCCATATACTGATGGTACCAAAATCAACACGAATGGACCACTCTAATGCCGCAAACAACAATGTCTTATGTACGGGTATATGAAAATTTTATTGTTTGGAATTATTTTCTAACAAACTGTAACAGCCCAAACTCTTAACACCAAGGTATTGTCCGCTTTGGCCTGAAAGGCCTCACGATTTTGCCCTCAGAAGATAACTTTTCAGCAGGTCACCCATCCTTGGAGTGCTCCCACCTGAGCACGCTTAATTTTGGAGTTTTTATCAGGAACTTCACCGTTATCTGAAAAGGCGCCTCGATATTTAAGAGTTTCACTTATTACTACTTAAGTGGGTCATCACATGGTGTGGCGCCCCGCCCTTTAATCCACAAGCATTAGACTAAGGACTAGAGAGTCACTTTGGCAAATCCCCCACTTAAGATTGGATTATGTATATATCCCAATCCACTAGTAATAGAGAGATAAGTCACTGCATAAATATCATAACTCAGTCACTAAGTAAATACAAATCAGAGTACAGAAGTAAAGTAAAATAGGTATACATCCAGTTTATCATAATAAAGAAGAAATGTGCAACGTACAGCTCTTAGTATAAAGTACAGTAAGAAAAAATACAATCAAAAGTACCAGTATTATTACATCATTAAATAAATATATTAAAAAACTAAAATAAAAGTCTCTCATCCTCACACTATGTAGAAAAGAAAACTAAGCTGCTTCTAATTCTCTCGGCTAATGCTCCTCTTCAATATAAGGCTCCTCCTCTTCAGCACCCAGCTCTTCAAACCTATCTGAATCTGACATTATCAATTTCACAATGTCATGGCCCCAGTCAATAAAAGAAAATTATTATTAGACAATTATCTAAGTACATTTTAAGCTGAATATTTTACATGAATTATTAATGTCACCACTTACATATGCAAAACCAAAATAACTATCTAGTATAAGAGCAATAAGCATACAAGAAGCATGAAGTTATAAATATAATATTTATATCTAAGCAAGACTTGGGGTCAAAATGCACATCTCAAAGTAAACTAAATAAGAACATTCATATATATATAATACTATAAGTAAGAGTACTGAAAGAAAAGTCTAATCTTAAATATACTGATGATCATATGACATATGGTGATTTAGAATAGTAAATCTAAATGTGGTACATATAGTAAATAGTAAAGTCTAGCATCCTATAAGTATGTATAAGTGAACAGGTAAGTAAAGTACATGTGACTAATATAACATGCATCATTAAAATAGCAAGCAGTAAGCTGAAATAAAAATATGTATGTACAACTGTCATATCAAAAAAATTAGCTAATCAGGTCCAAACAAAAATTCCCAAAGCCTTTCTAGGCTAGGGCAGACAGAACAAAACAGCAGAATAAAAGAGGCAGTAAATATAAATACATAATCTTTTAGTTATTTTACTTTTATTTCTATTGACACATCTAAAAATAGCTGAGGAGTCAAGCATGTCTGCAAGACTATACAGGTTCCAAGCTTAACACACCCTCCTCAATGAGTAATAATAAGCATCCTTATTACTCCTTACCCATGTCCATTATGGTAAATGTACACCAAAACCCAAGGCAACTGATATCCTAATTATTCTATATTTTCATTTTATGCACAAAGTTTCCTTACATGACATGTCCAAGGAAATAAGCTTAAAATACAAGAAAATGCGTAGCACAATAAATCAAGTAGTAAACAATGGACTCTTCTATACATGGTGACACTATTATTGGCTGTTAAACTATTATAGCTATTCTAAGTTACATAAGTTCAGGATCTCCAATTTTTATTATCGAGTGTAACATAGAAGTATGACCTTATAAGTTAAAAAGCAATTAGAACTGATTAGGTTCTAATTTAGTTCAATCAAAATCAACTATAAGTTAAATAATAAATTATTACGACCTAATTAATGAATTTAGACGTTCTATACTAAAATCTAATCAAGATCTACAAAACTATGAATTATGATTTTAACACCATGAGTTTGGAGTTAAGCACATAATCTAAATGTAAAGTATAAGGGTCTAAGATTCCAATTCTAAGTGAACTAATGATTGAGACAAATCATATTAAGCAAAGTTAAACTTAATATGATGATTCTCATATTCTTAATTTAGGATTGAAAGAAAAAATAATCAAAATGAAATTATGAAAATTTAGAAATTAATGAAATCAAAGATTCATTTATTGAATAACCTCGTTATTCAATGAATGAAATCTAACATAATATCTATCCTTAATTTTAAGGAATATATCCTAAGGTGAAATGAGAATTCCTAATGAACTCCTTATAAAAGACTTAGGGAAAAATATAATAATTGATTACATTTCAATATATTTGTTATTCATATTTAGATAAGGAAAGCTAAGTAAGGAACATTCTTCTTACATAGAGATTTTTTTTCTTAAACCTTTATGGAGGATTTTGGACAATTATGACATTTATGACACAAATTAATCTTAAGTCAATTTTTTATGATTGATTTTACTGATCTAGTTGATAATTTAGAGGTTAATGACATTTAACCAAGATTTAGGCAAAATGACTATTTTGCCCCTATTTAAGGGTCCAAATATGCTACTTTTTGATTTGATGCTATAAATTAGAATTTCTTATTGTCAAATGATTTCTTAATGTCTAATATGAAGATAAACACTAAGTATACTAAATTTGGATAAGAAATGGGTCATATAGGTCCAAATTAGGGTTTTTGACCTGAGGGGCATTTAAGTAATTTGCACCTAATGAAGTCTAAATTTTTGTACAATTTACTGTTGGTTGTTATTCAAGAATTCCATAGAGTCTAAGAACACTAAATTTTTAGGTATATTGGATTAGTTATGGCTATTTTAATTTCAAGGGCAATTACAGAATTTTCTAAGGCTATGAGGGGTCAAAACCTAGCTTTTCCATTTAGTATCCAAATTCAGTAAACTCAGTGGCTATAGCTTTTATATATCACACTGAGTATTTTAACTGGGAATAAACCCAAATTGGATATCAATTAGTTAAGTTATGACCTAACTAGGGTTATGAGTATTTTGGTTAACTTTGGATTTTTATGGTTCAGAACTAAAATTTTATTGTATATTACTGTTAGTACTGAAATTCTAAGCTATCTTGCCCTTTGAATTTTCTGAATTAGAGTCTAATTGACTAAAATATGGTCAAATCAAAATCTATAATTTTAGGAGTAATTAGGATATATTCTAAAAGTCATTAAGCAAACTATTGATCAAATAACATATTTAATACTATCAATGTGTTTCTAATATTCTCCTGATCATTTTAAGACCCATATTGGTTAGGTTTGGGATACTATGTACAAAGTTATGAGACTTCAAAGTTGTGTTGAGGTCCTAAAATATCATTATGTTATCTACGCATCCTATGGGAAATCTGATACTACCATAAAATTCATCTCATTTTCCTGAGCAAAATGAGATATAACTTGAGTATATTTGGATTTATGGTTTATCAACTATTAATAATTAAAGTTCTATAATTAATTTAATTAAATTTGAATTAAATTAACTTATGTCTAAATAAATAAAACATAATTAAATTAAATTATATAAAACAGATTTAATAACAATATTAATAACAGCAGCGGGACCCTCTACAGACACGTGGCGGAGCCAAACTCGGCGGGAAAACGAAGCGGGACCCACTGGGGACGTGTGGCACCTTCTGAATCACTGAGCAGAAGGTGACGATGACCACGGAAGGGACACAGGGTCCCACCTAGGACACGTGGCACCCATGCAGAGGTCGCAGAACTGCGGGTGGGACCCACGCATGTCAGCGGAGCTGCACCTCTGCACAAGTAGACGGAAGGGCTGCATGGCGCCTCGAGAAGCTGCCACGCAACAGGGCAGGCCCCACTGACCTAAAGACGTGGACCCAGAATGTCTCCAGGTCGGGCCTGGGTTGATCCGGACCGAAACCATGCTCCTCTCTTCTTCCTGAGCGATAGGGGTTAGGGTTTGTGAAACGAAGGTCATCCCGGCGGTGCCAGGAGCTGACCCACATGCCATCGGGTTGGCCTCGATGAGGGCTAGCCATCTGCAGGCGGATCAGTGCCAGGGGTGGACAGAGACACTGGCAAAGACTAACCCTAATTCTTAGACTACGTACAGATGGATTACGGGTAACAGAAAGCACTGTGGATTGAGATATAAATTCCTTCGATCAGATTTGATCGAACCCGATCAAAGCCCGATGGATCATTAATCAGGGAGATGCAATTAGTATACAAATAGAAATCGAATGAATGGAATGCAGAGGGAGGGAGATTAGGTACCTGAATGACGGACGGTCACGGGACATAGGGTTCGCAGCAGGAAGACGATCCGAACTCTAGCTCGCAAAATACACGAGTCCTGAATGTGGGTTAGGCCTTAATGGCCTTTGGATGGAGGCCTCATGGTCTCGGAGGTGCCTGATTGGTGCGGCCAGCGGCGGAAAGCCGCGTGGAGGCTCGGCGGAACCGTCGAGGAAGACGGCTTAAGGACCGTCAGATCGAGTTGGATCGCGCTGTCGATTATCGGATGCGGATCTGGATCCCGCATTCGACCCGATAAGCCCGTGAATTTGAATCCGATAACAGGGTGGATCTGACCCGTTAAGAACGGCAGATCAGACCCGTTTAAGCTTTAAATAAAAATACTTAATTAAATTAAAATTCCTATTTTAATTAATTAATTCTAATTAATAAAACGGCTCTAGAAAAATCTCAAACATTCACCTATAGCTAATTGAGGGGTGGGAAAGCAACGACAAGATCAGATTTTGATTTTGAAAATTATTTTATTTTTATAATTTTCTGGGTATTTAAATATTATTAAAATATTCGATGAAATCTTGACGACTTTCGATTGCCTCAAAAACATCACCCCTAGCTAATTTATGGGCAATGAGCGAATTGGCAAAGTTGAATTTTTGATCTGAGGTCAATTTAGATAGGTCAAATTCTAGGGTTTCTGGATTTTCCCAAAATCAAGATTTGATCTATTTGACTCCTGATTTGGACTAGGTCTTGTGGTGAACTCCTAATGACTTAATTAGAGTACTAAGACTGAGATTAGGACCTGGATTAGTCCTAAATGACTTGGGTAACAACTTAAGTTATTGCAGGTGGTATTTTAGAAATGTTTGGAAGTTTCAAAATTTTCCTGATTATTTTAATATTATTTAAATACCCAAAAAATTATGATAATTAAATATATCTCCGATTAAAAATTCGATTGCATTTTTGAGTTCCTCTCTCCTCAATTTGGTAAGGGTGAAATTTTGAGATTTTTCGGAGTTCGTATGAGTACTTAAATTTAAGAAAATAATTAGGATAATCAAATAATAAAATATTAAATTTAAATTAAATTATATGAATTATTAATAATAATTTATATTTTGACTAAAATAAAATAGCAAAGACCTTGTGTACAAATCCAAACACGGGTCAACACTGCACTTTAATCTGGGCCGTAAAGCCTATTTATTATAGATCATGCGATTGTAAAACACAAGTCTAATCTAACCATCAGATCACGCATCAGATCCAATGGCTCGGATCCTTTCCCCTGTTCGCTTCTACCCCTCCCATGATTGCAGCAGGCGGAGGACTGTCCTTCCATGTCGCCGTCCTTCCCATCTGTAACAACCCGAGTTGTTACCTTAGTTAAATAGGCCTAACCCTAAGTCTTAAACACAATTACAAGTGCTAATTAGGTCAATTGGAGTCAACCTCTAAGACCTAGTCTAAATCAGGAGTCAAATGGATCGAATCCTGATTTCTAGAAACCTAGAAACCTTAGAAATTGACCAATTTAAATTGACCTCCAATCGAAAAACGGATACCGCCATTGCGTTCCTTGACCCCAAATTAGCTTGGCGTGAAGTTTTCGTGTCAATCGGAAGTCGTCAAAATTTCGACGAATATTTTAATAATAAAAATACCCCGGAAATCGAGGTATCAAAATACTTGTCGGATCGAAAATCCGACTTCGCCATTAAATTCCTTGACCCCAAATTAGCTAGGAAAAACATGTTCAAATTTTTCTGGAAAAAAAAAATAAATAAATAAAAATATATTATTTTAATACGTAACGGTGTGCCGTTAAGTATTTAACGTTACCGTCAACTGTATCTAACGACGTCGTTAGATCGGATGGCGCCATCGCAGCCATTGCATCTGATCCAGATCCAACGGCTACGGGGCCGTCTCCCTCGGCCCTGTCACCAACGCGTGACACGCGGCGGGCCGCCGCCGTTTTCGGCCAATCCGGGCCTTCCCCGACCTCAGCGAGGTCGCCGGTGGGTCTATAAGACCCCGGCCGACCTCTGGGCTCCAAGTTTGCGAAAACCTGAGCCCAGATCGAGTCCAAACAGAGCCCGAAGTCCAGCCACTGTCCGCCGTCCAAACGAGGTACCCCGATCTCCCCCATCCTCCGTTGAAATTGCAATTTTTCTTTTGAATATTGTAGATTAGGACTTAGATCGACGATCAGCCGGACCTGATGGGCCTCGATCAGGTCCGGCTAGCCCAGATCAAGGCTTGAAGTCTCGGGCCCGTTTTCCGTAGCCGCCGAAACCCTAGGAGTTAGGGTTTCGATTTGTCGGTGATCCCGGCCACCTCGGGCGAAGGTCCGCCCACCGACGTGTAGCCCTCATCGAGGGCTACCGTCGGCCGTGCGGGCCGAGATGGTCCGGCGCCGAGAAGGCCGGCAAAAGCCGTGCCCTAGCTCAGCTCCCTCGGCCCGTCTCCGCGAAGGAGACGCAGTCCGGGTCGGGTCGACCCGAGCCCGACCCGCCCGAGCCGGGTCCGTGTCAGTCAGGTGGGGCCCACCACGCCACGTGGCGCCTTCTGGGCCTGCCATGTGTCCAGTGGGACCCACCAGTCGAAGCCCGCGATGCTTCGGCTGCGGCTGTGGAGCCCACAGTGCCACGTGGCAGCCAGCCGGCACGCCACGTGTCACGTGGGGGCCCACAGCCTGAGCCGCGCGACGGTTCGGCTCCCCAGTGGGACCTACTGTGCCACATGGCAGCCTCTGGGCCCGCCACATGGCAAGTGGGACCCACTGCCCCCCAGTGTGGCCCACAGCGCCACGTGGCAGCCTCTGGGCCCGCCACTTGGCAAGTGGGGCCCACTGCCCCGGTCAACCGCGGCAGTCCAGCTCTCCGTGGGGCCCACTGCCCAGTCACCCGAGCTGACTCAGCCCCTGTGGGGCCACAGTGCCACGTGGCAGTCTCTGGCAGTGCCACGTGTCTAGTGGGCCCACTGTCTGTTAATTTAATTAATAATTTAATTACTGTTAGTTAATTAATTACTGTTAATGATTAATTTATTACAGTTAATGGTTAATTAAGTTATGATTAGTGTTAATTACTTTTGAACAGTAACCTTAATTATTTAAGTATAATTAGAGATTAATTAGGGTTAATATAAGGTTAATTAAACCTTAAACAGTAACTAGGATAATTAATTATTATTAAACAGTAAAGTATAATTAATTATTCTTAATTAGGTATTAATAAGTAATTAAGACTAATTAAATAGTGATTAGCACTAATTATTTTGATACAGTAAAATATTAATTAAATAATAGATTAATTAATAATTAAGCCTAATTAATCACAGATTAATTAAGGATTAATAATTTCAGAAATTTTATATAAAAACTTTAGGAATGAACAGTAAAATAATACAATTTGAATAAATGAATAGTAAAATAATTTAAATTGTATTTTTGAATAGTAAATCTTAAAAGTTTAATAACTTTTTGTAGATGATCCAAACATAGCCAATATAGGTCTTAAAATACTCAGAAAAATGTAAGGATTCAAATAACGTAATGTAAAAATTTATTTTGGGAATGTATAATGAGTTAGCATTTTAGGACCTCTTTAGAGCCTCATAACTTTTTACCCAGTTATCGAAACATAGTCAATATCGGTCTTAAAATGCTCAGGAGAGCGGCCCCATCACCGTAGTAGTATTAGTTTTCCCATTTATACATCAGGACAAAAAGTCAACCCTAGAATCCTCGGTGAAAATGACCAAAATGCCCCTATACTTCAAACAGCCATAACTTAGTCAAATCAACTCCAAATTGGAAAATTCAAGATGCTAACCAGCCTAGAATTTCAATGTCATCAATATAATGAAATAATATTTAGGATCTGAACCCTGGAAATTTAGGTAAATGACCAAATTACTCCTAACCTTATTTTAGTCATAACTTGACCGTTTCTCGCCCGATTTAGGTGTACTTACTGTCTATCTTTAAGTTAGACAGTAAGGAATCAATTGGATCTAAGAGAAGTCAATTCTGACCCCTAAGTCAAAAGTTGACTTTTTGACCACTAAAGTAGGGGTAAAATGGTCATTTTGCCCTAAGATTAGATTAAGTACCCTTACCCTTTGGATAACAACCCAAAATACTAAGACTAATATTATAATCATCTTAGTAATGTTTAAGCATGTTAAATCAACCCTTAAGTCAGATTCCATTAGTCTTTCTAAGTCTTAAGCACTACACCTTAAGGATCCTTCCTGAGACTAGGACTAGATCATAAGTTAGAGTTCATTCATTAGGTAAATTGGGTTACCCAATGGGTGAAACCTTAGTTTTATTAGTTTCTAGATTTTCTATTATTTTACAACTCATTCTGATTATTTTTTCTTTAAACCTTAGATTTAAGATAGGAGATTCATCATATTATTTTTGATTACTTAATAGGATTTGCCATAACTAGTAGATCACTAATAGAATAAAACATAGAACTTAGGTCTTATCCTTTGGACTATATGATTAAACCTAATTCTCATAGTGTTTAATCCATAATCTATATGTTTAGAAGATCTTGATCAGATCTTAGTTAGAATGTCTAAATTCACAAAACTAGGACGTATGATTCATTTATTTAACTCGTAGTCATCTATCTGATTGAACTAGATTAGAACCTGATCAATTCTAGTCCTTTTTAACTTATAAGGATGAGTTTCTGAGTTACACTCGATAGTAGGAAAACGGTGATCTTGAACTTGTGTAACTTGGAATAGTTAGAAGGTTAAGTAGAAAATAAATGATATCACCATGTTAGTAAAGTCCCTTGCTTACTTTGATATTTTGTTGCTACGCATTCCTTGTATTTTTGTGCCATATTTCCCTGAGCATATCATATAAGACATTTGATGCATGAATAAAATGTTAGGAAAATATGGAAACTCCTTAGATTCCTTGTAAAAATATTAAAGTAATTAATGAGAAGATAATGATTTGATGTGTTTGAGCTGCCTCTCAGTGTTCTTTTGCTCATACTGATTGTTGCCCTAATCGTATCGTACTATGAACTGTTCTAGCCGTACTGGTGCTAGGATCTTTCGGGTATGACTGTTTGTGACCTAACCATATCATGCTAGGAATCGCCCTAGCCGTACTATGTTAGGGCCTTTTTCGTTGACTGATGTTGCCTTAGCCGTATCGTGCTAGGAACCACCCTAGCCATACTGGTGCTAAGATCTTCAGCCTTATTTGGTGAGCTAATGTAGCTCTTTTCTGTATGGCAGATTGTACACGTATGGTTTTATATGTAGTTGTTGTTATTTACTTTTCAGTATTCTTATTCAGTCAACTATTTTCTTGTACTGCTTTTATATATATATATATATATATTTATGATGTTAGAATCTTGCTGCTATTTATATGTACCACTGCTAATTTAACTTATTTTAATTGGCATATTTTCTGTTGATCACCAGCATGTTTAGGATGTAGAACTTTTCTTACAGCACATGACAGTTATGTATATTTATACGCCCTTCCTTGTTTAATTTGTATACGAGGCATATCTCAGCCTCTTCCCTTTTCTTTGCTTAAGTTATAAATGATGATTTATAGCTTCCCTGTTTCTTTATATTGCTTGCTGCTCCTTTTCATATATATATGTTGCTTAGATATTATCAAATGGTGATATTACTTAACACTTATAATAATTCATCAGCTTAAAATGTACTTAGACAATTGTCTAACCAGATTTTTCTTTTCTTTGGCTGGGGCCCTACATTGTGAAACCGAAAATGGCAGACTCCTTTCAGTTAGACGAGCAGGAGTTAGGTGTGGAGCCTTACCCAGAGGAGGAGCCCGTTGAAGAAGCTGTCGTCTAGTTCCTTTATACTTCGAGTGAGGATGAGTGGTTTTCATTCTATTTTTATTTAAACATTTTAAATGATGTAATAATTTAGGTACTGTTGACTGTGTATTTGGATTGTATGCTTATATTCTAAGTTCTATTTTTTTCCTATTTGTATTGTGATACTTGAATGGCTTACATTTCCTTAAATTGCTTCCGCACTCTGTTTGTTTACTTATACAGTGACTGTTATTTTGATTCTGTGCTAATCCTTCCCTAATCAGGTGGATTGTGGAGTTTATCCAAATCCAATGATAAGTGAGGGGTTAGCCAGAGTGACACCCCACCCTTAACCTAATACTTTGGCGGATTAAGGGTGCGGGGCGCCACACCATCTCCCTTTTAGGCCTCAAGGCATCCTCAAATGCATTTTTTTCCTCATTCTTCTTCGTCTTCCCATTCTATCGTGAGCTGCAAAAGTGTGAAGGAGCTGCCATCATCAGTTTGTGCTTCAACCTACAGAGCGATTTTGTGGCACCCCACTCCTTAAGCCAATAATCATTAGGCTAAGAAGTGGAGTGTCACTCTGGCAAATCCCTCACTTATCATTGGATTAGGTAAGATCAACAATCCACTAATAAGGGAAGCACATGCACAGAATAACTAAGAAGATTAGTCACTACATCTAACATACATATAGAGTGCAGAAGTAAAATGAAATAAACATTATATTCATCCACCATACATCACGTGAGAAATAACATATAGCTCAAAATAAATAATAAAGTGCAAAAAAGTAATTACAGTCACAGTACTTGTATTATTACAACATTTAATGAATAGTTTAAAAGACTAAAATAAAATCTCTCATTCTCACAGAAGGCTAAAAGGGACTAGACAACGACTGGCTCTCCTGGCTGGTGATCATCTTCCTCAGCACCAAGCTCATCAAATCTATCTGAATCTATCATTATCGATTTCATAATGCCAGTGCCCCAGCCAATAAAAGAAAATCTTATTAGATAATTGTCTAAGTATATTTTAGGCTGAATATTTTAAATGAATTATTAATATCACCATTTTATACTTAAACACAACAAAATGTGAACTAAAAGCATAGGTGCAGTAAGCGTACAAGAAACATGATAAATTATAAATACATCATTTATAATTAAATAAAAAGTGAGGCAAAAGCACATTTCAAGAAACTAAGCAAGAAATGGGCATGTATATATATATATATATATATATATATATATATATATATATATATATATATATATATATATATATATATATATATATAGTGCAATAAGTAAAGTATTGAAAGTAAAGTCTAATCATAAACATATTGATGATCATATGACATATGCTAATTAAAGATAGGAATTTGAAAATGCTATATATAGTAAGCAGTAAAGTCTAGCATCCTATAAATACATACAAGTGAGCAGGTAAGTAAGGAAACACAGCTAACTGAAATATGCATAAATAATACAGTACACAGCAAGGTAAAACTGAAATAAGTATATAAAGACTGTCATATCAAAAAATTGGCCAATCAGGCCCAATAAAATTCCCAAAGCCTTTCTGGGCTAGGGCAGACAGAAATTTCCATAGCCTTTTTGGACTAGGGCAGACAGAACAGCAACAGAACTGAGGAGGCAGTAAATATAAATGCAGAATTTTTAGTTATTTTACTTTTGTTTTTGTGGATACATCTAAAAACAGCTGAGGAGTCAAGTATATTTGTAAGATTATACGGGTTCCAAGCTTAACACACAATCCTCAATGAGTAATATTAAGCATCATTATTACTCCTTACCCCAGTCCATTATGGTAAATGTGCACTCAAATCTGCTATAATATACTAAACCCAAAGGCAATTGTTATCCTAATTATTCTAAGTTTTCATTTAATGTACAAAGTTTTCTTATATGATATGTCCACGGAATTAAACATAAAATACAAGGAATGTGTAGCACAAATAAATCAAGAAAGCTAGGGACTCTTCTATACATGATGACATTATTGTTGTCCAATTAAACCATCCAAACTATTCTAGAAACTAATACAAGGAAAATTCTATAAACTAATACAAGGAAAAGTTCGGTTTTTGTCACCCATTGACCGACGCAAATTACTGAATTGCCCTCAGAAGAAATAGCTATAACTTAGCCATTTGACCTCAGAATGCAGCATTCTTGGACTCTATGAAATCCTTAAACAGTAACCAACAGTAAACTGCACAAAAATTTAGATTCCCTTAGGTGTAAATTACAAGATTGCCCTTAGGTCAAAAACCTTAGTTTGGACCTATAGAATCTGTTTCTTGTCCAAATTGAGCGTACTTACTGTTTATCTTCATGTTAGATAGTAAGGAATTATTTGAATTTGGAGCTCTAAATCAAAAAGTCACTATTTGGACCCTAAAGTAAGAGCAAGATGGTCATTTTTCCCAAAATATAGGTTAAGCATCTTTAAACCCTAAATTTTTTTCTAAGTCACTAAAACTATTATTAGAACTATAATAGAATCGTTCTAAGTGATAAAATCAATTATTAGGTCAAATTTGTAAAAATTTCTAAATTTTGCTCTAATATTTTCTTAGGACATTACACCTCACAAATAGGACTATTCCTAAGACTAGGACTAGCTCATATGTTATATTTCATTCATTAAAAATGAGGTTTTTCAATGAATGAATCCTTAGTTTTATTAGTTTCTAGACTTTTACAACTTATTTTGATTATTTTGTTTTTTAATCTTAGACTCAAAAAAAGAGATTCATCCTATTAAGTTTGATTTACTTGATAGGATTTTTCTTAACCAATAGATCACGTTTAGAATAAAACATATATCCTTTATCTTATCTTTTTAGATTATGTGATTAAACCCAATCTCATGGTATTAAATTCATAATCTATAGTTTAGTAGATCTTGATCAGATCTTAGATTGAACACCTGAATTCATCAAATTAGAACGTTATGATTTATTGATTTAAACTTGTAGTCATTCTTAATTGAATTAGATTAGAACCTGATCAATTCTAATTCTTTTAACTTGTAAGGTCGTACTTCTAAGTTACACTTGATAGTAGGAATTGGAGATCCTGAACTTGTGTAACTTAGAATAGTTAGAATAGTTTAATTTTACAACAACAGTGTCACCATATATAGAAGAGTCACTTGCTTACGTGATTTATTTTGTTGCTACGCATTCCTTGTATTTTGTGGTTAATTCCTTGGACATGTCATATAAGAAATTTTTGTGCAAAAAATAAAAACTTAGAATAATTAGGATAACAGTTGCCTTTAGGTTCAGTATATTCTAGTAGATTCTGATGCACATTTACCCTAATGGATAAGGGTAAGGAGTAATAAGGATGCTTAACATTATTCATTGATGAGTGTGTGTTAAGCTTGGAACCCGTATAATCTTACAAACATGATTGACTCCTGTAGCGCCCCGCCTCATCACCGCGCGCAAATGAGATAATTATATTCAATTTTGGCGGCGGAGCGGTGCGCCACTCGGTGAGGAATATCCCATCTCTCCGAATAGCTAAAAAGTAAGCCCGTCTGGAGGGCTGCTGACTCAACCTCAATGAAGGGTTGAGAGCTAATACTTAAGATAAAAGTGGTATTCTTATCCTAAGTATTAGATAAATATATATATTGGATTTAAAATATAATAATCTAATATATGCATAAGATATCAGTATTTATAGTATACTGATTACATTACAATACTAAGTATAAGTAATATATAATAGAGTGCAGAAGCTTGAAGCAAATATTCAGAAATATTCATCACAGAAGTTGTATAAAAATATTCATCTCAAAAAAGAAAAAAAAATACATTCAGAATTATTACAAATATTTACTGAATAACAGGCATATAGCTAAGTACTAAACTGAAATACTAAGTAGAAAGATAGTAAAATTGGAGGAGAATCCACTAGTGCTCCACGAACTTCTCCTGAATCTCCCAGGTGTCCTCCTGACCTGGCTCATATACTGCTCAAGATCTGGCAAATTGCCAGATCCCAAAAGTACCCCATGTTAGATAACACTACATAAATACTAATCTAAACAGTTCTAGTTATTTATTTAATATTTACATGATGTAATAAAAATTGCATAAATACTGTAAATATAACTGAAAGCATAAAATTGTATAAAACTGTCCAAAACTGAAGTAAGGTGAAGTAAAGTAAAACTAAACTATAAACTAAATACTAAAAGTAACCAAAAATATTAATAGATCTAAAACTGAGTAGTGATCTGTAAAATTATGATATAAGTTATTGAAACTATGCATCTGAATATACCACAATATTGTATGCTACTAATATGCAACTAAAATATCACTGAACTGCTATGAGTAGTACAGTCCAATGTATACGTACATATAGTTGGGAATACTACTTACTGATAATGCCGACACATCCTGAGATTCCCTAGTCAATGTATGTAACATTCCGTAACTCATAAATCATCACTGATACTTATACATCATTATGATACTCACACGTCATGCTTATGCTCATGCTCATGCTTATGAAATAAATCCAAAATCCAGAAAATGCTTTGAAATCCGATAATGAATTCAGTGTCTCCATTATGCAGAATCCTGCTAAAAGGATTCTGACTCCTAAAATTCTAATTCGATAATTATTTAAAGTTGAGAGTTTACTTAAAAATTATTAGCTTGGATGATTGTATACACATATTTAGCATGTTTGTAAGGAATATAGATTTAACCCTTAACTTGTTTAAACTGCACTTATCGAAGTGCACTGCAATAGGAGGCAGAACCCGGTCACAGTTTACATATCAAACTAAGTTGTTAAATGACCTAATTACAAGCATACTTAGTGTTCTACACAAAGTGACTTGGGATACTTAGTTTGCATAAACTGCACTTATCGAAGCGCACTACGATAGGAGGCAGAACCTGGTCACAGTTTATATCTCAAACTAAGGAGCTTATTCAATAATTATAACATTCTTAGTCTTGGAAGATTTACTTTAACGGGACTATATTTGTTTAATCCCTCAGGAGAGCACCTGATCATAAATCCACATTAGAGTGAATCAACTAATTTTGAATACTACTGAAATAATCTAGTAATATAGGTATACCATACTATATCCAACCAATAATTTGAGTTCAAAAGATTCTATTTAATCAACAATGATTTATCAAATTTATTAATCCTTACTCTAAGTAGGTGTATCCTACACAAGGCTCCAAGAATGTGATCAAAGAATCACTCAACATAGGTTACTACCATGAGGAATAAGCCATATTCTAAGTACTTTAAGTGATTCCTATCACAAGGTATCAATTTCAACTTCTAAAGTTATGAAGGATCAACTAGGTTTCTGCCTCAATAAGTTATAAAAGTCCTTCCTACCTCAATGTATCATTAGTTAAGGTCTTTAACCATTTCAGTAACGATCCTATAACAAAACCCTTAAGATCTCACTTTTCTGCTTCTTAAGCGAACATTCAAGGTTTATTTACTAGTTTGGGTTAAAGTAATCAGATCAGATGAATAAGATCCATCTAATCTTTTCCTATTCTACAATCATGGGATGAAATCAAAGATCTTATTAGAGTTAGATCATTTTATAAATCATTACAATTTTATTATCCATCTTATGCCAGTAGTCTTATATAATAGAAAATCAGAGATTTAAAGTTTATATTCAGATGATTCAATCATATATATTTAATATTATCCTTAGCATTTCTAATTCAATGATTTAAGATCAATATCAAATCAGATATATTATTAGAATAATGTCAATTAAATTATCTTTCAATCAAGTTAATTGATTAAGTGATTATGATTTAGATCTTAATCAAGATAAGTTAGGGTTTAACCCCTAACCTTTCTACTATTAAGACCATGGTTAATTTATAGGTCAATAATAAATCAATATGTTATTAATGTATTATTGATGTCAAACTTTGGTTTTAGATTAAGTGTCATCTACTTAGTCAAGTTAGCAAGATTTTTATGTTTAATTATAGTTTAATGTCATTTACACATGATTAAGTGTCCAAATAGATATTTAGAGTTTTCTAATATATATCATAATATTTTGAAAGCATCTAAATATAAAGATGACATAGAATAAAAAGGTAATTAATGCTAATCAAATTCTAAAGCAAGCCAAAGAGATTAGCATTTAATTACATTTCTAAAAGACTTAAATTTCATGTCATTTGGTTATTAAGGCTTACTTATTTGATACAAGCTCTTAAGGATTATATTATTTAGTAATAGGCACAATGCAATTAAGATACATGACAGGTTTTGAGCACCTGATAGAAATGACAATATTCAAACTTAATTTCAACATAGAATTTTATATAATATTCAATTTAAACTAAAATAGGTTCACATTTGATATAATTTAGTCCCACTAGGGTCTTAGTGACCTTAAAATACAAAAACAATAAAAGAAATAGAGGGGAAGCTCTTAGCTTTACAGTAAGCCAAATAAGAATGGCTGTGTTTCTTTTTAAAGGAGAAGAGGAAAGGAGGCTTCATCATAGCAAGAGAGGCTAGGTGAGGGGAGAGGTAAGCTCTCTCCCATCAAGTATGGGATGGAGAAATGGGAAGCATGGGTCAGCCACATGAAGGGGGAGGTGGCCAGCCAAGTTTAGGAAAGAGAAAATATGGGAAATTACAAATTTAGGATAAGGTAATCCCTTATTTATTTTCTCTAATTATCCAAAAATTCAGATTTTTGAAACGCCCTCCGAAAATTTCCAAAAATTCACCCCTAGCTAATTTGGGGGTGAGGAATCCAACGGTGAAGTCAAAATTTCTGATGATTATTTAATTATGCTAATTTTTAGAGTATTTAATTATATTAGAATATTTGCGAAAATTCGACGACTTCCAAATGCGTCAAAAATATCACCCCTAGCTAATTTGGGGGTGACGATCACAATGGTAAAGTTGGATTTCAATTTTGAGGTTAAAATAAATACCTAAATTTTTTAATTAATTAAATATTAAAATATTCTAAAATAATCGATTGAGTTTCGAATTACTCCAAACCTTCAGGGATTGGATCTAACGACTGGTTGAACTAAATTAAAATATAGTTAAGCTAAAATCAAGCTAGGTAACAACCTTGAATTGTTATAACTCCTCACCTATTTCTAGGCATGTCCATAGAAACAAAAGTAAAATAACTAAAAGATTCTGTATTTGTATTTACTACCTCCTTAGTTATGTTGCTGGTTTCGTCAGCCCTAGCTTAGAAAGGCTATGGGAACTTTTGTCTGCCCAAGCCCAAAAAGGCTTTGGGGATTTCACAGGCCCAATGACCAACTTTCTGATATGGTAGTCTTTATATGCATGTTTCAGTTTTAGGTTACTGTGTACTGTATTTTGATGCATATTTCAGTCAGTTGTATTTCTTTACTTACCTGCTCATTTGTACGTATTTATAGGATGCTAGACCTTATTACTTACTATATGTACTATTTTTAGATTTTTGTCTTTAATTAGCAATATCATATGATCATCAGCATATTTAGGGCTAGACTTTACTTTTAGTACTCTTACTTACTGCACTATATATGTATATTCCTACTACTTGTACTTTACTTTTTATTATGCTTAAGGTTTAAATGGTGACATTCCTAACTCATGTAAAATATTCAGCCTAAAATGTACTTAGACAATTGTCTAATAAGATTTTTTTTTATTGGCCGGGGCCCTGGCATTATGAAATCGATAATGTCAGATTCAGATAGATATGAGGAGCTAGGTGCTGAAGGAGAAGTGTCTTATTTAGAGGAGGAGCTTCAGCCAGGAGAGCCAGATACTTCTTAGTTCCTTCTAGCTGCCTATGAGGATGAGTGATTTATTTTCCTATCCTTAAGACTATTTATTTAATGTTGTAATAATACATGTACTGTGACTGTGATTTACTTTATGCACTAATTATTTATTGAGCTATAGTACTATTTCTTATGTAATGCATGGTGGATAGATGTATTATTTAGTTCATTTTGCTTCCGCACTCTGTATGAATGTCTTAATTAGTGACTGATACTCTTAGAAGCTCTGTGCACATCCTCCCCTTATTAGTGGATTGGGGATCTTGCCTAATTCAATAATAATAAAAGGATTTGCATAAGTGATACTTCGCTCCTTAACTTAATGATTGTGGACTTAGGGAGCGGGGCGCCACACTAGGATTATAGTATTTTGGGCAAATTTGTTTTTTTTTTAAAGTCAAAACCATAATTTTATTTCAGTTTACTGTTAATTAGGTCTTTTTGATCTAAATGGTATATTGGATGACCTAATTTGGAGTCCAATTAATTAAATTATGGCTAAATCAATTTCTAAGTTATAAAGGGGTAATTAAGGAAGGTCCTAAAAATAATTAGTCAAACCAATAATTCAACAACAAAATTAATACGTCCAAATTAAACTAGGCACTCTCCTGATTAAAATGAGATCTATATTGGCTAAATTTGGATCACTAGGTATAAAATTATAGCTAGTAGAAGTTTTGATACAAGTATAAGAGGTCCTTAAATATCACTATATTAAATAGATATCCTACAAGAAATTTGACACTACCTTAATATTCTTCTCAAGATATATATTTAATATATTTTAATTATTAAAATGAAAAATATAAATAGTTTAAGTTTCTGGATAAAATTAATTTAATTACTACAAATAATTCTCATTTATTTAAATAATATAATAGAAATAATTAAATTAATTTAAATAAAGGCAGTGAGACCCGCCACTTGACATGCAGTGGCCTGACATTGGCTGGGATAAGACTGCGGGCCCCACAACAGACATTTGAGGAGGCAAAGGGGGCCAGCACACGCGATAGCACCTGATTAGCTGCGGTACCGCGGGACGGCCCCACGGTCCCGTCGGATTGACGAGAGCGGGACCCACATCGCATCAGCACCGCAGGAGGTGGGACCCACTATAACAACCTAAGGTTGTTACCTAGCTTAATTTAAGCCTAATTATATCTCAATTATCATTATGTTAAGTTCATATGGTCATTTGAATCAATCCCTGAAGATTTGATTCAATTCGGAGCTAAAAATATTTTGGATTACTCTGATATTTAATTGATTTTAATATGGAGGTATTTAATTTGACCTCCAAAATCCAACTTCATCATTGCGATTTTTACCTCCAAATTAGCTAGGGGTGATATTTTGGATGCATTTGGAAGTTGAGGTCTTCGTGAATATTTTAATATAATTAAATGCATAAAAAAATAGAATAATTAAAAAATCATCATAATCGATTTCACCGTTGAATTTCTCACCCCCAAATTAGCTTGGGGTGAATTTTTGGGATTTTTCGGAGCGCATTTATTTAATCCGAATTTTTAAGCAAATTAAGATATTATAAAATAAATAAATGATTATTTAATTAAGAAAATTTATTTTCTTAATTTGCATTGCTGACTACCCATTCCTCTTTCCTTTTTCGGCTGACCCCTCTCCTCCTCCCCTTAATTACAAATCTTGATTGGAAGGTCATCCTTCTTCTCATGCCTCCTAGCCTCCTTAGCTCTTGATGGCCTCCCCCTTTCTTCCCCTTTAAGAAAGAGCTCAGCCCCTCCTTCATTTGCTTGTTGTCAAGTTAAGAGCTCTCCCTCCTTCCTCCATTGTTGCTCCTTGTGCTGAAGAAGAAGTCCCTCCTCCAAGAGTTCTAAGTCTTCTTCCTTCTTTTCTTGCAATGTCAAAGGTACCCCCTTTCCCTCCATTAGTTAATCAATAGCTATTTCATTTCATTTTTATGCTCGTTTGTATGTTTAAAATTTTGTGTTACCTTAGTTGTACATCTATAAAATTATGTTTAAGATGTAGGAACTCAAAAAAAGAAAAATTTATAAAGAATATGGAATGATATGTAAAGTTGCTAATACGAATTTCTGTACACCCAGTCATTTAACCCCACGGTTTGTATTGATAACTTAAACTTTTGGTGCTGATTTGGGTATTAATGGAAGATTCTCGAAAATAACTTTCCAACGGTATATGGCATCGCATGTGAAGTGCTCTAGGTTGAGAGTAATTGAGCCCAAAAGTTGACCCATTGTGGTTTTCGCACAGACGAAATCACTGTCTGGCGCTACAGCTGTAGCGCCCAGAAATATTGAAATGAGCATAACTTGGTCATTTGGACTCCAAATCAGAAAATTTAAAATGCTAGATAGCTTAAAATAATAATCAAAAATAATATTTAGGTTTGAAACTCTAGAAAATTAGAAATGACTAAAATACCCCTAACCTTAATTAAGTCATAACTTGATAAATTGAAGTCTAATTCGGGTCTACTCCTAGTTAAAGTACTCATTGTGATATAGGGAATCTATAGCCACTGCATTTATTAAATTTGGACACCAAATAAAAAAGTTAGCTTTTGACCCCTCTTAACTTAGAAAATTATCAAATTGCCCTTAGAAATTAAAATTGCTATAACTAATTTATTAGACCTCAGAATTTAGTGTTCTTGGATTCTATGAAATTATTGAACATCAACTAATAGTAAACATCATAAAAATTTAGATTTTATTAGGTGCAATTTACTAAAATATCTCTTATGCCAAAAATTAGTTTTTAGTTCAAAATATTAAATTTCCTAAAATTTCCTTTAAGTCTTTTCTTAGGACTTTGCACCTCACATTTTATTTATTGGATAAGTGGGTTATTCAATAAATTAATTCTTGGTTTTGTTAATTTCTAGATTTTACAAATTATTTTGATTATTTTGTCTTTTAACCCTAGATTCAGGATAAAAGATTTATCTTATTAAGTTTGATTTGCTTAATAGAATTTGCCTTAATCAATAGATCACTTTTAAACTGAAATATAGATCTTATATTTTATCCTTTTGGATTATGTGATTAAAGCCCAATCTCGTGGTATTTAATTCATAATATATAGTTTAGTAGATCTTGATCAGATCTCAGATGGAACGTTAAAATTTATCAAATTAGGACGTTATGATTTATTGATTAAACCTGTAGTCGTGCTTGATTGGATTATATTAGAACCTGATCAGTTCTAATCCTTTTAACTTATAAGGACATGCTTCTAAGTTACTGTAGGGACCCTCCTCATGCCGATTTGATATTAGAGGATCAACCCCGCATGAGGTTCCCCGTCGAGGAATCTGATTGAGCAGTTTAAGTATTACAGCAAGTAAGCATAAATAAGATCATCCATTCAATTAAAATAAGATTACATCACATAGTTTAATTTATTACAACATCATAAAGAAAATAAAAATAAGAGAGATATGTTGAGCCGATCCTCCTCACTTCTCAGCTACCTCGATCTCCACTAGCTCCTGACCTGGCACATAAAAGTGCGGGCGTTGGAATGCCGGTTAGTCCCATAGACTAAGTACAAGATATAAGCATACATTTATAAAAACATTAGCGGTAAGCAATAAAAGAATAAATATAGGAGGATATGCGAAAATTTTATCCTGCAAAGTAATTTGTTAGGTTCATAAGAAAAAAATTCACAAAAATGTGATGAATTTTATCAAAAATGTGTCACAGGAATCAGTATGATATGTTTTGCATCAGTAAGCATAATCGTAAATAATTTGTCATGATGGGCAAACACAGAACCTTGGGGTCAGACAGAATATGGGTTCATATCGTAACATAATACCGTACTGTGCCCCCGTAGGCTACAACATGCTCCCTTATCTCCCCTCTTGGCTAGCCTCGCCATATATCCCACCCAAGCCACCATTTCAAGAACCTAAAAAAATAATGCATGCATTATCAAGACATTTCATTCAACATTTATAGTGACAATATTTGATAAAAATGAAAGTATAACTATAACTAAATTTAAAGCTCAAAGCGATGCTAAAGCGTCAAAAAGAATGTGATTAAACCATTAAATGGAAGAAAATATCCAGTACCTTTCTTGCATTATTTCCAAGTTATTTGCATGATTTAGTATTTAGACTAGTTAGTGATTAGTTGATTAATCCTCCTAATAATGCTACTTGGTCTAAATTCGAGTTTTAGCACACTTTACGAGGCACAAAAAGGGGTGTGCAAGTTTTAATCATTAATTATTACTTATTTAAGTTATCTGAGTGATTACGGGCACAACATTGATAATTTTACTAAAATCTAAAAATGACATGCTTTACGAGACAAAAATAACTCTTAAAATTTTGAGGTCAAATAAAAAATATAATAATATTTTTAGAATCCTTGAATTTTTCTGATCATTTTGATATATAAGTTCACTATATTTGGACTCCTATTTTGAATGATATGAATTTTTGAAGTTTTCATAATTTTCTGAATTTTTACTATTTTTGGAATATTCGGTTAACGTTAACGTTAACGGTAAGGGAATATTCCAAGAATATTCTCTTTCTGTTAACGGAATTCGTTAACGGTGGATGGCGGGTGCCACGTGGCGACCACGTGGTTGACACGTAGCTGCGAGTACACAGAAATATGCCACGTGTCATCTGGTGACACGTGGTTGCCGCGTGTACAGACAGAAACCGCTCAGCTGCCATGTGTCTGCCATATGGCATTATGGACCTTCGAACTGCCATGTGGCAGTTACTGTTCATTTTCTTCGATGTACCTGACGCGAATCTCCACCTCCGGTGAACTTCAGGAGCTTTTTCCGGCGAACTCCGGCGATCTTCCGACATCTGAAGGTGCCCTCCCTTCGGCCTCTCTGAGGCCTTTAAATAGGCGGGGGTGCCCCCCCTCATAGGCTCCGCCGCTGCCCCGCCGCCGCCGCCGCCAAATCTCGGTGGGACACGTAGCAGTCACATGTACGTCGGCGTTGCGGTGCTACCACGTGTCGCCATGTGGCAGCCGCGGTTGCGCGGCGCAACAGGGTGTTGCTCGTGGCACCCGGTAACGCGGCACAATGTTGGATCGCCACGTGGCATCTGTGATCGCGCTGCACAACAGGGTGCTGCCACGTGGCGCAGGTGGACGCGGTGCAACGAGGTGCTACCACGTGGCACCCGAAGCTCATGCACGCTGCCACGTGGTAATCCGAGGTTCCGCGTGCTGCCAGGTGGCGCCCGAAGCTCCGAGCACGTCCATGTGTTGCCACGTGGCATCAAATTTCTGAATTTTTTTAATGAATTTTTAAATTCTGAAAAATACAAATTTAATTAAAAACTTTAGGAAAAATTTAATTCCAAATGTATTAGCGCATTTTTTGTCCATTTGAGCTCCGAAAAATCTGAAAATTTTCCTCCTGGCTAATTTTGACGTTCCGGACCTAAATTTTTGGTCAAAATTTAATTTTGAGGTATAAAAATAATTTAATATTTTTCGGGAATGGAAATATTATATTTAATTAATTAATTTATTTATTTATTTGTTTAATTAAACTTTATGATATCATAACTTTGAATATATTGACCCAAACATATCGAATATAGGTCTTATTTTACTCAGAAAAATAAATGGAGTCAAATGACGTAATTCAAAAATTCGATTCGGGGATTATTTAACCTAGTGATATTTTAGGTACTAAATAAACTCCCATAACTTTTTACTTAGTTATCCAAATAAGACAATATGGGTCCTAAAATACTCAGGAGAACAGCCCCATTACTGTGGTAGTATTAGTTTTCCCATTTTGAGCTTAGTTTGCAAAGTGATATTTGGACTTTCTCCCAAAATGACCAAAATGCCCTTGAACTTCAATTAATCATAATTTGGTCAACTGAACTCCAAATCAAGAAATGCAAAGTGCTACATAGCATAGAATTTTAGTGCCAACAGTAAACGACAATAAAATTTAAGTTTTGAACCCTAGAAATCCTAAATTTCCCAAAATATCTCTAATCCTAAATAGGTCATAACTTGACCAAATTAAGTCCAAATTGGGTCTACTCCCAGTTAAAGTGCTCAGTGTGATTTAGGAAACTATAGTTACTGAGTTTTTTTTCTTACAATAATACTATTTAATGACGACACGGGTCGTCACAGTTACACTTGATAGTATGAACTAGAGATCCTGAACTTGTGTAACTTAGAATAGTTAGAATAGTTTAAATAGACAATAACAATGTCACCATATATAGAATAGTCCCTTGCTTACTTGAGTTATTTTGTTGCTACGCATTCCTTATATTTTGTGCTTAATTTCTTGAACATATCATATAAGAAAATTTTGTGCATGAAATAAAAACTTAGAATAATTAGGATAATAGTTGTCTTTGGGTTCAGTTTCTGGGTGGATTCTAGTGCACATTTACCCTAATGGACAGATATAATGAGTAATGAGGAGGCTTAATATTACTCATTGAGGAGTGTGTGTTAAGCTTGGAATCTATATAGTCTTGTAGATGTGCTTGACTCCTCAGCTGTTTCTGAACGTGTTCACGGAAACAAAAGTAAAATAAATAAGAGATTTTGCATTTGTATTTACTACCTCCTCAGTTTTACTGCTAATTCTGTCTGTCCTAGCCCAGAAAGGCTATGAGAATTTCTGTCTGCCCTAGCCCAGAAAGGCTATGAGAATTTCTGTCTGCCCTAGCCTAAAAAGATTTTGGGAATTTCACTGGACCCGATTGGCCAATTATCTGATATGACAGTCTTTACATACTTGTTTCAGTTTTAGCTTATTGTGTACTGTATTGTGATGCATATTTCAGTCAACTGTGTTTCTTTACTTACTTGCTCACTTGTACTTATTTATAAAATGCTAGACTTTACTGCTTATTATATGTACAACTTTCAAATTTCTGTTTGTAACTTGCATATGTCATGTGATCATCAGTATGTTTAGAATTAGACTTTACCTTTAGTACTTTTACTTACTGTACTACATATATGTATATGCCAATTCTTTACTTAGTTGCTAGGGTGTGCTTTTTACCTCATATTTGTATAATTATAAATGATGTATTTATAGCTTATCATATTCTTTATATGCTTATTGCTCCTACTGCTTTTAGTTTACTTTTCGTTGTGTTTAAGTATAAAAATAGTGACATTAATAATTCATGTAAAATATTCAGCCTAAAATGTACTTAGACAATTATCTAATAAGATTTTTTTTATTGGCTGAGGCCCTAGTATTATGAAATCGATAATATCAGATTCGAATAGATTTAAAGAGCTGGGTGCTGAATGAGAGGAGCCTTATTTAGATGAGGAGCATCAGCCAAGAGAGACAGGCACTGCTTAGAATTTATTTTTGTCTTTTGTGAGGATGAGAGATTTTATTCAATCTTTTAAATTATTCATTTAAATATTATAATACTATAGGTACTGTGACTGTGATTACTTTTCTGCACTTTATTATTTATTGAGCTATGTTGTGTTTTTTATTTGATGTATGGTGAATGGATGTAATGTTTATTTTATTTTGCTTCCGTACTCTGTATGTATATCATATTTAGTGACTGATCTTCTTAGTTATTATATGCACGTCCTTCCCTTATTAATGGGTTGTGGATCTTACATAATTCAATGATAAGTGAGGGATTTGCCAGAGTGACACTCCACTCCTTAGTCTAATAATTGTGGACTTAAGGAGTGGGGCGCCACACCCATGGCTACACGGCGCCTTGAAAGAGAGCAAGGACGCGGTGCGGGCCCTACCACTTAGCCATGTGGGCCCGAATGCTCTCGGTTCAGGCCCGGGTCGACCCGGCCCGGATCCATCACCTTTCCGAGGGCTCCTAGAGGACCAACATCTAGGGCATGACATTATCCAACCCTCCTGACGGTGCCAAGGCCCGACCCGCACGGCCACGGGTAGACCTGAGTGAGGCCTTTTCGATGAGGGTCAACTCGGAGTCGCCGACTAGGGCTAACCCTAGCTTTAAGGGTTCGGCGGGGTTGAGACATAACTGTTTCTACTATGGCCATAAGCCCTAATTCGCTCGACCGGTCGGTGATTCGATTGATCCGATCCACTACAATGCTAATCTACCACATGAAATAGGCATATAAATTGCTACATAGCAATTGCATTGAAGAAGAAGAGGGATTCAGGGTACCTTGAGATGCACGGTCAAGAGGAGTTAGGGTTGCAGAGTGCCGACAAAGGTCTGAATCGTGCAAGCCAAGCATCTAAGCGCAGGGTAAGCCCTTAATGGCTTGCTGACGGATGTTGCGAGGCTGCAGAGGCCTCGGTTGGGCGAGGACAGCGGCGGCCTGCCGCGTGGAGGGCAACGAAGTGCTCAAGGAAGATAGCGCCGGACCGTGCGATCGATCCAATCAAACGGTCTGATCCCACCATTCAATCAAACGATGGGTTAACCGCAAGCGCAGGGATTCGAACGGCGCCATCAAACAGATGGATTAATTAAATAATAATTAATTTAATTTAAATAATTTAAATTATGATTTTCTTAATTAATTTTCCAATATATTCACTCTTAGCTAATTGAGGGGTGATGAATGCAACGGCGATGCCAGATTTTTGTTTCGATGAGTATTTTATTTTTCTAATTTTCAAGGTATTTAAATATTATTAAAATATTCGACGACTTCCGTTGCCACCAAAATATCACTCATAGTTAATTTGGGGGCAATGAGCACAATGACAAAGTCTAATTTTCAATCCGATGTCAAAATATTTAGGTCAAATTCTAGGGTTTTTGAAATTCTCTAAAATCAAGATTGGATCTAGTTAACCCCTGATTTGGACTAGGTCTTGATGGTGAACTCCTAGTGACTTAATTAGTACACTATGACCAAAATTAAGATTTGAATTATTCCTAACTGGCTTGGGTAACAACTTGGGTTGTTATATGATGATAGCCGTTGGATCGACTACTCGATCATACGGGTAATAGAGAATCCTGACGCTCCTGATTAGCACTATCTAATTCCATGCCATGATTCGTGCAAACGCATCTAGATGAGCTCCTGTGCCGCTGTTGGGGCCCCACATCGGATCTGTCGCGATCCCGACAGCAAATCCCACAGCTGAAATTAAAATTAAAATTTAATTTAATTTCATTTAATTATACTTAATATTTCTTTAATTAATATAAATAATTTTCAATAATCCTAAATTCAATTTATTACTAAATGAGCTCCAAAATTTTTTATAAATTCACCTTTAGTTAATTAAGGTGCAAGGAATTCAAAAATACAATCAGATTTTAATTTGGAGATCAAATTATTTTAGCTAATTTTTAAGGTCCTAAAATAAATAAAATTGCTCAAATGCTCAAATAAGCTTCGATTGGTTTCAAATTTCTAGGATTAGATTTAAATGACCAATTGAATCTAATGTAATGATAATTAGTACTTGATTAAGTTTAGATTTAGCTAGAGTAACAATTATGGTCGTTACAACTTGTTTCTCCCTTAGCTTGTTATTATTGTTAAGTTTAAATATGAAATCCTGAAAATATAGAATTCATTAAATTAACCTAAAATTTACTTAGATAATTGCCTATCATAAGAAATTTTTTTCTTGATTGGAGCCCTAACATGTAAAAATCAACATATCATATTCAGAGCTTTTCAAAAAGATAACATCAGTGAGGAGCTTGGCCAGGAGATGGACCTTCTTGCTGTTGCTGATGTTTATATATTTTTTACTTATTTCTATTTGTGAGGATGAGAATTTTTTTCATTTAAATTGAACTTTTATTCATATATTGTAATAATTCAGAATCTGGATGTAATTTTTTTCTGCACTTTTATTATGAGATGACTTATGTTCTTATATTTTTGCATTATGGATATAAATATTATATACATATTTACTTCCGCACTCTGATATATTCGTATGTACATTTGATGAGCGTATCATAAATAGGCAGTATATATTGCAGTTATCAATAGATTAGACAAAAAATCTAATCTGGCTATAATTGGGGATCTATAGAACTCTACCAAAATCATTTAAATATACGTGTTAACATAACTACGAAGAAGTGATGCTCCGCACTACTAAACCTAATACAATAAGATATAGTGATAGATTTAGTGAATATTAAAAATATAATTTTTACATATATATATATATATATAACACAAAATTTACAAGTGCCATGCATATCACAAACTTCTTCGAAAAATATTAAATATACCACACTAACTAACTGAGCACTGAGGTGAGTCTTTGCCCTCGCCTTGTCTTTGCTTTATAAGTGTTGAGGTTCTTATGCAAGCTCAGGCAGACACTCGCTACCAGAAATCGGGGTGGACTGGACTCCGAAGATTGTCGAGATTGATATGGGTTTGAGGACTGTTGACGCCGGAGCGCTGCTGCTTGTTCATTGCCCATAACACGCTTCGGCTTCTCAAGAGCACGAATTACATGTTGGAGGCATTGTCTTAGCTTCTCATTAAGCTCTTGAGAAGTCGAGGCGTGTTCTGGATAATGAACGAGCAACGACACTCCGACCCCAATGACAACTTCCTTGAGCTCTTGTCGATCTCCACGATCTTCAGGCTCTAGTCCACCTTAGCTTTCTGGCAGCAGGCCGCCTGAGCTCTTATTAGAGCCTACACGCTTAGTAAGGTGAATACGCGGAGGAGAGGGAGAGGGCTCACTGCTCGACTAAAGTTTGATATATTTGTTATTTTTTTGATGAAGTTTGTGTTATGATGTTATATTTATAAAAGAGATGGTAAATATGTAAAACAAGAATAATTTATGCAGGAAAATTTGAATATTATTGTATTTGTATAAAATTTAAATGTTCTATTAGCAATATTCTAGGGAGAGACAATTAACGTTGCCGTGGAGGTCAACCCGTCGAGAAGAATTCGTCCCACAGACATAAATGGAGGGAGAGAGGGCGATGAACGAAGAACAATGGAAAGCCCGAGGTGGAGACATCGGCCCTCAGTATGGAACTTTTCCTCTGTTTACGAGCCACCAGCCTCCGGCGATTGGCTTTCCCCAGCTGTATCCACCGCCCGGCGTCTCCGGTCATCCCCAATATCCCTCTCAGACCTACCACCCCTATGGATACCAAGCCGTTCATGGTATAACAATGATGCAGCTTGATTTTCTTTGACCTCCTTTCACTAATTTTATGTTAATTTTAGGGTTTCTATGCACTAATCACCCTATTATCGTTATGAGCTACAACTGCGTACGCGAAATCAAGCTTGGTTTTGCTTTTGAGTTTTGTTTTTGTTGTACGCATTCGATATTTCTGACAAACAAATGGATAATTATTAAATTTACGAAAGAAAAATCATGTTCGCTGCTTCATATGCACATGCATTAGTTGTGTTAAGAGAAGCATTTATGTCCTTTGATATTTCCTTGCAAATCAGTTTTGTAGTAATGAAAGATACGTTTGTAAGGCGGTGTGATCAATTATTGGGTCGTGCAATTACCAATTATTGCTCTTATGTTTGCATTAGGAGTTAACCAAGTGATCTTGTCCTTTGTCCCGAGTGGAATTTCATGAGTTGGATATCATGCCATACAGCCACAAGGCATTAGAAAAAGATACCAAAGTAAATATAACTTAAAGTGGTTCAGCCCTTGAATGGGCCTACCACTTTTGAAGAGTTTTTCTTTAAGATTTTATTATATTTTTATTGTAAAGTAGTATAATGGGAAGTATCATGAGATTTGTATCCCAGATCCTTTTCTAAAAAAGATTATAATTTTTTATAATGTAATAATTGGGAAATAAATAAATTAAAAGAAAGCACAATCATCATGAAATCAATCACATAACGCCATTTTTGTTAAAGTGAGTTAAATAGGAAAGCTTTGCATGAACCGCATCAAGAAATATATGAAGATGCCAGCCTCATATTTATTAGATGCAAACAAGTTTCTGTAAATTAAAATAATTTATTGTCTTAAAATCAGATTTCATTAATTACTATTAAACTTTATAAAAAATATAATTTTAGTGTAATAACAAAATATTTATTTTTATAAATAAATAATAATACACTTTTTTTTAATAAATCTATTCTATTTGTTATTATTATTTTATTATTATAATTAGCTATTTCATTGTATTAATAATCTTATTAGTGTTAGTAATACATTACAGTGACAACTAAAATTTAAATAATATGTAACATCAGATTCTTAATTATCATATGAATCAAATAATTTTCAGCTTCATGATTAGCTGATTTTTCTTTGTAAGCAAATGATTTCTCACAGGGTTAGCTTACCAAGTTTACTGGACTTGTGCCAGCTAAGCATGAGCCAAACAACCCTTGAGGAAACACAACATATTAATGAATTTTGATTGAGCATATCATATTCCATTGAAGTCTTGCCATACCTTTAATAATGAGACGTTTCACACTTTTGTGTAAGTCATCCATCGAATACTCGCATTTTTTTAACTATTCTGCACCTTTTGATGCTCTTTTTACTTGAAAAATAGAACCATGGCATGGTGTTACTGGTTGGCTTAAACACACATGTTTTAATATGCCTGAAAGAGAAACAAATCTGATTCTAAATTTAATAAATTCATTTTCACTGGTTATGAAGAAGGGCACAAAGGTTTTGAGAGACAGTAAGATTTTTCTGGCATTCAGTGATATTACATTGATACTAAATCTTTGTTGAAATATGTTGATCTGCAACTATTTTTGTAAAGAAAATGGGATTCCTGATCAAAGAGAAGTGCAACACCAGCACTACTACGTCTAATCATTCCTAAGAGATTTAGAGCAGCCACCAAGATAAGAGGACTAATACTTGATGAAAGAAGATTTTTATTACAGCCTTTGAAACAAGAATTATATTGCAGGATGATCCAAGGCTGAAAGTCACTTGTTGTTCCCGCAATATATGAAGATTGTGAAATGTAAATCATTGAAAAATAAACTGTTAGAGTTCTGTTGGCTACTATTTGTCATTGGAGGAAATATTATCAACACAAGGATGCGAAGGTTCTATGCACACCAAAGTGAAGCATAAATTCAAGATATTATGCATGATGTTGGAATCGGTATACAGTCATGTGAACCTTATACTGGGTGCAGTACTTGAATTATATTTTCGTTAATTTGTTACACAAATAATGAATGTCTTTTGTATTAATATTGTTGACCCTATTGATGATGACATAGAGCACATCACACATTTAGACGTGGCTTCCAATAAAAGATGGGTTGAAGCTTTGAATAAAGAGATATAGGCAATACTATAAAGTAAGTATGGGAAACATTCAGTCCCATTAATCAAAGTGCAATAGGTTTAGATGGGACTGATGAGATATTCATGGCAGTACTCATTACTGCGGGGCACACTCAACAATACTGATTGTATTATGATGTCACTTTTACCTTATTGTCAAAGACTATTCCATTATCATCTGTCTTCTATATCAATTTGAAGGATTTTCTTTCTTCTTGGATAATTCTGATGTGACATTTATAGAGGCCATTTGAATATCATGAAGCCAATCCAAGGGATAACTCTACAAGTCAAAATAGGTTAGTATTTGTATTAAAGTAAGTCTCGTGAACTTGTGGCTTTTTAGTTTTAAAAAGCTATTGGTTTTAAGGGCTGTTTGGTTGAATGCCAGGTGAAAAGTTATTAAGATAGCATGTTATTAAAATAGCAGTGTTATTCAAATAACAGGGACTATTTGGTTTAGTGTTATTTAAATAAAAGATATCAGTATTATTCATATGTATATTGTTTGGTTTATTATCATTCATGCTATATTACACACGAGGTAAGATTACCCCAATACTGAGATTTAAATATAAATTAAACAATCACAACAAACAACTAGGTAAACAGTATGAATGACAATTAGGTAAACAGTATTGAGATGTGGCAAATATAAATTAAAAAGATAACTAAGCAGTATCAAAACAAAAAAAATATACAAATTTTTTTGCAAGCACCTAGGAAGATTATTTTTTAATGATGTCAATAATCACACATACCCACATATATCAAAAATTTATTTTAAATTAGCATTAATAAATGTGAAAAATCACAAAATAAATATAATCCTTAGTTAATCATATAATCAATTGGCAATATCAAGCAAATCTTCATAAAACAAGTGAATGGGAACGGGAGGTGAAGCAAAGGCGGATCACCTGCGTTGACGAAATCGGCGAAATTGGTGAGGAGAGGCGAAGTGAAGGCGGAGCACCGACGCTGTGTCTGGGGAAGCTGCATCGGCGAGGTGAAGCGAAGGCGGAGCACCGGCGCTGCGTCTTGCGGAGGCGAGCTCCGGGAGAACGAACGCGAAAAATCGCTTGCGATAGATTATCGTGCGATGTTATCTGAATGTCGGCCGATTTCGACCGACATTCGTATACCATCAAACAGTGGCTTTTTGGTAAATTTTGAGATGTCATAAAAGAGATAACATTGAACCAAACAGCCTCAATTCCACAAACATTTTAAAATGATATAGCATTGCGGGAGATGTCGGTGAACCAAACAGCCCCTTAATTTAAATGGAAATCATGAACTATCTTATCTGGATCTCTAGAAAAAAATGATAATACTTATCCATCATTCAATATTTTTTAAATGGGAGATATATTTATAAAACTCTAAATACAAACTTGCATGTTGCCGTGTGTATTCATTGCTTACAAATAAGAGTCAATGTCGGCAAAGCAATGAAGGGCCTGTGTATTTTTAGAGGCATTGTGGGAACCATATACTATTTATTACGTCATGACAACTTGATTTGATATTTTTTTAATGGATCAAGCCTCTTAATTTATTCATGAATGAATCGAGATCCATTTACAAACTCTCAAAATGTAATGCGACATGAAAGGAATTAAAAGCTATATTATGCTTGTAAAATGTAATATTAATACTTCTTTTGGGTGATAATACATTGTTCTAATATAATTTGGGCAGGATAATAATATACCAGAATATTTGCCTAGGTTATTAAATTTTACTTGAATGTTATTATACATCTTTGAAAAGTAGCTAAATATAATTTTTACAGGTCAGGTGATGGGTTTTAGTACAAATCATTCCCTTGTAGCGATTAAACTTATTTAGGTTTGACATGTTTTGTAACTAATTAGACTATAACACGGCACAAGGTCTTGGAGTTGGCTGTATGAATTTTTTTCTCATTATTAGATACATCTCTTGTCTTCATTTGTGCATGATCAATTAACAACCCATTTATTGGCTTCAAGTATATGAGATCATTCATACTAGTTTTTGTCATGTTTTTTTGGTTTTCATCTCATTTTTTTAATATGGGCAAAAATCATAAATTCAACGTATCTAGTTGGGGCATCAAATGGTCACCCCGCTTAATATGTCCAAACCATTTAAGATAATTTTCTCTAACCTTCTTATTCTCACATAGCGCTACTCTAACCTTGCTATAAATGAATCCATTACTCAATATATCGTTGTGTATACCCACTACTTTCTACCCAATATAACATTGCTGTTCTTATAGCAGTTTTATAAAACTTTCTTTTAAGTTTGAATGGTATTTTTAATTGCACAACCTCTTAGATGCACTCCATTTCATCTAGCCAGCTATGATCTTTCTAATTGCATTACTATCAAATTTCATTATTGTTTCTATGACTAACCCAATTTGAACTTCTCACTCATCTTGATAACATAAATTTCAATTCTTTTATGCTTGATATTGTAGTTTTTATGATGATTAAATTTGCTCTCCTATTCATTTTGGATTTACTAATGTGGAATCATGCACAAGGCACTTCCTCTTGAATGTGTTTCGTACAAATGCCGATAATTGACACTAAAAGATAAAAACTAGGAGCATTACCTTGATGTAATCCATTGTGCATACTCTTAATTATTTTTATCTAAACAACACAATACTTTTTTTCTTTCAAAGGCTTCAAATCTTCTCTTGGTACTTTATTATAATATAAATGAAGATTTTTAATCTATCTAAGCCATTAATCAAATATATAACCTTCATAGTTGATCTATCAAAATGAAATTCATTTTGTGAAAGATTAATATCTTATCTCAATTCTATTCCATCACACTCTCTCTCAAATTTTTGAAGTGTGGCTTATCAACTTCAATAATTTTTGCAGTTTCTGTGCTGTTTTATTTACTCATCTTTTAATATTTAAAAGCATAGTAAAAACATGGTGATCCTAGTAACCCCATTACTCATGCTTTTCCACACATCAAAGGGGATGCCATTCAATTTTACAACTTTATACTTTTTCTTTTTAAAGCTTTCCAAACCAAATATTCTTACAAGTTGCATGAAAGAGCAATCAATATTATATTTAGAACTATTAAAACCATGTTAATTACATCATTGGAACTTTCATTAATGAGCTTATGAAAATATTCGCCCATTTATAGCGACGGGCAAAACATTGCTTCGAGGTTGCAAACTTTAACTTAGGGGTTCAAATAAAATGTCATTAAGATGAAATTAGAGATAAAAAGTATTATTTGTTTCAAAATCTTCTAATAACATATAAAGTTACATACCGTTATTTATAATTTTGATATTTAAGGGTCTACAGTTGCACTCCCTATCTTTTAAGTAGCTTTACCCCTGCCCATTTATTTTGAATGCCCTCAACTTTGAAAAAAAAAATTATAATTAGCATTTTTAAATAACTTAAGCCCTGTACTTTATTTATTTTTTTAATTTGATTAACTTATATTTGTGCTTGTCTTTTTGAACAATATTTAATTTATTTTATAAATCTTCAAAAGTCATAATTTTATCATCTCAAGTTGCTTTCTTGAACTCACACCAAACTAATTTGTTTCTCGTAGTTTTTTTTTACATTTAGCTCATTATTTATAACAAATCGTCTCTATTTAAATTACTATTGAATATTTTTTCTACTACCAGACATTTTTACTATAAAGTGCTCTCTCATTTGATTATTAAATAATATCTTTAGCCGCATTGCAGTTATATTTAGCAATAATTTTTACATTTGATGAGCTTCTCTTTCATTGTCGCATTGTCTTATTTATAAAACTCAGCTTTTGAGTATTTATTTTTATTGTAAAGATGGCACATTTAGTCATGGATGTAATTTAACTTTATTATTTTTTTCAACTCTTATTTAAAGACAAAAATCAATGTTGGGATGCAAAGCTGTCTTAGAATAACCTTATGATTCTTGCAATATTATTGATCTCTTTTCTGTGTATATAAGTAATTGAGTACTAGAAGTTTTATTTTTATAAGTGATAATATATTCTTCTAAAATAAAATCATATTAAAATACACTCAATGTTATTTTATAGCCTCACAAAGCCAAAATTATAGTGAATGCCAGTTAATATTTTTGCTTCACATCCAATATGCCATTTTAGATTCTCTTTAATTAATAATAGTCTCTTAGAATTATTCACAAAATAAACTATTCCATTTTATTTTATGTTGCATCCAATTATTTTAATGGTTATAATATTTATTTTAATAATTGTCATCCCATTGATTATACTCTTTAAATTTATTTTTCTATTTACATCCTCTTGACTTCTACGACACCATCCATCAAAACATAATTAAAAGTTATAGATATGCTATTTATGTTGATAATTATTCTATTATAAAAGCTTAAAATCTAAAATATTGTTTTCTTTTGATTTCTCACTTACCCAATTTGTTTCTAAAGACATAAAATACATTTTCCCCTATTCTTCATAATATTTATTAATTTTATAAGCTTGCTTATCATAATAATAATATTTTAACTTTTTAGTCTGAATATAATATCTTTTGGTAGCTATTTTACTCAAACCCATCCATGATGTGGGAACTTTGCTCACTTAACACTATACCTAGGCTTTAATGTAGCAGTCTATGCACTCTTTTCTTTGTATTCAGGAAATGCAATGCATTGTTTCCTCTAGCACATTTCTCGTGTTAATTCAACAAAAAACTTATGCAGACTTTTGATTACTTAATGTGACGCTCCACTTTTCTCATCAATGTAGGCTTTCGATTTCTTGATGCAATCTTTTGCTTTTCTAGTCTAGGATTTGGAACCTTCAACACCAGTATTTGTATTTGTGACCCATGTTAGGTTAAGAACAACTAAATATAATATTAGGTACATCTCCGCATGATCATATTGGCGGTTAAGCAAAATAACATTTAAACATCATCCATAGCCATACAAAAATATAAGAAATATCATTCATTCAATTTAAAGATAACATCATCTAGAATATTACATATTTGATATCATACAAAAATAAAATATTGTCTCTTGAATAATTAAAAACTAAAATTTTATTCTTCTATTCAACACTACAATTTCTTATAACAGCCTCAAGCCATCTCACTCTCTTCCAACTGTACCTGATCTGACATTATAAAATTAATGCCTTAGTACAAATTCAAATTCTAAGAAATCAATCTGAGTCCGGAAAGCGAAGTTGTAGTGGATGGAATCGTCACTAAGTACAAAAGATATTAAATATTAAACTTTTAGCGAAAGCAAAAAGCGAACGTGATATGATAATAATTGCATGGTTTAATGCAAATAAAATAATCATAATTCCTGCAAATAAATATTTCTTTGCCATAGTTATGCCACATGCCACATTTAAAAAGACGATCATATAAAAATTCATATTTGTGTTTATGTCTTGATATCATGAAACAATGTTAGCAGTTCTGATGGGCAAAGTCAGAACCTAGAGGTTGAGTTCAAGAAAAGCATGTTCATGACATGAGCCCTTCAAAGGCTCCAGATGACGCCCTTACAACTTTCAATGAACTAGCCCTTTCCCTGACCTAATTCATCCACCGTTTCAGAACTCTTGCAAACATTCACAAGATACATAAACATTATTTTGTTCCTTTACATCTTTGGCAGTAAAATTAATGCATTTAATATCAATATGAAACAGGCTCAAAGTGATGTTTAAGTAGCAATAAAAGTAAATAAAAGTATAAAAGTAATTTCCCGTGTACCTTAGTATTTGACTGCTGAGAAACATTCAAAATTCTTGTGTCTCCAAAAGTTATATTTATAATTTTTATTAGATTAATGAATAATCAGTCTCACATATGAATACATGCACAACTATGCCTATAGCTTATTTTTATAAGTCCTTATAATTCATTTGATACATTAATGTGGCTCTAGTGTTTTCGTAGTTCCTCATTCGAAATGCTTTTAAATCCTTGGTAACGTTCGCCTAACTCTATGTAAGGTTTCTAATTTGCCATGAGATGATAATTAAATAGAACTGATGTTGAATGTTGAAATGCAAATTATTATACTCACTGCTGCCAACATACTCTATTAAAAAGAACTTCTCTTCTGATTTGGTCACTCTGGGCTAATGACCATTTACCTCTCTTATACTAGTAAATATAACATCCTCTTCAGCAGGTTTTAGAAATGAACCACAGATGTACACAGTTGCAAATTTTTTGGAGTGTTTTAAGTCAATACCTTATTAAGATCAGGTTCATGAGGTGCAGGTCCTAGTTGTGTAATTGTGATGGATTGCAGAGGTTTGGAGTACATTTATAAAAAAAATATGCAGCTTTACTTATTGCTCAACCCAAAACTCAAGTTTCTTTCATTCTTACAGATATTTCATTGTTTTATGTGGTTTTTAAAGTTTAAAGCAGCATTTCTTTAGAGTTCAAAGAATTTCCCATATGATTCTAGGCACTCCACATTTGGTGGTCATAATTAAACTAGTCTTCTGTGAGTTACAGATCATTTAATCGCTAAATGTTACAGCAAATCCTCGCACTTTCTGCAGATTCAATTCTTCTCCTATTTAACTACAGTTGATTTACATGACTTAAAACTTACAAAATAGATTAACTCAAGAAATTCTAAGTACAGATGAAGCCAAGTGCATGTATTACATATCACAATTAAAGTTTATATCCAGAATTTAAAGCACTGAATCCTTGGATACTTACGGAAAAAGCAGTCATAAACTTTAGCAAATCCTTTGGGAATTGACTTTAGAAAGTTTAGATCATTACTTTGATTCCAGTTTAACATGAGATAACTAATAACAGGATATGCAAAGATCAGATTTCATATGAGTTGTTGAGGAAACAGCTTGGTTTGGTATAAGATCTTATCTATCGTGGAAATGAGGGTAACTAGCAGGGACTCATCAAATAATCAAGCCTTACTAAGACGTTGATTGAGTCAATAAACTGCATCTTCGAGGAATCTAGATGTCTACTTCACAGATTCCAGATTAAGTTGAATATGTTAATTTAAGATTTGAAAGTATTGGATATTATCATGTTTAGTTTTATCAGCTTAAATGGCGCACATATAAGATATCGCATTACCAACTCTACTGAACTGCAACATTCATAGCAGTTCTAAATCTGATTCTATCAAGTTTCACCTTTATGTTAGTTTTGGCTTTAGCTACCATTGGTCCAGAGATTCAATTATACAGAAGGTTTGTAAGAGTCCGATCAGTCCAGTTCTATCTTTAGTCTTTCTAAGTCAGAATAGTACTTCTTAGAGCATTACTGTTAAGAATTTTCTACAGAATAAACTCTATTCTAGACTATGTATTATCCTAAGACTTATATTCTTAACAGAGAAACTTAATACATCTTAAAAGAATTATGATTCATTTCATATGACTCAATTCAGGTTTTAGACATCAACTTCAGAGCATAGATCATTAAGAATTCATATATTGGATATCGAGCTAACTACAGATGTACAACATTCATTCCAGATTTCTAATAATAGGTTTCAAGAATAGTATCCTATACTTGCTAAATTCCAATTACATTTTACCTATGAGCTCTAAACATGTGAAGTAGGTTTAGGCTTCTATCTTTGAGCAAAAATCGAAGCATTTAAGCAGGGAGAATCGTACCTTAGATATCGGAAAATTCTTGATATCGAGCGCAGAAGAGATTGAGCGGAAGAGTAGAGAACGTCGGCTTCTAGATCATTTGTCTGCGTCTCTATCGCAGACTTCCAGGATTGTTCCTGTCGGATTCTGGATTGTTCGTCCGCGTCTCTATCGCAGACTTCCAGGGTTGTTCTTGTCGGCTTCTGCGTCTCTATCGTAGACTTTCAGAATTGTTCCCATCGGCTTAGAGGAAGAAGGCGAGCGTCGGTGGGTTGTCGAGTGGGGGAGAAGGATTGTTCGGGAGCTTAGCGATTTGGTGGGGAAGAGTCGAGCGGCTTCTCAGGGGTTAAATAGGACATGCGTATGTAACGCACATCCGCTTCGTGCGGCTCGATCAGCTGGAGATGGCGTTGAGAATCCGCCGATTAATGCTCGTATGTTATGGGAAAGAGAGGGAAATCAAAAGTCGCTCGATTACGTTCCGCCGACCCTTTCCTAATGGAACTGTCGGCTTAATTGCCGACGGTTTTTGGAAGAAAAGCCTGCTTTGCCTTGATTTCGGGTTCTAATGAGGTACGTAATGCTTTACTAATTTAACTTCGAGATTAATGGCAAATTTAAAATTCCATTTTAGCTTATTTGGCTTTGAGAAACTTCCCCGATCAATAATTTAATCAACACGCAACTGAAATAAACAGAAATTTGACTAAAACAAATTTTAGCAGGAATTTTTAACTGAAAACCGAAATTTGCGGGAAAACAACAGAAATTGAACATAGCGGGAAATTTCAGTATTGATCATACTACAATTAGAAAAATTGCTTGTTTATTTATTTAACTTATTGAAATTAATTGCCACTTTGTCATAGAAGAGGTGTAATTCCTTAAAGTGAAAGACTGAGTTTGCTTCATCAAACGAGCAGGTGGCGTATTTTGACCTAAGGCTTTGATGTGACTTAATTATCTTATGAACAAATTGAATGCTACTAACTGATGAGGGGGAGTGTAAAACTGATTATGAAATTAAGCCATGGAAAAAGACCATTTGAATAGACATGGCATTATTTTTCTTAGTACATATGTTAGTGAATTCATGTTACATTAATTCAACAAAAGTGTTTGCAAATATTCGAGACCTTACACGACCCAAAAATTGTTCATCTCACAACCCTCCGTTTTTCTCTTCCAGAACTTGAACCTGCAATAGTGGTGCTTATAATTGATCACACTACAATTAAAAAAACCACTTGTTTTGATATCAAAAGTTTTTTTAGCAATTACTAATAATCACACACTGCATGGTCTTTTAAGCCACATCCAAATTGATTGCCAGTTTATCATACAGAAGATATAACTAGGTAAAGTGAAAACGAAGTTGATTACATCAAAAGATCTGGTGGCATATTTTGACATAGGGCTTTGATGTGAATTAATTTAGTATCTTATGAACAAATTGAGTATACTTCCAACTGATGCTCAGTTTGAGGGGGACCGTAAAACTGAGTATTAAATTTAACCACTGAAACAAGAAGCCAATCGAACGAGTAGAAAGACAGGATTATTGGGATCTCAAGAGTATTGCTGTTTGTTACAAATAGAATTTACAGTATTTCTCAGATTTTGTTGCATTTATTTTCACACATATTTATAGCATATTGTCTCTGGATCCTTATTCATTTTAAAGTATCTGTGTGATGGTCTGAATGTTGGTATTACTTTTTGTTCAATCAAGGAGCAGAGGAATACTATCTTCTGTTCTGCTTCTAGTGGTAATTCTCCAGCCTCATGTTGACACCTTGTGCCTTTGGTAAGCTCACTGGTTACTTGTTTGACATAGTTTTTGAATTTCTTAGGTGACCGTTTCCATAATATACTGGTACCCAAAGTGGCTTGTTTTAATCTCCAGAAAATAAATTCATGATTATCTACAAACTTGTTTATTTTGATTGTACACATAACAATTGTTTTCTTGTGTCGTGACTGATGAAAATCATCTTTTGAAGTTTTTTCGTTTCTTTTATTGTCAACTAATACTCTAATTTCACTTATCTCTATTTCTCCAATACACCCTCTCCCTCAAAAGAATTTATTGATGTTGAAGGAAGACCTTTGAGAGGCCCTCATCTACCATGCTGCGGAATTGGTACTGGATGGCTTTTGTAAGTAAATTTTTACTTTATATAGTACTTTTTCTGTTTTACCTCCTCCCATAATCTCAGCCATCAAGTTATCTCTCATAACGGCTCAGCTGTTTGCATTTTTTTGATGTAGTATGCTATAACTATTTTTGCAAGATTCATTTCTGGATTCTTTTTTGCTGCTATTCCTTGGTATGTTGGAGCATTCATACTACTGTGTGTTAGGCGATTTGATTATCGAGAAAAGCCAGGATTTATTGCTTGCACAATTGCAGTAAGTATCATCCTTGGAATATCTGTATATTTTTGTATGAAGTAAAGAACTTTTTTTATTAATTGTCTTTTGCCTTTACATTTTTTTCTCAATTTTTTAACATAAGTTATAACTAATACTTCTGTTGCAACATTACATTAAACACATTATTATGTGCTTCCATAAATACAACTTTATTTGTGGACTGCAGCATACTTTTTCTCTGAAATATAAGCTGAAAAACAGTTTTGTATGATACCCTGTAGAGTATATGTAATAGTGTAGAGCATATTCCAAATTATCATACACGAGTTAAACTTTAGGCTGGCAATTATGGTCTCGATCAATGTCAAGCACAAGTCATGTACTACACATCTAGTATATGTAATCCTGTATAGTTTCTTACTATGAAATATACTGTAGCATTTAAACTAGCAATAATTGTCATTAGATAAGTGAATGACGATCCGCATTCTATCCATAATTTATTTAACCAATTAATAATGCTATGGTTTAATTGTGTTTTGCTTAAATATAATATGTTGACATGATTTGAAAATATCTTTTCAGATATCAATTGTAAACTTCTTAGTTCATTTAATAAATAATATTCAAAATGTGTAGTAGTTGTTACAAGTATTGACAGACCTAAATTACGTTTGTGCTCGCACGCAAGTGTATATGATCTGAAATAATATGAGATGGTGAGATCTTGAGATTTATTGTCTTCTGAGAACGGTGTGTGTTTTGTTATTAAATCTTCTTTTTTTAATAATGTTCAAGCAATCGATATTTGTTGGTGTTGATTCCTAATAATTTAGTTAGATTAGATTAAAGTGGTTTTTTAATCAATATGAGGGAAATTGGGGAGAGTTATGATTCAAATATGCAATTCATAATATATGTGTGTGCAAATATTTCTTTCTTAATGTCATGTCATATCTTTGTTGTCTTAATTAATTTTATGATTAAGAGGTCTAGCCTTGTCATTTGGACATTGAAATTGCTATGACCCTATCTAGTGCTTTAGATGAACATTCTTGGGTTCAATCTTAGTGCATAAATATCTTTGTGATCCTTTTATGAATGAAAGTAATTCTTATGTCTAAGTAATAAAATTCATATTTTAATTTGTGATTACTCGGCCTTGATTTCGTCTATGGCTCACACGCTTTCACTCTTGATTTAGCTAAGGCAATGAGCTGCGAAGCTAAATGAGCTTATGTCACTTTGCTTATTGCTTAATGCGCTCTATTATCTCGCGTAAATTAAGAGTGAGCAATGGAGCTCTATAAATGGGTCCCGTCTCACATGCATCAAATCCATACCTTAACCTAGAGTCAGTAATGGCCTACATGAACTATGTCATCTCATCCACTACCTAACATGCCTTCTCTAGGTGTTATGGATTGAGCCATGGAGCTCAGAGATTATACTATATTTTACTTACGGCTCAAATGATTAAGTATTAGTTTAGAGCTTGTGTACGAGCTGTTTCGCTGTGTGAATGATGTCACATTCATTCGCGGTGTGAACGCTCAGGTGCACAGGTTCTAGATGCGATTATCATCAAGCTCCATAAGCTTTCAATAAAAATATAAGCTGCATGATATTCAAGTAGTATTCCATTCAACAACACATTTTCATTCATTAAATCATAAAAAAGATTTCAACTTAACACATGACATTTCATTAGTGAAAGAAATATTACATGCTCAACAAAGAGAATTCGTTACATGTTCTTCACTCATCCCTCCCCAAAGGAGGTTAGGCTGCCATTACAATAAAAATAACAAGAGAGCTACAAGAGACTACAAATGCATGCATTGTTTTCTGAAGAGAATAAAATACAAGACTAAGTTTGAGAAGATGATACGTAGGAGCGGCTGTGAGCATTCTCTTTGTCATCTTCTGTCTTTAAGCTCCTCGTGTGTGTCTTGTCCTGGCTACAGTCTATTCTTAGAAAACTTTCTTGGATAGGATATGGGATTAGGATTTTCCCCCTTTGGTGGTATTTCCTCAACTGCTTCTTGAACCCTCCTTAAGTCTTTTCTTTTACTTTTTATAATGTCACCTCCGGTCATTCTCTTTTAATTATGCAATTAATTCTTCCTTGAAAGTTGAATTCTTGCTATGATTATTCTTTATTCCTCCTTGAAAACTAAAGAATTGACTCTTGCATATACTTCTGGTATTGGGAGTTGGAGGAATTTAGAGTTTTGGTCCTTCCCAATGCATGTTTGAAGCCGGTTTCAAGGTAGAAATTCGACGCGCGCTACGGCGCGCCATGGCGCAAAGGCCTCGAGCCATCCGGGGATACGGCGCGCAGTGGCGCCTTGGTCTCGGGCAGCACTACGTACGGCCCATTGCTTTGAGCATTTTGGCGTTGCGGCGCGTTGTAGCGTCGATCCAAGATTTCCTTCCCTGGCGCTGTGGCGGGTTTCCTCGACCTGGAGCTTGTTGAGCGCCCTTCTTCATTAAAATTCTCTTTTTTATTTTGATAATTTTGAAGTTGAGATAACATATAACACATTAAAATAATAATTAATCTTACAAAAAATTTATATTATAACTAAAAAAATGATTATAATTATGGGGCTCATCAAGTATGATGGTAGAAATTTTGTTTAGGTGTTTATTGTATAATTGAGTGTTGAAGATGTAATAATGATTGCTAGATAAAATGGAAGCGGGAAGATAATGAAGGAAAACGGTATAGACCATAAGCAGCACGATTGGAGACGTGAAAATCATCTCGCGTTCTCCCTTTATGCTAGCTGCAAATTATTTCAATTAGCACTGCTTATGAATTTTCTTGCTAATGGCCCTATGTAGATGAACCTAGCTCTTTAGTGTCACTGCTGATGGTGTTGGGAGTATTGTGTGTGGGTGCAGTATGTTGCCAATCATTTTTTCAACCTCTAGGGCTTGCCAGTGGTGCTGTTGACATTTTGTGTCCTGATGCTCTAAAGAACCACAGATCTCTTTCCTGTTTCTTTCCCGATGATGCTCGATTATTCAGCTTTGATTTGACAAAGTCAGGGATGGCGATGGCACTCGGATACATGAATATTGGGTTGTTGGTGTAACGACCCAAAGTCGTTATTTTGCAAATTAGGTCAGAATCCCGTCTTAGGAATCAGGATCTCGGGGAATTTCAATTTAGGGCCAACAAAACTACCAATTGATAGAAATAACTTTAAAGATCAAAGAGCCCTAATTCAGTAGAAATCCGAAAGATGGAAGCTCCCGTTCTATCTTCAAAATTTCTAATTTCTGAAAAAATCAAAAATATTGAAATGCGTGTCCGAATTCGTCGTTTTCAGTGTCGACGTGTTAAGTATATTATTTAAAAATTGCTCAATAAGTTTCATCAAAATCTGAGCGTCGATTGGATCGTGGCCAATTTTTGAAGTTTTAAACCCTTAAAATTAAAATAAAATAAAATTTTGCTCTGAATCGAGAATTTTTGGTGCGAGGGTGTTCGTCATATTGTAACACACCTCGGTGTCAAGTTTCGTTGTATTCGGATGTCGAACGACGGAAAATTGAGAAGATTTGAAATTTAAGTTTTTTTTTATTTTTTTCTCTGTTCTTCCCCTGCTCTCACGCTCGCCCCCTCCTTTTCTCCCGCGCCAGGCGGGAGAAACTTCCGCGCCAGGCGGAAGCCTGGCGCCTGCCTGCGCCGATTTTGGCGCAGGTTGTCGGCCCAGAGGGCCGACCCTGTCTCCCGGCCCCACTCCCGCCCTCTGGCGGGAGAAGCTTCCGCGCCAGGCGCCGACCTGGCGCCATTATGGCGCCAATTGGCGCACGTTGTGGCGCCTTTACGTGCGCCTATAAAGCCCCCCATCCCCCTCCTCTCCCCTCAGCAGCTTCCAGCCTCCTCCTCAGCCTTCCAGCAGCCGGCCACCCCTCCTCAGCCCTTCCAGCAGCCGGCCAGCCCCTCTGGCAGCCCGGCAGCCCCCTTCCAGCCGCTTTCGGCAGCCCGACAGCCACCGGCAGCTCCTGGAAGCCTCCGACAGACCCTCCCAGCAACTTCCGGCAGCCCGGCAGTCCCCTCCAGCAGCTCCAGCAGCCACCAACAGCTTCTGGCAGCCTTCGACGGCCACCAACAGCCCTTCCCAGCCAGCCAGCTCCTCCTTGCCGGCTGACCAGCAGCAGCCCGGCAGCCCCGCCAGCCAGCTGGAGCCCTTGCCAGCCTCCGGCCACCCCGTTCCGGCTTCCCTCCGTTTTTCGGGGGTCGTAATCCTTAAGGTTTGAAGTTAAGTTTAAGAGAAGAAAAGAGGAGTTATTTTGCTATTTTCTCTACTTAATAATCTTTTTTGAAAATAAGATTATGTCATTCACATTAATACGGTTCTCATTAATTAATAATGAAAACTATACAAATATTATAAAATAACTATTATTTCAATTTAAGTAGTTTCATTTTTGACCACCACTCCTACTATGTTTTTCTTTCATTCTTATATTATTATCATTGAAACAATGATAATAATAATATTGTATCATTGTAATCGCTATCCTTGATAATCTTAAAACACTTTAATAATTATAACTGCTTTAATAGCAGCTTAAATCAATCGAACTTCAAACGCGGAAGAAGAACGGAATGAAAGAAATTAAACTCCTAAATCATTGATTAAAAAAAAACTAACTTAGAAATATCGGGGACTTAAATGCAGATTGAGCGAACTGTCACTCATTCGAGCCGTTGAACTTCTGAACTTAAGAATAAAGGTACCCAGTACATGACATGTATTACATTTTGCACTTTTACTGCTGCTTAGCTTCACGTATTTTGCTTTGAGCCAGATTCATTTGAAGCTTGGTTGGTTGTTAAAAACCAACACCCTTTTCGTTTGGGGGTTACTGGAAAATGACATCAGTAACATTAATGCTTGGTTGGTTGTTAGAAACCAACAGTTCTTTTCATTCGGGGTTGTTGCTGGAAAAATGACATCAGCAACATTCGGGGTTGTTACTGGAAAATGACATCGGTAACATTCGGGGTAGATTACTGGAAAATGACATCAGTAATCTTTATTTGACGAACATTATTTGTTGCAGGAAATTGTTTATTTCGCGCTATTACCTTATTTTCTCCTGCATTTTATTTCCGTCTTACTTCTGCTAATCGCATCATTTAAAAATGTAAATGTTATTATGTACTGCTGTACTTAGAGTATTCTCTAATTACTGGGAATTCCAATCCCGGTATTATTTGTTGTACAATACCAGGTCAGGTACTTCTGGAAGAGCTTAAGCAAGAACCCTAATGCTTGAAATTTTCAATCTGCAAATGGATCTGCGACGGCGCTGTTTTTGCTTATTTATCTTTTATCTTTTCTTTATTCTTACTTTTGTACGACGAACGCTGAAAAGACCTTGTAATGTGAACATTTAAATAAATAAATAATATCTTTTAGCTTTCGTATGTGTATGCTCTTTTCCTCTCAAGTTACTCGATATGATCCTGCGGCAAGTGAACGCCCGACGTCGGAACGGTTTCTTTTAAACCGGCGTCGGGGTCCTCACAGTTGGTATCAGAGCAGGATTGAGTACTTGTGGGAGAAAATGACATACATATAAAATATGGATATATTCAATCTAAGAAGATGTTAACAATTTAGGTTAATAGTACCAGATTCAGAAGTGATAGCTCTCATTCTTCCTTGCTTTTAAATTGTAAGAGTAGACTAAGACCTTGTTATTACCCTTATTTTGTGCATCTAGTAAAACATAGGTTCTTCGGTTAAAGCAACTTTTTATAAACGAGCCTATTGCAAATGAAAACTTTTGAAATCAAAATTTAGCAAACTTTATTTATTGTTGCGATTAATTATTTGTGTATTCAGTAAGTTAGGATATCTTCTAAATTCTAGTTTATTAATCATCTCCAAACAGATGGATTCCGATGAAGGCTTCCTCGCAGTACCCACCGAAACTCCTGTTAAGACAACAATCTCCTCATCTGCAGCGGACAATAGAACGGATCGTCTATTAGAAGCTGTTTTGCAAGCCCTTTCAAACCAGGGGAAAGCCTCCACCTCACTGCTCACATCAGAAGCCCCTCAAGAGCAAAGGGTGCAAGTAAATAATGCTCTGCAAGCCTTCCTCAAACTCAACCCTCCTACTTTTAACGAGTCGGCCAGACCCATGGAGGCCGAAGACTGGATCCAAGCCGTGGAGAGCAAGTTGGACAGTTTAAAGTGTCCTTCAAGCGAGGAAGTTAGACTAGCGAAATACTTGCTAGAAGGTGAAGCCGAGAGATGGTGGAAGATCACGTTCGAAACCACCTTCAAAAACATCAGTCTGGAGGACATACCGTGGGCAGAGTTCACGGCCGCATTCAGGAGCCGCTATATTCCCCATACTGCCCAGAGGATACTTGAGAGCCAATTCATAAAGGTAGCTCAAGGTGACCAGTCTGTAGCAACTTACGAGACAGAGTTCACAAAACTCTCTCGTTATGCACCAAAGCTTGTGGACTGCGAAGCTTCGAGGTGCAGTAGGTTCCTAGAAGGTTTAAAGGACAACATTCGCACTAACTTAATTTCTCTTAGGCATACAAACTTTGCCGATCTATTAGACTGTGCAACTATGCTTGAGCATAACGAGCAGGTGATCGCGGAAAGACAAGGAAAAAGGCATGATCATCCCACAGAGGATCCGGAGAGTTACAAGCATCCCCGTTACTCTCCACCAGCCAGAGCATACCAAATGTCTGCAGAAGCTTCCAGGACCAATGAAGGTGTTCCTTGTAATCGACCTCACCCGCTGGGGAGGTGCTACCATGGTCAAGGCGTCTGTTTTACCTGCGGGCGCCCAGGTCACGGTTATCGTTTCTGTATCGCCAAGAAGACAATCGATGGAGATATTATCCCTGGGGCAAGATCTGCCCCAAGACTGAACTCAGCACCAGCACTATAGTATCTTATTTTTAAAGGCATTTGGTCAGTCGGTCTTATTGATCGTTGTATTTTTTAATTGAGAGGACTGTGAGCGAATCTTTTCCAAGATGTCCATCGACATTGAGGGTTTTTTTGTGAGGTTAATCAAGTGGTCGTCAAGCTTTGTTTTTGATGAAGTACTTTCAAATAGGTTTGCTTGGGTGGTGTTCTCCCTACTCTATTTTTACCATCAACCATTTTACCTTATGCTCATTGGTCTTTTTTTTGGTGTCACATTACTTGGATGAACTCACCAAGTATCTTACATTTCCATTCGCAGCTTAGATTTTAGCGAAATTGGACATTTTGGTAGACCTTCTTCACCAAGAATGAATTGGAACAAGGAATCCAGATTTTGACAGTAGGCGATCTATATGAGAGCATCCCTAAGTATTGTATGAGTTGCAATACTGTTGGCCTTGTTTCTAATTTATGTTTTATGCTGTACCATGAGCTAAACCTAGGAATATCACTTCAATGACAACTCGTTCAGGCCATGGCATGGAGGCTGAGAATTTGATCAGATCTAATCCTGATGAAGCAAATATACAGTTACTCATTAATGATCTACCCGTGTGTCTTACAGCATCGGAATGTGCTCTTGCCTTCATAGATGTGTTAAAGAATCTTTCTAGTTCAAGTGCATATGCGATTACTTTCAGCAGACAGTTTGCTGTGGACTCTTCTGAAGTTGCTGTTGTGTCCCTTGTCCCTGGTGTTGCTGTTACAATTGATTTTGTGGTGGTGTAGAAGACCTCGCATTTTCTTTTGATCGGAAATGCTAGGAGGTCATTCTTTTATGACTGATGGAGTTTGCCACATTCCCTCTGAGAATGATTTTCTTTTGATCAACATCTTCATATCATATAGAAGGAAATATAGTGGGTATGTGTCCTACTGAATAAAACTATGAGAACCTCTAGTATTACAGAAGTGCTCATGTTTAGAATTGATTGTTGCATGGATCTCCTTCATCAATTTATAGTTGTAACTTTATCCCTTCCTACGGCCTCTGATGGTGCCCAAGTCAATCGCGCCACTATCTCAATCCTCTCGTATCTTTCCTATGATGCTGCTATTCTTTGGGAAATGATTTCGGACTATGTGACAGTCTTTATGGTTATTATATTCAAGCTTTTTATTTCTTATTAGTTTTAGATTTTGTCATATTTTATTATTCTTGATTCCAAATATTTACAGTAGCATTTTTATACCAATAAATATCGTACAAGCTGCTTTATCAACAAAATTGAATAGAGAATGAGAATTACTAAATTAAACTCCAACTAGTTTACTTGAGGCTAGTGGCATTTTTATATATGTTTTTGTTCTTTTTTTGTTTATTGTGTACTTCTTGGGTACTTCAACAGATATCTCTGTTAATATTCTTGCCCAAACTATGCTTATGAACGCCTTGAAAATTGTTCAATCTTGTGGCAAATTTAAATTTCAAGGACTGATAAATTTGTAAAGGTGTTTGATGTGTCAAAAGGGTAAAATACTTAAACAATTTGAACCCCATCACTTATTAATTAAATTATAGTTATTATTTTTCTTTTTTTAAAGTGCTTATATTTGCATGAGGGCCCACACACACACATGTTTTGTGTGAAGGTGTGGCTTGGTGGATGAGTAGCCTTCTTGCCAACCTGGAGGTTTAGGATTCCTATCTCAAGTAGTGCACATGGGATTGGGGGAATAAAAAACACAAAAATTTAAAAAGTAATACATATATACAACGTATATATGTTTATGTTTATATAACCCAAAAATATTTCAAGTGAAGGCTTTCAAATTAGTGCCTCACCAAATGGTTTAGATATTTTAACTTACTATATAATCTGTAAAAACATTTGCGTGATAAATCTTAAACATTTGGTTGATTTTGATATTTGTAAGAATCAATAAATTGGTGGTATGCTTTTGGAAAGCCTTTGTTAATTGACAAATAGAAAGTATGATGATGTGAATTTTATCCCATAACTTGAATATGAAAGGGTTGGCATAGCTATTGATTGAATTTTAAATTATTTAGTAGCATGACTAATATATATATATATATGTATAGTATCTTTTTGTTAGGTTATTTATTTTGATAAGATGAGTCAATGATTAGCTTTAGTAAAGGTGACTTGCGTATTGATGATTTTAGATGAGATCCAAGAATTGAAATTGGAAGTTGAAAGAATGTTTAATAATCTAGTAGTGAACTAATACGTATAATATAGACAACAATAACACAGTCTTAGTCCTACTGTATGTGGTCGACTACATGAATCTTTATCTTCCTCTACGTTGTTTAACTTGTGCAAAATTTATATCTCGATTTTTCTAACTCGATTCTTTGTCTTATCAATTAATAGAATTCATTTGCAAATTACATGCACCAAGGAACCTCCTCTTGAATATGTTCAATAAGAACATTCATAATTAAAGCAAAAAAATATGGACTGGAGTAGATCCTTGATGCAATCCAATCGTAACATGAAAATCATTACAATCCATCTTACAATTAAACACATGCTATAGCTCCATCATACATATCCTTAATAACATTAACATTTGCCATACAAATTCTTTCTCAAACTCTCTTAATAATTTATCTTGGTACTCGAATTTATATATATTAAATGATCTTTTGTTTCTTAATAATTTTCTATTAAACCTATTAGCAAATGTATTGCTTCTATGATAGATTTATAGATTAAAAATCAAAATTGATTTTGTGAAATAAGATTATCCCTTTGTAGTCTGTATCCAATCATTCTCTCCCAAAGTTTCAATGCTTGGCTTATCAACTTGATTCTTTTATAATTTGGACAATCTTGAGCATCACTTTATTCTTCTAGATATGTATAACAATACTCCTCCACTCATATGATATTGTCAAGTCTTCAAAATAATATTAAATAATTTTGTAAATAAAGAAATTTCTTTCTCACCCAAATATTTTGACATCAATAGGGATGTCATTTGAACATATTATTTTTCCACTCTTCATGCTCTTTAAAGCATTCTAAATCTCAGCTTTATTAACTCATCAAATGAAAGTGTAATTAATATTATTTTTATATTTTTTACATACATACTAATTGTACTGGTTTTAGCTTTATTAAAAAAATTAGTAAAACATTCCATCCATCTATATCAAATATTTTCATTTTTAGAAAGATTTTTTTATCATCATCCTTGATATATTTATTTGAATAAGTCAATTTTTTTATTTTTTAGTTTTTCTCCTATGTTTCTCTCTCTCCCTTATCGATTTTTAGTTTATTATATAAATAGTTGAATACGTTGTATATATAAAATAGTCTAATACGTTGTATATATAAATAGTCGAATACGTTGTAAAGAAAAAATATGCTATAAAGAATGATTTAAACAAAATAGCAATTCGTGATGCTAAAAATATGTTTAAATCATTCTTTATAACATATTTTTTCTTTAACGTTGACTTGAACTTCTTGTTTTACTATAATGCATCTTTATTTTTATGTACTCTCTTCTGATTTTTTTTATATATATATATATATATTTTAGGTGCATTTCGAATACAATCCGTAGCCGAATTCGACATAAAGTTAGCTTCAACCTCCTAATCCCACTCTCTATGTTATAAAATATTTCTTTAAAAATATTTATATTACCTTTTTGAAAATCTTACTATCTAGTTTTAGGACGTATTTTAAATTTAATTATTCTTTTCTTACTCTTTATTTTTAAATCTAAAATTGATAATTGATATTGGAATAACCTCACAATTTTTTAAGTGATATATTTTTTGATAGAAAATAATCAATTTAATTTTTAGTAGCCTAATTTTTATAAGTGATTATATGTTTCTCTCTTTTTTTAATAAGATAAGTCTTAGCAATTATAAAATTATAAGTTAAAATAGACTCCAAATTTTTTTTATTATTCAGTAATTTCTCTAAAATCAAAATCATCATGAATATTTTAAAATTCTTTAGTTAACCTATTTGCATGGTCATTTAAATCTCTTATAAATAATATCTCTCCTTGGTGCATTTCTTAAACCAACTTCTCCAAATCTTGCCAATAATTTTATTTTATTCTCATTTTCAATCCTCCTATTTGAGGTGCATTAATATTGGTAATATTAGAAGTTATTCTTTCAATTATAGTCTCTATCGATATAATTTTTTCTCTCAACTTTATAACTTTTATTACATTACTCTTTAAATTCTTATTCAGGATTATACCCATATCATTATTATGACAATTCTTAATCGAGCACCTGAGTTCAAAGCCTAAATTATCATTTTTTTTGCTCTCTCCCACTCATCATTTTTTTAAAGACAAAATGCTTATCTTTCTATTAATTGTAATATCTTACTAAAAAAGTTTGATGGTGAGAGTGCTAATATTCAAACTAGTTAATTTTAAATTAGTATCATAGACCGACTCCTTTGCATGCATTTGTCTATAATGTGGGAATCCTCACATATTTGACAATGCAATTGGGCGCTTATGCAGTGGCGTTTGCACACTTTTCATTGTATTCAAGCAATGCAGTGCATTGCTTTCAAGGGACGCCCTAGCTCTACCTTAATTTGTAAGGGATTCGTATTATGAGAAGATCGACAAAGTTTATGCTGATTGTCGACTACCTAATGCAACACTTCTTCTTTATCATCCGGGATTTGGGACCCAGCAAATGTGGAGTAAATTAATGGATGTATCAATGTATATATATGTATATATTTTTATGTTAAACTATTGTCTTGTTATTATTGGACTTTGTCGAGAATCAACTTTTAGCTTGTATCTCTTAACAATTATTGCGATTGTTATTAATGAACACATTTAAGAGGATGAGCCTTTGTGCATATGTTTGATAAATGATATTCTTCTTATTAATAAGATTATAATTGGGGTTAAAAATAAATAAAAGATGTGAACTACTTTAGAATCTAAAGCAAAACTTGAACTATTTTATTGATATGATTTGACTTTCCAACTCACTGAACCGATTTGTTTGTTGATCCGCTCCATTTAATTTAAAGCTGTTTGGAACTTGATTTAACCCAATTGAATATGTTTAATGCTTGACCCATTATTACATGAAAAAGCCAACATTGTAACTTTTGTGAGGGCGCAAGATGAGGGCTGAGATGTAGATTAGATTAAGAGGGAGAGTGAGTTGCATGACTTCAGTAAATTCCTAATATAACTCTGTAAGGTCTCTTCGAAGGCCAAGCATAGTGCGAAATCTAAAACTTAGGGCACACTTCTTTTCATCGAGCTAGTTCACAATGCAGTTCTTCTCTGCTTCCTAGTGCAACACCACAACATACCAGCCTCGATGATAGATAAGTTGCTCCTAACTCTTTTCCAGCCTTACGACTGCCTCCCATTTGAACTTGTAATTTCAACTTCTTGCACTTGATATCTTTAGCTTGTGGGTGAAACAATGAAGGTGTCTCTTGTATCCGTAAACTTTGAATTGCTGTTTGAATTGTTAATGGTGAAACACATTTTTCTACTTTTAACCTTACCTGTTATATTTTTGGGTTCGATGTTTTTATAATTCTTGTTGCATCAATGGTTATTCATTGAATTATATAAAATACAATTATTTTTAAGAACAAGAGCTTTGATTTAAATATAAGATTGCACAGAGGGATTTCTCAGGTTTTTTAGTACTTTTATTCAATAATCTTGCTTGTATTGTCTTTCATTATTTCTTAGTCTTTTGTTTTAGTTTGATAATTGCTTATTTGATTACTATGCTTAAACACTTGTAGAGTTCATGATAAGACAATATTTGATTAAGATTAGAAAGACATGATGCGCAGGTCTACTATCATAAGCTCATCGTTTATCGTTTCCATGATTCGAATCATTGTCTATTTAATAACATATGTTCTCTTAATATTACTATTAAAAGTTCACCTTTTATCAAATCCTTGTTTCGAATCGTTGTCTATTTAATAACATTTGCTCTCTTAATATGTTATTATAATTTTAAATAGCTGAACTAAAATATCAGTAAGCATCCATTATTAAAGAGGCTATTGGAGATTTGTGCTTGATGTTTATTTTGTCAACTGATTTTGTAATCAGTACAAAGACTTACCTCTGCTTTTTATGGATGATGGAAGGAGGGTTTGCATGGAGGTAGTGTGGGCTTTCTTTGATGATATTTTTCATGAATAGCACTTCTACCATTTGTTGAATTCAAGATATTATAAATGCCTTATCTTATATTATTGTGAATTGTATTATGTATGTAATTTTTTAATATAAATATTTTTGACTTAATGCTTACTAGAGTTTATATAGATTATTGCACAATGTTAAAATCATTATTTTAACAATTATTATTATTATTATTATTATTATTATTATTATATAAATTAAATATTTTATGCCATCATTGTGTTAAGGTGCTTATTTTACGGTAATAAAAGATATATCTTAAGTCGTAGGGGCTGTTTGGTTTGAGGTAAAATTGGAGTAAAGTAAAATTTTTTTGGGTAATTTGAGATTATTAGTGTTTAGTATGAAGTAAAATGGGTGAAAAGTTTTTACACTGTAATTCAATTTTGCGTTAATATATATAGAAACAGCGTAATCGAGTTACGCTCAAATCATGCATAACTCGTGATTACGCGGAAGAAGCGGAGCAGTCGAGCAGTCTCTTCTCCGACCTCTATTCGTCTGAACGAACGAATCAAACTTCCTTGGATCCAATGTTTGTCTTTGTTCAAACGAACGATTTGTTCAAACGAACGATTTGTTCAAACGAACGATTCGTTCAAACGAACGATTCATTCGTTCGTTCGTTTACCCTAAAAAATATTTTCTTAGGGGGTAAATTTACCCTCCCATTTTACTCTACACTATACTCATAGATATGTTCATGCCAAATAGAAAAATATTAATGTTTTTGTAAAGTAACCTGATTATACTGTAATCAGATCACTTTACACCCAAAATTCTTATATTACCTCATGCCAAACAGCCACATAGTTGTGAATAATTTGTCATTAGAGAAAACAACGAAACAAAGCATGCATTTTTTTGTTTGTTGCGACTGTGAAAGAGTCTATGATGAAGATAATAACTGTAAGGATGTGTTATTATCATTAACAAATATTTTCTTAGAAAGAAGTTTCAAAATATCTTTGAGTAGTTAAAGTCTAACATATAAAGTTCTCTTGGATGTGCCTCATAAGTACACATTATGATGTGCTTATGATTAATCTTGGGAAGGTATTCATGCTCAAAATTTTAATATTATGCACTTAACATTTAATTTATCAATTGAACTATTTGGTTATAATATTATTTCCTAGCTCAACTTTACTAAAAATTAAAAATTAATTCTGTGGAAGGTATTCTATCACCAATACAATGATTGGATTTCTTGACTTGAAAAGGGCCATGAATTGAATTTTGATTGTTTTGTGAAATTAATCAATTCAATAAGCAAAGATTTGATTTGAAACTAATCTATTGACAAGTCTACTTTTGGGGTGTTGTGATCGAACAACTCTACTCTAACTTTTATGAAGGTTATATAGAAAATGGTTGGTGACCATTAAAAAATAAAAGGAAACAAGTAAATCAGAAATAAAATGAAATAAACATGAAAAAATGTTACCAAATCATCCTTATGATTCTCCCAAGAAGGAGAATTCATTAAAGCAATGAAGCTATAGCGTAAGTGGAGCAGTAAACAATTGCTCAAGCTTTTGGGTCAGTGTAATGATCCAATGTCGTTACTTTGCAAAAATTAGGTCAAATCCTGACTAAAAAATTAGGACCCCGGTGAAATTCAATTTAGAGCAAACAAAAATACCATTAGATAGAAATAATTTTTAGATTAAAATGCCCTAGTTTGAAAGAAATTCGGTTAACAAAAATTCCTGCTTAAATTTCTGAATTTTAAATTCAATAAATTGAGAAAAATTTAATACAAATCCAAATTCATTGATTTCATATCATTGGATAAAGTATATTATTTAAAGGCTATGCTAAAACTTTTATCAAATTCGGAGCTCCGGTTCGATTGTGATTAATTTTTGGAGTTTTAAACTCCAAAAATTATTTCTTAAAATAAAGTATTGCTCTGAATTGAAAATTTTTGGCGCGAGGGTGTTCATCTCATCGTAACACACCTCTATGTAAAGTTATGTTATTTTTGGAAGTCAAACGATAAAAAAATGCGAAAAATTTAATTGAAATCAATTATTTTATTTATCTTTTCTCTCTGTTAGTTTCCCGTTTCTCTGTTCCCATTCCCCCCTCCCCCCGACCCCGACTCGGGAGCAGGCTCTGTCGAGTGACAGAGCCTGCTAGGCGCTACCAGTAGACGGACTGTCAGAACCCACGCGCGCCGCTCTAGTCGGCGGCCGACCGTCTCCTCCCTTCCTCTCCTTCCCTTCCCTATTTATACCCCCCTCACTTCCTTACCTTCTTCCATAGCAAAATTCTCCTCAGCCACCTGCCAGCCCTCCAACCAGCCACAGCCAGCACCTTCGGTCACCCCCTCCGGCCCTCTTCAGCCACGTCCAATTCCCGACAACCCTAACCCTATGTGAGAGGAGGAAGAAAAAGGGGAAGAAAAGATGAGAAAATTTTGCATTTTTATTTTATTTTTCCTTAGTTTTCTAATAATGATAATTATACCATCTCTATTATATCATTGCGTTATTATTGTTATCATTAATTAATAATGAATAATAGTAAAGATGTTATATTTGACTGTTATTTCCATTCTGTCAATTTTAATTCAGTCATTTGTCTTTTTCTTTATTATATTATTATTAAATAATGATAATAATAACATTATTATAAATATTATTGCTATCCTCAGTAATTTAAAATTCTGTCTTTTATTAAGAAAAGAGAGCAAAAGAAAAACAAAATAGAAAAAAAATAATAATTACTCCTAAAAATATTAGTTAAAAGCTAATTTAAATATCAAAACTTATGCAGATTCAATCAACTTGCATTTTGAACTTAAAGAAAAAGGTACCCAGTATATAAACATATATTACTTTTGCACTTTACTGCTGCTTAGTTCACTTTGAGTCAAATTCATATTGATGTTTGGTTGACTGTTTGAAACCAAAATCTTTTGTAACGTTGTTGGTTACTGGAAAAATAGCATCAGTAATATTCGTGGTTGGTTACTGGAAAAATAATATCAGTAATATTCGTGATTGGTTACTGGAAATATGATATTTGTAACATGCATCTTTGTGATACTACTTTTTGCAGAAAATTAATTATTCCATTTTCGTTATTATTTTTTTTTCCTGCATTGTTATCACATTCTTTTTTCACTAATCGCATCTCTGTTATTATAAAATGTAATATTTTATTATTTATTGCAATACTTAGAGTATTCTCTAATTACTGAGAATTTCAATCTCGGTATTATTTTTTTACAATATCAGGTCAGGTACTTCTATGAGAATTTGCACAATAACCCTAATTCATAAATTTTCAAATTTGCTGATGGATCTACGATGCTATTTTACTTATTTTTTATTTTATTTTTATTTTAGTCACTTTTGTTTAAAAAAGATTAACATTGTACAAGGTGTATGTTGGCTATTTTTGTAATATCGAATTTTGATGATTGAGAAATATCATTTGGCTTTTATATGTGTATCCATTCTCTTTTAAATTGCTCAATAGGATTCTACAGTTTGTGAATACCTAATGTCAGGACAGTTCTCGCTGAACAGACATTGGGACATCACAGTCAGTGCCACCTTTTTTCTTACTATAATAGTAATAACGAAGAAATAATTTAGATGAATTGAATCCCTTTTTTTTTCTGTTGTTTACTACTTAAGGCCTCTAATTCATCGAATTACTTATTAGAGTAGATTTGATACTCATTAGAATCAAAAAGCTAGATTACGCCGTATGATTGGATAAAAGAAGTTCGGGAGTATTGTGTTCATCAGAACCATTCAAATGAATTCCTTAGCAAAATGATTGAAATCCGAGTTCTCCTTCTTACAAGCATCAATCAGAGGATTGGAGTCTTCTTGTCCCTTCTCAGATGACTAAATCTTTTCCATAAACAAATCCCGAATTGCAGTGAGTTTAGGATGATTGCCACATTCTTCAATAAGTTTATTAAATTCCACAGTCAAATACTTAATTAAGGCTTCGTCATTCCTCATATAACCATACAAATATATAAGACTATTAATAGCAGTTGTTTAGAGGAAAAGATTTACCCTTGTCTCGCCTCTATCGAATTCCTCATCTGTATTTTCATTCTTCTCTACACCACCACCAATTGGTAGATGACCAACGACGACAATGATGTCCACAATGTTAGCATCATCATTCCCATGAGCAAGGCCCAACATGTTGGCCAAACTGTCCACTTTGGCAATTGCAAGCCCTGAATCGGGATCATGCGCAACACAATATTGCTCACTGTTAGGATAGCCTCTCTACTCTTTGGGTTAAGATCGAACATATCTTCAGTTCTCGCGTTGATGATCACCAATTCAATACAATCGGCGTAGCACTTTGGCGTTTAGTTACATAAATTTGTTTGCTCAGTTTAGCATTCGACACAGTGCAATCCCTTGAGATAATATATTCTTTTAGGTCGGAGTGGAGTTTGAAACAAGTAGTGCTTTTGTGTCCAAATATTAAAAGTATTCTTCATTTTCATTTCCAATCCAACTGACTCAAAGGATTTCATAAGGTCGATTTCAACCAAAGCACAAGCCACAACTGGTTAGAGCAGATTAGCGGTCGCATAGTCCACTTTAAGGGGCTTTTCAAAGTAAGATTCCTAACAAAAAATTATAGAATAAGTAATCATGTGTACTTTAAGAAAATGGAAGTTTATCCAAACAGGAACGATATGAGATTCATGTTTCGGATCAAATTAAATCAATTTCAAGATTTTCAGCGAAAGTTTTCAATGTAGTATGACCGTCGAGCAATAGTCTTGTATAGTCCACAAGATCATTTGAGAGTTTGATAAAAATGTGATGACATCGATTAATCCGGAAGTGTAAGAGCTCGACAACCCAAAGCTGTTGAGAAAATTTCAAACGACAATCAAGGGAGGTTTGCCATTAGGAATTCCAACAAGCTAGAACTCAAATGATATTGACAATATTTTCATTAAAGAAAGAGTCGGTTTACCTCTAAGAGTAGCAATGGGTTTGATACCAATCATCCTTCTCGAGGGAGATACATTTGTAAGTGCATTAAGGAAGGGTTTTGGTGTAGACAGCCCAATGATTCGCTTAAGAAGCAATCAATACCGATGGCAGAGCTGACCTACCTGGTCAAAATTGCCAGCCATGTCCAAAGTGCCTACCATGACCGATGTCGACGACAACATGAAAGCCTCGCACCAAAAGGCGGCATAGCCGCTAGAACTATAATCGCTAGCATTGCGTGCACATTGGAGTTGTGCGTGTTTTTTTATATTATATATATATATGTATATATATATATATTATGAATTTGGTTACAATTTATACATTATGACACATGATTTACATTGAAAAATTATCGAGAGATGTTTCAATTTTAAAATGCTTAATTTTGATTAGAACCCTTAAAAAGGGTTAATGCGTTGGGTTCGTGTTCAACTCGAAGTTGACTCAATCTGAAATACACCAACCCAAACTGTGTCAACTTTGCGAACTTGAACCCAACCCAAACCAAACCAGACCTTCGTGACCCGAAAAATTTCACTTTTTGCTTTTGGAGTTAAGAGATATGCGTAATGCATTAGAGTTTGGGTCCGTATGACTTGAAAAACTTCAGCTATGACATTAAGTTTATTCAACAAAGCTTCGCTCTTCTGAGTTTCAATACACATTATTAATAACAGAGGCGGGTTAAACAGGTTGAGTTTGGGTTGACCTGAACCGACTCGAATATTTAAAATGGTTCATTTTTTGAATTTGAATATGACTTGAACTTTATATGGGTCAACCCAAACCTGGATTTTATTGAGTCAGGTTTGATAACTCTTATTTTGATAGTTATGAATATTTACATGACCATTATAATACGTTGTTTGTTCGTATTAACATAATTGATGATTATAATTTAACATATGCTTAATATTGAATGCTTTATGATTTCTTTTTCATTACATGACTTGTGGGTACTTAAATATCAAGAAATTTATTAAATCATTTATTTCATATTTTTATTGAAATTTATGTCACGAACTTGATGTGGGCATATATATTCAAATATTATTGTCATGGAAATTATAGTTATATTATAGCTCTTACATTTCATTATATTGTTGCCAATGTACTCAAGTTTATCAGCAATGTAATAATTTTAATAGCACCATTATTGTTTAGTCTAAGTTGTAGATGGTAAAGGCGGAAGGTTGCATGAGGTAGTGGATAGCTGCAATTAATTTGTCAATTTAGTATGAATTGATACCTTTGAAGACTTGTGCTAGAGAGATAGGGCATCCTTTGAAAAAGATGCGTTGTATTGATTTCAATGATATGCATACAAAGGCTACTGTATCATTACTCGGTATTAGTGTTTAGTGAACAAGTTATGCAGAGCAACAAAGAAAATATTATAGCGATCAAGTATGGATGTACACAGTTTCAAAAATTGCCATGATGGCAATATGTAGATTGAGCTATCATTTGCATAGAAAATATATATTTATTGTTATAATATTAGATTGTAAATTTCTTTTCTTAAAATTCTAGTCTTGAATTTGAAAATTTAGTTTTAGATAGAAATATTTCTTACTAAGTTTTACAATTGTTGACATATTATTAGATTCTAAATTTATGCCCAAGTTTAAATTCATAATTTGAATTTGAAATTTGAATGCCAATGGGATATAATTTTTGCAAATCTCATCATTATTATCTTAAGGAATACTCAAGGAGTGAATTTGAATGTAAAAAAGCATTCTCTTCATTGGTTCCTTGATTATTCTATTAATTAAGAGTTTTATTTATTGTTTTTTTAAATCCTTCCAAAGTTGATTTTAAAAAATATTTCGAGCATTTCTTATAAATGCTGTTATATTGATGATGAATTTTTAAGAGTTAAATTTTTATGCAGTTTTTTTTCCCAACCTTTTCATTCTTTCTTTTCTGTTCTTCCAAAAAATTTAGTTATGTTATTAAAATCTAAAGTTCGGATAAAGCTAAATTTTGTTCGCTTAAAAAACAACGAATTGTCATTTCAGTTAGTTTGGAAAGCATTGAAATCTAATCTTGAATTGAATACTGTAAGCAGCAACTTTAATATCAAGTGCTGGAAAATTTTGATACGTCTGATCATTTTTGTAGATGTCTAAAACTGATAGCTACTCAAATTGTTGATTGCCATAAGCCTAAAATGTAATAACCTGCTTGCTTATTTTATTGTTCAACATAAATGCTCAGTCTTTTTGAAGATGGCATAAACATGCTTTATTTTCTTAATCAATTAAATTAAACATAAAATCAAGAATTGATAGTATATTTTACATTCATTTATACATACAAAGCTTGTATCATCGAATGTAAATGATACTAGAAACAATACTGTATCGCCTCACCTTTGTCTACTAAGTGGGATAGGCTATATAAATCCTTTCTTCTTATAACGATGTGAGATAATTAATCAAAATTTTTCTTATAACTTTCTATTGATCTTTTCATTGTTCTCATCTTCTTGCTCTTATAACAAGAGCAAAAGGTATTAACTCAACTTTTTAATTTATGCCATTTAATGGTTTATGCTTAATATGTCCAAGCCATTTAAGAATTTTTTTTTTTGAGCATATTCTCATACATTTTCCCATCATGTCCTTTCGAGCATACTCACTCTCCCACCTTAGCATTCTTATATTCTCAACAACCTTTATTAATATGTTTCTACTTTATAGGCCAGCATTTCATCCAATATAGCATTATTGAGCTTATAATTGTTCTATAAAACTTTAAGTTTAGAGCTTTTCAATCCCACATCCACCATAAAAGCACTACATCTCATTCAACTTACATGGATTATATTAATCACATTGCCCTGTATTTTGCCATTCTTCTTATGATAAAACCATGATATTTAAACCTCGCACTATTGTGATAACATGATTTTCAACTGTTGCATCTCTGATATTATTATTTCTGTTAATGTAGATGATACAAACTCTTAGAGCTGATCTGATAGAAACACCAAGTTCATTTGACAAACAAACTATGCCCCAACACAAGTAACTGCTCAATCGTACATGACTATATGCAACAAATAAACATTTTCTTTTCAATACTCTTCATAGGTTTTCTGTTGCTATATCGTAAGCAAGCCCTTGTTTTAGTTTTTAAATTGATGCAGATCAAATGATCTTTTTTTCTCTATTTAAATTCTCAGTCAAAATTTGATGTTCTCATTTATTTTATTATATTTTTTTTCTGCAGGCTTTTCTCTCTGCTATTGCTATTTTTATCGGAGCAACAAGGGGTGCTGATGTGTGGTGATTCCTTTCCAATAGATGGCATGTTTGAATTTATGTATGTATCACCTTGTAACTATACAAAGCCATTTTATTTATTTGTTTGTTGAATAATATAAATCAGCACATTATGCAATCCTATGTGACAAAAATGCCTTTTCCTTTCCCTGTTTTTGTTTTTTTGGAAAGGTTACCAGTCGAAGCTCAATTAATTCAAAAAATAGGTAATAACAAAACTATAAGATATGAGTGATCCGGCTTTAAACCGGATAAGACTACGAATGTTACAACTTAATAGAGATACAAATATCAACATATGATCAGCTAAGAGAAAAAAAAAAACAAACATAAAAGGATTCTAAATCATCAGTGGTTAAAGAAGCGGATTCCCCATCAATGGGCATCTCAGCGGAAATTTCAAACCAGATCAGCACAGCACAATGCAACCGACTCCTGCCTCTCAGAAGTTCATCAGCACAGCACAGCAGGTTCTGATTCTTAAGTAATATATATATATATATATATATATATATATATATTGCCAATTTCATAAACACAGCAGCAAACCACATGATGCTTCCATAATTATTTGATGCCATAATTTTGGGCTTCCACTGTCTCTGCTATTATTACTAGATCTTTATCATTTGCAGTCATGCACAATATTCTCACCTTTTTGCCTCTTGTCACAACTATGACTCCCTTTGATTACTTTCCAGCCATTGATAAATGTTGTAGTATAGCCACAACTATTGATCTGACTCATAGAGAAAAAAATTCTTTTGAGGTCTGGAACGTATCTCATCTCTTGCAAACTCAAGTGAATTCCATTTTAAGTTATAATATGAAATTATCCTTTTCCACTATATCAAGCAGTTCATCATCAGCTATTATTTTTCATAATTCTATGCAACATAATTGTGTGATTATTCTTTGCAAGATGCAGAGTGAAAAGGCGCTCCCGAGTCCAAAATCCAAGACTAGCACTTGCAATACAATACACTAGGACATTGACAGACTATTGATTGGACAAGCTGGATCATCTTTCTGGTGATTCGTGTTCTTCTTTGGTGCATTGCACTGATATTTAAATTGTCACATTTGATTGCAATTCTAATATACCTTCTCTATTTGATAGATTGTTTGACTTTTTCCTCTTGATTTGAATATGTAAATATCTCTCCATTGCCTTTTCGAATTGGACTTTCCTCTGCCCTGAACATTCAAGGCAGAACTAGATGATTCTCCTAATTCTCTTCTGCAAATATCATCTTTTATAATCATAATAATCCAACTTTAAGTTAGCGCTCCCCGATGAGCTGCTCATCGCAGTCAATGCCGCCAACTAGTTCTCCCATAGGGAAAAATAGAATTAGCACATTGACCTCATTTTCAATTGTAATATTTACGAATTATAATTGATTGATGATCGCATTGAACTCATTTATGTGATCGGTCATAAATGTTCATTCTCCTGTTTTTAAATTAAATAAGAGGCATATAAGATGAATTTTTATTGATGCTGATGGTTTCTCATACATATTTGATAATGTTTTCATCAAACCTGTAGCGAGACAATTCCAAGTGCTTAGCTATTTAGAATATCTCAATCTGCTTGATCCAATATCTTAGCTTTATCTTGAACAAAGATAGATATTAATTCTTTTGATAAAGGTAATCCTTTATTTGCATCCTCTATGATCCCAAGTCCTTTCCATCGAACTCGTCGATCTTCACCTTTCTCCATTCCGCTTCAAGGACCTCAGAGACACCCTTCTGCACTTCCCCGACATTCCCCTGATCTCGGCACACGATTTGTAGGACCCATGCTCGACAAGGAAAACGAAGTTGACTCTGCATTTTTCTTCGCCTTTACTCAGATTCGGGATGCCCATGGCATTATCACAAGCACATTTGCCTCAGGAGCCCTGTCCTCGCCAGGCAACTCCACCCACCCTCTTTTATGGCTTATTTTTTTCAAATTCTTAAGAGCCGTTGATTTAAATTTTTGGAGTTCGAGAATTCAAATATCACCGGTCATATATTCAATGTATATTTGTTGAGATCGTGTCGTCGAGAGGCACAGTTGTAGTCACCAAAGAACACAATCACAAACTGAAAATTTCACAAGCACAACATCGAGTACAAGATTTACATAGTTCGCTTAGACTCAGCTATGTAGATGATAGAGGGGAGAAGTTTAAATGGATGCATCTCAAAACACAAAATGATGACAGCCTCAAGATATCATAGTTTCATAATTGATCCAAGGTTGAGATTAATTGCATAAAAATGCGAGGTTCTATCATATTTAATATTAAATTTGATTATTTATAAAAGATAATATGCTTACACCATCATATACATAATAATGTTCATATTCTTATTTTTATTTTTTATATATATTAGTTCAAATAAAAAATAAATTTTATTAATCATATATTTACATATAAAATTATTATATCATCTTTATTTTAATATATATATATATATATATATATATATATATATATATATAATGTTATAAGTATAGCAAAATTATTATTTATAAAACAATGACCTAAATATATATATAGATATATTGGTTATATGATTCTAATAAAATAAAAGTTTTATTTTTTGAATATTTTACGTAAGCGTAAGCATAATCTCAATTTTAATACGGTTTAGTTTTCTATAGAGAGAGAAAATCTTGGAACATTCATTAAAATTATGCTGTGTCGTGTGGAGTGCGCCAACCTAAAAAACAGAGGTTTTTCAAGCTCTTGAAGAAATTCGCAACGTCATATGATTTAACATGTAATTTAATTATGAGAAGTGTTATTTAGATTTGGTTGACATTAAAATTGGATGATACATTAGCGTTTCTCTTCGATTATGCTCGTTAGTCTTTGTCAGCCAACTCAGGAATCACACTGTCTTGGCTTTGTAGCTATTCCCAATGATGCTTCGATTATAGCCGACCTCTGAAATTTTATTGAGGATCTTCACATTCACTTCTCCACCTTTAGAGAACTGAGCTCCATCCATCTGACTCGCTGTCTTTAGCATGAGACCACCTTTTTAGCTATATATATAGATTTGAAAACAACAATGATTGCACATCCTCTTCCCCTTGAATCAATAAGCCATGGAGGGAACAGTGGTGCTCTACCCGCCGGCTTACATAGGCCACCTCGCCCCCATGATAGAGCTCGGGAAGATCCTCCTCGCGCGCAACTTCGACGTCCACTTCGTCACCGCGCATTCCTCCGACGAAATCGGCACCGCCGCCACATCGTCCCTCATCTCGTCCTCCTCCTCGTCCTTCTCCTTCCATAGCCTCCCTCCTGTGGGCCCCCTCTCCTCAAACTCTTCCCCGCACCACGAGGTCCGCGAGATCGAGCTCCGCCGCCAATCCAACCCTCTCCTCCGCTCTTTTCTCGCTTCCCGTTCCTCCCCCGTTCGAGCCCTCGTCGTCGATTTCTTCTGTGCTGTGGCAATGGATGTGGCCGACGAGCTCTCCATACCATCCTACATATTCTTTACGAGCGGGGCTACCTGTCTTGCCGCGCTTCTGCACCTTCCCTTTCTCCATTCCGAGGTCGAGGCGAGCTTCAAGGACCTCGGAGACGCTCTTCTGCACATTCCCGGCGTTCCCCCGATCCCGGCACGCGATATGCCGCTCCCGCTGCTCGACAGGGAAGACGAAGCTTACCACGCATTTCTCTTATGTTTTACTCGGATTCGAGATGCTCGCGGCATTATCGCAAACACATTTGCCTCCTTGGAGCCCCGCCCTCTCCAGGCAACTCCGCCCCCCCCCCCCACCCTCTTTTATCCACTAATCACATATTCATTATCATTAATTTTGTTGATTAGAAATATAAGTTAATACTAATATAGTTCTTTTTTAAATGTTCAAAACATAATATTTTGAAAAATATTAAATAGCTCCTAAATATTTTTTAAATAAGTATAAATAATAATTAGGATTTAAATTTTAAAAAATATATTTTTTATGAGCCCATAAATAAAATTAAATTTATTAATATTTTTTATTCTACTTAAATACCTGAATTTTAATCATTGAGTGTGCTATATAGCAATACTCTTATAGGTAAATTATAAAATAAAAATATTATATAACTTCTAAATATTTTCTAAAAAGTAGAGTTATATAACAATACTCTATAAAATCTCTAAATTATTTTCTTTTTAAATTTTTATTTACCTTTACAAAATAATGTTTTTTTTTTAATTTATTAAAAATACATATTTTAAATTCAAATCCTAAATATTATTATAAGATGTTTAGGAGATAAATAATGTTTTGTTTAAATTAAATATTAAAAAAAAAAAGAGTTTTGCAGGCTGTGGCAGATGGACGGGTGACCCCGGGGAAGAAGGTGCCGGCAGTGTATTGCGTGGGCCCGCTGAATAGAATCAAAAGCCAATCAAGCGACGGCACGTGCCTCAACTGGCTGGACTCACAGCCCCCGCGAAGCGTCGTCTTCCTCTGCTTCGGAAGCCTCGGCGCCTTCTCTGAACCACAGCTCCGAGAGATCGCCATCGGGCTCGAAAGAAGCGGTCAAAGATTCCTCTGGGCTGTGCGGAGCCCGCCGACATTAGTGCCGGAACTGACACCTGGCGGTGGTCGCAGCGCGCCGCCGGAGACGGATCTGCAAGCGCTGCTGCCGGAAGGGTTCGCGGATCGAACGGCCGAAAGAGGGCTGGTGGTAAAGTCATGGGCGCCGCAGGCGGAGGTGCTGCGCCACGTGGCGATCGGAGGATTCGTGACGCACGGTGGGTGGAATTCGGTGCTGGAAGCAGTGGGAAGCGGCGTGCCGATGGTGGTGTGGCCGCTTTATGCGGAGCAGAGGTTGAATAAGATTGTGGTGGTGGAGATGGGACTGGCGGCGGAGATGAGGGGGTACGAGAAAGGAGCGGTGGAAGCAGGTGAGGTGGAGGAGAGAGTCAGGGGGTTGCTCGAGGCGCAATGGGGGAAGGATCTGACGGCCAGGATCAAACTCTCCAAGCTAGCTTCCGAAGAGGCTGTGGCTAAACAGGGGTCGTCTGTTGTCGCCATTGATGAACTCGTTGCCAATATTAAGCTTCAAGAACTGTAATGCGACCTCTGTAAGCCACCCCATAAGATGGGTTTAATTGATTGGGTTACTGATGCATTTCTCAATTTTATTAGAAAGATAATTCAAGGAATACAATTTTTCTTTATTTTCTATTGTTTTTGATGTTAAGCGGATGGCGGGCCCACAGAAATAAATAAATACTTATTTAATTTAAACTAAATAAATTTAATAATTAAAATTAGACTATTTATTAAATAGGCTTCTAAAAATATCAAAAATTCAATCTCAGTTAATTTGTAGACAAGAAACTTAAAAAGAAATCAGAGTTTTAATCAGAGATTAATTTAATTATCTAAATTTTAAGTATTAAAATATATTAAAATATTCAAAAAATTTTCAAAATTTTATCTTGAAGTCAAAATAATTATTTTATTTGTCTTAATTAAATAATTAGACATTATTTAATGATCCAATTAATCTCCAAATGGGATCAAAACATCATGCTTTGTTCCTAATGATGATTTAAGATTAATGAACATCGTTTATGACTGATTAGGTTAGGTTTAGCCTAAGTGATAATCTCGAGTTATTATAATTTATTTTGATTAATAAATAGTAAATAGTCTTAAATCATTATTTGTAAATATTATTTTGAGGCACTCTTCTTTACATTATTCAGTGATTTCATTTATTATTAGCCCAATTTAGCCATATCAATTTATTTCTCAAATTAGATAGGAAAAAACAAATAGACTAAGTTCAAAATATTTTATAAAATTAAAAAAATTGAGAATCAAAAAATTAAGTATCAAATAAATCAAAATTAGAGAATGTATTAAGCATAGAGAACATAGAAAATATAGAGAATGCATTTTTGGGTTTTCATAAGTTATGAGTTTGTTCTTAATGTTAAAAATGTGAGTTGAAGTTCCTATCATTTTTATAGTCTACTTATTTTATTTCAAAATTATTAAGATTTTTTATTTTCTTATGATTTTCAGATATGCAAGCAGCCCAACCAACAAAGGCAGAACAACCAGCAACGAAAACCGTTGTAGAGGCAACAACAACAATGGAAATAGTAGTAGCACAATTAGTAGCAAAAGGAAGCAATAAATAGCAACTCAAATCTAGAAAAATAAAAATTAAAATATGTACAAACTATAAATAAATCCTAAATAGAGATAATAGCATATATAAACAACTCATAAAACCGCACAAAAAATAATCACAGAAAGCAGAGAAGTCGAAAAGAAGACAGGTCTCAGGACTGAGGAGGCAGAAGTTGAGAAGATTAAATGTCTGGAAGACGAGAACTCATAAAACCCGCAAGAGAAAAGTCAAGGAGGTCATAACTCACAAAACCTACAAGAGAGAAGTCGAGAAGATCAGAACTCACAAAACTTGCAAGAGAGAAGTTCAGAAGTAGAAAAGAAATAAGAATTTAGGGCTCGGGCGCTAGGCAGAAGTATTAGCTTTGACTTTGAAAATCGTGATTCGAAACCATATGTTGCTATAAAATCGAACCAACAAAATAAATTGAATCTTCGAAGTTTCGAACCCAACTCGTACTAAGGAAATGGAGAAGGTGCAGCCGGGGCCGAGTTAAGACTAGCTGAACTTATACTCTATTGGTTTAATTAAGAAAATATTTTATTTTAATATATATAAATTATGCATTACCAGTGAGTCAAATTCAATTCGAATTAATTTAAACCTAATTTGTACTCGAAATGAATTCAAATAAATCCCTTGAACTCTGGATTGAACTTTGTCAATTTCTACGGATTTTGAAGTTCGTATAAAATTGCCAGGACTTTAACGATAGATGCCTATGCTCAAGAGTTCGCCGGAATTCTGCTGAGATGCGAACGAAATCCGATAATCCGGCAGCAGCGGTGCTAGCGGCCACTGCGGCTCCTCCCTCTTCCGATTTGAACTCATTTGATCCAATTTTTCTTCTTCTTCGCATCCTCCCATTCAGCTTCCTCCGCCCTCCCCGTACCCGCCTCCGCCTCCCTTCCTCCGTGGCTCTCCCTTCTTCCATGACCGTCTTCTCCCTTCTCATTTTTACTTACTTTGCTGTAGTCTCAGGCCTTGTATACGATGTTATTGTCGAGCCTCCCGGCATCGGCAGCACTCAGGATCCTGTTACCGGCACCGTGCGCCCCATCGTCTTCCTGCCTGGACGCGTCAATGGGCAGTACATCATCGAGGGACTCTCTTCCGGCTTCATGTTTCTTCTCGGCGGGTTCGGCCTTATCTTCTTAGATCTGGCTGTTGATCGCCATCGCGCTCGCAGTGTTCGTCTTTCCTTCGCGTTGTTTGGGATTTCCGCGGTAGTGATCGCGTATCTCATGACCATGCTTTTCATCCGCATCAAGATCCCGGGGTATCTATGGTGAGGGCCTAAACCTTTTCTTTTTCCTGTTTTGCCTTTCTAGATATGTAATTGGAAACTTTTCTATATTTATGCTTTGCAATCGATGCGAAACTGATGCATAATAAGCACTTTGATGGTTTTATCTGCATCGAAGTCGGCATATGATACACTCTTTATGAGTTATTTTGGCTGATTCAATGTGTTTTGTGCTTTCCCTTAAGATTTTCTTGCATATGTTATTTGAATATGCTGGTAGATGTTGATGATTGATTATGTTTTGTATTGATCCGGTGAATTTCATTTGGCAGTGCTGCTTGCAAAACTCATAGTTTGAGAATTCCTTAATCAGTCTAAACTAATTAGTCAGTCTCTTTGATATAACTTTTTAATCCAAGCCTTGCATTATGTATTCGCAGCTTTTTGTGTTTTATAAGCATGAATTTAGTTTGAGAATGTTTAGGTTCAGCATTAGGCAAGTGGTGAGTGAGTAATAGAGTAATTTAAGCAAAGCGCACATGAACTCTGAAGAATACAAATGATTTATAGTGGTTCTATTTTGTGGCTTATGTTTTATGTCAATTGTAGTAATCAATCTCACTTTGTGAGCATCCATAACACAATTTGATAGAGTATTAGACTGTGTGTGTATGTATTAAAGTGTGTAAATGCTATGCGTCTCTTTTTCATAATAGTGAAGTGCTATAGAGTTTGAAAATTCTAACTTAAGATGAGAGCTGATGTGGCTACATATGATTAGTAGTTGAAAGGCTGACTCACTTTAACTGAAGTGATGTGTTTGTTATTTGAATTATAACATGGCCAGACACTTGCTCATGGTTTGTAGGTCAGGTATCTTGATCAAATCAGGCAAAATGATCAAGCTATTGGTCGACGAGTTTGTTTCGTCAAAGAGGTTGGCCAAGTATGCCATTTGAAAGCCTGGTCTTCTTAATCTGGTTCCGAATTGTGCAACTTGGAACTTGAAATGTGGGACAATGGACTATTTAGATTGGTGTGCAAAAAACTGAGTGTATCAATATAAATGCATATGGTGGATGTTCTCTAAATAAAATATGAACAATTTTACTCTAGTGTTTGTGTAATGTATGTGACTTGTAGCTGTTCTTCATACATTTGTCTATCGTGGTATCAAAGCTGATCATAAGTCTCACCAAATTCTAAACGGGCCTTCGTTCCATGGATGCTGAGCTCTCCTATCAACCATTATTTTCTCTAATCATTCATCTCCATCTATTTGATGGCTATATTTACACCTTTAGCTGAGCACTATTTCACCAAATATGCTTGTTGTCAACCCACACTACCATCCGTTGCTTATAAATGTCTCAATTTACACCCCCCCTTCACATCTTTTCTCCACCTGCCGCCTCTTTTTCTCATCAAAAGCCTCTTCCAATTACCATCATTCAATGTTCTTACTTATAGCTTGGTAAAATTAATTGCTGCTTGTTCTCCCTGCATGCGCTCATGGGCTTATTGGCTATGTTGATGACACTCTTGCTCCAACCCATAATTATTGTGCTTTTATCTACCATACTGTGCTCATCTTACCTAGATCAAGCAAGATAAGATTGATGCTCAACTGGATAATTCTAGATTAGCTGGACTGTGTGTGTGGGTGTTTGTGTCTAAAACAAGCAAAAAAGGCACAAAATTCATATCGTGATTACACTCCCGCTTGTGCTGTACAAGAAACACATTACGAAAATCGTGTAAAAAAATAGGTGGTTCGCATGTCACTCGGCTCCGTGTCTTCTTCCGCAACCTCTGTCAGCTACATCGGATCTTCGACAGTGCGACCAAGCAGTTGCCCTCGATGATGATTCGTCAAGCCTTTTCATCTTCTGAGTGGCTCTCTTTGGAGTAGTAGAACTATTTGCATCTTAGCCTCCATGGGAAACTGCACTTGAACTCAGGGCTCACAGGCAGCCACCAACCTTCCGCCGATGACAAAAACCCATAAGCATCCTGCTCCGCGTTGCAAAAGGATCCATCAATGTTGTATTTGAGCCAACGGGGCGGATAGGGGCACCAGTGCTGTAGTATAACTCCATACTTTGTAGAAAGATAATCCCTCTATTTCTATTTTATTCTATTGTGCCAAGTCTATTGTACATGATCTTGATTCTACCAGCTCTTCTATTTCAGAATAATCAAGTACAATCCTTGGACTCAAATATTATCCCTACCGATGATCATCATAACATGAATCGAATCATGTATTTTGATGACTTTGTTGCTCCCTCTAAACTATAAAATGCTATATTCTTAACCTCGTAAATTTACTTGCCAACATTTGGCTAATACAACTACAACACTTGACCATTCACATTCTCCAACACTTGAAAACCAAATAATAACCCCAGCCATATGTTCTTATCATTTGATCAGCAATCATGAAATCCCTATCTTTCGAGGTTGTTTTTGCGCTCATGGCCAGTTTCATGGTCAAGATTGTGGATGTTTTAGCATCACATGCCAAACTTTACATTTATGGGATCCCTTGTTCGTTTTCATTTTTTGCTGCAAGGGCCATTCAGTCCATTCAGTCCACCTTCGGCAAATAAACTGCAGTGCTACCACATACTATCCGTAATATCCCAACTTTGAATCTACGCATCATGTTACAGTTGATCCCCAAAATTTGTTTGGTCAAATGATCATAACAATGGTTTCGATTTTATCCAAATGTGTAGACATTTGATTTTCAATTTTGACTTGTCCAAATCTTACATGTCAGCTAAACAAAATTATACTAACATTTTATATTAAGTTTAGAAAACCACCCTCCACCCTCTCACGTAGCGCCACCAGCCCAATAGTATTGCATGGTCGACTTAATGGTCATATCACTACCCTCGCCAGTTTGTTTTTTGGCATCTCTACGTTCAGTAATTGCCACATCTTTGTTCATCCTGATAACAAGCTTAGTCATTGCCTTCACTTTCCAGCCGTTTTTTTCTTCTTCCATGCAACCGTTAGTCACTTGTGACATCTAGAACTAATCATCATTTTTTGCCTAGTGTTTATTTATGTTTTCTCATTTTCTGTATTTTTTATTTTGTAAATCTGAGTTTGTTCAGTTATTACTATCATATAAACAAACGACTCGATCCTATTTTTTCTATTTAGGAAAAGGTGGTAATTATAACAGTTACTTCAATAGTGAATTGGGCTGTACTATACTTACAAAGCCTCTTTAGTTCACACAATCTAAACAAGAATTTATTTAATCAATAGTCTGTCCTCCAAGCTCTTGCAACAAAACTCCCTAGTCTTTATATATCATCGATCAGCAAACTTCTCATTTCTCTGAATATTTGGGTGCTTGCCCAAAACATTTGGTTGATGGTAGTATTTGAACAAATTCATGACTTCGCACCTCACAACTTTCCAGTTCCAAATCATTCTAAACCATGCCTATTTTTGGGGTATAACAGGAATCATCATGATCATGTTTGCTATGCCCCTTAACTAAACATGAATACATAGCTCGACATATTGTCTATAATGAGTTAACTTTTCTATTCACACTTTTGTTTCCCTCACTTCTGCCAACTAACTTCCTTTTACTCACCAATATCTACTATAGTACAAATTGCATCGTCTTCTTCCACTATGTTCACCTACAAACAAATGTTCTGCAGTCACCGTCTCAATTCCTACAAGTTTCCTTAAACTCAGATTTGACACCTTTCTTAGCAACCATCACTTTCTACAAATATTCATCCCATCTACTTGTTCTCTCATCGGATCTTTCAAACCCAAAATGTGCACCGCCAACTTTGTCCAACTGCTAATACACAAGCTCTCAAAATTGAACTTTGGGGAATTACAATGAAATTATGCCATGGCTATGAAGGTTTACATTTAATCATTGTCCTTTCTCACTAACACTCTCATAACAAGCTATAAATGGAACCTCTGATTAAAATACAACTCCAATGGCTCGAAATCTCATCACAATGCTCAACTTATTGTTCCCAGTTTCAACTTATAATAACATCATATTGACTATCATGAAGCTCTTGATTCAACTATCAATTTTACCACAATTCTTCTCAGTACACCTAGAATTGGTTTGCCTAGTTACTTGATCTTCAAAAACTATCTTCATTACTCTAAGGCTTTGTAAATCCATGTTATCTGCACTGCATCTATTGTCTTAATCTATCCATTTATAGATTTAAATAATTCCCTTGAGTGGTTCCGCAAACTTTCTACTTTTTGACTTACCATTAGTTTCGCAGGTAATATAAGCTAGACGCTTCTATGTTTCATTGAACAAGGATGGCCACCAACAATCTTATCACCATCAGTGCATTTGCATTTGCTCTATTGTGGCCTCGTTTCTGCTTAAGGACTTGGATTATATTCTTAGCTTTCTTGGCATCACATCAGCCACAGAATTATTGGAGTATACATTTGCCAGCTCTATTTTTAAACTTCCGCCCGTCGAGTAGAGGCAAAAAATTCTCGAAATTTTTGGCCATCCCCACAGGCTACACAAATTATGCATTCATTGGGTGTTAAGATGTGCTCAAAGTGCCTGTTGAACTGAACTGGATAACTAAGAGGCTAATAAAGTTCCCTCTCATTTGAAGATAGGCAGAAGCTGGGACATGCTGAGTTCCAAAGCTGTGAGTAAGCTCAGGCCAAGGTATTCTGACGAGTAAGCCACAGGACTATGGTGGACCCTTTTACAATGAATCAAGCCAAAGTCATATGACTCTCTACTTTTCTCAGAGCCCACTTGTATAGTATCTTCAATAAACGGTTGAAGATGCTGCCGAGGATGGGCCAATTGCTGCCAGACATCTGCCGTTCTAAGAGTCATTGGGTCGAGGAAAGGCGAAGCGGTTACAGCTGGTGAGGCAATGCCCTTCGCTGCATATAGACAAATGCTTAGCTAGATCAGGATTTAGAGTTTAGTGGTTTATGTATGCGTTCATTTTGAAGCTCACAGTGCTTTATCTTCAGTGTTGGCTCTAATCTCTTATTTGTATGAAAAATAAACAGGATTGTCATGCATGAAAATTGACATTTAATATATGATAAGGTTTATGATCTTAGGACTCTGCATTATCCAAATAATTTTCTGATACATATATTTTTAGATGGTCTTGCATTGGTTTATGTAAATGACACACTCTCACTCTCCTATAGTTTTGAACACTTGGATAAGGCACTAAGGGTAGTGTTGTTCGAAAACAGCTTGTGTTTCTCTCGTGAGAGGCTTGTGCTTGACTCGATCCATAAGAAAACCCTAAATCGAGCTAAGCACAAATAGTTGCACATTCAATAGTATTCAATTATTCTAAATATGTAAAATGATTATTATTTTAAAAGATAATTAGATTGAATAGTACTTAAACCCTTATTTTATACACATCATATTTTATATTTTATATAACACAACCATTTTAAAAATAAATATAAATTTTCCAATAAACTCAACCTACCCTTCTATAAGGTCATCCATCAAATGCAACCTGACCATTGGGTCGGTGACCCAAATAGACCTAGCCCTAATCACTTCAGGCTATGACTAATTCTTATACATCATTTCAATACAAAATTTAAAAATAATATTTGTATTATTTTAATATAAATAAATAAATATTAGTGAAATGATTGTCGAATGCCTCCATAATAAAGTCAAGAAATTAATAGATTTTTTTTTTTTTGCACTATATATATAGTAAAGATTTATATAAAATTTAATCCATGATAATATTTTTTTTTGTTTAAGATTAGAATAATGTTTTTCGTATATTTTTAATAAATAAGTAAATTTTTGTCAAACTATTTGCTTATTTTTTAGATATTTTGCCTCTTAAAAACAAAAATTGCAACGATACTTCAAATTTATTTTAAAGAAAATATAGGGTTTATTGAATAAATCTCTATTTATATTTTGCACTATTTCTTATTTTTAATGTTTTTAGTGAAAAATTAGAGAGCACTTAGGAGGTGTTGATTGAAGTAAAAAGAGGGTAAAATAAAAAAATTTTGGGTAAAATGAGATTAACTGTGTTTAGTTTAAAGTAAAATGGATTAAAAATTTTTACACTGTAATTTAATTTTGCATTCATATATATAGAAACAGTGTAATCGAGTTATGATCAAATCTGGTGTAACTCGAGATCATGCGAAAGAAGCGGAGCAACCGAGCATCATCTTCTTCGGCTTCTATTCAATCGAACTCCGCTTTATCCATAGCTCATTCGAACATCCCAGCAAAGTTCGATCAACGAATTGAACAATTCATTCATTTTTGATCAAATGAAACTTATATATAAGAAAAAAAAATTTAAGTGGGTAACATCACCTTCTAATTACACTGTAATAAGATTATTGTGCTCTTTGATTTCTCAAATTTTCTAATTCCGAACGCCCCCTTAATTGAAATTTTATAACCTATTACGAAAAATTAAATTTTAAAAGTTTGAGTTTTAAAACACATTTCAATTTATATCTTATAAAATATTATATGATCATTGTATATATTTCTGTCATTGCTGCATAGCCACGATATAAAATATTTATCCACATATATTAATTTCATTAATAATTTCATGCGGCATTACATTATTTGTTGCGGCTTAGTGTACATATTTTTTGAGCGTATATAAGTACTTTCTAAATCCTATTTAGGGTTAGAATAGCTAAAATAAGTCTCTAGTTTGTTTGAAGTGTGTGGTAACTGTTTCAAAAAAGCTCGTTAAGGATTTGTAAACCATAAAAACATTGTAATCTCATATTTCACTGTTTTCCTATCTGTTGATGCATGTCTTAGCATCGAACCATATTGTGACGACCGAATATTGAGGTCACTTAACTCAACATTGATACGTCACCACAATACCTAATACTAGATTAGAAGAAAACTAATCCAAATCATTAGATATTGTGTTTGGCTAAGGATTTAAAAGAGGGTCTTAAGTTAAGATGAAAGGAAAATTACATGAATTTAAAAATGAGAATGAAATATAATTAAGCATGTGATATATGTAAGAAAACATGAGAATGTAATTTAAATCAATTAAAATGAATACTTGCAATTTTAGATACGAAATTTTAGATATTTAATGAGTATTTGACATGCGAGATATAAGTCTACATTTTTCAGTAAAATTTCTAAGTCCTAAAATTCTTAAAAATTTTAGCAGAGTTTCTTAAGAAAACACCTGCAAAGTAGATATACAAAACTCTCATTCCAATGGAAGTTATAATTTGAAAGAAAGATAACCTTAACTAACATTTATCAATCCATTACATAAGATTGTTTAGTTCTAAGTCTAGTATAGAGTTCAATTCATTACATAGGATTGCTCATTTCCAATTCTAAAATAGAATTCAATCCATTACATAGGATTACTCATTTAAAATTCTAAAATAGAGTTCAATCCATTACATAGGATTGTTCATTTACAATTTTAAAATAGAGTTCAATCAATTACATAGAATTGCTCATTTACAATTCTAAAAATTTAAAGGAAGAAAATCACATATGTAATAATTGTCTACCATAAGGTTTGCTTCATCACAACATTTAATACACATGTTGTAACAATCCAAATTGTAACCATTGTCAATTATGACTAATCTTAGTCTTAATCTTAATCCTAAATACTAATTAAGTCATTATGAGTCAACCACCAAGACCCAATCCAAACCAGAGGTCAAATGGATTGACTCCTGATTTTGGGAATTTCATGAACCCCGGAAATTGACCTATTTATTTTGACCTTTGATCGAAAAACAGACATTGTCATTGCGTTCATTGACCCCAAATTAGATAGGGGTGATGTTTTAGTATCAATCGGAAGCCGTCGAAATTTTGGCGAATATTTAATAATATTTAAATACCCCGAAAATTAGAAAATTAAAATACTCGTCGGAATCAAAATCCGACTTCGTTGCTGCGTTCCTCACCCCTCAATTAGCTAGGGGTGAATATTCGGTGATTTTTTTAAATCATTTAATCAATTAATAAAAGAAAAAAGTTAGCAAATGTAATTATTAAATTAATTAATTAAATTTTAATCTTCTTTATTACCTCCATTAATCCATATCTCCTCATTTTCTCCACCAACTCCAGCCCTAAATCCCAATCGCTCGACCCCTCCTCCCATTCGCACGCAAGAACTCTCGAGTGCCGACACCCCCTCTCTCGAACAGCCTCGCCTCTTCCACCTCTCCATCTCCACGTCCAAGTCCCTCAGCCGAGAGGCTTTTGCCGATCCTTCTCTAAGCACCCGCCGCCTCCTTCCTCTTGGCACCGGTTCGCCCTAACTCCACCGTCGAGCAAGGTACCCCCCCCCCCCCCCCCCAATCCAGCCGAGAGCAGCCATCTCCTTTCCTTTCGGCTTGGCCGAGAGCTCCTTCTAGCGCCATCAAGCCAACTCTCTCGATCGAAGCGGGCGGCCCTCCTTCTTCTCATCCCGGCCGAACCTCCCTCCAAGCGTCTTCTTCCACGAACGTCGCCGGCGAGGTACTCACCTCACCCCTTATTGCTGTACTCCAACTGATTCATACTCTCCATCACAATATCTTTTTTTTTTTTTTTTTTGTAAAGTTTTGTTCTTAATTTCAGCATATTTTAATCAAATTTTTTTCAATAATTTCTGTAACGTAAGTAATTTCTGCTTTCAAATATTAACATATATTGAGTCGAGCAGATTTATTAAGGTTCGATTGAATCTTAATATCTCTCGAAATTGAAATAGATTCACTTGTAAAGCATTTCTTCATTTTTTTTATGCCATGTGTAAACTCAAACTTCACAGAAATGTAACTCCTGCCTTTCGAGATTTACTTAATTACATCTGCTCTTACTATTTTTTTTTTTCTCCTTTACTTTTCTTTCGTCGTGTGTATGTGAGAGATAAGAAAGAAGATCAATTTCTGACCCCATCCATTTGTTTATTAAAAGTAACGTGAGTGTTTGTTTAACTTAAAAATAAAAGTGTATGGTAGATGTTATTGAAAATATATTATATCAAATTAATAAATAATAATTAAATGTATAACTAATTGATATAAGTCACAATTTACTATACTTAAATGAATTAATATAATTTATTAATTAATTCAGATTCTTATCAATTGATTAATTTTAATTCTAGTAATCCAAATGGTATAAAATTTTATATATAAAAAAAGAAGGGTTGAATGATAGTTGTGGTACAGCTAACATTTAGATAAACTATACTTTGTGTGCTTAATAAAATAAATAAAATAGTTCATTTATTCTAATATATATATATATATACCGCAAGCAGGAAATAATATGCATGTACGAATAGTTATATTTTTTATCATAGATAACTACTCGAACAAATATAATTATAGTAGATAGTTTAATGGCAGTAGGTTAGTTAAACTAAATAAGATTACTTAAATAATTTGATTAAATTATCATTTGGATTTAATGAATAATAATTTAGCAGATAAACAACAGATCTATATATGGTATTATGATCGAGTTAATTCAACTATTTAGTTACTCTTAAATATTAACTAATATAGACTAATTAACTGTATTAATGTGGCGTTCACCTCATAATCCACAAGATTAAGCTAAGGGGCGGTGTGTCACTCTAGTTAACCATTCATTTATCATTAGATTAGAATGTAATCCATAATCCACATAATAAGAGAAGGAGTAAGCATAGGGTCAAACATTCAGTCACTTAATAAGAATTCATACAGAGTGCGAAAGCGATTTACAATAAGAAATATTCAAGCATCACAATATAAATATAATGAAATACATCTCAGAATATAAGCATAGAATCCGATTACATAGTCACGAGTACTTGTATTATTACATCAATTTAAGTTTAAATAATGAAGGTAAAATGCGCTCATTCTCACTTATAAAGGAAAACTAAACCGCTGCTTCTTCCACATGCTCCTCCTCTGGATATGGCTCCACACTAAGCTCCTGATCATTCAACTGAAGAAGATTTGCCATTGTCGGTTTCACAATGTAGGGCCCCAGCCAAAAAAAAGAAAAATTTTGTGTTAGACAATTATCTAAGTATATTTTAAGCTGATAAGTTTTATATGTGTTTTGTAATATCACCATTTACATTCTCTAAGTAACAACTATATAAAGGAGCAACAAGTAATACAATAAGGAAAAAAAAAAATCTATAAATAATTATTTATAACTTAAGCAAAAAAAGAGGCTAAGACATGCCTCAAATGCAAGCTAAATAGGGTAAGACATATGAATATAAATAACTAAATAAGTACTGGAAGAGAAATACTACATCCTAAACATGTTGGTGATCAAAAGATACATGCAAATTAAGATAACATAACTCAACAGTGATACATATAAATAACAGCAAAATTCTAATATCCTGAAATATATAAGCAGTACAAAAAAATAGCTGATTCAATGAAAATATTGAAAAGTAAACAACATATCAAAACTAAACATATATGTAAATATCTGTGTACTAACTGCCACACAGAAAAGAGCTAATCTAGCTCACTGAATATAAAAAGAATCCTAATGTCATCAAGGAGACTAGGCGCAAAACTATATAACCCTAATGTCATCAAGGAGACTAGGCAAGATATATAGGGTTTTCTCCTAGTGTCATCAAGGAGACTAGGCAAAGAAAACACAACAGATCTTCTCTTAGTGTCAACAAAGAGACTAAACAAATAAAATATAAATAAGGTCGTCTCCTAGTGTCAATAAGGAGACTATGCAAAGAAAATATAAACAAGGTCTTCTCCTAGTGTCAACAATGAGACTAGGCAAAGAAGATATAACTGAGAGGCATCTCTAACATATACAATTACTATCTTTAATCAATCTCTTTAATATTTTCACAAATAATCTAAGGAGTCTCCATATTTTCCTAACATTTTATTTATGTATCAAATGTCTTATATGATATGCTCAAGGAAATATGGTACAAAAATCAAGGAATGCGCAGCAATAATCATCAGAGTAAGCAAGGGACTCTACTTAACCATTCTAATTATTCCAAGTTACACAAGTTCAGGATCACCATTTTCTTACTATCAAGTGTAACTTAGAAACTCGTCTTTATAAGTTAAAAAGGAGTAGAACTTATAAGGTTCTAATCTAATTCAATCAAATAGACAACTATGAGTTGAATCAATAAATCATACGTCCTAGTTTTGTGAATTTAGACGCTATATCTAAGATCTGATCAAGATCTTCTAAACCTATAGATTATGGATTAAACACAACGAGATTTAGGTTTAATCACATAATCCAAAAATGATGAGACCTAAGTTCTAGATTTTATTTTAATAGTGATCTAATAATTAAGACAAATCCTATTAAGTAATCAGACTTAATAGGATGAATCTCCTATCCTAAAACTAAAGTTAAATGACAAAATAATCAAAATAAGTTGTAAAATAAAAGAAAAGTCTAAAAACTAATAAAACCAAGGTTTCACCCACCGGATAACCCATTTACCCAATGAATGAACTCTAACCTATGATCTAATCTTAGTCTCAGGAAAGATCCTTAAGGTATAGTGTTAAAGACTTAGGGAAATCTTTGAATCTGACCTAATAGTTAATTTTACTTGCTTAAGTGTCACTAATACAATTATAACATTAGTTTTAGTGTTTTGGAATGTTAATTAGAGGTTATGGGTGCTTAATCAAATCTTAGGACAAAATGACTATTTTGCCATTATTTTAAGGGTCTAAAAGTCAACCTTTGACTTAAGGGCCCAAACTAAATTGCCTTAATTCCAAGTGATTCTTTACTGTTTAACTTGAAGATAGACAGTAAGTACGCTCAATTTGGACTCTAAACGGTCAAGTTATTATCAAAATGAGGTCAGGGGTATTTTGGTCTTTATCTAAATTTTTAGAGTTCAGATTCTAAATATTATTTCAGTTTATTGGTGACATTAAAATTCTAAAGTAGTTAGCATCTTGAATTTTTGAATTTGGAGTTGATTTGACCAAGTTATGGTCATTTGAATTCTAGGGGCATTTTAGTCAATTTTCCCAAAAGTCAACTAGGAATTCTAGGGTTGACTTTTGTCCTAATGTCCAAATGTGAAAACTAATACTGCTACGGTGATGGGGCCGCTCTGCTGAGCATTTTAAGACCTATATTGACTATATTTGGTCAACCAGGTCAAAAGTTATGGGGTCCTAAAGAGGTCATAAAATACTACATCGTTATGCGTACCATGAAATTAATTTTTACATCATATCATTTGATTCTATTTATTTTTTTGAGTATTTTGAGACCTATATTGGCTATGTTTGGATCATCCTACAAAAAGTTATTAAATTTTTAAGTTTTACTATTCAAAAATACAATTTGTATTATTTTACTATTCATTTATTCAAATTGAATTAATTTACTGTTCATTTCTAGAGTTAAAAATATATTTTTTTGTATTTATTAATAATTAATTAATTATGATTAATCTTAATTAACTAATATTAATTAATAATTAATTAATAATTAATATTTTAAATATTTTAATTATAATTATCATTATTATCATTGTTTAATTATGATTATAATTAATCTTACAGTTTTAATAAAAATTAGTGATTTTATTTAATTCATTTAATGTTTACTGATTATATAATATTTAATTAACTAATCTATATTAATATCTTAAGCTAATAATAAATCTTAACAGAATACTTTTAATTAAATTTTTACTAAATTTAGTTATTATAACCAACTATCTATTAACTATAATTAATAGTAATTTGATTTAAACTAATGCTTCTATTTTAATTAACTATACATATATATATATATATATATATATATAATATTTTCAAATATTCCTGCAGGTTTTCCAGACGGCGGGCCCACTATGCCATGTGGCAAGTTCTGGGTGGCTACGGGACTGCGGGTGGGACCCGCAGTCAGGATCGAGAGGACGGCTGACGCGGCTCCACGGGTGCGTGACACGCGCGAAGGCGAGCCCCACGCGCTGACGCCAACCCGGCCCGCTGCACGCGAAGGCGACGTGTGGTCGGCCTGCTCGGGGAATGCACGAGTCGGGTCCGACCCGCCCGGCCCGCTGGCGTTTCGTCTCCTTCGCACGGGGACTCCGAGGTCGAGACCTAGGGCTGGCCTCCGGCAGCGATCCCGGCGGCGGCTGAGCTCGGACCGCTCGGTTAAGGGTGGAGAATGGTAGGGCTACCCGACGGGACTAGTCCGGAGGCCGGGGGTGGTCGGAACTAGGAGTAAAACCTAACCCTAGTCGGCGAGGTTCGGGCCCGACGGGTTTAACGGAAAGGACTGTGGATGTCCTCTCGAATTGGTCCGATCGGGCCGCTGGTTCACTGATCACGATCGATCAATGCTCGATCGATCAAATGGAATAATAGCAATACAAGCAGCAATAATTGGAGTCGAAATAGAGGATAGTGGGAAGATCAGTACCTCAAACGGACGGCTCCTAGGGTTCGAATCCTCCTGGCTCGGGTCGACGTGCCCGACAACGATCTCCAATCCTAAGTAGTTGGACAATGATATAGGCGGTGTCTTGCCGCGGGGTGGCTCGCGTGCGGACCGTGGGGACGAAGGAGGTGGGCCGTTCGATCATCCAATCGAACGGCTCACAGCTACCATCTGATCAGACGGTAGCCCAAACGGCGCACCACGGATCTGACAGCGCCATTAAACAGATGATTAAAATAATATAATTTATTTAATATTTATTAATTTTTCCTAATTAAAATTGATCGATTAATCGCATTCAGAAAGTTTCCAAATATTCACCCTAGCTAATTGAGGGGTGAGGAACGCAATGGTGAGGTCGGACTTTTGATCCGACGAGTATTTTGATTCCTCAATTTGCGGGGTATTTAAATATTATTAAAATATTCGTCAAAATTTGGACGACTTCAGATTGATATGGAAACTTCACCCCTAGTTGATTTGGGGTCAAGAGCTCAATGGCGAAGTCCGTTTTTCGATCGGAGGTAAATTTAAATAGGTCAAATTTTAGAGTTTTCGGATTTTCCAGAAATCATGATTTGATCCATTTGACTCCTAATTTGGACTAAGTCTTAGAGGTTGACCCCAATTGATCTAATTAGCACTTATGATTAGTCTTAAGCCTCAAATTTGCCATAATTAATTAAGGTAATAACTTGATTTGTTACAATTAATCTACTAAAGCTTAAGTAGTGAAATTGTATATTAATTATTATAGTTTAATTGCCTTTTTTAATTAATTAAGATAATTAAAATGATTAACACTAGTTGTATTTAATAAATTAGTTTTGTAGCTAGAGGATTAATTAATTGATGCCAATAAATTTTATATGATTAATAAAATCTTAAGATAAATGAATTAGTTAGTATCCAATAATAGTTAGTTCAATTTAATTAATAAATTAGCAGGAAACATATTATATATATATATATATATAATTGTATAAAGTCATTTACAACAGATCTGAAACTCATTAACAATAGGTGTAGAATTTCATTTAAATGATTAAGATAGTCAAAATATAATTAAAGATAAGGTAATTAATAATTAATCTAGACAATAAATAAAGAGAGAATTTAATTAAGCAAGAATGATCACATATTTAAATAGTAATATCACTTAAATAATTAGGGTAATTAGCTAAATATCATTGAGCCTATTAAATACAATAAAATTCACTTAATATGAATGGTAAAAACTACGAGTTGAATAGTAATGAGCGGATTAAATAGTAAAAGTAGATGATCGAATAATAGTGGAATTATGAGTTGAATTACACATTTTCTTTTTGGTGCAAAAATTAAATACGTATTAAGATTCATGATGGGGACTCACCTCCCATCATGCCTTCATTAGATCTTCTATTCTTTCAATTAAGCTTTTCAATCAAATTGACTAAACTTCATAAGATTCCTCTAAGTCCTTTCTTTAGGATCTTTCACCTCACATTAGGACTATTCTTAAGACTAGGACTAGATCATAGGTTAAAGTTCATTCATTTGGTAAATGGGTTACTCAGTGGATGAAACCTTAGTTTTATTAGTTTCTAGAATTTTACAACTTATTTTAATTATTTTATCTTTTAACTTTATATTTAAGATAGGAGATTTATCCTATTAAGTTTGATTACTTAATAGGATTTGCCTTAATTAGTATATCACTATTAGAATAAAACCTAGATCTTAGGTCTTATCCTTTTAGATTATGTGATTAAGCCCAACCTTGTGATGTTTAATCCATAATTTATAGTTTAGAATATCTTGATCAGATCTTAAATAGGATGTCTAAATTTACAAAAATTAGGACATATGATTTATTGATTTAACTTATAGTCATCATAGGATTGAGCTAGATTAGAACCTGATCAGTTCTAATCCTTTTTAACTTATAAGGACGAGTTTCTAAGTTACACTCGATAATAGGAAAATGGTGATCCTGAACTTGTGTAACTTGGAATAGTTAGAATGGTTAATTAGAAAATAAATAATATCACCATATTAGTAAAGTCCCTTGCTTACTTGATTTATTTTATTGCTACGCATTCCTTGATATTTGAGCTATTTTTCCTTGGACATGTCATATAAGAAAATATTGTTGCATGAAAATGAAAACTTAGAAAATTAGGAAAATACTTGCATTTGGGTTCAATTTATGATGGATTATGGTGCACATTTATTCCAATGGATAGGGGTAAGGTGAGATCAGGATGTTTAACACTACTCATTGAGGAGAGTGCGTTAGGCTTGGAACCCATTCAGTCTTGCAGATGTGCTTAACTCCTCAGTTATTTCTAAAATTGTCCACAGAAACAAAAGTAAAATAACTAAAAGAGGTTACATAATATTATCTGCCTCTTCAGTCACACAGTATGATTGAAATATATTGCCCTAACCTAGAAAGGCTATGGGGATGGATAGATGTATATGTATATATGGGCCAGATTGGCCAATTTTTCTGATATGGCAGTTAGTACATAGATATTCAGATTCATGTGCAGTTTTGATACTTGGCTTATTTTTCAGTATTTTTATTCAGTCAGCTATTCCTTTGTTCAGCTTATATATATTATGATGTTAGAATTTTGTAGCTATTATATGTATCATTGTTGAGTTAAATTATTTAAATTGCATATTTCTTTTGATCACCCGCATGTTTAGGATGTAGTATTTTCTTTCAGCACTTGTGTAGTTATTTATATGTACTTACCCTGTTTAGCTTATATTTAAGGCATATCTTAGCCTTCTTTTTGTATTGCTAGTCGCTCCTATTTTTGATATAGTTATTGCTTAGAAAATGTAAAATGATGATATTATAAAACACATAAAATTTATCAACTTAAAATGTACTTAGACAATTGTCTAATACAAGATTTTTCTTTTTTGGCTGGGCCCTACATTGTGAAACCGACAATGGCAGATCCGCTTCGGTTAGATGATCAGGAGCTAGGTATGGAGCCTTATCCAGAGGAGGAGCCTTTGGAAGAAGCGGTTATTTAGCTTTATTTTATGTGAGGATAAGAGCATTTTACTTTCATTACTTAAATTTTAAATTGATATAATAATACATATACTCTTGACTGTGTATTTGGATTTCTATGCTTATATTCTGAGTTATATTTTATTCTACTTATGCTGTGATACTTGAATGTTTCTCATTTGTAAATTGCTTCCGCACTCTGTATGTTTTGAGTAGGTAGTGACTGATTATATTCTGTGCTTACTCTTTCCCTTATTAGATGGATTGTGAATTTTATCTTAATCCAATGATAAGTGAAGGGTTAGCCAGAGTGACACGCCACCCCTTAGCTTAATCTGGTGGATTAAGGGGTGGGGCACCACACATGTAGATATGAAAAGATTAATACTTATATAAGAAACTAGTTTCCAATTCTATAAACAATTGAATATACAACTAATTCCAATTAACATTCTAAGTAGGTATACAATTAATAACTTAATTAATAATCATTTTTATATATTTATAATCATTCATCCATTCATTCATCACAAGTATTTAAATATAATCTAAGCTACAACACAAGTGTAATAAAAGTAAAGTAAACAACATTAATTGCAAACTAATAGTAAACTATAATAAAGGAAAGAAAATGAAAGCTCACTTGTAATTTATATTAAGCTATATATTTTTAGTATATAATAAGCATAAGCATTTAATTTTTAGCACTTGGTTCAGCTCCACTAGCTTCCAAATGCACCTGATCTATCACATTTTAGCATTTAAATGTGATAGGGCAAAGCCAAGAAAAAAAAAATCTAGTTAGACTAAATAATCTAAAAATATTTTAAGATTGGCTAAGCATATTATTATTATAATTAAATATCACTTACTAGTTACAAAATAAGCACAATCATAGGTGTAATATGGTAAGTATACAAGTGAGAAAAAGTAAGTAAGAAAAATAAAGTGAGTTAGAATACTCACTTAAGTGTACATCATAGCCTGCAAATAGAACAAGAGTAAAAGCATCCTAAATAGGCTAGAAATAAACTAATATACATACGAAAGTAAATGAAGTAAAGTATGCATATGTTCAAATGAACTTATGCTAAGTAAGAAAAAGAAATAATGAAACATTTAAATATAATTTTATAACATTCACTGTAACCTAAGTAAAGTGTAAACAAGTAAAGTATAGTTCTAAATTATAGAAAATGTATAGTAAGGAAATTGAAGGAAGAGCTTAGACTAATAGTCTAAGATTCACATAGTCTAGAACTATGGAAAGTAACATATCTAAAAGCTATGGTGAGTCTTAATAATCTATAAGATTGAAGAAGATCTCACATATTTATTAATTAAAGTTATTTTAATTTGTACTCATTCTGTGGGCATATTCAGAATGAAGAGAGGAGTTAGACACGTATATTTAACAACTAAAAAAAAGCGAGGCCAAAGCATAAAACACTTATATTCACCCACTGAGAATGTGATGTCTCTTTATTACTCCTTTTTTAGCCTGCCCTAGACTAATCCACCATATAAACTCCTAGTAATTTTAATGTGAAAGTTTTATTCATGTACAATGTATTATATGAATAATTCAAGTGAATAAGGCTCAAAGCTAAGCAAAAATTCAAAGGAATTTCAATAATTACAACTAAGTGATATCTAAAATTATCTAATTTTAATAATCTACTTAATGATTGGAGCTAATTGAGTTTCCAATTAACTTTGAGATATTGATCTCAAGTTAATTGTAAGTATAGTAGTAGTTGGGATTTTGAAAGTAGAAGATTCAATTCAATTAATGTAATATGACAAAATAATTTATAAATATAATTAGTACTATTAGAAACTAGCTCTAAATCGTATCCTAAACTATAAGACTCAATTACATAATTAAATCAAAGTTTAGGTGTTTAATAGGAAGATGTTAAGATAAATAAAATATATAACTTAAGAAATTAGAAGTTAATGTAAGTTCACTAAAATTTATTAGAGTTCACTAGTTAAGTTATAATTTGAAGGATCTAATCACTAGCTAAAATATTTATCCATATATATTAATTTCATTAATAATTTGATACGAGCATTACATTATTTTGCTGCGATTTAGTGTACATAAGTACTTTCTAATTTCTATTTAGGGTTAGAATAGTTAAAATAAGTCTCTAGTTTGTTTGATGTGTGCGGTAACTATTTCAAAAAAGTTGGTTAAGGATTTCTAAACCCTAAAAATATTGTAATCTCATATTTCTCTGTTTTCCTATCCGTTGACGCATGTCTTAGCATTGAACCATATAAATCCATTGACGCATGTCTTAGCTTCAAAAAAAAAAATGTATTTAATAAATAATCTATTTAAACATTAAATTAACATATCATATATATTTTTTTTTTTATATATATTAATGTGTAAATATAGCTTATAGTCTTTATCTATGAAAATGATATGGTTACACAATAATATATACCAAAAAGTATTCATGATCAATTATAAATTTTCTTGTTTTATAATTTTTGCATATAAGTCTTATCAAAAAGTGCATTCAACCAATAATCTACTTACACATTAAATTAACACATCATCTATATATTTTGATGTATACTAATGTGTAATTATAGCAATACTCTTTAAGCTAATAGCTAAGTTTTTTTTCAAATTTTTTATTTATATTATATAGATTTTATATATGTTTATATTATATAGACTCATAATATTCTCTTACTAAGATTAGCTCATTCTTCTAGCTTTAAAATATGCTTTTTTTTATTAATAATATTATTCTATTTTCATATTAATTTTATAAAGGCTTAAATGCATTTCTTCAAATAATCTATCAAATCTCTAAAAAAATATTAATATTTTTTCTTCTTTATACATCTTTGATCTCTAAAATATATATTTTAAATAAAAAATAATAATCTATTATTTTTTAGAAATATTTAGAAGTAAAAAAAGTAATTTTTTTATTATGAATAATCTATTTTTAATTAATAGCTTTCAAATAATTTTCAAATATTTTTCAAAAATTCATAATAAAATAAAAAAACAAAAAAATTAATTCAATTTTGTGGACTCATAAAAATATATTTTTTAAATCTTAAATCTAATCATCTATATTTTTTTTTTGAAATATATTTGAAAGTTATATAATATTTTTCATAATTAGTATACTTAAAATTAACGATTAACTAATAAATAAGATTTATTAATATAAAATTTATGGAATTATTGAAGTATTTTCTTAAAAAAATATAAACAGCTCTTAGACAGCTCTGACATCGCTATGCTTATTTTGTTCTCATTATCTGCACCTCAACTGAGCCTTTTTCTCCTCACAGGGTTTTCAGAGAGAGAAGTCATGGAGAAAAATCTCGTCGTCATCCTCCTCTTCCTCTTTTCAATAGAGGTCGCCGGAATCCTCGCCGGCAGCGTCGGACTCGTGAACGTCGGCCGCCTCGAGATGTTCGTCGACGAGCTGCCGGAGATGCCCCGGGTCCAGGGCTATCGCATTCTTAACGGTGTTGTCGAGCCCGGTGATCTCACCATCGGCATGTACGACAAGTTCTGGGTTAGCACTCAGCGCACTCTCATTCATTCCAATTTTCTCTTTCCATTTTTGGTAAAGTTACTTGATGGTGATGAAATCAATTCCCATCAGATTCCCCACTTTTTTCTTTTTTTTTGTTTGTAGTAAATACTATGCTTAAACTAGAATATATATTAAATATATTTAAGATGATTAAAAATTGAGAAATGATAATTGAAGTTGTTGGTGGGTTACTTAAAAAACTTACCCAATAATATTTGAATATAATTTCATTATAAATATTATTTTTAATATTTATATTATTTTAATATAATATGATCAAATATTATTAGGTTGAACTTTTTTGAATATTATCTCAGCAGTTCAAATAATATTTCTCATAAAAATTTTTCTTTTCTTTTTATTATATATATATATCTATTCAAATAATAATTTATTTATAATATATTTTAGTATATATTAGTATGTAATACTATTTCTTTAAATATTATATATAAAATTTTAAATAAATTAACAACAAATCTAAGTTTGTATACTAAAATATGATTAAATTAAATTAAATATATAAATTTTTTAATTATTTTATGATATATATAAAATATTTAAAAATTTATGCTAAATTTATAAATTATAAAAAGTTTATATTAGATATATAACGTTAATAAAAAAATTAAAATTTTTTGTCTAATAAAAAATTAGTATCAAAATTATTTACTTTAAATATAAAATTTTAATCATGCAACTATTTTGGAAGATCTTTAGAAGCTAACAACATTTTTCTTAATTTTTTGTTAATTAATTAATTATATTTTGGATTAAGGAGACGCAAAACTATAAAGAGAATTAAAACCCCAAAATTTCAAAATCTTAAGCGCATGCTTTTCGAAAAACAGTAAGCCAAATAAGAGGACTAATTAATTTATCTTGAAATTAGCTAAAATTAATGATGATTATTTACTAGTATTTGAATAAAGGTTTTGATAAAATTTTTTGATGAATATTTGAAAATCAAGTAATATTTTTTATTTCTAATATAAGAAAAATAATACATTTACATTATTATATACATAATCATATTCTTCACTAATTAAAAAAAATAAAAAAAAAGTGAGATTACATAAATAAATATATATATATATATATATATTTCATTTCCATTTAGATATACTTTGAAATACATAAATTTATACACATATATGAATATATATATATATATATATATATATATATATATATATATATATATATAGAGAAAAAATATTTATATTCTTACGACTACAATTTTCTAATACACATATTTAACATGATTTTCTAACATCATTATCATAAGAATTTCGATTATTTATACAAATACAAAAAGGCTTGCCATTAATTAATATTCTTCGCCGCAGAAATTCCACCGGGACCTCCCGGCGACCCGCGTGTTTGCCTTCGGCACGTCGCGGACGGACGCCACAGTCCCGGGCCCCACCATCGAGGCCCTTCAAGGAACGCCAACCCGCATAACATGGGAAAACCACCTCCCAGGGACCCACATTTTCTCGTGGGATCCCACCATCCCCACGGCCTCCCCTCCCTCTGGCATCCCCACCGTCGTCCACCTCCACGGCGGCGTCCACCCTCCCTCTTCCGATGGCCACTCCCTCTCATGGTTCACCTCCAATTTCTCCTCCGTAGGCCCCACCTTCACCTCTCGGACCCACTCTTACCCCAACGTCCAGGACCCCGGCAACCTCTGGTACCACGATCACGCCCTCGGCCTGACGCGTGTCAACATCCTCGCCGGCCTCTTCGGCGCCTATGCCGTCCGATCCCCGGCCCTCGAATCCCCCCTCCGCCTCCCTGGCGGCCACGAATTCGACCGCTTCCTCGTCCTCTTCGACCGCGATTTCCTCTCCGACGGCTCCCTCTTCCTCAACTCCACCGGGAACAACCCCTCCCTCCACCCCCACTGGCGCCCCGAGTACTTTGGCCGCGCTGTCATCGTCAACGGAAAAGCTTGGCCACTCCTCCCCGTCCGCCGCCGCCGCTACCGCTTCCGCATAATAAACGCCAGCAATGCCCGCTTCTACCGCCTCTCCTTCTCCGACCCCCGTCTCCACTTCCTCCACCTCTCCTCTGATTCCGTCTACCTCCCCCGCCCCGTGCATTCCACCAGCTTTACCCTCGCCCCTTCCGAGATCGCCGACGTCGTCGTCAACTTCGCCAGCTTCCCTTCCCGCTCCGTCGTCCTCCTCAACGACGCCCCCTACCCCTTCCCCTCCGGCAACCTCCCTGACAAGTTCACCCGCAACGTCATGAAGTTTGTCGTCGACGACCGCCAGAGCCCGTCTCCAGATCCTTCAACGGTGCCGCAGCGGCTTCTTTCTGAGCCGCCGCCCCCATCGGCTCCTGCGGCGACGCGGTACGTATCGATGTACGAGTACCTGTCGGCGTCTGGCGAGCCCACCCATCTGTACATCAACGGAAAGCCGTACGCTGCGCCAGCGACGGAGACGCCGCGGCCAGGGACGAGCGAGGTGTGGAACGTGATCAATCTGACGGCGGACAACCACCCGCTGCACGTCCACCTCGGCCTGTTCGTGGTGCAGGAGCAGCGCCGGCTGGTGGCCATCGATGCCTTCAGGGACTGCATGGTGAAGACTAACGACGCCGAGAGGTGCCACGTGGAGGACCATGCCAAAGGCCCGGCCGACCCGGTCCCGGCCCATGAGCGCGGATGGAAGAACGTGTTCAAGATGCAGCCGGGCTTCCTGACCCGGATCCTGGTCCGGTTCGATATGCTGCGGTCCGGGGAGGATTTCCCCTTTGACGCCACCGCCGAACCGGGGTACGCATACCACTGCCACGTAAGCCAAAGCTCACTTTTTTTTTATTTTTGAATAGGAAAATGCTTTATTTATCTATTTATTATTTTTGCTGAAATTTTTAATCAGTGTAATATTTAAATTTTAATTGCAGATTTTAGATCACGAGGATAATGCGATGATGAGGCCACTGAAGCTCATGTCTTTATGAATTGTCCCTCCCCTTTTCATTGGTCGTTAAGAATCCATTTGAGTTTGAATGATTTAATCTATCCCTATCATTAAAGCATCTAATTCAACTGTTTAATTCATAATAATTGAGATTCATTAATTTAAATCATATTTATAAATTTATTAAATATAATTAATTATATTTAGAAAATTATTAAAATATTATAATTGTAATGATTATATTAATAATATCTATATTATATTATGAATTTATCTTATATTTAATCATATCAATGCTAATCTATACTATTTGTGATTGATGCTATTGTTTCTCTTAATTATTTAATATTGTATTATTTTTTATGTGGTTGCTACTCTAAATTAATGGTGAAATGTTTCATATATACGAGTATGTGCATTACCCACTCTATATGAAGCCACCTTTTGGATTTGTCAACCAACCATCTAAGAAAAGTGGGACACATCTCTAGTGCCAAGCAAAAAAAATCTAGGATGAGCTCTTGAGAATATTTTCAATATGTACTCAAGTTAGTATTTTGATTGAACTTTTATTTATAATTATTTTGTTACTCTTACCAACCTTGAATCTTCAATTCACCACTACGATGACTAAATGTGGTTGGCAACATGACTACTTTTAATATGTTTAAGCAACAAAATTTTGGAGAAGCCATGGATGAAGTACAGCAAGATGATGCATATGAAAATGAATAATAATGCTGCATTGGATGACATAAATGCAGCATATATGGATGATGAAATAGTGAGACAAATATCGAAGCAACAACATGGTTTTCGTAGAAGCGTAGTTGCTTTTGGGCTAGAGAACCTTGAGAAGTTCATAGATGAACATGATGCTAAATTATGTTCCATTGTAGATATAAGATTACCATGATGGACATTTGAGAGATGGATTACAAGCAGATGCTGGGAAGTATTTTCAATTGAACTATGGCTATACTAACACGCATTAGAATCTAGCACCAAATGGAGGATGTAGGTACTACTTAATTGATTATCACATCATTAAATCTCAATATAATCATTATATAAAAAAAGTATTTAATCGTAGTCACACAGTTGTACCGTGGTATTAAGAGAAACTTTAATGTAAGAAGAAAGCATTGTTAACACATGCAACAATTTCAACATAGTTCAAGTAAAAATTGAAATAATTTATGTGACCTTATTTAACTTCAAATTCAATTCTCACAAATGGATATTGAAAAGTTGAAGTTAATAACAAGTCATAGTGGATAAGTATTATCTCATGGTAAACCTTTTAATTAAAAAATAATGTCAGTGCTAATCTATTTTTAAAATAAAAGTTTTTTTGATTTTTCATTGCATCACATAAGGAAATAAAGCCATTTAAATATAATTGTTTAAAGTATAATAGAATAAGACTTTTTGGGATGTAATCCAAAGACAACAAAGTAATTTATTATCAATATTTTCTTAATTACTTTAAAATAATTTTTATGATGTTTTGATAATGATAATAATAATAATTTTAGGTAATTATTATTGAATACATATTGTGTATCGTATTTTGATGACATATTGTTAATGAATTTTGAATCTATTTTACAATATTAATATTAATTAAATTCATTTGAAGTTACCAAATTTTACTTTGTACTTAATTATATATGTTGCCAAACACACAACTCTTAGGTACTTTAAAAACCCATTAATTAATAAAGAACTATTTAATACATATTACCTGATTAAAAATCACATAATTATCTAGAAAAACAAATTAATGTTTACGAGTTATATTTTACTATACTAAAGTGTTTCACAAACTCTCTGATTAAAGCAATTGATGTCATCATCAATATCCACACATATATTTAAGAATCATTCATTGGGTATATAAAATAAAAGATAACCCTTATAGGCTCAAATGGTGCCCCATACTACATAACATTTTATCCCATCGTGGATTCAATATGTCTCTCCCATGAAGTGGTACTTTGTCCTGCATGAGCCAATCTAACACCCAATGTCTTGATATGATATCAATCATATCAACTGAACTCTCAAGCATTATGGTATTGTCCCCTTCGATCTTAATGGCCTCAAATGTTTGTCAATGAAAGATAACTTCCCAGCAGATTTTCATCCGGGAAGTGCTGCCACATAAATACGCTTGACTTTGAAGTTTAACAAATTTTCCACAGTTATTTGATATGACGTATCAACATTTAAAAGTTCTGCCTAATTAAATTTAAGAGGTATTACTGTAGCACCCCGCCCCGTCGCCGCGTGCAAAGAGGAGTAATCATAACCGATTCAACGGCGGAGCGGCGCGCCACTCGGGGAGAAATGTTCTGTCTCCCCGAAATAGCTGAAACTGAACCCATTTGAAAGGCTGCTAACTCAATCTCAATAAATATTGAGAGCTAATACTTAAGGTAAGAGTAGTATCCTTATCATAAGTATTAGATTAATACATACATTGGATGTAAAATACATGAGAAATCCAATATATGTATAAGATATTAGCATTTCCAATATACTGATCACATCATAATACTAAGTATAAGTAGTATATAACAGAGTGCGGAAGCTTAAAGCAAACACCCAGAAACATTCATCACAGAAGCTGTATGAAACATTCGTCTAAAAAAAAAAAGGAAAATACATCCAAAATTATTACAAACAGTTTACTAAAATACAGACATAAAAGCTAAGTACTGAACTGAAATAACTAAGCAGAAAACTAAGGTTCGGGAAGAGCCACTAGTGCTCCATGGGCTTCTTTTGAATCTTCTGGGTGTCCTCCTATAACAATCCAAGGTTGTTACCCAGCTTGAATTTAGCTTAATCATATTATAATTACCATTCTATCAAGTTCATCTAGTCATTAGAACCAATCCCTGAAAGTTGGGAGCAATTCGGAGCTAAATCCAATATTTTGGATTATTTTTAATATTTAATTAATTAAAATATTGAGGTATTTATTTTGACCTCAAAATTGAAATCTGACTGCCGTTGCGATCGGCACCCCCAAATTAGCTAGGGGTAATGTTTTGGACGCATTTAGAAGTCGTCGAATTTTCACGAATATTTTAATGAAAGTAAATGCGTCGAAAAATAGGATAATTAAATAGTCGTCAGAATCAAATTCCGACTTTGCCGTTGAATTCCTCACCCCCAAATTAGCTATGTGTGAATTTTTGGAAATTTTCGGAGGACATTTCAAAAATCCAAATTTTTAAATAATTCGGGAAAATAAATAAGCAAATAGGCAATCATTGAGACCCTTATTTGCAATTTCCCTTTTCTTTCCAAATCTCTTTTTTACGCTGGCCATCCATGCATTTCGGCTGGCCACACCTCCCATTTCCTCCCTCCCATGCCTTGACCTCATCCTAGCTCCATAGCCCCCTAACTAATAATGAAACCCTACCCTTTTCCTTCTCCTTTAAATGGAGAGCTCAGCCATCTTCTTCACTTGCTGAAACTTTCTCCACTCTATCCTCTTTCTCCATTGTTGCACCCTAAGAAGAAGAAGAAAAAGAATAAGAAAACAAAGCTCTCTTCTTTCTCTCCTTTTAAGAACATAAATGTATCCTTTTACTCATCTCCTTTTACCTTCTACATGTTGTTACTATGCTTGAATGCACATTGGGAAGCTTATAAGCATGTATGAAAGTTATTGAGATGCTTAAAAGTTGCATAGAAAGATGCTTTGTTTTCGTTCATTCTACATATCCTTATATTCATCATCATTTTTAGTATAGCTAGTATACTCTGTTTGTGCCGATTTTGGTGTCGATGGAAAGGTATCGGAAATATCTTTCCATTGATATATAGTACCACTTATGAAACTCTCTGTATTGAGAGTAATTAAGCCCGAAAAATGGCTCTCATGGGTTTTGCACATGGCGGAATCACCGTCTGCAGCTGCAGCGCGCGGTCGCGCGCTGCAGCGGGCAAGAAAACTTAAGAAATCTGTAAATTAACTAATTGAACAGTAAAATTGCAAAATGAACCACTACAGCGCGCTGTAGTGCGCTGCAGCGGTCTGCAGCGGTAATTTCACAAAAAAAAATATAAAAACATTGAATGAAAGTAATTGAATAGTGGTTTTTGCAAAATGAACCACTGCAGCCGCATAACGCGCTGCAGCGGGTCACAGCGGGCCGCAGCGTACCTTAGCGCGAAAGGCCCTACCACGCGCTGTCGCGCGAAAAACGCTACAGCATGCTGCCGCGTAAAAGGCGCTACCGCGCGCGGAAAGCGCTGCAGCGCGCTGCAGCGCCCAAATTTGCAAAATTCCCAGAATTCTTCAGAAAACTACCTAGATTTTGTAATAAGTGCCCAGTCTTGGCTGGAATGGCCAAAGCTACTATGTTTTAGTATTTTAAGACCCCTATAACCCTAGTGGGGCTAAGTTATATTTTTAGCTAAAATTGAACATTGTATTAATTTTTATGTAAAAATTAAGTTTGAACTTGTCATTTTCCATAGGTGCTCAAAATCTACTATGTACTTTAAGGGTATGTTATGTCAAATGCTAAGTAATAGAATCCTTAAAAATATGTATCAAATATGTAAACCTTAATAACCTAAATGATATGAAACTTAGATCTTTTAGAATTGTGATTAAGTGCTAATCCCTTTACTTGTTTTAGGATTTGATTAGCAATAATCACCTTTTTATTTATGCTATCTTTCTATTTATATGCCTTTATTATTTTTAGGATGTATGTTAGAGAATTTTAACATTCAATTGGACATCTTGATATGTTTGAATTGACATTAAACTACAATTGAATAAAGAATCATGATAACTTGATTAAGTAGATAATACTTAATCCAAATCTAAAGTGTGACATCAATAATACACTAATAATATATTGATTTATCATTGACCTTTAAAGTAACATTGATCTTAACGATAGAAGGGTCAGGGGTTAAACCCTAACTTGTCTTGATTAAGATCCAAATCTTAATCACTTAATTAATCAATTTGATTGTAAGATAAGTCAACCATCATTATTCTAATAATGCATTTGATTGAGTATTGATCTTAAACCATTGAATTAAAAGTGCTAAGATTAACATTAAATATATGTGATTGAACCATCTGAACATAAACTTTAGATCCTTGATTTTCTCTTATATAAGATTACTAGCATAAGATGAATAATAAAATGTTAATGATTGATGAAATGATCTAATATTAATAATATCCTTAATTCCATCCCATGATTTTAGAATAGAAATGGGTTAGATGAATGGTTAGCCATCTAATCTGATCACTTTAGTCCAAGACTAATAAGTAAGCCTTAGATGTTAATTTAAGAAGTAGAAGAGTGAGATCTTAAGGGTCTTACTTTAGGATCATTTTGAAAATATTTAAAGACCTTAATTGTTAATACATTGAGGTATGAATAACTTTTGTAATATATTGAGGTAAGAACCTTAGATGATCCTTCATAGCCTTAGAAGTTGAACTTGATATCTTGTGGTAGGAATTACTTGAATTACTTAGAATGTGACTTATTTCTTATGATAGCAACTGACATTGAGTGATCTTTTGATCACATCCTTGGATTTTTGTATAAGATTCACCTACTTAGAATAAGAATTAATAGATTTGATAAATCTTTGTGATTAAATAGAGCTGTCTGACCCCAGATCATTGAATTGTGTAGTATGGTATACCCATAGTACTAGATTATTCAGTAGTATTCAGGAGTGGTTGAGTCACTCTAAGTGAGATTTATCTTTGTGCTATCCTACGGGCTTAGGCAGATATAACCTCGCTCAGAGTAAATCAATTAATCCTAAGAGTGTTATAAGTAGGGACTCATTCCTTAGTTTAATTAAAATACTAATCGCCAACAGTGATGCCTCCTAGCAAAGATCGCTTCAATAGGTGTAGCTTAAACAAACTAAGTAATTCGAGTCACCTTCCTTAGAACACTAGGTATGATTGTGAGTTGGGTATCTTAATGTGGCGCCCAGCCCCCTTAATCCGTCAGAGGATTAAGTTAAGGATGGGGTGTCACTCTGGCTAACCCCTCACTTATCATTGGATTAGGATAGAGTCCACAATATACCTGAGTAGGGAAAGATTAACACAGAATCAAACTAACAGTCACTGTATAAGTAAACAACAGAGTGCGGAAGCAATTTAAGAAAATATAAACCATCCAAGTATCACAGTGCAAATAGGTAAGAAAAATAGAACTCAGAATATAAGTATACAATCCAAAATCACAGTCAATAGTACCTGTATTATTACATAATTTAAAATGTTTAAATATAATGAAAAACCACTTATCCTCACTCAAGAATATAAGAAGGCTAAATAGCAGCTTCTTCCATGGGCTCCTCCTCTGGGTAAAACTCTACACCTAACTCCTGCTCGTCTAACTAAAAGGAGTCTGCCATTATCAGTTTCACAATGTAGGGCCCCAGCTAAAGAAAAGAAAAATCTGGTTAGACAATTGTCTAAGTACATTTTAAACTGATGAATTATTATAAGTGTTAAGTAATATCACCATTTGACAACATCTAAGCAACATATATATATATATATATATATATATATATATATATATGAAAAGGAGCGGCAAGCAATACAAAGGAAATAGGGAAGCTATAAATCATCATTTATAACTTAAGCAAAGAAAAGGAAAGAGGCTGAGACATGCCTCGCATACAAATTAAACAAAGAAGGGTGTATAAATATACATAACTAAACAAGTGCAGTAAAAAAAATTCTACATCCTAAGCATGCTGGTAATCAACAGAAAACATGCTAACTAAAATAAATAACTCAGCAATGGTACATATAAATAGCAGCAAGATTCTAACATCCTAAATATATATATAAAAGTAGTACAAAGAAATAGCTGACAGAATAGAATACTGAAAAGTAAACAACAACAACTGCATATAAAGCCACACGTGCATCGACTGCCATACAGAAAATAGCTACTCAAGCCCATCGAATACCAAAGAAGCTTAGCACCATCACGGCTAAGTCATAAACTATGTACCCCTAGCGACATAAGGAGGCTAGGCAAAATAAGCACACAAAGAAAACGAAGGGTCTTAGCACCAGTACGATTAAGGCCCAACTATATGCCCTTAGCGACATAAGGAGACTAATAAACTAAGCATACAAGGCAACCTTAACGCCAGTACGGCTAAGGCACCAACGGTGTACCCCTAGCGACATAAGGAGGCTAGTAAACTAGGCACACAACAAAAGCAGATCCTTCCCCTAGCGACATAAGGAGGTTAAGCAATAGGGACATAACTAAGAGGCAGCTCATAAAACCATTATCTTTTCATAAATTACTTTAATATTTTCACAAGGAATCTAAAGAGTCTTCATATTTTCCTAACAGTTTATTTATGCATCAAATGTCTTATATGATATGCTCAAAAAAATATGGCACAAAAATACAATGAATGCGTAAACAACAATCATCAAAGTAAGTAAGGGACTCTACTAAACATGGTGATATCAGTTATTTTCTACTTACATGCTAACTATTCCAAGTTACATAAGTTCAGGATCACCATTTTCCTACTATCGAGTGTAACCCGGAAATTCATCCTTATAAGTTAAAAAGGATTAGAACTGATCAGGTTCTAGTCTAGTTCAATCAGATAGACGACTATGAGTTAAATCAATAAATCATACGTCTTAGTTTTGTGAATTTAGAGGTTCTAACTAAAATCTAATCAAGATTTTTCTAAACCTGCAGATTATGGATTAAACACTACGAGATTTAGGTTTAATCATATAATCCAAAGAGGATAAGACCTAAGTTCTATGTTTCATACTAATAATGATCTACTAGTTAAGGCAAATCCTGTTAAGTAATCAAACCTAATAGGATGAATCTCATATCTTAAATCTAAGGTTTAAAGATAAAATAATCAGAGTGAGTTGTAAAATAAAAGAAAGTCTAGAAACTAATAAAACCAAAGTTTCACCCATTGAGTAACCCATTTGCCCAATGAGAGAACTCTAACCTATGATCTAGTCCTAGTCTCAGGAAAGGTTCTTAAGGTGTAGTGCTTAAGACTTAGGAGAAATTATTAGAATCTAACTTAAGGATTGATTTTACTTGCTTAAACATTACTAAGATGATTATAATATTAGTTTTGGCATTCTGGGATGTTATCTAAAGGGGTAAGGGTACGTAGTACAATCTTAGGGCAAAATGACCATTTTGCCCCTACTTTAAGGGTCAAAAAGTTAACTTTTGACTTAAGAGTCAAAATTGAATTCTCTTAGTTCCAATTGGTTCCTTACTGTCTAACTTGAAGATAGACAGTAAGTACGCCTAAATCGGGCGAGAAACGGTTAAGTTATAACTAAAATAAGGCTAGGGGTAATTTGGTTATTTATCTAAATTTCTAGGGTTCAGATCCTAAATATTATTTTATTATAATAATGACATTGAAATTCTAGGCTGGTTAGCATCTTGAATTTTCCAATTTATAGTTGATTTGACTAAGTTATGGCTGTTTGAAGTCTAGGGGCATTTTGGTCATTTTTCACCTAGAATTCTAGGGTTGACTTTTTGTCCTGATGTTCGAATGGGAAAACTAATACTACTACGGTGATGGGGCCACTCTTCTGAGCATTTTAAGACCCATATTGACTATGTTTCGATAACTGGGTAAAAAGTTATGAGACTCTAAAGAGGTCCTAAAATGCTACCTCGTTATACGTATCTCAAAATAAATTTTTACATTAGTTATTTGAATCCTTATATTTTTCTGAGTATTTTAATACCTATATTGGCTATGTTTGGATCATCCTACAAAAAGTTATTAAACTTTTAAGATTTACTATTCAAAAATACAATTTGAATTATTTTACTGTTCATTTATTCAAATTGTATTATTTTACTGTTAATTCCTAAAATTTTTATATAAAATTTCTGAAATTATTAATCCTTAATTAATCTGTGATTAATTATGCTTAATTATTAATTAACTTTAATTAATTTATTATTTAATTAATTAAATTATATTTATTAATATTTTACTGTATGAAAGTAATTAGCATTAATTACTTTTTAATTAGCACTAATTATCTGTTAATATTTATTTACTATTCATTAATAATTAATTATCCTAATTACTATTTAGGGTTTAATTAACCTTTAATTATTCTTAATTAATTAAGGTTACTCTTCAAAAGCAATTAGTACTAATCCTAATTTAATTAACCACTAACTGTAATTAATTAAGGCTAAATAGTAATTAATTAATAGTAATTAAATTAAATTTTAATTAACAGACAGTGGGCCCCACTGGACACGTGGCACTGCCAGGGGTTGCCACGTGGCACTATGGGCCCCACAGGGGCTGACTCAGCTCGGGTGACTGGGCAGTGGGCCCACCTGACACGTGGCACTGCCAGAGGCTGCCATGTGGCAATGTGGGCCCCACATGGAGCCGGACCGCTGCGGTTGACCGGGCAGTGGGTCCCACTTGCCACGTGGCGGGCCCAGAGGATGCCACGTGGCGCTGTGGCCCCCACTGGGGAGCCGAATAGTCGCACGGGCTCGGGCTGTGGGCCCACGTGACACGTGGCGTGCCGACTGGCTGCCACGTGGCACTGGTGGGCCCCATGGCCGAAGCCGAAGTGTCGCGGGCTTCGGCTGGTGGGTCCCACTAGACACGTGGCAGGCCCAGAAGGCACCACGTGGCACTGGTGGGCCCCACCCGGCTGACGCGGACTCAGCTCGGGTGGGTCAGGCTCGGGGCGACCCTGCCCGACCCGGACTCCGTCTTCCTCGCGGAGACGGCCCGAGGGCACCGGCTAGGGCACGGCTTTTGCCGGCCTTCCCGGCGCCGGACCACCTCGGCCCGCACGGCCGCCGGTAGCCCTCGACGAGGGCTACACGCCGGTGGGCGGACCTTCGCCGGAGGTGGCCGGGATCGCCGGCAAATCGAAACCCTAGCTCCTAGGGTTTCGGCGACTGCGGAAGACGGGCCCGAGGCTTCATGCCTGGATCTGGGCTAGCCGGACCTGATCGAGGCCAATCAGGTCCGGTTGATCGTCGATCTAAGTCCTAACCTACAATTCTATTGCAACGCGACGACGAAAGGTGGACAGAGGAGGGGGATCGGGGAGTACCTGATTCGACGGCGGAACGGGGCTTGGGGCTTGGGGCTTGATCTGGGCTCGAGTTTGCAAAAACTCCGAGCCCAGAGGCCGGCCGGGGTCTTATAGACCTGCCGGCGATCTCGCCGAGGCCGGGAGGGCTCCGGTTGGCCAGGCGGGGCGGCGGGGCACCGCGTGTCGCGCGGGACGACGGCTACGTAGCAGTTGGATCCGGGCCCTATCCAACGGCTGCGAGGGTGCCGTCTGGATAGACGGCGCCGTCAGCTACAGTTGGCGGGTCCGTTAAATACTTAACGGCACGCCGTTAAGTATTAAAATATTTTTTTTTTTTTGAAAAATTCCCAGAAAATTTTGAACATGTTTTTCCTAGCTAATTTGGGGTCAAGGAATTCAATGGCGCAGTCGGATTTTCGATCTGATGAGTATTTTGATACCTCGATTTCCGGGATATTTTTATTATTAAAATATTCGTCGAAATTTCGACAACTTCCGATTGACACGAAAACTTCACACCAAGCTAATTTGGGTCAAGGAACGCAATGGCGGTGTCCGTTATTTGATCGGAGGTCAATTTCTAAGGTTTCTGGATTTCCAAAAATTAGGATTCGATCCGTTTGACTCCTGATCTGGACTAGGTCTCAAAGGTTGACTCCATTTGACCTAATTAGCACTTATAATTGTGTTTAAGAATTAAGGTTAGTCCTAATTAACCATAGTAACAACTCGAGTTGTTACACTTAATGACTTAACTTGAGATACAAATCGCCATCGGGTGATGCCTCCTATCGAAGATCGCTTCGTTAAAACGGCTTAATCAAACTAAGTATTAAGAACCACCTTTCTTGCAACCATGCTAGATATGTATATACAATCATCCCACTTAATGATATTTAAGTAAAACTTTCAACTTTAACCAATTATTGAGTTAGAATTTAGGAGTCAGAATCCTCTTAGCAGGATTCTGCACAATGGAGATCTTGGATTCATTATCAGATTTCAACGTATTTTCTGGATTTTATCTCATATAAATTAGACGCATGAGCATGAGCATAAGTATGATGTTGATTAGCGGTGACGGCATATGATTATCAGTGACGATTTATGGGTTACAGAATGTTGCATACATTGACTGGAGAATTTCAGGATGCATCGGCATCACAGTTCCCAACTGGGTGTATGTATACATTGGACCGTACGACTCATAGCAGTTCAGTGATATTTTGGTGGCATATTAGTAGCATATATTATTATGGCATATTCATATGTATAGTTTCAATAACATACATCATAACTTTACATATGGTTACTCAGTTACAGATTCAGCATTATTTTTGGTTTACTTTTGATATTTAGTTATAGTTCAGCTTTACTTGTTTTACTTTAATTTTGTATAATTTTATACAGTTTTATATTTTTAGATATGTTTACAATTTTCCTGCAGTTTTATACATGTTATGTAAATGTTAAGTAAATAATCAGAATTGTTTAAAATAGTTTTGATATTAGACTTATTGTCTAACACGAGGTACTTTTGGGATCCGGCAATTTGCTAGATCCTGAGCAGTATACTGAGCCAGGTCAAGAGGACATCCAGGAGATCCAGGAGGAGCCCATTGAGCATTATTGGACTCTTCTTCAGCTGCTTAGTTTACTTTCAATTCAGTATTTAGTTTTATGTCTGTTATTCAGTAAATGTTTGCAATAATTCTGGATATACTTTCCTTTCTTTCCTGAGATGAATATTTTCATATTATTTCTGTGATGAATGTATCTGGATGTATGCTTTAAGCTTTTGCACTCTGTTTGTATACCACTTGTACTTAGTATTGTGATGTGATCAACTTACTTATACATATATTGGATTCTTATGGTATTCTAAATCCAATATATATATATTTGTCTAATACTTAGGATAATGATACTACTCTTATCTTAAGTATTAGCACTCAACCATTCTTGAGGTTGAGTCAGCAGCCCTTCAAATGGGCTTAGTGTTCAGCTATTCGGGGAGACAATGTATTCTTTCCTCCTCGAGTAGTGCACCGTTCCGCCGCCAAATTACTCTTTGCGCGCGACGACGGGGCGGGGCGCTATACCTCATAACCTGGCTCAATATACTGCTCAAGATCTAGCAAATTGCCGAATCCCAAAAGTACTTCGTGTTAGATAATAAGTCTAACACATCAAAACTAATCTAAACAGTTCTAATTATTCACTTAACATTTATATAATGTAAATAAATCTGCAGAAAAATTGTAAAGTAACTGAAGGTATAAAACTGTATAAAACTATATAAAACTGAAGTAAAGTAAAGTAAAGCTGTACTGGAAACCGAATACTGAAAGTAAACCAAAATAGTAAAGAATCTGAAATTAAATAATAATATGTAAAACTATGTTGTATGTCACTAAAATCATGCATCTGTATATGCCACAATACAATACTAATATGTAACCAAAATATCACTGAACGGGTATGAATCGTATCGTCCAATGTCTACATATATCCGGTTGGGAATCCAGTACTAATCATCCTACAAATTCCCCGATTAATATATGCAACATTCCGTAATTCATAATTCATCACTGATACTTATACGTAATACTCATATTCGTGCTTATGCTCGTGCTCATGTTCATGCTACATGCCTTAAAATTCAGAAATCCAGATTATGGGTTGAAATTAGATAATAAATCAAGTGTCTCTATTGTGCAGAATCCATTCAAATGGATTTTGACTCCTAGTTCTAGTTTCAACAACTATCTTTATTTATGATAATACTTAAGATTATTATTTGGAAAGGTTGTATACACATGGTTATATGTTTCCAAGAAATATAGATTTAACTCTTAGCTTATTTTAAATTGCACTTACCAAAATGCACTACGATAGGAGACAAAACTCGGTCACAGTTTATGTCTCAAGCTAAGCCGTTAAATAACCTAATTACAAGCATACTTAGTATTCTACGCAAAGTAACTTGAGATACTTAGTTTGCTTAAACTGCACTTATCAAAGCGCACTACGATAGGAGGCAGAACCTGGTCGTAATTTATATCTCAAACTAAAGATCTTATTTATTAATTATAACACTCTTAGTCTTGGAAGATTTACTTTAACGGGACTGTAATCGTCTAATCCCTCGGGATAGCACCTGCTCATAAGTTCACATTGGAGTGACTCAACTAACCCTGACTATTGCTGAAGTGACTCAACACTATGGATATGCATAATCATACCCAACCAATAATTTGAGTTATAGCAATTCTATTTAATAACTAAGGATTTATCAAAGCTATGAATACGACTCTAATTGGATAAATCCTACACAAAGTTTCAAGAATGTGATCAAAATGATCACCCAATATAGGTTACTATCGTATTGGAGAGATTTCATTCTAGATACTTTAGGTGATTCTACCACAATGATCTAAGATTGAGTTTTTAGTGTTAAAAAGGAGCATCTAAGTTCCTACCTCATGATATAACAACCAATTCTTTCCTACCTCAATGTATTAGCATTAATTAGGCCTTTTAATTATATTAAATTCTATTATAAGATCGTCAAGATCTTACATATCTAACACTTATACTATCACTCATATGTTTTATTCATTAAGCTTATTTTGATCAAATCAGATGGGTAAATCCATCTAATCAATACCTATACTATAATTATGGGGTGCAATCAATAATGTTATTAAGATTTGATCTTGTGATAAATCAACTTAATTTTATAATTAACCTTATACTAGGCGTCTTATTTAAGAAAAAATTAAAGATCTAAAGTTTAAGTTCAGATACTTAATCACACAAGTTCTTTAATTATCTTAGCATTTCTAATTTAATGACTTAAGATCAATGTCAAATCACATGCATATTAGAATCATATCAATTGAATTATCTTTCAATCAAATTTATTTGATTAAGGTGATTAAGGTTTAGATCTTAACCAAGACAAGTTAGTGTTTAACCCCTAGCCTTCTTAAAATTAAGACCAAATGGCTGATTTATAGATCAATAATAAATCAATGTATTATCGGTGTATTATTGATGTCAAATTTTAGATTTAGATTAAATATTATTTACTTAATCTAGTTCTTAAGATTCTTGTATTCCATTATAATTTAATATCAATTAAACACAATTAGGTGTCCCAATAAATGTTAAAGTTCTCTATCATAAATCCTAAATTTATGAAAGCAAAGGAATGTAAAGTAGGCTAACCAAATTTTAAATCAAACCAAAGAGGTTAGCACTTGATTATAACTCTAAAAGACTTAAGTTTCATGCTATTTAGTTATTGAGATATACTTTTTTAATATAAGCAATCAATGGTCCTATTCTTTAACATTTGACACAAGACATTTAAGATACATAATAAGTTTTAAGCACTTGTTAAAAATGATTAAGTTTCAAATTTAATTTTTCACATAAAATTTTATGCAATGCTCAATTTTAGCTAAACTAGGTTTAAATTTGATATAATTCAGTCTCACTATGATCTTAGGGACCTTAAAATGCAAAAATAGTGAAGTTTTTGACAATTTTAGCCAAATTTTTGCATTTTTTAGAAAATTCTGGGCGCTCCGACGCGTTGTGGCGCGCTGCGGCATGCAGCAACGCTTTCAGACGATGCGGCGAAAAACAATGCTGGGGCGCGCCGCAGAGCTTTTAGGCATTGCGGCGCGCTACGGCGACTGATTCGATGGCTGGATGCTACGGCGCGCGACAGCGCTTTCAGACACTACGGCGTGCTGTGGTGGATTAACTTACGGCAACACTATTCAATTAATTTATTTTCTGGTTTCATATAGTTTTCCCCGAAATGACGCTGCAGCCTGCTACGATGCGCTGTGGCACGCTGCGCGGTCTAACTTTAGTGCAATTATTTAATTAAATTTTCTCTTGATTTTCTATAGTTTTTCCTGAAATGACGCTGCAGCCCGCTACGATGCGTTGTGGCACACTGCGCGGTCTAACTTTAGTGTAACTGTTTAATTAAAATTTCTCTTGATTTCCTATAGTTTTTCCCGAAATGACGCTGCAGCCCGCTGTAGTGCGCTGCAGCGGTTTTACTTTCGTGTGATATTTCAATTATTTTATTTATTGATTTCATATGATTTTTCATAAAATGACGCAGAAGCCCGCTGCGGTGCGCTGCAGCGGAAACTATTTGAGTTTCGGGCGCTACGGCGCGCTGTAGCTCCCGACGGTGATTTCGCCTGTGCGAAAACAGTGATGGGTCACATTTCGTGCTCAAATACTCTAAATCCAGAGCATTTCATGAGCGGTGTCATATATCAATGAAAAGGTCTTTTTGATACCTTCCATCGATACTAAAATTGGTACAAATGAATTTTCCTAACTATAGAAACGATGGAGTTAAAGGTTCAGGTATACAAAATGAACGAAAAATAGAGCATGAGATTTTCAAAGTATATGATACGTTAATGAACCTTAATGACTTCCATACATAATCATAGATTTCTAAAGATACAAATAAGCATAATAGCAACATGAAAAAGACAAGGAAGAGAAACAAATGAGCACATTAGCCTTGCAAACAATGGAGAAAGAAGACTTGGAAAGGAGGAGGACTTCTTCTTTTTCTTTTTCAGCACAAGACTTCAGCAATGAAAGGGGAATGAGGGAGCTTTAGAGCTTCAGCCTTTGCAAAGGGGATGAAGAAGAGCTGAGCTCCTTCTTAAGTAAAAGAGAGGAGAGGGAGAGATGGCCATGGGGGAAAGGGAAATGGCCTTGCCTTGCTTGCGCTAGGAATTGAGGGAGGGGCACCGAAATGGGGAATGGGCTAGTGGGTCCCAGGCGCAGGAATGCAGAAAAAGATAAGAAAATGGACAAATGCATTTAAATGAATATTTAATTATTCATTTGATTCATTAAAAATTCAGATTAAATAAACGTGCTCCGAAAAATTCTAAAATTTCACCTCTAGCTAATTTGGGGGTGAAAAATTCAACGACGAAGTCAGAATTCGATTCCGACGATTATTTAATTACTCTATTTTTCCGGGGTATTTAGTTATATTAAAATATTTTCGAAAATTCGACGACTTCCAAACGCGTTCAAAACATCATCTATAGCTAATTTGGGGGTGATGATCGCAACGGTAAAGTTGGATTCCGATTTTGAGGTCAAATTAAATACCTTAATTTTCTAATTAATTAAATATTAAAATAATCCAAAATATTCGATTTAGCTTCGAATCGCACCAAATCTTTAGAGATTGATTCAAATAATTAGATGATCTTAGTATAATTGTAATTAAGATATGATTAAGCTAAAATCAAGTTGGGTAATAACCTTAGGTTGTTACAATCACAAATAAAAACAAAAGAGAACTATAATAGAAGAAAAAAGATAAAAATAAGCTAAGAAAATTTAGCTTAAAATTAGAATTGACTTTAAATTTTGAGTTTGATAGGGACTCAACATGCATGGATTTAAGCACACCATATTTATAGAAAGTCCACCAAGTCATTGTTGGTTGCAGTAAGTGCCATCTAAACATTGATGATACTTTCCCAGTACCTTTCTTTTTTATCTAAAATTTCACCGGCTCTTATATAAAAAATTTCATTGATACAATAAATATTAGTGATTTCTCTAAAGGCAGACACCAAATAAATCATCCAAGATTAAATATAAGGAAAACACATTAGAGTGATGTGTAATTATTTGAGCTACCATTGAACCAATAAAAACATAATCCCATAAACATACATCAAATAAGCCATCCAAAAATAAAAAAGTAAAGTAACAAGAGCATGCACTAGGGGGCAAATATTGATGACAAAAACTAAAACTCTACCCCCCCAAAATAATCTCATTAGCTTTTATCAATTTATAAGAACATTGCTCAAGCTTTCATATGCAAGTAGAAAATTTATTTCCAATCGTTAAATTCTAATGTCATCTTCATTCAAAAGCATTGGAGTTATTCTATTTTTGAACCACATTTTAAATCTATTTTGTGTTACTAACTTTTAAAATTTTGATACATAAAACATTTAAGTAGTATTTGAGCATGTTAAATTCTCCCAAATTAAAATAAACTAGAATGCAACTAAAACAATGTAGGTACATATTAGCCATTTGCCAAAATTGATCTCTAAATTTCGAAGGAAGAAAGCATTATACTCTCAAGAGGCTATTTGGCATTAAAAGATATATGCGTAAAGTAATATGTTTATAATATAATATGATTACAATATAGTATGATTATTTTGCATTTGTTTAGTTGTTTGTAAAATTTATGCATAAAATCTAGGATTTCTTGTTTGGAATGCAGTAATCTGCTGAGAATGATACTTCGAGTAATTTATGTGGTGAGATTATCCGAATCATTTTTTTTTTCATTTTGTTACATTTTTGTAAGAAAAATTAGGAAAAAATGAGTATTTTATTTAGTTCAATTTTGTTCCATGAACTTTTTATTGAGTCCTAGCACAAATTTGTTATGAAAACATATACAAGTCAAGAATTTGTTGAGTGCATTCAAGCAAAATCTATTACCTGGTGTCATTCATAAATATACATTAGTTTACACAAGTAACAATGATAGCCAATTTCTTTTTGATTTGTGCATATGTAATATTATTTCGAAAATTATTTCAAATAATCCTAGCTTTAGCCAAAATATATTCTAAAGCAACTCCAACAACTCTATTGAATAGTCATTGTACCACCCAAACAACTTCATAAAAGTTCAAAATATCAATCACAAAATAATTTTTGTAACCAGCCCCAAATTAACATAAACAACTACAAAAAAAAAATAGTAGAACATACTCTAAAAGTCATAATAGCTATACTACTATACTCACTGCAATAGATAATAACAACTTTATTCTGATTTGTAGCTCAAACATAGATTGATTTTGGTCCCAATTATGGATTGTTTGCTCCCATGTTACAAGCCATAAAGAAAACCAAGCTTTTACCGAAAATAGAGGTGTTTTGAGCTCGGATTGGCTCACCTTCTTGTTCGACACCACGAAGGGTATGTCAGAACTAGCAAGTTTCGGTCAAAAATTATCGATGCAAACAAACAGATTCATTCATCTCTTAATTTTCAAACTCTGCAAATTTTATTACATTGAATCTGCAATCCCAAAATTTTGTGAACTGTTCAACCTCCAAAGCCCAGCTGAATGTTTTGGGGAATCCTGCAACAACTGAGACAGAAATGGAGGGGAACCAAATGAGCTTCGCTTTTGAGAATCGAGTGTTCAACCGCCATTCCGGCCTCGGCGGCGGCCGCATGGGCTGCACTCTTGTCACCGGATTTCTCGGAAGCGGCAAGACCACTCTTCTCCGCCATCTCCTCGATCATCGCTCCGATCTTCGCCTCGCCCTGCTCGTCAACGAGTTCGCTGACTCTGACGTCGATTCCCTCCTCCTCGATTCCACTCGCATCAACTCCGCCTTTAACCTCTCCACCGTCGCCCTCACGCACGGTCTCACCCGCACCTCACTCTTTCTCCTCCTTGTCCTCTTCTTGTAAACCCTGTGCGAACCCTGATTCCGCTTTCACCCTTTCTGCTTTTCAGGCTGCGCCTGCTGCGATGTGCGTGGGCCGTTCCGAGAATCGCTGCAGAGGATAGTTGACAGCAGACACAACTTCGATTGCTTGCTCGTCGAGGTTTCGTTTCCTGTTTTGTAGTTGTTCTCTCTGATAATGCGACTTGTTTTGTGTTCATTCACTAGAAGATGCCTTTTCTTTAGACGTCTGGGCTGGCGGAACCGGATGATTTTGTCGCCGAGCTTGAGCAAGTTGGGATAAATTTGAACCTTGTTGTTGCTGTAGTGGATGCTGAGTCGCTAGAAAAGATTATTAAGTTGGATATTGTTAAGAAGCAATTGGAGCGAGTAGATCTTGTGCTGTTGAACAAGTATGCTTTCTCTGAGACCTGACTGCTTGTTAGGGCATGCATAAAAGACCTTTGATTGATTGAATGGTTGTTTGGTTCACCGACATTGCATGCCATGTAATAAATATTATTCAATGCTTTTGTCTGAGCTCATGTGTTCGGTTAATGTTATGATATCTCAAATGAATGAAAATACCTAATGTGGCCTAAACTGCAGACATCTAGTAATCTCTTCCAAAATCGGGGTGACATTGAATGTCTTTTGCAGTACATCTGCTTATTAGTACTATAACTTCTTCTCCACTCGGTTCTTCAACTTGGCATTAGAACGAGCGAGCGATCCAAGACTCATCCCTACGGACGAATGCAGGCGAATTTATCAATATGAATATTGCTCCTGAGCATCCATTGGGTCATGCTTCTTCAGCAATAAAATCTCCATCTTCCCTATTCGTCTTCTGCTTCTGCATTCAGTTCTGCAACACGATCTTCAGCAATCAGTTATTCTTCTAATGATTTGTTGAGATCCCAAAATCATAACTAGGCTTTGCAATCAGCTCACTAAATTGCCTTGTTTGCTGATTGAACCGGAGCCTCTTCTTCTCCGGAAGTCAGAAAATCGATTTTCAAATCTCTTCTACTCTTGTTGTCTCATTCATCTCTAATTCAACTCAGATTTAGGAATAATCCTTGAACATCCTGGTTATTCTCTGAACCAAATTTGTCTTCGTGCATAACCTTTTCAAAGGATGCAGATTGAAACAGCAAATACAACAACCAGTGCATCAGCAAATACAACAACCAGTGCATCACACAGCCGCAATTCTCTTCTCTTTCTTATTTTCCTTTTGTCAGACAGTACCTTAAGACATTTCCAATCTGATAAAGAACCTGAATTATCCTGTTTGATTAGACTGAATGCTGGTTTTTTATTCTTCTCATGATCCTCTATTTTTCAATCCTGAATACAAACAAACAGTAAGCATTCATCTGCACACTATCTTGATTTATCCTCTACTGCACAATGTCTGCAGTTTCCTTCTCTCATTCCTGAACTAATGGTGAAATTGCTAGAGTTCTTCACTCTAGCAATGCCCCCCTTGTGAAAGAAGGGGTTGCAGCGAAATTCTTTCACATACAGAAAATACAAGTTAAGGGTAGATTGCAGAATCCAAAACTCACAAACACATCATGCACATACAAAAAGTGCCTCACATATTTTACATGGACACCTTAAATAGGGAAAACTAAGAAGCTACACTAAAACAAATTTCACTATGAAAAATGGAAGGCATTATGAGATTGGCTTGTTCATTCGCTTAGCAACACCATTTTTTGTGGTATTCCTGGAACAATAACTTCTCTTTTGATTCCCCTCAATGCACAGAATTCATTGAACTCTTTATCACATTATTCTCCGTCATTGTCGAATCGTATGCATTTTAGTGTTAGACATGTCTTAATTGATAGAAGCTAACCATTTTTTTTAAGAATTTGAACACATAAGATTCATATTTTTGAAAGTATACCCAAACCTTCCTCTTGTGATTATCATGAAAAAGACAAAGTAGGATGAGCCCTTAAGATATGAAACTCGAGCTAAACCTCATGCATCCGCATGCGCTAGTTCTAGTTTTTGTGATTTGGGTTTTCACCCATTTTTGAAGCTGTCTTTTTCTTAAAATGTTTAAGCACATTATCTTTATGAAAAATTTAAATCAACAAATTTTAAATCAGGGAGTTAACTTTTTGAGATGAGGGAGTTCAATCATCTTTTGCTCATATGTTTGAGCCTCCAACATGCTAGAGTCACCTTCTTCTCTTGCTGATGTGGAAGAGTCAAATACCTGCACTTTATTGATCAGGGTCTTTTCAATACTTCCTTAAGAAGCAACCAATGCATCTTAGATAATCTTTCATGAGTCTCCTGTGAATGTAGTATCGTATCAATGCTAGCTGAGTGACAAAAATCAAGTTTTTCTTCAGGTGAGGAACATGCTGAACATTCTTCAGTTGCCACATATACCTATTTGGCATAGCTGAAAGTAAAATATTAGGCCAAAGAGAGTCGAATCAGGCCTACAACAGTTCTACCAAGCACTTGGCATTCTTTGCCATCCATCGTGTTCGACTTCTCAATTTCCTCTAATACAACAGATCATCGACTTGTCTTTCAAAAAATGATTTTTGTGTTGTGAACTTGTTGATATTGTGCCTTGCATCATCTCTCTTTGGTCCCACTTGAACTAAGAACTAGCCACTTTGATACCATTTGTTGTTAAAGAAGGGGTTGTAGCGGAATTCTTTATGCCGGAGTGAATATGAGCTATGGGTAGAATTAAATTTTCACAAATAAAACAAGCACACTTAGATTAAACACATATTTTAAGTGAAAAATCTTAAATAGAGAAAAATCACGAAGCTATTCCTTAAGAAAATTTCATTATACAAATAGAAGAAAGAAGACTAGAATTTGCACAATCACACAGCCTTTTAAGGTTTTCTTATAAAGCCTCTTAGCATTTTCTCACATAACATACATTTTAACCACATTACAATTGTATTTATAATGAATCTTCTGAGGCGTGCCTGGGAGCGATTGCCCTGCTGTAACGCCTCCGGCTGAAGTACATAGGTGTGTTAGTTATGACTCTGTATGGTGCGCATGTATGGTGTACATGTAGTTCTTGGAGCCAGGTCGATTACATTACTTGGAATTTTGAGGGGTATCTGGGTGCTCCTAGTCATCATGCTTCTTTGCCGTGGTGCAATTTGGCGCTTGTTCATGCATCTGGGCACACTTTTTTCATTATCATGTTTGACTCTTGTCTGGGTGTGACTTTGATGCATCCGTGTGCACTGCATTTGGGCACCAGTCTAGTTCCCATTATGAGTTCGTTCATGCCCGTTGCATAGCACTTGAGGCTCTACTATATAACATACCTAACACAATATATTTCTTTTCTATATGCAATAGATCTTACTGTTGGGTTGGATCAATCCAACTACATGCAGTGGGAGATATATTTGCTTAACATTATCACTGCAAATGGGCTTGATGACATTATCAATAGGTCCAAACCACCTCCTTAGAGGCTCCTAGATGGCAGTATAGAAATGCCCAACTACAAACTCTGCCAGCGACAAATCGACTGATCATGTGCTGGATTTATTCCTTGCTTACAGAATTACAATGGCACATTATTGGATTACATTTGGAAATCCTTAGAAATGCTGTTTGCAGCTTCATCTGAGGCACGCACAATGCAATTGTGGCTACAAACCGTTGAGGACTAAACATTATGGATTTAGTCATCGCAATCAAATCTGTGACCGATATTATAGTTGCAATTGGTAAGCCTATCTCTGAATATGATTTAAATACGTACTTGCTGGGCTGCCTCGGAACTAAATACAATTTCTTTGTCATCTCTATCACATTGATATATGACTCACTGTGCTTGGAAAAGTACACGATTTGCAGTTAGCTTATGAAACAAGGTTGGATCAACAAAATGCAATTGAGCCCATGGAAATGATTAAAGCAATGGTTGTTATCTGCGGCTAAACCTGCACAACAAAAGTAGTTTAAAGCCCAGCAGTCCAAAGCAATTCCAAACTATAACAATGCAAACCATGGCACTTTTCATGGGAGGGAAGAGGTAGACAAAAACTTTCCCACAAAACAATCACAAACCTGGCTATAGAAACAAGGTGCTAGGTTTGTAAAAAGTACGGACACAGTGACTTTGACTGCTGGCATAGGATTGACCAACATTTTTCACAGAGGCCCCGTTGCAACTCAGCACTCTGCCGCATTGATAGCCTCGTCAACACCTACATTCAACTCCAATTGGTTCCTTGACACAAGGGCAATGCACCATTTGCCCTAGATTTCTATAATATGGCACTGCAAATCTTTTTTCGGCAATTACGAGATTACTGTTCGTGATGAACTTCCCCTCCCATCACTAATATCAGTGAAACTTCTATATTTGGTGCCCAAACAAGTACTTGTATCTAATGAACATTTTACATGTTCCTATGATTGCTGCCAGTTTGATTAGTGTCAACGCCCATGTTCTGATTACAATGGCATTGTTGAATTAACACGAATGGTTTTGTTGTGAAGAAGCTCAATTCAAGGAGACCTTTTCTTCTAGGCAAAAACTCACAACAGCCTGTGTACCCGCAGCAACAAATGGTTTCTTTGCCAATGTCTTAAAGAATTGAAATAAGGATATGCCTTGGCAGTTTCCTTTCTACCTCACATTGGCAGAACTTCAATTATTCAGATACGATATAACTGACTTGGCCACCCTAATCAACCCATTATAAATAAAGTCCTAGCTATCTGCAATATTTCAGCCAATCACATAAATGATCTTTGTGCATGTTGCCAAATGTTCAAGAGCCATAGATTGCCATTTTTTTCGTTGTGTTATTGTGCTATTTAACCTCTTTTTCTTATACACTGATTTGTCGGCCCATCCTTGAAATTGGAATAAATGACTCGAGATTTCTTATTTGTTCTTTAATGATTATACAAGGTTTTCCTGGCTGAACCTTTTCCAAAGCAAAAAGTAAAGCATTGTACGCCTTCTTATAGTTTATGATTATGGTGAAGAAACAGTTTGAACAACCAATCAAAAGTTTGAACAGCCAATCAAAACTTTATAATCAGGTTAGGAGGAATGTTTCAAGTTCTTACTGCCTTTTTGGCAAGCAGTGGAATTCTTCATAGGGTGGCTTGTCTATCCACTTAACAAAATTGAAGAGTCAAGCACAAACACCTGCAAATTATTTAAGGTACCTTAGCCTTACTGGCAAATGCTCCAATGATATTTATCTTCTGGTTGTTTTCAGTTCAATTAGCTATCTATCTTGTTGACAAACTATCAACTTCTACAATTCATTTTAAAACTCCATATAAGGTGCTATATGTCAAGCTAATTGACTATCAACTCTTAATGTATTTGGAAGCACATGTTTTCTTTGAGACCTCTTAACAAACACAAAGTTTAATACAATATCATCATCTACTCATTTTTGGGTTACACATCCAAGCATAAATTCTATCTTTGCCTCAACATGATTTCTAGGAAACTCTTAATTTAACATAATGTTGTTTTTGATGAATCCTTCTATACTTTTGTTAAGGAAACTGCTCCCATTTCCCTAGCCTCAAAATCCTTTCAAACTTATTGTAACATGCTTATTGATGTTTCCATCCTAACCCAAAAATCCACATCCTCTCCACAAATGAACCCTCAAGAATCTTTAGGAGACCCCTTGCCTGATACATTTACTCCTAATGCCCATAATTGTCTCATCTCATGCATCTACCTCAAAAACAAATCCCCTCAATGAGCTGATTGAAGGAACCTTCCGCGCCTTGAGGCGGAAGGAATCGGAGGGGGAGCGTAGGTAAAGAGGGGGAACAGTAAAAAACCTGAGGAAATAAAAAAAAATACTTAAACTAATTAATCGCATTTTAACGCCGTTTGACGTTCAAAAATAACGAAACTTGATACCGAGGCGTGCTATGACATAACAAACACCCTCGTGCCAAAAATTTTCGATTCAGAGTAATATTTTATTTTATATTAATTTTTGAGGTTAAAAACTTCAAAAATTAACCACGATAAAACCGGTGCTCAGAATTTGATGCAACTTCTTGAGCAGCCTTTAAATAATATACTTAATACATCGACACTGAAAACGATGAATTCAGACACGTATTCCAATGTTCTCGATTTATAGAATTTAAATAACTCAGAAAATAAAGCGGGAGCTTCAGTTATTCGGATTTCTCCCAAATTAGGGCAGTTTGATCCTTAGAATTATTCTTACCTATGATATTTTTTTGTTTGCCCTAATTTGAAATTCTCCGGGGTCTTGATTTCTGAGGCGGGATTTGACCTAAATTGTAAAGTAAGGACTTTGGGTCGTTACAATGCTAATTCTTAGAATTGTAATGCTAGTTTGTTGTTATCAGTTTATTTTTTGATATATTTATTTTGTTTCTTGTTGCTGCATATTAATGCCATGATTAGATTTCCTGTTGTTGCATATTAATGTCAAGATTATATTTATGTATTAATATCAAGATTAGATTTCTTGTTGCTGCATATTTATAGTACCTTGATTGTAATGCTATGCTATATGATGATTTCTAGTGAGAAATTTATCAATTATTTTTTGATATTTAATGTCTTGGTTGTATTCCTAGTTATCATTAGGATTAGTTTGCTGTAGATCATAATGTATTAAATTTATATATTATTTATTTTAGATTGAGCTAGCTTGTTATTAGGTATTATTGGCCTTGATATGTTGATTATAATTTACTGAATTGTAATTAATATGCTAATTGTGACTTTATCAAATTTTAAGCATTATGAGCACCATATTCTTATTATCGTACATATTAAATTTGATTTACATGACACTTTTAAATATTATCATATTGCTAAAATAATTTTCAACTGCTTCTGCACTATTTATTATTTACATATATGTACAGATATTTTATTATGATTGAGCAGTCTAATATTGGGGGAATTAAGGAGACCCGTTTCATTACCATGAGAAAGGTTAGTTTACGGTATTAAATGTATTCAAGGAACCAAATTACATTGTCAGACATTCTGAACTCATCTCTTATTTGTGCTTTAAATAGAGAGGCTCAGTGATTGACGTCCTAATTAAAAGTTAATTTGATAACTTCTGAAACATCATTTGATAATTATAAAGCAATTAATATTTTATTTCTTTAATAATTGCTTAATTGTTGAATTTTTATTTTATAAAATTTTTATTACAAGAATATCTTGCATATCTTTATTTTGACGATCATGATGAATTATGTTTATATGTTTGTGTTGTGCATGCAATAGTTGCATATTTTTGCCAATGTTATTAATGCTAATACTTCAGAAAATTCTATTTAGTTTGAAAATTGTATGATTCAGTCATTTTGATTGAATTCTATTTGAGAAATTATTAATTTGATCAACATATTTTTAAACTTGATTAGTTGTGCAAATTAAAATTTAATTTTAAATATAAATTCAAATGCAAAGTGCAAATGCAAGTGTAAGGGCAAAGTGCAATTGCAACTGCAAGGGCATATGCAAATACAAATGAAAGTAGAAATGCAATGTTGTTGTATTATGATTTGAGAAACCAATATTATTTAAAAAACTCTGTTGTGGTTTAAAAAACTATCATATTAGTTTATATATCAATAAATCTTCTTATAATTTTTTTCACATACATTGCTTGTGTTAACGGTATTTGAATTGCGGTATATTTCATATGCCAGGTGATTTAGCTTGACTTTTCTGATTCTGTTTTGAGATTTTCCTCTTGCAAATCCGTAGAGGTTGAAGAGTAGATCTGTTTATTATAAAATTTTTTGTACATAATATTATGCAGATTAAATTGTATAAGCCTCTGTATGCTGTAATTTTGTATTTTGTGAATCATGCATATGGCAATATACTTCTTATAATCTTATGTTATGATAATTATATAAAGTATTATCTGAATGTTATTACTTTTACTTGAGCAAAATTCTTATATGACTTGTAAAAGTGTTAGAGATGTCACAATTGGTATCAGAGCATGATTAAAAATTTTTTAAGTAAAAATAATCATAATTATATAAAATTTTAAAGGCAACTTAAGTTAAGATAAAAAATTTAGCAAGTGTATATTCTAAATCATAATATTACTTATTAGATTAGTCACGATAACCTTGAGACTCTTAGGGAGAATAGTGAGATGCCAGCAAGATTTTTCAAATTTTGTAACTCATTTGGAACTTTTTTAGATTAATTTATGAGATTTTTTGCTCAATCTTTACAATTTCAGTCGGTTTCCAAGTAACTTCTTTGACTCCTTCAATTAGCATTTTGACTGTAAATTAGACTGAAATTTATTTAAAACCATCATTTATAGGATCTAGTTCTCCTATGTTGATGAAAGACTGGCTAAAATAGATATAAAAGGAGTTTACTAGTTTATGTTATTGAATTCAAAGAAAGTAACTTTAGCCACCTATCTTATTTAGGGTGAAGTAGAAAATTAATGAGTTTTGGCAAAAGGGGAATAGTTTGAAGGATGAATTTTTGAAGAAATCTCATGGGAGGAATTTGTAAATGTGTTTTTGATGAAGTATGTGCTGCCATCAGCTCAAACAATGATGCATAATGATTTCATAATTTTATTTTTCAAGGAAGTAGATCGATAGTAGAAAATGAAATTGATTTTCCAAGATTTGCAAGATATGCATAAAAAATAGTTGATATTTGGATATCAATAATTTAGTAGAAGAACAAAGTTTTTGATGTATGAAGATTAGGTTACTGTTGATAGAATGAAGAAGTTATCATTTATATCCCCAATCACAGGAGCATAATATTAGGAAATTTAAATCCACTCATGAGAAGATATATAACTCCTACCTGCTCAAGTTTGGCTAGGTCCAGTGGTAAAATGCAATAAGCCTCATTCCTATTGAAAGTGTTACAAAAAATGTGCAATATTTCAAATGCGAGCATTCTGAACTAATAATTCAAGAATGCATGGTTGATGGCTTGGAGATTAGGAAGAACAATATAGGATTGATAGAATGTGATGCAAAGGAATTTGGTTAGTAGAGCACCAGTTCAAACTCGAGTATACAACCTTACTCCATCAGAGTTCTATGAAGACTATAATATTGTCACTTATATCATTTATTTATCAAATTTAGCATGCATAGTTTTATTTGACATTCGTGTTTGAAGCAATAATTAAACAACTTAAACTGCCTACGTTTATGCTTGATTCAAAAATAGAAGTAGAACTGTCTTTGAGCAAAACACTTTTGGCAGAGCTGTAGTAATTTGTGATCAATAAATGCGTGCTAAATTAGTTAGAGTACCCTCTGTCAAATTTAGCATCATCTTTGGAATGAATTGGTTTAGTCAAAATAATGCAGAGCTATAGTAATTTGTGATCAATTAAGAAGTACATCGAGAACACTTGGGAATTGTTTTATATATCTTGAGAAATCATCGATTATTTGTTAAAATTTTCAAGTGTGAATTTTGGTTAGATTTTGTTACTATCGTTAGGCAATATTATCAGTAAAAATGAAATTAAAATGAATCTGAACAAAATTTGTGCTATTTAGAATTAGCCTTATTCATCCCCAGCTATAGAAGTATGGAGATTTCTAGGCCTTGCAGTTATTTTAAGAAAATTTGTCAAGTGTTTTGCTAAATATTTGCACTTCTTACTTTCTTGACTCGCAAGGATGTTTCTTTTGCGTGGTGTGATAGATGTGAGTCATATTTTAAAGATTGAATTATTCTTAACACTTGCAACAATTTTTGTGTTACCAGTTGAAGGTAAGGATTATCAACTTTATAGTGATGCTTCGTTTAATGGATTAGGATCCATATTGATGCAAGAAGGTAGAGTTATTGTATATACATCTAAATAGTTAAAAACTCACAAGAAAAATCATCTTGTGCACAACTTAGAAGTGATAATATTATTTTTGCACTCAAAATCTAGAGCTATTAACTATACGAAATTATGTGTGAAAGCTGCTGTAACGACCTAATGTCGTTATTTTTCAAATTAGGTCAGAGCCCGCTTCAGACATCAAAACTCCGGGGAATTTCAAATTAGGGCAAACAAAAATACCCTTAGATAAGAATAATTTTTAAGATCAAAGTGCCCTAGTTTGGGAGAAATCCGAATAACGGAAGCTCCCGCTTTATTTTTTAAATTATTTAAATCCTAAAAATCAAAATATTGAAATACATGTCGGAATTCATCGATTTTAGTGTCATTGTGTTACGTCTATTATTTAAAGGCTGCTCGAAAAGTTTCGTCAAATTATGAGAGCCGGATTTATCGTAATCAATTTTCGAAGTTTTAAACTTCAGAAATTAATTAAAAATAAAATATTTGTTCGAATCGAAAATTTTCTGCTCGAGGGTGTTCGTCATGTCGTAACACACCTCGGTGTCAAGTTTCGTGATTTTTGGACGTCAAACGGCGGAAAAATGTGAATAATTTAACTTTAAGTATTATTTGAAATTTTCTTTTAAAGAAAATTCTCTAATTTCCTTCTCCCCCTCCTTTGTTCGCCCCCCGTTCCCGCGTCGCTCGCCCGACAGGGCTTCTGGCGCGGAAGGTTCTGTGCCAGGGAGGGCTGCCTGCGTTGTTTTTGGCGCAGGCTGGTCGGCCCACTTGGTCGACCCCCCGCAGCCCCTCCTCTCCTCTACTTAAACGCCCCCCTCTTTTCTTCCTTTTCCCCCCACAACCCCTCTCCTCCTCCAAACCCTAGACAGCAGCCAGCCAGCCCTCTCCTCCCCCTCCTGCAGCCCCTCCTCCCCCTCACAGCAGCCCAGCCAGCCTCCCTTCCCCACGGCAGCCACCCTCGGCCTCTCAGCCCACGGCAGCCGCCCCTCAGATTGCCGCAGCCCTCCCTCGGCCGGCCGACAGCAGCAAGAAGCCGTCCGGCCACCCCATTCCGGCCAACAGCCCAGCCAGCAACCCACTTCGACCTCCCTCCGCTTTCCGGCAATCCTAATCCTAAATGTAAGTTGATAAGTTTAAAAGATAAAGAAAGAGGAAGAGAAAAGAGGAGAATTTTCTATGTTCTTTTAAGTTATACCTACTTAATACTTATGATAATAATAAAGAATATAATATCGTCATTCACATTAATATGGTTCTCATTAATTAATAATGAAAACTATACATATGTTATAAAATGACTATAATTTCAGTTTAAGCATTTTTCATTTTGACAGTCATTTTTGTTACGTTCTTGCATTCTTATATTATTGTTGCATTAAAATAATGATAACAATAATATTGTATCAAATATGATTATTATCCTCAGCGACTTATTAAACGCTATAATAAATATTACTGCCATCGCAGTATCTTAAAAATTAGACTTCAATCACAAATAAGAAAGCGAAAGAAGAACATAATCTAAATAAAAATAAATGTTACTCCTAAAAACATTTGGCTATGAGCTAATTTAAAAATTTCCAAAACCTAAATGCAGATTGAGCGAACTGTCACTCATCCGAACTGTTGAACTGTTGAACTTTTTGAACTTAAAAGAACAAGGTACCAGATGTCTTTTTATTACTCTTGTTTAAATATGCTTTTCTGTTCAGCATCGCACAAATTTGATAAAAGTGCTTTTTAAAGTCACATAAAATGATATATGAATAAGTTTGGATAAATGAGAAGCAAGGGTTCCATGTTGCTTTATACTTTTTGTTTGATCAGACAACCGCTAGGACGGGGCTGTCCGACATCGGGAGTCATAAGGAGCCCATACTGATAAGCCTTTGAGGGGGCAGGTATAGAGGAAAGTTGAGATATGTTACACAAAAATGAACCCCCCTTTTTCTCGATTTTGTACTTGCCCAACAAAATCATATTTTGCCTCAGATATCAAGCGCTGAAATTCTGTATTTATTTTTGTGACTGCAATTATTTTTATGTTAAGTTTCAAGTACAATTGAAACAGGTTTGCAGGGATAATTTTGTATAGCTTTTATTTCCTATCAAATATTGATTATTTTGCTTATTATTTAACATTTGTAAAGATGACATCTATCAGTACTTAGTTTCGCAACTAACTGGTATTCGAATGCCCGCACTTTTGAAACGTGCCCAGATCAGGAGTTCATCCTCGAGGAAAGATGCTAAAGAACTGAGCAGTGCTGATACTGCTACTTGCTGATCCACCGTTTTTTTTTTTACTCTTTCTACTTTTAAAAAGTTTGTAATTTTTCTTTTATTTTAATCTATATACTTAAGACTCGTGAATTAATGAATAAATGAGTTATATATATTTGTCTCTTAAACCACTCAATATGATCCTACAGCTAGAGGACTTGTCGTTGCTTGTTTGTTGTTGCTATTACTATGCACAAGCAAACCGGTGCTGGATTAGCTCCCGCTGACCCGGCATCGGGTCCTCACAGCTGCATTGACTGTTAAAGTTTGAAATACTTATTTACTTGAAAAAAAATATATTAGTGACAATCATAATGGTTTGAACTTATAAAATTTACAATCTTAATATTTAATATCACATTGGTAGAGTTAGTGTTATAGCTACTGCATGAAGCATATTTAAGCAATTTTAATCAATTAATTTCAGTTAATGAGCTTATTTAGGAATTAGAGAAATTAAAATTGGAGCTAGTCATTTAAGAAGCTACTAAAATTATTTTGAGTTAATTATCATCAGAAGCTTATTTTGACGAGCAGATCAAGTTTGTGTAGAGGGATAACAAAGGATACAAATATTATTTTGCACTCAAAATCTAAAGCCATTAATTATACGAAATCATGTGTGAAAGCTACATTGACTGTCAAAATTTGAAATACCTATTTACTCTAAAGGAATTAAATATGTGACAATCCTGATGGTTTGAACTTATAAAAGATTACAACCTTAATATTTAACACCGGTAGAGTTTGTTATACTCTGTTGTATGGAACATGTGATATTTAAGCAATTTTAATTTCAGTTAATGAGCTTATTCAAGAATTAGAGAAATTAAAATTGGAGCTAGTTATTTAAGAAGCTACTAAAATTATTTGAGTTAACTATCATTAGAAGCTTATTTAGAAGAGTGGATGAAGTCCGTGTAGAGGATTAACAAAGAATACAAATCTTAAGTAGCTGCTGCTAATAGAGAGATCGTATCAGATCTTTAACTTAATGATGATAATATTATATTTTAAGGTAATAGATTGTGGATGCGTGAAGATTCAGGGATTCGATAAGTTATTTTAGAAGAAACTCATAATGCATGTTATGGGCAGCACTAAAGTGTATCAAGACTTAAGATATTATTTTGGTATCTAAGATAGAAAAGAGATGTAGGTGCACTGGCAAGTAGATGCAAATCTTGCAGAGTAGCTGAGACAGAACAACAAAATCTTGAAGGATTACTTCAATCGTTCCTAGTATTAGAATGTAAATGGGAAGATGTTTCAATAGATTTTATAATAGGATTTTCATAAACCAAAACCAGGAATAATTTTGTTTGGGTAATAGTGGATTGCCTTGCTAAGAGCCATTTTATTTTCATTTGTTAAGCATATATATTGAGAAGTTAACAATAGTATTTTTGAAAGAAATTATAAGATTACATGGAGTACTTGAAACACTAGTATTAAATCGAGACAATCATTTTACATTTAAGTTTTGGCGTACTACTCAGGTAGATTTGGGTTCTAAATTATGTATGAGTATATTTTTCCATCCCCAAACTGACAGTCGAACTAAAAGGGTGAACTAAATTCTTGAAAATATACTCCATCTCTATATTTTATATTTTAGAGGTGGTTGGATATTCATTTGTTATTAGTAGAATTTTATTATAACTATAATTATCAATCTAGCATCTGCATGACATTTTATAAAGCGTTATATGGGAGAAATTGTACTACACTTATTGCATGGACAGAAGTAGGTGATAACCAATTATTTGTCAGATATGATGAAAGCAACTACAACAAAAGTTAAATTAATTCTGGCAAAACTAAAAGCAGTGCAGGATAGGCAAAATGTATTATGATTTTAGATATTGGAATGTGAGATTTGAAATTGAAGAATTTGTCTAGGTTAAAGTTAGTTCTCTCAAAGGTATCAGCAGATTTAGAATATCAAGAAAGTGTAGCCCTCAATTTATTGGTCCATTTGATAGATTGGATAAAGTGGGACAAAATGCTTTCAAGCTAATTTCCAGAATATTTAAGTGCAGTTCATAATGTATTCCATATTTCTTCACTCTGCAGATGTCTGTTAGCACTAACTTCCCAAGTGCCGATAGAAAATATAGCTTCAATTGAATCTAATATACAAAGTATATGAAAAAATGTTAACTTTCAATCTTAGGAAATTGAGCAATAAGATGATTTCTATGATTCAAATCCAATGGAGAAATGATAGGATAGAAGAATCCGTGGAAAGATAATCATATATATGCCATGTATATCCTTATATTCACTTGCAAAATTGTAACAATACATATTTTTTAATTATTTATTTTTAAAAATTTATGTTTAGCTAAATTTTAAAATATATTTATATATTTCTTTTTATATATAGAGTTGAATGTCAGAGACTTTCTTTTTAAGCTTGGGAGATTGTAATATTCAAAAATCTCATCACTACAATTATCATTAATATTAATATGATTGCTAATATTATTGTGATTATTATTTGTTCTAAAAATAAATAAATTAAATGTTATTTTATTGGCATTGTGCACCAAGACGCTCAAAGTTAGGTGTCTAGACATCATGTGCTCATGTGCTCAGATGCATGTTGATAAGATCAACATATTTAATTCTTAGTTAGGCTGTACTATGGTCATGCTACCAGGCACATGGCAGAGGGTTATAAAGGCTCCTTGAGGGGGAAGAAAATTTTCATTTTCCAATTTGTGTTGTTATGCTGTTGCAACTTTGAGGGATTTTTAAGGCTTACCTTAGCGTCGTTATTGGATAGTACAAGAGCCTGTATTGTAGTGTGAGAGTTCGTTTTCAGTCATTTCATTTGTAGTAAGGTAATTGATCTCAACCAAAATTTTAGTATTATTAATTATATAATTAAATTTTTTTTGCATTAGCTTATATTGATCATGCTAATTATTGGAATTGTAATGTTAATTGTTTCATGCATATTGTTATAATGCTTTGCATTATTTTGTTATTGAGGGAGTCACATATGAGTGATCGTGATTATTGATTATATAACTTAGTTTGTGAGTCGTATATGAGTGATCAGGTTTCTTTTTGCTGCGTGTTATTATTACCTTGATTATATTGTTATGCTATATGATCATTTATAGTGAAATATTTATCAATCTATTCTTTGATATTATTGTCTGGGTTGAATTCTCAGATCATTAGGAATAGTTTGTTGTAGATCAACTTATTAAATTCATGAATTTTATTTCATTTTAGATTGAGTCAATTAATTATTGGGTATTATTAATTTGGGTATGTTGATGAGTATAGTTTTATTAAATTGTAATTAATGTGATAATTATTATGACTTTATTAAATTTTAAGCTTTAACATTTCTTAAGCACCTTGTTCTTATTGTCGTATATGTTAAGTTTGATTTGCATGACATTTTTAAATATTATCAAATTACTGATGCAATTTCAATCGATTCAACACTGTTGATTATTTACACATCCATGCAAATATTTTATTAGGATTGAGCCCAATTTGATACCGTGGGAAATATGGAGACATGTATCACTACCATGAGAATGTTCAATTTATAATGTCAAATATATTTAAGAAACCAAGCTACATCAACAAATGTACTGGGTTCTTCTTCTATTTATGCTCAAATGAAAAGGCTTAGTGACTGATGTGACAATTAAAAGTTAATATGATAACTTTTGAAATATCATAATTTTTTGGAATAATTAATATTTTATGTTTTTAATAATTTCTCAATTATTGAGAATTCGATTCTTAAAATATTTATTACAAGAATATTATGTATACCTGAACTTTGGCTAGTATGATGAATTATGTTTATATATTTGGTGATGCATGTGATAGTTGCATATTTTTGTTAGTTATTAATGTTGCCACTCAAGAAAATTTTATTTTATTTGGAAATTGTACAATTTAGTCATTTCGATGTCTATTTGAGAAATTATTATTTTATCCAATCTACTCCCAAATTTGATTAGCATTGCAAATTAAACTTTAATTGCAAATGTGGATTCAAATATAAAGTACAATTGCAAATACAAGGACAAAGTGCAATTGTATATGCAAGGGTATATGAAAATATAAATGAAATTATAAATGCAAAGTCATTGTATTATGATTTGAGAAATTAATGATATTTGAGAAGTCTTGTTGTGATTTGAAAAATTGTTATATTAGTTTATATTTCAGTGAATCTTCTTATAATTACTCCACATAGCTTGTGCTTGTGCTAATGATATTTGATACCCGACATATTTATATACCACTTGACTAAACTTGACTTTCTTGTTGCTATTTGGAGATTGTTATCTTGCATATCTGTGGTGGTCGAGGGGCAGACATGTTTATTATTCTGATCTTATTTTCACCAAGTAGTAATTTGTATTACGATAAAATTTTTGTGCATAATATTGTGTATATAAACTTTTATAAGATTATGTATGCTATAACATTATATTTTGTTCATGATAATGTACTTTTTTATAATCTTATGTTCTGAGAATTATGTGAATATTATAATTTTTACTCTGACAAAAGCTTTAATATAATTCTTCATAGGTGGAGACACCGCACTCAGACCCTCTCAAATTTGTCATCTTATTAATACACACCTTGCAAACAAGATAAAGTCTGGTATCACTAAGCCCATACAAAAACTTTACCTCACCACAACCATTTTCTCGCTCAAAAACCATCTCTTTTAGACTCTAAAACTTGTTGTGTTTGTGCAGCCTTGAGTGCAACACGAAGTGATGCGCTAAGGTGAGGTGCACTAGGACATAACAAGGAGTGTTGAAACGAGCTAGAATCAGGCTTGATAGTGGAGCTTCGTGCACATTGAAGTGGTCTTGAAATGGGGCCACAGAACAGTTGCCATGCTTTGAGTGGCATTGGGTTAGCCACGGTTCAACTGAATGTGCGTTGGATGCGAATCTTATAAAGACAAGCCAAAGTACACTAGAATTTTTGGATTGGATGCTTAGGCATTGGTTCAACGTCGATATGGTGCGAATTGGGTGTTCGTTGAGTACCAGGGATCAGCTGAAGACGAGTGTTTGATGCTTGGGCATGCCCAAGAGTTTGGGGGATGACCCAGGAGGAGCAACGAGCCATTGGGCTCACTCATGCACCGATGGATCAAGCATTACAGTAGGGCCATATCGAGACTTTGGCGCGCCCAGGCGCTAAGAACTGGAGTCTCCATATAGAGACTTGGGCCTGCCCATGTGCTTTGCTTCAACCTACTGAGGGCCTGACACTTGGGCACTCCTAAGGGTCAAGTGGAGCGTGAACTGTGCCACGCGACCAGTGGGGGTTGGATTTAGGGCTGCTTGAGGAATGTTATAAATACTTAAGATATGAGTGAGAGCTTCAGGGTGCTGTGAAGGAGTAGATTTATGTATGTGGGGTTCGGTGAAATGTTTTGAGACCTCTAAGGGTTAGAGAGTGAAATATCTCTAGTTTAATCTTTTTTTTATTTGACAATGAATTTTTTCGTGGTATGGCTCAGTAGCTTTTCTTGGCTTTAAGATTGTGTAAATCTGTATGTTTGTGCTTATTTTTTGTGTATTTTCTTGCAATGTGTTTTGCGTCCGCCCTAAAAGTGATAAAGTCGTAGATCTCAGTGCCTTTGCGACAAGTACTTTGTTGACAATGAACGATGAGAACTGAAAAGGAGTGTGCTAAATCCCTAACAAAACTTACCATGTAGGCATCAAATGTCTAGACTAGTAAATGGTTTTGATTGAAGAAATTAGTGCTCTTAAAAAATCTTACATTGACTCTTATGCCATTGTCATCTCTTGCCAACATTATTGAATGCAAATAAGTTTTTAAACTCAAATACAAATCTAATGACTCAAATACCAAGACATTGAGATAACAGGGAAGGCTCTAATAAAACTCAGAGGTTTTGCATGTGTGTTCTCGTATTAGAGCACTTTTAGGATGAATGATTTTTTGATAATTTTGTTCTTAGAATAAATCCATAAGACCACTAGGCTAAAGTGGATAATATTTTGATAATTAAGAGTTTGAGTTGCTGCAAATAGTAATAAAGCAGAAAACTCAGTTAGATCAGAGTTTGCTGTTCTCAAGTTTTGTTTCCCTATATCGGGTTTTGTTTGACACCATAATAACATCCTTCTTAGATTGAAACCTTACCAGTTAATCACAGACTCTCACTGCTTCATCATGGACCATTGCCAGAGCTTGCGCCCCGCATTTTCTGCTATAAAAAATTGTTTTTGTTTTGTTATTTTCTTTTTATTTTACATAATTATTTTACACTCAAATTCACAAAATAAAATATCATGGCAATCTTCCAATTACAAAAAATCATTTGCACTATAAACTTTTACACCAGAGTTTCTTTAACATTTTGTAATCTAAACCAAATAGCTCCTTAAACTGAAAGGATAGTCCAAGGATTTTGTTCATTGAAATCAAAGTGTTATTTTTTGTATTTATAAATTAAAGAATTTGAAAAACAATGGCTTTCGAGAATTGAAGGGTTTGGGTTCCTTAAAATATTTAAATTGATTTACTCTTTTTTATTGAAATGACTAATAATAAAGTTTTATAGTCAATTTGAATGCTTTGTATCGAGTAACCATTTAAAGAAACTGTTTTAATTTCAGGATAAGATTTGCGGTGCCATTGTCAGGTGTTTTGATATGAATGAAATTTAAATTTTATGCCAATATCACTCTATATGTTTTCAAAGCATTTTTTTTACTGTCAAAATGGAGGATATTTTTTAGTCAAGTTTCTTTCTCATTACAGGTGTGATCTGGCTACTCTTAGTCAAGTTTCTGATGCAGAAGACACCCTTCGACAAGTGACAGGGGGAGCAAAAGTAGTTCGCTCTCAGTTTTGCAAGGTTCCACTTGATCTCGTTATTGATTGTAGCAGAATTAAAGCAATAAATGTGGCAAAGGAAGATTGCAGTATCCCTGTTTTATCCCATGAACCTTTGCCCAAGATGGCATTTCGAGGGGATATAATTGGAAATCCCTTATTGCATATTACTTCTAGCATTGCAGATTTGCCTTTGGCTGATGATTATAGAGATGATTCCAAAACTCTACAACATGGTAAGGTGTGCGTCATGTATTTTGGCTCAAACTCTATTCAGCCTTCTATTTCTAACTCAAAGTACATTATTTGTTCTAGTTAAGTGCATGTTTCTCTATTGTCTTCAATTAGAAATTGAGGTAGAAAGTTTACTTTGAATGCCATAACTCTAATAACTTTTTAGTTTGGACTAGATCCATAAAGTTTGAAGTTTCTTGAATGAACTAACCTCACCAAATTTCCATAGCAGACAACTAAGTCTCCTAGAATGTAAATTTTCAGCTCTCAGTCATGATATGGGAAATGAGTGCAGATCCAATATTTATTTTGAGTGGGAGCATATTTATAGATTTAGGATCATAAGAAACATTCATATTAATTCAATTGTAAATTATGGTTTAAACACTACCAGTGGCATGGGTGAATCGTTTGGCAAGCAAATTTGTTTGTGTTTGATTTGAATACATTTATCGTATCCATTTTAATTCTATCATTTTAATTCAATGAATGTTGGGAAAATATTGATTTTTATATGAATTTAAAAAACTATCTTGCATGGTTACTCTTGGCACAAAATTTATTTTCTATCAAGAAATTCACTCATGAAAATACATTACGCCTTCAAAACAATTTTCTTACATTAATCTAAGTTACGTTTTCATAAAACAGTTGATAGCTATTTATATTTTTTGTTATCTTTTCAACAAGTTCATTTCTACATATGATTGCAATTTGTTTGTTCACAAAAGTGGCATATCTCTCGGAAATCAAAGAGTGTCATTCACATAAAGTTCATGCACATTGTTTTGAGCTTACTAAACAAAGTCCAAGTCTGAATATCAATGAGGTTGTGAAGCATTCTAGTGATGATTCTCAAATATAAGAAATTAATGTTACTTTTATCAAGGAAAAAGGTGATGCATCGCTCAATATAATGAAATAGGGATTTAAAGTAGGCAATATGGTGGTTAGGCAGCATATTATCATTTACAGTGAAAATTTTTTGTCTGGTGGAGGATGCATAGTATTTGAACCTCTTTAGCGTGCGACAAGGTTTTAGATTGCAAACTAGTGGGCCGGTGGAAGTAGCTTTAAGGTAGCTGAACGTGATGCATCATATTATTATCCAATTATTAGATTGCAAACTAGTGGACAGTATGACGCTTGGAAATTTTCTTGAGCCATCGGATTGGTCCCTTCCCATTAGTTTATTTTGATTTAATTTAGTATATTATTATTATTATTATTATTATTATTATCATTTTATTTGATGTATTCATTATTATTGTTATTTATTGGTTTTATTGGTAATTAGTATTTATTAATATGCATTTGAGCTTTTGGTTATTTGTTGGGCTGGTTTTTTTCTTATAGGCTTTTGCAGTATTCTTTCCGATGAAGGAGTGTGTCATTTCCTTAACTTTGGTGACGTGTTGCAATCCTTGATCAAGTATTCTTGCTTATTTTTTATGTTGTGATAAATTCTTCAATAATACACTATTCACCTTATTATTCCCTATAGATTGTCCATCAAGTTTGATAAGCTCTTCAAGCAAACTATCAATCGAGACATGTTACCTATGCCTGTCAAGCAAAAATTCCAATGAACCACCCACTTTTGGTGATTATTAAGAATTTTCTTTTGTTCGGCTAACTTGGTACTTCAGTCCAACGTCTTTTCTCCCTTAGCGTTAACACCACCGTTGTCAAACCTTGTGCAGGTTTCCTCCCCTTTTACTAACTTTCCATAGATTAGTGGTGCTCAAGTATCTCCATTTGGCAATTGCTATCATTGACTTCTATAAGGTTACATGTGTTTAAGAGGCAGAATATTTAGCATCATGGTTTAACTTTTAGCTGAACTGGTTTATTTAGTATCGGTTCACTTGTAATGAAGTCAATACATTTCTATGATTTTATTAAAATAATAGAAGTTGAGGCTACTTTATATGCAAGTGCTTCAATCTTCATGGACACTCCATATTTGCTTAAGACTTTACTGAAAACTACAATATACTCTAATTGAGCTTCTTTCACCATCAATGAGCTTTGTTAAATGGTGCACATTTTCAAATTTTTTGGATGGATACCATAAACTTTTTATTACACTCCCATGTCTTTGACCGTTGCTTGCATGTACTTTTTCATGCTTGCATCATTGCCTTCGTGTGATTGGACCATCTGCACTGATGTTTTGCTTGGGTCAGGTTCCCCTTCTATTTAATTCTCACAAAAACAATTCAATAGCTAATTTGATCTATGAATTGAAGCAAAAAACAAAATTCTATTTTAAGCTTTGAATGATCCCTTATATATCCTTGGTTGGTTTGGCATACCCACTTCAACCAACTTAATCTCTTTACTGAGTCTACATCCCATAGTCAAAGCACTTGAAGTCTCTTCTTGAGCGCAATTGCCATTTTATTGGTAAATCGTAAGGTAAACACTTTCACTCTTACAGGAGAAGGTACAATTATGTTTTCTTTTGATTTTTTAGAACTTAATCTTTTTAATGATTTAATATTTGAAATCGGTGAATTTGCAACCCTTTGTTTTTGTTGTTGTTGTTTTTCTGATTAGTTGACTCAAACTCAATCTACTTATCTTATGATACAATCAAAACGTTTTGCAAGTGTATCTGGAGTGTGAGAGGTTCTCCTTAGCATTGCTGGCATTATGATAGATTCTAGCATGTTGGAATGATGATAAATTCAACCCAATAAGTTGCAACATGAGAAATATTTTATTTGCAGTATACCAAATTGGCGGGCACTAGATACGCCATTGGCAAGAGTGACTATGCATGCCACTAGAGTTTGGTAATGCGGAGGTAGATTTCATAAATCATTAAATTAGAGAAAAGAGATGAAATCCACACGATGTGTGGTGGAGGTTTCCCTATGCTGCGCCATACCCACTTCACACTATGCTACACCCTACACCATATCATGTTCCACTCATGTGATGGTGCCAATGCTACACACATTGGCGATCTTGCTCCCCACCGCCATGCTCTGTGGAACTAGTATATTTATACTAATATAAAAATGGATGAGTATAAAATATTAATTATAAGTTTGAAATTTATATAAAACTTATATCAGTACCAAAAAGAGATAATATATACAATACAAAATTATGCTAATACAATTGTTATTTTTATTGGAAACAACTAATTTACTACTGTGTTCATCAACTTTATTTGTTGCTTCATCTGCTTATACTGTAGTATCATAGAAATTATAAAAAGGGTAGATCTTCTAATATGATTTGAGTGTGCTGAGGATTTTTCTTTGAATCTCAATGATGCTTTTTGTATCCTAAAAAAAATATTATTTGAATATATATTGATACTTATATTTTCATTTTCTAACAATTATTTTAAAATTACTTGTTTAGAAAAATCAACACGACATGTTTTTCCAAATCTTTAATAGTTTTTCCTTTAATATTTTCAATATGGTCCATATTCATGTAAAATATGAAATTGATGTAATGCATAATGATGGAACCTACGTTATAAAATATTAAATATAAAATATTGATGATTTTACTTGATCGCATGAAAATTCAATCTAAAAAGTTTATATTGATCTGAAATTTATAATAAAATTATAATAGTTTAACATCTTACTTCTCCATATCTTGAAACATACTCTGGAGCCTTCCAACTATGGAACAAATATTTAAACATATTAAAAATGTATATATATTTTTAAATAACAAGTTAATAAAACATACCACTTATAAATTATATCTTCACAAATATTCTATTTTTAAGAAACATTTTTATCCATAAATATATTGTTTAAATGATAATTACATCATCAACAACAATATTACTAAATCTTAATCCCTCTAGGTGGGGTCAGCTTAAATGATGAGTAAATTAAAATACATAAAATAAATATTAGAAAATATTAGTAAAAAAAAGTTAACCTGCTTTGTTATGTAAGTGCGAAAAGCCTCATATGAGACTTTAATAGATGCAACAAATGAAGGTAAAGAACTGTAATTAAATATATCTTTTTGAGATAACTTTTGTAGGATATTTACATTTAGGGATAGCTAATTTATTTATTGTACTTCATAATAAACTTCAACATTCTTTGCATATTTCATATTTCATATTTCTTGAGTACAATTTATCAGAAACTTGCACTATTCCATAGTTTTTTAAATTAGAAGCATGATAAAATCATGTTAAAATATGATAAATAAAATTAGGTATAATAATAAAAAGCATATGATAAATAAAAAAATTTATTTACCATATATTGTAGATTTTCAAATATCTTGATGTATACTATACATTCTTGTTAAAATTTGTTGGATTCCAAATTTATCAAGCAATAATATTTTTAGCCCATTGAGAAGTGTAACTTGTAAAGATGTGATGTTAAGCTGCATGTGAAAAAATATTGGCTTAGAATGAATTACACTCATTTTTCAATATTTGATTTTGGCTATTTTATTGTCATGGAAAAAGTAAATCTTATACATTTTTTTTTTGCTAAAGTTAAATGATAATTTATTTTTTGTGGGAGATATTGAAAATCTTGGGATTATCTTTTTCGCTAAGATGAGTTCTTATTGTTATTCTTACTACAATAATCCTACAACTAACTCTCTAAATTTTTTTTTGCTGTTTCAATGTTTGATTGCCTGATTTAAGTTTTATAACAAAACAAATTGAACCGTGATATTTGAGATGAATATGATATTTAGGAAACTCACTGAAACTTGCTATTTTAATGTTCTCTAGATTGCAATCTTGCTCACTGTTAGCCAATCTTTCTCCATATGGTATATCATCTGTGCTTAGAAGATTTAATGTATTGCCATCTTTATATGTCAAAATTAAATGATTGAACTGATCAATGGCATCATTTATTGGAGCAAAAGATTACATCTTTCTTATGAATATGAATAATTACATTAATTGTTATAAAATCATGGATAAACAAAATTAAATAGTTGTTGAACGAATTGTGCTTTTGATATTACTATGAAATCATTTTGAATTTTGGCGTAGTTTGAAATGGATAGGCCATTCGAAGCATTACAATTAAAATTTATCTCCAATGCTCAAAATTCAAATTCAAAATTCCTCAAATCTTAAAATTTCATCACTATTGCTATTTAAACATATATTCTGTTGTGGTTGACAAATTTTGTAGTGTTGCCAAATACATATCTTTGAATTCTTTCAGCAACAATATCTTCTTGCCTTCTTTGCTTGCTATCCGCTAAATTTGTCTAAAATTATCACAAAGCTGACAATAATTTTTCCACCAAAAAGTTTTTGTTCAGAATCATCATTTCTATATTTCATTGTCTATTAAAGTGTGATCTAGTGCTTTAGATGCATACTTATGCATCATTGTTTCTTCGTCCCGCAAGATTTAAGTTGCAAATTGAAATAGCTTTAATGTGTCTGATTACTGAGAAATGGAGTATGTTGAGGATTCATTATGACAATGATTCTCTAAATTTAGAATGTGCTATTCTTTTGCTAGTAAAGTAGCAATTTCAATGTAGCTACATTAATATTAATTCATCTTTTGTTCTTAATTTTGTTTATATTTGGTTCTTTAAAAAGTTTTTTTGATTCCCATCACATTCATATACGAAAAAGGATTTTCCACTATTAAATAATGGTAACTTTATTATTGAATCATCTATTTGGCACTCCTTATCATTCAATAGCGTGCACATGTACTCAAACTATTGTTTTAAAGCATCAACATCATAGTCTAGCACTTCAAGAATCAAATAACAAAACTTCTAAGTTTATAAGAAATCATTCTTGGCATTAGGATTGTCAAAAAATTCATTGTTTGCGAACAACTCATGTTTATCTCAGTTAGAAGTTTTTATTAGGCTCTATTGATAAGCTAGTAAGTTGAGCTTGAACACATTTAAAACTCGATTACTTATCGAGCCAAACACAAATAATGGCGCACATTTGATCGCACTTGACTTGATAATAGCTCGATTATAATTTTGTAATAAAGTATTATTTATTTATTTAAATTTATAAAATGATTTTTATTTAAAAAGATACTTACTTGCTTACCATTGCAATCTTGTAATTTACACACAAATACTCAATCTTCAGTATTTGTATATAAAGCATTATTTTTCTACTTGCCTTTAACTTTTTAAATTATATGCATATATGATAATTCATACACTTCAAAAAATATAAGATTAAAATGCTCTTTTATGAATATAAAGATTTTGTATTAGATGTGTTCTTATAAAATTTGAGACCTATATATGCAAAATCTCTATTTAAAATATGAATATTATTTATTTAAATTACTATATAAAGTTAAACTCTTAGTTTGGTTATCTCGAATATAAATAAATTGAACACAAATTCATAATTTTTAATTGTAAACTTGCTTAAGAGTGACTAGTTGTTGACAAGCTGAATAGGAACACAGACTTAGCTCCATTGACATGAAGTTATTAAGAGAATGATCATTAATATTTAAAGTTTTTTTAATTTCATATAGAGGTTGTTTGGTTTGCCAAAATTGCATTATTGAGCTAATTAGTTTATAGTGTAATTCAATTTTAATTACACAACAACTAATAATAGCACGCACACCAAACAAAACTCTGGGCGCTCCCAGACACAAGCTCTGCCCCAATTCAGGTCGGACAAACAAAGGATGGGAGCCCAGGCCTGCCTAGGTGCAAGCTTAGCCTGCGCCAGCCATAGGCTGGTGCCTTGTGTCTATTAGCTGAGCACTGAACGACCTCCATTGTATCTATATATATCTATTGCATCTATTGTAATGCATCATTCTAATTAATGATAATTACTTTTCATCTCCTAACTCTCACATTGTATCAGAGCCATAGATCCTCTCTCCTCTCCCAAAAAAATATTCGGAACAACCCTCAATGAAGACCCCACCTCAAGCTCATTCTCCTCTCCATCTTTAAGAACCCTTGGCTTCTCCTCCAAACTTTCCAAGAACATCTTCCCTCTTCTAGTTCAAGAACCTTTTCTCCACCATACTCTTGCTAGACTTTTTCAACAACCCAACTTCACCATCACCAAGAATTTGACTATTATTGATCAAAACATTAGGATATTCTTGATTCTTGGTTAGTTCTCCCCCAGCCAGCTCCCGTTCAAATGGCTTCAACCAACACCAACTCATTATCCAGCTACAATTCCAATGATCAGCCTAACTCACAAAGAAGCGATATCGCATTTAATATGAACTCCAAGAACCTTAAATTTATGCTCTCCAGCATCAAAAGCCTGATCAACAACCCATTAACAACAAAAAATTACTTCATATGTGTAACGACCCAATGTCGTTGCTTTGCAAGTTAGGTCAAAATTCCGACTCTAAAATCAGGATCCCGGGAAATCTCAAATTAGGGCAAACAAAAATATCTCTAGATAGGAATAAATTTTTGGATCAAAGTGCCCTAGTTTGGGAGAAATCTAAATAACGGAAACTCCTGCTTTATTTTCTAAATTTTTTTAAATTCATTAAATCAAGAATATTGAAATACGTGTCCGAATTCATCGATTTTCATGTCGTCATGTTAAGAACATTATTTAAAAGCTGCTCATGAAGTTTCATCAATTTTGAATCGTCGGTTTAACCTAAATTATTTTTGAAGTTTAAAACTTCAGAAATTAAAATAAATTAAAATATTTGTACGAAATTTTTAGCGCGAGGGTGTTCATTACATCATAACACACCTCAGTGTCAAGTTTCGTTGTATTTGGACTCCAAACGACAGAAAAATGCGAAAATTTTTACTTTAAGTAATATTTCAAATTTTCCTTAAGGATTTCTTCTTCCCCCCCTCCCCTCCGAATTTTCCCGACTCCCAGGCGCTACTTTCGCCAGTTTAGCGCCCGGAGGGCCCCACCCCCTTCTTTTTGACCCTTCATCTTCTTCCTCCCCTCACCATTTCCTCAAATAATGACAATAATAATGTACGAAAGAAAAGACTAAATAAAAATGACTGAATTGAAATTGACAAAAATAGAGATAGTGATCATTTTATAACTCACGTACTGTTATCATTATTGATTAATGACAACAGCAATAGTGTGAATGACTAATCTTATCATATTTAATTTTATAATATTAAGTATATAAAATGAAATACATAATAGTAAAATCTCCTCATTTCTACCTCAATTCCCTCTTCCCTTACCTAGGATAGTATTGCCAAGAGGCTGAGGGGGGCCAAACGGTTGTAGGAGGTGGTCGAAATGGTGGCTGGCCGGTGGCCGGCAAGAGGAGGGCTGCTGCTGTTGGGAGGGGTTTGAGAGGGGTGAGGAGGGCTACCGCTGTTTTGGAGAGCCGGGAAGGGGGCTAGTTGGGTTGGAGGGTCCGAATGGGGTGCTGGGATGGCTGCCGGGGTTGGCGGTTGGTTGGGAGAGGGGCTGGTAGCAGGGTGAGGGAGTTGACAGCAGAGTGAGGGGGCTGAGGAGGACAGTTAGCTTGAGGGGAAGGGGGAGGGAGTCAGGGGGTTTAAGTAGAGGAAAGGGTGGGGGAGGAAAGGAAGAAGAGGAAGGGTCAAAAGAAGGGGTGGGGCCCTACAGGCGCTAAAATGGCGGAAGTAGAGCCCGGGAGTCGGGAAATTCAGAGGGGAGGGGGGAAGAGAAAATCCTCAACGAAAATTTGAAAATTTACTTAAAGTTAAATTTTTCGCATTTTTCCGCCGTTTGGCGTCCAAATACAACGAAACTTGACACCGAGGTATGTTATGATGTAATGAACAACCTCGCACCAAAAATTTTCAATTCAGACAAATATTTTTTTTTATTTTAATTTTTGAAATTTAAACTTCAAAAATTATATTAGGTTAAACTGACGATCTACAATTGATGAAACTTCATGAGCAGCTTTTAAATAATGTTCTTAATATGATGACATGAAAATCGATGAATTTGGATACATATTTCAATGTCTTGATTTAATGAATTTAAGAAAATTCAGAAAAATAAAGTGGGAGTTTCCATTATCTGAATTTCTCCCAAACTAGGGCACTTTGATCCAAAAATTTACTTCTATCTAGAGGTATTTTTGTTTGCCATAATTTGAAATTCCCTGGGATTCTGATTTTAGAGGTGGGATTTTGATCTAATTTGCAAAGTACCGACATCGTGTCGTTACAAACTCCCCTACTTAAAAATGATGTCGTCCTCAACATCATACAAACGAAACTTAAATATGGGTGAGATTAATACCTGACTTATCATGATAATATCATTCTAAGTTAATAATCTCCTTAGAATGAACATATCTTCATTTTTTTGTATATATATTCATCCTCAAATGTGCTCAATCCTGCTCTGATACCAATTGTGATGGCCCAATATTTGGATGTTCACATACCGCATGATTATATTGAGCAATTTGAGAGAAGATGAAACATACATACGAAATTCAAAGATATTTCTCATTCATTTCAAAATTTCATATTACAAAAATCTTCATCATACATTACGAACATTGTTCAACATTTTTTAAAAATAAAGAGAAAATAGAAAGATAAATAAAGGTTAAAGTAGCTCCTCAAATTAATATTTTATTTAGTATTTTCTTTCATATATTATTATTATCATTATTATCAAATAATAACAATAATAACATTAATGAATATTACTGTTATTGCAGCAGCTTAAAAATTGGACTTCAATCTTAATAGGAAAATGAAAGAAGAACATAATTGAAGTAAAGATGAAAATTACTCATAAAATATTGGATTAAAAAAGCTAATTTAAGATATTTAAATCTAAATGCAGATCCAAAAGTCGAAACTGTCAAACTTTGGATTTTAAAGAACAGAGGTACCCAGTATATGATATGTATTACTTTTTTTCTTACATATAATTTATTGTTATTTAGCTTCGCTTATTTGCTTTGAGCCAAACTCATTTGAAGCTTGATTGGTTGTTTGGAATCAACGTGGTAACATTCGTGGGTTATTACTGAAAAAAAGATATCAATAATAACATTCGTGAGTTATTACTGAAAAAAAGACATCGGTAATAACATTCATGGGCTATTACTGGCAAGAAGACATCAGTAATAACATTCGTGGGTTACTGAAAAAATGACATCAGTGACATTCATGGGTTACTGGAAAATGACATCAGTAATATTCGTGAGTTGCTGGAAAATGACATCAGCAATATTTGTGGGTTACTGGAAAAATGATATTAGTGATATTCTTAGTGGGTTACTGGAAAAATGATATCGGTAACTTACATTTTGTGATAATACTTGTGGCAGGAAACTTTTATTCAGTTTGCACTATTACTTTACTTTTCCTGCATTTTTACCCTTATATATGTTAATCATATTTCTGCTTTTATAAAAATGTAATATTATTTTGTTTACTGTGGTACTTAGAGTATTCTCTAATTATTGGGAATTCTAATCCCGATATTATTTTTGAACAATACCAGGTAAGGTATTTCTGGGGGAGCTTGAAGAAGAACTTTAAAATCTTAAATTATCATTTGGCCGATGGATCGACGCTGCTACTTTAACCTTTATTTTCTCTTTATTTTTAAAAAGGTTGTACAATGTTTGTAATGTACGATGAAAATTTTTGTAGTATGAAATTTTGAAATGAATGATAATATTTTTGAATTTTGTATGTATGTTTCCTCTTCTCTCAAATTGCTCAATATGATCCTGCGGTATGTGAACACCCGAATGTCGGAACATCACAATATGGTTTGCTCAGGTTACCAAATTATTCAAGGCCAACAACCTTTATAGTCACCTCGATGGAACTGCTGCCATTCCTTACACTGATACACAACAAACCATAACAAACTACAGACTATGAATTTCAGTAGCTCACAACCTTATAGCTGCTGTTTACTTCATAATATCTCCATTCATCCTCCCATCTTGAAAGTTGATTCTTGTGCTGAAGCTTGGCTCAAACAAATCCCAAGTTATCCAGCTCAAAAATGAACTTCATAATATATCTCTCAAGGACCAGTTGATCAATTAATACATGTCGGAAATCAAAACTCTTAATCAAATTGTGGCATCAGGCTCTAAATTAGATGATGAGGATGTCATCCTGTATACTTTGAATGGTATACCATCAACCTATTAAGCCTTTAAAACCATAATTCGAACCAACTCACACCCCGATCAGCTTAGACGACCTCTATTCACTATTGTGCAGTGAAGAGATCAACATCCAACAAGATATGCACAAAGAAATTCAGTCCACCGATCTCTCCAACGCCAACAACAACCAGAATATGATCCTAAAAATTCAGAGGCAGAGGAAGATTTAGAAGAGAACGTGGCCGACCTCTTTGTTGCATAGAGGAATGCAATCAAATAAGTGACTCCCTAGGTCTGCCCAAGTTTAATGTCAGATCTGCTTTAAACTCGGCCACACTGCCAGAGAATGCTGGCACCAAATGGATTACGTCAACAACAGCTCCACAAATCAACGGTCGCACCACTCTACGGCTCTATGCATCGACAGGCCACGAAATCCCAATTGGAATTATTAACTTCGGAACCGATCTACATTACAAATGATCTCAATAGCATCGCCTTCTCTGAAACTTACCAAGCAATGATAGTACGATCATCGAAAGCGGACAGTCCCTCCCAATCTCAAACGTAGGCAATAGCATTCTCCCTACACCTAACCATAAGTTTCTTTAAAACCATCTCCTTCATGCACCTCAATGTCATTATAATCTTCTATCCATTCACAAACTAACCTCTAACAATTCTTGCTTTGTTTCATTTGATCCACATATGAATACGCTATAAATGATCTTGGCACCAACATTCCTCACTTTAAAGGCCATTAACACAATTAACTTTACACTATCCCTCAGTCCTCATCTCCAATATAAATAGTCCTGCATTCTTCTTCCTCAACAACTCCATGGCATCTCAGGCTTGAGCACCCAAATCTAGAAATCTACAAGCTCCTAAAACAGCACAATCTCAGCACCGACAACCACAACAATTCTCTTCCATGCCCTACATGTATTACAACCAAACATCATAGATTACCATTTTCTAAATAGTCATGTAGAAACTATAAAGATTTTTGATTTTTCATATTGATGTATGGGGCCCTGCCCCAACTATATCTAACAAAGGCTATAAATTCTATGTTATCTTTGTAGATGATTACTCTCGCTTTACATGGCTCTTTCCCCTAAAACATAAATTTGAAACTATTTACAAATTCATTATACTCCACCAATTTATCGGATGCCAATTCAATACGCACATAAAAACTTTTCAATCAGATGGTGACGACGAATAAAATTCAACTAGATTTCATACATTACACAAAAACCTAGGCATTCACCAACAAATGTCATGTCCTTGCACCTTCCAACAACACGACATGGTAGAACAAAAATATCATTACATACTTGAAACCACTCGAGCTCCTACAAAGGGCCCACCTACCAAAAAGTTTTTGGCCCCAAGCTGTCGTCACTTTCATTTATCTAATCAACTGACTTCCCCCTCTGAATACACAACACCTCCCCATTTCAGCTCATACACAATATCCCACCGAACTACAACCATCTCTAAGTCTTCGGTTGCCACTACTACCCTCCTCCTACACTAACAACCAAACTTGGTCCAAAAGCTATACCATGCTCATTCCTTAGTTATTCTCAAGATCACAAAGGTTACATATGCTACAACCCAAAGACATCCTCCTTCTTAATCTCCCACCATGTGCAGTTTATGAATCGGTCTTTCCATTGCCACCCCCACTTCTCTTACCAATACAAAATCCTCACCCATCTACACACCAATTGACTAAATCTCGTTCCAACCTCAACCGCCACTCCAAACAAACCAAACCAATCTATCATTAACTCTGGCCCTTCCGCACGGCCTAAATCTTCCTTGACTACTATCAACCCTCCATATTCTCCATTGAACTCAACAAACAAATCCACCTCTCTTTCAATCATAATCTCCCTCATCCTCCACGGTCCACCCCACTACTCTACCAAAACCCAACAATAAAACTCTCACACATCCTGTAATGACCCTAGGTCATTATAAGGCAAAATAAAATTAAAATCCCGATTCGTTAAATTTCAGTTTCCCGTTAAAACTCCCGCTAAAATTTGATTTTTTTTTTCAGTTTCAATTCTAAATTTAGAAGGTTTTAAAGACCGTTTCAACTGAAATTGAGGTTTAAACATTCATTAAATGCGTATTTGAATTGATAAAACGTAACTCCTCATTTAAAATCATATTCAACAAAAAACAAATCAGCTGAAAACTGAAAGCAATTAAATCATCGTTATTTTAGGAAGAAATATTAAGAAAATTAAGAGTATGCCGTTGTTTTAGGAAGGATTAAATAGAGAATAACCGTAACTTACGATTATTAAGCCGAATAAATCGGACGTGCGTTACCTACGCACGTCCTATTTATTCGGAGAAGAGCCGAAAGGATCGCACCACCTCAAATCCCTCTCGCTCTTCCTCTCGGTGACCAAGCCCAACATAAGAGAGCGGCAACAAGAGCGTACCCGGCAGCCGATCGAAGAGCTAGGAGACGCGATTCATAGCGCCGAGAGGTTCGTAGCACTCGACGTCTGCGTACGTACGTCGACCTCCAATCGACGCTGAGCCGACACATTCCGCCTCCTCTCTGTGCCGATCGATTGGAGCCCTGCACGCCAATTTCGCTCGAGCTCCTCTGCGCGTCGACTCGTCCGCTCGACCTCCTCTAGCGCCGATTTCCTCCTCTGCGTGCCGCTCGACTCACCTGGTTGAAGTTTCTGCTCGACGTACCCGCTCGGCTCAACTGCTCGGCTAAGGTACGAAATTCGGTCGAGACTTTTAGGAGAAGGAAACGCATATGTATATATATATATAACACTATATATTTATATATATATATATATGTATATATATGTATAAATGTATACATATATATATATATAACACTATATGTTTATATACATATATATATATATGTATATATGTATAAATGTATATGTATATATAACACTATAGATATATATATATATATATATATTTAAAAAAAATAATAATAATAATCATAATAATAATATTAGTAATGAAATTAGAATATAATAAATTGATTTGATTTCCAATTTTAGGTGGAAATTTTTGTGAGTAGTTTAATTTAATTAAATTATTAGCATTAATTACAAATCCTAGATGTCTAAATCTAGCTTAGATTAATTGGAATATTATTTTAGGATTTTAAGCCAAATTCTAATATAACTCATTATTTGCAAATTCATATGCTATAATAGGATTTGGATGAGTTAAGTATGATTTGTAATTAGTGACAATTGAAATGTTTTAAAACCTCTAAGACAATTTTAGGACACTTAAGAGGAATTATAGTAATGTACCTTTTAAATTATAAGATTTAATTTAAGAGTTTGAAAAGGATATAGGTAGTATATCGAGTAAATAAGATTCGTTGAAATACAACATCACTTTCAAAGTTTAAAAGAATTCCAACTTTAACTTTTGCAGATTCATCAAAATTGTGAGTGAAACGTCTAATTAAGTCAAACACAAAGGTACACTGGATATTACTTTATATACTTTTACTTTCAATTGCTGCTTATGCATCGCTTTGAGCTTATTACTACTTGATATGATATTCTTACTGCTAATGATGTAAGAGAAATTGAACGATGTTTATGTGTCTTGTGAATGTTGCAAGAAGGGTTCCGAAACGGAGCATGATTATGTTAGGGACGGGGCTAGTCCTCGGGAGCTATAAGGGTGCCATCTGGAGCCTTTGAGGGAGGCACAGGTGAAGGTTGCTTAAATGCACGTTGCCATCTGAGATCATTAAGTGGGTCCAGGTGAATGTTTATGCTTAAATGCATATGAACCCAGCCTCATGGTTCTGACTTTGCCCAACAGAACCGCTATTATTGCTTCATGATATCATAGACATAAACATAAACATAGATTTCTATGCGATTATTGCTTTCTGTTTGAAAACTTGGCATGTGCAAGAACAGTTATTTTGCAGGAGACATATTTATTCTTGTTTTTGAAACACACTATTTCCTGCAGTTATTAACATTTTTTTGCTTCCCGCTATGCTTTAAGTATATTTTTAATATCCATTGTATTTAGAATATGCACCAAGGCATTATTTTTATAATGCCAGATCAGATACAGTTGGAGGTGGTTGATATAGCCTAGAGGCGTAGCGCGAGAGAATAACTGCTCCTTCCAGGATTAATAGTTTAATGGACATGGAATTTTTATGTAATAATTTCTGGATGTTATTTTTATTTTAAATTGAATGAATGTCGTTTCTTTTATGTGAATGGCTTGAATGTTCGTTAACTACTATTTTATCTAACTGCCAATATGATCCTGCGGGAAGATGCATCCGATGTTAGTTTGGTTCTTACCAACCTAACATGGGTCATCACAGTTGGTATCAGAGCAGGATTGGTGGTGTTAGAATAAAATAGTATTCGACATAGAAGCCATAATTAGAAATTATTCAATTTAAAGTATAAATACACTAGAATGAAATACTAGATAGAAAACTAGTGACATAGTGAGATTGTGGTAGAAACAAAATATCGTATAGAAAACTAGTGACATGATTAGGGCAACATCTAGTAGAAAGATTAGTAAAGGTCCTTATTCAAACAAATTATAAGTTTGTATCTTTAAACAGATGAATTCTCCTAATCATTCGGAGGAACACTCGGAGATCGACTTAAGTTAAGAAGGACCTTGGCAAATGAATTTCAACAGACCTAATTACGGCCCCCTACTCTTGAAGATCGGATTCGAGAGTTGGAGGATAAGGAAGAGGCACATGGTGAGAGCCTGACAAGGTTCATGTGTGTCTCTTACGAGAAGATCACCAACCTCCAAAATGAGGTACAAGAATTGAAGGAGACACTAAGGTGGGTTCTCCCCAAGTTGGCCGAATTCACTTTGGAAAAAGAAGATGACCATGAAGAACGCCTTTCAAAAGTGGAAAGGAAAGTGCATCAAATGAGGAATGCAGCCTCAACTTCTAGGAGGAAGAAGGCAACCAGTAAATATAGGAAGCTTTGGGCTAAAAGCCTTAAGCAACTCATTTAGAATATTATCTTAAGAGCAAAATCTTGTGTATCATGAAAAAAATCGATTGTATCTTTATTTTTGTTAATTTTCTTTGGCATGAAATATTAATTCTTTCTAAATGAAGCATTCAATTTCTTTATTTCTTTTAATCACAATCACCATCCTTATAGATGAATCCGGAAGAGTACTCTCCTGAGTTGCCAATGGAGATTTCGGTGAAGGCCCCTTTGCCTTCAGGTCCATCAGAGAGTAAGACTGACAGAATCCTGGAGTTGATGGCTCAGATATTGGCCAATCAACACAAGACTCAGGAATCTCCTCCTAGCCAAGGGCACCGAATTGGCGGAGCTTTGCAAGCATTCTTGAAGCTAAATCCCCCACGCTTCGACGGATCAGCTCGGCCGATGGAGGCTGAAGATTGGATCCAGGAAATAGAGAATAAACTGGAGGACATAAAATGTCCTGCCAGAGATGCGGTGCGGTTGGCTAAAAGCCTATTCAAGGCCGAAGCTGAGCGATGGTGGGGAGTCACCCACAAAACTCAGTCTATGGGCTTGGAACTAGAAGACATTTCCTGGGAAGAATTCGCAGAGGCATTCCGAGGTCGTTACATCCCTCTGTCTGCCCAAAAGATATTGGAGAATCAGTTCATTAAGCTGACCCAAGGAAATAAGTCCATCGCGGCTTATGAGTCTGAGTTTACAAGACTCTCCAGATATGCACCTAAGCTGGTGGACACAGAGGCTGCTAGATGTAGTAGGTTCTTGGATGGCTTGAAGGACTCCATCCGGACCAGCTTGCTCCCGCTCAAGCACGCCAAATTCGCTGAGCTACTGGACTGTGCAACCATAATGGAGCATAATGAGCAGATAATTGCTGAACGCCAGGAGAAACGTCCCTCCCAATCCCAGGACAGTCGTGAAACCTTCAAAAGGTCTCGACCTGGTCGACAGGCAAATGTGTATCAGATCACCGCAGGGCCTGCTAGGGAAAGGGAAAATTCTGAATGTAGCCGACCTCACCCAACGGGAAGGTGCTATCACACGGGCAACAGATGTTATCATTGCGGCAGGAAGGGGCATAGTTATCGACATTGTAGATCCTTCAAAACTATAGATGGGGATATTATTCAGAGGCCTAGAATGAACTCAGTATCTGCCCCTCCTCGTACCCCGGCTCCAGCAAGCACCCCAACCTCGACATCATCTCCTGCAACCATGCCAACTCAAGAGAAATCATACCCCGGGACGACCAGCTGCTAGAGTTTACACACTTACTCCAGTCATGGCTCCCGAAGATCATGACGTGGTGACAGGTACTTTTTAATTATTTTGACCGGCACTTCTTAATTATTTTTCTTAAGAAATAAATCTTTAGCATGCATTTAATATTAGGTACCTTATATTTTTCCGAGTACGCATGTATAACTTTATTCGACACGGGTGCAAGTCACTCATTTATATCTGAAACCTTCATAAAGAAACTACAACTGCCATTTAAAGAGCTAGCAGAAAGATTAAACGTGGGGTTACCATCTGGCGCCCTCATGAGCGCTAGAGAATATTGTGAATGTGAAATCCCAATTAATGGTGGGACATTTAAAGCTAGCTTGATAGTCCTCCCAATTGCAAATTTTGATATTATCTTGGGTATGGACTGGCTATCTTGTCATCAAGCAGTCATCGATTGCCAGCGCAAAAAGGTTACCCTCAGAAGTGCAGGAAGACCAGTGACATTTATGGGAAGACTAGGCACCGCAGCGTCTCTCATCAATGTCATTCAAGCAGCTAAATTAATTCAAAAGGATGCGAGGCCTACTTAGTAACAATGATGGGAAATAAAGAAGAGGCAACTTCCCTAGATGATACAAGGGTCGCCAGTAAATTCCCGGATGTATTTCCCAATGAGTTGCCAGGATTTCCTCCGGTACGGGAAATAGATTTTACTATTGATTTAATTCCCGGTACGCAACCGTTATCAAAGGCACCTTATAGAATGACGCCAAAAGAGCTACAGGAATTAAACGAGCAATTAAAGGAATTGTTAGATAAAGGCCTCATTCGCCCTAGTATGTCACCATGGGGAGCTCCGGTGTTGTTTGTCAAGAAGAAAGACGGTACCATGAAGATGTGTATTGATTATCGAGAGTTGAACAAAGTCACAATCAAGAATCATATCCTCTTCCTCGCATTGATGACTTATTCGATCAACTCGCTGGCGCGGTGGTATTTTCTAAAATTGACCTTCGATTCGGATACCACCAGGTGAGAATAAAGGACGAGGACATTCCAAAAACAGCGTTCCGAACAAGATATGGACATTATGAATTTTTAGTAATGTCATTTGGGCTGACAAACGCCCCATCTTTATTCATGGATTTGATGCAAAGGGTCCTAAAGCCTCACTTGGATAAATTTGTGATCGTCTTCATCGATGACATCTTAATATACTCTAAGAGTAAAGAAGATCACGAAGTGCATTTGCGAGCAGTCCTTGAGACCCTGAGATTTAATGCACTATATGCAAAATTCTCTAAATGTGAGTTCTGGTTAAATTCTGTAGCTTTTCTGGGACACGTGGTAAGTGCCGAAGGAATCCGGGTGGATCAAACGAAAATTCTTGCCATTCAAGAATGGGCACAACCTACATCTGTGACAGAAATCAGAAGCTTTCTAGGTCTCGCCAGCTATTATCAAAAATTTGTGCAAGGATTTTCTCAAATTTCAGCTCCACTCACCAAATTAACACAGAAACTGGTACCTTTTGTTTGGAGCTCAGAATGCGAGGAATGCTTCCAGAAATTAAAGCATGCTCTCACAACCGCTCCTGTTCTTACGTTACCTCAAGAAGGGATGGACTACCAAGTTTTTACCGACGCGTCTAAGGTAGGACTTGGGTGTGTCTTAATGCAAAACGGGAGAGTAATTGCTTATGCCTCACGTCAGCTAAAGGTGCACGAAAAAAACTATCCGGTGCACGACTTGGAATTGGCAGCAGTAGTCTTCGCTCTCAAGATATGGAGGCATTATTTATATGGGGTGAAATGTGAACTATTCATAGATCACCAAAGCCTCAAGTATATCTTCACTCAGAGAGAATTAAACTGTCGACAGAGGCGATGGCTAGAATTTATTAGTGATTACGACTTGGATATTCAATATCACCTCGGCAAAGCAAATGTCGTAGCTGACGCACTGAGCAGAAAATCAGTCAGTACACACGGAAACCTCAGCTCAATCACTTTCAACAAGTACCTGGTTAATGAGCTAAATAAATTAGAAATAGAATGGGCATCTACGAGCCAATTGAATGCCCTTCTGGCTGCTGGAGTTTCAGAAGCTATAGAGTCGACGCTGGAACAGCGCATAAAATTTTCTCAAGAAAAAGACAGAGTATCTAGAGATGAAGAAAATTATTTCGATAGGGAAAAGTAAAGATCTTCAGGAAAAGGATGATTACATTTATCACGGAACTCGACTATGGGTACCAGAGGATAAGGAGTTAAAAATGGCAATATTGCAAGAAGCGCATTGTTCTAGTTACACTATTCATCCGGGAAGTTCCAAAATGTATCATGATTTAAAAAAAATGTATTGGTGGTCAGGACTAAAGAAAGATATAGGAGAATTCGAAGCATGTTGCAACTCTTGCAATTTGGTAAAAGCAAAATATCAGAGGCTCGGAGGACTCTTGCAACCTCTACCAATCCCGGAATGGAAATGGGTTGATATTGCCATGAACTTTATAGTAAGTCTACCCCGAAGCAAATCAGGGGCAGATACCATATGGGTGATCATTGACAGGCTTACAAAATCTGCGCACTTTCTCCCAATAAAACAAACTGATCCAGTGGAGAAACTCGCCAGGATATATATTAAGGAAATTGTTCGATTGCACGGGATTCCAAAGACGATTACGTCAGACAGAGATAGCAGATTCACTTCTCGATTTTGGAAAGCAATGCACGACGATCTAGGTACTACTCTTGCAATGAGCACTGCATTTCACCCTCAAACAGACGGACAAACAGAAAGGGTAAATCAGGTTCTAGAAGATCTTCTAAGGTTATGCATACTTGACTTCGGTGGGAGCTGGGAAAAATATTTACCATTGGTTGAATTTGCTTACAACAATAGCTATCAGGTCAGTATTGGCATGGCTCCCTATGAAGCTTTATACGGAAGAAGATGTCTTACTCCCCTATTATGGGCAGAAGTCGGAGATGTTCAGATTTATGGATCTGAGTTGGTGGAAGAAACTAATAAAAAGATCCAACTAATAAAGAGCAGGATAATGGTGGCTCAGGATCGCCAAAAGAAATACCATGATTCCAGGCACCGAATGTTAGAATTTCAAGTCGGGGACTTTGTATACCTGAAAGTAAGTCCTATGAAAGGAGTATTTAGATTTGGGGTGACCGGTAAATTAAGTCCTCGGTATATTGGACCTTTCGAGGTGATAGCCAGAATTGGAGCTGCTGCTTATAAAGTCAAACTACCTGAAAATCTTTCGGCAGTTCACAATGTATTTCATATTTCGACTCTTCGCAGATGCCTACAGAAACCGTCTCAACAAATAATAGCACCCGGTATTGTTATCCAACCAGATTTGACATATGTTGAATTGCCTGATAAAATCATAGAGCGAGACAATCGTCGATTAAGGAAAAGAACAATCCCTATGGTCAAAGTACAATGGAAAAATCACAGCGCCAAGGAAGCAACGTGGGAAAGAGAAGAGGATATAAGAAAAGAATATCCCGGACTCTTTCAGAACTCAGGTAATCTTAAGTAAATCCTTTTGCATTCAATTAAAATATTTTCTATTACAGTGAAATGTCGAGGACGACATTATTTTTAAGTTGGGGAGTTTGTAATGACCCTAGGTCATTATAAGGCAAAATAAAATTAAAATCCCGATTCGTTAAATTTCCCGCAAATTTCAGTTTCCCGTTAAAACTCCCGCTAAAATTTGATTTTTTTTTCAGTTTCAATTCTTAATTTAGGAGGTTTTAAAGACCGTTTCAACTGAAATTGAGGTTTAAACATTCATTAAATGCGTATTTGAATTGATAAAATGTAACTCATTTAAAATCATATTCAACAAAAAACAAATCAGCTGAAAACTGAAAGCAATTAACTCATCGTTATTTTAGGAAGAAATATTAAGAAAATTAAGAGTATGCCGTTGTTTTAGGAAGGATTAAATAGAGAATAATCGTAACTTACGATTATTAAGCCGAATAAATCGGACGTGCGTTACCTACGCACGTCCTATTTATTCGGAGAAGAGCCGAAAGGATCGCACCACCTCAAATCCCTCTCGCTCTTCCTCTCGGTGACCAAGCCCCACATAAGAGAGCGGCAACAAGAGCGTACCCGGCAGCCGATCGAAGAGCTAGGAGACGCGATTCATAGCGCCGAGAGGTTCGTAGCACTCGACGTCTGCGTACGTACGTCGACCTCCAATCGACGCTGAGCCGACACATTCCGCCTCCTCTCTGTGCCGATCGATCGGAGCCCTGCACGCCAATTTCGCTCGAGCTCCTCTGCGCGTCGACTCGTCCGCTCGACCTCCTCTAGCGCCGATTTCCACCTCTGCGTGCCGCTCGACTCACCTGGTTGAAGTTTCTGCTCGACGTACCCGCTCGGCTCAACTGCTCGGCTAAGGTACGAAATTCGGCCGAGACTTTTAGGAGAAGGAAACGCATATGTATATATATATATATAACACTATATATTTATATACATATATATATGTATATATATGTATAAATGTATATATATATATATATATAACACTATATGTTTATATACATATATATATATATGTATATATGTATAAATGTATATGTATATATAACACTATAGATATATATATATATTAAAAAAAAAATAATAATAATAATATTAGTAATGAAATTAGAATATAATAAATTGATTTGATTTCCAATTTTAGGTGGAAATTTTTGTGAGTAGTTTAATTTAATTAAATTATTAGCATTAATTACAAATCCTAGACGTCTAAATCTAGCTTAGATTAATTGGAATATTATTTTAGGATTTTAAGCCAAATTCTAATATAACTCATTATTTGCAAATTCATATGCTATAATAGGATTTGGATGAGTTAAGTATGATTTGTAATTAGTGACAATTGAAATGTTTTAAAACCTCTAATACAATTTTAGGACACTTAAGAGGAATTATAGTAATGTACCTTTTAAATTATAAGATTTAATTTAAGAGTTTGAAAAGGATATAGGTAGTATATCGAGTAAATAAGATCCGTTGAAATACAACATCACTTTCAAAGTTTAAAAGAATTCCAACTTTAACTTTTGCAGATTCATCAAAATTGTGAGTGAAACGTCTAATTAAGTCAAACACAAAGGTACACTGGATATTACTTTATATACTTTTACTTTCAATTGCTGCTTATGCATCGCTTTGAGCTTATTACTACTTGATATGATATTCTTACTGCTAATGATGTAAGAGAAATTGAACGATGTTTATGTGTCTTGTGAATGTTGCAAGAAGGGTTCCGAAACGGAGCATGATTATGTTAGGGACGGGGCTAGTCCTCGGGAGCTATAAGGGTGCCATCTGGAGCCTTTGAGGGAGGCACAGGTGAAGGTTGCTTAAATGCACGTTGCCATCTGAGATCCTTAAGTGGGTCCAGGTGAATGTTTATGCTTAAATGCATATGAACCCAGTCTCATGGTTCTGACTTTGCCCAACAGAACTGCTATTATTGCTTCATGATATCATAGACATAAACATAAACATAGATTTCTATACGATTATTGCTTTCTGTTTGAAAACTTGGCATGTGCAAGAACAATTATTTTGCAGGAGACATATTTATATTCTTGTTTTTGAAACACACTATTTCCTGCAGTTATTAACAGTTTTTTGCTTCCCGCTATGCTTTAAGTATATTTTTTCATTACATCATCAACCCCTTAACATATTTTTTCATTACATCATCAACCCCTCCAAATCCTACTGCATCTTACAACACTGCGGCTAAACAAGAACAATGGAGACTTGACATGCATGATGAATACCGTGCATTAATAAATTAACAAATCTGGACACTAGTACCTCCCCAACCGAACCAAACGTTCTTGGGTTTAAATGGACGTTTTGAACAAAGCACAATGATGACAGCACAATTGCCCATCAATTAGAAGCTAGTGGCTCAAGGTTTCAACCAATACCATGGCACTGACTATTTTGAAAATTTCAACGCAGCAGCAAAAATACTAACAATCAGAATCCTATTCACCATTGCTACTCACAACAAGTGGCCCGTCGTCCAACTTGATGCATCCAATGCCTTCCTACATGGACAACTCTGCAAAACTTTCTATATGAAACAACTTAAAGGATTTGAAGATCCCAGCCGTCCCCGCTATGTGTGTAAACTCACTAAAGCTATCTATGGCCTCAAACAATCTCCTCGCCAATGGTACTCCACCATAACTGAATTTTCTCTCCCAAGACTTCAAAACCAGTCATGCAGACCCATCATTATTCATCCATGACCACCCTAAACCGAACCTGCATCTTGATCTATGTGGATGTCATCTTAATCACATGTCCGCATCAATCCACCCTTAATTCTCTTATTCATACACTAACTCAAAGTTTTAGAATGAAACACCTAGGCAAGACAACAACATTTCTCGGCAGCACTTTACAGAACACAACCACCGGTCCAATAATTACCCAATCAACATACGCATCCAATATCCTCAAGACATTCAGCATGGAGCAACCACACAACACCAACTTCCCACACAATTTATCCCCTTTAACCAATCCAAACTCTACAAACAATCACTGGATCACTTCAGTAGCTCACCATTACCCGTCCTGACCTCAGCCTTGCAGTCAATAAAATCTGCCATCATTTGTACGCTCCCACCTAAGCTCATTTTAATCAATTAAAGCACATCCTTAGATTTGTTAAAGGCTTCATCCACCTTAGCCTTCCCATCGATCCAAGTGGCTTGTATCTTTGAGCATATGCAGATTTTGATTGGGTCTGTGATACCTTTGACCGCAAGCTAACGACGGCTATTTCATCTTCTTAGAACACATCCCAATCTCGTGGAGTGCAAAAAAATAGAATACGTTCTTCCTCTTGTCCACCAAAACAGAATATAGAGCTTTTTTTATAGTTGACACAGACATCATCTGGCTTAGAAGACTCCTCCAAAAGTTTGACATATCTTAGGAAGGCCCCACAACACTACTTTGCGACAACCTCTTTGCTATAGGTCTCGCAAAAATACAGTTTTTCACGCCATAATGAAACATATCGAAGTTTACTGTCATTTCATATGTGACAATATTAGAAAACATGACATTGAACTACAACACACCCCATCGAGGAGCAAATCGCTAGCATATTGACCAAACCACTCTCGTTAGCTTGCTTCTGTCAACACATATCCAAACTCACCACTTTAGCTCCGGTGGCTCCATTGTAAGGGATAATAAGACTAGCTATTAACAGTATACCAAACAAAACTCTGGGCGCTTAGGCACAAGCTCTACCCAAGCCCAGCTCAGACAGAGTGGGGATGGGTTCGCATACGTGCCCAGGGGCGCAAGGTTAGTCTGCACTAGCAAGAGGTTGGGCGCCCAGGCACCTGTGCGTCTGTTAGCTGAACATTGAACATCCTTCATTGTATATATATTTATCTATTGTATCTATTGTAATGCATCATTCTAATTAATGAGAGTTACTTTTCATCTCCTTCTAATTCTAACAATTTTCAGGTAATTATATTACATTATAATTCAATCTGATATATGGTTGGGTATATGTTGATTTCAATATAATTTCTCTTAATAATAAAAAACTAAGTACTACAAATATTTTCTTGGAAGCTTTGGCTATTGAATAGGGGATCGGTGGAGGCTGAATAGTGATTGGGATGGGTCGACAATGGTCGGCTAATCGAGGGTTGACAAATGCCCTATGAGGGCAAAAGGTAGGCCGAATGGTGAACTGCATGAGACAGAGGTTTAGGTAGTGACCATTTTGTGGCAGGCCCTCCTGGCTGCGGAGGTGGATACTGATGGAGTCATCATAGAGGGTGACTGCTTGGGAGCGGTTCGGAGGCCACGTCGTATTTGGGAGAGAGGACCCTTTGTTCACGAGGCGGTGAGCGTCATGCAGATCACTTCGCTTTCTTGCTTGACTTTCCTCATGTTATCTTTTTCCATCGATAGCGCAACGTGAATCGGGTGGTGAATTTTTGAGCTATGTACGCTCGTTAGGGTGCCTTTTCTTTTGTAAGTTATCTGTTTGTTGTAAAAAAAATTGCAACTTGTGAAATGAATGCGATAAGCACGCTTCTCTTTCTCACCCTTGAATTGTCGGCAAGGCTATAACGACCCAAAGTCGCTACTTTGCGAATTAGGTCAAATTTTGACGCTGACATTAGAACCTCGGGAAATTTCATTTTAGGGCAAACAAAATTACCAATAGATAGAAATATATTTTTTAGATCAAAGTGCCATAGTTTGGGAAAAATCCGAATAACGGAAGCTCCCGCCTTATTTTTAGAATTATTTAAAATCCATAAATCAAAAATATTGAAATGCATGTTCGAATTCATCGTTTTCAGTGTCTTGTGTTAAGTATATTATTTAAAAGCTGCTTGTGAAGTTTCATCAAATTATGAGCACCAATTTGACTGTGGCAAATTTTCAAAATTTTAAACCTCAAAAATTAAAATAAAATAAAATTTTGCTCCGAATAAAAAAATTTCGACGCGAGGGTGTTCATAATATTGTAACACACCTCGGTGTCAAATTTTGTTGTATTTAGATGCCAAATGGCGGAAAAATGCGATTAATTTAAAATTTAAGAAATTTTTTTCCATTTCCTCTGCTCCTCCCCTGCTTCCCTTATTCACCCGATTCCCCCCACCTGCGGCCGACTGAATCGCAGAAATCTGCGATGCTTGCGATCGCAGGCTCTGTCCCATGACAGAGCCTGCAGAGGCGAAAGGTTCTGCCTGGCCGCCTGCTACATGCGCCAATTTTGGCGCAGGTTGGTTGGCCCTCTTGGCAGACCACCCGCTTCCTTCTGCCTCCAGGTGGAAGCAGAAGAAGCTTCCGCGCCAGGGAGTGCCAGGCGCCTACCATGCGCCATTAAGGCGCCGATTTGGCGCACGTTTTGGCGCAAAACTTGCACCTATTTAATCCTTAGCCACTCCCCTCATTTTTTCCACACAAAACAGCTCCTCCCTTCCTCCTTCCAGCAACTCCAGCCCCTTCCAGCCAGCCTCCCTCCTTCTAGCAGCCAACGACAGTCCTTTCCAGCCAGCCTCCCTCCTTCCAGCGCAGCGTTTGGCAGCCAACGACAGCCCCCACCAGCCAGCCAGCAAGCCGCCAACCACTCAGTAGCCGCTGCTAGCCAACCTCTTGCTGCTGCCACCTCGGTCAACCTTCGGCCACCCCGTTCCGGCTCCCCTTCGTTTTTCGACGGTCCTAAGCCTAAGGTATAAAGAGTTGGAAAGGAAGAAAATGGGTGGAGCATTTCTCTAAATCTTATTACTCTCTTTTTATAACTATCAAATTAATAATTAGTCATTCACATTAATATTATTCTCATTAATTAATAATGAGAGCAATTCACATATTATAAATGACTATTATTTCTAATTTGTCAATTCAGTCGTTTTGATTTTGACTTTTGATTTTGTACTTTATTACCATCATAAACATAATGCTTTAATGAATATAACAGCTTAAATAAATCAAACTTCAATCTTTAAAAAAATGGAAGAAGAACAGAATGAAAGTAAAGATGAAATTGACTCCTAAAACATTGGATTAAAAAGCTAACTTAAGATATCCAAAATGCAGATTGAGCGAACTATCACTCATCCGAACTATTGAACTTCTGAACTTAAAGAACAAAGGTACCCAGTATATGACGAATATTATATTTTGCACTTTTACTGCTGCTTAGCTTATTTGCTTTGAGTCAATTTCATTTGAAGCTTGGTTGGTTGTTCAGAACCAACGCGATAACATTCGGGGTTGTTGCTGGAATAATGACATCAGCAACATTCGGGTTGTTATTGGAAAATGACATCAATAACATTCGAGGTTGTTGCTGGAAAAATGACATCAGCAATATTCAGGGTTGTTATTGGAAAATGACATCAATAACATTCGGGGTTGTTACTGAAAAATGACATCGGTAATATTCGGGGTAGATTACTGGAAAATGATATCAGTAATCCTTATTTGATAAATAATATTTGTTGCAGGAAATTGTTTATTTCGCGCTATTGCCTTATTTTTCTCCTGCATTTTTATTTCTGCCTTACTTCCGCTAATTGCATTATTTAAAATGTAATATTATTATGTACTGTAGTACTTAGAGTATTCTATAATTACTGAGAATTCAAATCCCGGTGTTATTTTTTGTACAATACCAGGTCAGGTACTCATAGCGGAATACACGCAAGAATCATTAGGTTGTTGCTGGAAAATGACATCAGCAATATTCAGGGTTGTTATTGGAAAATGACATCAATAACATTCGGGGTTGTTACTGAAAAATGACATCGGTAACATTCGGGGTAGATTACTGGAAAATGACATCAGTAATCCTTATTTGATAAATAATATTTGTTGCAGGAAATTGTTTATTTCGCGCTATTGCCTTATTTTTCTCCTGCATTTTTATTTCCGCCTTACTTCCGCTTATTGCATCATTTAAAATGTAAATATTATTATGTACTGTAGTACTTAGAGTATTCTATAATTACTGAGAATTCAAATCCCGGTGTTGTTTTCTGTACAATACCAGGTCAGGTACTCCTAGCGGAATACACGCAAGAATCATAATGCTTAAAATGATTCAATTGCCGATAGATCAACGATGCTTTTTTTGCTTGTTTATCTTTTATTTTATTTTTTTATTTTTCGCTTTTGTACGAGGAATGCTGAAAAAGATCTTGTAATTTTGAAATATTATAAATGAAATGTATCTTTTGCTTTTATGTGTTATTTTTCTCTCAAATTACTCAATATGATCCTGCGGTAAGTGAACACTCGATGTCGGAACGATTTTTGCTGAACCGGCATTTGAGGTCCTCACAAATGCGAATATTGAAAAAATAGGTACCGGTTCATTGTTCCCGGCCACACTCACCTCCTGGGACCAGTTCACTGCGTTGTTTGCGACCGCTTCAGTGTCTCGATGCCGCCGCTTTAGCTGCCAGCTTGTTGTGTACTTGCTCTATCAGTCGTGGAGGAGCAGGACTGAGCACTCTCAAGGTCGTCCGCACCCTACATTGATGGTCTGCACGAGCTCGATACTTTCTGCCATGGTTAGTGCTGGGCTGCACCATGAGTCCGACTCCTAGGGTCCCACCGCCAATCAGGGCCCCTACACCTTCTACAAATGGTGCCCCCCCTTCGACTTGTTGGCTAAAGGCCAACATTGACGCGTTCTACAACTACGGAAAGTATATTGCTTTTGGGGCATAGTCCTCTCCCAAAGACGACGGAGCCTCCGAACCGCTCCCAAGCAGTCACCCTCTATGATGACTCCATCAGTATCCACCTCCGTAGCCAGGAGGGCCTGCCGCAAAATGGTCACTACCTAAACCTCTGTCTAAAGAGGAGACTGTGCTTGTGGGCTATCTCCTGCAGCAACCAGTAACTGTCCGTCAGAGACGCGAACGACTGCTGCCCTGTGACGACCCCAATATTGGAAATCACTTAACTCAATATTGATACGTCACCACAATACCTAATACTAGATTAGAAGAAAACTAATTCAAATCATTAAGTATTTGTTTGAACAAGGATTTAGCAGAGGGTCTTAAGTTAAGATGGAAGGGGAGTTATGAATGGTATTTAGAAGTTTGTAAATAAAGATGCAACAAATGGATTTAAGAATGAAAGAAAAAAAAATAAAATTGAACATGCAATTTATGAAAGAAGACATGAGTACATGTAATAGTAAAATAAAATAAATAAATTGCTTACATTTAATCCTAGACATGGGATTCTAATTATTTATGGGAGAATTAATATGTGAATTATGGGTTTATAATTTTTCCCAATTATTCTAAGTCTAGATTTTCTTAAAAATTTCGGCAGAGTCTACTTTGTAAATGGTTAAAGAAACACCTGCAGAAGTACATGCAATACTCTATTCCAATGAGAGTTATAATTTAAAAGAAAAGACAGCCTAATCTATCGTACATTCAATCCACTTTAACTTCAATTCTAATATAGAGTTCAATCTTTTTTATAGGATTGCTCACTTTCAATTCTACGATAGAGTTCAATCTTTTTTTATGGGATTGCTCATTTCCAATTCTAAAAGAAAAAGGGAGAGAAGTACATGTGTAACAATTGTCTATACTATGATTTATTTCATCAAGACATTAAATATTCTTAGGAAAATATGCAAAGACTTAATTAATACACAAATTTTATACATTTAATTCCCATTCATCCATTCATTTACTCATCAATTCATTCATCACAAGCATTTAAGTATATTCTAAGCTCCAACAAGTATGGTAAATTAAAGTAAATGACATTATTACAAAATAACAGTAAACTGAATAAGAAAAGAAAATTTACAGCTCACTTGGAGTTCTTAATAAGCTATAAATTTATAATATATGATAGGCGGAAGCAATTTTAGTTTTTAGCGCTTGGTCCAGCTCCACTAGCATCCAAGTGCACCTGATCTATCATATTTTGACATTTAAATGTGATAGGGCAAAGCCAAAAAATAGAAAACCTGGTTAGACTAAACAGTCTAAGCACATTTTAAGATTGGCTAAATATGTTATTGTTATATTTGGATATCACAGTTCTAGTTACAAAGCAAGCATAAGCATAGGTGTAGTGTGGTAAGCATACTATTAAGGAAATGAAAAATAAGTGAGATAGAATGCTCACTTAATTAAATATCCTAGCCTACAAATAATACAAGGGTAAAGCATCCTAAATAGGCTAGAATGAACTAGTGTGCATATAAAATTTAATGAAATAAAGCATGTATATGTTCAAATGAACTTATGCTAAGTAAGAAAAAATAAACAGTGAAGCATTTAAATAGAGTTATACAACATTCACTGTAATCTAAACAAACTGTAAACAAGTAAAGTACAGTCCTAAATCATAGAAAATGCATAGTAAGAAAATTGAAGGAATAATCTTAGACTTAAATCTAAGATACACATAGCCTAGGACTATGTAAAGTAGTATAGCTAAAAGCTATGGTGAGTCTTAACAATCTATAAGATTGAAGATCTCACATGTTTATTAATTGAAGTTATTTTAATCTGTGCTCATTCTGTGGGCATATTCAGAATGAGATGAGGAGTTAAACACGTCTGTTTAACACCTAAAACACTCACATTCTCCCTCTAAGAATGCGATGTCTCCTTATTACTCCATTTCAGTCTGCCCTAGACTGGTCCACCATATAAAACCCCTAATAATTTTATGTGAAAGTTTTATTCATGCACATTATTTTTATGAATGATTCAATGAATAAGGCTCAAAGCTAAGCAAGCCAATAAGGAAAATTCAATATTTGCAACTAAGTGATATCCAAAGTTATCTAATTTTAATGATCTACTTAATGATTGGAGCTAATTGAGCTTCCAATTAACTTTGAGATATTGATCTCAAGTTAATTATAATATAATAGTAATTAGGATTTTGAAAATTAATAGATTCAATTCATTTAATATGATGTGACAAAATAATTTATAAATATAATGATTGTTATTAGAGACTAGCTCTTAACCTCTTTCTAAACTATAAGATCTAACTTAAAAAAATTAAATCATGGTTTATGTTACTAATAGGTAGAGATTAAGATAAAGAATTATCTAACTTAAGAAATTTGAAACTAAAGAAATCTACTACTATTCATTATGGTTTTCTAGCTAGGTTATATTTTGAATGTTCTAATCAAATATATTAATCTAGCTAAGTTACAAGTAATTGCAAAATTTAGGATGAGTACTTGCTAGACTTAAGAACTACAAGTTCTATGTTTACTATTAATGTATGTTTAAAAAATTTAATAGGCTCCCTAAACTAATTTAAGTAAGATAAGGATACCTATTACTATATCTTAATTTAACAAAAATAGGTTTTAAGAATTAGGATGAATAAGCTAAGTATTGAACTGATCACTAAAACTAGATCTAGTTGGTTAACAATTATACAATTACTAATACATTAAGACTATTTATTCTTAATGGTTGCAACTAATAGACTTAGAATCCAACTATAGATCAATTGCAAATCAAATCATAGGATTTTTACCTTAGGGTTGAAAAGTGAATTAAGCACTTGGCAATTAATTTACATAACTAGGGAATTGAGAACTAAGCTCATAAAAATGTTATCTAAGTGCTAAGGGAGATAATAAATGTGACAAATTAGCTATCCTAGGGTTTTAAGACCTATAGTAAGCTACCTAAAAATTTAGGTTAATCACAATAACACTAAGTGAGAGTCAAAAACCTATTATCATAATTCGTTGTCCAATTGAAATATTTTATAAATAAATGAAATCCTTATTTCATAAGGAGAAGATTGACACTAAATTTGTCAATTTTGGACAACATTGGAAAATTAGGGTTTTAATGACTCCTAATTAGGTTAAAAAGTGATTAAGAAATTTAGTATTTAAATGTTGTATTTTATTTCATATTATTGTTCCTCACATTTTTGTGAGTGAAATGGACTACTTGATCTTTTGATTTGAAAATCAAATGATCAAATTAGATCACATGAAAGATTAATATTAATTTGACATTAATTGATTAATCCTAATTATTTACCCAATAAAATAATTAACAAAACTGAAATTAAATTTCATATTATTGATCTACTCGTTTTTACGATCAAATTGATATATAATATTGCACAATTGGTTAAGTATTTTATAAGGTATGTTTTAATGAAACTTATTAATAATTAAACTTATAATTTAATAAAATCCTTAAGTCATTCCTACTGTATAAATGAACCGCACGGTTCAAAATAATTGAATCGCTCGGTCCGACAGCGAAGGCAGCCCGAAAGGACTTCGGAATTCGGCTAGAGCGTCGTCTCCTTCGCAGGGGAAAACGCCGACCGAGATGCCGACAGGAAGAGGTGAAGAAGGTTGCCGACAGAAGGGAGTGCCGACAGAGGAAGGTTGCCGACAGAAAGGTGTGCCGACAGAGGAAGGTTGCCGACAGAAAGGAGGAAAAAGGTAGAGTCCTACTCGATCCCGGGGACGGCCCGCACGCCGGCGAGTGAAACTCGCCGAAGCTATCTTCCCAGGGTCAAAGGATGGACTCGATGAAAGTGAAGAAGACGCTACCCTAAATTTTCTGAAAAAAAATTATTGATACGCGCGTAAAATGGAAAGAAGATGAAGACGGAAGTACCTGATGTTCCCGCACATAACGGCTCGTCGACGGAGGCTTAAGGTACGCAAAGCTCTCTTTTACTCCTTCTCACGGCTCGAGCACCCTCAGACCTCTTCCGCTCGCAGCAAGCTCCCAGTTCCCAAGGGACCTCACGGTGAAGAACACAGAAGAGAGGTGGCCTGGATGATCAACCTACCGACGAAACGGAAGGCTATGGTTCGTGGAAAAACTCCTTTCTGCTCGATGCTTCGAGACTCTCTTTCGGCAGCTTGACAGCACGGGGATGGAAAAATAATGCGCAAAGAAGGGAAATGGGGAGGCCTTGCGATCAAAAGGGGCTCGGTAGCCCAGCTGGAAGGCGAGGACGGTCCTTCCCTGCCGCGCTGCGATCGTGGGTAGTGGAGACGTACGCGCTGCGATCGTGGGTAGTGATGGATTTAACTTACAGTTAAATTATTTCCCACGTACGTCTCCACTACCCACGATCGCAGCGTGGCAGGGAAGGACCGTCCTCGCCTTCTAGCTGGGCTACCGAGCCCCTTTTGATCGCAAGGCCTCCCCATTTCCCTTCTTTGCGCATTATTTTTCCATCCCCGTGCTGTCAAGCTGCCGAAAGAGAGTCTCGAAGCATCGAGCAGAAAGGAGTTTTTCCACGAACCTTAGCCTTCCGTTTCGTCGGTAGGTTGATCATCCAGGCCACCTCTCTTCTGTGTTCTTCACCGTGAGGTCCCTTGGGAACTGGGAGCTTGCTGCAAGCGGAAGAGGTCTGAGGGTGCTCGAGCCGTGAGGAGTAAAAGAGAGCTTTACGTACCTTAAGCCTCCGTCGACGAGCCGTTATGTGCGGGAACATCAGGTACTTCCGTCTTCAGCTTCTTTCCATTTTACGCGCGTATCAATAAATTTTTTTCGGAAAATTTAGGGTAGCGTCTTCTTCACTTTCATCGAGTCCATCCTTTGACCCTGGGAAGATAGCTTCGGCAAGTTTCACTCGCCGGCGTGCGGGCCGTCCCCGGGATCGTGTAGGACTCTACCTTTTTCCTCCTTTCTGTCGGCAACCTTCCTCTGTCGGCACTCCCTTCTGTCGGCAACCTTCTTCACCTCTTCCTGTCGGCATCTCGGTCGGCGTTTTCCCCTGCGAAGGAGACGACGCTCTAGCCGAATTCCGAAGTCCTTTCGGGCTGCCTTCGCTGTCGGACCGAGCGATTCAATTATTTTGAACCGTGCGGTTCATTTATACAGTAGGAATGACTTAAGGATTTTATTAAATTATAAGTTTAATTATTAATAAGTTTCATTAAAACATACCTTATAAAATACTTAACCAATTGTGCAATATTATATATCAATTTGATCGTAAAAACGAGTAGATCAATAATATGAAATTTAATTTCAGTTTTGTTAATTATTTTATTGGGTAAATAATTAGGATTAATCAATTAATGTCAAATTAATATTAATCTTTCATGTGATCTAATTTGATCATTTGATTTTCAAATCAAAAGATCAAGTAGTCCATTTCACTCACAAAAATGTGAGGAACAATAATATGAAATAAAATACAACATTTAAATACTAAATTTCTTAATCACTTTTTAACCTAATTAGGAGTCATTAAAACCCTAATTTTCCAATGTTGTCCAAAATTGACAAATTTAGTGTCAATCTTCTCCTTATGAAATAAGGATTTCATTTATTTATAAAATATTTCAATTGGACAACGAATTATGATAATAGGTTTTTGACTCACTTAGTGTTATTGTGATTAACCTAAATTTTTAGGTAGCTTACTATAGGTCTTAAAACCCTAGGATAGCTAATTTGTCACATTTATTATCTCCCTTAGCACTTAGATAATATTTTTATGAGCTTAGTTCTCAATTCCCTAGTTATGTAAATTAATTGCCAAGTGCTTAATTCACTTTTCAACCCTAAGGTAGAAATCCTAGGATTTGATTTGCAATTGATCTATAGTTGGATTCTAAGTCTATTAGTTGCAACCATTAAGAATAAATAGTCTTAATGTATTAGTAATTGTATAATTGTTAACCAACTAGATCTAGTTTTAGTGATCAGTTCAATACTTAGCTTATTCATCCTAATTCTTAAAACCTATTTTTGTTAAATTAAGATATAGTAATAGGTATCCTTAACTTACTTAAATTAGTTTAGGGAGCCTATTGAATTCTTTAAACATACATTAATAATAAACATAGAACTTGTAATTCTTAAGTCTAGTAAGTACTTATCCTAAATTTTGCAATTACTTGTAACTTAGCTAGATTAATATGTTTGATTAGAACATTCAAAATATAACATAGCTAGAAAACCATAATGAATAGTAGTAGAATTTCTTTAGTTTCAAATTTCTTAAGTTAGATAATTCTTTATCTTAATCTCTACCTATTAGTAACCTAAACCATGATTTAATTTTTTTAAATTAGATCTTATAGTTTAGGAAGAGGTTAAGTGCTAGCCTCTAACAACAATCATTATATTTATAAATTATTTTGTCACATCATATTAAATGAATTGAATCTATTAATTTTCAAAATCCCAATTACTATTATATTACAATTAACTTGAGATCAATATCTCAAAGTTAATTGGGAGCTCAATTAGCTCCAATCATTAAGTAGATCATTAAAATTAGATAACTTTGGATATCACTTAGTTGCAAATATTGAATTTCCCTTGTTGGCTTGCTTAACTTTGAGCCTTATTCATTGAATCATTCATAAAAATATTGTGCATAAATAAAACTTTTACATAAAATTATTAGGGGTTCTATATGGTGGACTAGTCTAGGGCAGACTGAAATGGAGTAATAAGGAGACATCGCATTCTTAGAGGGAGAATGTGAGTGTTTTAGGTATGGACCCTATTTTCCTTAGATGTTAAACAGACGTGTTTAACTCCTCATCTCATTCTGAATATGCCCACAGAATGAGCACAGATTAAAATAACTTCAATTAATAAACATGTGAGATCTTCAATCTTATAGATTGTTAAGACTCACTATAGCTTTTAGCTATACTACTTTACATAGTCCTAGGCTATGTGTATCTTAGATTTAAGTCTAAGATTATTCCTTCAATTTTCTTACTATGCATTTTCTATGATTTAGGACTGTACTTTACTTGTTTACAGTTTGTTTAGATTACAGTGAATGTTGTATAACTCTATTTAAATGCTTCACTGTTTATTTTTTCTTACTTAGCATAAGTTCATTTGAACATATACATGCTTTATTTCATTAAATTTTATATGCACACTAGTTCATTCTAGCCTATTTAGGATGCTTTACCCTTGTATTATTTGTAGGCTAGGATATTTAATTAAGTGAGCATTCTATCTCACTTATTTTTCATTTCCTTAATAGTATGCTTACCACACTACACCTATGCTTATGCTTGCTTTGTAACTAGAACTGTGATATCCAAATATAACAATAACATATTTAGCCAATCTTAAAATGTGCTTAGACTGTTTAGTCTAACCAGGTTTTCTATTTTTTGGCTTTGCCCTATCCATTTAAATGTCAAAATATGATAGATCAGGTGCACTTGGATGCTAGTGGAGCTGGACCAAGCGCTAAAAACTAAAATTGCTTCCGCCTATCATATATTATAAATTTATAGCTTATTAAGAACTCCAAGTGAGCTGTAAATTTTTTTTTCTTATTCAGTTTACTGTTATTTTGTAATAATGTCATTTACTTTAATTTACCATACTTGTTGGAGCTTAGAATATACTTAAATGCTTGTGATGAATGAATTGATGAGTAAATGAATGGATGAATGGGAATTAAATGTATAAAATTTGTGTATTAATTAAGTCTTTGCATATTTTCCTAAGAATATTTAATGTCTTGATGAAATAAACCATAGTGTAGACAATTGTTACACATGTACTTCTCTCCCTTTTTCTTTTAGAATTGGAAATGAGCAATCCCATAAAAAAAGATTGAACTCTATCGTAGAATTGGAAGTGAGCAATCCTATAAAAAAGATTGAACTCTATATTAGAATTGGAGTTAAAGTGGATTGAATGTACGATAGATTAGGTTGTCTTTTCTTTTAAATTATAACTCTCATTGGAATTGGAGTATTGCATGTACTTCTGCAGGTGTTTCCTTAACCATTAACAAAGGAGATTCTGCTAAAATTTTTGAGAAAATTTAGACTTAGAATAATTGGGGAAAATTATAAACCCATAATTCACATATTAAGTCCCCCATAAATAATTAGAATCCCATGTCTATGATTAAATGTAAGCAATTCATTTGTTTTAGATTACTATTACATGTACTCATGTCTTCTTTCATAAATTGCATGTTCAATTTTATTTTTTTTTCTTTCATTCTTAAATCCATTTGTTGCATCTTTATTTACAAACTTCTAAATACCATTCATAACTCCCCTCCATCTTAACTTAAGACCCTCTTCTAAATCCTTGGCCAAACACAATACTTAATGATTTGGATTAGTTTTCTTCTAATCTAGTATTAGGTATTGTGGTGACGTATCAATATTGAGTTAAGTGATTTCCAATATTGGGGTCGTCACAGGGCAGCTGTCGTTCGCATCTCTGACTGACAGTTACTGGTTGCTGCAGGAGATAGCCCACAAGCACAGTCTCCTCTTTAGACAGAGGTTTAGGTAGTGACCATTTTGCGGCAGGCCCTCCTGGCTACGGAGGTGGATACTGATGGAGTCATCATAGAGGGTGACTGTTTGGGAGCGGTTCTGAGGCTCCGTCGTCTTTGGGAGAGGACTCTTCGTTCACGAGGCGGGGAGCGTTATGCAGATCACTTCGCTTTCTTGCTTGACTTTCCTCGTGTTATCTTTTCCCACCGATAGCGCAGCGTGATTCGGGTGGCGGATTTTTGTGCTATGTACACCCGTTAGGGTGCTTTTTCTTTTGTTAGGGGAGATATGCTCCCCGGGAGGCTTTTGAACTTCCTAGCACAGGACACCGTGGAGTTTGATCCTGGTTGAGTCGTTGTACTGTTGATTTATATTAGATATATATATATATATATATATATATATATATGTATGTATGTATACATAGGGTACGCCCATCTTTCATGAAAGAATAGGTACCGGGGAGAAGCTTCACTTCTTGAGAAACCATGTGAGAAGACACGTCTTTTACATCATCTTCGTAGGCGAGCTCCGCATCTTTGACTTCGTCGGCGAGCTTCACGCCTTTGGCTTCATCGCAAGAAGCCACGAGCTCTGCGCCTTTATTGCTGGCGAATATAGTCTTTGTCGCGAGCGAGCTCCACATCCTCATTTTATTATTTCTTTGCAAGAAGTTGTGATTTTTGGAGCTTTACAAGCTCCGCATAAAACTAATTTTCTTGATTCGGAGAAAAAAATTAAATGGGCCTATTTATAGTCCTGTAGCTTTTTTTATATCAATATTTTACATTACTTTATAAATCTGGGCATGCTGAGCACATCAAATTTGTATTTTTGAGATTTAGATTATTTTATACCCAAATTTTTGCATACCAAACATCCTCTGATGATGGTTGTGTATGATACATATTATAATTAATTGACTGCATTTTCTAAGTGTTCTCTCTAATTTATTTATCATTCTAAACTCAATATTGTGGAAGTTAAACGCATGTTAATCTTTAAGAATTTTGTATTTTGGTTGGCAACAAATCATTATAAAATTTTTATTTTCTTAAAAGATTTTGTTGTGAAAAATCTTTTCAGGGTTTGCTGATATATCTAAAAATGACATTTTTGTTTTTCTTTTAAATGATACTAAAATTTTTCAACGATAGGTTTTACTCATGTATGACGATTCCAAAAATCATCGAGCATTCTTTAATTGCAGAGGATATGTAACAGCAATTTAAGTAGTGTTTAATCTAATCAGGATTAAACTGTTGCTGGTTTGCATTATTCATGCTTCCCAAATTTTGACGTCATATTAATCCTGTCCAGCCCATTATTTATATACTTGAATAAGCACTTCATTGCTTTTGTTCTGGCAATAATCTTTACATGATACGCCTCATAGAGAGTCAACATATTTGGATTGTGCGAAACTATCCATTAGATATCCATTTGCTGGTTTCTTTTTTCTGCAAGATACAATTATCTCTTCTGCTATATGTAGCGTGATCATTTTGATCATGATGTGTGTAATTGAGAAAATTTAGACTTTTTTTTGCATTGGGTTTCTTTAATGCATGAAGCATTTTCATTTATGCACATGGCCCCTGGACCATGAATTTAACATCTAAATTATGTAAGTGTGGAGTATTTATGTCCGATAACTCAGCATGAGTTGTGAAATTAATTTTTCCAGTAGTTCTGCACATATACTTACTTGACGCTATAATTTATTAAATGAATATCTTGAAATTCTCTCTTTTGAGAAACCCCACAGTATGTTGATCTGCAAAAGTATAAAGTATGCTAACAAAGAGAATTTTTCTAAATTTATAAAAAGTAAAATTTTGTTACTTACATTAACTTTGTTAAAAAACTTTTTAACATTATTGCTGGAAATTTTCTCTTTTATGTCAAATATCCTTGCCTTTATATTGGGGCTATCTTCAATTTTTTAACCTAGAATTTGCTATAATACCTGCTTAATTTTGTTGAAAAACTGAGAGGAGGGGAAAGCAGTGAGCGAAAACAGTTTTTCACATCTATTCATTTAGGAAAGGCCGGTCTTATATAGACCTTTACAGGAGGTATACAAAATAAAATAAAATATATGATAAGGGTAAAAAGGACATTTCACTAGCAGTTATTAAATTTCACCTCATGCTGGATTACATGTGTAAGTAATAAAGAAATCATACATGATTAAATTACGATGGCGATATTAATCATCTTCCACTAGTGTTAGTACTTGTTTATTTAGAAGTGATGTCTTGAAGGCCTTTTATGTTATGATCTGATTTTTGTTGAATTTTGCGAATTAACTTATTATATTTTCTTCAATGAATGCATAAACAATCTGCCGCAAAATTTTGTAGTCATAGAATAATTTCTTATCTTCTTCTTCTCTATATTGCACATTGTAGAAGGAAATTTTTTTCTTGGCAGTGACTTGCACCTCTGTTGCACAACGATCAGGTGAAATCTTCTGTACGCTGTGAGCTTCTCTTTCTTTCTTCTTTCCTCGCTATCTTCTTTTCCCATAGCTTGCTGGGTAAATATCATCCTTGCGATCTTGTCTGCATGCACACTGTGTGCCAACCTCAGTGCCACACTGAGAGTCACTGTTCACATTGCCGAAACTCTTCTTTGAACAGCAGTTGTGGGTTTGATTTTGAACAAGAGAACTGACCGTTAGAGTAGAGGATTTGGCACTGTGGCAGTGCCTGTTCTTAACCATTCAATTTCTTTTTTTCTTTAGGTTCTTTGCCAAAAAAATGTTTATTAACATATTTTTTAATGTTTTTATTAATGTCAATCTGCACTTCACACACTCTATTCACACCCCACCATCACCTATTTTTCTATATTATGTTAAAACTATTCTTAGAATTCTTCATTTCCCAGTGCGGCTTCCTCTTAATTAGATAATATTATAGATGAGGAACTTTCCCAAATTTTCATTCAACCAAATTAATCAATTCAGGTACAAAATTTCCAAAACTTTAATATATAATTACAAGTAAATGCTTGGATAAAAATAATAATAATAATGTACGGCACTAATAATAATAAAATTAGACATTCAATAAGCCAATATCGGGGAATGGCCTTGGAAATTTGTCTAAACGTTATCTTATAATGCGGTTTGTGAACTAGTAAGTGGATGGTGATGTGTTGCTTAAGGCAATTGGGGTATTGTTTTGGGAAGATGGATGCACTGCAGGGGCGACCAATCTAGGCATAGAAGTGGCATGTTGGGGCAGTGTCGAGGAGACTAGCCTATAGCTTCGGATCAGGGTGCTTGTGTGAGGACCCGGTGCCGGGTCAGCGGGAGCAGATCCAGCACAGGTTTGTGGTGATGTAAAACAACAGCAAGTCCTCTAGCCGCAAGATTATATTGAGTGATTTAAGAGACAAATATATAGATATTAAAAAGAACTCTTTTATTCATTAATTCACAAGTCTTGATTACAAAGATTAAAAAAAAAGTTACAAACATTTTAAAATAGAGTAAAAAAGAAAGCGAAAAATCAGCAGGATGCAGTATTAGCACTGCTTGGTTCTTAGCACCTTTACTCTATGATGAACTTCTGATCTAGGCACATTTCAAAAGTGCGGGCATTCGAATACCAGCTAGTTGTGAAACTAAGTACTGATAGATGCCATCTTTATAAATGTTAAATAATAAGCAAAATAATTAATCATTTGACAAGAAATAAAAGTTGTATGAACTTATCCCTGCAAACCTGTTTCAATTGTACTTGAAACTTAGCATAAAAATAATTGCGATCACAAAAAAAAATACAGAATTTTAGCATTTGATATCTGAGACAAAATATGATTTTGTTGGGCAAGTACAAAATCGAGAAAAATGGGGGTTTATTTTTGTGTTACATATGCCAACTTCCCTCTATACCTGCCCCCTCAAAGGCTTATCAATATAGGCTCCTTATGACTCCCGATGTCAGACAGCCCTGTCCTAGCAGTTGTCTGATCAGATAAGAAGTATAAACAACATGAACCCTTACTTCTCACTTATCCAAACTTGTTTATATATCATTTTATGTGACTTTAAAAAGCACTTTTATCAAATTTGTGTAATGCTGAGCAGAAAAATATATTTGAATAAGAGTAATAAAAGACATCTGATACCTTGTTCTTTTAAGTTCAAAAATTCAACAGTTCGGATGAGTGACAGTTCGCTCAATCTGCATTTAGATTTTTGATATTTTAAATTAGCCTTTTTAGCCAATATTATTATCTTCATTTCTATTCTGTTTCTCTTTCGTTTTCTCAATTTGATAGAAGTCTGTATTTTTAAGTTGCTGATGTGGCAATAATATTTATAATAGCATTATTATTATCATTTTAATAATAATAATGATTATAATAATGTACGGAAGAAAAGACAATGGAAATGACTGTAAAAATTGCAGAACGTAATAATAATAATAGTAAAAAGGGTAATGACAGAAGAAAATGCTTGAATTGAAATACTAGTCATTTTATAACACATGTATAATTTTCATTTTTAATTAATGAGAACCATATTAATGTGAATGACGATATTTTATCATTATTATTTTCATAATAATGATTATTAAGTATGTATAAAATAAAAGAACGAAGAAATAGCAAAAATAAATTATCTTCTTTTCTTCTCCCTTTTTCTTTCTCTTATACTTCTCTTCTTAGCTTAGGATTAGGATTGCCGAAAAACGGAGGGAGGTCGGAGTGGGGTTGCTGGTTGGGCTGCTGGTCGGAATGGGGTGGCCAGACAGCTGCTCGTTGGCTGTTGGCCGGCTAAGGGAGCTGGCTGCTGCCGCTACAGGAGGCTGACTGGCAGGGAGGGGAGGACTGTTGGCTGTTGGTAGGGGAATGGAGGGCTGCTGGGTTGGCTGGATAGGTTTGAAGGAGGAGTGGGGTTGTGGGGGAATAAGGAAGGGAGGGGGAGGGTTTAAGTAGAGGGAGAGGGGGGGGTCAGTCAGGTGGGCTGACCAGCCTGCGCCAAAAATGGCGCAGACAGCCCCTTCCTGGCGCGGAACCTTCCGCACTAGATGCATCTGTCGGGCGAATCACAAGGGGGGGTCTGCGATCGAAGGGAGGGAGAGAAAAACAGAGGGAGAAGAATTTTAAAGGAAAAAGTAATATAGTTATTTAAAATTAATTTTTCGCATTTTTCTGCCGTTTGGCGTCCAAAAATAACTAAACTTTACACCGAGGTGTATTACAACGTAACGAATACCCTCGCGCCAAAAATTTTCGATTCAGACAAATATTTTATTTTATATTAATTTTTGAGGTTTAAAACTCAAAAATTAACCACGATCAAATCGACGCTCAGAATTTGATGAACTTTTCGAGCAGCCTTTAAATAATTTACTTAATACAGTGACACTGAAATCGATAAATTTTGACACTTATTTCAATGTTCATGATTTATTGGATTTAATTAATTCTGAAAAAAATAAAGCGGGAGAGTTTTTGTTATCCGAATTTTCTTAAACAAGGGCACTTTGATCTAAAAATTATTTCTATCTAATGAAAATTTTGTTTGCCATAATTTGAAATTTCTCGAGGTTCTGATGCATGAGGCAGGTTTTGACATAATTTGAAAAGTAACTACATTGGGTCGTTACAGCTTGTCTGGTTAGTGGGTGCACAAACTCCTAGTGACCCCCATGGTGAGTAATAAGCATGTTATTCATAGTATATTTTATATTTCTATACTTCCAAGTATATAAGTAGAACTTGTTTGTTATTTTTTGCTTATTCACCAACTTGGAGTGATTGCTTAAAGGTTTATAATTTAATTTTGCTTGGTGAACGTTAAGTTTGTCTTTTACATTTGGCTACTTGTTGCCTCGTGTGAATTTGTCTAATGATTTTTTCTATGTCTGTGGAAATGCATTTTAAGTTCGAATTGCTTCAAAAATATAATAATATATTAGGTGACAACATAAATTGATTTATATACATTTCATTGCAGATAACTTTGCATTTTGGTTGCATTATTCTTCAAGAGAATTTATTATTCTTCATGATATGATTGCTTTTTTTTTTTGTAGGTTTACCTCTAAATGTTTCTTTCTCGTCTGTTACCTTTGAAAGTGAGACTCCCTTGTCATTGTCATTATTTCAGTCAAAAGTTTTGAGAAGTGTCAGCAACACAGTTGGTCTTCTCAGGGCTAAAGGCATAGTATACTTCTCCGAAGATAAGTAATTTCAATCTTCAATTCTTCAACTTTTTAGCACCTCTTCCATCGCTGCACAGCCCCATTTTCCTTAAATCTATTGTAACATTATATTTTATTTGTGATGAACACATAGCTTAGGGAAACAAAATTTTTATTAAAGTTTCTTGGTTTTTTTATAAACGTTGAATGAGGTGTGGTCGTACAAACATAATTACCTAGTATGACATTTTCTTATGTGCTGTGCATTTTATCATATTTATGTGATTCTGACACTTATAAATAGTTCGATTTCTGCTTTATTTAATTCCTGAATCTGCAAATGAACGATCAAATGATATAGCGTCTTCCAAGGAAGTTAATCATCTCATGTATTCATTTAGGGGAAGTCGCTTTGTATTCCAATGGAGTGGGCTTAAAAGGGTAGAAGCTGTCAGTGGACGACCATGGGAAAATGCACCAAAGACTTGCCTTGTGTTTATTGGGCATGATAAACCTGAACTTGATGATCTTATTGCTCAGATGTCACAAATTCTGTGTCCTCTTCCCAAATCATCCGAAGAAAATCATATTAGCAAAGAATATGCAAGAATCTTTAGCATGAAAGTTGGAGCAGATGGGAGATTTAAGGTATCTTTCTTTGTTGTATCATTAATAGTTATAATTTTTGTTTGTTTTCTTTTTTATATAATTTAAATAATATTAGACTGTTTACTATTTAAACTAAGTTCAATAAATTATGGGAAAACACATGAATATTACAATAAAAAATATAACACAAAGGGAGGTGAATAAAAAAAAAAGAAATGCATTACCTAAAGTAATTGTGCTTGTAGGCTCTCCAAGTTGAATCAAACATTTTCTAAACACTAATAAAGTGCTCTCTCATGGTGGTAACCTTTAATTGTTGACGGAATAATTAATAGTTGCTTATCCAAAGGGATGGTGTCTATACTAGGTCCTCAATTTGAAAAGATGTAAATTCGAAATTTACCTCTGCTGTATTTGCTCTATGAAGTGCCTCAGTATTCGGCTCCATAAGGAACATGTTTGACAAGGCTTTCCAACTTCACCTGAAATCTCTACAAACTTAAGCTGCATCATTGTGAAGTTGCATTGTTAAATTCCATATCCTAAGTAGTGCTGCATTGATTTATGTATCCATAGTAGTGTCAGCCTTAAGCTCTTGGTGCACTATTACTAATTGGCACATTATGAATGACCTGTCTCTACATTATAGATCTTAACTTTGAAGGGTTTATTGCTTCAGATCTAGTGCTGCAACATTAACAACAACAACAACTACGACATCAAGCTTTAATCCCACTTGGTGGGGTCGACTACACAAATCTTTTATTTCTATTATGCATGATCAAATAGAACCTACGTTTTTATAAAAGACCCTTCTTAATAGTTTCTTCCCGTGTCTTAAAAATTTGGACAATTTTTCTATTTATATGTGTCATCCTTGCGCAGGGGCTATGCTAATTTTCTTTGCATTGTTCCAATTTTATTTTGTTTCTCCAAAGAGATAATGCTATGTTAATTTAAAGAAAATACTGGGATTTTAATATACGCCCTATGACTACTTGTATGATAGTTTGAAGAATTGTTAATATAATCATCCCATGTGGTAGTTAACGAACTACTTTTATTCCACTTAATCGCTTGAAGAAATGACGAGTGTTCTAACGGAAGAGGTGGGGATATGTTGAGGCTCTGTTCTAGTTTGTACAATTGATTTATCACCACCCTCAAATGTATAAAATAGTTGTTGGGACATTGTGGGTGGATGTAAAACCATTGAGAGAACCTCCAATCACTAGAAAATTTAGTATTGTAAAATGGTTTGATTGAGAGCCAATTGTTCATTTTTAACTTAAATTAAGGGAAATACCTTTAGTGCATGGAGAATCTTTGTCTAAAATTTAAGCTTTGAGGCGCATAATAAGTACAGATATCAAAGCCTTAATAATGTTTGAACTGATGTAGAAAACCAATTTAATGGCTTTCTAGGTCAAAAGCTGTTCAACATTTGAATGAGGTTCTAGCAAATGAGTTAAAAATTAATCCACATCCTTCTTGAGGTGAGCCTAATAATATTGCATGAGATGCTTAGTATGCTTTATAAAAATAAATAAAGGTAGCCAAAATATAAAAAAAATAACTCATAGCCACGACTAGGCATAAAGAAGTCTATGCAACTCACTTGTTATTGTGATGTGCCTTGTCAGCTATACAGGATTAGGAAGCTCAGTATGAGATGCTTAGTATGCTTTAGCTGTTCAAGTTCTTGGCATTGAAACTTGTTGTCTGATCTAGAATAGTTGTGAGTGATCGGTGCACTATTCATAGGCGAGGAAGGAAACCTTAGGTCATCAACACAACTTTCTTGAAGTCTCAGAGGAAGGTGGTACGACCTAGGCTGAATAAGTGTCGGGAAACAAAAGTCGGATGGTGAAAATATAAACTTATCATTCAAAACATTAAAAGGCTAAACACTAGTATATTATTCTAAATACAGAATGAAGTTAATTAGTTATCCAAAATTTTTAGTTTAATAGCTTTAATAATAGAATCTTGCAATTGATTAAGCTATTACATGTAAAAATTATGCTACTACTAGAATATAAAAGCTAATGTAAAACTACAATAATAAAGAAAAGAAAAGGATAATATATATTGAATGCAACAAAGTATAGGTCAGTTCTCTAAATTTTTCAATTATTAAATCTTGACATAAATATGGTAATAGAAGGAATGTAGAGTGGATAATTAAATTTCTTTACTTAATTATAAACAATAAATGAAAAGAATATGCATGCTTTACAGTAAAAAAAGTAAAAAGCTAAACTGTGCAAAATCTGTAGCTAAAAGTAAAAAATAGTACTAATTGGAGAGTAAATCATAAATGTAGAAGGTTAGCTGTAGGTTAAATAAATTAAATTTTTAAATAAAATGGCATGTTATACATTTACTTTTATTTTCACTTTTACCATAGGTGGAATACTCTTGTTGCAAAGTTGAGTAACAATCGCATAAGGTTCTGCAATGTGAAGCTCATTCGAATCTTGGGAGGATCTTATGCATATAGAAGATTCATTGTGAAATTAAAATATGGATAGGTTTCTGCCACATATTTTTATAAAAGTGTGTGTTGCTGCATCATATATAATTAGGCACTCATTTTAAATTTTCATAAATATTGAAATTTAATTGAATAGTTTTGTTAATATAATTTAAGTACAATAATATTGTTAGATTATTAAGCATGCAGACATTAGATAATAAGAACAATTAATTATGTTTTGATGATTATCTTATAGTTAAGAGGTTAATTTAATTTATTAAAATTTTTTTTGGTATGATATAATGATATATGAATCATGATTTATTTAATGATTAGGTAAATATGAATTTAAGTTTAATTTTGCTAGCTTATGAGTTATAATCTGTGAGCCTCTACTATAAAGTTAATAGCTACTAAACTAATTATAATTAAGAATGAAAAGTACATAGTTATTCAATTAATTTATAGTTATCCATTTTTTTGAAATCTGAGTATCTAAAAATGTTGGTTCTATAAGTGGTTGTTCTTCATCAACTTCAATTTAATTAAGAGCATTTGGATTAGATCTATAGTTTTGTTGATTATCCAAATAATTAAATACTAAAGCTATGCTTTTCTTGGTGATTCATAGGGGATGATGCTCGTTACCCTCAATGCTTATTAAGATTTAATTTGAGAGATATAATAAGGTGGTGGTACTTTAGGACTACCAAGCTTCTAAAAATGGTGGTATTACAAAATTCTCACCTTTAGGTTTTTGTGGGATGAACTCAAGAGGCTTTCAATTGATAGCGACATTAAAATGCTCTAAAAGAGGGTGAAAATCTCAGATTCAAATGATAAGAAAAATTTGATATTCTGAAAATAAAATGAATTATTGAAAAATCAATACTTTGATATTGCGGGAGAGTGTCAGGGTCAAATGAGTCCATTTATGGCATCACAAACCTCGCTGGAGCATAAACTTTGAGGTTAGGCCTCTTCGATTAGAAGGTAGGTGGTATATCCTTAAAATTACAATTTTAAGTTAAATTACACAAAATCTCATGACAAGAAGAGAAAGGGGGAGAAAGTGAGAGAAAAGGAGAAAAAGAATCAAAGGTAAGGAAGAGGAAGGAGAGCTAGAGGGAGGAAGGTTGAAGAAGAATAGGAGATGCTTGGGGCTGTTTGGGAGGTAGAGAGATGTTAAGGGGGCAACTAGCAAAGGAGAGTGTGATCGGCCCTTAGTTGGGTCATGAGCGAGAGAGCGGGGGAGAGCTTGGGAGGGGGAGAGAGAGAGCCCTTTATAGTTTGATGATGGAAGGACCAAACCTTGTGTGTTGCACTTGGTTTAAGGAAATTTGTGTGAAAAATTGCTATTTAGAGGGGGTTATTTATGTATTAAGCAAAATTATATTTATTGAAAAATTTACTTTAATTTCTATCTAAATGCGATTTTGGCAAAGTTGATGCCAAAAGTTTTGTAATTTGGTTTTTTGCACAAATTAGTTTACGTTTTTTATGCATAAATTATGAACTTGCAAAATAGCATTCCATGGGTGAAATCGTAATTTTTGAAAGTCGCTGAAATTGAACAATATTTCAAGGGGGATTATATGACATTATGTTTTAAGTAAATTTTGTCTCGGGACTTTATAGAAGAGCTCCAAAGTGCATACGTCTGCTACCCTAGGAATCACAGGGATCGTCAAAAGGAGTAGTGTAAAGTAAAATAGTTGGTTGCTCTATGGGATCAAATTCATTCATATTTATGAAATTATGACATTTGTGGGACATCCATTGGGATCTAATGATCATAAAATACTCAATAATAGGTAAGTAGTGGAGGTTTAGGTCTTTTTGAAGGTTGGTCTTATGGCATCTGTGTTTTGATGTGGAGACCATTCAGATCATCGTGGAGGTGCTAATGGAGCTCCAGTGGGCTTCCGGGAGGTTCCGAGGTGATACGGGATAAGTTGAGGGAGTTCAGTGCTGCAGCTCGCCGTAGCGTCAGGCAGTCTAGAGATGGGCGCTATAGCGTGCCCCAGTGCCACACAGTTCAGAGAATGGAGCTATACAATGCACCTCAGTGCAAGACAGTTTAGAGACTAGGGTGCTAGAGCGCGCCTCAACGCCAGGCAGTCCAGAGACTGGTGCGTTACAGCGCGCCTTGGCGCCTGGCCACCCAAACCTGGGGCGTACGGCGCGCTGTAGCGCCATATGAGTTTTAGCTTCGGTTTAGGCGCTGCTACCCTAAGTATTTTTTGGGTATTTTGAACCATTTGGAATTCAAATATTGCCTAAGTATTTAAGAGAACATTATGGAGTGTTGGCTAAAGATGGGCATATGTTTTTGCATGTTGGAGAAAATCATAATCAGGTGGTGGCTGCTACTCCTCTCCTTCAACCTAGAGTGAGAGCTGGTGTTCCCTGCAGAAAAAGAAATCGATCGGAAGGTTGTGCGTTAGATCTTTCTTGTTCTTTTGAAGGTGAAGCACTCTGTAACTTTGTAATATTCTTGATTCATAGTGAAAATTTCTATGTGGTGTAGCTCCGTGGTTTTATCTGTCATTGGGTTTTTCTACGCAAAAGGTCTTGTGTTTGGATGCTTGTGGTTTGTGCATGTGATTGTGCCGTGCTTTATATTTTATGCTTGGTTGATTTCGTCTATTGCTTGGTAACCATCAACGTAACCTCGGTCCTCGAGCTCTTACAAAATCGCTTCCGTCACGTGCTCACAACAATCTGCACTACTTAATATGACTAATTAATCCCAAATGATCTTTAAGTAAGATTGATGAGTTTTTGAATTTTATATTTATATTAATTATTAAATTGCATTGATTATATTTTTTTGATACCTTTTTTGGAATTTACACAATTTTCTATGAAATTTTAAAATTTTTCAAAGTTCCAAAATCCAAAAATTATCTTTCTCATCAACATCATCATCGTTGTTTTCTTCTTCTCCTTCTTCCTTTGCTCTTCTCTTGTCATTTTTCTCTTCAACAACCTCTCTTAAATTCCATCATCATCTTCTTTACCACTGTTTTTTCTTTTTTATTTCTCTTCCTTTCTAAATTTCTCTAAAATGAGTTCTTTTTCCTTAAATTTCTCTCTTTTCTCTCTCAATATGTATATATATATATATTGTGTATATATATATATTATGTATATATATAAATATATTTATATTAACATGTACACAATTTTATACATATATACGTCTGCGGTTGCGATGGAGATTTAGGGTTTTAGGTGGGTGGCGTTGCGCAGTTCTCTTCGCTCTCCTTGTGTCAACCTGATGGCATCGAACTGGTGGCCATTCGCTCGGCATTGTGGTTTCTTGGGCGGTGGTCTGCCTTGGAGCTTTATCATCGCAGGTTGTCGGCGGACTCAGCAATGGTTGGTGATGGTCGATCGACCCTTATGGCGGCCACAAGGCTGCAGTCATCACCAACCCCTCTGATGTTCGACCCGCCATTGCTGGGGTTCCTTTCTCTCCTATTGAAGGCCTTGGCTGTTTGGCTATGGCTGTCACTGCTATTGATGGCCAGGCCGGTGGTCATGGCGGCCTGGCTTGCCTTCATAACCTTGAGGTCCTCACAAATGCTCAGTCGGCGGGAGTTCTAGTTGGTATTAAACCCATCTCACATCTTCAACGTGCCGCCGTCTCTCTGCATTATCATCGACGGTCAACGAACAATTCTTCCTCAACGTCTTGTCATTCTGCGCCTCTCATCTGGCGAAGAGGCTCATTCAAAGCGGCATCTCTGGTGCTGATTCCAAATTTTTACAGTCTTGCAACAAATAATTCATGAGAATTAATGCTGTAAAAATTCAGAATCAGCTTCGAATGAGACTCTTCGTCAAGAAGAAATTGCAAGCTCGTCGACTTGTTGTCCTGTACACAACAAAAATTAAAGAAAGCTCACATGTTCGCAACCGGGAGGAAATTGCAAGCTGTAGGCGGAAAAGAAGTGCTTCGGGAAAGATGCATATACCCTTTTTAACAGAAGGAACGGGAGGTTACGGGGTTAATAATGGTAGGGACTAGAAAAACACATAAACAAAAGTTAAAGGATCAAAAAAATCGTTTTCAAGAGTTAATGACGATTTTAAACAGTTATCAAGTGTCAAATGAGCATTCTAATAATTTTCTCATTTTTATGTGAACCAATCTTACTGAGTAAAAATGTAATAACATGTAAAAATTGTATTAATGAGGCCTTTTGTGTTGTGAGCATTGAAACTCATATATAGTTGGAGCTATGATATTTGTACTTTTATATGATGAAATGAAAATTTTGCTTTAGTTTCATCTTCATTTCTACTCGTTTCTTGATATGTTTTATTTGTTTTAAAAATATTGATGTCAAGGTTTCGATATCCCAATTCAAATATCAAGATGTTAATGTTGACATGGCCTTCCCATCTGATTTTCTTGATCATGATCCATAAATTATGTGATAGAAGTTCACTAACAGGAGATTTGTTGAAGATTCTATGGTGCTTAGTAAATATACAGATCTGACTCTTATCGATGCATAGCTTCCGTAGGCTGTATATCTAAAGGCAATCTTCTGATTGTTTAATATGAAGGTGCTAATTATTGCTTAAAACACCAATCACATGACTGTCCTCAACTCTGCAGATATTGAGAGAAAACCTTTTGGTCTTTATATTAGCTGGGAATTGTGTTGGCCTACACAAGTTTATGATTTATCTTTGTCAAGATAGGCCGAGCTAATGAAAATTATTCTATATGCTATCAAATTAGCCATCATTAATGAGATGTAGCCAAAGGCAGTATTTTGTTAAGAAGGAATCTCATAGCCATGTACATGAAATTTAATACATAGTAAAGGTCTTATCCCTTTAATATGGCTCTTATCCCTTTAATCTAATCAGAGGGATCCTGTCTTATAAGGGACTCCGCCTCAAATCTCTTGGGCAAGGTGACTGAGTAAAGGTCTTGCCAATGATCTCCTTATCCATCAAAATCTCGTTATGTCATTCAATAACTACACATCTAAGCCAATCTAGAAGAACCACACATCTCATTCTCTTTCCTACATCTCTTCCTATGAAGGCTTGGTGGAGGTTTTTAATCAGATCGAGCTCACATAACATTCTTCATAGGGAGATGATAAAATTTGATAATCATTATCAAACAACATTTATGAGCATATTAAAATACACATACATGAAATTTAATACATAGTTGTCATTTATATTGGAACATTTCACTAATATTGATGTCCTAAAATTCAAATTATGAAAAAAAGAATGATTGAATTAATGGAATGCTTAAAACTTAATACAACACCACCAAGCTTTGTCCCATTAGGTGGGTTGGTTACATGAATTTTTTGTTTTTATTGTGCAAGGTCAAATAGAAACCCCTCTGTTAGTTCCAAATAGAAGAGATCTTTTCTAATGGTTTTTTCTCATATCTCTTTGATCTTCCTCTTCCTCTTTTTGATCACATGGTTCTTAATAGTTATGTTCTTGAGATTATGGCTTTACAATGATTAAAGTTGCACTTTATGTATTCTGTTTTGAATCTCTATTAGGATGAAAACCTTTAGATTCTAAAGTAGTCTTCGGCAACTAAAGTCTTACTTAAACTCCATCTCTAGTGTTATCAATTAAGAGAATGCAATATGCAAATAACATGCACCAAGATACTTCACTTAAATGTGTTTAGTAAGAATATCCATAATCAAAGCAAAAAGTTATGAAATGAGAGTAGCGCCTTGATGTGATCCAATCGTAACAGGAAGATTATTTGATAAGCTACCTTGCGATTGAACACATGTTAATATCCAGATTATACATGCCTTTAATAACATTAATATATGCTACAAAATTTCTTTTTCTCTTTAAGACTCTTAAAAAAATTCCTTTTGGTACTCTATCATAAGCTTTTTTCAAGATCAATAAAGATTAAATATAGATATTCTTTTCTTTCTCTGCTTTTCTCCATCAAATCTCATAAAATCATGGTATATTTTCTTGGCACAAAACCAAATTGGTAGATTTATTTGTATTAGTATTTGTTTTAGCCTAAAAGGTTAACCAGTCTTCATAGATATTTAGTTTTATTCTATTGTTTTTACTTAAAAAATGAATAGTGTATTCCCAAGCAAATAGCATATTTAGTATAAAAAGAAAAACAAAAAATAAAATACAAATTAACAACAAAGCAAATAACATCCAAGGACAGTGAGTAGGTGTGCTTCCATCCAGTCTTCAAAATTTTGCTCGTCTTTGAAGCTCTTCAGCCAGTTTTTAAATTGTATTCCCCCTAAATCGGCAGCCCTGCGATTTATAAAAACCATTTTAAAGCATTGTATAAGTAAATGGGATGGGATGCATATTTACTAATGTAAAGAAATCCACGCTAACGACTTAAGAAATATTAAACTTCATAGATATTTAGTTTTATTCTATTGTTTTTACTTAAAAAACGAATAGGTCATAATGGTTACATATCATGCATGTTTATGTTATTGAAGTAAGATATAGATCGATAATATAAATTTGTAACCCAAATTTAAGGAAGGGAGATAAAATTTTCAGATCTGGTATACTATTTTACATGCAAGTATCTATATTTATCATTCACTATTTAGTGTTTATTTGTTTTGGATTATCTTTAGCCCTTTTAGGTAAATTCAGTTAACAACTTTACCTGTTTATCTTTGTTAGATTTTGCCTTTTGCTCCTTTCTGGAAGACGCAGATCCAAGTTTCTACTTTTATATCAAATTTGCATAGCTTTGATGCTAGTGATTTTATTTTTGGAGAGAAACCATTCTTGCGGTTTTAGAAATATTGGAACTAAGTATATATTTTTTATATCACCACTTTTATTTTTGGTGCGGATAAGTCGGCAACTATTACAACTAATGCTAAATAAGTTTATGTTATAAAAGATATAGGCCAATAAAATGAGATTGCAATTCCAAATTACTGGAGTGAGCTAAAATTTTGAGATATGGATACTTTTTTCATATGAAAGTTTCTATATTTCTCATCTGCATTAATGCCTGTTCTTTTGAAATTTATTAGTTTCATTTAGGAAAAATTCAGTTAACAATCTTTGCCTGTAATCTTAGCTATTTTTTTATTCAGTCTTGCATTATGATAATTTGTAACTAGTAATCATGTTTTATTAACATCGTGCAGAATCCTGTCCTTCAAAAGGAGTCGTCACTTGTTGTATTTGGTTTAAAGGGTTCACCATTACGTGGAATAAAAGAGGTAAACTCCTTAAATTTCACATTGATGCTTATTTAATTGCTTTAATAACATATTGTTCGTTTACCTGAAAGTAGTTTATTTACTGGCAGACTGCATTTTTTTTTTTTGGGCCAGAGATGCCTTTTCGTGTTCATGCTATATTTCACTTATGTTTAAGCTCTACTTGGAGTGATGGAGATGAGTTATTTGTTTTGAATGGACAAGAGAGAAGGGCATTTTTGAGGGCCAAAGTTTTCAGTCGTCTGTAAACAATTTTTATGTTTGCTGTTTTGGCAAACATAAAGAACTTAGGTAATATTTTGAGCTGCAGAGTGATTGGGTAGAGGGTGACTTGGGATGAATGCCCAAACTTTAAATGCTAGAGTTGTAACGTTAACATATGATCTTCCAGCGAGCGATAATTTTTGCTTAATTTTTTTCTTGCACATTTTTTATCATCCTTAACATAAATTGAAGGATCACACTTAAAGAAGTTTAATGATAAATGAATTGCAATTTTTTTTTTATCTTATTTAAATTTTGTTCATTAATATTGATAGATTGTGAGAAATATAAAGGAAAAGGTGAAATATATCATGTTAAAAGATTGTGGCGTTCTTTATATTGATTGCTTGTTAACCTAGCATTACTCGTCTTTTCTTCTTAACATGTACTTAACATTTGTTGTATTTACTTTGTCATGTGGATCTTCAATTTTCGTGTGGTGGGTGAATTGATCTTGATTCACACCGTTTTACCTTTTTCACTAAGACAGTCACATTTAAGCGGAGCTCTTATGCGAGTTGTTAACGGCCAAGGCAATATATTTCTTACAGCAACAGTTTCTGGAGAAGGTAGCTAACTTTTCCATGTTTTTATTATTCTCCATACAAGCCAATTATTTGTTTCAGTATAAATATATATATATATATATATATATATATATATATATATATATATATATACACGTGACGTATGAAGTGCATTTTTTATGATTCATTTCATGGAAAATACTGACGATTTTGTGCATGCCTAAATCCAAGTCCTTTTTCCTAAGCAGATGATTTTCAGTCAGTGATAAGTAAAACTGTATGTCAAGCAGATTTCATTCGATCAAACAAATTCTGACAATTTAGATGAAGCAGTTTGGTTGGACGCAAAACTGGGAAAGATGTTGGACAAGTTATCGACAGATAACAGATGATAGGATGAACAATCAGTGGAGTTGTTGACAGCCTAGAAGAAAAATGGAAACGACATGAGATGCTCCTAGGTTGCCTTTTACTTGAACAAAAGTTGAGTGTCACCGATAGGTGAGGGTTTTGAATGAGTAGGTTGAACTGCACTAAGCCGCAATAGAAGAGGTGCTAGTGTGTGTTAAGATGATATTGGCAAGGATTATAAAAATCTTATGAGTTAACTTTATAGTTATGGGATCTGATAGAGTCTGCGCAAGTTTGTTTTCCAACCTTCTCTTTCTTATCCTTCCCCTTTTAATACTTTAGTTGGAGGAGTATTTATATGCTCAAGCGATGAGATGGCTTGGGCTTCATGCTAGTGGTAATTATTGATTCCCAAAGGAACGTGATGTGATCAACAGTGATGCTGACAGCATTGAGCTGGCGAAGAGGTTGTCTAACTTGGGACGATTTTAAGCATCATGGTTGACAATGTGGAAACTATTCTCAGTATGGAATAATGTCCTTTACACTTTTGTTGCGCGCTTTCAGGTTGGATAGTGCTATACATGTAGCAAACTTTCATTGGAGGTCTACATGGCATCGTGGTATAAGTTCTGATAATGGTCCTGCAAGTCATAATGTAAAATTGGGCAGTTAGTATTTGACAATGTTTGGGAATTCTGTCTGTTGGGATTGAAATGGTCAAATTTGTATGATGAGTCCTTTGTGACTGCCTCAATAATTGCTTTGGCAAGGGTTGTTGCTTCAACTCACTTTATAGAATATTACACGAGCAGGAAGACAAAGTGGTGCTGTGCTGTCAATTGGCCATAGCGAGCTAGCTGATGAAGTTCATAACCCTTAAAATGAATGGCCAAGGCCATGTGATTGATTGGCACCAGTTGGTTGGCCATCAATTATCATGAGCATGAAGCTGACAAGCTCGGCATTGTTGATCGATCAAAGTTCTCATTATTCTGTTGGATAGTGAACCACTAGTACCCCTATTGGAAGTGTGGTGGGCGAGGATCTCTTTTGAGAAATGGCTGTTTCATCCGTTCCAGTATAGCTTGACAAGAGCTTTGTTAGTTTTTGGTGGAGTGATCACCTTAGAGTAAGACTTATGTATGACTTCTGGCATAGGAGCTCTTCATGGATAATGCTTGACATTGACTAATTGATTGGTTTCCTTATTGCGGAATAGGAAATCCGTAGATAAAATATTTAAGAATTGTGTCTAAGGATATTAATGCTCAACTAATAGCACTGTTGCCTATTGGGACAATGATCATTTGTTGATGAAGCTCATGAGTGCTGGCATAAAGATTGTGGCTCCTGGAAAGCAAGTCTGCTACTTGATTTTTGCTCACGAGGGATATGTGCTGTTGAAGTCTATGAATTTTGGAAATGCACTTGCAAGTAAATTTAAAGTGTGAAGTCCTTGATTTGGTAATTTTTATTGACTTGCAAGCCATTGATTATAAATCGGTACTGACATAAATTAGCCTGACTTTCATGCAGACTACTATTCGGATGCTGGTGACTAGTGCTTTTTGCTCAACTTGGTTGTTAATTGGATTAAAGTTGAGAGTGATAGAATTTATGCTAATTAGCTACACTTCGACTTTTTAGATGACCAGTCCTAAAGCACCGGCGAAGTAGAGAGTTCGTGGCTGATCATTCAACAAATTTGAATTATTGGAATCCCCGATGATAGAGAGCTTGTCAACAAATTCAGTCAAGATTTTGTTTTAATTATTGTTCTTGGAAAATACTTGATCTCGTATGTGCTCTATTCAATGGCCATGTCATAAGTTGATTCGAGTGATCAGGTTGATGGAGTATCTGAAAAAGTGAAAGATGGTGGAGCACAAACAATGATAAGATGTGATGATGATGGAGAAAAGAGATGATAGAGGTTAGAGGAGAACAATGAAATTGATAAGACCTTGTCCACAAAGCTTTCGAGTGAAATTTCACCAAAAGAAGTCCTTGAATCAATCAAGTTTATTCTCATATGTTCAAGCATTGAGATTTCATCAAACAAAATTCATCTCAGTTAATTCCATGTGGTTGTTGTAATACATTCAGATGAATTATGGTTGTTCAATCTTGGATTTAATCTATGCCACTCAAATAGCGTGCACAATTGTTGTAAAGAATATCGTAGATACGGTGGAAAATGTACTAATAGTGCTGGTGACTATGGTGATGATGTGACACAAATGGTGGTCATTATTGGTAATCCCCTTGATCTAATGATTAGGAAATTATGGCTTGAGCTAATCTGATGTGTTAATGTGGGATATTGTTGTAGTAATGAATCAATTGTTAAATCTTCTCTTCTTGGAATAGGAATGAGTTGACGATAGTTTACTAGGCTTCGAGATATACGAAGAAATCAGCCCCTGGTTGGTTGGGAATTTAGTGAATTGGTTACATATGTTTTTAAACTCATGTAAACAAAAAATGGGTTGGGAAAGGAAAGTATCTAATATGAAAGATCTGACGTAGAAGAGATGATTAGATGTGTCCTCAATGACAGAAATTGCGATTGACACCCTGGCTATTGCAATTAGCCCGCACTGAGTGGCAAGGGCTTGAACATATTGAAGTAGCAACATTGAGGTTGGATCGAGTTTCTTTATATTATTTTGAAGGTATCTTTGCTAAGGAACTTCATCTCTAAGGTGTCAATTAGGAAAGACAGCTTGTAAATTGCTCAACGCTGGTCAAACCAAGGTGCTGTTTAATTGAAAGATGGCACAGTGCTCAAATGACAAGGTGGGTAACTTTGCTGAGGGCTTGGTATTGCTTTCTTGAGAAATTAACAAGGGTTCCATGGATCGGCTGAAAGATGACTCTAGTGGTTCCCTGATTTGTTTAGTAACATTTGTAAAAGGAATGCTAATTGACCATGTCTATGAGGATCCACATGACTTTGTAGCTAGCAAAGATGGTTGTGACCACCATAACGTCATGATAGATGGTGCAGAAGATTAGCAGATCTATTGTGTATATAAGCAATTGGCAGGGAAATGGAGTGGTCTGTAGAGAGGATGCCATGTTGAAACAATTGGCAGTAGTTGATTTCATGAGTGGCCTCGAGTTGGATCATCCCATAAAGGCATAGACAGTAGTGATTATTCCAATCCGATGAGCTTTTACTGAGTGAAAACTCCAGCGATTGGTTAGCTGCTGCAGGCACCAAATGCTAACTTAGTTTTGATGGAGAAACATATTGCGTCTTCATATTATATTCCCACAGCTTCTCTTCTTTGATAAGCTTGCCTGAAAAAATCTTCAGTAAGCATCATTCATCAGTGTAATTCTCAAAACTCATCTAGGTTTTACTCAGAATCTTGGACAGGCCTGAGGTGCTGAAAGCAAAAACTGTATCGTATGACGACTACGAGATGGGCATGAGGGCAGTTGAATTCAGGCAGATATTTTATATCAAAAGTCCTAGCTTGATTGACTAGGTATGTGGTGGGCATGCAACTGCATGTGCAGCTTAGTTAGTCAAGTAGTGCATGTTGAATTTGGAACAATAAATTGGATAAGATGATTAGTAGACAATGTTAATGTGATAACCCGAAGCCAGTTCAGCAGAAACCGATCCGACATCAGGTGTTCACTTACCGGATCATATTGAGTAATGAAAGAAAAGGAACACATATAAAAATATAAAACATTTCTCATTTATTTCAAGCTTCATATTACAAGATCTGACATCGTACTCCTCGTACAAAAGCGAAAAATAAATATAAAAGCAAAAACAGCATAATTTTTAAGCATTAGGGTTCTTGTTTAAGCTCTTACAGAAGTACCTGACCTGGTATTGTACAACAAACTATACCGGGATTGGAATTCCCAGTAATTAGAGAGTACTCTAAGTGCCGCAGTAATCAATGCAGTATTATATTTTATAATAGCAGAGATGCGATTTGCGAAAGAGATGCATGAAAAATATTAGGTAAAAGCGCAGATGAAATAATTAATTTCCTGCAAAAAATATTAGCACATAAATGCAGGTTATTGATGTCGTTTTTTCAGTAACCTGCCACGAATATTATTGCTGATGTCTTCTTTCCAGTAACAACCCACGAATGCTATTACCGATGTCATTTTTTTGGTAATTAGCCACGAATGCCGTTACTGATGTCATTTTTCCAGTAACTGGCCACGAATATTATTATTAATGTCTTCTTTCCAATAATTAGCCACGAATGCTGTTACTGATGTCATTTTTTCAGTAACTAGTCACGAATGTTGTCACGTTGGTTCCGAACAACCAACCAAGCTTCAAATTGAAATTTTGGCTCAAAGCAATTAAAAGCTAAGCAGTAGTAACAAATACAAAATGTAATACTAGTCATATACTGAGTACCTTTTTGTCCTTTAAGTTTGGATGAGTGATAGTTCGCTCAATCTGCATTTTAAATTTCCAATATTTTAGTATTTTAGCCAATGATTTTAGGAATATTATTTCTTTTTAAGATTTACATTCTTCTTTCTTGTCTTTGTTCTTTCACATTCTTATAATGATATAAGTCCATAATTATTAAGTCATTTCATATTTTATTATTATGATCATGTTAATGTTAAAAGAATAAAGACAAAAATAGAAATGAAAAAAAAAAATTTTAATGAAAATAGTAATCATTTTATAACATTTGAATTGTTCTCATTATTAATTAATGAGAATGATAAAAATGTGAATGACTAAATATAAATTTTCATAAAAATATATAGAGTTATAAGTTTTAGCAAAAATGTTTTTCTTCCATTTTCTTTCTTTCCAACACCTTTTACCTTAGGATTAGGATTGCTTGAAAGAAGTTGAAATGGATGACTGGATGGTTAACCGAGGTTGCTGCAGCAAGAGGGCTGGCTGGCGGCGGTAAGAGAGGGTTGTTGGGTGGTTGGCAGCTTGCTGGCTGCTGTGGGCTGAAGGAAAAGCTGTTGTGAGGGCTGGTAGGGGCTGAGGGGGGAGCTAGCAGCTTGTTAGTTGTTATGGGCTGAGGGAGGAGTTGTTGTGGGGGCTAGTAGAGAAGTTGGTAGGGTTGGAATGGGAGCTGGCTGCTACTGTGTGGGGAGAGGAGGAGAGGGCTGCTGTTGTGGGGCTGAGGAAAAGATGGTTGCTTCTGTAGGGCTGAAAGGAGGAGAGGGCTGCTGCTGTGGGGCTGAGGAGGAGAGCTGCTGGGAGTTGACTGCTGTTGTGTGGGGAGAGGAGGAGAGGGCTGCTGTTGTGCTGAAAAGAGGAGAGGGCTGCTGCTCTGGGGCTGAGGAGGAGAGCTACTGGGTGCTGGCTGGAATGGAGAAAAAAGAGTTGCTGTTTGAGAGGAGAAGGGAGGGAGCTGCTGGCTGTGGGAGAAGAGGGCTGGCTATGGGCTGAGGAGGGGCTGCTGGCTGGGAATGGGGAGAGGGCTGCTGTAGGACTGGTAGGGACTGAGGGAGGAGCGGCTGTGGGAGCTGGTAGAGGCTGAGGAAGGAGCTAGCAGCTTGTTGGCTGTTGTGGGCTGAGGGAGGAGCTGTTGTGGGGGCTGAGGAAGGAGCTGGCAGTTTGTTGGCTGCTGTGGCTGAGGGAGGAGCTGTTGTGTGGGGAGAAGAGGGAGGAAGGGCTGCTGTTTGGAGAGGAGAAGGAGGGCTGTTGTGTGGAGAGAAGAGGGAAGAAGGGCTGCTGTTTGGAGAGGATAAGGAGGGCTGCTGTGTGGGGAAAAGAGGGAGGAAGGGCTGCTGTTTGGAGAGGAGAAGGAGGACTGCTGTGTGGGTAAAAGAGGGAGGAAGGGCTGCTGTTTGGAGAGGAGGAGGGCTGTTGTGTGGAGAGAAGAGGGAGGAAGGGCTGCTGTTTGGAGAGGAGAAAGAGGGTTGCTGTGTGGGGAAAAGAGGGAGGAAGGGCTGCTGTTTGGAGAGGAGAAGGAGGGCTGTTGTGTGGCTTAAGTAGAGGATAAGGCATGATGGGTAAGAGGGGGATAAGGGAGGCTTAATGGCATGTGGATAAGGGGGATAAGGTGTTAATATGGGGTGAAGATCCTTATTCTTGGGAAGAATGGGCAGAAAATTCGTATGCAGCTATAGGAGGGGGAAATTTTTTTTTTTAAACGAAATTTATTAAAGCTGCCTAAACTTAAGTTAATCGCATTTTTTCGCCGTTTGGCGTCCAAATACAATGAAACTTGACACCGAGGTGTGTTATAATATTACGAATACCTTCGCGCCGAAAATTTTCGATTTGGAATAATATTTTATTTTATATTAATTTTTTGAGTTTAAAACCTTCAAAAATTAACCACAATCAAACCGGCACTCAGAATTTGATTAAACTTCTCGAGCAATCTTTGAATAATATACTAATCATAACGATACTGAAAATGATAAATTCGAACACGTATTTCAAAGTTCAAGATTTTTAGAATTTAAATAATTTAGGAAATAAAATAAGAGCTTCCGTTATTCGGATTTCTTCCAAACTATGACACTTTGATCTTTAAAATAAATCTTACCTATGGTATTTTTGTTTGCCCTAATTTGAAATTTCCCAGGATCCTGATTTTTAAGGTGGGTTTTGACCTAATTTACAAAATAACGACTTTGGGTCGTTACACTTAAAGTGGTATTTCTGGCCAACTTGTCGGTGCATAATAGATGGTGATAAAATATTGGCAGAGTCTAATGTCATGTCCTTCAGCTTTCTTTGATGGGCCAAGAAATGTTGGGTTGCTCAGACAAGCCAGCCACCTTCTCAGCTTGAGTGCTTTAACTGTTTAATCAAGTAGTTTCTTCATGAAAGAGGAGGATTCTTGGCAACCTAGAAATGGAAGTTCCCCATCTTGTTCCCACGTATGAAGGCATGGTGGGCCAACTATTTGTCCTTCTCGAGCATGCATGAGAAGCCTTGTTGAAGCAAGCGGTATAGGATTGTAACATTTCGTTCCCCTCCTTCAAGGAAAATAGAACTGTGGGTCAACATTTGGCTGTTGAAAAGTAAAGTTTTCAATAAATTGAAAAGAGAGCCGTTGGAAGAATCTATGGATTTGTGAGGCTGACTTTCAACCAAGTCTGAGTGAACTCACAGTGGGTGGTAGTGAATAAATTACTTTTCGCCTTCACAAATAAACTACTTTTCAACATGTTAGGAATTTGATCAACAAGTTTGTGTTGCTATCTTAAACTTCTTAGTGGGGCACTTTGAAACCCACAGACTTGTGCTGATTCGGTGCCTCCTTGGTAAAAGGTGATTGATTGGGGCCCTTGATCACTATAAAAAATCGTTCGATGGGGCGGTGTGCGGCACAAAAAAAACTGAGGGGAGTGCATGCTGGAAAGGCATAAACATCATGATGATGATGGAGTGGGCAATGGTGCGGCTGACGTTAAGAAATGCTGTGAGATTGGGAGCAGCGATGGTTGCATGTAACAGAGGCAGCCTTTATGCTGGCTACGAGGGCATAGCAGAAAATTGTGTTGGCTATGGTATCTGGCTCCAGCATATCAGTAATATGTTAGAGCTAGGTCACCCGCGATGGTTGTGTGGAAGAACTTTCATATGTTAGAAAGATGGAAGGATAGGAAATTGTTCTCACTACTTGAAATGTAATTACTATATATATATATATAAATTAACAGGTTCGTTGGCGCCGACAGAGCTCAGACGCCTAGGAGCACACCTCTCTAGCTGGCGCTGGTAGAGTTTATGCTGAGAGCGCTTGGGCACCCATTCTCTTTTTGTTTAGGTTAAACTTGCGCCTGAGCACGCCTGGTCGCCCAGAGTTCTATTGAGTGTCGATTGATACTGTTATTATCACATGATTGAAGACAATTGGGCTATGTGCTTTTTAAGAGTATTGGCTTTCAGAGAAATAGCAGAATTTCTAAGATACAACAGATGAAGCTTGATTGGATGAATGGAAGGAACAATGGTTGGATGGGCTACCGATGGGTAAGAGACAATTGGATCGATAATATGACAGGTAGGCTAGGATGGATACCTTTTGAGAATGCTTATCATCTAGTTTTGCCACAAAAGAAAGGATCCGTTTTCTCAAAGATATATAAAGTTCTTAGATTAGTTAAGTAATAAAGTTTCTAGTAGAAAGCTAAATAGAATAATTGCTGGACCCCGAACTAACCAAGCCATCAGCATGGTGGTAATAGAAATATTGGTAAAAATGCCAAGATAATCATATGTGCTAGTTTCACACTCCAAAACATCAAACCATTATGAACATCAAGGCATGATGTTTGGGTACTGCAAGTTTCAAAGACCCATTTTCATAAGATCTCAGCAATTTTTCAAAATTCTAGAGATAATGTTGCATCTAAGGCTATGCCAAGAGATACCTTTGTTGTAAGGTTTGGGTTTTAAAGGAATTTCAATTAAGAAGCTCCTTAGTAACCTGGATAGTGAACATTACATGAAATTATCATAGAGGTACAAGGGGATGCTTTTCTAGCAGAATGTCTCAACTTCTGAGTTAATTTCTCAACGAATTGAAGATGAGGATCACGTGTCAGGATCAACATCTGCCTCCTCTATTGAATCAACATTCTTACTAGAGGTTTTATACTGTGCTCCTTTCTGTAGGCAATTTCGGATTAGTATTTGATCAGAAGAACCACGGTTGCTCTTATCAATAGGCTGAGTAGACTGCTAATTTTCGGGCTACCAGCTACTAGATATGGATGATTAAAGAAGATGAATGTCTTTTGTATGACATATATAACTAATCATAAAGAATGCTATCACACCAGAATGTTCTTTAAAAATCTGGTTTGAACAAATGAGTGCAAATTCATCTAAACTTTTACTGAATTGCAAAGAAAGATTTCAAAAGTCAACCACTAAAGGTTCGATGAATTCCATGATTCTTAGAGTTTGGGAAGAAACTACAGAATTCAAAAGTTATTTGTTATGTTTAGAATGCCACTGTTGGACCAATAGCAAGATTTTTCTCTATATTGTATTGTAGTTTGTCAATCTATTCTCTCTGGTTAGCTTTTTATCTTTGCTCAAGTCATATAACTATTTTTGTAACAAGCGACACTTTTCAGCTTATTAGTAAAACCATATTTGGGAGTGTTGTACTGTTTATATTCAAGCTGGCTTGCAATTATTGAATTATGCTTAGCGTTATAAACATTCAGGATTTTTTCTTCTTAAATCTATTTAAAGAAACCTGTAAAAATGCTTTTGAGTACTGACGATGTGCATATCTAATCTGTTAAATGATTACCGAGACATACATGATTTTCTTTAATTAGTCATAAGATTATCCATATTTTCTTAAAGAAGATTTTCTAAAACAAAAAAAAATTCAGAATACAATTTGCAGCTTCTGTTTACTGAAGGATCTGACCCAGATAAAGCATGGAATCAAATTCGGCTTGCTGCTAGTGCAGTTATCTCCAAGTTATGCAAAAATTTCTGTCCATGCAGGTAAATTTTGCGATATGAATTTGGCCAAATCTAATGGTATTCTTCAGAATTTTTCCACAGAATTAGTGTCATATCATCAATTTGCAATGTGAACCAATATAAATTTTCTCATACAAAGATGCATTACTTTCTCTTCCATTTTTACAGTGCACCAAAGTAGGTTGGACCAATATATTGTGTAAAGTTTTATCACTAGTGCTGCAAAAAATCTTTGGACATTAGGAGTAACTGGTTACCAAAATAATATACTTGTTTTCACTATTGTCATTTATGCTGATGAAGCATTGATATGGACACTTGAGTTGAACTCAAATCCTTCTAAGAGGATAAAAGCATCTATTCTGATACATCTTATATGTAATCCCATTCACGGGCATTTTCTTAATATTGAAATTTAAGTAGATTTCAACTACTTAAAAATGTCTTGAGAAATAAAAAAAGGGAAGATGAATTTTTTTAAGGGGCAATTTGGTTATCTTTAGGTAAAATAATTCAATGTAAAGTTTATTAGGTAAAATAAACACTGAAATTTTTTTCTTATGTTTAAAACATTTTATGATGCAATTAAACTTTGTTATTTGCTTGGGTGAAAAGTAAACGTTATAAAAATGGAATGCATGACCTTTACCCGACTAAGGTTGGAGAGGATGGGTAACGGCTGGCAAAAGCCAACTAAGGATCGACGAGGGCCAGTGGCCGGCCAAGGATAGGCGACACATGCAGGGCGCTGGCTTGTGCGCAGGAAGGCTGGCCGAGGGTAGAACAACAACCGACGAGGACCAGCAGAGGATTGTTTCATGCCAGTGAGAGCATGCGATATTTGGCAAGAACCGAGATGAGGACTGTTACCAGGGCCAATCGATGAAGGCGTGTGAAATTTTATTTTTATGTGACACATAATACTATGTGTAATTCAAAGCTACTCAAATCAAGTCTCCTTTGAATACATGAGATAGACAAAACAACAAATTAAAATTTCCTTAAATTTCACTTGAATTTAAAATAACTCAAACCAAATAGGTTTATTTTCAAATTATGGGGTTCTTATTTTACTTTACACCCAAAATGCAACGAAACAAATAGTCTATAAATACAACATTCAAAGAAGTGAATTGATGATATAGGATGTGTAAAAACACACTTTGCTTTCAACCAAAAAAGATAATTACCTTTAACAAGATGCGCTATTTGAATCTTCTTAAAAATTATAGAATTTGTGCTGCTCATAGGACATTTTTTATTTTGTACATTTTAATTTCATTTAATAACCAAAATGATGGAACAGCTGTGCTGTGTCAACTAGGTTGAGCAGCTCTTCACGCTTTACAATGAACTTGAATATATTTGTTTAGTTGTCTACCTAATGTAAACAGCTCTTTACACTTACAATGTAATATAGAATTCTGCTCTTTTATTTTGTTGTCTTAAAGGCCTGGGAAACTTTTATTAGTTGACCTCTTGATGGCAAATTTATTATGAAATTGAATGCTTTAATTGAATCCCTATTTGATGCTATTAGCTGTCATATTATGTAATTTTATTAACCAGTTATTGTCTCTGATTGCTGTTACGGATCCTCAGTCGCCATACTATTGAAATGGCAATTCTTACTAGCAGATATCCATTGTTTTATCATATCTACATTTAAACGGGAAATAAAAGAGTTCACATCTTTCAAAGTATTTTGTAAAACAAGAATACAATTTAATGTTTAGGGAATCAAATAAGTATCATTACCTACCCATTGAATTTAATAATACAATTTCTTAAGCACTAAGGTATTATTCACTTTGGTATTAAGGGTCTCACAAATGTATTCTTAAAAGACAACTTTCAAGGAGGTCACCTATTTTAGGGGTGCTCTCATTTTAAGCACATCAACTTTGGAGTTCTTTTGTTAAAGGACTTTCACAATCTCCCCACTTAAGCAACTAATGTCATCGTTAGTTTCCATACACAATTCTAAAAATCATTTTCCTGGTAAGATAAGATTAGAGATGGCTCATGCAGTCTCAAGATGGCTCTTGCAAGCTCAAGTGGTGCCCCTATAGGCTCAAGAGATGATTCTATATATTACATTTTGTCCTATTTTGAGTTCAAGAGGTGACTTTCTTGATGTGACACTTTGCCCATCTAACTTTCATTGTATTATTCACCAATGTATTGTTCGCTTTGGTGTTAATGGACTCACATATTTATTCTTTGAAGTTAACTTGCTAAGAAGATCACCCATTATAAAAGTGCTCCTATTATGAGTATATTTTTTTTTGCAGTTTTTATTAGAAATTTCACTATTATCTCAAAAAGTATATTGATGTTTAAAAGTTTTGTTTAACTATATTTAAGAGATTTTACATTGAAGACATTGCTGATTGATGCCACTTATTTTCAAGCGATCTCTGTGTTCGGCTTCTCAATTGAGTTCTCAAGTTACTGAGAAAAGTTGAGTCAGGAAGTTTCATGCTGACCGACCAGAACTATTGCCGAGTAACATGGAAAATGTTTTCACCTAGTGGATTCATTTAAATTGGGAAGCTTTGCTTTGAGATGGGAAATATTGGCGGTACTCGAAGATATGATTAGGAAGTTTATAAAATCCTGCATTAATCAGGATGCACCTGGGTTAACCCGGGAAATACTTTTCTGCAATTAAAATATCTAATATGATTTCTACGTGTCAACACAGTAAAGGAGCACATGAGTGTGTTATATGTTGGAAAAACATGGTTGATGCTTCCATAGATTGGGATCTCCTTTCAGAGTTTGTTCTAGTTAGTAATTGTTTTTTCTATTATAAATGTTGTAGCCAAAATCTAATAAAGGATTTTTCATTTCTATAACTATTGATCTTTTGTAATTTGTCAATTATAGTAAATAACTTCCTTAGCAACTTACTCCCTTCTTCCTCTTTGCTGCATGATTTATATCTTGTGATTATTTTTCATATGAGTACCTGGCTGGACTCTAAAGAAGCTGACTGTCAGCAAGTCCTTTCCCGATGATCATCACCCGCATTGATTTTAAGCAACCAACTTGAGTGCTTGTGCTCTTAACTGATAACATATCATCTAAATGTTCCAATGCACTTTATAAAATTGTACCATTGTGTGTAGATCCCTCCCGTCTTGCTAAGATGTATTTAAGCCTCGAGTCAGCTGTCATTAACACATGTTGGGATAGATATGTTTTGTTTTGCAAAAAGTTGTATCAAACTCCTTTGGGACTTTGGTTCTTTTGTAGCTTTTGTTTGTCACTCTGATACAATCCTAAACAATTAAATTCAATAATGCTTCAATATTATTTATTTCAATAGTTGTAACGTCAATATAAATAAAATAAAGCAAATCTATGCACTTTTAAAAGAGCATAACCTTGTGTTTGTTTGAATTTTACATGGAGTAATTCGGCTTAGTTCTCCAATGGCAAAAAAACTTTTTTGGAGTATTTGTTAAAGTTTCTCCTGGACATTGGAAATTAAATAGCACCACAGTTTCAAATGTTTTGACCCATCGTTTATAAAGACATTGCCAACCACAGTGCAATGCGAAGACTTGTGATCTGATGGCGTTGTCGGTGGGGTGAGTGTCAGCGTCGGCAGCATGGCCGACTAACACCTCATGGGATAGAGCTCTACCTAATCTCTACCAAGATGAGTAGCGAGCGTCTCGGCTTCCAAATCTGTCAGAGAGAGCATGTTCGTATCGAATCTATCGTTTTTTTTCGAGGTAACATGCATTCTCTCAAAATCGAAAATGCAAACCCTTGCCAAACCTTTCGAGTTTGCTCTAGTGATGAAAAATTCGAATGATAAACCAGCTATTGTTGCTATTAGAATACCAATAATTTGAGCTTATTAGGTGAATCGCATGTTGGGTTAATTGATGCATGTTATTTGTTAATTAAGCTCTTGAATGAAGAAGATTAGTCTATGATTTTCTCAAGAGGATTCTACTCCAATGAAAGTCCTTAAATGATACAATTCTAATAAATAATTGAAAAATGCCACATTAATTGATCTAAGCAAATAGAAATATAAAAAACAATGCAAACCTCCCAAACATTTGTCTAATACCTCGAACACAAATCCTTCAAGACATCTTAGGAACAATACAAATATGCCATTACACAAATCCTATAAGCATCATAACAACAATACAAAATGCCATGCAGTCGTTTAACATCCTTGCACATATTCAAGTACTTTCATGGATATAAACATGATGAATAAACAGTATATGCATCATAATGGATACCAATATGTAGATAAAGTTAGGGTTTCCAAAAATAAATGCATATATTTTTTTTTCAATTTTATAATTCAAATTGTGTTAGCAAAGTTAAAACATTGGCGCAATAGTATAGGTGTAAACAAGCTGAGCTTGATTGTGCTTAGCTTATATTCATGCTCAGTTCGTCAAAAAATAATAAACTCAAACTCGTTTACAAACAAAAAAAGGAGTTTATGTTTGATATGCTTATGTTTGAGCTGCTATCGAGCCAAACTCAAACTTTAATACTATATAGAATTTATATAAATAAAATTTATATTTTAAATAAAAAATCTTACATACTTGGCACCCTATTTTTATTATAATCGAGCTTTTGAGTCTTTTGCATTGTACATTTTATCTTATATTTTCTAAATGTATGAAATAAAAAAATTCATATATGATATTATTAAAAATGGTTAAAATTAGATATAACAATACTTTTTATGTATAATTGAAGCTTAAGGGTTTTATATGTAAATTATAAAGATTTTAGTGCTATGGAAGTATAAATTCTTAAAATAATAATCATTTGACAATTAAGTTAATGAATATTATTTTATTTAAAATTTTCATTTAGCTACTGTTATCAAACTTAGTACGATCGAACTTGCCATTATTTATGTTTGTTTACTTATCGTGATCATAAACATATTTTTTAAATTTAATTGGTAAACATAATACCTTAAATTGAACACCTAAGAAATTAAAATGAAGATAAAATTCTTAATTTATCCTCTAAAGGCAGCAAACGAAGGTGCCCCTTAAGGTTAATGGCTTGAGGGAATGCTTTTATATAGACCAATATTTTGATAAATCTAGAAATGCGGGACAAAAAATTTATGAGAAAATACTGCTTAAATTATAAGTATGTAGAACATGCAATTATGACTTAATTTATATTGTACATATAACTGTAGAAAAGTCACCTACATGGCACCTTAAACCTTACCCTTTATTAATCTAATGCTTAAAATCTAAATATCATAAATACATTATAAAAAATATTTAAAATATAACAAACTAATACTTAGAAGTGTTAACTTTGTTATATATATATATATATATATATATATATATAATTTTAAATTTCTTGATAATTATATTCAAGTTTAGTATTAGATTTATAAATATCAAAATATTAGTATTATGCGTGTAAGCAACTCTTAACTGTGTCAATTTCTCGGTGTAACCGGTTTGTTAAATTGAGTCACAGGCAGTTTTGACTGGCCACATCGGGCCAATGGTTAGTATGAATTTGAATACATTTAGCATAGGTTTCTTTTACCAAGAAGCAGTTCATAGAGGCCTTTCCACCATCTTTTGACCTCTCAACAGTCTTAATATTTTGTTACGACCAATGCTGGGTTAGCATGCTCTAATTTAGAGGTGCATTCTTATTCAAATTTATTATATTGTAAACTTTTATATATACACATGCATTTAACTGCAAATATAATATGCTTTGCGAATGATCATCATGTACCTTAATTTCTCCCAAAAATTTACTTGGAGTGTCGAATGCAAATGCAAATTAAGGAACTGACTCCATGCGTTCAGTGGGTCCCACTATGTCTATCTCTTATCTTCTCTTTTAGCACTCTTCTATTTTCCACAGTGAAAATGGAATGTTCCCAAATTGCCAGTACCAGCCTCTCATCCAAAACTGATTGTAAACAGGATTTGGGGACTCGATTAGGAATCAATTTAAGTAGTCAGGAAATTGTTCTAATCAAATTTTTTAGTCTGGAATCAATGTGAATAATAAGCTCAGTCCGGCGATCTTTTTTTTTGATACATTACTTTATTTTTTATTCTTTTGCTTTATATATTTCTCAAATTATTTGTTTTATACTGCAGATCGGAACTTACTGCTCATGTTCATTGAAGCTGAAAATAATGCAAACTATATATATATATATATATATATATATCTGGCAGGAGACAGCTTCAGTAACTTTGTTTTACTAAGGTAATATTAATTTTATAGCTTATTGCTTACTATTGATAGTGCTTATTTCAGATACATTGCTAAATTAGTTCCTTCAATTTTGTTTTTCATATAGTGTGCATTCACGCATGTTTAAATTCATAGGATGATATGGAGTTTCCTGCTAACACCCAGAACTTGCATATTTGCAGAATCGCTATTTTATACTTCTTATGTTTAATAACAGTACTCATTTTGAAGAGCACAAAAAAAAACCAATAGCAGCAAAGCAGCCATAATCCACTAACTGAGATCGGCTACCTGAACCATTTGTTTTTATTGCGAACCTTTCTTTAGCTGTTAAGAATGTTACATTATTTCTACAAGTTTCTTGTCATGTTTGGTCTTCTTTTTCATCTTTTAACGTAGGCAAGATTCATTATCCCAACTTTCCTCATAGAGACATTCTTTACACTTAATATGCTTAAATTATGTAGAACCGTTCTATAGTTTATCCTCAATTGGAGCTATCCTAACCTTCTACAAATATACTCATTTCTTCATCTTATCTCATCCGCCTTAGCACTCTCATCTCTTTAATACTTCATCTATATATATTCTTCAATTTAGCGAGCCAACATTTGATCCCACCTAGCATTGTTATTTTATAATTGCTCTATAAAACTTCTTAAATTTGTGTGAAAATTTTCAATTGCAAAACACTCATAAGAGCTCCTCCATTTCATTAAACCTACTTGGATTCTGTTGCACATCACTCTTTAATTTTCCAATATTTTGTATGATTCAATTTAGATATTTGAATCCATTGTTAAGTGGCATTCTTGCTATTTAGTTGTTATTATGATTACACTTTAGTTTCTATTATGTTTTAGATCTAAGACAAAAATCCTTATACTCTAGGATTGCTCTTCATAACTCAGAGTTTCACTTCAACCCTAACTCCTATTTTATTAATACGAAGAATATCATCTACAAATAGCATGGACCAAAGCATCTCTTTTTGATGTGTTTAATAAGGGCATCTATAATTAATGAAAAAGATTTAGACTTAAAGTTGATCCCTTATGCAATACAGTTGAAAGAGAATCAATTGACAAATATTTAAAAACATTTATTATGTCTTTTCTAAATTGATGTATATAATGATAGAGATCTTTTCTGAATCCAAAATTCCCTTTTACACTTCTTAGCAAATGCATAGTCTCTATATTGTCAATATATTTAGCATAAAATCAAATAGATTATGTCAAAATTTGCATCTCATCACAATTTGGATTAAATCGTTCTTCAAAGCATGACACATTTGCATCTCATAGCAATTTGGATTAAATCGCTCTTCAAAGCATGACTCGTTAACTTAGTTCTTCTATAGTTTGCATAATCATGCACATCACCATTTTCCTTATAAATATGAATCATAATACACTGCACAGCTAGTTTTTTTAAGTTCTTAAAATTGTGTTATATAACTTTGCAAGCCAAGAAACTATGTATTTGAACATATCCACACTTTAATTGAGATGGTATTTGATCCTCTAGCTTTCTGTAATAGCTCATATTTTGGCAACTACTATGGTATTGTACATTTGTCTTATAAACGCTAAGCTTTTATTTTATTAATCATATTATTGAAACTCTCTTTTAAAAGTTCTTGAGAATAATCCATCAATCATTAATATTCATCTATAATTAGTACAAGCATATATATATATATATATATTATTTGTTTAGACATACATATGTGTGTGTTGACAATATCTAATTTCTGGTATAAGTCTCATCATTTTATTTATCTTTTCTAATCCCTATTTTTCAATTTTTTAGTATAAGCCATAAAATATGCTACAAGTACTTTAATATCTGTGCTTACTATATTTAAACAAAAACATAATTACATAACATAATTAAGACAACTATTAAAATGATTTATCAATAATTATATCTTTCAAGGTTATTGTTATTTATTAATCAATATTTAGCTATGCTAACATGAACTAAATAATACAAATTATTTAATTCAATTAAATCAACTATATAATAATGAGAATTATGAATTATTAGCCATTAACTATGGATTATATTTAATAAATATAAATTAAATTTATTAATAACCAGAAATTCAATTTGTTAAGCTATAGTATATCATAATATAATGCAAAAAAAATTGTAGAGCCCAAGTCATTGCAAGCAGTAGGTTGGTGCGGCCGCCGGCCGGAAAAGGAAGGGTTTGACAAATAGAGAATGCCCGGAGGGGCGATTGTAGGTGAATTTGACGCCGGAAAATGGGTTTCCCCGTCGGGAGCAGTGCAAGTGGAATTTGGTGCTCGTTGGCCGCACCAGGCAAGATTCCCAACGGTCGCTCTCTGGCATCGTCTCCACCACCCTGTAAATGCCTCTAGGGTTTGTAAACGCTTGATAGTTCAATACTCCGCCCGATTTGGTGATGCACAACACAGCCACCTCAGCTCCTGGCAATAACAACACAAGGCAAGAGATGTAATTTGGTAAAAATAATAAAAGAAACCTGCCATAGTACCCAAAGTGTCCCGAAATTAGTCTGCATAATGTCAAAATCACCTAAGACGGCTTCCTCTGTGGAGTTTCCCTAATAAGCAAAGCAACATCAAATTTGCCAACAATAAATTGTTTCTCACCTATAGCATCGACTTTCTTGTTGGCTAGCATGCTACTTTTTGGAATAAAGTTGGCTACCGAAGAAACGGCAGCCATGGTAAAATCGCAAGCGCATGCCTATGCGGGACGCGCAACTGCATCGCAGCCAGCGCCATTGTTGCATGCGTTTGGCTGAATTGTTGATATTTTTTTTGCACGCGTAGTAGCTCTCAAGTTTGCACAAGAATTTTCCCAAGGGCTCTTCCATTTCAACCACTTGGGTGAAACTTGTTAATCAAATTGCTCTCTACACTGACTTTATATTGTAAAGCTAAAGTGAGGAGTTATTAGAAGCTGTTAGAGAGCTGTTGGAAAGGAAGAATAGAGGAGTTGTGCCATTATTGTTTTGATGATTCTTTACTAAAATGTAGCTAAAGCTGAGCTATTTTAATATATAATTTATAAATATACCAATAAATTTTCTGGTAAGTAACTTGTATTAATTGCTTGCTGGAAATGGCAAAAACACCTTCCAAAAAACAGATTTTTTTTTTCTATTGATTTCAGGAACAAAAAATCATGATAGACAAGTTATTGAATCTCTCACATTTCTTGACAAAAAGAACTTTAATTGCTACATCCTCAACATCATAGCTTAGTTTATGAATAAACTTACTCGCTATGTACTCTACTATGAATATATAAATCCTATAGATTATAAGGTAGTTTTTTAGTCTTGTTAATAGAAAGAATATTATATGAAAGCGTTTGATAAGAACATTCATAATTAATGCAAAAGAATACAACCTAAAAGTATAAGCTTGATGTAATCCTATCGAAATTGGAAAGTAATTTGATCCCCTTCTTGGATTGTGCCACCACCACTCAACTATTATAGACAAGCATCTTCCCCCTTTAAACATAAACACTATGTTTAAACACTATGTTTTATCAACTAAATCTAAAAATCTTCAATTAAATAAATCATTACCTCTCGCTGTTCGATGAAGAAGGATCTGCGGCAAATATCGGCGACCATGAGTCAATAGTTGGTTCATTTCAAGCAAAGACACTGTTAGAATATCAAGTGTCCCTAATTTACTTAACCTAGCTACAGTTAACTATATACTATAACCAAGTGATGTATTGATAAAGGCATGAATAGTGTAGCTCAAAATAAGCTTGAAAGTGTTAAAATGCCAAAATTAAGCAACCATTATTAATTATCTATCTCATTTTATTAAAATGCCAAGAATTAGGCAAACCCAATTCAACTCATATGCCAAAAAGGAACAGGACAAGTGTTTTCTTCCAAAGACATTCTCTTGGCATTTGAAGGCAAAGGTCATTGTCATTTTAGAGGAAAAGTTGTGTTCCAACAAGAAGATATCTATGCTCGAGAGAGTTATTGGTATATATATATTCACTTCTCCACATCAAGTTCTCAATTTTTCATACATTACTAAATGTTTGATTAAGAAATTTATTGATCTTGAAAAAATTTATGATATAATACTAAGTTCTTTGAAGGATTTTGGAAACAAGAATGAATTGTGTGCATATATGATGGTATTTAAAATATGTTCAATGGGGGTTATGATATATGTTTGATTGTAAGGCGGCTTGTCTAATGAATTCCCAAATATTGCTTGCATCAAGGCACTGGCCTCAATTCATATCTCTTTACTTTAATTTTGAATGTCCTAACACATTCAAGAGGAGGTTTTTTTATGCATGCTATTTGCAAGTGACATAATAAAGCTAAACAACTGATACATAATAATTATAGAATCTAAAGGGTCTCATTTAAGTAGATCTAAAATGCAATGTAAAGTGTGCAAGTTTAAACTAGCAAAAGCCTTAACCTCAAAGACATAACTATTGATGGCCATGTAATCAAGAAGATTGAGAGTTTCAAATAATTTAACTATATAAAATAATAGTGAAAAAGAGGCCGATGTGATTAATAACATCCAAACTGGTTGGATGAAATGGATGAGCGCTTCTAGAGTGTTCTATGATCAGAAAGGAGCTAAGTGTGCTTAGGTGGGAGCACTCCCAGGATGGGTGACCTGCTGAAAAATTTGGCAAAATTGTGAAGTCTATAAAGCTAAAGTAGATAATATATTGCTGCTTAAGAGTTTATGCTGTTCCAAATAGTATCAGAGCAGGCCATAAGGTGTCAGATTAGAGCTAAATGCCATACATGGCAAAGTAGCACTTCATATGAGCAGCCTCTTGAACCCATGATGGTTAAGATGCTACATGATTGTGAGTACCTCTTGAGCCTATAAGGGCCACCTCTAGTTCTATATACCCAATTGATGGTTCTTGGATCTGTGTGGATATTGACGAAGACATTAGTTACTTAATTTGGGGAGATTGTAACAATCCCCTTAAGTAGTATTGCACATAACGCTTAAATATTGAGACATATTTTCAGATAATAGTGGAGTTACTTATAAGAACTCCAAAGTTAAGCGTGCTCAAGTGGGGGTACTCCTAGGATGGAGCACTCCCAGGATATGTGCTATACTGAAAAGTTATCTTCTGAAAGCATAACTGTGAGGTCTATAAGACCAAAGCGAATAATATATTGGTGCTTAAGAGTTCGAGCTGTTATATATAGTGATGAGGATACTAACTAAGGTCATTGAATACACTCTAAAGAATAGGGTGAGAAATGAGTTCATTCGTTGCAAGGTTGCAGTGGTCCCAACTGCGGGCAAGATTAAAGAATATTATCTTATATGGTTCTAGCATATTAAGTGTAGGTCATTTGATGCATTTGTTAGAAAAAATGAGTGATTGAGCATTGTCTAAGTTAAAAGAGAAAGAGGAAGAACAAAAAAGGTATGGGATTAGAAAGGATCTTCTCATAGCAAGGTTGCAGTATTTGCAATGACCCCAACTATGGATATGATTAAAGAATGATATCTTATATAGGTCTGACATATTAAGTGCAGATCATTTGATGAATTTGCTAGAAAAAATGAGTGCTTGAGCATTTCTTATGTTAAAAGAGAAAGAAGAAGCACAAAAAGGCATGGGAAAAAATGATTAGAAAGAATCTTCTATGTTAGTACTTAGGGGCTTCTATTTGAACATGCATTATCGAAACAAAGGATTCCCGTAGCCAACCACATTTAATGGGATAAGGCTTGGTGGTGGTGTATACTATATGAAAATAATCTTCAAATGGGATATTCTTATGATTTCCATGATCGAGATAAAGTCCAAAGGAAGCTTAATATTTTCTCACAATCTCGTTAAAATATCAAAAATTAAGCATCAAACTTTTGACTTACATAAATGCAAAAGAGACAAAGGAAAAGATAAGGAGAAAGCGAACAATAGGACGGAGGGAATAGATAAAAGAAGATGAAGAAGAAGAAAGAAAGAAGAAGGGGTTTCATTAAATGAAATTTTCTTGATATTAGAAGAAATAGGTAATCTCTACATAACAATAAATGTAGATAGATCTTGAATCACATATACCTTTATTCTATGTTTGTTCTTTTTGATGTACTACCTCATCTTCATCTATTTTATTGCTTGAACTCATAATACTATCCTAACAAACATTCTACAAAACTATAAGCCATGTGATCCTATAATTGCATCTAGAAGCTAACACATTAAACCATTGTCAATGTTACTTTATCTACTACATTCAATAAATTCAACAAACATGAGAATAAAATGATATACTCCCTTTATACAACACAAAATAAGGAGAGACAGTTGGTGATTTAGTTTAGGTTAAAATATTCTCCCCATCCCCATTCCTTAGTTTAGGTTAACCAACTGCATGCATTCTTCAATCAGAAGTTCAATAACCGAACCTTCTGTTATCCAAAATCAATCCCACCTCACCATTCACCATGGAAAAACCAAATAAGAACTTTGATTTCCTTATTTCCATAGATAACCAAATATAGTAAAGGGAACTAACAAGCTTGCTTCATCTACGGACATTAGAAAAATAAAAGATTCCAAAGATATCGACTCAATCTAAACAAAATTGTGCAAGATGCCCTTAAAAGCAGCTTCCTGACATCAAAGTCACACTATGTTTCAGCAAGGCATGAAAAAACTCATTAGTCAGATCCCCAAACAGTACTTCATATATGATGGAAGCATCTATTGGAGAAAGGGACAAATAGAACAATAACAAATTTTCTATTTATTTCACATGTAAAATCCCTAAGCTATCAGCACTGCAAAATGACCCAGTTAAACTAAGATTACGAGATTAGGAAAATCACGTGATTTGCTTGGAACGAGGATTTCAAGATTTCAAATCCTCGTCGCCAACAAACCCTAAGAATTTCCTGCTTGATTTGTCATAGAAAAATCAAACAAGCTGCTTCTGAATAATTAACCAAAAATAAAGAATCCAGATTGAAGATCGACAAATTTATTGTCAGTGATCTGCAGATAAACTTCTCAAATTTGAATCGGAGATTAGGAAAATGTGAAAAAAGGGGGAAATCAATAAATAAACCTTCGAGAGGGTGATCTTCTGAGCCTATGGAGGAATCCCCACATACATCGCAGAAGATCCTTCCATGGATCTCCCCCGTCCAAGCCTCCGCCGCACACGCGATGAACAAGGCGATGACGACAAGGCTACTAATCGGCTGTAGAAGCTTCATTCTAACAACCGTGATTTCTACCGCGATTCTCGATGCAAATATAAAAAACCGGTAAGTATTTAAATCCTCCAATTTATCCATAAAGTCATAATTGTATCCAATAAGTTCTTGTAATTTATAAAAAGATGATCTATTTTAATACTACAATTTTAATTAATCTCATATTAGTTCTTAAAAATTTTTATCCAACCTTGGGGCAGAGTGGTGGAGCCGTTGTACCTAGAGGTCCGCCAACGTTGCCGATACTGAAGGGGTTTGTAGGGGGGGGTAGAGGTCATATTGGTCCTTGGGCATCCTCCCAGCCGCTGGGCGATTCCGTCGGAGCTCGCTTTAAAACGGGTGATGAGAGAGCCCACTATGTCGGCTCCAATGTTGGAGTAGTAGCCCACTATGTCGGCGTTGTCGATGAATGTGATGCTGATGATATTATGGGGGGAACTTCGGGCTCGCCGACAAAGCTGTCGTCGAGCCACCGGCTGCCGCACCAATACCTTCTCGTGCCTCCACTGATAAGAGCTTTTTCGATGATGAGTTGAGGAACGTGGGGAAGTCAAGAGAAGTGACATAAGCGCTGGGGGTGGGGTTGGACTAAGATGTTATATTGGTGCTGAGGCTAGTGCGGAGGTTAGAGCCAATGAACATTCTGGGAAGAATAATGTCCAAAGGGTAGTCGAAGCTCTGCCATATGGGGTTTTTTTAATCAAATTGGATGATGAGATTACCTATGTCGGGGAGGGGGAGGACCATAGAACCGTACGGTTGAAAGCAGTGTTGGTGTTGATGAAGAGGGGAGAGGTAGCGTTGGGGGAGAGGAGGGGGGCTGAGTGCAGGGATGCGATTATTAAGAGGTTATTTGGTATGAGGAAATATATGTATTTAAGTGTAAAGTTATCTGATTATAGTGAAATCTAATTATAATGTAATCATGTTACTTTAAGCTACTTTGTAGTTTTACAAGAAATTTAATATTTGATATTTGAAATGCATTAAAATGAATGTTATGTTTTATGTAAATTAGAGGGATAAAATTATCAATAAATTATTTTTAAAAGGGTTTCTTTCGAAAGAAACTAACTAGTGAAATTGCTCGTTTATTTGAATTTTTCTTAGGGTTCAAACGAATGAATCGTTCGAACGAAGGATTCGCTGGAACCGATCGTTTGTCGGAGAAGATGGACACATTCGTTCATTTGTTCGCTCGCTTGCTCGGCCGCTCCGCGTACTCTCCTATCATGCCCGATTCGAACGTAATCATTTTATCTTGTTTCTATATATATTAACGCAAAATCGAATTACAGTCTAAAAATTTTTTACTTGTTATACTTTCATACCAAATGCCAATAATTACCCAAAAAAAAATTACTTTATATTACAAGTAAGATAATATGGCTAAGATTAACATGAATAATAGGTTTTACAAAAATTTAAGAAATAAATAAAATCGATTATAGAGTGTATTAATCTTATGAAAATACTCTCTAATATAGTATTAAAAATAATAATAATTCAAGAAAATTTCACATATAATAAAAATATATTTATATTACTAATAACTATTAGAAATTTTCTATTAAAATTATGAACTTACAACAATATCATAGTTTCTCTAACAAGATACGGCTATAAAGACAGCCTACAAAAAATAATTTAAGAAATATTTATTTAAAATTCAAGATTTATTATTTTATGAATTAAATTTAAATTTTATCAGTCACATATTTGTTTAATATTTGAAATTCACTTAATTTAAGAAAAAAATACAATAAAAAATAGCAAAATAAGCAAATTGTAGGGATCCATTGTATTAAATGCACAAAAATATACAATAACAGCTAATTTAAATATTGATAAAATCGTGAGACCATTAAAATTAAAGCGAACAATACATTGATTTTTCAGTTCATTTATTTTATACTTGTGAAACCCCTTTAAATATAATTAAACAAAATTCTGGAGCACTAAGATGCTTATATGCAATTCAAAATTAAGGGTGCTCACACTCTCATGATTAGATGACTTGCTGGAAAGTTATTTTCTTATAAAAAAATTCTAAGGTCATTAAGATCAAAGCGAACAATACCTTGATGTCTAAGAGTTTATGTTAATATAAATGGTATCAAAGTAGGGCATTGGGCTTCATATAAGAATTGAATGTCATGCATAGCAAAGTCAACTCCATGGGAGTGATCTCTTTAAGTCATGTTGGGATAACATGCTATATGATGGGGGTATCTCTTAAATTTGTATGTGGCCATATATAATAATATCTACTCAATGGATAGTTCTTTGAGGTGTGTGTGAATGCTGACAAGAATGTCAATTGCTTAAGTTGGGAGATGTGAAACCTCATTAAGTATAACTAAACATCTCTTAAACAGCAAGACACATATTCAAATATTTGTGGAGTTTATAATAATAACTCTAAAGTTAAGCTTGCTCAAGTGAGCACTCTCAAGATGAGTGACACATTGGAAAGTTATCTTCTAAAGATTAAATCATGAGGTCATCAAAATCAAACATATAATATATTGGTGTTTAAATGTTTGGGCTATTCCTGTATCACTTGTTATTGTTCAATATAACTAACCTCTCCACTTGATTTTCATTAATTATTTATGTTGAAAATTCCCTCCTTTTTAGCCAATTTAAAGATCACCTTTGGTTGTAAATAAAAATAATAACTCTAGAACCCCGTGATTGATACTTATTAGCAAATAAAATATTGAATATTTATTTGATAATTAAGTAAATTCAACATCCTTCTCGTTTTTATATTGTCTAAATCTTACTTTTGCCCAATTATTAAACACACTAACAAATAACCTTCCTTCCATTTAGTTAATTGATAGATCTTGTGACATTGAACTTCAAATAGTGACTTACTTCGAGTAGGGTTCAGCTTTACTATGGAAGAAGTAGAAGCTGGCCCCCATACATCTGTTTGAACCAACTTGAGTTTTTAGCTTTTCAGTCATCTTCCAACTTTGGAGAATGAAACCTTCTTTTGCTTGCCTAACACACAATCTTCACATAAATCCAAGTCCCCTGACTTCAGTCTTGGGAGCATTCCCCTTAACTATAGGGATTTCAAACCCCTATCGCTCATATGGCCAAGTATCTGATGCAATTGATCTGCGTCTATCTATTTTGCAGCTGCAATGGAATCAGACACTTTATTGATCAATTAAAGTGTACCTTCCATGTTGTCTCGTGCAACAATGAGTGCACCCTTTGTGACCTTCCACAAGTCCCCTATAAAGCATGTGATGTAGCCCTCCATGGCTAACTGGCTCACTAAAATAAGGTTCATCTTTAGATATTTCACATGTCTAACATCTCTGAGGTTCGAGACTGCACCGCTTGGTAGCTTGACATCCACATCATCACTGCTAATGATATCATATGCTTTATCATCTTCAAGATATACCTTACCAAGTCACCCTTTGTGTATTTCTTGAAAGCACCCCTTGTAGAATTGGCATGAAAGGATACGCCCTAGTTCACCACCCAGGACTCTGTATTAACAAATGAGAGGATCAATGCATCCTGATCCTTTTCAGCTGAACATTCGCAGTGGGGCACATGACCTTGCTCCCATCGCTTGACTTCTTTATGGTAGGTGTAACAACCTTATGTTGTTACTTAGCCTAATTTTAGTGTAATCGAAGCCTAATTATCATTCTATTGAGTTCATCTAGTCATTAGAGCCAATCCTGAAAATTTTGGAGCGATTCGGAGCTCAATCGAATAATTAGAATATTTTAATATAGTTAATTAATTAGAAAATTGAGATATTTAAATTGACATTGAAATCAAAATCCAATTTCGCCATTGCGATGTCTCCCCCAAATTAGCTAGGGGTGATGCTTTGGACATGTTTGGAAGTCGAATTTTTGTGAATATTTTAATAATTTAAATGCACCGAAAATAGAATAATTAAATAATTGCTGAAATGGAAATCTGACTTAGTCATTAAATTCCTCACTCTCGAATTAGTTAGGAGTAATTTTTGAGATTTTTCAGAACACGTTTATTAAATCTGAATTTTTTTAATAAATCAAAAATTAGAAAGAAATAAATATTTATTTCTTATTTATATTTTCTTATTTCCTTTTTTTTATCCTCCATTTCTTTTCTTGGCTGGCCCCATACCTGTGTTCGGCGCCTCCCTCACCTGGCGCACGCGAAGGAGCCTGCCCTTCCCTCTTCTCTTCCATACTTGATGAGAGAGCTCAAGGGAGAGCCATCCTCTTCTCTCCTTTAAATAGAGCTCAGCCCCCTCCCACCATCCTTTGCTGTCAAGCTAAAGCTCCTTTCTTCCCCTTCACTTGCTTTGTTTGCTGTTGGAGAAGCCCTCAAGTGTAGAGCCCCACCCCGTCGCCACGTGCAAAAGAAATAGTTATAAACAATTTTGGCGGTGGAGCGGCGCGCCACTCGGGAAGGAATATACCATCTCCTCGAATCGCTGCAAACCGAACCCATCTAAAGGGCTGCTGACTCAACCTCAATGAAGATTGAGAGCTAATACTTAAGATAAGAGTAGTATTCTTATTCTAAGTATTAGACTAATATATACATTGGATGTAAAACACATGAGTAATCAAATATATATAAGATATCAATATTTCCAGTATACTGATTACATCATAATACTAAGTATAAGTAGTATATAATAGCGTGCAGAAGCTAAGCAGTCATCCAGAAATATTCATCATAAAAGCTGTATAAAATATTTATCTCAGAAAAGAAAAGAAAACACATCTTGAATTGTTACAAACAGTTTACTGAAATACAGACATAAAAGTTAAGTACATAACTGAAATAAACTAAGCAAAAAAGCAAAGCTGAAGAAGAGTCTACTAGTGCTCCACAGGCTCCTCCTGAATCTCCTGAGTGTCCTCCTGACCTGGCTCAATATACTGTTCAAAATCAAGTAAATTACTGGATCCCAAAAGTATCTCGTGTTAGACAATAAGTCTAATACATTAAAACTAATCTAAACAGTTCTAATTAATCATTTAACATTTACATAATGTAAGTAAATCTCCAGAAAAACTGTAAAGATAATTGAAAGTATAAAACTGTATAAAATTGTGCAAAACTGAAGTAAAGTAAAATTGAACTGTAAACTGAATACTGAAAGTAAACCAAAAATAGTAATATATCTGAAACTGAGTACTAGCTTGTAAAAACTATGTTGTATTCCATTGAAACTGTATATTTGAATATGCCACAATATTGTATACTTCTGATATGCAACCAAAATATCACTAAACTGCTATGAGTTGTACGGTCCAATATATACATACATCCAGTTGGGAACTGCAATGCTGATGCATCCTAAAATTCTCCAGTTAATGTATACAATATTTTGTAACTCATAAATCATCACTGATACTTATACATCATTACTGATACTCAACATCATGCTTATGCTCATGCTCATGCTTTTAAGCTACATGAGGTAAATCCAGAAATCCAAAAAATACTTTAATATCCGATAATGAATTCAAGCTCTCCATTATGCAAAACCCTATACTCATACATGAGGTAAATCCAGAAATCATAACGGCTTAGCTTGAGATGTAAACTGTGATCGGGTTCTGCCTCCTATCGTAGTGCGCTTCGATAAGTGCAGTTTAAATAAGCTAAGGGTTAAATCCACCTTTCTTGCAAATATGCTTAATATGTGTATAAAATCATCCCAGCTAATGATTTTCAAGCAAACTTTCAACTTTAACCAATTATCAAAGTTAGAATTTCATCAGTCATAACCCTTTTAGTAGGATTCTGCACAATGTAGACCTTGAATTCATTATCAGATTTTAAAGCATTTTTTAGATTTTTGGATTTATCTCATATAGCCTAGAAATATGAGCATGAGCATAAGCATGATGTGTGAGTATCAGAATGATGTATGAGTATCAGTGATGATCTATGAGTTACGGAATGCTACATATATTGACTAGGGAATTTCATGATGCATTGGCATCACAGTAAACGGTATTCCCAACTAGATGTATGTATACATTGGACCGTATTACTCATAGCAGTTCAGTGATATTTTGGTTGCATATCAGTAGCATACAGTATTGTAGCATATTCAGATGCACAGTTTCAGTGACATACAATATAGTTTTACAGATGATTACTCAGTTTCAGATTCATTACTATTTTGAGTTATTTTCAGTATTCAGTTTATAATTCAGCTTTACTTTACTTTACTTCAGTTTTGTACAGTTTTATACAATTTTATGCCTTTAATTATCTTCACAGTATTTTTGCAGATTTAATTACATTATGTAAATGTTAAATGAATAATTAGAACTGTTTAGATTAGTTTCGATGTATTAGACTTATTGTCTAATATGTGGTACTTTTAGGATTCAACAATTTGCTAGATCTTGAGCAGTATATTGAGTCAGGTCAGAGGACACCCAAGAGATTCAGGATGATCCCATGGAGCACTAGTGGACTCTTCTTCAGCTTTATTTTTTTGCTTAATTTATTTCAGTTCAGTACTTAACTTTATTTATGTGTTTCAGTAAAATATTTGTAATAATTTTGGATGTATTTTTTTTTCTTTTCTGAGATGAATGTTTTCATATAGCTTCTGTGATGAATGTTTATAGATATTTTCTTTAAGCTTCTGCACTCTGTTATATACTATTTATGCTTAGTATTGTGATATGATCAGTATAATAGAAATGCTGATATATTATATATGTTGGATTCCTTATGGGTCTTACATCCAATGTATGTATTAGTCTAATACTTATGATAAGGATACTACTCTTATCTTAAGTATTATCTCTCAACCCTCCTTGAGGTTGAGTCAGTAGCCCTTCAGATGGGTTTGGTATTTTTGCTATTTCGGGGAGACATGTTATTCCTCCCCTAGTGGCGTGCCGCTCCGCCGCCGAACTGATTGCACTTATCTTTTGCGTGAGGCGACGAGGCGAGGCATTGAAGAACCTATATGCTATTTCTTAGCCTTAGATGCTTGGTCCTGGACTCTTGTGGTAGGATTACCTAAAATATGTAGAATGAGTTTCTCCCATGTGATAGTAACCTATGTTAAGTGACCTCTTGGTCACATCCTTGGAACCTTGTGTAGGATTCCCTTTAATGGAGTAAAGAGTCATAATTTTGATACTTCTTAGTTAATAAATAGAATTATTAGAACCCAGATTATTAGTTGGATATGATAGTGTATATATATAGTGCTGAGGCACTTCAGTAAAATTTTAGAATTGGCTGAGCCACTCTAAGTAAGATTGTAGGGTATTGGTCTTATCTTATGGGATTGAGTAAGTACAGTTCCGCTTAGAGAAAATCTTCTAATCTTAAGAGTGTTGTGATTAAGAGAAATAAAATCCTTAGTTTGAGGAGATAAACTATGACCGGGTTCTACCTCTATCGTCGTGCGCATCGATAAGCACAATTTAAGAGAAATTAAGTAGCTCAAGTCACATTTTTTAGGACACTTAGTATGCTTATAGTTAGGGTATTTAACAGCTCAGTTTGAGAAAATAAACTGTGATCAGATTCTGCCTCCTATCTTCGTGCGCGTCGATAAGCACAGTTTAAAACAAACTAAGTGTTAAATTCACCCTTCTTGGAAATATACCAACTATATGTATACAACTTTTTTAGCTGATGATTATAACTGAAATAAGTAAAACCACATAATGATCTAGAACTAGGAGTTAGAATCCATTTAGATAGATTCTGTATAATGGAGACAATAGATTCATAATCCAATTTTAAAGTAGTTTTTCTGAATTTCTTGATATAAGACATGCAGTCTTAGAAATATGAGCATACGCATGAGTATGTGTATCAGTGATTATGTATGGATTATGGGATGTTGCATACATTAATAGGGGAAATTCAGGATGTTCAGGCATCACAATAAACTGTATTTCCTAACAGGATGTATATATACAGTAGACTGTATGTCCATGGAAGTTTAGTGATATTTTTATTGCATATTAGTGACATACAGTACAGTGGCATAAAACATAGTTTTACAGCATTACTTACTTAGATTCATATTATTTACTATTTTACTTACACTCAGTATTCAGTTTACATCTCAGTTTTACGTTACTTCTACTTTATACTATTTTTAGTTATTTTATAGTTTTCTACAATTTTATTTAAATTACTTAAATGTTAAGCTAGATAATTATAATTGTTTGGAATAGCTTTCAACGTGTTAGACTTATTGTCTAATATGAGGTACTTTTGGGATCTGGCAATTTGTTAGATTTAGAGCAGTTAGTGGAGTCAAATCAGGTGGATGCTCATGAGATCTAGGAGGAGTTCATGGAGCACTAGTGGACTCCTCTCCAGTCTTTACTAATTTGCATAGTTATTTTTCAGTTCAGTATTTAGACTCTTTTTTGTACTTCAATAAACTATTTGTAATAACTTTAGATATATTTTCTTTTCTTTTTTGAGATAAATATTTTATTCAGCTTCTGTGATGAATATTTTTGGATGTTTGCTTTAACTTCCATACTCTGTCTTTATATTATTTAAATTTAGTATTGTGCTATGATTGGCATACTGAAAATGTTGATGTTTCTATACATATATTGAACATATCTTTCTTATACTCATAATTCAATGTTTGTATTAGCTTAATACTTAGGATAAGAGTACTATTCTTATTTTAAGTATTAGCTCTCAACTCTTTTTGAGGTTGAGTCAGCAGCCCATCAGTTATATTTTTAGCTATTCGGGGAAATGCGGAGATTCCTTCCCGAGTAGTGCACTGCTCCATCGCCGGATTGGTTAAGTTAACTCTTTTGCCCGCGGCGACGGGGCGAGAGGCTACAGTAAGGAAGTCCTTCTTAAAGTGACATGTCATCCCATAGTTCCAGCAATTCATATTTTCTTTTCCATGTCTTGATTTTTCTCGTCTAGACATATACTTATTTCTGTCATGTCTTCAGTCTGCATGTCTTCCTTTGATTTCAACATTAAATGCTGAAGTAGATGCCTCCCAATGAGATCTCTTTCGCACCTCTTCATTTAGCTCTAGCCCGATAATGTCATCGAATTTTAACGACACATTTCCTAACAAATTACGGATGGCTGTACCCAGCCCATCTCAACTTTTTGGCAATGATAAGAGGAAAATAGATCTTGAACCTCGTCATCAAACTTGATGTCCACCGAACACAATTGGCTCGTCATAGTGTTGAAACCATTTAAATGCTCAGTCACTGAACAAACGTTCATAATCTTCATATAGAACAATCTCTTCATCAGAAAAACTTTGTTAGAATTCAAGGGCTTCTCATACATTCTTGTCAGTTCATCCATGAGATATACAGTACTTTTCTCATTAACAATATTAAATGCAACAAAACCATAAGCTCATTCAAAGACAAATATTTACGTGGAAAACCTAAGAATGAGAAAAACCACGGAGCCACACCACACTAAAATTTCCACTACGAATCTTGAAGAATATATAGTTATAAAGAGCTTCACCTTAACAAGTAGCACTAGCTCTTACTCTAGAATGAATGAGAGAAGAAGTAACCATCACCTGGATATGATTTTATTCACATGCAAGAGCTCCCTTGCACAACTGCTTTCTCACTTAGGGTTCCTCTCCAACATAACCAAAGCTCTAGCCAACACTCGTAATCACATAGGAAAATCTTTCATATGTTTCATTTAAGTACACAGCTCTATTTCGAACCCCAAATGGTCCAAAATACCCCTTAAATAGCTCATGGCGTAACTTGAACCGGAGCAGAAATCCATAGCGCCCTAGCCTCAGGTAGCAACCACTAGGGAACAATGCAGCGCCTTACTCCCAGTTACTCTGGCTCTGGGGAACGCTACAGAGCGCATCGCGGTGCGCTGTAGCGCCCCAGTCTCTGTCTGCTTCCCGCTAGGGCGCACTATGATGCTCTAGCCCCTGAACTCCATCTGTCAGGGTGTGCTACATCGCCCTGGTCTCGGTCTGCTGTCTACCATGGCGCGCTACGGCGCCTTCCTCTCGGGTGCTGGGCGCCATAGCGCTTTATGGCGCACCACGGCGCGCTGTGGAGCCTATGTTGTAGCTGAACTTTCAACTTTGTTCTGAATTACTTTTAAACCTCTCGGAAGCTAACCAGAGCTCCATTAGCATCTCTATGATGATTTGAATGGTCTCTACAATATAATAGTAATGGAATGAATGTTGGTTTATTATTACTCTTGGAAATGCATCTAAATTTTTCTATCTTATAGATTATTTGCTTGTAGTAGTTCTTAATAGTGAATTAGAAGATAGCATTCCACTATTAAGTACTACAGTGGCATCTAGTATTGGGTCAGGACATCTAATCTAACACTAGATCACCATAATAGCTAAATCTAATTTTGGTTAGACTCGGGCTATCTCGCACAAACCAGGTCTATTGAATTCTAATCATCACTTATAGGATAACCCACCCTCGTTATGCTAATGTGAGGCTAATAAGTGGCCATGGTGGTCCCAAAATCCCTTAATTGGCAAGTTGATTCAAATGGCTAGCTTGGGCTAGCCCAAGTCAAACCCTGACCCAACTAGCCCAATACCCCATATATGGGTCAATTAGGTTAAGATACGATCTAATAGACTTAAATGATCTTTTTGAGTGCCAAATATGACCATGGGACCTCGAAAGCCCAAACGTTCATTTTGAACCCCACTTGAGCTAGCCCAAGTGGGCCCAAGCCAAAACTAGCTTGGATACCCCTTTATGGGGATGGTTCAGACCAGTATTTCTCATTATGAGTTTATTAAGATATAGAAAAGGTCTGCCTTCCTTCACAGTTCATTAGTGTTTGATTTCTTTTTATTGTATGAGGTTTATCATATTATCACTTAAGGGAATGTGTTTCTTGAAACATGGTTTCAATGTTAGTTAATCAATCATGTATCTTCAACAATAAAATTAAGCAATAGAATCACTATAGTCATAAGCAATACATGTTACATATTTTATTAATTTATCAAATAGTTTAAAATAAACATATTAAAAATAATACAATGAATATAAGGGAGATAAAAGGAGGTTGAAGAAAAAAAAAAATAGCACATCATAAGAAATAGAGAATATCATGATTAAATTTTAAACTAATGTCCATATCCCACCATGATTAGATGAAGATTACATGTTATATAAAAATATAACATCATAAATGAAGAAATAGAACTAAAATCAAAGTACAAATGAGAAGAAGAGACTTAGTACTGTATGTCTTTTTAAAAAGAGAGAAATATAATTTTAAAGGGTTGCAGAGATGTATGGACTAGTAGATGTTGCATGTGGCAAACCTTAAAGATTATATGACTTTGAGGCAAGTTGATAAATTTACTTTAATTGTTGGATATCCCACCACTTTGATTTTTTATGATAGATATATTTATAATTTTTCAAGTAAATAAAATTTTCTTAGTGAGTCTATACCTTTAATGGATATAATCTTAGTTTAGTATAAATTTAACTTTGAGTAAACTTTTCAAAGTGTGTAATGATTTAAATTAATATGATTTTAAGTGTGACATCTCATTTGCCTAAGTTTGCTTTTCATTCAAACTTGCTTGTCTGAATAATTTTAGAAGGTGATAAACAATCTTAAATAGAGAAAATTATTCAACTAAAATCTCAAAAAATGCTCAAAATTGTGAATAATACAAGGCCTAAAATTTGACTTGTGCTTTAGAGATAATATATTCCTTGAGTAGGTACCATAACCCTCAAATTGGCTACTTCTAAACATACAGCTTCCTCTCCTCCTCATCGTTTTCTTTTTTCGTATCCCATTTATCCTAGCTCTCTCTTTGTTCTTCCTTGCGAATATAATTGTTCATGTTTGAGGATAATGAGAATATCTTGTTGGTATCCTTGTGATAGCTTCTCAGTAAGCATTATGTCAACAATTTTGTTTATGTTTATCACTTTTGTTTCAGTACATTTTAGGTTTGGGCCTTTCATTTTTAGTACAAAAAATACTGATTTCCTTCCGTGAGTTTGGTTGTGTTAGTATTCACTAGGTGTTTGCACTAATGTTTGTCAATGGTGTTCTCACTAATGTTTGTCAGGTTGTTGTTGTGCAAATATATGTGATGCTGTAAGAGTAGAGTAGCCATAATTGAGCAGTTTTAAGTTTTGAGAAATTTGAGTAAAATGGCATTCACATTGAGGCTCTACTTTTAAATGTTTATGGTAAGTAGTTCTATAATGTCTACCACTATAAAGTACATTTTACAATGTCTACCACTCATAAAGCATGAACCATAGTTCATTAAAAGTACATAGTTTGAAAAGTTTGGGGCTACAATTTGTAGTTGTTCTTATTTTTTAAGAATTTAAGAATTAAACAAATAGTTCTTATCGCAATTCAATCTACAAAATAGTTTGCTCACGATCTTATCATCATACATTCTTGCGAACAAAAAATCTTAAAAGGCACATAATGTCAAACGAAGGCCCCTTTGAAGTGCAGAGAAGATGCAAGTCTAACATGTATGCCTATTAGAGGAGATAATGATTTATATCAACAAAGATCTAATGATGAGTATGCATCACCACCTAAATTTTTTCTTTTTTACATTTAGTTTTGTATAAAAAGTTAATTTTATTTACAAATCTCATATTTATTTTTGATTAATTATTATATGTGTAATTGCTATTAATGTGCGTGGATGATGGTTTTTTTATTGAATATTGTATTCATATAAGATTAACATCAACTATACTGGGATTCAAAATATTTGTGAAGTTAAGCTTTCAAAAGTATTTTAGAACTAGTAGTTTGCAGTAGAATTGAACTTGCAGCTAAGATTTAAAATTCTTCCCACAACCACAATCCATTCAAAAATGGCATCAATTTTGCACTAGAGAAGAACACACTATTCTGTACAAATGATAATATGATTAATTTGATATCATGTTCTCATTAATACAGTTAAACTACTATTTAACTCATAATAATTAAGATTTATAAGTTAAAATCATAATTACAAATCATTAAAAGTATCTAATCGACTAGAAAAAAATGCTGGGGAGAATGCAAAAGAGTAGCAAGTCATCAAGCATCCACACTGCATGGGACATGCTAACTAATCATTAGGATGCTAATTCTGCCTGTAATTTGGAATGCTTATATGTGAATAGTGATTGATCACATACGGAATTTTTGCACTTATTATATAATAATATAAATGGTAAAAGATAGCATTACATTAAGGCATTATGTTGATGCATGTACCTTCTTTCCATTATTAGAATTTCACAGTTTACTAACCTTTATGCTTCAGATTGTTGCTTGTGCATTGTTGTCAGTTAGCATAGTGATGGCATAATTGCAGCAGAAATCGTGCCTTTATCAAACCAAGCAAGCTCAAAATCGATCAGAGAGTAAAGCACCTATAATTATCCCTTAAACATCAACTAATCACGGGTCAGTATGAATTGCCTTTTGATTGAATCTGAATCACCATAGTATTGAACAATAAGCAACAAGCACATCCAATGAAAGTTATTATAATTTTAACTTTTAAAAGAAAATTAATCAGAAGCTGAATTCTCAGTTCTTTTTTTAGAGTTAAATTCAAACAGCTGTCTGTATGAGGTCTCTACTGATGATTCATTTTTTGGAAGCATACAGAAACACAGATGACATGTGAGAGAACACATCAGGAATCATCACAATCTTTATAGAATATGATCTAAACAGAAGAAGAAAATAGCATTCACAAATGGCATATTAGAAAACCAGACACCACAATCTGTTTTCTTTATTCCAATTTGAGAAGAATTAGGGAATCCTATCTATAGATAGAATTTCAACAACACAGAAACCGTACTTCGATTAGAAGAAGAGAAAGAAACAGCGAAGCTTTTGGTTCGATGAAAGAACAATCACAAATGGCAATTGCGAAAGAGCAGAGCAGTAATCATGTACACCCGTAGACATTACCAGACATCACAATCTGTTTTATTTATTCCTCTTTGAAAAGAATTAGGGAAATCCAATCTTTAGACAGAAGTTCACTAAACAGAAACCAAACTACGATTAACAACAGGAAAAACCATAAACGAAGAAGAAGTTAGATGGGAGAGCAATCACAAATGGCATATACAAGAGTGTCAGATTTACATCAATAATAAACCAACTTCTTTCTTATTGCTCGAATTTCAAACACAAGTTAAAAGCCCCTCAATCAATCAGGGGAGGAAAGGGCGGCGGCAGAAAGGGCGTCTGCGAGAGCGCGCATGGTCTTTACCTGCATCTCGAGGGCGGCTACATAATCCGCGGCTTCTTCCAAGAGAATAGGGGCGGGGAGTTTGCGGCAGCCTGGAACAAGGCGGGAGAGAGTCCTGAGACGATCCCTCACCTTACTGCCCGAAAGAGAGGGAGGAGGATCGGGCTTGAGAGGCCGGCGAGGAGGTCGCCGGCGACGGATCTTACCGGCGGCTTTTAGAAGGATTTTCCGGCGACGGCAGCGGCCAAAGAGGAGAGCGCGGCTCCATCGCGTCTGGCCGCGGGCGGTCAGGGCTAGGGCTGAGTCGGCCGCGTCTTTAATGGCGCGCGCGCCGCCGCCGGATCGGGCGGCGCGGAGGGCTTCAAGGAGGCGGTGGCCGTAGATCCGATGCTGGGCTCCACTGCGCCACTTGGATTCTGGCGGCGATTTATGGGGCATCGTCTTTGAAGGGGAGGAAGAAGAAGACATTGGTCGGAAATGGAGGGGAAGCGAAGAGCTTAAGAGAAGAACGAAAGGGATTAATGAGGAATAAAGATTTTATCAAAGGTACACTTGGTCTGCTCTTTGTTTATTTATAAGAGGTCTTCTTTCTTGCACTCTTAATTTTATTCATTTTTTTTATTTATAAAATAATATAATATAATTAGCACAATTTCTTGAGAAATGTTTTTTTCCTTTTTTTTTTTTTTTTAATATATATTTTCTTAGAGAAAATTCAAATTATGATAGCATTTTTTTTAATAATTTAATTCATGAGTAATAATTTTAATATTCTTAGAGTATAACACTATTCTTAATATTTTCTTAAATTTAACAATTATTTTTATATTTTTAAATGAATAATGCTAAATACATAACAAATAAAAAATTGATAAAAATGTAAATATTTATTAAATATATATTATTATAAATAAACTACATTTTTCAAAGTGGATGGCTCTCACTTGACTATCAATTAGTTAATATATTTTTTTAACATAAAAAACCCTCATTAAATTTACTTTTGCATATACATATTTTTAATGTGAAATTCTAAATATTCAATCTTTTTGGAGTATATTTGAAAATCAAATAGTATTTTTCGAAGCACACATAAATGATAATCAAATATTATTTTTTCAAATTTATCATTTTTCAAAAATAATTCTATTTTTAGAAATTAGAATATAATATTATCAAGTTTTATTTTTATTTCAACAAACGAAACTTACTTTTTGTTTATATTTTATTTTGAAAAAACGAAATGATGTTCTCATCAATCCGCTGAACAGCATTAAAAATAATTTAATTTTTTACTTAGTTAATTTTTTATATTTGAGGAATTTTTAATTATGATTTTAACTAATAAATTATATTTATTATGAATTAAATACAAATTTTAAATGTTTTAATGATGATTAGATACCGAAGACGGTATGTTTAGAGGCATTGAGCTAAGCTATAAATATAATTAAGATTTTAACTAATAAATCACAATTATTATTTAAGTTTAAATGTATTAAATAATGACCTTAAAATAAATAAATAAAAGAATAAATATTTGCTTTACTTTTTGAAAAAAAGAATTTATTTAATTTCTAAAGGGGCAGCATCGGGATGATGAACTAGCGTGGTGGGACCCGAATGAGATGAGGGGTGGGACCCACACAGCACCCACTTAGCGATGACCCATGTGATTCTCTCCCATAATGATGCTTTTTTATGCATTTTCTTGCAAGAGAAGGGGCGAAACTAAACTTGTTAATTAGATCATTAATGATGCTGTCCCGTATTATTATTATTATTATTATTATTATTTATGTAAATATTAAGATGTTGTGTGTCTTATATGTAATTTTCTCCAATTTATTTAATATATATTATTTTGTCCGCGAATATCTGATTCAACGAGCCATACCACCAGTTTGCATGGCTTTCATATAACTACTAAAAATAATTGATGATTTAAATTTTTATTTAACTGTGCATTTTTAGCTTATTATATTTGTAAAAATATATTTTATTAAATTAAGAATTAAAATATTATTTTTATATTTTTCTGAATTGCAGCCAAGTTTATATATAATTAGAATTTTTCTTAAGGAAATTTAGCGTCAATAAGTAATTTAGTTCGATTATGTATCTATAAATAATTTCCAAACAATTTAAAAAATAATATTTAATTTATTTTGCACATTAGGCCCTCAAAAATATATATATTTTAAATTTAAACTTTAATATTAATATTTTTAAGAGGAAAAATGAGAGACGCTGAGATTGTAGCTGTGTGTGCGAGTAGAGGGTGTGGTTGTAGGCTGGTAGATATGTAATTGTGCAGCAAATAAGGTTGTTAGTAGACTTAATCAAAGTTAACTAATGATAAATAAATAATAAACACGTAATTAAAAGTTTTTATAGAATTTTTGTAATTAAAAGATTGGTAGATATGTAATTAAAAGGTTGTTTTATAGAATTTTTGTAAGATCTTCAAAATTAAAATAAATTAAAGGCTTATTTTTTTGGAGAACCTTTCTTAGGATTTTGTATTGAGGAAAATAGATAAATAACTTTTACACTGAATTTTGATTTTGCGCTAATATATATAAGAATGGAGAAAAAGAATTACACCCTGATTTAGGTGGAATTATCAGAATGTCACGCAGCAGTTGAGGTAGCGAACGAAATCGCTCGTCTATTGTTCATTCTGGATGCCTAAACCCTGAACGAAAGAAATCCCCTCCTTCTAGTCATCTTTCTCTCCCGCTGCGAAATCTATCACCTCGCCACGTCGGTTGTCGTTAGTCGTTTGAAATCAGTTGCGTTTGAGGAAATCGATTTCAAATTTCGAACAAAATTGATTTCTGATTTTAAACAAAATCGATTTCCAATGATAATCATTCGAAATCTTTTGTGTTCGTTTTGTTTAGATCAACCCTAAGAAAATTGAAAAAAAAATATTTATCCTAATATTACTGTACACTCTCATATTACTGCATTTCAAACTGAAAAATTATAAATTTCCCAAAAAAACTACAAAATAACATTAAAGTAATATGATTATCTTGTAATAAGATTGCACTATAATTATATTATCTTACACTCATTTCACATGTTTTCTTATGCCAAATAGCTCTTAAATTATATATTAAAACTTTAAAATATTTATATATTTAAATTCCATTTATTTGTATAAGGTGTCTAGTAAAATTATATAAGATTAAAAGGTAGAAATAATTGCATGTTAGGATCGATAACAAAAGCACACAAACCAAACATGAACAAAAATAGACGAAATCACACAAAGCACAAATCATAGTACATGTATTGTATAAAAATTTACGTAGTTCGGTGTAAACACCTACATCAACAGGGAGATGAGAGAAGAGCTCTACTATAATTGAGAAAGATTGCAAGTTGTGGTATCACAAACCGTTCTCAAGCTTCAACAATGGAGAGTTTCTTCAGCCCTTGTAGCCTCAAAACCCTAACGCTCTTTTAAATTTGGGATGATGGCTGAGAAACAATTCAAGTCTTTTACTATAACCTGTTATTTAGGCTTTTATAGGATTCCCTAAACAGGATCTTGCAAACTGCATGCCCTGGCACCTGCCTTTCGGGCATCAAGCGTTGAATTGAGCCTGAACGCCTATCTTTGCTCCTAAACTCCAAATCAACGATTCTCCACCTCAGATCTCATGTGCATCACATGAGAGCTGACTTCACCTAGCACTCAATCCTGAAACAAATGATATCACAAATATTGTCAAGCAAAAAGCGATTGCACCAGCACAAGTTGCCTACGTATGATTCTCTCAAATGAATCAAGTCGCACGTAGTTCATCAGTGTTCACTAGATTCTTGCAATGAGTGAACTTCTAAATGGTAAGAACTTTGGTAAGCATATCAAATTGGCTGACTTTTGTATCGATCTTTTTCAACAAAATCTCTCCATCTTCTATGATATCTCATATGAACTGATGTCGCGCATCTATGTGCTTTGTGCGAGTATGTTAAATAAGATTGGTAGCCAAAAATATTGCGCTTTGGCTATCACACTTATGGCGGCCGCCCCCTAATCATCCGGGTTAGGAGATGGTCGTCACTTAGCTAACCCTCACTTAACATTCAAATTAAGGAATGTGCCTTCTTAATCAAATGCCAAGGGAGGATGTGCCTTAAGAGCATCAAAGGAAACAATCACATAAATGAGTATACTATAATTTATCAAAGGGCGGAAAAAAAACAAATGTACATCCATATAATCCAGATAAAAACTGTACAACTCAAAATACATAAACATGAAAAGTAAAGCAGTTAAATTCTGTATTATTATAAAACGATATTAAAGTTTATGTAGTAATGAAAGTAAAGTCTCTTATATCCTCACAATATCTGGTAGTGACTAATGATCTTCTCATGTATGCTCCTCCTCCTGAACCGAATCTCCAGAAGGTCCCACAACCTCGAACAGCTCAGAATCTACCATTGTCAATTTCACAATAGTAGGGCCCTAGCCAACAAAAGAAAAATCTAATTAGACAAAACTTCTAAGTATATTTTAGGCTGTAAATTGTTAAGTTTTTAATAAAATCATAATACTAAGCAACATAAAAGCAGTAAGCATTAAAGAAAGGTAACAAAGTTATAATTAATATAATTATAACTTAACAAGATGTGAGGTAAGCTTGTACCTCAACTCAAGCTGCAAAAAAGGTCAAGTAATGCATAAAGAAATCTACTAAATATAAGTGAAACTTCTAAGTATATGATCAATATAAAACATATTGCTTTACAACTAATCTGAAAGTATAGAACTGAAAATAAAGCTCTAACATTCTAATATGCCAAAAGTAAAAGTGACTGCTGAAAGGTAAAAATGAATATTCAAAGCTGTGAGTACAAAGGAACTGCAGAAAATAAAAATATAGCAAAAGGCGTACTGAACTATAAGACAAGTAAGAACTGCAGTAAATAAAAATATAGCAAAAGGCGTACTGAACTATAAGACAAGTAAGAATTGCAGAAAATGAAAATATAGCAGAAGTGAACTGAACTGTAAGGTCAAAGCGAGCCAAAACTGTAAAGTAAACAAAAGGCAACTGCAAAGTGACCGTAATACAAATGAAGTAACTGAAAATAACTGCCAGAAATGAGATATTCCTACTTAGTCCTGCCACAAGTAAAGTCTATCTGCTCATCTGGAAAAGTAGTCCCAGATTCCATCTGAAAAGTAACTGCTAAACATCTAGAAAAGTAATCCCAGATTAAAGTTAATTCTATCAAAAAGTACTGCAAACCATCTGGATAAGTAGTCCCAGATTTACTAGGAAAGTAGTCCTAGTCAGAAACAACCAATATCTGGAAAAGTAGTTCCAGATCCACTAGGAAAGTAGTCCTAATCAAAAATAGCAGGCACTAGGAAAGTAGTCCTAGTCCAGAATCACAGGCACTAGGAAAGTAGTCCTAGCCCAACAGCTATCCTACAGGCACTATGAAAGTAGTCCTAGTCCAAAATATAGGCACTAGGAAAGTAGTCCTAGTCTAAAACCATTCTGAAGTAAAGTCATACTACATGGTAGACTAAAAAGATATATCTCCTCAAATTTAGTAAAGCTATTTTCCATCAAATTTTATTCTAACAAAATGAAATATCATATGAATATATTCAAAATCAATATAGAAATAATCATCTAATGCAATGTATCCAAATGTAAGGAAGTCCAAAGCAAAAAGGAAAGCATAACATACAATGTTTAATGTATATAAAATAGCACTAAATAACATTTGTGATATCACTTTATTTTCTAATTAAGACGTTCTAACTAATCTGAACGTATACAAGTTTAAGATCTCCAATATCTACCTATCGAGTATAAATCCAGAATATCGAGCTTACAAGTCAAAAGAATGTTAGAACTGATTGAGTTCTAACACATATAAATCATATGTCGCTTAATTAAGTTACAGAATAAATCAAACGTCTTAATTAATAATTTTACGAATCCCAAACCAATCTTGATTAGTATGAATCAAAATTGAGGGATTAAGATGTTAAAATCTAAGTATTGGATTTTAACTTCTTAATCCAATAAGTTCTAATTCTAATGGTATAAAGTTAAGCCCAAATCTCACGAACTATAATTAAGGCTATCTTACTAAGCAAAATCAATCATAATAAGATTGATCTCTAATCTTAAATCTAAAGTAAATATAAAATAATCATAAATAAATGATAAAATTTAGAAAACTATAAAACTAAGGTTTCATCTATTAAGTACCCAATTACTTAATAGATGAACTCTAACCTAATTTCTAAGCTAAATCCTAAGGAATTAAGATCCTAAATTTTGAAGGAAAATCTTAAGATAATAATTAAACTTTATGTTTGATCCTTCTTAATAACTAGTATGATGATTTTAACTTAAAGAAGACATAAGGTGAACTAAATTCACCTTATGAGACTTAATTTATGACTTAGATTAATTTTAGGTCTCTTTTAGGGTTTTTCCTAAAATATCAATTTAATGAGTTTAAATGTTATAAAATGAATTCAAATCAGCTATATTACTATTTTTAAGGGTTTAAGAATGTATTTTAGGTTATAAGATGATTAAACCTAAATTTGGGAAAAAATAACCATTTTGCCCCTTTCTTAAGGGTCTAAATTTCATCTTTATGAATAAGGGTTTAAATCTGAAATTTCTTAAAGTTGAATGATTACTTACTATCTAATATGAGTTTAGACAGTAAGTTCATTAATTTTGGTTAAGGATTAAGCCTTATAAGGTCAAATTAATGAATTTGACTTATAAGGGAAAATTTGAAATTTTACCTTATGACATCTAAATTTTTTTATTAATTTATTAAAGGTTATATTTTAAAGTTTCCATAGAATCTAAAATCACCAAATTCTAATATGTATTGGCTAAGTTATAGCCAATACAAGTTCTATGGTTTAAATGATAATTAAGGGTTCTTAATTAAGGTCAAAATTTTCTAACTTCTCCAATTGATATTCAAATTGAGTAAAATTAGTGGCTATGATACACAAATGATCCACTGATTTTATTAACTAGTGGTAGGTTCAATTTGGAACCTAATTGGCTAAGTTATGGCCTAATTATAGTTTAGGGTGATTAGTGAGTGATTAGTGATATTAATCACCAAATCACTAATCCAATCACACCATTAGGTTCTAATGTACTTAAGGAGTTCTTTGAAACTTGAATTATTCCATTTGGATCATTAGATTTGCTAATCTTTACTAATCAATATTTAGAGTAATTAGGGTTGATTATCAAATCTAACCATTGGATTCTAAATGTTTTTGTATATTATTGTAAAGTAGATTTTTTTGATTTAAATAGATATTTGGATCACCTAATTTGGAGCTCAATTGACCAATTTATGGCCAAATGAAGTTCTAGGGTTAATTGACCTAATTAGGGTTAGGTCCTAAAGGTGATTAGTCTAAATTTAATCTAAACAGCAAAATGGATACTACTAAATTAATTCTTAGGATTTTTTGAGTACTTTGAGACCCATATTGGGTATGTTTGGATTAAATAATTCAAAGTTATGATTAATTGAATTTTTGTAATAATAATTTGAATTATTTAATACCCCTAAATGCCACTATACAAAATATAAGTCCAAATAGAGATTTGATACTCCCAAAATATTCCTTAATTTTTGCTAATTAATTTAGCATATTTAACTATATTAATTGGTTAAGATATGGTTATTTGAATATTTGTATTTAATGTATTTAATTACTCTAATAATTATTAAATTTAAAACTCTTTAATCCTTAATTCCACGGTTAAAGAAAGCGGCGGGTCCCACCACTTAAACAACGGCCACGTGGAAGGCGCTGGAAAATTGGGCCGGCTCCTTACGTTCGGGTCACCGGGTCTCCGTGCTCGGGCCACGCAAGACCCGAAGATCTCAATCGGGCCCCGTCTTCTTTCCCAAGCCGAGAACGAGAACAATTAGGGCACCCCCTTAATCGTCGATCCCAGCTCTTCCAATGACAAAACGTGCATTTGTATTCAAGCTTAAGATCCAGGCTTCTCGACGAGCTTGTGGTTTTGCAATAGGACGACTTCTATCAAGCCAAACTATGATGCCCTAATTTTGTCAGGGACACGAATCGATACTTTCGAATATGCTTCAATCATCAATGGATAATCAATTCTATTCCATTTAAGTTCAATTATCTCATATAACTCATTTCTTCTGATTTGCATATTACTTAAACTTGATTGAATAGATGCACAGATGACGAAAAATGGATTGTATGCAGACACGGACTGAGCTCATGAACATTCAATCAACTGAATTAATTAATATGGAATATCGTCTTTGCAATACAAGAGAAATTAATCTTCCTTTATGAAATTTAATTTCAGAAATTTTGGGAATAAGGCGATACATGATTTAGGGCTTGCAGACAAGAGGAAGAAAATGCTTGCAGGTCCAGATAAGTTCAAAAGTAATTCATATTCGCCAATACCCTTCCCTCATAGATTAAGGTTTTATTTTGTCATAAGGATAGGCATTCAATCGGTGAGGAAGCCATTTGGCGAGGCGTGCGAAGCCATCGTGCCAGCGCCTGCGACACGCGTTGAATCGAGGATGAAGATGTAAGGGTCGTTCGATCAATTTGATCGAACGGTCCATCTCTAACCATGAATCAAACGGCGATAGGAAATGGCGTTAGGGAAATTAGATAGGAAGGGTTAAATTACTGACGGCGCCGATTAAATCAATAATATATATATATATATTAAAAATTATTAATATTTAATTATTTCTAACCTATTTTATTGATTAAAATTAACTATTTAATTGTATTTCAACAATTTCCAATAAATTATCCCTAGCTAATTGAGGGGTGAGGAATGCAACGGCGTGATCAGATTTTTGATGTTTTTTTTCGGGGTATTTAAATATTATTAAAATATTCGTCAAAAATCTAATGACTTCCAAAGGCTTCCAAAACTTCACCTCTAGCTAATTTGGGGGTGGTGAACGCAATGGCGAAGTCAAATTTTTAATTTAAGATCAAAATAAAAAGTCAATTTCTAAGGTTTTGTGTAGTGCTCCGCCCTGTCACTATGCGCAAAAAGAAATAGTCATAGTTAAGTTCAGTGATGGAACGGTACGCCACTCGAGGAGTAATAACTCGTCTCTCCGAATAGGTGAGAACTAAGCCCATCTGAAGGGTTGCTGACTCAACCTCAATGAGGGTCGAGAGCTAATACTTAAGATAAGAGTAGTATCATTATCTTAAGTATTAAATAAATACATACATTGGATTTAGAATACAATAGGAATCCAATATATGTATAGTATATCAGCATTTCTAGTATACTGATCACATCACAATACTAAGTATAAGTAGTATATAATAGATTGCGGAAGCTTAAAGCAAACATCTAGAAACATTCATCACAAAAACTGTAGAAAACATTCGTCTCAGAAAAGAAAAGAAAATACATCCAGAATTATTACAAACAGTTTACTGAAATACTAAAGTAAAATTAGGTACTAAACTGAAAATACTAAGTAGAAAGTAAAACTGGAGGAGAGTCCACTAGTACTCCACAGGCTCCTCCTGAATCTCCTGATTGTCCTCCTGACCTGTCTCAATATACTGCTCATGATCTAGCAAATTGTCGGATCTCAAAAGTACCCCGTGTTAGATAATAAGTCTAACACATCGAAACTAATCTAACAGTTATAATTATTTATTTAACATTTACATAATGTAATTAAGTCTGCAGAAAAACTGTAAGAGTAACTAAAAGTACAAAACTGTCAAAACTGAAGCAATGTAAAGTAAAATTGGACTGTAACTGAATACTTAAAATAAATTAAAATAGTACTGAATCTGAAACTAAGTAATCATATGCACAGCTATGTTGTATGTCACTGAAACTGTGCATTTGAATATGCCATAATACTGTATGCTGCTGATATGCCACCAAAATATCACTGAACTGTTATGAGTAGTATGGTCCAATGTCTACATACATCCTGTTAGGAATACTATTTACTGATGATATTGATGCATCCATAAATTCCCTCATTAATGTATACAACATTCTATAACTCATAGATCATCACTGATACTTATACATCCTTCTGATACTCACACATCATGCTTATGCTCATGCTTATGCTTCTATCTACATAAGGTAAAATCTGAAAATCTGGAAAGTGCTTTGAAACTTGATAGTGAATCCTAAGTCTCCATTGTGCAAAATCCTGCTAAAAGGATTCAGACTCTTACATTCTAGATCGATAATTGGTTAAAATTGAGAGTTTACTTGAAATTCATTAGCTGTGTTGATTGTATACACATAGTTAGCATATTTGCAAAAAAGGTGGATTTAACCCTTAGCTTGTTTAAACTGCAATTATCAAAGCGCACTACGATAGGAGGCAAAACCCGATCACAATTTCATATCAAGCTAAGCCGTTAAATGACCTAAATACAAGCATACTTAGTGATCTACGCAAAGTGACCAAAGATACTTAGTTTGCTCAAACTGCACTTATCGAAGCGCACTACGATAGGAGGCAGAACCTGGTCGCAGTTTGCATCTCAAACTAAGAATCTTGTTCACTATTTGTAACACTCTTAATCTTGGAAGATTTACTCTAATGGGACTGTATTCAGCTAATCCCTCAGGATAGCACCTGGTCATAAGTCCATATTGGAGTGAATTAACCAATCCTGAATACTACTGGAATAATCCATTACTATATGTGTACCTTACTATACCCAACCAATAATCTGGGTTCAAATAATTCTACTTAATCAATAAAGATTATCAAAGCTATTAATCCTTACTCTAAATGGGAGTATCCTACACAAGGCCCCAAGGATGTGATCAAAGGATCACTCAATATAAGTTGCTACCATAAGGAATGAGCCATATTCTAAGTACTTTAGGTGATTCATACTATAAGGTATCAAGTTCAACTTCTAAGGTTATGAAGGATCAAATAAGTTTCTACCTCAATAAGTTACAAAGGTCCTTCCTACCTCAATGTATCATTAGTTAAGGTCTTTAACCATTTTTATTACGATCCTATAGCAAGACCCTTAAGATCTCACTCTTCTACTTCTTAAGATTTACTTATTATACTTAAGTTAAGTGATCAGATCAGATGATTAAAATTTATTTGATCATTGCCTATTCTATAATCATGGGATAAAATCAAAGATCTTATTAGAGTTAGATCATTGCATAAATCATTACAATTTTATTTCCATCTTATGCTAATTGTCTTATATAAGAGAAAATCAAAGATCTAAAGTTTGGATTCAGATAGTTCAATCACACATATTCAATATTATCCTTAGCACATCTAATTTGATAATTTAAGATCAATATCAAATCATATGCATTATTAGAATAATGTCAATTAAATTATCTTATAATTAAGTTAATTAATTAAGTGATTAAGGTTTAGGTCTTAATCAAGATAAGCTAGGGTTTAACCCCTAACCTTTTTATCATTAAGACCAATGTTAATTTGAAGGTCGAAGACAAATCAATGCATTATTAGTGTATTATTGATGTCAAACTTTAGGTTTGGATTAAGTATTATCTACTTAATCATGTTATCAAGATTCTTATATTCAAGTTTAGTTTGCATATCAATATGTCTCATTTAAATGTTAAAGTTTTCTAACATACATCATAATATTATAAAGGAATATAAATTGAAAGATGACATAAAATACAAAGGTGATTAATGCTAATCAAATCCTAAAATAAACAAAGAGATTAGCACTTAATCATAATTCTAAGAGATATAAGTTTCATGCCATTTAGGTTATTAAGGTTTACCTATTTGACACATATTCTTAAGGATTCTATTACTTAGCATTTGCATGACATACATTTAAAGTACATAGGAGATTATTGAGCATATTAGGAACGATGAAGTTTCAAATTTGATTTCAACATAGAATTTTAGCCCCACTAGGGTCCTAGGGGTCTTAAAATACCAACACAATTGAGTTTTGGATATTTCAGCCAAGACTGGGCAGTTTTACAAAATCTGGGCAGTTTCTGGAAAATTTTGGAAAATTTTGCAAATTCGGGCGCTGCAGCGCGCTGTAGCGCTTTCCGCGAGGCAGTGCGCTGTAGCACTTTCGCGCGGTAGCGCGCGGTAGTGTTTCCGCGCTGAGGTCCGCTGCGGTCCGTTGTGGCCCACTGCAGCGCACTATGGCGTGCTGTAGCGGTCCGATTTGCAGAATCATTGTTTTTAATTAATTGAATACTGTTTTTTCCTAAGTTTCCCAAAAAAAAATCCCTCTATGGTCCGCTACTGCCCGCTACAGCGCGATAGCGGGCAGAAGTAGCGGTCCATTTTGCAAATTCACTGTTCAATTAGTTTCACTAATGTTCATATATTCCGCGAATTTACCACTGCAGACCGCTGCAGCGCGCTGGAGCGGTCTGTTTTGCAAATTACTGTTCAATTAAATTTTATGGCCGTTTTCCTAAGTTTTCATGAAATGCCGCTGCAGACCGCTGCAGCGCGCTGAGTAGTCCATTTCGCAATTCTACTGTTCAAATACTTTAGCCTATGTTTTAAATACCCCTACCGAAATCCGCTGCAGCCCGCTGCAGCGCCAGACGGTGATTTCGCCAGGTGTGAAACCCGTAAGTGCTTACTTTCAAGCTCAATTACTCTTAATCCAAAGAGTTCTATGAATGGTGCTATATATCAATGGAAAGGTATTTCCGATACCTTTCTATCAACACCAAAATCGGCACAAACAGAACATCTTAGCTATACTAAAAATGATGATGAATACAAGGGTATGCAGAATGAACGAAAACAGAGCATCTTTCTATGCAACTTTTAAGAGTCTCAATAACTTTCATACATGATTATAGGCTTTCCAAGGTACATTCAAGCATAATGACAACATGTAGAAGGCAAAAAGAAGGAGAGCAAATGGGTACCTTTATCCTTGCGAGAGAAGAGTGAAGAAGAGGAAGAGGGTACTTTGCTTCCTTCAAGACCTTGGAGTGGAGCCTTCTCTTTCAGCACCAATACAGCAATGGAGAAGAAAAGGAAGGAGAGGGAGGTTCAGCTCTTTGTAAAGGAGACGAAGAAGGAGCTTGAGCTCCTTCTTAAAGGAATGGATGTGAGAGGTGATAGGGGACTAGGCCATCATTGGCCTAGGGGGGAGGGTCATCATGCTTGGGCCTAAGAGGTAAGGAGGCGCTAGCTGAGGGGATGGCCAGCCAAAAATCAGAATCAGAATAATGGGAAAATTGCAAATAGGGGATCCAAATATTGATTATTTATTTTAAAAATTCGAATTTTTAAAACGCTCTCCGAAAAATCTCAAAAATTCACCCCTAGCTAATTTGGGGGTGAGGAATTCAATGGCAAAGTCAGAATTTGATTCAGATGAATATTTAATTATGCTAATTTTTGGGGTATTTAATTACATTAAAATATTCGTGAAAATTTGACGACTTCCAAACGTGTCCAAAACATCACCCTAACTAATTTGGGGGTGACGATCGCAACGGCAAAGTCGGATTTTGATTTTGAGGTCAAAATAAATACCTCAATTTTCTAATTAATTAAATATTAAAATATTCTGAATCAATCGATTGGTCTCCAAATTGATCCAAACCTTCAGGGTTTGGTTTTACTGACTAGATGAACTTGATGAAATGATAATCATAATATAATTAGGTTGAAATTAAGCTGGGTAACAACCTTGGGTTGTTACATTCTGAAATTTTTCAAAAATTAGGATTTACTCTATTTGACTTCAGGTTTGACCTAGATTTTTAATGTGAGTTCTAAATGACATAGTTAACGTACTATAAATACAATTAAGACTTAAATTAGTCTTAAGTAACTTAAGTAACAACCTGGGTTGTTACAACACTAGACTACCATATTCTTTTATTTTGCATCAAAATCTTCCAGCATGCATTTTATCCACATTTCTTCTTTGAATGCCTCAGTAACCATCATGTATTCTGCGATGTCCCCCAATTCTGATTCACAGCAAGGTTGTAGAGATTGAGATGGTGTTGCCTGACTTGCCAAAGATTGTAGTTGTAATTTTAGAATAATAATATAACATCACAGATAATTTATCAATTAGTTTGAAAATAATAAAATATTTTTATTTCAATGCAATAGTAAACTTTTTTCCTCTTTATTTAAAATATAAGAAGAAAATAAAAAAGTAAAAGGGCAGAGTTATGTAACAACTTGGGTTGTTACTTAGCTCAATTATGACTAATTCAAGTTCTAATTATGATTCAAGTACCTTAATTAAGTCATTAGGAACTCACCTCTAAGATCCAGTCCAATTCAGGAATCAAATAGATCAAATCCTGATTTTGGGAATTTCCAGAAACCCTAGAAATTGACCTATTTATTTTGATCTCAAATCAAAAATCTGACTTCGCCATTACGTTCACCACCCCCAAATTAGCTATGGGTGATATTTTGGAGGTATTTAGAAATCGTTGGATTATCGTCAAATATTTTAATATTATTTAAATCTCCCAAAAAATCAAACAATTAAATACTCATCGAAATAAAAATCTGATTATGCTGTTGTGTTCCTCACCCCTCAATTAGCTATGGGTGATTTATTGGAAATTTTTGAAATACAATTAATTAAGTAAAATTTAATTAAGAAAACTTATTTAAATGAATTAAATAATAACAATTATCTCTTTCGAGTAAGGGTCATACCCTACGCGTGTCCCAAACCTGCGTCGCGCGTCGTTCGCAGCGGCTTTGCCCACCAAGTGGATGCTCGCACTGCTGATGGAGGTGGATAGAGGGTAATTAAAATCCTCAGTTCACCTTCGCTCGAAAATTTTTGCAAGATTTGTGTTCGAGGGATCATTTGAGCAAATTCAGTTATGCACCGTTGATTATAGGTACCTCCGATCCTTATCTCAATTTAAGCTTTTTCTCAATTTTTGCAATTTCGAATACCTATTTCACAGTCTTGATTGCATTATTATTGAATCCGATCGAATTCAATTGGATTCGATCCAATCAATTTGGTTAAGTCGCTACAGCGATCCACAGTAAGGCATCTTCGTACCGTAGACAGTCCTCTAGGGTTAGCTCTTGTTGCCACCTCGGGCCACCTTTGTCATTTGCTCATCGACTATTAGATAGATCTCATCGAGACCTATCCATCCCTGTGTGGGCTGAGTCCAGCCATTGCCGGAAACAACGGCAGCTTCAAATCCTAATGGTCGCCTACGGAGCCTCGGGCGAAGGCGTCGAGCTATTTTGGGCTAGGTCAGGCCAACCTGACCCACGTAATTATTAGTGGGCTGGTCACGCGTTACATCGCATTGTCACCCGGGTCCCACTTGGCCACGTGTCGTGTGCTTAGCGACCAAGGAGCGGAGATGGGGTCCATTTCTAGTTGCCGAGACCTGACTTGCGGGTCACTCCACTGCTTCGCTGTCGAGCGAGGATTGGGCGTGCCATCCCTGTCATTTTATGGTGGGTCCCACCGCTGTAACAAAATAAATTTAATTTAATTTAATTTAAATCAGTAGTTAATTAATATTTAATTGATTAAATAAATTACTAAACTTCAATCATTAATAACTCTTAATCTTGAACTCCAAATATAGCAAATGTATATACCATAGTGATCAGCAAAAATAGAAGAATTTTATGGCATTGTCCAAATTTCAATAGGATCATTGTTTTACCTAGTGGCATTTAGGACCCTACTTAATGACCTAATTAATCTTAAAACTTCATCTAGCCATAACTTTGCACACACTTATCCAAATATATCCAATATGGGTCTCAAAGTAATCAGCAAAGCCTAAGGATTAATCCAGTAGTATTAATTTTATTGTTCGGGATATATTTAGACAAATCACTTTTTGACCTAAACCATAATCTTCCACGGCTTATAACTTTTTAACCATTAGTCTAAATATAGGCAATATGGGTCTTAAAGTGATTAGTATAACTTCTAAAATAACCTAGTAGTGTTCAATTCTCTATTTGAATTAGTATGAGCTTAATCACTTTTTATGACCTAACCCTAATTAGCCTAATTAATACTAGAACTTCAATTGACCATAACTTAGTCAATTGAGCTCCAAATTAGATCTTCCAATATACCATTTTGATCAAGAAAACCTAATTAACAGTAAACAATAAAAGTATTTAGGATCCAATGATTAGATCTCTTAATTAACCTTAATCACTTTTGAACTTAATTAGTGAATATTAGCATAATTAATAATCCAAATTGAGTAATTTCAATTTCTAATTACTCATAGAGTAGAATAGAACCTAACTTAGTGATTTTGTGATTAATCTCACTAATTACTCAATAATCACCTAAACCCTAATTAGCCAATAACTTAACTAAATTAGGTTCAAATTAGGTATACTCCCAATTAAAGTAATCAGTGGACTATAAGAAAGCTATAGTCACTGAGTTTACTGAATTTGAAGTTAATTTAGAAAAGTTATATTTTTGACCCACTTTAGGAAACTCTAATTTCCTTAATTAGCCATTATACTTGTATTGGCTATAACTTAGCCAATACTTATCAAAATTTAATAATCTTAGGTTCTATGGAACCCTTAGACAGCAAGCTTTAATAAATTGACAGAAAATTTAGATTTCACTAAATCAAATTACTAAATTGCCCTTATGAGTCAAATTCCTTAATTTGATCTCAAAAGGTTAATAATCATCCAAAATTGATGTACTTACTATATAACTTCATATTTGATAGTAAGTAGTCATTAGATATTGAAAATTTTTAAATTAGAGCCCTAAATCAAAAAGTATATATTTAGACCCTTAAGTAGGGGCAAAATGACTATTTTGCCCAAATTTAGGGTTAAGTGCTTTTAGGCCCTAATTTCATATCAAAATTGCTAAAATTAGTAAATAGAGAAGTTTAGAAAGAAATTTCATTAATTTAAATCATAATTTAAGTTTTAAGCAAATTCATCATTTTCCTTCCTTAGAAATATTCATTGTAATTTATTGGTTGTATGATGTGAGATTCATCTCACATCATACCTCTTCTTTAAACTTTTCTAATTTATTCTTAATCCTTCTTATAATATTAGTTAGGTTGTGTATCTGAGAATTCATCTTAGTATTTAAGAGCTTATTTCCTTAAGAATTAGGATTAGTTTTTAGGTTAGATTTTATCTATTGAGTAAATTAGGTTACTCAATAGGTGAAGCCTTGATTTTGATAGGTTATAGACTTTCATAGTTTATTAATAATTATTTTATCTTTTAACTTTAGATTTAAGGAAAGAGATCCATCCTATTAAGTATGACTTTATTTAATAAGATTTGCCTTAATCTTAACCTAGTCCTTAGAATCACCTTTTGAATTAAGTAATTAAACCCCAATATTTAGAGACAAATTTTTAATCATTTCCTCTTAATTTGGCTAATCAAAAGGGCTTGGGATTGTTTAAATTATTAAAATAGGTCAATTGATTTATCATTTAACTTATATAGTTGACATCAATATATTCATAATTAGGGCCTAGCTAGTCCTAATTATTTTTCAATCTGTAAGGTCATGAATCTGAGTTACACTCGATAATAGGAATTGGAGATCCTGAGATTATGTAACTTAGGGTGGATAGAGCGATTAAATTAGACAACAATGGATATAACATGTGTCATAGTAGAGTCTCATGCTCACTTTGAAAAATTGATGCTTTGCTTACTGTGTTTTGAGCTTTATACATTATTCACATATATTGGACATAGGATATTTGATAAGTATCTCATGTCATCCTTGAATTGCATAAATAACATTTGTATTTTATCAGTGTTTTTAGTTATGTAGAGTGCAATCTAATTAGTCTACCTCTCAATTTCACTTATCTCATCTTATATTTCTTATGTGGCTGTTCGCCCGGTTCCGATACGGCAGTACTAGTTTTAGGTGCACTTCTACTTAGTGTTTCTGCCTCTCAGTTCCACTTATCTCATCTTATGCTTCTTATGTGGCTGTTCGCCCGATTTTGATATGGCAGTAAGTAAATCCTTATATTTTCCTTTCAGATGGCAAGTTTGGCCAGTACAGTGTTCAAGCTTATACTTTATGTTTCAGATTACTTTACTATACTTCCAGTACTTTCTTATTTACTATTTTATTGTATTACTAGCTTTATTTACTTATAGGATGTTAGTCTTACTTGTTGTTTTCATATACATAGGATGTTAGTCTCAATTTTAGTTACTTAATTGTTTCTTATGTACATTTTGCTTTATATCAATTAGCATATACTTGTATTGATCATAAGCATGTTTAGGTTGAATTATCTTTCAATTATACTAGTACTTAATCTTTATTTTATTACTAATCTTATTGCAGCTATACTTGGAGGTATGTGATTACTTCTTATTTTATTAAGTTATAGACTTATAGTATATAACTGTATTTTTCTTTCATATGCATTCTGCTTTTTTACTGTTTGTTTTAAATTTAAAGTGTATGGTAGTATCTTAATTAACATACTAAAATTTGCAGCCTAAAATGTACTTATATTTTGTCTAATTATATTTTTCTCTTGTTGGCTGGAGGGGGCCTATCATTGTGAAACTGACAATAGTAGACTCTGAGCTTTTTGAAGTTTCTGAAGATAGGATTCAAGAGGAGGTCAAAGCTGTTGAAGACCTTTAGTTTTTCTTTCCTGCATTGTGAGGATGAGTGGATTATATTTTTATTTTTTGCTTAACTTTTAAAATTATATTGTAATAATACAGGGTTAACTTTATTTATTTTGCTACTTTACTTATTCTGAGTTGGATGTTTAGTTCTTTATATTGTAATGAATGGATATTTATTATTTTCGCTTTCGCACTCTGCTTTCTAGTACTTATCATTTAGTGAATTATACTTGGAGAATGGCAAAGTTCTTAATTATGATGGATTATAATGAGTATCTAATCTAATTATAAGTAGGGACCCTATCATTTAGGTGACCCCTCCATCATAATCATGTTAACTTTAGAGTTAACAGGTCCACGGCGGGGAAAGGCCGCGACAAATTATTTTTTAGTGTTATTCTAATTCTTCGGTGACGTTCTAACCTGGCATCTACAACAAAAATGTCCTGGTTGAACACTGGTTAGAGAAAACTCTAAGTACTTTAGATATTATTAATTATATTATATATATAAGCGAGAAGCATGGAGTTAAATTTGTAATATAAAAGAGAATAATTGAAGTTTTTTCTGTAAATCAATATTGAAAAAAATTAAAATAGCAATAAAAATAACAAATTACAAGTAAATCATAATTCATCAATAATTGATATATCTATCTCAAAAATAAATAAATAATAATAATACAAGTGGACAAATCTCAAACCTTGAGGAATTAAATATGTCTGCTTTCTTATCATAATTTTTGGTTATATCATACATACATATGTTTTCCTTATTAGTGGATTGTAGATTACATCTAATCCAATGATAAGTAGGGGATTTGCCAGAGTGGCACACTGGTCCTTAGCCTTGATCGTTGGCAGTCAAGGGGCGGAGCACCACATGTTCCTCCCCTGAAGTAGGCTCCAAGCATGTCTTAGTTCCTAAGCACTTCCAAATCAACATTGTAGTTACCAAATTCACAGATCCCATTCGAAGGTTGATGCTAATTTGAAAATCATGGAATAAATATATGTAACACTCTGTCCCTTCGCCACGCGCTATTGAGGTAATTTCAAGGATAATAAAATAGTTAACAGCAAAACGGTGCGTTACTCAAGAAAAATTATTGAACATCTCCAAATATCTACTAAATAAAGGGCTACTAAGACTCAGCCACTAGGGAGAGTTGAGGACTAATCCTCAAGATAAGCATAGAATTCTTATTTTATGTATTAGATAAACTATATTAGATAAATTTTATTATAAGTGGAAATATGAATAATCCAACATATATAAGTATATTAGTATTTCCAATATACTGATCATATCATAATACTAAATATAAATAGTAAAAAATACAGAGTACAGAAGCTAAAAGCATTTCATATAGATCATTCATCACAGAGTTATGCAAAAAATATTCATCTCAAAAAAGCAAAAAAAATATATATCCAAAATTTAATTATTACAAACAGTTTACTTAAATAAAAAGTCAAAAAATAGTCTCTTGATTCAACTAAAAATAAACTAATGCAGAAAAGCAAATGCTGATGCAGAGTCCACTAGTGTTCCACGAACTCTTTCTGGATCTTCTACGAAGCCTCTTGACCTTGCCCCATAAGCTGCTACTGATCTGGCAAATTGTTGGATCTTAAAAGTACCACGTGTCAGACAATGAGTCTCACACATCGAAAGTTTCTCTAAGCAGTTATAATTATCTAAAGTTTTACATTTAAACAAACTGTAGAAAAACACCAAGACGTCTGAAAAGTGTGAAATAGTACAAAACTGAAAATAAGATAAAACAATAGTTAAAAGGCAAAGTACTGAAAATAAAAAATAGTAAATAAGTTGAAATTGAATAGAAGCTGAAATAAAATGGTGAAGTATGTCACTGATTATGCATCTGATTATGCCACTGAATTATACTATCATTGTGACGACCCGTGTCGTCACCAAGTCAATTTACTTAGGTCTAACCCAAATATATATATATATATAATAATAATTATAAATAATAAATAAAAAATAAAATAATAATATTTTATCCCCAAAAATTTAAAATTTATTTTTATACATCGGATTCGAGTTTTGACTGAAAATTTAGGTCTCGAACATCGAAAATAGCTAGGAAGAAAATTTTCAGAATTTTTGGAGCTCAAACGGATGAAAAATGCACAAAATACATTTGGAATTAAAATTTTCCTAAAATTTTTAATTCAAATTGTATTTTTTGAATTTAAATATTAATTAATTAAAAAAGGCGGGAATCCGTTGTTCGGGTTCGAACAGTGGACACCAAATTCAGCCAATTTGCTAGTCTTACTTGTTGTTTTCATATACATATGATGTTAGTCACATTTTTAGTTACTTAATTATTTCTTATGTACATTTTACTTTATATCAATTAGCATATACTTGTATTTATCATAAGCATGTTTAGGTTAAGTTATCTTTCAATTATACTAGTACTTAATCTTTATTTTATTACTAATCTTGTTGCAGCTATACTTGGAGGTACTCCTTTACTGTTTGTTTTAAATTTAAAGTGTATGGTAGTATCTAAATTAACATACTAAAATTTGCAGCCTAAAATGACTTATATTCTGTCTAATTAGATTTTTCTCTTGTTGGCTGGAGGGGGGACTATCATTGTGAAACTGACAATAGTAGACTCTGAGCTTTTTGAGATTGTGGAGCCTTCTGAAGATAGGATTCAAGAGGAGGTCAAAGCTGTTGAAGACCCTTAGTTTTTCTTTCCTGCATTGTGAGGATGAGTGGATTATATTTCTATTTTTTGCTTAACTTTTAAAATCATATTGTAATAATACAGTATTAACTTTATTTATTTTGCTACTTTACTTATTATGAGTTAGACGTTTAGTTCTTTATATTATAATGAATGGATATTTATTATTTTCGCTTCCGCACTCTGCTTTCTAGTACTTATTATTTAGTGAATTATACTTGGAGAATGACAAAGCTCTTAATTATGATGGATTAGGATGAGTACCTAATCTAATTATAAGTTGGGACCCTGTCATTTAGGTGACTCATCCATCGTAATCATATTAACTTTAGAGTTAACAGGACCACGATGGGGCAGGGCCGCAACAAGTTATTTTTTAGTGTTATTCTAATTCTTCGGTGACGTTCTAACCTGGCATCTACAATAAAAATGCTCGGGTTGAACACTGGTTAGAGAAAACTTTAAGTACTTTAGATATTATTAATTTTATTATATATATAAGCGAGAAGCATGGAGTTAAATTTGTAATCTAAAAGAGGATTATTGAAGTTTTTTCTGTAATTCAATACTGAAAAAAATTAAAATAGCAATAAAAATAACTAATTACAAGTAAATCATAATTCATCAATAATTGATATATCTATCTCAAAATAAATAAATAATAATAATACAAGTGGATGAATTTCAAACCTTGAGGAATCAAACACGTCTACTTTCTTATCATAATTTTTGGTTATATCATACATATATATTTTTTCCTTATTAGTGGATTATAGATTACATCTAATCCAATGATAAGTAAGGGATTTGATAAAGTGGCACACCGCTCCTTAGCCTTGATCGTTGGCGATCAAGGGGCGGAGCGCCATATGTTCCTCCCATGAAGTAGGCTCCAAGCATGTCTTGGCTCCTAAGCACTTCCAAATCAACATTGTAGCTGTCAGATTCACATATCCCATTCGGAGGCTGATGCTAATTTGAAAATCATGGAATAAATATCTGTAATACCATGTCCCGTTGCCACACGCTACTGAGGTAATTTTAAGGATAACAAAATAGTTAGCAGTGGGACGGTGCGTTACTCAAGAAAGACTGCTGAATATCTCCAAATATCTACTAAATAAAGAGCTACTAAGACGTAGCCACTAGGGAGAGTTGAGGACTAATCCTCAAGATAAGTATAGAATTCTTATTTTATGTATTAAATAAGCTATATTATATAAATTTGATTATAAGTGGAAATATGACTAATCCAACATATATAAGTATATTATCATTTTCAATATGCTAATCACATCATAATATTAAATATAAATAGTAAGAAATACAGAGTATAGAAGCTAAAAGTATTTCATATAGATCATTCATCACAGAGTTATGCAAAAAATATTCATCTCAGAAAAGAAAAAAAATACATCCAGAATTTAACTATTATAAACAATTTACTTAAATAAAAAGTCAAAAAATAGTCTCTTGATTCAACTAAAAATAAACTAATGCAGAAAAGTAAATGTTGATGCAGAGTCTACTAGTGCTCCACGAACTCTTCCTGGATCTTCTACGAAGCCTCTTAACCTTGCCCCATAAGGTGCTCCGGATCTGGCAAATTGCTGGATCCTAAAAGTGCCACATGTCAAATAATGAGTCTAACACATCGAAAGTTACTATAAGTAGTTATAATTATCTAAAGTTTTATATTTAAACAAACTGTAGAAAAGCACTAAGACGTCTGAAAAGTGTGAAACTATACAAAATTGAAAATAAGGTAAAACGATGGTTAAAAGATAAAGTACTGAAAACAAAAAATAGTAAATAAGTTGAAACTGAATAGAAGCTGAAATAAAACGATGCTGTATGTCATTGATTATGCATCTGATTATGTCACTGAATTGTACTGTCATTGTGATGACCCGTGTCGTCACCAAGTTAATTTGCTTGAGGTATAACCCAAATATATATATATATATATATAATAAATAATTATTATAAATAATAAATAATAATAAAATAATAATATTTTATCCCCAAAAATTTAAAATTTATTTTTATACATCTGATTCGAGTTTTGACTAAGACTTTAGGTTTCGAACATCGAAAATAGCCAGGAGGAAAATTTTCAGAATTTTCGGAGCTCAAACGGATGAAAAATACACACAATACATTTAGAATTAAAATTTTCCTAAGATTTTTAATTAAAATTGTATTTTTTGAATTTAAATATTAATTAATTAAAAAGGCAGGAATCCGCTGTTTTGGTTCGAACAGTGGACACCGGATCCAGCCAATCACTGTCGTTGGATCCGTGGCAAAATGCGGAACACCCATGTGCCACGTGGCAGCACCACAGCGCATCGCGGAATCTGAGCGCCACGGGGCAGCACCATAGTGCGCCGCACACCCGCGAAGCCCAGGGCCACGCGACAGCATCTTAGCGCGCCCAGTGCCATGTGGCAACACGTCGTGGCACCGTAGCGCCGATGCACAGATGGGCGCCACGTGTCCTGCCCGGATTTGGCGGCGGTGGCGATTGGGCGGCGACGACATCTTTGAGGGGGCACCCCCTGATATATAAAGACCCCGGTGAGCCCGAGAAGAGGTCGCCATCAGATCGCTAGAGCTTGCCGGGAAACGCGCCCAAAGATCGTCAGAGGCGGATGTTTGCGTCGAGGTACCACCTCAACCTCCACTCTTTTCTCCTATTTCTTTTTTCGGAATGCTATTTCACGAGGAGTAGAGTATGATCGAACAAAAAATTTAGCAAAAAGATGAAGAAATCGCCGAAAAATTGCTGGAGATGAACAATAGTTCACCGGAGTTACCGTTCATCGCCGGAGAAGATGAACAGTAGCAGCCATGTGGCAACACAGAAGTCCACAATGCCACGTGACAATTAGCGGTCTCCTTTTTGTACACGTGGCAGCCACACGTCACTCGGAGCCACGTGTCAGAATTATGGACTTCTGCATCCATGTGGCAGCCATGTGTCAGCCACGCAGCATCCACATGACATCGTGCAGGCCGTCGTTAACGGAAATGGAATATTCCATTTTCCGTCAGCTACAGTACAGTTACCGTTAACGATAATAGTAACTTAACGGAAACTGTTAATGGTAACGGAATAGTTCGTTATCCCATAAATATTAAAAATTTTCAAAACTTTGAAAAATCATATCTTTCAAAATAAGAGTCCAAATATAATGAAATTATATATCAAAATGATCAGAAAAATACAAGAATTCTGAAAATGTATTCCAATTTTAGTTTCAATATCATGATTTTAAAAATTACTTTCACTTTAATTTTTGCATCGTAAAGCGTAGCATTATCAGATTTTATCTAAATTAACATCGTTGTGCTCGTAATCACTCAAATAACTTGAATAAACAATAATTAAACAAAGAAACTTGCACACCCACTTTTATGCCTCGAAAAATATGCCGAGCTTGAAATTGAACCAAATAATCTTATCAGAAGGATTAATCAACTTTTTGCTAATATTAAATCGTGCAAATAATTTGAAGCTCACACAAGAAAGTCACCAGATATTTTTTTTATATTTATTGCTTTACTTATCTTCTTTTAAATGCTTTAACACCGTTATGAGCCTTAAATTCAGTTTTACTTTATTTTTTAAATTATCAATTGTTGTTACTATAAATGCTGAATGAAATGTCTTGAGAATGCATATATTATTTTTAGGTTCTCAAAATGGTGGCTTGGGTGGGAATTATGACAGGGCTAACCAATATGGGAGATAAGGGAGCATGCAGTAGCCTACGGGGGCGCAACACGGTATTCTGATATGTTATGAACCCGCACTATGTGTGACCCTAAGGTTCGGTGTTTGTTCAGCAGGATAAAATGTTTACGATTATGCTTACTGATGCAAGACATATTATATACATGTGACATATTCAACGCTTTTCTTATAAACATAACAAGTTGTTATAAAATCGTTATACATTTTCTGCTTGTATCCATTTATTGCTTATCGCTAATACTTTTATAAATATATGTTGATATTTTGTACTTAGTCTACGGGACTAACCAACATTCCAACGCCCGCACTTTTATGTGTCAGGTTAGGAGCTAGTGGAGGTTGAAGTGATGGAGAAATGAGGAGGATCAGAAATTAATTTCATTTTTATTTTATTTTATTTTATCATATAATCATGTTGTAATAAATTGAACTATGTAATCTCAAACTATTATGAATGGATGATTTTATTTATACTTACTTGTTGTACTACTTAAACTATTCAATCATATCCTTCGACAAGGAGCCTCATGCGGGGTTAATCCTCTGACCTTAACCCGGCACGGAGGGCCTCCCACAATTGGTATTAGAGCTAGATTGAATATTTAAAAAAAAATAATATTTGTATTACTTTAATATAAATAAATAAATATTAATAAAATTATGAATGAATTTTTATAAGTGTTATATTATCAAGTTTAAATAACATTTCTTTATCATTTTTATGAGATAATAAAATAATTTGCTTAAAAATATCTAAAAAATAATTTTTTTGATCTTGAATTAAAATAGGTATTTTTTTATAAATAATATATTTAAATTGTGAATTTATTTATATATATATATTTGGTGGATTACAAGCTAAAAAAAAATTATTTGACAGAATAATACTAGCATATATAAATAATTTAACAAAATATATATTTATTTTATTAAAACTTATATTCTTAAAGATAGAGGCGATCCGGGCGAGCAGTGGTGCGCACGCAGGGTGACGTGTACAGCAGGCAAGGTACCACATATGGGGACACATGTCATCATTTTAGGGCACGTGCTTCTGAGGCTTTGTAACAATGGAGATGATATGCTACTACTATTGCATTCATTATAAAATAAAGTAAAATAGTATTACTTATACTTAAATTATTGGTATACATTTTTTATTTATTAAAATGATATGTTTAGATAAGAATAAATATTGAGTATTAATAGAAAATGTTCTTTTTATTTTTTAATTTTATATACAAGTCTCACAAAAATAAGAAATGCTATTTAAATTTGCTCACGTGATACTCAAAAAAATTTAAATTTGAGATTATTTTATTAGTATTTTATTTTATTTATATTTAAATATTATAATATTAATTTTATATTTTATATTGAAATATGTTAAAATCTTATTTGATGGGCTTTTATGGGAGTTACGTCAGCGGGTCTAAATATTATTTTTCTATAAAAAAATGTATTCAATCAATAATCTACTTGCACATTAGATTGACACATCATATATTTTTATGTATACTAGTGTGTAAGTGTAGCAATACTCAATTATTAATTTAAATGCAAAATTAAAAAAAAATATTTTATTGGTGCTCACTAATATAATTTTAATATATATTTTTTTGTGTAAGTATAATATTAAATATTAAAGTTAGAAAAGTTCATTAATAGAAAAATTTTTAAATAATTTATTTTATTCTTATAATTATAGATAGTATTGCATTCATCTACAAATTTTAAGAATATGAAAATTTATTGGATTAAAGAAATTGAAATTTGACACTTATTTTTGATAATTAGGTGAATGAATTTCAATAGCTTTAAAAATGCGAAAAAAATTGTTTTTTTAATCGAAATATGAGTACGCTTGTACGTCTGGCTCACTGTTTTAGGTTTTTTTTCTCGAGAAGTAAGGTTTTGGGCACTCCAACACACTATTTTGAGTTTTCAGAGCACTTGTGCCCAAGCGTCGGCCATGAGGGATTGTTTTTTCCATTGTTTGGCCGAGGAGTCGACGCTTTGGCGCACTCAAGGCGAGCACGACACACTCTTTCACTCCAATAATGCATAAATTGCATTGATTTGCCTATTTGGGGTTAAGATTTGAACCAATATATAATTTCTTAAAATATTATTATTATTGTTATTATTATTTGGTTAAGCAGTCATTTGCAAGGGTTGAGTACTATGCTTTTATAATCTTATTCTTTCTTCTTAACTAATAGTGAAATTTTTTTCTTCTCCCACATAACATTGGTGATTTTCAACGAGCTACATAAAATTTTAGTTTTGTGTGGTATTTGTGTGAATTTGAGTTTATGATTTTGTTATTTGGTGACAACGATTTCAAAAAGTGACATCAGAGATGGTAGTTATGCTATACGGTTCGGTGGAGATCTAGCAGGTTGTGCTATGGCGAAGGGAGCATAATCTACCTCAATTTCTATAGCGTTAGCATTAGAGATTCGTTCAACAACGTATGACGTAGATAACCAAGATCGATTACATCCAGTTTGACGAGAGGAATAAAATTGGGATATGGCAATGTGAGGCAATGGCACACTATGTGTCCTACATTTTGAACATTTGGATAATTACGGGAAGCCTAAGGAAGTGTTGAAGACAGATTGGCAACTATGAATTGGAGTGCATGCAATTTGATCATAAATTGGCTTACTAAAGCTATCAAATATACAATGATGATAGAGGCATCAATTGTGAAGTTGTGGCAAACATTGGAGAATAAACACATAACAATAGTAGAGAATCAACTCAACATGAAGAATAGATTGTACATATTTCAAAAGGAAAGAGTAAACTCTGTTGATAAGCAAATTAATGATTTCACCAAGCTCTTGATGGATCTTCTAAGCTTAGATGAAGAAATGGAAGATGAGATATAGGTCTTTTGTTATTGAACCCACTATCGGATGAGTATGAGAATTTCATGATGACACTCATTCATGAAATCGAGATTTGGAGTTATGAAGAAGTGATAACGGTAGTGTCAAATCACGAGTTTCATTAGCACGATAAGGACTCCACGAATACTGGCGTAACTATAGCACTTTTTCTTCAATGAGCAGAATTTGACAAGAAAGATGAGAAGAAGAAGCAAAATAATAATAATAGGGGAAACCAATTATAGAACAAAGCTAGGGGTTGTTGTATTGGGTGTAACTAGTGATCATTTAGCCTAGAGACTGGCCATTAAAATAAATATTGTCCAAATTAAAGATTAATAAGGTATAGCCAACATTAGCTAAAGCTCATGCAACACAAAAAAGCATAATAAAAACTACCCAATGTGTCACTCTTGGATACCCTAAATCTTGTGCACAAATGGCATGTATTCAATTGTAGATACTATAGCTACATACTACATATACCCATAATAAGATTGGGTTTAGACTTCTAAAACTCTAGATAGCAGTGCAGTGATGATGGGAAATGAGCTGGCATACCAAACTGTGGGGATTCACAACATTTTGGTGCATATGCACTATGGATCCATAAAGGCATGCAACAAGAGGGGAGTTCGTCAACAACACTTATATTACCTCTGAGGGAGCACATATAGAGGGGGGTATACTTTCTAAAAATATTATGATGCCACATAATTATAGCACATGTGATTGGCACAAACAGGAAAGCCTTCATTGCACATATTAAAGAGGTAAGGGAAGATTATATAATTTTCAACCTTTAAGTTCAAAATTTGTTAATATGTTTGGTAAGAGTCTATGCATATCCTTTAATATGGTCATCCATAATACCAAGGAGATATTGAACTCCATGCACATAAATGCTTAGGTTCTAACAAAAATGACATCATTCAATGAATGACAATATTTTGTTACCTTTATTAACAAATTTTTTAAGAGCACTTGGATGTACACAATAAAAGGCAAAGATGAAGTGCTAGAAAAAGTTGTGTTTCAAAGAAGTAGGTTGAGAGCTAAACAGACTGAAGGGTTTGAATGATCAGTTCAGATAATGAATAAGAGTAATGCTCAACTAAAGAAAATTCAAGTTATGATTTTAGATTATAATGAGAATTAAATAAATAAATAAAATTAAATAAAAACAAAAAATATATTTATTTAATAAGTATGAAAATTTTCAAATATTTACCGATATCAACACCAAGCCTTTATCCCACTGTGGGGTTTGCTATATGATACTTTTGTTTCCATTGTGCAAGGTCAAATAGAAGCACATCCCTAAATTTCAAATAAAGAAGATCATTTCTAATAATTTTTTCTCATTTGTCTTCGTCATCCTCTTCCTCTTCCTCTTAATATGAGAGAAATTCACAAACCCAATTTTTATAATATAGGCGTTGCACATTTTACGCTTAATATACCATAACCATCTTAGGTGACATTCTATAATCCTATCTACTATTGGAGCCACTACAACATTGCATTCTCATTTCAATAACTCTTATATTATTAGTAAGCTTCTTCCTTATTATCCAACATTCAACCCCATATGACATAGCTGGCAATATCTCTATCTCATCTCAATAACTCTTATATTATCAATAAGTTTCTTCCTTATTGGACACATGGTCCTCAATGTCCTCAAGACTAGGGCTTCTATTATAAATGAACATACACTCTATATATTTTATTCTAGATTTACTAAAATGAAAACTTTTATATTCTAAAGTGGTCCCCCATAATTTAGCTTTACTTTAACTCCATCAATTTTCTTATCAATCAAAGGATATTATCTACAAATAGCATGCACCGAGGCATCTCTTCTTGAATGTTCTTAGTAAGAAGATCCATAATTATAGCAAAAAGATATGGGCTAAGAACTAAGCATTGATAATTTCATTGTACATGACTCTAATAACACATGGGCAAATATATGGGATAATCATTAAACTAGCTACATCGCAATCAAACACATTTATAGCCACCTTATACATGACTCTAATAACATTAATATATGTAGCACAAATCTCTTTTCTATCGAAAGATCTCCAAATATATACCCTTGGCAGTCTATCATAAGCCTTTTCGAGATCAATAAAAATTAAAAAAGCTCTTCTTCTTTTTTTCTTAAACTCTTCATCGAACCTCTTAATATAGGTATGGTTTCCTATAGTAGATTAAACCGAATTGATTATGAGAAATTTAGGTATCCTTTCATAATTTTCATTCTATTACTCTCTCCCAAAGTGATAATGTATAATACATTAACTTGATTCTTCAATAATTAACACAATATTGAACATTATCCTCTTTATTATGGATATGTATAACAATACTCTTTCTCCACTCATTTAGCATTTTTAGTATTTAAAATAATATTAAATAATTTGATAAGCTAATAAATTATTTCATCACCCAAACCTTACCACTACAATAGCTCTTTATCCTTTTTAAACCATTCCAATTTTTAGCTTTACTAAAAAACAAATGAAAGTGTGATTGAAATTATTTCTTATAATAATTAAGCTTACTTATATTAATTGTATTTGTGCAACCTTTATTAAAAAACTTAGTAAATTAATTCATTATCTTTGATATTTATCTTATAAATGTGTCTCTCACTTGATAATGCAAGTCCTTGAATGTTGCACTCTAACATCATTGATAATTTAAGACAAGCTAGTTTATATTTTTTCAAATCATTCTTTATAGCACAATATTTTTGTCATTAATATTAACATGAACAATTTAGTCCCACCGTCATGTAACTATTTTATTAGACACTCACTTTATTTATTTACTTAGTAAACTCTTCGCTACATTGTATATATAATTAGCTACCAAATCTCGCATAAGATTGGATTTACTCTCAAAATCATATATCCAAGTAAGTTTTAAAACTTCATCATTAAAGATATTTCTATATTTCTTCTTAGCATTTCACCATTTAGTTATAAAATATATTTTAGATTTAATATTACTTTTCTTATCCATCTTTTCAAATCCAAAACGAATTAATAAAATTAAGTTGTTGATCAACGTTGATTCAAGAAATTGTTTGGAAGCGCGCCACAACGGCCTGTAACACGAGAGGTGGGCACTCTAACGCACTGTAGTGGCCGACGCCTGAGAGGAGTGCGCTACAACGCGCCACAGGGGATGGCGCGCGAGAGGCGTGCTGTAGCGCCCGCGGCCAAGCCTGCCCATTTTTGAGTAGCATGTAAATATTTTCTTAACCCGTTTTTAGGGTTAAAATGTCAGTATCAAAAAATATCTTGTAGCCTCCATTAATTTTATGTGGCAGCTTCTCCATTGCAAGGAAGAAGAAAGGCGCCTAGGGTTTGTATTAGGGTTTGCAAACCCTAAAACCATTGTAATCTTATCTCAATAATGAAAATTTTGCTCTCCTCCCCGTGGACGTAGGTGCTAACACCGAGCCTCGTAAATCTTTGTCTTGGGTTGTGATTGTGCTTACATGTAAATGTTTTTTGCTTTATTTGGTTTTACTCAACGTCTCTAAGCTTTTGTTCCACATTAATTTGTAATCCTAAGATCCCAACACTTAAACATTTGCTTGGAATAATCTAATAAACCTTATAATGTAAACGATCATAATATTTAAGAAAAAATAATTAATTTGTGTTTTAGAAACTACTTTTTAAAGTGATAATATATTACTCACTTTCATTTGATTATGTATTAACAATCATAAGATCATAAGTTAAACCAAACTCTAAAATAATTCTTCCTTCTTTATCAATTGTTCTAAAATCAAAATGAATACTATTAAATTTTTTATTTACTCATCCAACATATTCTTTAAAATCACATCCTATAAAAAAGATATATTCTTAAGATAATCCTTAAACCAAGTCATCTAAATCATACAAAATAAATTTATATGTAGATCCAATCTTATTTAAGAAGCATAAACACTTACAATATTAAAAATTATTTCTTTAATTAAAGTTCTATCTCTCTACATTTCTTAAGTTTCACTATATAATTCTTTAAATTCTTATAAACACACCATTCATACGACGAATTTTATCCGATAATCAAAGTTTAAAGCTTAATCTATAAGTTTTTTAGCATTTCATCGCACCAACTTAATTTCTTGGAAACATAATATATCAATCTTCTTACACATATTTTTTCATTTGACACTGCACCAAGCGTCGATATAGCGACCTTTGCACCATTTCATTGCATTCAAGCAATGCATCACGTTGCTTCTAGGAGATGCCCTATGTAATTCTTAAACATCGAGACGTTTTTTCAAATTACAGTGGAGTTTTTGATAAAAAATTCAAAGTTAAACGTGCTCAAGTGGGAGCACTCCCATAATGAGTGACCTGCTGAGAAGTTATCTTCTAAAGATAAAATTATGAGATCTTTAAAGTTAAAATGAACAATACATTGGTGATTAAAAATTTAGGTTGTTATATTCTATTTTTAGCACAATTATCTAAAGAGTTCATGTCATAATAGAATTCAACAAAATCTTATGCTGGCTATAAACTATCTAGCACAACCATTTGCTTTTCACACCCATGACTTGGACTTGACAAGGATATAGTTATTTAATATATATAAAACTCTTATGCCAAAATTTGTATAGTATAAAAATAATTATTTCAAATATATAATAGAGTATTACTAAATTTATACATTAGTATATATCAAAATATATAAATGATATGTCAACTTAATTGTAAGTAAATTGAAGCTTATGAATTTTTATTATATCATCTATCTTGGATTCAAATACTATTATTTATTTGCTTTAAATTTAATTCTCACCTAATTTCAAAAAAATGAAATAAAAATAATCTCTTAATTTTTTTAATATTGTAGGATTATTATCTCATTAATTTTAATTTTTTAATTATATTTTAAGTTGCAAAATATATAAATATATATATATATATATATATGTGTGTGTTTGTTTTGTCTGTTTATAAACACTTATAGTCATCATATGTATCCAACTAACCAACGGACTCCGAATATTTCAAGATTCTAAAATACATGAAAGAGAGAGCGCATTTGATATCTAAATATTTAATTTGTGTTAACAGCCGTAATTAGTGATAATTAGATAGATTAGTTGAATTATGCGAATTAATTAATTAGGAGGAACCTTCCGTTCTGCGTGCTCGCGCTGCTAATGGCGCGAAGTGGCGTTTTGTTTTCTGACGTGGCCATGTTAGTGGGGCCCATCTCTTCCTCTGCGGGAAAGGAATAATAGACCTGCGCTTCGTCTTTTATTAATCTGAGGATATTTCCTAATTGGAGAGTAATTATAAATTTGAGCTGTTCATTGACTGTATATAAAACAGAAGAGTTTAATGGCTATTTGGTTGGCTGCTATCAGCAAGGATTATTAGAAAATGTTGTATCGTTCTGCAATAATGTTAAGAAAAATAACGGCTTGGTCTGTTGCTACGTTGCTTTATGTTATCAAATTGTGAAATTTTTATAGCCTAATCTTATCCCAAATATCGCCCATTGTCTCTGTTTGTGTTCGATCCAAAGAAGAAATGTTCACATGATCGTTTGGATCACCACCAGGAGGCGTCCGCGCACTTCCCGGGCAAAGCGTCCCTTTTGCACAAGGCCTATAGCTCCATGAGAGGGCGTCCAACAGCACCCGTAGGCCGAAGAGGGGGCGCCCAGGCGTCAGTATTGTAGTCCCAGGCACGCCCGCGTGCCAGCGGCGGCTCAGACCCGAAGAGACGAGTCCCGTGGCATTTTTGAAAATCCGAAATCTTTTGTTCATTGTATGAGGATATCATGTCTTAAATTTTGTTCAACCAACAATGATGTTCATGGAGTTGCTGTACATATTTGCATACATGTATGAATGTATGTATGTATGTATGTATGAATGTATGCATGCATGTATGTATGTATATATGTACTGTGGAGAAATAGGGAAGGGGAATGCTTGCTGGCACCGAATGTTTGGTGGTTCGCTCGTGCGAGTTGATGCTTACGTCTCATCTGCCGCACTAAGATATTGCACCTGCCGCCACCCTCCACTTAATCTCCCTCTAATCTTCTCATTAAAACGCTTAATTAAAGGTTATGTCAAGAAAGTAGCTAGCACAGCAGAACCAACATAATTAGATTATTATATGCATGCCCACTTTGCACTTAACTTCCAAGATTATCTTCTCTGTTCTCCCACATTTCCATTATCCAACCCAATAATAATAATACATATATGCATTAAAAATGTCTTTAATGAAATTATAGTTGTAATTTTTATTAATAAATCTTAATAATTGTGAGTTAAACACTAAATTTAAAAGCTCTAATGACGTTGAGGTACTCAGAGAGAGGACTAATGATGATATTATAGCCACTCTCAAAATAATAATAAATGCTTTGCTAATAAATTATGTGCATTACACTTAAAATATAATATTTGCATAATTAATACATATTCATAAAATTATCTCTTGGAAAAGATTGTGAGAAATTATGTGTGCTTGCTTGCTTTTGTGTAACTTATGATACCTTGTAAAAGCTTGATAAATTTAGAGTTAGATATGTAAATAAGAAAGATTTGAGGGATTTATAAATTTTTTTCTTTAAACATAAGATAAATTTATATTATTATATTCTAGAGGACAAAAAAAAAATTATAAGAAATAAGGATGTCACATTATGTGAAGTCAAGTTGAATAAGGATATATATATATATATATATATATATATATATATATATATATATATATATATATATATATATATATATATTAAAGAAATTTGTATATTTTATTAACATAAAATCAAATATACAAAAGCAGAGTTGGGTGATTACAAAAACTTAGATCTAAAATCCAAAAGTCAACCCTAAAAAAGATGGAACTATGAAAAATCCTAAAAGATCCATTCAGAAGAAAAAAGAAAACAGACAGCAAACCAATTTGAAAAGGGCAAACAAGAAAGGAAAGACAAAAAATAATAGGCATCCCAAAGCAAAAAGAAAAGCAGAATAAAACCTGCAGAAGCACTAGCAGCAGTTAATGGAAGCAGATTAAACACTTGAAACCAACAACAGGCTTCCTTCCAAAAATATTGAAGAAGGAAGCTAAACAAAACAACAGAAGCCAGCAACCCAGCATATTAGAAAATCCCTTCTAAGTAGTTTAAACTAGCAGACTAGCATCTAGAGCATCTGAAGCCAACAGAAATCCAAACCAATCATCAGCCCATCCCAATAGCTTAAGCCAGAAGGGACCATCTTCAAGCACTGCAACACAAAACAAAAGGAGAGCCAGTGGAGAAAAATAAACCAGAGCATGAATCCAAGCTAACCAAACACCACTTCAGCATAGCAGAAATGACAAGAACAACCTCCCAAACTAGCCCAACAACCTAGCAAGCCAAGGCACCAACAACCAAAATAGTAGAACCAAAAAAAGACAACCACATGTCAACAACCAACAAAGCCAAGAAACTCCCAAGCCAAAAGGAACAAAAACCAAGTTGCACAACAGGAACAACACCAAGACGAAACAGACATAACCAAAAACAACCACAGAATAGCCCCAACATGACCAAGCAGCACCCTGGAATATCCCACAATGCTTTCGGAAGCAGCCAAAGGGACAATCCCTAACCACATGCAAAACAGCAACCATCGATCACCAAGCCACAACCACCAGCCTCCACCAGTACAGTTAGTATGCATAAACCAGTGAAACACCTATAAAACCATATAGATTAGAAAAAGCTAGCATATACATAAACCAATATAACACCAATAAGAATATATATATATATATATATATATATATATATATATATATATATATATATATATATTAGGTGTGACTGGTGGGATTTAAATTCATGACATGGGATAATAAATCCCGAGCCTCAACTACTGGGCTGCAATATCATTCACATATAAATATATACACACTCACACATACATAAATCAAAGCTAAGAGTTCTTATTTACTTAGAATATCCTCTATGTGGAAGATTATTGGAGTGTGGAGTGTTTTTAAGTATCTTTAGAAGGCAAAATTGGGAAGGTCAAAGTGCACTATTATAGTTAGCAACATGTATAGTTGTGAAGTTTCAAAGTTTTTTTGAGAGTTTTAAGAATTTATTTGAGGAATTTCTTAGATGTTCTTGAAACTCAAAACTTCTTCATAGAGATTTTTGAAACTCCAGACTATTTTATGAAACTTAAAAGTAAGAGTTTTTTGAAACTGATCTATAAAGATTGAATGTCCCCACTTTTATTATTAGGTTACGAGAGTTCAAAGAGAGGCAATTGAGAGACATTCATAATCTTCTTTTATACATAGTGAAATTCTCTATCGCATCCCCGTGAACACATGCAGTTCTCACTGAATCATATAAATTCTTTTGTTTCTTAAGATTTATGCTTGCAAATTCTATGAATTTTGTTGTTTTATATTAATATTGCTTTGATCCTAACAATACACAGTTAACTAAGTATAATATGTTGTATTATGCAAAAAAAACATACATTTTCTTTTCAACCGAAATATCAAATGTGATGGTATATTTATGTTATTATTATTTTATTTGTAGAAAACCATGTGCAAGCTGGTATTGTAGTATTAATGGGTTCCATAATTATTATGCTTAATTAAAATCTTTAGATGCCTTTGAAGGTAAGCTTCTATAAAGATTATGGCAATAATACATAAATTAAAAAAATGCAAGCATGCATTTCATTATATATATATATATATATATATATATATATATATATATATATATATATATATATATATATATATATATATGTATATATGTATATATTTCTTTTTCATAAATATAATCCTTAAACATTGTATTATTGTGGTCCTCTTCTAATTATTCTAATTAAGATGTTAACGATGCCTAAAATGATTTCCTTATGGCCAATCTATGAACACTTAATCTATGAACACTTAACATAAAAAATCAATTGAAATTAATGAAAATTTCTTTATTTAGTTTTTTTTTTTAATATTTAGAATTCTAACAACATTTATACAATTGAGTTGGTTTGAAACTTGTTATTTTAGTTTGAATGTTATTTTAGAAGAAGATGTTGACCAAACTCCATTGCTAATATTGTTTGGTGGCTAGCTATTATAATGTTGAGTTGAACAATTTTTATCATTAACTGACACTTGTCCTCATTATATATAATTCAAAATTAACTTTTAGTAAAATAAAATGACATCGAAGTAAATACTTAACCAAGAAAAGCTCAATACTTTGCAAGATGATTATACTTTTGGGATGTGAAGACCATTTATATCATTGTGGAGTTGTTAATGGAGCTCCGACGAGCTTCCGAGGTGATACGGAACAAGTTGGAAAAGTTTGGGTGCAGCAGGCGCCACGACGCGCCGTGGTGCGCCATGACGCCTAGCATACAGAGATCAAGGTGCTACAACGCACCATGGCGAGAGGAAGCCTAGAGGCTGGGGCGCTACGGCGTGTTATGGCGCGCTACAGCGCGCCTCAGCGGCAAGCAGTCCAGAGACTGAGGCGCTATCGCGCGAATCAGCGGCAAGTAGTCCATGGCGCTCCATAGCGCACCCTAGCAGCATACAATACAGAAACTGGGGCACCACGATACACCCCGGTGCCAGGCCACCAGAGGCCCAGGCGCTATAGCGCGCCCTAGCACCTGGCCACTCGAGACTTGGGTGCTATGGCGTACCGTAGCTCCAGACGAAATTCTACTCCAGTTTAGGCGTCGCTCTAAGTAATTTGGGGGGTATTTTGGATCATTTTGGGTTCGAATGTTGGCTAAATATATAAGGAAGTATTATAGAGATATTTCATATGCTAGCTAAGGGGTTTAGGCTGTTGTTGGAGGAGTTTTGCATGTTGGAGAGAACCCTAATTAGATGGTGGTTGCTCCTCTTATCCTTCAATCTAGAGTAAGAGCTGGTGCTCTCTACTGAATGTAAAGATCTTTGTAACTCTATAAAATTCTTGATTCATAGTAAAAATTTCTGTGTGACGTGGCTCCGTAGTTTTTCCATTCTTTTAGTTTTCCACATAAATATCATTGTGTTTGGATGCTTGTTGTTGTGCATGTATATATGCTATAATTTCTATTTTGTTATGCTTGATTGATTTTATTATTTGGTTGGTAACTGCCAACGTAACCCTTGGTCATCGAGCACAAAATTGCTTCCGCTGCGGTTCTTGTGTCGTTGTGTTTGCGCACGAACAGTAGTACCAGTATGTGGTTCTTCGTATGTTCTTGTTGTTCTAGCATTTACAGATTGAGTGGGATCAATGGCCAATGAAATGAGACGCAAAATAGAGAAGTTCAACGACACTAATTTTTCCTTCTATAAAACACAAATGGAGGATTTTCTATATCAGAAGAAGTTGTATCTACCATTAAGTGGAGTCGATAGAAAATTGGCTACTATGTCAGATGAAAATTCAGAGCTTCTTGATAGAACCATATTTGGTTTTATTCGTCTTTTGTTGTCTTCTTCTGTTGCATTTAATATTGTTAATGAGAAAACTACAGTAGATCTAATGGATGCTCTGATAATGATGTATGAAAAGCTTTCCGCTTCCAAAAAAGTTTTTCTGATAAAAATACTATTTAATATAAAGATGATGGATGGCTACTCAGTGACTGAATATTTAAATTAGTTCAACACTGTGACGAGTCAGTTGAGTTTGGTGGGCATCAAGTTTGATGATGAGATTCGAGCTCTGTTATTCCTCTCATCATTACCAATCAGTTAGGAAGGGCTGGTTACTACTATCATTAATTCATCAAGAAATGCATCGTTGAAATTCGATGACATTGTCGGGTTGGTGTTGAATGAAGAGGTGCAAAAAAGATCCCATAGGGAGGCATCTACTTTAGCATTAAATGTTGAAAGCCGAGAAAGAGATGTAGACTGAAGACATTATAGAAACATGTCTATGTTAAGATGAGAAAATCAAGACTCAGAAAAGCAAAGCCTGGTTGCTAGAACTACGGAAAGACAGGTCACTTCAAGAAGAACCGTCATACCTTGAAGAAGACAAGTGGTGGGAGCAAGGATATGTGCCATATAATAAATATTTCAGTTGAAGAGGATCAAGCTGCATTGATCATGTCACTTGTTAACATGGAGTCCTAGTTAGTGAACTCGAGAACATCCTTTCATGAAACTCATATGAGGGGTGCTTTCAAGAACTACACCAAGGGTGACTTGGGCAAGGTATATTTTAGAGATGATAAGGCATGCAATATTATATGCAAAGATGGTGTGGATATCAATTACCAAGCGATGCAGTTTGGAAGCTAAGAGAAGTTAGACACGTGTCGTGTCTAAAGAGGAACATAATTTCACTTAACCAGTTAACCAGGAAGGGAAATAACACATGCTTTATAGGGGACTCATGGAAGGTCACCAAGAGTGCACTTGTTACTACATAGGAGAATATGGAAGGTACACTTTACTTGATCAATAAAGTGTCTGATCCCATTGCAGCGGTAGAACAGATAGACGTAGGTCTATAGCACCAGAGTCTTGGTCATATGAGTGAGAGGGATTTGAAATCCTTATAGTCAAGGGGAAGGCTCCCGGGACTGAAGTCAGTGGACTTAGATTTTTGTGAAGACTGTGTGCTAGGCAAGTAAGAGAAGGTTTTATCCTCTAAAGTTGGAAGAGAAGTGAAAGGCATAAAACTAGAGCTAGTGCATATAAATATATGGGGGCCAACTCATACTTCTTCCATAAGTGGAGCCACGTATTTCATCACCTTCATTGCTGACCATATAAGAAAGATATGAGTTTATTTTCTAAAGTATAAATATATTGTATTTGATGTGTTTGAGAAATGGTCAGCTTTGGTAGAGAATAAGGTAAGGTTAAATCTTAAGTGCATGAGATCTGATAATGAAGGTGAGTATTGTGACAATGAGTTCAGGATGTTTTGTGCTTTGAGATGAATAAAGTGAGAATTTATAGTTCTAGTAACACCACAACAAAATAGTGTTGTAGAACGGATGAACAGGACGATCACAGAATGCACCAGAAGTATGAGGTTGCATGCAGGTCTCCCAAAGTATTTCATCACCTTCATTTATGCAAATTCGAGTCAAATAATTTTCTTTTATTTTATTTGAATGAATGTATTTGTACTATTTATTATTATGATTATAAATGGGTTTATCTTTCCCATATTATTAACCATTTTCCTACTGTAGTACTTAATAGTGGGTTAAGTGTAACAGCCTAAGTTGTTACCCAAGCTAATTCGGGCTAATCCAAGTTCTAATTTTAATCTTAATGCTCTAATTAAGTTATTAGGAGTTCACCACCAAAACTTAGTTCAAATCAGGGGTTAAATGGATCAAACATTGATTTTGGGAAATCTAGAAACCCTAGAAATTGACATAATTATTTTGACATCAGATTGAAAAATCGAACTTCGTCATTGCGCTCATTGCCCCCAAGTTAGCTATGGATGATGTTTTGGTGGCAATCAGAAGTCGTCAAAAATCTATCGAATATTTTAATAATATTTAAATACCCTAAAAATTGAGAAAATAAAATACTCATCGAATCCAAAATCTGACATCGCCATTGCGTTTCTCACCCTAAAAATTGTAAAATGCTCAAAATTTCCTTAATACTGCCCAGTTTTGGCTGAAATGGCCAAAACTTCACTGTTTTTTGCATTTTAAGGTCCCTAGGACCATAGTGGGACTAAATAATATCAAATTTGAACATATTTTAGCTAAAATGGAATATTGCATAAAATTTTATATGGAAATTAAGTTTGAAACTTTATTATTTTTATCAAATACTCAAAACCTACTATGTACCTAAAATGTATATTATGTCAAATGCTAAGTGATAGAATTTTAATCAAGATAAGTTAGGGTTTAACCCCTAACCTTTCTACCATTAAGACTAAGGTTAATTTATAGATCAATGACAAATCAATGTATTATTAGTGTATTATTGATGTCAAACTTTAATTTTAGATTAAGTAGTATCTACTTAATCAAGTTAGCAATATTCTTATGTTTAATTATAGTTTAATGTTATTTACACATGATTAGGTATCCAAATAAATATTTAGAGTTTTCTAATATACATCATAATATCATGAAAGCATCTAATTATAAAGATGACATAAAATAAAAAAGTAATTAAGATTAACCAAATTCTAAATAATTAAGGAAAATAATTAAGCAATTATTTGATCCTTAATATGCAATTTCTCCCTCCCTCTCTCTCCTAGTTGGCTGGCCACCTTCCCCTTCATTCAGCTAGCCATCCCTTCTTTGTCTCTTAAGCCATGCCACATTAATGCTCATTCATGATGACCCCTACTCCTCCTCATCCTAGCCTCCCTAGCTAATGATGGAGCTCTCTTCCTCTCCTTCTTTAAAAGAGGAGCACAGCCCCTCTGTAACGCCTCACTATTAGATCAGAGTTTAATAATTTAATAATGAGTATTACAGTAGTATTTAATATTGAATTAGGAGATTCTAACTCTAACATTTAATACTACCTTATATTATATGGATCTATGGGGAGAAGAAGGTCATTCAATTATTTTAACTTAAACATTCATTATTTATAATATGAAAATTCAAACAACATGAAAGAATAATTTACAACATCACAAAATATTTATAATTTACAAAGTATTCATAAACTTATTTTCACATATATAAACAAAAGTAAATTTCTCTTGTTTGACTACTGCTCTGCTTCTTCCTTAACTACAGGTCATGTTCCTTACTCATGATCTATCGTATTTTTAGTTTTTAAATACGGTAGGGCACAGTAAAAAAAAAAAGTGGTTAGACTTTAAAAGTCTAAGTATATTTTAAAAGTAGGCTAAATATTAATTAAGCAGATGTTACATTACAAAAAAAAAAATAGCGGTGCAATAGGCATGAAAATAGTAAGAGAAGTATGTAAGAAAATGTGCTCACAATGCTAGAGTATGTTTGCAAATCCTGCAATAATTATGTTACAAGCATTTGAATTATTTGCAAATTGAATGAAAACGTGAATGTATTCAAATGGATTTGTATGCTAAATAAAAAGAAATTGTATAAAATTCTGTACTGTATAAATTTAGGAAAAATTTAATCATGGAAAATTCATTTCAGTCTAAAGACTGAGTATGTAATACACAATTCAATGAGATTATGAGAATATGCAATTTATCATTTATTTATCTTATAAATTTGTTCTATGGGTGCAAAACAAGTGAGGAGTTGAGTAAGTCTACTCAACCTATCTGTATATGGGGTCAAAACAAACAAACACATTCCCCCTCAAAGAAATTATGTGGTCTCCAGATACACCAATAGCATTGCCCAGGCAAATGACGGCTGTACTAAATCCTCCATTAGACCCCTTTGAAAATTTTATAAAATGTTTATTATGATTTATTCATCTTGAAATTTTGTTCTGTGGGCGCAGAACAAGTGAGGAGTTGAGTACGTCTACTCAAAAGTGGGGTCAAAATAAACACACACATTCCCCCTCAAAGAATTATGTGGTCTCCAGATACACCAATAGCCTCGCCCAGGCAAATGACAGTTGTACTAAATTCTCCATTTAGACCCCTTTGAAATATTTTAACATATGTTATTTATGCATAAAATCTTTTTGCATGAATCATGATTTAAGCTCAATGCATTTGCAGCACAAGAAATGTATCAAAGTATTGTAAATCTTTGTGATATCCATTGTTTTCTATTGATTTCTATTCTAATAATTTCATATTCATGATGGTTGCTCATATATAGGCCATCCAAATTATGATATGATATTTAAAAGAAATAATAAAGAATACTGTATTTGACCAAATATAATAAGTACAAGTAAATAATCTTTCTGCAAATTTCCTAAAGATAGTCATTTTAGATTTCTATGTGAAGGTGACCATCCACATAGCAAAATATTAGTGTTGTGATGCATAATAAATATTAATTTGACCTCAGATTAAAAATCAGACTTCGCCATTAGCTTGAGGTAAAATTTTGATGAGTTTTGGAGGAAGTCAAAATTTCTTGATTATTTTATTATATTTTTATAATTTGATTAATGAAATAATTAAGATGATTTCCAATTAAAATTTTGACTTCATTTTTGAATTTGTTACCCTCAATTTAGCTAAATAACAATATTTCAAAAAATTTCTTACAAATAATCATATGATAAATTGTATATTCTTACAATCTCATTGAACTGTGTATTACATACTCAGTCTTTAGACTGAAATAAATTTTTCATGATTAAATCTTTCCTAAATCTATATAGTATAGAAGTTCACACAATTTTTTTATTTAGCATACAAATCCATTTGAATATATTCATGTTTTCATTCAAATTGCAAATAATTCAAATGCTTGTAACATAATTATTGCAGGATTGACAAACATACTCTAGCATTGTGAGCACATTTTCTTACATACTTTTCTTACAATTTTCATGCCTATTGCACCGCTATTTTTTTAAAAATGTAATGTAACATCTGCTTAATTAATATTTAGCCTACTTTTAAAATGTACTTAGACTCTTAAAGTCTAACCACTTTTTCTTTTTTTGTCTATGCCCTACCGTATTTAAAAATCAAAAATACGGTAGATCAAGAGCAAGGAATAGGACCTGCAGTTAAGGAAGAAGCAGAGCATTAGTCGGACAAGAGAAATTTACTTTTGTTTATTAATGTGAAAATAAGTTTATGAACACTTTGTAAATTATAAATATTTTGTGATGTTGTAAACTATTATTTCATGTTGTTTGATTTTTCATATTATAAATAATGAATATTTAAGTTAGAATAATTGAATGACCTTCTTCTCCCCATAGATCCATATAATATAAGGTAGTATTAAATATTAGAGTTAGAATCTCCTAATTCAATATTAAATACTACCGTAACACTGATTGTTAGATTATTAAACTCTGATCTAATAGTGAGGCATTATACCCTCCTTCACCTCTTTGCTGCAAGAGCTAAGGCTTACTCCTTTTCTCCATTTCTGTACCTTGTATTGAAGAATAAGCTATTTTCCTCCAAAGGTCTTGAAAGAAGCAAATGTCCCTCTCTTCCTCCCCTCCCAAAGACTAAAGGTACCCCTCTGCTCCTCTCCTTATCTTTCTCATGCTGTTATAATGTTGGAATGTAGCTTTGGAAGTCTATAACCAAGTATGAAAGTCATTAAGACTCTTAAGAGTATCACAGAAAAATGCTCTGTTTTCGTTTATTCTGCATACTCTTGCATTTGTCCCCATTTTTAGTATAGCTAGGATACTCCATTTATGCTGATTTTGGTGTCGATGGAAAGGTATCGGAAAGACCTTTTAATTGATATATAGTACTACTCATGAAACTTTCTAGATTGAGAGTAATTGAGCTCGAAAATAGGCCATGTAGATTTCATCTATGCGAAAATGCCGTCTGGCACTGCAGCAAAGTTGGGACTCATTCTTTGTGGTAGCAGCCTATATTAAGTGATCCTTTGATCACATCCTTGAAGCTTTATGTAGGACTCACCAATTTAAAGTAAGAAATAATAGATTTGATAAACTCTTGTGACTAAATAAAGTTGTTTGAACTCAGGTCATTGATTGGTGTAGTATGGGATACCCATAGTACTGAATTATTTCAGTAGTATCCAGGCATAGTTGAGTCACTCTAAGTGAGATTTATCTTTGTGTTATCTTGTGGGCTTAGGAGGATATAACCTCGCTCAGAGTAAATTAATTGATCCTAAGAGTGTTATAAATAGGGACTCATTCCTTAGTTTGATTAAAATATAAATTGCCATTGGGTGATGCCTCATAGCAAAGATTGCTTCAATAGGTATGGCTTAAACAAACTAAGTAATTCGAGTCACCTTCTTTAGAACACTAAGTGTGATTGTGAGTTGGGCATCTTAATGACTTAGCTTGAGATACAAATCGTCATCGGATGATGCCTCCTATCAAAGATCGCTTCGTTATGATGACTTAATCAAACTAAGTGTTAAGGACCAACTTTCTTGCAACCATGCTAAATATGTGTATACGATCATCCCATCTAATGATCTTTAAGTAAATTCTCAACTTTAACTAATTATCAAGCTAGAACTTAGGAGTCAAAATCCTTTTAACTGGATTCTGCACAATGGAGACCTAGAATTTATTATCGGATTTCAAAGCATTTTCTAGATTTTTTTGGATTTATCTCATGTAGCTTAGAAGCATGAGCATGAGCATAAACATAATGTTGAGTATCAGTGATGACATATGAGTATTAGTGATGATTTATGGTTTACGGAATATTGTATACATTGACTGGGGAATTTCATGATGTATCGGCATCGCAGTTCCCAACTTGATGTATGTATATATTGGACAATATGACTCATAACAGTTCAGTGGTATTTTGGCTGCATATCAGTAGCATACAGTATTGTGGCATATTCAGATGCATAGTCTCAGTGACATACAGCATAGTTTACATATGATTACTCAGTTTTAGATGCAGTACTATTTTGATTCACTTACAGTATTCAGTTTGCAGTTTAGTTTTACTTTACTTTACTGCAGTTTTATACAATTTTATATAGTTTTATGCTTTTAGTTACCTTTACAATTTTTCTACAGATTTACTTGTATTATGTAAATATTAAATGAATAACTAAGACTATTTAGATTAGTTTTGATGTGTTAAACTTATTGTCTAACACGGGGTACTTTTGGGATCTAGCAATTTGCTAGATCTTGAGCAGTATATTGAGCCAGGTCGGGAGGATACCCAGGAGATTCAGGAGGAGCCAGTGGAGCACTAGTGGACTCTCCTCCCATTTTATTTTCTGCTTAATATTTTTAGTTCAGTACTTAGTTTTATATCTATTTCAGTAAGCTGGTTGTAATAAATCTGGATGTATTTTTTTTTCTTTTCTGAGATGAATGTTTTAATACAGCTTCTTGATGAATATTTTCTGGATATTTGCTTTAAGCGTCCGTACTCTATTATATACTACTTATACTTAGTATTGTGATGTGATCAGTATACTCGAAATACTAATATCTTATATATATATATATATATATTGGATTCATATTATATTCTAAATCCAATGTATATGTTTATCTAACACTTAGGATAAGAATATTACTCTTATCTTAAGTATTAGCTCTCAACCCTCCTTGAGGTTGAGTCAGCAACCCTTTAGATGGGTTTGGTGGTTTTCAGTCATTCGGGGAGATAGGTTATTCCTCCCCGAGTGGTGCACCGCTCCGCCGGCGATATGATTGTACTTAATTCTTTTGCGCGCGGCGACGGGGAGGGGCGCTACATAAATCATTAAATTAGAAGTGCTAAGGTTAATATCAAATATGTGTGATTGAACCATCTGAATCTAAAGTTTAGATATTTGAATTTTCTCTTATATAAGACTATTAGCATTAAATGGGAAATAAAACTATAATGATTTACAAAATGATCTAACTCTTATAAGATCTTTGATTTCATCCCATGATTGTAGAATAGAAAGGGATCAGATGAATTTTTATCATATGATCTGATCACTTGAACCTAAGTCTAATAAGTAAACCTTAAGAAGTAGAAAAGTGAGATCTTAAAGGTTTTGCTTTAAGATCATCCTTAAAATGTTTAAAGACCTTAATTATTGATACCTTGAGATAGGAAGAGCTTTTGTAACTTATTGAGGTAGAAACTTAGATGATCATTCATAACTTTAGAAGTTAAACTTGATACCTTGTGGTAGGAATCACCTAAAGTACTTAAAATTGGACTTATTTCTTGTGGTAGCAACCTACATTGGGTGATCCATTGATCACATTCTTGGAGCATTGTGTAGGACACATCTATTTAGAGTAAGGATTAATAGATTTGATAAATCCTTATTTATTAAATAGAATTTTTTGAACCCAGATTATTGGTTGAGTGTAGTAGAGTATACTCATAGTACTGGATTATTACAGTAATATTCAGGATTGGTTGATTCACTCCAATATGGACTTATGACCAGGTGCTATCCCGAGGGATTAGACGAATATATTTCCATTAGAGTAAATCTTTCAAGAATAAGAATATTACAATTAGTGAAAAAGATCCTTAGTTTGAGATGTAAACTGTGACCGGGTTCTGCCTCCTATTGTAGTGCGCTTCAATAAGTGCAATTTAAGCAAACTAAATATCTCAAATCACTTTGCATAGGATACTAAGTATGCTTTTAATTAGGACATTTAATGGCTTAGCTTGAGATGTAAACTGTGACTGGGTTCTGCCTCCTATCGTGCTGCACTTTGATAAGTGAAGTTTAAACAAGCTAAGGGTTAAATCCATATTTCTTGCAAACATGCTAAATATGTATATACAATCATCCCAAGTAATGATTTTCAAGTAAACTCTTAACTTTAACCAATTATCGAAGTTAGAATTTTATGAGTCAGAATCCTTTTAACTTTATATCAGTTTTGTACAGTTTTATACTTTTAGTTGCCTATACAGTTTTTCTGCAGACTTACTTATTATGTAAATATTAAATGAACAATTATAATTGTTAGATTAGTTTCGATGTGTTAGACTTATTGTCTAACACGGGGTGTCTAACACGGGGTACTTTTGGGATCCGGCAATTTGCTAGATCTTGAGCGTTGTATTGAGCCAGGTCAAGAGGACGCCCAAGAGATTTATGAGGAGCCTGTGGAGTACTAGTGGACTCTTCTTCAGTTTTATTTTTCAGTTTAGTATTTTCAGTTCAGTACCTAATTTTATGTCTGTTTCAGTAAATATTTATAATAATACTGGATGTATTTTTTTTTTCTGAGACGAATATTTTCATACAGCTTCTGTGATGAATGTTTATGGATGTTTGCTTTAAGCTTCTACACTCTGTTATACACTACTTATACTTAGTATTATGATGTGATCAGTATACTAGAAATGCTGATATCTTATACATATATTGGATTCCTATTATATTTTAAATTTAATGTATGTATTTGTCTAATACTTATGATAATGATACTACTCTTATCTTAAGTATTAACTCTCAATCCTTCTTAAGATTAAGTCAGCAGCCCTTCAGAGGGGTTTGGTTTTTCAGCTACTTCGAGGAGATTGGTAATTCCTCCCCGAGTGGCGCGCCGCTCTACCGCCGAAATTAATTATAACTGTCTCTTTTGCGCGCGGCGATGGGGCGGGGCGCTACACAACCACATTCGATCTCTACTTTAAATTTTAGATAGTCTTCATCCTTTGTCTATAAGATGGAGACATCACGATGAAAGGTTGGTTCAACGGTACTCATAGATATCAATTCGCTTAACATAGTACCATGAACTGGATTGATATCAAGCCTTCTGAAATCTTCCTCTAAAGGGATTAAAACTATTAAGGAGGAAAGCGTAGCATGATGACTGAGTGCATCATCTACAACATTTGCCTTCCCCGGATGATATTGGATTGATAAATCATAATCACTTATTAACTCGAGCCATCTTCGCTGACGATAGTTGAGTTCGCGCAGAGTGAAAATATACTTTAGGCTTTAATGATCAGTAAATATAAAATATTGGACGCCATACAGATAATGATGCCAAATCTTTAAGGCATAGACTACGACAGCTAATTCTAGGTCGTGAACAAGATAATTCTTCTCATGTGGTTTTAACTGACAGGATGCATATGCAATAACTTTTCCTTCCTGCATCAGAACACATCCCAAGCCTATCCCAGAGGCATCAGTATAGACTTGGTAGTTCAAACCTTCTTTAGACAAGGCAAGAACTGGGGCAGAAGAAAGAGTATCTTTTAATGATAGGAATGTGTTCTCACATTTGGGACTCCAGACGAATGGCACTGCCTTCTGAGTCAACTTTGTGAGAGGAGATGTTATCTGTGAAAAACCTTTGATGAATTTTTTATAATACCCTGCCAGACCCAAAGAGCTTCTGACATCAGTCACAGACTTTGGCTGTGACCAATCCTGAACGACGCTAACTTTATTTTGATCTACTTTAATTCCTTGCGCATCTATGACGTGGCCCAGAAAAATGACTGAGTCAAGCCAAAATTCGCACTTGGAATATTTTGCATCGAGCTCATGGTTTCTGAGTTATTGTAGAACTAATCTTAAGTGCTTCTCATGATCAACACTATTCTTTGAATAAATCAAGATATCATAAATGAAGATGATGACGAATTTATCTAAATATGATTTTAGTACTCGCTGCATTAAGTCCATAAAGATGGACGGATGACACATTAGTTAATCCAAATGATATTACTAGGAATTCGTAATGCCCACAACGCATTCTGAATGTTGCCTTTTCTATATCTGCATCTTTAACTCTTAGCTGATGATAACCAGTTCGTAGATCGATTTTGAAAAATACCTTAGCTCTAGATAATTGATCAAATAGATCATCGATTCGTGGTAATGGGTATTTATTCTTGATAATTACTTTATTCAATTCTCTATAATCGATGCACATTCTCATCAATCCATCTTTCTTTTTCATGAATAAAACTGGCGCTCTCCAAGGAGAAGAACTTGGTCGAATGAGACCATTTTCTTGCAGCTCTTGAAGTTGCTTGTTCAGCTCTTGCAGCTCCTTAGGCGCCATACGATATGGAACTTTTGATAATAGTTGGGTTCCAAGAATTAATTCTATAGCAAATTCCACTTCTCTAACGGGAGAAAAACCGCATAGGTCTTCCGAAAAAATATCGGGAAATTCACCAACTATTCGATTCTCAGAAATATGCACGACTTCTTTCTTTTCTCCCAGCATTGTTATGAGATACGCATCACACCCTTTTTTGACTAGCTTTTCTACTTTCATGGCATTGATCAACGATGCTTGAGTGTTAAATATTCTAACGAAAGTTTTTGATTGGCTTTCACTACCCAAAGTAATTTTCTTCTTTTGGCAATTTATGGAAGCACCATGTTCACTTAACCAATTCATGCCTAGGATTATATCAAAGTTTGCGATTGGCAATATAATCAATTTAACTCCATAATTTTGTTCATCAATAGGAATATCTATGTTGCAGAATTATTGGGATTGCATACGGGCTTCGGAAGGTAACCCGATGCTTAATGAGTTTGCTAATCGATAGGTTGGTAGCTTAAGAGTCTTCATCCAACTTTCCGATACGAAGGAATGACTCGCTCCAGTATCGAAAAGAATATTACAAGATTTGCCATTTATCATTAAGGTGCCTAAGATTGCAACAATTGAATAAGAATTGCTATTCAAATATTTGAAAATATTGAAACAGTAAGTATTGAATACTGAAACAGTACAACTGAATACTGAAATAGTAAGAACTGGATAAAATTTAATTTAAGATATACTCGAAACGACATCATTGTCTTTAGGTGCAGAGGCGGGTGAGCATGTATACCCTTTTAGGAGCTGCAGGTTGGTTGCCCTGGGGCCGCTTGCCTTGATGATTATAGGTCGGCTTCTGCGCAGATACCATTGCCTTAACATTTGAAGTAGGGGATGGCATTACAGCCAGAGCAGGCTCTCGGCTGTTCCTCGGTTGTGCGCGAAATACTTGTTTATGACGAGAGTGGTCGATGAGCATTCCATCGATTGTTGTCTTAGAATCGCATTAGAAATAACGATAGCCTCTTTGACCACATGTAAAACACACATCACCAAAGTTGTAGCATTTCCCACAAGGATGGTACCACTTGCATTCAGAGTTCTGTAGTTGAGATTGTTCAGCTTCGATGCTATAGACCTTTGCCATCTTGCGATGGCCAAAGTGCTCCCTTCTTGGTTGTACGAACGCAGCTTTACGCTTTCGGTCCATTTGACCTTGAAATCCTTCTTGGAGGCGAGCTGCCTCGATCAAGTCCGGTAGAGTTTTGATTTGGCGGGACACTAAGTGAGCTTTTATAGAGTCCCTTAGCCCTTTCAAGAACGCAGCTTTATTTTTATTTAATTTTTAATTATATTTTATTTTGACTTTGCAATATTTAAATTAGATTAGAAGATTAAAACGTTTACAAATCAATTTGATTAGTCTTTATTTTACTTAAATATGACTTAATATAATGCTGCGATGCTCAAACATAAAGATTTTTATACTTAATTTTATGTTTTAATTAAAAGCTTCATAATTACTAAAATAAATATGTTATTTATTTTAATATATATTTTGTTATTATTTTTTAAATGCGTTAAAATGATTCTACAATCGTCTTACGCTCACCAACAGGCTGAAAGAACAAAAGAGTAAATCAGATTCTTGAAGATTTATTTCACTTATGCTATATAGATTTTCGGGAAGAGCATATGATATTGGTTAATTTTGCTTAGAATAATAGTATTCATAGTAGTATTGGAGTGGCCAGTGTTGCTAGTGCACGCGAGAGAAATAAAGAAATTTTTGCCCTTAAAAATTCACATTTTTGGCAAAGGACATACTCTTATGAGTGACGCACGACATGTGTTGTTAATCTTTCTAAATTAAACCCAAGTATGGGAGATTCTAAGAGAGATGAGTAGGGGATTGAGGAGATCACATGCATAGATGGATATAATACCATTCATTAATATAATGGTTATAATCAGAGTGAGATTTCATAAATGATATTAGAACCTTGCTTTTTTGATTCACACTTTATGCAAAAATGGGCATGAGAATGAGATGTAATTAAATTAAATTTCTATGTACTTTTTATCAGTTGTGCTTCACCTAACTTTTTTCAAGTGTTTCTCAAATTTGATAATTAGGCTTAGAGGAAACTATTACCTCCTAATGAACATTGATCCCCTTTTCAGGGGTTAACCACTATAAATTTATGTTCTTATATTCTTCTTCTTAGGTCTTACTCAAACTCGGTGACTCATCTCTATTGCCATAAAACATTAAAAGGGAGGTGCTCTCTTTTTCACTCACACTAGTGCCAAAACAACTTAACCTAAACCCCTAGTGAAGCACTTAGATGAAAATAATAGTATATTATGATTAGTGCTTGCTTGCTTAATCTATTTCAATTATGCTTTACTAATCAATCTTGCTTGAGCTAAACGCTTTAGCTGTGTATGACCCAAAACAAAATTGTTTCATGTAATCGGCCAACTATAAATATTTTATCGAAAAATGCTCCCAAAAACAATGGATGACTAAGATTTTCATTTTAAATATGTATTTTTAGCACATTTAATTCTGATTTTTATAAGACAAAAAACTATTTTGTATTTCTTGAGATCTATTTGGAGATTATTAAATTAAGTCAAATATATATCAATTACTAATAAAAAATAAAGATAATATAAATAATAATAAATTAAGCTATACATACATTCATATAACATTCAAATCTTGTGTTGTTATATATTGATATTTAAATCTTGAACATACTATTAGTACTTAAAGATATTTTTGTAAAAACAAATTATGACTTTTAAGTAAATTTATGATTGAATATTTGAATTAATTTTAATATATTAAGTAGGTGATTATTTAAGTGCAATTATAAGGATTTTATGATGATTTTATAGAACTTAAGAATTTAAAAAATGAATTTAAGAAAAAATTGAGTTAAAAAATAAATAAATATTTAAAAATAAATAAATATTTAAAAATAAATAAATTCATAACCTATAAATATAATAATATTACACATTAAAAGATGAACAATAATATTAGATATTGCTTTTTATGTATTTAATTTATTTAATTTATTTATGAATTATAAATTAGTATGTATATGTTTGTTAATTGTTACTATATATATTGCCATTTTATTTGTAAACTTTAATGTGTGTGTATTGGAATATATAAAGCCCATATTTTTTTTATGGTTTTAAAATCCTTAATGAAAATTATAAAATTTAAAACCTATAATTAATTAATTTAATTTATTATACTAATTATTAGGTTACATAGTTAATTTCAAAAAAAAAATTTCAATGATGTGTAATTTTCTAAAGAAATTAAAATAAGGGTACATAATTAAAATAAAGTACGAATAATGTGATAATCATATATATAAGCATGTATTTGGTAAGATTACATGCCGCTAAAATACATATTTTAAATAAAAATCATAATCACGAATGTCAATTTGTGAGCCAAATAGTATTTTTTTTTATGGAAAATGCTTCAATACCCCAAAAAATGCATCATATCTTTTTCATAGTCAATTAAATATTTGTAATGGATTTATAATTATGATTTTGCTAAGTTAATCACAATTAAAATTAAATTGACAATAGATTTAAAGCCTTCAATGATGACGGAGCATTGACGGATGTATTGTAGCAGCTTCTTTTTTTTATACTTTAAAAATAAAATTGAAACTTTATAATTTCTCTTAGAAAAATATATTTTCAAATGTGCATAGGTATATATATAGCATGTTATATTATGGGGGAATAATATTGAAACAGTATAGTTAATAATTTGTTAGGGCCATGCGATCTAACATAAGGATATGCATCAAAATTTCAAATGGATAGATATAAAAGTTGATTGAAATAAAAAGATTGATTTGATTGGCATTTTAGTCTTCTAATCACATCATTTAATTAAACCTAATGATTTTAATGCAAGATATGAAAATAATCAGGAACACTAAATTTACCTAAAAGACTCAAAATTTGAAAAAATCACGAAGCTGCATCGCATCAAATTTATTATAAGAAAATATTGAAGAATTATAGATCTCTCGCTGTTTCTCGAAGACGATGGTTGACAGAAACGCATAAATGCTGAAAATGCCCTCACAAAAATTTGAAATTTGAGGGTTATGTAAACAGTGCATCCCGAGTGATCCAATCATGCTCCACAAATAATATAATTATAATTTGAGAAAGATTTTCAGATAACCAATCTCCCTAAACCTAATATAATTTGCACATGCTTTCAAATAATAACCATCAAGCATTTAAAATATATATTTTAAATGAAAAACTTAGTAATTCATTGTTTTCTATAGATATTTGAGAGTGCAAGAAAAAATAAATTTGATTTTATTTTTAGTGAAAAAATTATAAATTTTTATTTTTTATTTAGGGACTCTATAAAAGAAGTTATATTAAAATAATATTTATATTAAAATAATATTTAACCAGTGGAGGCTTCTTGACTGAGAGCATCTTCCACATAAGAGCTGAACCATCAACGGCGTAACAAATTCTGGAACGGCCGCGCAGATCCCTTTCATTTTCAATATTTATGTATTTACGTAAACTTTAGCGCTCGATAATTGTAAATTTGTAACCTCCATGACTGCATATCTGCTTCTCACCTAGTCATTTATAACAGCATCCGTTCTTGTTTCTTTTGCTGCCATCTCAGAGTAGAGTAATGGCCTTTTGCTCGAATTTAGCAGCTATTTTACTCTTACTTTTGCTTTGTTCTTACGCTCGTCTGTTCGATTAGTTTGTTAATTATAATGGTTTATCATCTGCTTCACGCAATGATGCTAGTTTAGAAAGCAGTCAAAGGAGGGAAGATTTTTGTTTTATAGTTTGGTTAGGAGGAAGAGAATGGAGGGACGATTTTTACTTTATAGTTAACTCTGAAAGAAGAGAATGGAGGGACGATTTTTACTTTATAGTTAATTCTGAAAGAAGAGAATGGAGGGAAGAACCAATTTTGGCTTGAAGCGCAAGTAAAGTGCGCTTCTGCGGGTATAAATAAAGAACGTGTGCGTGTAAATAAAGTGTTTGGAGAAGAACTCAGCACTGTATTTCCTCCGAAGTGTAGGATTACAGGACTAATGATGTAGACTGTGCACACAACCACAATCACATAGATTGAGATTTATGTGATTGGGTGAAGGATTCAGTACATAGATTTACAGGAATAATTATATAGATGTTCTGTTTCTTCAAGAGAAAATAGGAGGCGGGAGAAAGAGGGAGATTGTGACAATTTGAACAGAACATGAAGGCTCTGACAAGGTGCGTCTTGGACACGGAGCGGCTCCTGGCTGGCTTCTAAGGGAGAATGGTGGGTGGGGGAAGGATTCAAGGAATCTTTCAGTAAAAAAATTATGGAACATTAGGCAAGGCACTTTTGAGATTATGACAAAGTTATAATAAGAACTTCAAAGTTAAATGTGTTCATAGCAAGAGCACTCTTTGAATGTATAATCTTTTGAGAAGTTATCATCTTAGGATAAAATCATGAAATTTGATTTGGTATGGGATAGGTTGGGCTAAAGTGGAGATTTCCTTGGTTAGTTTGGCTTGAGATATTTTAGATATTATATGAGAAAAGCCTCAAGAAAAGTTAAATGATGTATAGGGTTTATTGTCATCACCTAAACAACTCCTTAATTATGTTCAAATAATATTTTGGCATCTTGGATGTATTATAAAATGATTTGCTTGGTCCTATCATCGGTTAACAACGATTTGCAAAAGCTTGAGGCTTGTGAAACTAGCTAATTCTTTTAGAAGTCTGTTGAGCTAATGCTACCTTAGCAATGGTTGGCTAACCCTTTAAGCCTTAGGTCATGATTTTTGTCCTGTTATGACTCGATGTTGTTGAAAATGTAGCGGAGTAATTTGTGTTTTCAAGAAGCTCATAAACTCTCAAAGAATGCACAAGCACATAAAGTGGAAATTTAAATAAGTATATTATAACACACAAATTTACTTGGTTTGGTGCGATTCACCTATGTTCACTGGAAGAAGAGAAAGAAGTGCTTACTATTTGGCGGAGAAGGAGATTATAAACTGTTAACACACCCACTCTAGCTTAGCTGCCACTGTCTTATTAATTATACAACCAAAAGAGAGCTATTACACTTTTTATGACACTTTAAGGTTGTCTTTACAATAAGAGAGTTGTTGTACTTCTCTTGGCACTTAAATGTTGTCATCATAATTCCCATTACAGCCCAAAAGTAGACATTATAATTTTTTAAATCCCTAAAATAACTCACAAAATAAATTAGGGCCAAAAGTAACCCCCAATTAAATTAGGGCTAAAGTAATTCCTCAAATTACCTAATCAATGTTTCAAAATCCATAAACTCTTGCTCAACTCCTACAAATCTCCACATCAACTCTTATTTGAGGCAAATGATAGATGAAAATACTCCAAACAACTGAAATGATTGATGCAGTTGCACCTAAACTGGTTTCTATGTATCCCGCTCTCAAAATTGTTAAGCCGCACTTAGTTCACACAATGAAAATGCTATAATTATTGATCTTTAATGTTCACAAATCTTTTGCTAGTGCCAATATATCCTGGAGGTTGTATGTAGATCTCCTCCTTTGAGTCCCCTTGCAGGAATGATATCTTCACATTAGGTTGTTCTAAAATTAGATTGTACTGCTCCATAAACATCAAACACACTAAATTATGGAATGTTTCACAACTGGGAAATAATTCATCTTTCTCATTATGCAAAACCTTTTGCCATCAGTTTTGTTTTGTAATGCATATTAGCTCCTCCTTGAGATCATTTCTTTGTAGCATACACACTTTTGGTGTTTCTTTTTGAAGGTAGCTTTTCACCAACCTCCATGTTCTATTTTTATGAGAGATTTCATCTTTTCATCAAAAGATTTTTTTCAATAATTAGTCTCCATGCTCTCCATAGCTTCTTTGAAATGACTTGGAATGTTTGCCTCAATAGCTAAAAGTGCAAATCTTATGTAATATCTCAGCCATGCATGCTTAAGCATATCCACTCTTAGGGTTTTGTTGGTAGGCATAAGCTTCTGCAATAAAGTCTCATCTACAATTTCTTCTTCAACCTTAACATCTTGTTTATTATCATTTGCCTACTCAAGTATTGGCTCTAAGGAAGGTGGTACCTAAAGAGCAAATGGAGTTGCATGAAACTCAACTCATTACACATCTTCTCTAGCCTGCTTAGAACTCTGCATCTAATGTTAGTTCTCTAGCCTCAAAAGAAACTCATTAGATGTAATATCCTAGTTCACAACAATTTTCTTATTAATGAGATCAAATTATTTAAAATCTTAGACTCCTTACCTAAATCCAATGAAATTGCCTTATTAGCTCTTGGTTTTAGCTTATCATTTTTTATATGATAATTGGCGAGGAATTCAAAATTTTCAATTGATTATAGTCACAAGCATGTTTACTAATGAACCCATTAATTGTAGGTAATTTAGCATTAGAAATCATATTTTTTATAGGATTTATTGTACTTTGATATGTGTTTTTGTGGCATTTTAGGATGAAGAGCTTAAAGTTAAGATAAAGAGAAATTTGGGTAAAGATGGCGCTGCAGCGCGCCACAACGCTCTCGTTTTAGAGAGCAAGACGCTACGACGCGCTATGACGGACTATTTCCTGAGAACCCAGCGCTACAGCGCGCCACTGCGGACTCAATCCGAGAGCCCGGTGCTATAGCGCGCCTCTCTGACTCAACCCGAGAGCTCGACGCTACAGCGCGCCGCAGCCGACCAAAAATAGAAAGCTTGGCGCCACAACGCGTTGTAGCGCCCGTTGAATAAAAAGCTTGGCACTACAGCGCGCTATAGCGCCCGTCAAACAGAAAGCTTGGCGCTACAACGCGTCGTAGCGCGCGCCGCCGAACTACCTTGAAAATAAGTGCCTAGTTAGTAGTGGGAAGACCAATGGACTTAATTCTTTTCGTTTCCCCACATCATAAATTGATAGATTGCATTAAAACTCCTTCATTTTCAAGGGAAGAAAGGGATATTACATTTATGAAATCCAACTTTCAAGGAGGAGTTGGCTAGTTGAGTTAAATGCAAAGAAGCTAAATGGAGGGCTATAAAAGAGAACATTAAAAACATAGAAAGTGTTCCCAATTTCAATTTGGAGTTCTTGATCCTGAGGGTTGTTGTAGGAAATATTGAGGAGAGTCCCATACCCCAAAGGAGGAGAAGGCTGCAGCCATAAGAGAAGGAGAATCACAGAAAGCAAGAAGCAAAGAAAATCAAAGGGAGAAGAAGTCAAGGTGAATGCGACAATTGTTCCTTAGTATTGCATTCCAACTTTATCTTCTGTACCTTCTTGTAAGAGCCATGCAGAAGCTCCGTATTTCTTGTTGTTCTTCCTGTACTTTTATTTTAATGCCAGCCTAAACCCCTTTGGGGAGAGTTGAACATGAGCATGTAAAAACATATGGATGTAATGTTTGCACTCTGCATATCAATGAAATATCAGTTAGTTCTTGAATGTTAGTGTGTTATGTGAATGAACAAATTAAAAAATGATGATTCTTTATATAAATCCATGCATATATTTTCAATTTATAAATCTCATAGAGCTCGATGATTGCCTTGTCCTAAAGTTGTGCATGCATGAGCGTTAACGCCGCGAATGTCCATGACAACATTCGCTGTGCGAAAATAGCCCATGCACAACTTTTGACAAGTGCTTGATCATCTAAGCCATGAGGAATGTTAACATTCTCTGAGCTCCATAGCTCACTTTTGATTTATGCGAGATGATTGAGTACGTCAATTTAGAGTCATGTGACAAGCTCTTTTAGCTTCGTAGCACATTACCTTGGCTAAATCGAGAGTAGACGCATGTGAGTTGATGTGATGTCCCGATGCCGGTTCAGCAGAAATCGTTCCGACATTGGGTGTTAACTTGTCGCAGGATCATATTGAGAATGAAATGAAAGGGACATAAAAATTAAAAGACATTTCTCACTTATTTCAATAATTCATATTACAAGATTTTTCATCGTACTCCTCGTACAAAAGTGAAATAAAAAATAAAATAAAATAAAATAAAAGATAAGCAAAACAGCGCCATCATAGATCCATTAGCAGATTGAAAATTTTAGGCATTATGGTTCTTGTTTAGGCTCTTTCAGAAGTAGCTGACCTGGTATTGTACAACAAATAATACCGGGATTAGAATTCCCAGTAATTAGAGAGTACTCTAAGTGCCATAGTAATCAATGCAGTATTATATTTTATAATAGCAGAGATGCGATTCGCGAAAGAAATGCAGGAAAAATAATAAGGTAAAAGCGCAAATAAAATAATTAATTTTCTACAAAATATATTAGCTCAAAAATATAAGTTACTGATGTCATTTTTCCAGTAACCCACTATGAATATTGTTACTGATGTCATTTTTCCAGTAACAACCCGCAAATGCTATTACCGATGTCATTTTTCCAATAATTAGCCATGAATGTCATTACTGATGTCATTTTTTCAGTAACTGGCCATGAATGCTATTACTAATATCTTTTTTCCAGTAATTAGTCATGAATGCTGTTATTATGTCATTTTTCTAGTAACTAGCCACGAATATTACCACGTTGGTTCCAAACAACCAACCAAGTTTTAAATTGAAATTTGGCTCAAAGCAATTAAAAGCTAAGCAGCACTAACAATACAAAATATAATACTTGTCATGTACTGGGTGCCTTTTTGTCCCTTAAGTTTGGATGAGTGACAGTTCGCTCGATCTGCATTTTTTTGACGTTGTAGCAATTAGCCAATGATTTTAGAGATATTATTTAAGAATTTTCTTACATTCTTCTTTTCTATTATGTCCTTTCTTTTATATTCATATAATAATTTAAGTTTGTATTTTTAAATCACTTGATGTAGTAATATATTTATTATTATGATCATATTAATATTTATGAAAGAATAAAGATAGAAATAAAAATGAAAAGAAATACTTAAATAAAAATAGTAGTCATTTTATAACATTTGAATTATTTTCATTATTAATTAATGAGAATGATAAAAATATGAATGACTAAATATAAATTTTTATAAAAATATATAGAGTTATAAGATTAGCAAAATATTTTCCTTCCATTTTCTTTCTTTCCAACACCTCTCACCTTAGGATTAGGATTGCTTGGAAAATGAAGGAAGGCCGGAGGCTAGAGGAGAGCTGCTGCTGTGTGGGAAGAGGGGAAGAGGGCTGCTGCTATGTGGGGAGAGGAGAGAGAGAGAGCTGGCTGCTGGAGGCTTGGCAGGGGGCTGCCGACTATTGTATGGGTGCTGGTAGTGGCTGGGGGCTACTGTTTGTGAGGGAATGGGGAGGCTTCTTAAGTAGAGAAGGAAGAGGGAAGATGGAGGGCATAGTATAAGGAAGGCTTAAATGGCCTTAATGGCGCTAAAGGCCGCAGGATGGGCGGATATTCTTCCGCCTGGAAGAATCGCAGCTTGCGATCGGGAGAAAAAAGGAGGGGTGAATGGGGAGAGAAAACTAGAGGAAAAAATAGGGGAAAGGGAAAAAAATTACTTAAATTTAAATTAATTATATTTTTTTGCCATTTAGCGTTCAAATACAATGAAACTTGACACCGAGATGTGTTATGACATTACGAGCACTCTCGTGCTGAAATTTTTTGATTCAGAGCAATATTTTATTTTATTTTAGTTTTTGAGGTTTAAAATTTTGAAAATTAATCACAATCAAATTGGCTCTCAGAATTTGATGAAACTTCTCGAATAGCCTTTAAATAATATACTTAATATAACGACACTGAAAATGATGATTTTGGGCATGTATTTCAATGTCGATGATTTTTAGAATTTAAATAATTTAGAAAATAGAATGGGAGCTTTTGTTATTCGAATTTCTCCCAAATTATGACACTTTGATCTTTAAAATTATTCTTACCTATGGTATTTTTGTTTGCCCTAATTCAAAATTCTTCGGGATCCTGATTTCTAAGGCGGGATTTGACATAATTTGCAAAGTAACCACTTTGGGTCGTTACAGTCGAGAACCACCAATTGAGCTCCATAGCTCACCCTAGGTTTATGTGAGGATCTAGATCGCCAAGAGCTATGAGTGATGTAACATAAGCTCATTTAGCCTAGCAGCTCATTTTCTTGGCTAAATCAAGAGTTAATGCGTGTGAGCCATTGGTGGAATTAAGTTCATGTGATATTCAACATAAATTATAAATTTTATCACTTAGATGTTAGAGATGAACTTATAAACTAACAATCACATGAATGTCTATGTGCCGAAACTGAACCTTCTAGTGTCATTTCAGAGCACTCTATGAGATTTGGTCTATTTAGTAAGTTTATTAGAGAAAACTAAATCTTTTGATTATGAAATAAGAAATTAATCCAATTGATTTGATATGAAGTTGAGAAGAAGAGTACTTGCATGAACTCATATTGATTTGTATATTTAATCCCAACTCTCTCTAATTTTTCAAAAATAGTTTCAAATTAAAGAAACTTTGAAATTGTAATTTTTGACCAAATCCAAAACCAATTTGATACTTAAATATTATTGAAATTAAGTATACTCTAGTAACGAAACTAAACACCATTTCCAGAGGACGATAAATCTCGAGATCTTGCCATCTCATATTACTTCAGATCACATACACTTGTGTGCAAGTGCAGACTACGTATTTTCGGTCTGTCATTTATTGAGCCAAATCTCTATAGAAGTCTTTTTCCCAACAGCTTCAGAGGGTATATGTTCATCAAAAAGTGGCAAGCTTAGTTCAGGGCCCCAGCCCAAAGATTTGTTATATCCCAACATTGGCCAACATATATCAAATTTTCTTCAACAAAATTAATTTGTCTGCTTTGTCATTCAATTTTATTGCAATGTCTCTTTGACTATGAAATGTTGCTCTAATCTATTTCTCTAGCACTCTTATAAAATTCATTTGAAATGTATTTACCCTTATTATTTGATCTAATTCTTATAACTCTTCTATTAGTTTAGTTAGCAACTCATTTCTTGCAAATCACAAACTTTATTAGCATTTTGCTCTTACACGTTTTGGCATACACCCAAACATATTTGAAGTAGTCATCAATTAAAACGTAAGAATCGTCATTCGTTGATGTCATCTTCATCGGGCCTTATACATTAGTTTGTGCTATTGATTTGGTATTATAAAGGACATTATTAAGTATCAACTTCTTTAATCAGCCCTTGTTTTTTCAATACAAGTAATGGGGGTTCTCTCGCATAGCCTCATGTGCATAATATGGTGGCATCTAAAGTTTCATCAGCAACTGCAGCTCTACCGTTCATTGGACTTTCCTAGAGATAGTATAAGTTGTGATGTCGGACTCTTCAAATCCCCTGCTTCAATAGCCACTCTATAACCTTTAGCCTCCAAAGACCAACTGATAGCAAACTCTTGCAAGTCTCTGGAATGTGCCGCACATCCTTCAGATTTTTAATTGCTCTGTCATGTGTGCACACCAAAATGGTATCTGCCATCATAATACGATAGGCTTGATCATTGATCATCATTATTGCATCACTCTCAAGTGTTCTGTATGTCTAAAATCAATTTCGTTACAAGCATATGTGATAGGTTATTTTATTGTCCATGATCCAACATTTTTTATCAGTGTGCAAACACTAGGGCACCACTGAAATTGGAATGTTTGAGTCTTCTCATCAAATATCTCCTACGTAACATGAGAATTTGCTTTTGATGATTTTACCTTCTTGTTCTCTAGCTTAGGGCAATCCTTAATTCAATGGTTAATCTTCAAGCAAAATATGGGCTAATTGTGCTCAATATATTGACCCCTTGATTTATCCTACCTTTGATAGCCACCATCGGTTTCCTTCCAATTTTACTCTTCTCTTAGATCTTCCATGTTGGAGGGTTAGTGCTTCAGCCATCTCTGTCTCTAGGCTCTTTGTCCCTCTTACAAAATTCATAATTTAGCAACTTTGTCATTGCCTCTTCATACTTTAAGGCCTACTTATGGATGAACATCATGGTGAAATTTTTGAACTCATTTAAGAACAAGTTTAATAGCGGAATTCCTTATCTTTATCCTCTACATCTTCTAAATTTAATAGATCTGCCAGCTATTTAATAAAATCATTTATATGATCATTGGTTTAGATACTTCTTCTCATAAGAAATTCATAGTCTCCTTTTCATGTAGAGTTGAATTTTTCACTCTTCATTAGATTCTCCAGTGTTTGTCATAATTTCATCGTCAATGTCCTTGTCATCACGGCGCATTTGATGTCTTGAGTGAGACAATTCCGAATCAATCTGCATGCGCTTTGATACATCCTTGCTTAATCCTTTTTCAACATTTATTCTGGTTTCCCATCACCATCAAGAACATCGCCATATCTCGAAATTGTTCTTTTTATAAAAGTTGACATTTATTTTTGTCAGATACGTTATAATTTGATGTACGAACCTATCAAATGTTGTAGAAGCAGACATCAATTTTCCTCTCTCCGCCGTGACATGAGCGATCAAATCTCCATCGGACCTCGCAGCAATTTCGCTTTGATACCATTTTTTTAGAGAATAGCCAAAGAATTTGCGCTTTCCAAGCTAGTACACTCTCAAAAAGCCATCAATCACATAAAGCAAAAAAATAAGCACAGTACAACACAAATATTCATGATTCGGTGAGATTTACCTACCTCTATAGGGAAGAGAGGAGGATGTTCTTACTTTTTGGTGGAGATTACGAAAATTTTGACACATTCACTCTAGCCTAAGAACCACAAATTCTCTATTTATACAACCAACAGAGAACTATTACACTTACCATAACACAATAAGAAAGTTTTTACAGTTCTCATTGCACTTATAGGTTGTCGTTAATTCTCATTACAACCCAAAAATTGTTGTTGCAACTCTTCAAATCCTTAAATAACTCACAAATTAAACTAGGTTCAAAGGTAATCCCCCAATTAAAGTAGGGCCAAAAGTAACGTCTGAGTCACCCAATTAACTTTTTAAATTCCTAAACTTCTAGTCACTCCTACAAATGCAATCCATGTGGTGCTAACTTTTCAAAAACTGTTGACTAAACAATCTTTGCGCATATGGATTCAACACTCCAAGCTGAATCAGTCTCCACACACCATATGTAATGCATGTGTACAGGTACATGCAAATCAGTGTGCTTTCGCAATTGATTTTCTTGAAGAATGGCATATGAGCATCTCAATGCCAACTTTTGGGTTAATTTCAATGCAGTTTGTCAATCCATAACTTCCTTCTCAAATACGAATCCCCACGGAAGGAGAAGGATACTATATGTGCATTTGTTTAGTTCAGGAAAATTGAACTTGCTACTGAAATTGGTCATAGTAGAAACCAGTGAAAGCAATAACTTTAAATTTAAAACACCACGAATTAATATATATGTTCTAAATTTATTTTTCAGATTTTTGTGACTGAATGATCCCTATTTTCTTAGCAACTTTTGTTTGGTATATTGCATCAAACCAACATAAGCTTACGGTGCTAACTGTTCCTGAAGTTCTACATGAGGTAACTCTGGCTGATTTTGAAAGTCTATGTTTACCCAAGGAATGGGTAACTAGCAAATATTCCTGAGCATGTTTTGTTTAATGCTTTCTCATGCATATAACACTAGAGGTTTTGATTGCTATATATATATATATATGTGTGTGTGTGTGTGTGTACTGTAAACAACAAAAAAAGTAGATAACTTTTGCTGAAAGAATTTTTTCTGCTTACTTCATTGAAATTTCTTAATGAATGATGAGAGATGTCAAAGAAAAAGCTCATCTATCCTACTAACAGTAGTGTTATTTATGTGTATATATGTGTTGCATATAAAAGCTTCCACTATGCAATTCTTTTACAAATGAGAACTGTTGTACATCTCTCCAAATATTTCAAAAGCCTTGATGAGTTTTGCAAATTGCTTGTGTAAAGAAAAAATTTGTGTAATAAACAAGTAGTTTGAGGCCTTGTATTTCTCCTTTATTATTTTTCTGTATTTGCATACTATAGAGTAAAATTTTGGACATTGAGTTTGGCATCATAGCATTTTTTATCTATTTAATTATAAGAGGTTTTAGAGTAGTAATGCTTTAAAAGCATTGACATTATTTACTTACAATATATGAATGAATAAAAAGAAGATAAATACTACACTTAGGTTTAAACTTTAGTGAAACATCAGGTGAAAGGAGGGTTGTACTGATATTCAGTAGCTCGGCATGTTAGGAATTTATTAAAGAGATGAAAGCTTAAGTGAGAAGATATAATTACTCATAATAACTGCTTTCAGAGTGGCGAGGGACTGTTTTCTTGCAAAAGTGATGGACGTTTCTGTATTTTTGAAATGATTCGTTTTAAGTAGGATTAGTTTTTTTCCCTCACCATTATTAATATAGTATGGATACATTAATTGCATCAATAAAATTTTATGACATTTGAGAATGCTTGAAGTCTTTCAATAAGTAGGTGTTTTGGGCTTATATAATCTCAATCTACTTTTTGTTTGTATTTACATTTTGTCGTTTATTATATTCAAAAGTTGAGATTTAGCCCTTTGAAACCATTATTTTGACACTTATTTGTAAGTCATAAATTTTTTGCATTTATATATAATATATATGTACATGCATGTAACATAGAAAACATAATTTGCAGATAGGGAAAGTTGAAGATTTGATTATTTTTGTCTTATTCTCTTTGTAATATGCTACACTTTTTTTTCAGTCATAAATAAAAATTGATTATTGTTGCTTTATGAAATAAAGTTGATAAGCTTATGGTGTATATTTTATCCTCAGGATATGAATTATATGGCTCAAGGGGCACATTTTATGACTTTTTGCTAACTACTGTAGTTCGAGTTTCAAGTCGCCAGCTCTTAAGCAATCACTTCAGTGTCTCAATTTGCGGCTGATACTTTGTCAGAGGCAGGTGCCTTTGCTCATTCAGTCTCAAGCTTTCGTAATTTATTTATAAAAATCAAGCATCTAAGTTCCCTGCAGTGTTCGGAAGATACCATATTTATTTATCTTATGCTTGCCCATGGGCATTTCGATGTTTCGCATTATTGAAACTCAAAGGGCTTGACAAGGCCATCAGTTATTCGGTGATTTTTCTCTCTTTGATGGACTTTTTACATACTTCCATTTCTGTCATGACATCATAAATTACTTTGTTTAATTCATAATTTAAGTAGTCAAATTGAAATGGGAAAGGACCAAAGAGGCTGATGAACATTTTGGATGGGTGTTTCCTTCTTCTATCACTGAAGAAGCTGGTGCTGAGCCTGATCTTTTGAATGGAGCTAAGAATACCAGGGAACTTTATGAGCTTGCAAGTTCCAATTATTCTGGAAAATTTACTGTTCCTGTATGTACATAATATTGGCTTCATGTTCTTTTGTCTCTATTTCCAGCAAGATCTTTTTTTCTTACTAAGACACCATCGAGTTGGTTTAATTATTACGTGACAGGTTCTTTGAGATAAGCAACTCTAAGCAATTGTAAATAATGAGAGTTCAGAAATAATGCGCATGCTCAACTCTGAGTTTAATGAAATAGCCGATAATGCTGGTTTGAACTTATATCCATCTCGACGTCAAGCAGTCTTTGATGAGGTCAATGAGTGGCTTAATGATGCAATAAATAGTGGCGTTTACAAGTGTGGGCTTGCTATAAAACAAAGGCCTTATGATGATGTAATGATTATCATATCCATTTGAATGAAATTTCTGTGTTCTTATGACTGTTATGTTGTGCTTTAACTTAGGCTGTGGGCAAGCTGTATGCTGCTTTGGACAATGTGAGGCCAAGCTTAGTAAGCAACGCTATATTTGTGCTAATGAGTTGACTGAAGCTGATATTCGTCTTTTTGAAACTTTGATAAGGTTGGATGAGGTAAGGCTCTTCAAGCAAGTTGCCTACAAATTTGATTATTGAAAGTGGAGAGAGAATGTTTATTAAGTTATGAAGTTATGACAGATCATTATATTTCTTTTTAATGTCATGTAGTAGATGATTTAACAACGGATTGATTAATAAGAGGTTAGATACAATTTTGGAGTGAAATAATGTAGTTAGCACTTTGAAATGGAAAGTTCTTAAATGTCATATGTATATGTTGGCGTTTACAGATGTATATGATATTTGAAGTTAATTATAAGATGAATGACTTCAACCACTGCTTATATAAAAGATGATGTGGAGATTGTGTATTGAAATAACATTACTCTATTTGTCTTTTTTCATTACAGTCTAATTTGATTAGAACTAGACATCTGGATGTGATATATTTGTGAGTTTGGTTTTTTAGAATGATATGATATGATGACTTAAACATCAGGTTACCTGTAGGAGTGTTTATGGGGCTATGTTAATCATTGTACTATTCCTGAAATATATCTTCTGCTTTTAAATAGTAAAAGCTTTAGGGCTATTTGTATAATCAGTGTTTAAAGATATAACTATTATCTGAATATTTAATCATAGGATTGATAATTTTCAACCACAACACTTGAGATGATATGGAGGCTGTGTTTTGAAATAAGATTACTTGTTTTTTTTTCACATCAGCCTAATATGATTTGAATCAAACATTTGGAGCTGACATGTACAGGATATTCATTTCAGAATTGATATAAAATTTTGTAGAATGTGATTTAGATGCTAGGCTAGCCCACTAGACTGTTTTGAAACTATTTAGTATTGCACTTTCACTATTTATTGTGATTGATGCCTTTAAGTAATGGTCAGCTTGAATAATTGGAGTGAGTTGGTGGAGTGGCATTGGAAACATAAGTCGTAGGAAAACCCAACTACAACAATCTTGTTTAGCAGTATCCTATTGTTGTGAAAGGCTCTGATACAAATTTCATAGAGACTATACAATTCTCCAAATATCACACTTCTTGTTTGAAAATCAAAGCCTTTTACAAAATACAATAGAAGCGCCTGCTTTATATCTTATTTGACTTGATATATAGGAAGGAATAGCAAAGAATTTTGAACTTAAAAACTATAATAAACAGAACCCAAATAAAATAAGAAGATATAGATTGACTTGAAAAATCATAAAATACAATTAACATGATGTTACTATAACACAAGCAATAAATGTAGAAATAGTCTTGATTTGTCATGTTGTTTCAACTTTTGATTGTTCTAAAAAATATCACCTATCACATGATTACAACTTTGTGTCCATTTATTTACACTTTATTTATATCTCTATCTAATGCTTCGGCTTCTTTAAAGGCCAAGTCTGCATCTATCTTTGAACACAAATCAACATACAAGAGAAAGTGAGATGCTAAAGGTATGTTCACTGACTTTGTTAGCTTATCCACTCTAAACCGTTTAATCACATTCTCCAAATACTCATTTTGGGTAAGCCAAATATTAGTTGCATCTCTATCCTTATAGATCTTCATCCCAAGTATCTTCTTAGCTTCTCCTAAAAATTTCATTTCAAAATTTTTTGAGAATTGATCCTTTATGTGGCCAATCTCAGACTAATTTGACGTAGCTGTTAACATGTCATCAACATAAAGGAGTAGGTAAATGAAATTATCTTGGGATTGTTTCTTGAAATACACACAGTAATCAAATCGGCTACATGTATACTCTTTGTGTACAAATTGATCAAACTTTTTATACCCCTATCTCAGTGATTGCTTCGAGGCATATAAGGATTTGTCCAGTTTGCAAACTAAATCCCTTTTTCCTAAATCTATATACCATGGGGGTTGGACTATGTAAATCTCTTTTTCTAGTTCTTCGGGCAAGAATGACATTGTTACATTAAGTTGCTCAACAACAAATCAAACTGCGCTACTAAAGCTAGAAGTATATGGATTGATGAGTGCATCACAACTAGGGAAAATATCTCATCGTAAGCAACTTTTTTTTGAGCAAAACCTTTCGCCACTATTCTATATTTGTATCGCACATCAGCTCCTAGAGATCCTTTTGCAAACAACCACTCTGAGGGAGTCTCTCCAACCTTCATATTGAGTTCTCATGAAGAGATTTCATCTCTTCATTTATGATTTGGTTTTACAAATCTCTTTCTGGACTCACCATTGCTTCCTTATACTAAGAGGGTACCTCATCCTCTGATGCTGATAAGGCATATGTAATATAGCCCTTAAGCCAAGCTGGCCTTTTGAGTTGTTTGTCGGGTTCTATTTATTTCAATTGACTCCTTAATAGGAGCCTCACCAACATTATTATCTTCTTCTTCCTCATCATCATTGTTATTTTCAACTGTAGGAGTATCAACATGAGAAGAACCCTATGGAACAAATTGGGTGTCATCAAACCCCACTCCGTGCTTGCTTGTAGGAGTCGCCGTAGTATCGTCCACCTGATTCGAACTCCCGTGTCTCAGTTAGAACTCATTAAAAGTAGCGTCCGTGCTAATCACAATTTTCCTATCAACCAGATCATACAACTTATAGTCCTTTACACCACGTTGAAACCTAATGAAGAGTGCCTTCCGTGCTAGTGACTCCAAGTTATCTTTCTTCATGTGATAATAAGTCGGGCATTCAAAACTCTTCAATTGGCTATAATCTATAACAGGACGTTCAGACCACAATTCTATTGGAGTTTTCATGTTAATTGCAGCAAAGGCGTAGAAGTTTAATGTAAAATATATATTTTTAACTATCAAACTAGCTATAAAGTATATATAATCTTGATTTTTTTATGAAACAACAAAATTATTTAATATTTTTTTGGTTTGAGAGTAATAGTTAATTATTTTTTTACTCTTTATAGCTCATATTTCTTAAGAAAAATATTATTTAGCTTCTAAATAATTTAAAAAATAATTGATCATTAAAGCTTTTATCTAAAATATATATTTTTAATGACTAGTATTTGTAAAAGTGCATTAAATCATATATGAATTCGTTTTTATTCACTCATACATCTTAAATTATTGCACTAAAATAATTATAAATTCATTATTATTTGTATGAGAAAAGTAAAAAAGTTTTTTTTCTTTTTCTATATAAATAATAATATTAAAAAAATGTTATGATTATATATAAATATATATTAAAAAATATTCAAAATCAAATTAATTTTTTTTTTTTAATTCATGCATATAAATCCTACAAAACAAAATATGTATTCAACTTATAACATATTATTTATATATTTTGGTATATACTAATATGTAGCGATACTCTAATATTAGTGTTAATGCACTTTATATTTCTTTTATAAATATTAAAATGAGAATATTAATATATATATAAAAATGTCGAAATTGATCTAAGGGAAATACTAAATACAAAAAGTTGAATATTTATTAAAAAATAGAGAAATATTATTTTGACTTATTGATGTACTACTCAAAAAATTTATTTAATAGAATTTTGAATTTCATTTTCATACAAATTTAAAAAATAATATTTATATTATTTTAATATAAATAAATAAAAATTAGTTAACTTTTACATGTTTTTTGAATGCCACGTCTACTTAATTTCATATTATCGTACGCTCTCAAATATTTGACTAAAATTCGGGACTGTTTTCTCCGATAATGGCATTCTTCGTCAACCTCGGCGGCGGCATTCTGAGTTCTGACCAGTTTTCGAGCCAGAAATTAAGCAAACCCTTTTTCCACAGCAGATATCCTCTATTTAATGAGGTTCGATTCGCTCCTTTCCCTCCAATCCGTCTGCTTAACCTATCCGCTTCGATTTTCAACATTAAACTCCTCTCTGTTTAGGTGAATCAAAACTTTTCTGAGCTTCAGACCTCTTTTTTACTGAATTATTTTTTTAATTCTGCTGTTTCTTTTCTCATCATGATAGATCTGTTTGTTTCGCACACCTGTTGAGTTAATTTTCATACAATTTTTTTAGGAGCAATTTTGAGTAGGATTTAAGCTCAATTTAGGGAACATTTTTCTACAACGATAGAGGTCTCTGTGAGTACTATACTTCCATAAGGGTCAATTTTATTGATTCTGTTCAATCTCGGTTTCTCTTTTTCGTCTTATTTTTCTGTTATTTTTGTATGATTTATGGGTTGGCATAAGTAGATAAGATGATGATATCATATAGTTAAGTATTTTTAATCATAAAATAGAATGATTACATACATGAGTAATATAAGGTCATACATAATATATCAAATATTAAAAATGGTGTTATATAAATAATCTATTAAGATTTGAATATTTTATAGGAAGTCAAAGTTAGATGCTTTTGAAATTGGCCATAATAGATAATATTCAAAGTTCAAACTATGGCTTTTACTCTAAAATTACATAAAGGAATATTCAATATATGAGAATTCTTTTATGCTTGTGATTTCAGGTCATCATAACTTTGTTCCTTGTTGTCTTTTTGCTGCGTCTGCTTGGCTTGTAGAGTTGAACTATAGCATTTTTAACTTTATGACCTTCCAGATCTTAATATTGATATGAATCTACTTTTTGTGTTAAGAATGTTTGAAAAGATATCTGTATTTCTAATTGGAATGTTATGAATCATTATGCTATAGGTGAAAGTTGCCATTTTTCTTAATACCTAAAAAAATAACATTTATAATCTATAAATATTAAGGCAGTTGTTAGTTTCACATCAAAGATAGAGATTGCTTATAAAGTAGCGTAACTCTTACCTCAGCTTAAAATTTGTGAGCCAACTAATGAGCCAAGCTCTAGTTGAACTTCATGTAATTGAGCTGAGGCTAGGCCTGATTGGTCTAGCTTGAAAACCGGTTGAAATGTGCGTGTCCGTATCTTTGAATGTTGGCACATAAATATATGTATACATTTCAAATTTAAACTATGTATATATATATAATACAACTTTATATAGGAATAAACTGCATATCCCCATTCACAGCCTCACCACAGCTCCAATGCAATTAAAGCAAGTTAATACTAGAAATCATCACATAAATGGTTGGGTGAGGTACTGTGGCAGCAATCTTTTATATGTTCATGAATGCATATTATATAAAGAATTTGTTTGAAAATATTAAAATGTAATCAATATCAGGTTGATTTTTGGTTCAAATCAAAGTTAACAAACCACGATATATCGAACTGAGATAAAATCGAGATATCCAATAAGAAAACTCTTTTTTGGTTGAGCTGGAACTGAATAACTTTAAGTTAATTTTGATCTAGAGCTGAATCAACTTGAAATTGGATCAATCACACCCCTAATAAATATGTGTTGTTTGCAAAGAGGAGATGAGTATAATTCATTTAAGTTCTATGTGCTCCACTCATAATGTTTATAATATTTTCAAGCCTCAGAATATTACAAATAAAAGACTGGCGTGCACACTGTTGTTGGCATGTTCATTTTCTTGAAGAACTCTTATAATCAACTTACACTGCTTTATAACTGTTTTTTGTTGTGTTTCGGGCACAGGGCTCTTCAGTAAACAGCCTCAATGTCTCAAGCAGCAGCTGCACTTAATTGGGTGTCGAAGACTGGTGCTTTCGTCCCCACCCCTTCAACTATTCGCAATTTCATTTCAAAAGAAAAGTCTTCTCAGTTTCCTGCAGAATCCGGAAGATATCATCTTTATATATCTTATGCATGCCCTTGGGCGTCTAGATGCCTAGCCTTTTTGAAACTTAAAGGACTTGAGAAGGCCATCAGTTTTTCGGTGAGTATGGCAGACTTTATATGATTTAATCATATCTTTACATCTTAGTCACATATTTATACTTATATATGATTTGATATTTAGGTAGTCAAGCCAATATTTGCAAGAACCAAGGAGACTGATGAGCATTACGGTTGGGTCTTTCCTGCTTCCAGCACAGAGGAAGTTGGGGCCGATCCTGATCCTTTGAATGGAGCCAAGAACGTCAGGGAACTTTATGAGCTCGGAAGCTTGAATTTTTCCGGAAGATATTCTGTCCCAGTAAGTATATCAGTATAAGATAAATATGTATGTATATATGTTGAAGGTGGTGCCATTGAATTAGTTTTAAAAACATCTAACAGGTACTTTGGGATAAAAAGCTGAAGAGGATTGTAAATAATGAGAGTTCAGAAATAATCCGCATGTTTAACTCAGAGTTTAATGAAGTAGCAGAAAACTCGGAGCTGGACTTGTACCCTCCTCATCTACATGCAAAGATTGATGAGTTTAATGAATGGGCTTTTGATTCCATAAACTATGGGGTTTATAAGTGTGGTTTTGCTATCAAACAGGGGCCGTATGATGAGGTAATGATATACATAGCCATTCATGTAGTTAGTTATATATGCATATTGATCAAGTAGGATAAATTTGAAATCTTCTTATGATTTAACTTAGGCTATAGCAAAACTATATAATGCATTGGATAAATGTGAAGAGACACTGAGCAGGCAGCGTTATATTTGTGGGAATGAACTCACAGAAGCCGATATTCGCCTTTTTGTCACTCTGATAAGGTTTGATGAGGTGAGGATCTTCAAGAATATTTAATGTGCTTTCTAGCTAAATCGTGCATGCTTTAAACCTTAAAAATTACATTTTAGCTAACTTGTATTTATGGCATTTCTTGTGATAATTTTGGACTGATTAATGCTTCGTTTTGTCTAAAAATATATAGGTATATTCTGTTCATTTCAAATGCAATAAGAAGCAATTGCGGGAGTATCCAAATCTGTTCAATTATACCAAAGATGTATATCAGATTCATGGCATCAGCAGCACAGTGAATATGGAGCACATAAAGAAGCACTATTATGGAAGCCATCCCAGCATTAATCCTCACGGAGTCATTCCAATTGGCCCCAACATAGATTATTTTGCTCCTCATGACAGGGATAGGTTCAGTAATTAGGTTTTTTTGTTAATCAGTTACTGTTTGGAAGCTTAAATAAGCTCGTTCTGGTTGAACGGATAAGCAGATTTAGGGTTTAAGAAGGCTTTGTTGATGGTTTATCATTAATAAAGGCATCAGATTATGACTGATGAAATACTTATCATTCTTTGATAATCAGTTTTAGTTTGTATTCTATTTAGTGTTACTAATAATTAAAAATAGTTTTTTGGAATGTACTGTTCATCATGTTGGATTGATTGTGCAGTCTCTATTAATATAAACTGATGGTGTTAGATGGGCCAGCTATTGAAAACTTTGGAATATGTTATTTTCTTTCAAATTGTTGCTAAAAAAGAATACATAATTATATTTTAATTAAAGTATTTAATTCTAATTTTTTATTAGATGGTTCTTAGATGGCTTCTTAAATGTATAGATGACTATGAGTTGATGATTACATTCATTGATACGAAGGGATATATATACTAATCTAATTAGTTAAATATGGTAGTAAATAAAATAATAATCTAGCTAGTTAAATATAATATAAAATATTATAATAATCTAGCTAGCTATATGTATATAGTATAAAATAATACAAGTACTTTTTCAATTATAGAAGAAAACAAAATAAGCATCTCTATAATTATGCACAATATTTGACCTTTCAAGTTAGAGCATGAAGATTATGAATACCCAACTTGCTTAAAAGAGATTGGAATTGATTACGCTCAAGTGCTTCGGTGAAAATGTCATCAGTTCATGAGTAGAAGAAACATAACTGGTAACAAGTGAGTCATCTTGAATGCATTCCCAAACAAAATAACAATCTATTTCAATATGTTTAGTTCGCTTATGAAAAATTGGATTAGCAGCAATATGAAGAGCTTCTTGATTATCACAAAATAGTTTCATAGGTTGATTATCTTTAACTCCCAAATCTTGTAGTAAAGCATGAAACCAAATTTGGACATAGCACGATATTCAGTCTCAGCAGAAGAACATGAGACAACAACTTATTTCTTTGATTCCCAAGATATAGGAGAGCTACATAAGAAGATGATATAGCCGGTAGTTGAACGCCGAGAGTGAGATTGGTTGCCTAATCAGAATTTGCATATGCAGCAAGATTAAAAGAAGAAATACAAGTAAACAAAATTCACTGTCCATGAGATTTCTTGATATAGCGAGCAAGCAGCATGACAGAATCTAAATGTGATTACTGAGGATTTTGCATAAATTGGGATAACACTTGGACAACATAGCATATGTCTGGCCTATAATGGTCAAATAGAGTAAACGACCAACCAAACAACGATATTGAGTGGGATTTGACAAAGGAGCACCAATATCAGCTGTAAGACCATGTTTTTGTTCCATAGAAAAATTACATTGCATACTTTCAAGAACTCCAACATCTTTTAACAAGTCTAAAGCATACTAACGTTGACTAAGTATAAGACCACTATAATTTCGAGCAACAAGAAAGTATTTCAAACCTTTGGTGTCAAAATAAACATTCAAATGTGCTTTTAGATGGGAGATCTCATTGCCAGCTATAACTATACCATCAACATAAGCAAGCAAAGCAATAAATTTGTTACCCTGTGCTTGAGTGAAAAGGGAATAATTTGTGTGAGATTGCTTGAATCCAACTAGTTTTATAACTGCAATGACTTTTTGAAACCACTGTCTTGAAAGTTGTTTTAGTCCATATATGGATTTTTGAAGTCGACAAACTCTAGTATCATCTGGTTTATTAACACATTGAGTAATGAGCATGAAAATATCTTAATTTATATTTCCATGCAAAAATGCAATATAAACATCTAGTTGATGTAGTTCCCAATTTCGTGTGACTACTACTGCAAGAAGACTCCTAACAGTAGTTAGTTTAACAGCAGGAGCAAATGTGTCATTATAATTCATACCCTCAATTTGAGAGAATACCCTTTGGCAACTAATTGTATTCTATAGTGCTCTACAGTGTCATCTGATTTATACTTGACCTTATATATCCACTTTGAGTCAATGGCATGCTTTCCTAGAGGAAATTCTTCCAAGGTTCAAGTCTGGCTTTCTTCTAATATTACAATTTCTTGCTTTAACACTTGATGCCAATGAATATTCTTATTAGCTTCAGCATAACTAGTAGGTTCATCAATGCATGTTATAGTATCTAAGAAGGCTTTGTGAGAAGGAGAAAAATAATTGTATGAAAATCGGAGGACAAAGGATAAACAATACTTGGAGTGACGACAGATGCGGTGGCTGGCGTTGGGTTAAAAAAGGTGGCATGTTGCAATCGAAGCCTTGTAATTTGGTGGATACTTGGCGTACACGAGTGGGTCGAGCTGGTTGTGCAAGTATAGTGTTCAATGCATCATTTTGATGATCATGATTAGAAGGTGAATCATTATTGGATTCAGCATGCTCTTCTTCAAGGATAGAAGGCTCAGTTCCATTAGAATTATTAGACGCGATCATATCGTTATGATTTTGAATTTCAGCTTGTATTGGTGAATCATCATCAATGCATAGGGATTGTTTATGAGTTACATGTTTTGGTGGTGGTTGATAAGTAAACAAAGGGAATTCCCTCTCATAAGAAATGATATCTCATGAGATAGAGTTTATGATTTTTTTGAGATTAAAAACTTTATAACTTTTTTTATTATTGGGGTAGCCAAAAAACACATAATGTATAGCCCTTGATTCAAATTTGTCTTTGAACTTGTTCTTGTTAAGGGGATAACATAAGGACCCAAAAATAGATAAATAGGAATAAGATGATAATTTTTTAATAAGATTTCATATGGACATTTACCTAAAAGTTTAGGTGTAGGTGTGATGTTGATTAAATGTGTGCCAGTCATGACACACTCTCCCCAAAACTTTAAGGCAAGGGAAGCTTGAAAATGAAGGGCACAACAACCTCAAGAATGTGTTTATGTTTACATTCTATCCTGCCATTTTATTGAGGAGTTCATGTACAAGATGTTTGCAATAAAATGCCATATTTGTGAAAATAATATTTCATTGCATTATAAGTGAATTCAATCCCTTTATCACTTTTGACAACTTGAATACTATACTCAAATTGAGTAATCACCATGCTACAAAAACTAGTCAAATAAGTAAAAGTTTCTGATTTGTGTTTCATTAAATAAACCCTAGTCCCTCGAGAAAATTCATCAATGATGGTTAAAAAATAATGAGCACTGCTTAAAGAGGGTGTAGTGTAATATCCACAAATATCAACATGAATTAAAACGAAATGCCTAGCATTTTTATTCATACTAAAAGGAAAATGCAATCTAAAATGTTTAGCCCGATAACAAACATCACAAATATATTCTAAATTTGAAGGTGAATAAAGGCTAGAAATAAGTTTTAAACGCTGATAGAAATGGTGCCCCATTCACATATGTCAAAGTATTGCATCTTCATTGGATATTCCATGATGAGCCACTGCCTTCCTATCAAACTTCATTTGATATACACCATTGCACAGCTTACCCGCTCCAATTTGCTCAGAATGCAATGGTTGAAAAAAAAGTGACTAAACAATTGAGATCTTTGATGATTTTTGCCACTAACAAAGGTTACAAGTAAAATGTGGTAAGCATAACACATTATCAAGCTTTATGTTGGAGGATAAGTTTATGAAACCAATATATGTTACTATTAGAGAACTTTCATCTATAATTTGAACGTGTATATGGTTATACACAGGATAAGCTAAATCTAGTACAGTAAAACTTGTTTAAAGTGATATTGCTGGGACCAGAGGTAGGATATCACTTTATACAGGTTATCACTTTAGGCAGGTACAGTACATACAGTATCATACACACACGTTTTCCTTTTTTTTACCGTTGTCGTTTGTACCGATAGGGCGTTAGTTCGTGGCTGCTCGTACCCGCGTGCCGGGGGAAGTTCTACAGAAAAAAACCCCTGTTTGCGTGTGGGTGTATCGGAGTGGTGCAAAGGAGCACATCGTCGTTTGCCCTCAGCAAACGGAACCCGCTGTCCACCTCAGGAACCGCGTTGCAAGTACCACCCCGTCACATCCTCGTGCGCAAAGTCTTCTCCATGCCGAAGAAAGGTCAGCAATACACCACGATGACGGATGAGGTCTGCCTCGCCCTCGTACGGTACAAGAAAGATCATCCTGGTGCCACACAGAAAGAGCTGATCAAGTGGCTGGAGGACACTCATCAACTCAAGGTCAGCCAAGCAACGGTGTCGGGCACACTCAAACGGTCGGCGGAACTGCTCGCCAAGGCCACCACCTCCAACCTCAGCTCCAAGCGTCAGAAGACGGTGAAATTCCCTGTCATGGAGGCTGCCTTAGCCGAATGGTTCCTTGCCAACCAGGAACACGTTAACCTGAGCGGGGACCTCATACGTAAGAGCGCAATGAAGATCATTGACCGCCTGTACCCGGATCACCCGCCGTTTGAGTTTACAAATGGCTGGCTTGAAGCTTTCAAGGTCCGTCATGGGATCAAGAAGCATCGCAGGTTCGGGGAAAGCGGTTCAGTCGACATGACTACTGTTGCAACTGCCCTTCCGGGAATTCGTCAAGTTCTTGACACATACGAATGGTGTGACATCTACAACATGGATGAGAGTGGATTGTTCTACCGCATGCAGGTACTGTAAGTTCAGAAAGATATCAAATGAGTTTGCCCCTGGCTAACTAAGCATCTTCGCCCGCATTGCAGGCGGACAACTCCCTTGCGGACACAGATCATCTTCCTGGAGTGGCTCCGGGCATTTGATCTCCATGTTTCCGGCCGGAAGGTCCTCCTGATCCTGGATAACTTCAGCGGGCACACTCCGGTGGAGAAGATTCCGGATCACATCCGCCTCCGGAACACGACCATTCTCTACCTGCCTCCGAACATGACCTCGAAGATTCAACCGTGCGATGCCGGCATCATCCGCAACTTCAAGGCCTACTACCGTCGCCGCTTCAACCGTGCTCTTCTCCAGCGCATTGAGGACAAGGTGTCGGAGCCGAAGAAGGTCGACATTTTGGGGGCCATCCAGTTTGCCGTCCCCGCGTGGAATTATGAAGTCAATCCAACGACGATTACCAACTGCTTCCTACACTGCAAGATCCGGTCGACAGAACAGGCTGAGGCAGTTGAAAACGTCACGGAGGACGACCTGGTGGACCACGAGGTCATCACGAATCTATAGTCACAAATCCAGCGCTTCCGCTACTGGAACCCAATGAACATCATGAACCTGCTCAACTACCAAGAGGAGCAGATCACGTCATACACGCCGGATCTTGATAGCATCATTGAGGACCACCTTGAAGAAGCCGGACTTGCTCCAGTGCTGCATGAGGAAGAGGACGACAGCAAAGAAGTGCCTGCCATGAGTGCTGCTGACGCTTCCGAGATGCTGGATAAGCTTGTGATCTTTTTCATGCAGCAACAGGATGCGGACGAATCTTGTGTGAGTTCCATCCATAAATTGAAGGATAAGGTGAGTATGATCCGTACCAACCGAATGGTTCAGAAGAACATTGACAGGTTCTTCAAACGTATCTAACTTGTTTTGTAGTTTTTTTTATTTATTTTTTGAAATGTACTGAATATCACTTTAGATAAGGAATGAGATCAATAAAAATTATCGAGTATCACTTTACGGAGGTTTATCACATTTTGTATGGGGCCCGAGTCGTATTTATCACTTTAGACAAGATATTACTTTAGACAGTATTACTTTAGACATGTTTTACTGTATGTGTTTATTTTTGATCATATGTGACCATATGATCTAATGCTCCACTATCTATAATCCATTCAGTAGTTAAATAAGTGCACTCACCTCAAAGTTTGTTAATGGTGCAGTATTATTATCTTGTGGTTGCATCGTTATTGGGTCTTACATTGTTCAAATGTAAGTGATGAAGGCCCTGCTGTTGCGTTAGTCATATATATGATTCTCTTCGGAAGACATGAAGAGGATGTTAGTTTGTTGAATCTTTCTCTGATGCCATGAGAAAATTAATATTTTGCATGAAAACTTGAAGATTACATATATTGATATGAAATGACAGATATATATATATATATATATATATATATACTCTAATTAGTATATAAAATAAAAGTCTAGCTAATTAAATATAGTATAAATATTATAATAATGGAGCTAGCTATATAGTTTAAAATAATACAAAAAATCTAATTAGCTAAATAAAGAAAAATTATACATATATCTCTCTAATTATAAAAAAAATAAAATAAGCATATCTCTAATTATACAAAATATTTGATTTTTAATATTTAATATTTTTAATACAACATATAAAAATAAATTTAACTCTAATTTTAAGTTCCCATAAAAGAAAAAACAAATTATGACTCCCAAATAGCTCATCAAATATAAAAATAATTAAATTTGAATTTAAAATATGAGTCTTTTTAATATGTTTCACACACAAAATTAAATTAAAATTTGAAATTTTGTTAGAAACCAAAATATATTATTCAAAACTATTAAGGGGAATATTTGGATCGTAGATCTAAGCTCAAAAAAATTTATGGTAATAAATCAAAAACAAATTCTTTTAAATTTTTCGATATTTTCTGAAATTATAAAAATAAAATTATTTTTTATTAATTTTTGTATTTTGACGCCATGTGTAGTTTTTTTTTTTTTTTTGATGTTTTTAAATTTTTACTATTTTTATTACTATAATAATAGCTATTAAATTATTTAATAATTATTTTAGCATAAACTTGATATTAAAGTTATTAATATTTTAAAATATTATTATTTTTATCAATATTTGAAGTATGTGGTTTAATGATACGAATCGCTCTTTATCTTCATCCAATTTTAAACCCTAATTACACCACAATGCAGATGCAATGCAGGCGGCAGCGCCTCATCTCTCCACACGACCGTTTCTTCTCCTCTCTGAATCAGGCAAGCCCTAACAATCCCTTCCTCCAATCTTCATCACTGAACCAGATTTCTTTTTCTAGCAGGTCGAGAGGAGATTGAGCACGGAGAAAGAAGCCATTCCCGCGTCCACGCCCTGCACTCCGTCATCCTTCGCCTCTCCTCTCTACCTCTCCTCCATCAAATCCTTCGACGAAAGCAGCAGCAGCAGCAGCATTAGTAGCAGCAGAAGCAGCAGCGCGGCTTCGGAGTTCTTCTCTATTCCACCGCCGGCAGCCGTCTCCGGCGAATCCAAGAACGACGATGAGATCGAACGGCTGATGAGTCTTCTGGGCCTGTCAACGGACGGCGGAGAAGACGGCTGCAGCGGCTTGGGCTCTTGCCACTGCAGCGGAGGAAGGTTTTACCGAAGAGCGGTCGGAGTGAAGGGGCCGCTTTGCGATAAAGAAATGAGAAGACTTGACGGATGGATCGAGCATTACCGGAAGGGCGAGAGGAGAGAGACGGTGAGGCTGGCGCACCTTCTTTTGGCTAAAGCCGTCTCTTTAGCGGCCATCAGCGAAATTGATGAAGATGATGATGATGATTGTGGACTCAGGGGTTTAGGGTTTCCTCCCACTGTGGAGGAATTTTTGGAGAATGATCCTCCATCATCTTCCTCCTTTGTGTAATATGATTAGTTGCTGCCTTTTACATATATAAAGAAGAGAACACTGTTTTCAATTATACACAACTTGAATTATGAGTACTTTGAGCCAAGAGATATATGTTCTAATCCTTTACTTATGTGGGGACATGATTGAGGCTTATCATTTTGAAGAGGTGCGTCATCTTCCACAACCCTTCATGCACCATCAGTTATAATCAAATATTATATAAGATTGCCTCTCATGTATTTACTATCCACATGGAGTTTTGGACATCCCTCATTACCTTGCATCAGTATCCTATGCCCATATAAACCATTTAATCGAATGATTTTGGCTTAATACAGAATAATATTGTGAAGCAACAATATTAATCAACAAATTGTACTATAGAAGGAAAGGCAAAAATGATTCACAAATAGTTCTTCATCACTTCCTAACCTTCTGTATGAAGCACATACCTAGCAAAGTATTGTATAGAAAGATACGCATGCCTTTTAGACCAGAAGCAAATGTGCAGAAAACTGGGGATGAAAATTATAATAACATAAATCTATAAGAAGAAAAACGCACCTTTAATGTGAAGATTTCCATAGCTCGATCACATTTGTTAGCTAAAGGCCCCATGATCTTAGAATTCCAACACTGGAGCACAAGCTGGTCAAATCACTATCGGATAAGGTTCGTCCTCATCTTACCTCTGGTATGTTTTACACGCAGCTGCCTAGTATATATAATGGATTACTACAAACTACCAATAATCTACACAAGAACAAAGGCCATCCCTAAAGTGATGAAATCGACTTGAATCTCTTAGAACGATGTTTCGTCCAACAATCATTGATATTAGTTTTATGGTGGTGTGGCAATCACCACATACCCTTAAGTTTTTCATAACCCTTATAGTGCTGCCATTTACAGTAACAAGAAGACCAAAGGCAACAGCAAGTTTCTCACTATGGTACTTTAGTGAATATTCTTTCTGTTCATCATCCACATCATGCAAGGCAAAGGCTTTCTCGCAGACATGACCGCACCCTTTCAGCTTCTCGTCAAGCCAATCCAGTTTTTTGTCTATCTCAGTGAACAAAGGATTAGACCTATCCCCACAGACAAATTCATACCGGGTTTCGTTTACCGTAATCCAACTAGAACCAGGATTCTTCACAATACCGCATGACCTCATCAACACTCTAGTTTGAGCTACATCATCCCATCTACCAACAGAAGCGTATATGTTAGACAACAGTACATAAGCGGCACTGTTATATGGATCAATAACAAAGATCTCTCCGGCCGCCTTACTGGCAATCTCAACATTACAATGCACTCTACAGGCACTAAGCAGGGAAAGCCATACCTTGACATTTGGTTTCATAGGCATGTGCCTTATGAACTCATCTGCTTCATCCAAATTTCCCGAACGACCCAAAATATCGACCATACAAGCGCAATGTTCTTCTCTAACATCAACTGAAGGATTTTGTTTCAACAAATGGAAGATCTGTTTCCCCTTCTCAATCATTTTGGAATGACTGCAAGCAGTCAGAAGCCCAACAAATGTAATCTCATCAGGTTTAACTTGGGAAGCAGACATTTGATCAAAGATCTCAAGCGCCTGAGATGCACAGCCATTCTGAGCACAGCCAGCAATGATAGAGTTCCAGGAGACAAGATTGCGGTCGCTCATGCTGTTGAACATGTTCAAGCCGTCTTCTACATCTCCGCATTTCGAATACATGACGACAAGAGAGTTCCCTACAAATAAATCCAAGCTAAATCCTAGCTTAACAACAACATCATGAATCCTTTTACCTCTATCAAGATCTTCCATTGCACAGCATGAGTTGAGTGCACTTGAGAAAGTGAATTGGTTCGGCATGACCCCCGACCGAAACATCTTGTAAAATTCATCCAGAGCTTCTTCATGCCTGCCGTTTAAAGCATATCCAGTTATAAGAGCTGTCCACAAGAACAGGTTTTTATGCTCAGTTCCCTCAAACAGTTTAGAAGAACTTTCAACATGCATACAGTTGGCATAGAAAGTTATCAGAGAAGTTAATACAAAGTTTTCTTCATCATACCCTGCCTTTATAACTGCGACATGAATCTGAACACCGAGGACCAAATCGGGCGAATTGGCACAAGCAGTTAACGCACAAACAAACGTGCTGGAAGTCGCCTTAATGCCTCCAGCCCACATTTGTTGGAAAAAGCGTGATGCCTTATCGCTATCCCCGTTCTTATCAAGCCCGGCGATCATCGCTGTCCAAGAGATCGTGTTACGGTGAGGCATTCTATCAAACAGCGATTGCGCGTCGCCTATTCTACCATTTTCGCAGTACCCCGTGAGCATGGAGTTCCAGGCAGCAATGTCCTTCAGAGGCATTCTGTCAAATAGCTTCTCTGCGGCATCAACGTAACCAAACCTGGACAAACCGCTGACAACAGTCGTCCAGGAAATCACATTTCGATCAGGCATTTCTACGAACAGCTTACGCGCAAGATCTAAATCTCCGCAGTCTAGACAGCCTTTGATCATGGAGTTCCAAGCGGCAATGTCTCTGTAAGGCATTTTGCCGAACAGATGCAGCGCATCGCTGATCCGATTGGCTTGCGAGAGGCCCGTGATCATCATGGTGCAGATACGAGCATCCGGAAATGGGATCTGAAGGAAGATGCGGCTGGCTTCTTCAATTTCATTGTTTCGGAGAAGATGCAATAGAATTGATTTGCTTCGACAAATGCGTTCTGTGAAGCTAATCTTCGCAGGATTAGAGAGATTGGAAGAGAGTCTGCAGAGTGTTGATGATGACAGTTTCTTCATAGCAAAACTTTCAATGTCGCGCTTGGGAACAATTGGAACTACTATGCAAAACTATTTTATAAACATCTAATGAGTAGGATTTTATAAACAATTGTATCTTAATGAGTAGGATTTTATATTAGACATATTTACTTATAGCACATTGCATTTAATAATAAATTAACATTATCAAAATTCTAATAATTTGAACCTTTACTATTAGATAGTTGGATTGAAGAACAGAGATCACTCTTTGATGCTAAAGATTAGAATTCATTAATTTCATAATATTTTGATAAATTTTGCTTAGCTTACATTTTTTATATAGTTCTTATAATATCAAATAAAATTAAAAAAATAAAATAAAATAAACTAAATATCATACATTGACGAATATCATACAAGTAGAAGGAAATTAATGGCAACTATAAATATTAACTTAAATAAACGTAAATATTTTCAATTTTTTTATTCAAAACCTAAAAATTCAATTCAACGTTCAAGAATTTAAGTCATAAAATCCCTTAATTATTCGAGCAAAAGATCATCATTAAATATATAATATAAATTAATCACTGCTGCTGCTGCTGCTGCTCTGCGGCAGCTCCCCGCTGTCAAAAATCTCAACAGTGGTTTTAGGGGTTCCACTCTGCTGCCCTTCTGCTTCTATTTTGTACACCACATCCATGCCTGACAGCACCTTCCCAAACACCACATGCTTTCCATCCAGCCTGCACCCAAACAATATTATTATAATTTGTTATCAATTTATTTTTCTGCACAATATATATATATATAATTCGCCAAAAAGTTTTAAATGTTGATCTTTCTAGAGCAAAGGTTGATCTGATCTCCTTTGAGGACTCTGACTAGAATTGTGACAGATGGAGTATTAAATCGATCATCTTTCTAATGAGACTAGCTAGATATCATATCGCGAAACCCTTTTATAATTCGCCGAAACAATTGTGAATGCAAAGATTGTGAGCTTGTCGGCCTCGGTCGTTAAAATTTTGTTGTACTATGTTTTGGATCGGTTTCGTGAGCGGTTACTTACGGCGGGTTTGGAGTATCATTTCGAGGCATTTTTAAGGATGTATATGGATGAAGAAATGAAGGAAACAACACTATTTTTATTTATCTTCTTGAGAGGGGCTTGAGAAATTGCTCTTGGATTTTGAAATTCTAACATTGCATGTGTTTTGCTCATATAGTTAAATTCCTCTATTCTTTTCTACTAAACATAGGTGCTTTACACCTACCCCGTAAATTGTGTTATTTTTATCTGAACTTTACTGTTTCTTCTTGCGGTCTCGATCCCAACAGATTTTAGGCATGGGTAGCTATAAATAATGTGCAGATGTACTACTTTTTCTTAGCAATGAAGTTTTGTTTTGTGGTGAAAAAGATGTACAAATATATACATTACATGTACAATAGATAAGATTGTTTTTATTACCAGTTTGTTGTAGCCGTAGTGATGAAGAATTGGGATCCATTGGTATCCTCCCCAGCATTTGCCATAGACAGCAGTCCTGAGTTAATAATGAAACAGCATGCAAGTCATTAAAAGATATATTTTATATATTCTTTGATAGCTATAAAAACAAACAATTATTTTTTACTCTTAACAAATATATAAAATGAACGCATTTTGATTAAAATAAGTAGAAATTCCCCCTTAGTTAATATGTACACGCATATCTGTATCTTTTAACCACCAAAAATATAATACATATATTTTCGATGTTACAGAAAAATTCAATTAGATACGAATTAATTTAGAATTCTTATTTTAAATAATCCATATTTTACTGGGACTGAGATTAAAAAAGGCAAGAAGGTGACATGCCTGGGCTGGTGTGCTTGATTTTGAAGTTCTCGTCCTCAAATTTCATTCCGTAGATGGATTCGCCGCCTCTTCCGTTGCCGTGAGTGAAATCGCCTCCCTGTATCATAAAACTGGGGATGATCCTATGGAACGAGCTTCCCTTGAAGTGAAGCGGTTTCCCACTCTTGCCCACGCCTTTTTCACCTATTTTAAAAATAAAATTAAAGAAAACAGCACAAGGTATTTCACTTTATACTGTTATATAAACTTGCAATAAGATCGACTTATAAATAGATCAGTTAAAAATCTATGTTGACCTGCATAACAGACTCAGTGAAGAAAAAAATTATCTTATCCAACTAAAGCTGACCAAACCCAACTTGATATAATGGGTTTCCAGATAAGTGGTGTGAGAGACACCCTTAACTTGCAGTGCAGAAAGGGGAAGTTATAGCAGTGAAATATTGCTAAGAAGAAAGCTCCAAACTGAGATTACCAGAGAAGGATTGGTACACAGCACTAGCACAGAAGGATGCCAATAGAGAGAGAGACTGAACTACAGCCATTGCATTAAGTAGATACATGATGAGGCAATATTATCTAAAGGTATAATTGAACCAGGCAAAGGTGTGTATAGAAAGACTTTTCTCTCTATTGGTTGACTTCGAGGTACAACAGAGAACACAACCCCAAATGAATCTGAGTTACATCGACAACAAAACTCCAATGCATCATGTTGAAATGCAGCATTTAACAAAAAAAGATACGGAATGTGAAGAAAAAAAGAAACTTTTTGATTTTTCATACCCTAATTGTGCTTCTTCTCCAACAACCCAAATTTCTTTATAAGCATGTCATTACTTTCCATAAAAGAAAATCAAATATCCTCTATATTTCCTCACTTGTATTTCCTTCCATATAATAAAATAAAACTTCTATTAAAACATTCCAGTTCCAAGGCTCTTCTTTCTGACAATATATATATATATATATATGTAAGGGGTTTTTCATAACCTAATTGTGCTTCTTCTCCAACCCAAAGTTCTTTATAAGCACGTCATATTACTTTACATAAAAGATAATCAACTATCCTCTATATTTCCTCACTTATACTTCCTTCCATATAATAAAATAAAAACTTCTATTAAAACATTCCAGTTCCAAGACTCTTCTTTCTGACACTATATCTTAGGGGTTTTTACATATATACAACGAACATCCTTTTAATTTACATAATATAATTTTCTTAAATATTTCATATATACCACACTTTTTAAATGTTTAACAAAAAAACCACATTTTAAGAAAAAAAACACTTTTTTTTCTTTTTATTTTTCTTTTATTGCATTTTTATATGTAAATTTATATTTATATAAATTTAGTATACTAATATGTAGTTAGATGAAGTTAAAATATACCTTTTTATTATTTTGTGGTATATATGAAATATTTAAAAGTGTTAAATATGTAAAATAAAAGAAAATTTATGGTATGTAAAAATCCCTATATCTTAAGTTCTAACTTGAAGCATCACCATGTCAAATAACACATCAGCTCTCAGAATATAACAACTACTTCCTTTCAATAACTTAAGCTGATCTGATCCCAACCTTCTAAACTCATCTATAGCTTAACCCAAATTTACCAAGGTAGTATAAGAAATCTCTTGATTGCCGAGAAAACATGGCTAAATAGGGGAGAGAAGTAAAGGAAGAAGGAGAAGATGATGATGAAGGCTCCAAATGTGTGCAGCCTCAAGAATGAACTAAAATTCCTTCAAAAATTTGGATAGTTTTTATAGCCTTGTAAGCTTACTAGAAGACAACATGAAAAAACAAACTACAAAATATATCACTAGGCAATCATCAAGCTGGCGCCATTATGAGTTATGGGCATGTAGAAGCCAGCATATCCATCATCATGGCAGACTTCTCTGGTTCCTCTCATCTTCTTCAGCTTCTTCTTCAATAGTCTCCGCTACACTAAATTTCAGATTAATCCGAACCTTGCATTTGAAACTCAATCAGTGTTGTGGTGCGCTTCTTTTGTTGGGCTGCTAAACTGAACTTGGTCATCTTCACCATCAACTACATCTACATTTCCATCATCTTCCTGAGGTTATCTAAACGTTTTCCCATTTTACTTATCGACTGCTATGGCAACAACTTTAGAAATACTCCTGCTTCCACTGTGTGATGTCACCTAATTTTCTTCTCCACTTTACCTCCTAAAGTTTGTTCAAACGGGATGAGCTCTTCACCTTGAGCTATGTATCCTCGACAGGAGCAAGCTAAACTTTCTCTAGACTACAAACAATACTTGGCTCTAATACCAAAACACCTAGTCTAATCCCAACCCTTCAAAACCGATTTATGGCTTAACCTGATTTAGTCAGAGCAAATGAAGGAGTTTATTGACTACATAAAAAAGAATCGACTAAGCACTGGAGAAATAAGTAAAGGCAGAAGATGATGGTTATTAAGTCTCCAAATGTGTGTAGCCTCAAAAATGGCTAAAATTTCATCATATTTTTGGTGGATTTTATAGCCTTACAAGCACACTAGAAGTAGCAAGGAAAGAAAAATGCAAAAAATATAACTGAATAGCCCAGCATTTATCATGTTAATGTTGTTATTAAATATGGGCGGCCACGCCAGTACCAAAAATGAGTATGCGCAGTATTATGGGGCCCAATGAGCATATTATGCCTTGTGGCTTGGTGAGCAGTGCTGTGCAACTTTGTCCTTCGCAACATCCCTATGTGTTCCACATATCCTTAGTGTGGCCCTAACTTAAATAGCCAAGTGGTGTCTGGAGAGTGTTGATCCACCAAAATAAAATAAACAGCTCACTAACTACAATTGCTTGGGCTTGGTCAATTCTCAATTGGCTCGACAAGTCCATTCCCAGTCTCTTCTTCTGCTTCCTACCCGGCTATTATCTTCAACAAAATATCTGTTCTTCCAATATGTAGAGCGATCTCCCAAGTTTCACTCAAAAACTAACTACAAAAACTCTTCCTCCTTGGTCTTCTCATCCGTGATCTCCTCCATCTTGATATAGCATTATTCAGGCTACTTCCAAGTCAAGCTTCTGATCATAAGCATCACAACCATTCATCTGATAGATAAACAACCATTCATTTCAAAGAGACAAAAAACTAGAGACTTTGTAAGTTTCAAAAGAACCAAAACAATCAAAAGTACAAATATCATTTGATAGCATGCAAAATAATCTGTCACAACACTCATTGTATTAATGATAACAAGCACATCTTTAGTTCTAACATTCTATCTTAAATTACGTGAGGTCAGGTCACAACAAGGATCACATGAAATCAAGTTGCAAATAATCATACCGATCTCAACGCATGATGCAATTAACTGCATTGAAGCGCCAAAAGCAGCTTTAGAAGACCAGTTAAGTTAATTGGGCGTTTGAGAAACTATGTAATTGCTTTCATATATCAAAATTTGCATTCATAATTATCAAGAAAATTAGAAATTTTAATTATTTAAATCATGTGTAAGTTTAAGTAAACCTCATAACAATGGACCAGAGTGCCTTAAATAGCTACATTTCCCTTTGCTGGAATTTATGCACCAATTACATAAAGGACAACGTCTACTGCCAATTCTGTGAATATATTTAGGCAAGGGAGCAAAAATTTTATTGTTCGACGCATGATGTGAAGTTACGACTACACAATGTGCAGCACATATTAGTTAAACTATCAGTTGGAGACTTTAGATGCAAAATACATAGGATTGAAAAGAAGATGTTGTCTATGCTTAAGGGGTACAGCCTTTACTTAAAAGCACAAATAAGGCATACATTAATTCAAATTTTTTTCAAATATATAAAATTACGTATGCAATTTTGATATTTACCTACCATAATAATAGCTCCGCCCATAATGTTAAATCTAATGCTCTGCATCCCGCAAACCTACTATTGTTTGATAGCTTAAAGCCATATATTTTCCATTCCAAGGGCATAAGAACACTTTCGCATAACTCTAAACTCATTGAGTAACATTTATTGAAATCACAGTGAGGTTTGGTAGTAATATTAAATTTTATGTCATTGTCTATTTGAGGTGTAATATTGCATATTCAAACTTTATTTTCTTCTTACAAAACATTGTGCATCGGGTTTGTTAGGGCATTAGCAAACTCTATTCTTGTAAGATTTGGTTTGTTCTAGTGCTGGCAACCTCATATATAGTGCCCCTTCAACATTGAGCAAGCTGTGATGTTATTGTTGTAATAAATCTAATTGCAACTTAATGAGTACATTTTACCTAAGAAAGAGTAGGTACCTAAAGGTGAAATAGGCTGAATAATCTCTAATTGCACTACTCTTAGGGTTTTTACTTTCCTTGCTCTTATACACATTATTTTATTTATGTTAGTGGTCGCTTAATGTGTAATCTTATGACCTAAATCAAAATCTAAGTATAAAATATAAGAGACATAATTTTCATACTAGGATATATGCAAAGTTAATTTTAGTAGTTAAGTCAAGATCAATACCTGTGCAGAGTGCACGGAAATTCTCTGCAAGAATAAGAAAGGCCGCAATAATCAATTGAAAAGCTATTAAAGCAAGCTATACAACTAGTATAAAGTTCATAATTAGGAAAACAAATACCAGCAGTCTTGGGAACAGTATTGCCGAAGAGACCCATTTCAATTCGGCCTGTTAGAAGAATGCATAGACAACATCAACAATCATTTCAAATAAGAGCTCTAAACACAAACAACAATATTATGTATTGGCTGAATTATAAAGTCAGTAGGAGACTCTGAATATTATTGATTAGAATGGAAACAAATCTTAATAAAAATCATTAATGAATAAATGCACCACTGCTACTTTGTCAGATAATATAGAACAGTTTCATCATTTTGAGAGTTTAGTTCAAATTGAGTTTATTTGTAAGAAACTAAAGCAATGACTGAACGCTATATTGTTAATTATTAAAAACACAAGAACAAGGCAAATAAGTAAATACAACTGCAGTATAAGAATGATTGAAGTAGAAAAGAAACTGGCTTTAAATTTGGGTTATATATTATAAGTTTATGTTAACACCAGGCTGTTGGATATCAATAAATTAGAGAAGAGTTAAGATATTTATGGTCTAATACATTTCTTATGTAAAGCTCACTTCAAAATGTGTCTAATGCATATTGCTTGTCATGTGCAACTTTTTTTACCTAATGGACACTCCACTTCAGAAAAATGAGAATTCACAGATATGAGAATCTTTAGTATTATTATACTATATCAATGCATATGAGATATTTGCAAAGACCTCAACAGAGGTTTTCCATTCTTCCTAGTAAGAAAATGCATGATACATCAACTCCACTAGATATACACACCAAAGGAACTGTTCATACCCACGATTAGTGTGCTAAAGTTAAAATATAAAATAATGTTAGCCTGTAAAACCGCTGTATTATAGTGCTACAGTTAAAAAAGCTATCGCTATCACTGACCGATTAGTGTGCTACAGCTAAAAAACCTTTCACTGACCGATTAGTGTGCTACAGCTAAAAAACCTTTCACTGACCGATTAGTGTGCTGCAGCTAAAAAACCTTTCACTGACCAATTAGTGTGCTACAGTTAAGAAACCTTTCACTGACCGATTAGTGTGCTACAGTTAAATCGCTGTATTTAAGTCAAGCACAGCTAATATATAAAATAATGTTACATATGCAGTGTATTTAACAAAATTGCACATACCAGCAGGCTTATTATTAATCTTCACATCAAAATAAACCTTGTGAGTGACTTCCTTCAAATTCTTGCTTGTTTTAGCCTGTAATGTCAATTCATGTAATAAGAGAATACCAGTTAACGATTCATTTTTACCCAACAAAATTTGTGGTGTTATAAACCAAAATATAATAATAACAGAACAAGTGAATCATTTATAAATTAGTTCAACGCTTATTTACCCAAGCCAATGAACCAACAAAATATACAAGATTGAATCTGCAGATGGACAAGTTTGAAACATAGGTTCAAGAAAAAAAAAACATATTAACAATGGGAACATAAATTTACATAGTAAATTGGCGTTTAAATAGATATATATTATATGATTGCATATTCGCAGACATAGAAGGTAATATGAAGAGTCATAATAAACAATTGCAGGAAAAGATGTCAGGAGCTCTAGATGAAAAGATCAAACATTGACTATGCATACTGTTATGCTAAATTAAATGATTATATTCTGCAATGGGTTGATTTAACCTGAATTAAGGCATATATAAGTTTCCGAGGTTTATAAACTAAAATCCCATAATTACAATGAAACAAACGACCCGTCTAATGGGACTATGGCCATGTGCTATTGTTATTAATAACGATGAAATGGAAGAATAATCAGCAAATATGAAATTTTAAAAACTATTCTTGGGGATTATTTGATTTTTAATGTTTTAATGTAAAATTATGATATTTATGATAAATAGCATTTGATTTAATGCTCTCTCATAATAAGAGTATTTGAGTACTACTAAGTCTCAAGATCAATGCAATCTAAATAAGGCTAATGTGGATACCATGTAAATTTTTTCATTTTTTATGGTTTAAGAAACTTTGTTATCACTTTTTAAAATTCAAATTAGCTTTCTATCAAAAAATCATATTGAAATACATAGACATAATTTTTTATAAGAGAAAGCACAAATATACAACCATTAAAACAGAGTAGTGTTATCTGAATAGCACTGATATCTAGATAATCATATTGTCTAGAGAAGAACCATGAGCAAAACATTTGTTAAACATTCAATACAAACAAATTCAAGCTTCAGATAATTAAGATTAATTACTAAGTATGATACATCTCTAAGCATCTCCAATGAATTGTACCAGCTTTATTCAATAGAGCATGGCTAATTTTACTCTGATATATCTTCTAGTTTCAACAATTGTAATGTTAGCTCGAGCATTTTTAAGCTAAGTGATAAAAAAAAGGCTAATGTTACGCATTTTAAAGCTAAGCAGATAGACGCAGGAATTAGAAAGTTAAATCCCTAAACTCTGCCAAACAGAGATATAGGACTCTGCAGTATTAAACATCGCTCAAGATCCTCCATTACACGCTAAAGCCACAAAATAATCAAAAATTCAGGATTGGCAAATCCAACAGGAGCTGGATTTAGCTATTTAGGCACCCAAATTTGCCTTTTCCAGCATCTCTCTGAAGCAAAAGGCGATCCTTAGTAAAGCATGACAGATAATCATTTAATTTAGCAAGGGTTCTTTACATGCATGACAGATAAATCTTAATATACTACACATTCAATACCCCAAACTTATTTGTACATATAAAAACCACTTTCATTTCATTAAATTTAAGACCTTTTTAATAAAAAATAGATATAAGTTGCCATGCACTTTAAAAATAATGAGATGAATGTGCTGATTCTGTAAAATTTAAAAGCTTAGGCACTAAATATATAGTGATTAAAAATCGCAATGCAATGTTCGTAAGTATCCGTGTTTACAAATTACAATTTGTTACTATATTTTTCATAATCTAATAAAAATTGTTTTTTGTTATTTTCATGCTAATATTTAACTTTTTCTTGCTTATTTTTTATGCAGATATGATACTAACAGTGCTAATTTATTAAGCTTTTGTATGCCAATAAAAACTTTTACCAGCACAACTATTTTAAATCAGGCATATTTATGTTAAAATAATGTTTCTTCTATGCTCTAAATTTTTTAAATTTAAATTTTATTTTATATTAAGAGTTACATTGGTTAGATGTTTTTGTAAAGTTATTAAAATAGTATGCTATTAGTTAATATTGTTTCTGAGATTAAAATGGATTTTTGGTCCGCTATTATTTGTATGTTGGCATTTTGTAGGATATTTTTAGATACTACAACCCCTATAATAATATCAATTTTAAATATTTTTTTTCTTTTTCTTTGAATCAGTAACTTCTCCAAAGAAAACGCCGAAAAAAGTAGCATCAAACATCACCATTGCCGAGGATGAGAATTCCTGTTCTCACCAAAATCGCAATCTAAGGGTGAAGAATTCAGTATCAAAAGCTGTTAGTTAACTGTTATTAGGAATAACACTGCAATACTAGCCCTAAGTTTAAATCTCGACCGAACTGCATATCTGAATTTAACAAGATCTAATTAATCCTGCACAAAATAATTGTTTTGAATTTAACATTCTCAAGATTTAATAAGTTCGGCCTTATGGATTTACTAAATCCTAATTGAATTAAATCCTGCAGAATGCCAAACAGCCATAAGAAAGCTCAGTCATAAACGACTGGCTAATCATAGCAAGAAATCAAATGCCTGTTAATTAGTTAGTGGCATGATTTATAATGAGTCCAATGAATCAAACCCTAATTTCGTCCAAAAACTAGAGAAATTGCAATAAATAAAAAAAAGGAGAGTATGCAGATCGCATTAGAACCTGAATTACGGATATTGTGGCAAAAATAAATATGATGGATAAGAGGGCCACACAAATCGTCCTCATCGTAGCCGCCATTGTTACGCCCGCTTTTGATTCCCGACGCGATGAGGTTTTTCTCTTTCCCTCCAGATTTAAGTATTTATCAAGATCGACAGCCGCAGTGATTGAGGCTCGCTGACTCTTACAGGGCTAATGCACAGATTTAGGCCCGGTGAACCGCCATTTTATTGGGCTTGGGCCTTGTTTTTAGGTCAATTTTTGATGAAAGGATCTTTCATGAGGAATCTTTGACATAATTGATAGAAATTTATTGCAATTGCAGAAAAAAAAATTCAAATTTGGGTAAGAAAGGTGAGTGTTTGAAATACAACTCTCAAATAGCACTTCAAAACAGTTCTTAAAAATACCACACAAACATTTTGGTTAGTTTAGATCAAATCAATTTACCTACACAAAATAGCTCTAACTTAAGCTCAAGGTATTTAAAATAAGATCAATTATTTAAGTGCTACTTCTATACTTTAAATGCATATATCATTATAATTTATGAGATAATGCACATTATAACTTAAATATAGTATAATCATAATCTAACAAAAACTTAGACTATTTACATGAAATAAATGAAACGAGTTAAAACTTTAGACTATTTACATGAAATAAATGAAATAAGTAGATTGAATGTTGATTTCCCAAAAAAAATTAGAAGAAAATGTTAGGACAGTATAGTACATAGTTTTTATAGTCTTGACCAATATAAACTCAAATTTTAGTCCCATCACTATTTCTTTCACAACATTACTTTATTCTTAATTTAAAATAAATTAGGTGAAAATAGCATTTAAAAAACATGGTTTAGGCAAATGCTATCATGAACGCTTCAAGTATTTTATATTAAAAAATTGATGACAATGATTATAATTATATATATATATATATATATATATATACACTTTTTTTTTTTGTGATCGATAAAATTTGAACTCATGATCTGGAATAATAAATTCTAAATTTCAACCACTATGCTGAAACATCATTCACATATATATATCATTAATCTTTTGCTCAATAAGAGAATTTGATCAATAATAATTGCACAACAGACAATTAACACCATTAAAAAGTTCATTAAATCAAACATAAGAGTGCCTCTTAATGTGTGCAGCATATTAAGACATTGATACAAGAAAATTATTATTTGTTTTTCCAAACAGTTCACGATTACAACAAATCACAAAGGCCAGTCTTTCTGCAACAAAGCTAATTGCCGAACCTATCTCTATCATGAGAAGCAGAATAATCTATGTTGGGGCCAACTGGAATGACTCCATGTGGATTAATGCTGGGATGGCTTCCATAATAGTGCTTCCTTATGTGCTCCATATTAACTGTGCTGCTGACGCCAGGAATTTGGTATATATCTTTGGTATAGTTGAACAGATTTGGATACTCCCGCAATTGCTTCTTATTGCATTTGAAATGTACAGTATATACCTATATATATTATTATTTGAGCAAAGAATCGATCAGTCATTTGTTATATAGTTAGCAGATAAAAAGAAAATATTTTCAGTAAGAAAACAATACGAACAAAATTAATATGATAAAATATAGCATACTGATAAAAATATATATCAACAAAAGATATAATTGATCTTGGCTTGCTTGTTAGTGATAAAAAGAGACTCCCACTGTGAGATTTCATGGCATCCCTCGCTTGGTTGAAAGGGTGTGAAAAGCGGTTTGAGCAAATAACGTATGAGTTGACCTTTAAAAATGTCTAAAGCACTTGGATAAAGGGATAAATAAAGTATCAATAAATGGATTCAAAGCTGTCATCATCTCCTTGGGTACAGGTTTTTTTAAGAGCTAAGCTTTATGATATGTAAATGTAAATACTCAAGCTGGAGTGTTAGTTTAGTAATCATGTTGAAAATTTAAAATAGAAATTAGAAGAACCAAATATTAAATTGAAAGTTAAAATCGCACCAATTCAGTTCTAAGAAAAACTGTTCTCATCCTTTCCTCCAATTCCCATTCTATCCTACTCGACCGCCCTTTACCATGTCAACTAGATAACACTTTTACAGCAGGAACGTGGGATCATTCTAGTCACTATGCAACTAAAATTAACATAGTGCCATTGATTTGCATTAACCTTGATGTCGGCATATGACCTATACTGTCTTCATTTTGGTGTCACACATCATATCACTACAAACTCTCAAAATCTACAAGTTCAGTAGCCCTTCCAATGCAGCGATCAGGGTCAAATTGCAGACGACTCAGGTTTGTGCATATAGTACACGAATGGGCACTTCTACCTTGCCACCCAAATTCATTTTGATTAATCATATCTGGCAAGTTCACTCAATTTCCAAAGACATCCCATCCATCGCCAATCTCTATGGATATCAAAATTTTTCGAATTTCATCCTTCTTTTTTGTTATTAAAAACAACAGTATCACAAAACAACCAAATCCACAGGGATCCATTGAACGATGCCTTTACGCATCCCCACAATCAATTGAGCAGGGTGCCTAGTTCTCAAGTTCCTCTTCCACACTATGGCACAACTTCTGGAACCTCTATACTCAAGCAATCATAATAAACACAGTCACTACAACTTGTGTATTCCAATGAATGAAGTTGAACACCCACTATTGCTAATAAAAATCACAGAGTTTACACTTCATGTATTGATGCATTTACAAAAATTTAATGGAATTTTTCCTATCTTTAAGAAAGTTGATTGATAAATTATTTGGTCTCCCAAAAAATTACTTTTCAAAGAGAAATCGTTAAAGAATACTGAAAATTCACACCCATACTTGACTCTTGACTCATTTGATATACACCATCAATTCTAAGCTCCCTATACTTATCACACAAAAAGGAGTGGTTGAGCATAAATAAGCATCGGTAAATCATCAAATTGTACACTTCTATTTAAGCCCATCTATCGCCTCAATAAACAGCCACCTACATCATAAAACAATAACTCTCAAGCTCCCTATCCAGTATCACCCCATACAATAAACTATATAACCAACTATCGAAGTACTCCCACAACAAATTTCTTACCCACATTCCAAATTCATCACTAGTCCCAACATCAATTGCTATTCTCCCACAGAAATATTGAATCACAACCACAATCCAATAACATCAAACCCTCCAACTCAGAACCTCCTTATCCCAATCTATGTCTGATAATCACGTGCCTGTTATAGTGTGGAGACCAATTAGATCATCAAGGGGGAGCAAATGGTGTTCCGGTTGATTCCAGGATGGATCTACAAAAGCCAACAACAAACTAGCGCTCAGGTTCGTTCAAGCGCATTGGCGCTTCGGCGCGCAACACACAGAAAGTCTGGCGCCTAGGCGCGCTCAGGCGCCCCTTGATGGCTGCTTTAGGACTCCATATAAAAGCTAATATTATAAGTTAGGGTTATGTATGTATTATTTTCTGTGAGAGCTCTTGAAAGCTTGAGGCTTTGAAACTTGAAACCCTATAGTTAGAACAAGAAAAAATTTGGGAGAGAAGAAAAAAAGATCAGGGCGGTGAATCTCTTTTTCCTCAAAGAGATTGATAAATTCTCTGTAACTCTGTAATCATTTATTCTATAGTAAATTTTATTGTTGTGGTGAGGCTCTTATTTTTCCGATTCTTAAATTTTTCACGTATATCTTTGTGTTCGCATGCTTGTGTGCTTGTAATGTTGTGCTGTGATTTTCAATTTTTTTGTTGATATAATTTTCATGTTTGTTTCAATAATTCTCAACGGTCAAATTCTCATCTTAAGGATTTTTTTGGAATAAAAGATCTCCCAGTTTTCTCAACTAGTGATATCAAAGCATTGAATTTTTGGTGTTAGGGTTTGTTAGCTTGAGTGGGAGGAATGATCGAAAAAATGAGACAAGATTAAGAAATTCAATGGAACAAACTTTGCATTTTGGAAGATGCAAATGAAAAATTTGCTCTACAAAAAAAAGTTGTACTTACCATTGGAAGGAGTAAACAAGAAACATAAAACTATGTTGAAAGGGGAATGGAAAGTCCTCAACAGAACGTCACTAGACTTGATGCACATTTCTTTATCCCCGTCAGTTGCATTTAACATTGTGAATGAAAATACTACAGTTGATCTCATGGCATCCCTCGCCCGAATGTGTGAGAAGCCCTCGGCTTCCAATAAGGTATTCCTAATGAAGAAGATGACATATGGCGGCTCAGTGACATAACATTTGAATGAGTTCAACACTGAAAGAAGACAATTAAGCTCGTTGGAAATTAATGAAGTTAGAGCTTTGATGCTTTTGACTTCTTTGCCAAATAGCTGGGACAGACAGGTGACTGCAGTCAGTAATTCTTCTGAAAATGCCAAACTAAAATTTGATGACATTGTCGGGCTGTCGTTGAATGAAGAAGAAAATGCTCCAACAGTGTAGCAACTACTTCAACATTAAATACAGAATTCAGAGGAAGAAGTACGTACTGAAAGCTCAACAGAAGCAAGTCCAAGTCAATCGAAGGGAAAACTCCCGGAGCTAAAATCCATTGGTTTGAGATTTGTGAAGATTTTGTATATGACAAGCAGAGAAGTCAGTTTCTCAAGGAGTGGGAGAGACTTGAAGCCTCAAAAGTTGGAGATTGTGTACACAGATGTGTGGAGACAAGCTCCCACATCCTCTCTTGGTGGACCACATATTTTGTCACTTTCATTGATAACCATACTAAGAAGGTATGTGTATACTTCTTGAAATATATATTTAATGTATTTGAAATATTCAAGAAGTGGCTAGCTTTAGCTGAAAACGAGACAGGCTTGAAACTCAAGTGCCTTAGATTAGACAATGACGGGGGATACTGTGACAAAGAGTTCAAAGAACTTTGCGCTTTGAATGGGATCAAGTGGGAGTTCATTATTCCAGGAACACCTCAGCAAAATGGTGTTGCATAGCGCATGAATAAGACTCTTACAGAGAGAGCCAGGAACATGAGGCTTCATGCTGGGTTGCCCAAGCAACTTTGGGTAGAGGCTGTGAATACAACCGCATATCTAATCACCGGGGTCCTTCCGTTCCCTTGAAAGAAGGGATACCCGAGGAGGCGTAAAGCGGCAAAGAGATGAAATTGAATCATTTAAAGGTATTTGGTTATCCATCTTATGTGCACATTGATGCAGGTTCCAGAGGCAAGCTTGATTCAAAAGCAATCAAGTGCACATTCATTGGCTATGGAGCGAGAGAATTTGACTACAGATTCTGAGACTATTAGAATCATAAATTTATCAGATGCCGGGATTTCACATTCAATCAGAATGAAACGTACAAGAACATATTTGGAGCTTCAGTTGATGCGCCAAATTACATTGAACTAGATTACAACGTTGAGCAAGATGAGCAGGCACAACTAGATGCTCATGATGGTAGACAACGGATAGCTCCTCAGACTCTTGCTATTGAGTTGAGGAGATCCAACAGAATATCACATCCTACACAGAGGTACTCTCCTTCATTATATTATTTGTTACTAACTGATAGTAAGGAACCAAAATGTTATGAAGAAGCCCTTCAAGTTAATGACTCAATCAGTGGGAGTCAACCATTGATGGCGAGATGAAGTGACTTATGTCAAATAAGACATGGGAATTGACTAGACTTCCAGAAAAAAAGAAGATCCTTCAAAATAAATGAGTTACAGGTTGAAAGAAGAACTAGATGGTAGCTAACACCACAAAGCAAGGCTCATATTGAAAGGCTTCCACTAGAAGCACAATGTAAACTACAGCAAGATCTTCGCTCAAGTGGTGAAGATGATTATTATTAGAGTAGTGCTAAACATCGTGGTTGTCGAAAATTCTGCATCTGAAGCAGATGGATGTGGAGGTTTCATTCCTTCACAGTGATCTGGAGGAAGAACTATACATGATGCAGCCACAGAGTTATGAGACCCGAAAAAATATTGAGTTAGTTTGCAAGCTCAAGAAGAGCCTGATGGCTTGAAACAGATGCCGAGGTAATGATATAAGAGGTTTGACAGGTTCATATCAGACACAATACAAAAGGTGCCAGGCCGATCACTGTTGTTATATGAAGCACTCTGAAACCTCCTATATCATTCTACTTTGGTATGTAGATGATATGCTGGTAGTATAATCAAATATGGAAGAGATTTTCAAAAGTAAATTGTAAAAGAAATTTAATATGAAAAACTTGGGGCTGACAAAGCAAATACTTGAGATGAGAATCAGTAGAGAAAGAAGTGCATGGATACTGAAGCTGTCTCAAGCTGATTATGTTGAAAGAGTACTCAAGAGATTCAACATAGAAAATGCAAAGCCAGTTTGCACTTTCCGTAACAAGTCACTTCAGCTTGACAAAAAAGCAAATGCTGAAACAGTTAGGAGTTTGAGGTACGCAATGATTTGCCCAAGACTGGCTATTGCCCATTCAGTGGGAATGTCAGCAGATACATGAGCAACCCTAATAGCCTCATTAGGGGGTAGGCAGTTAAATGAATTCTTAGATGTGATGACCCATGTTAGGTTGGTAAGAATCAAACTAACATCGGATGCATCTTTCCGCAGGATCATATTGGCAGTTAGATAAAATAGTAGTTAACGAACATTCAAGCTATTCACATAAAAAAATGACATTCATTCAATTTAAAACATAAAAACAACATCCAAAATTTATTACACGAAATTTAATATACATCAAACTATAAATCCTACGCTTCTAGATTATATCAACCGTCTCCAACTGTATCTAATCTGGCATTATAAAAATAATGCCTTAGTGCACATTCTAAATACAATGGATATTATAAATATACTTAAAGCATAGCGGAAGGCAAGGAAAAATGAGATAACATTTGCAGGAAAATACAGTGTATTTTAAATAAAAGATAATCAGGTCACCTGCAACAATAAATGCTTTGTTCACATGCCAAATGTCAAAAGAAAAAGCAATAATTGCGTAAAAAATCTATGTTTATGTTTATATATATGATATCATGAAGCAATAATAGCAGTTCTGTTGGGCAAAACCAGAACCATGAGGCTGGGTTCATATGCATTTAAGCATAAACCTTCACCTAGACCCACTTAAGTATCTCATATAGCAACGTGCATTTAAGCAACCTTCACCTGTGCCTCCCTCAAAGGCTCCAGATGGCACCCTTATAGCTCCCGAGAACTAGCCCCATCCATAACTTAATTATGCTCCATTTCGGAACCCTTCTTGCAACATTCACAAGACACATAAACATCATTCAATTTCTCTTACCTCATTAGTAGTAAGAATAATGTATTAAATACAAAATAGGTTCAAAACGATGCATAAGCAGCAAATGAAAGTAAAAGCATATAAAGTAATATCCAGTGTACCTTTTGTGTTTGACTTAACTAGATGAATCACTCACAACGTGTTGTGTCTGCAAAAATTATAATTTAGATCCTATTAAACTTTGAAAGTAAAGTTTGTATTTCAATGAATCTTATTTATAAGATTTAAGACCTGCATTCATGTTTCTAAGCTGACTTTAATTTACATATTAAGAATCTCAAAGTCATAAGAATGATTTTAAGTTAAACAACGCTTTCTTAAAAACTCCTAATTTTATTCCAATTTCATGCGTAATCTGAATGCAAGTATTTATAGGTTGGATAATGTATCAACTTCTATTAAATAGAAGTTAGTATATTGCATAGATTTTTCCTAATCTAACATATTTTCATAGGGGATATCTAAAATAGCTAAGTATTCACTTAGTTTATACTTTCAATTTAAGCATATACGAGTTTAACCCATCAAAATTCTATTTCTTACATCTTCTAATAATATGGTTTGATAAATAAACTAAAGCGGGGATTAGACATTTAGGGTTTGCTACGAAAAACACATGCTTTACTTTTGATACTTCTAAAAAAAAAAAAAACAAATTCCACATAAAAACTTATAAATCAAAATTATTATATTCTAGTTTTCATTACTAATATTATTATTAAGATTATTACTATTATATATATACATATACATATATAAATATATATACATATTTATACATATACATATACATATACATATATATATATATTTATATATTTATATATTTATATATACATTTATACATATATATATATATCTATAACTATATTTCTTATCCTATTAAGTGCTCGGTCGACAGAGGTTTACCTTGCGTCGAGCAAGTAGTCGGGCGCGTAAAGGAGGGTCGACGCAGAGGGGCCGAGCGGCGAAATCGAGCTGGGAGAAGTTGACGCAGGATTGTGCGGAAGGGGTTGGCGCAGAGTCGAGCGCAAGGGAGTCGCCGCACGGAAGGACAGCCGAGCAGAAGGAATCAAGCCGAAGAGGGTTCGCACCGTGCGCGCTGAGACGTCCGTCGACCGCTAGTCGCGTCGTCTGCTGGTGCGCTCCCGGCTGCTCAAGTACGCCGTTTTTCGTCGAAAGAAGGGAAAGAAGTGCTAGAGGGGCTGTGCGGAAATCGTCCGGCCTTCTATGGCTTAAGTAGGGCGCGCGTATGTAACGCACGCTCGCGCCTTGCGGCAGGAATTACGGACCGGCTCGTGTGTCCTTCCCAAACCGTCGGCCTTTTCATGCGTTTCTCGTGGGTAGGGGTAAATGTTCCGTAAACCTTTTATTACCGACGCTTTAAAACAAGCCGTCTGTTTCATTTGATTATGGCTTAATGATGTAGGTGATGCTTAACTAAATTGAGTAGGTAATGATAGTCTTAATTTCTATTAATTTGAAAAAAAATAATTTCCAAAAAAGTTGTTTTAGTGGGAGATTTAACAGTAACTGAAATCTGCGGGAGATTTAACGGTTCGAAAATTCAATATTTGCCTTATTAATGACCTAGGGTCATTACATTAGATATCTGAGAGGTACAATGGATAAAACACTTTGCTTTAGTAAGTCCAAGATAGAGCTACAAGGATATGTAGACTTGGACTTAGCTTGAGACATCAACAACAGGAAGAGCACAATTGAATATGTGTTTACCTTGGGTAATGATATGGTGAGCTGGATCTCCAGATTACAAAAGATAGAGATGATCTAGTTGAAAAGCTTCATGACTGAGTTGGGCAAGGAGCAAAAGGATGGAAAACTATATAGTGACAGTAAGAGTGCTCTCCACCTAGCTAAAAATACAGCATTTCATGCCAAGACGAAGCACATTCAGTAGCGCTACCATTTCATTCGATCTTTGCTAGAAGATGGTTAGCTGGCATTGGAAAAGATTCACGCATCAAAGAACCCAACCGACATGCTCTCAAAATCAGTAACATAGAGAAATTAAAGTTATGCTCAGCTTCAGTTGACCTCGGAGGATAAGAAAGGATGGGGTGAGCCACACCATGTCCTTTATAAGGAGGGAAGATAAATTAAAGAAAATTCAAGGTTGAAGGTAGATTGATCGCAATTTGATCTTCAAGTGAGAGATTGTTATGATGTGGAGACCAATTGAATCATCAAGGGGGAGCAAACGGTGTTCCAATTGATTCCGGGACGGATCTATAGAAGCCAATAGCAAGACTGGTGCTCAGGTGCGCTCAGGCACCCCAACAGACAGAAAGTCTAGTGCCCAAGAGCACCCTGACGCTCTAGAAGCAGCTATGCAGGTGCCCGCAAAAATTTCAGCTTGGGTGTGATGTGCCCAGAACTACTTAGGGCATCTTGAGGGCTGTTTTGGGACCCATATAAAAACTAACATTATATGTTAGGGTTATATATGTGCTATTTTTCTGTGAGAGTTCTTGGAGACTTGAAACTCTAGAGTGAGAACGAGGAAAATTTTGGGAGAGAAGAAGAAAAAGCTTAGCGCAATAAATATCTTCTTCCTCAAGAAGATTGAAAAATTCTCGGTAACTCTGTAATCATTTCTTATATATTGGATTTATTATGATGGTGTGGCTCCGTGATTTTTCTCATTCTTGAGTTTTCCATGTATATCTTTATGTACTTGTGAGTGTCTGTGCTGTAAATTTCAGTTATTGTGCTGGTATATTTATCGTGTTAGCTTTGGTGATTCTAAGCGATTAAACCCTAATTCTAAAGATTTCTTCAAAGTAGAAGATCTCCCAGTTTTCTCAACAATAGTTGCCCCACCTCTACAGAAACACATCAAATGATCACTAGCCTCAAAGCAAATTTTTAAAACCAAAAATTTACTCCATGTTATACCATTGAACCAATGCTATACCTCCAACATAACCCTCTTTACGCCAACACATCAAAAGCATCTTTCACGGCATTCTACTTCAACTATGCAACAAATTCATATCAAGCATACAATGAAACTGATCGGGAAAACTACCCCATTAATCACAAATCTATAATAGATTGCATTGTCTTATTTAATTTCAACACTATCTCCTAGTCTTTCAAATACCAATCCATCAAGCACGAAAGTGGCGAATCGCGCTGCGGACTATTGTTCTGTGCTAGTCTGACAAAGCGATTTTTCTTTTGTTAGGGGAGATGTGCTCCCCGGGAGGCTCTTAGACCTCCTCGTTGAGGACACCGTGGAGTTTGATCACAATTGATGATGTACTGATGTTTTTACATATTTATGCTTAGGCTACGGCTGTTTTTCCAAAAAAAAAAAAGCTCTTGTAAATACCATCAATGAAGTTTACTATTATAAGAGTTGGGAATACCCATAACATACACGCATATTATATGGTGTAACAACATTGGTGCTACATGTTAAACACACAAACCGATCACACTCAAACGAAGCATGTTGAAGTTGAGTACCACTTCATCTTAAGATTACCCTTAAGAAAGAAATTACTGTTATATACATATCAATTGTATTAGAACTTGTGGATGATCTTACTAAACCATCATCAAGTTTAAGACAGACTTCTTAGAAACAAACTCTCTCTGGCACTTCGATGGTGAACTTGCGGAGGAGTGTTAAGACCAAAGTACCCTCTCTAGAATACTCTATAAAAAGCATAACTATCAGAATCACAACTATCCATCTCTAATAACATCAATAAATCAACACATATCTTGTAGTCCATCTATGTAACCTTGATTCAATCTCAAATAAAATCATCAATGAAAATCATTTCCTATTATTGTTGTGATGCATATTTAAAATAAACAAAAAAGCAGATGATTCTTAATACTCATAAACTCAAATTTCACATGAACTTCTTTGCCACATTGCATCAAAAAGTAGATAGATGACCTGACAAATAAAAAAGTTAGCGGCACTTTCAATTTTATAACTTTGTAGGCAACTGCATAAAAAGACTTACCTCATCAAACCTTATCAAAGTTACAAAAAGGCGAATATCAGCTTCTGTCAGTTCATTGCCACAAATATAGCGTTGCTTGCTCAGTATCTCCTCACATTTGTCCAAAGCAGCATACAGCTTACCCACAGCCTAAGTTAAATCACAGCATGAAAATCATAAGAAAACAGAAATTTTGCTAGAATAGATAAGATGATCATTACCTCATCATAAGGCCCTTGTTTTATAGCAAACCCACACTTATAAACACCATTGTTTATAGCATCATAAACCCACTCATTGACCTCGTCAATGGCTGCTTGAAGGTGAGATGGGTACAAGTTCAAACCAGCATTTTCAGATACTTCATTAAACTCCGAGTTGAGCATGCGGATTATTTCTGAACTCTCATTATTTACAATTGTTTTGAGTTGCTTATCCCAAAGGACCTGCCGTATAATTATTAAACTAACTCAATGGTGTCACAGTCTAAAACAATAAGAAGATCATGCAGGAAACAAAGGCAAAGCGACAAGAAGCCAATATCATTTACATACAGGAACAGTAAATCTTCCAGAATAATTAGAGCTTGCAAGCTCATAAAGCTCCCTGATACTCCTAGCTCCATTCAAATGATCAGGCTCAGCCCCTGCTTCCTCAGTGCTAGAAGCAGGAAAGACCCATCCAAAATGTTCATCGGTTTCTTTTGTTCTTTCCAATATTGATTTGACAACCTAAATAATTAGTTACATACATATAAGATTTTAATATGTACTACTAGAAATAGAAATATGAAAAAATTTCAACAAAGAAAGAAAAAGTCACCGTATAACTGATAGCCTTGTCAAGCCCTTTAAGTTTCAAATATGTCAAACATCTACATGCCCATGGGCATGCATAAGATATATAAAGATGGTATCTTCCAAAGATAGCGGGGAAGTGAGATGTCTGGTCTTTTGAAATAAAATTACGAAAACTTGAGGCTGGACGAACAAAGGCACCTGCCTCTGACACGATATCACCCACAGATCGAGACATTGAAGTGATTGCTCAAATGTCAATGACTTGAAACTTGAACAACAAAAGATAATAGAAAATCATAAGGGATGTTTCTCAGAACAATTAATAAGTTGGTTATAAAAAGTCTACTCAAGAAAAAGTATGCCACTAATTCTATGGCCCTAATTCATAATCTAAGTTAAAAACGTAGCATAAAATTACCAAGCCTATTACATCAAGTAGCAATGATAAAATTATTATTAATCATAGAAGGAAATTGTAGCATAATACAAGGAACATAATACTACCCTATTAGCAAATTATGTTTTCAAAGTTTATGTGCTAGAACATTTATAAAACATTACTGTTAAGATTCTGTGATTTTCAAATACGTGCATCAAAACAATGGCTAATATTAAGAAAATCAAAGAGCTAAATTCGAATTTAAAAAACAATAAAATAAAAAATTCAAAAACACAAAATATATTATAAACCCAAAAAATACCTAAATCGAAATAGTCCAACACACAAACGCCATAGAATTGTTAAAGATTACAATTTAAGAGTGTCAATACTATATCATTAAAACTCAACCATCTTGATATGCATCATAGCAAACCCTAATAACTTTGCAAGCACTTAATACGAGCAATTAAAATAATTCAAACATGCCCCTCCCTTCAACAGATGTTCAGCCCAAGTCTCAAAAGTTAGTACTATTTTTATTTGGTCACATAATGTAAATAAAATTAGGTTGTTCATAAAGTATTTTCAGTGATATACATTTGCTAAAACTCTTTCAATTAAATGTGAGAAATGCAATGACCCCCATACAGAAAGAATTTTGGGCATTACGCTAGCACTAGAGCCACTGACTTTTAACAGATTCAAGTATTTTTGGGGCACGAGGTTCGCAGCTAACCAGTAACTATAACAAAATAATTCATATGAATGGTGTTGTGGTCTAGTAGTTATGCTCTTCGGATTTTAAATATTGGCAAATCAAGAGTTCAAACCCCACCAACCACATAATTGCCACATTAATAATTCATAGCTAACCGAACGACAGAACCAAATCGGTCCATTTTAAAGCTCGGTATATTGCCAATTTGGTGACATCCAAACTTAGTTTTCCCTCCTTAGAAATTCAGATGTTATTTGGGCAAGGTGCAATTAACAGTTGCATGCAAACCCTACCCACTATATTCACGTTCTCAAGGCTTCACTCTTATAATCTCCAGCTCTCTCCCTATTTTCTCTTGAAAAAATAGAGGATCTACAGTGTAGCCATGAACACAGACGAATCTTTCACCAAATGACATCAATATCTATCTTTGCCATTGTGCTGGTGTCAGCGTTCTCAGCCTACTCCTTTTTGTGCGCTCCTACTTTCCAAACACTAATGACGCACGCCTAAACTAATAGGATCATGCATGGAAACATAAAATCGGCTTTGCTCAGAGGAAAGCAGATGATAAGGCCTTAACCATTAGTGAACTAATCAAACAGACAATAGAACAAAAATAAGAGTAAAAACACTGCTAAATTTGAGCGAAAGAAGAAGACCTCAACCGTCGAGCTCCAATACCCTAGCAAAAAATCAATTGAACGAACGCTCTTTAGGATTGTTGAGGTCGCGAAAGAGCAGAGATGTTTGACAGAATTATAGAGCATCAAACTATAAAAAATCGAATAGTAAAATCATTTAAAAGTGAAAGCAATATGCAGAGCCGGGTCGCTTGCTGCTTTGGGAGCTAAGGTTCGTTACGTCATTTGCAGTGGAAATTCGGTACAGGAGGACGTCTTGCCGGTCTTTTGTTGAATTTTCAACTTCTCTTAAATTTCAGTCAAATCATAATATAATTTATATTTATTAAAAAAAATTGCTACAATACTCTCTTCAAATCAAGACTTTAAATTTAATATTTAATTAATTTTAATTAAGATTAATTTGTCAAAATTATAATTATAAAACTATTACAAATATTTAATTATTAATTTTATATTCAAAATATTCTGCAAATTATTTATTTTATTATAATTTATCATTTTATATGTAGGAAAATAACATAATAATATAATAATAATTTAATGACTGAGGTTTATGATTTATTCTCATGCTTATTATTTAAAAACTAATTTAATAAATCTTAAAAATTGTGAACAAATATTTTAATTTTTATTAAATATTTCATTTATTTATTGGAACAAAATTATCTGCCTTTTCCATGGATATTGTTTCACATATACAAATTCATTACTCATTAATTAAAAAAGTGATTTTCTTATTTAGATATTTAATATTTAAATATTATAAGACTTTGACTCAATTTTATATTATTATAAATTATTTAAAATAAAAAAATAATATGCATAAATGCTAACTTTATAAATATTATGATTTAGATAGTCTATATATAAATACAAAAAATTTGTGTAGGCAGATATGTAATTATAGTCGCATAAATGCTTAGTAAACTCTAATGCATAATTTAGTTATTTAGGTTGAGCGAAATGTAGGCTAGCCCAAGCTTACCAAGAAAAGTAGACACCTTCATAACTACAGTGGGCTGCACTATAAGCACCACTGCCACCAAAAAAATGCTTAAAAATCACATGAGTATTTTGGAGATCTACATAAATTTAATTAAGAAAGTTCTTTTGGACTCTTCTAAGAGATAATTAGCTGCTTGTATATTTGTATACATGCACTCACACATACTTTTTGTATCATGACATGCTTTAATTTATGCTTTTAAGAACAAAGGAAGATCGTGTCAATGTGGAAGGAAAACAAAGCCATCCATATATGTACTGATGAATGTCACAGCAGACAATTAACATCATAAATAAATTTGCAAAGTCAAGCAAAAGAGCATCGTTTGAGCGTCAACGCGTCTAGGCGCGCTTGGGCGTCAATCTTGTTGTTGACTTCAATAGTTTCATCCCAGAATCCACCGGAATATTGATTGCATTTCCCTTGATAATCCAATTGGTCTCTACACCATAACAGTTTTAATACTTTGGAGAGGGAGACAACGAGGCCATGCCCAATAGCGTGTACATTAGATGCCTTGAACAAAGCTATGCTCCATGACATGAATGAAGGAGCAATCGGTGGCTTGGTTCACAGAACAGTTCAAATCCTTGAAGAACTGAAGCCTTTGATCTTCAATTCTAAGAAGTTTCATCCATGGTCTTTGATTGGTTAGTCACAGATGACTAGATGGATCAACCACAGGATCAACACCTTCAATTATTTAATAATAGAGAAGCCATTAAGGTGTTAGGATTGACGACCTCGTGAGAGATTGAAAAAACAAACCAGAACTAAAATAAGAAAAATCACACAAGCAATCCAAATAACGCAAACGCCAAGAATTCTATCTACTAGGTGCCTGGCGCTCTGCCATTGGGGCATCTGGGAGCGCCTGGGCGCCCACGCCTCTGTCCAGCCCCACTGCACCTTTGCCACTAATTCAAAACCACTTCAACCTCCTTTCAAATCAGCACAAGGCTCATTCAATGAAAAGATATGTACCAAGGATATAGGAGCCATGCAAGGAATTCTAAACTTTGAAATTTATTAGATCCACAGCTCAAGTGGTCAATGGTATTGATTATTTAAAAGGGCGTGTTGAGCACATTGCTAGCTGAAAGCTTCGCAATTTAAAGGCTTGAGCAAGCTTGCGTTAGTTGTAAGCTAGATTAGTGAGCCACCTCAATTTCTTATGCTTCTAATAGCAAATAAATTTCCCTCAATGGATATGACTTGCTATTAAAGCATGCTCTAACTATTTTTGCAAGAGGTATTTGCTAACGTAGCCAATTGAATCATTATCTTGGTTTTCAGTTTATTGAGTTAATCTATATTTTCAGATTCAATATTTAGACTTTCTAAACTTGAAAAACTTGGAGTGAAAAATGATTCAGAGAAGTGAGCACAATCTCTTCCCTACAGTGTTCCATGATCCAAAGATCCAAGAGAGAAAATCCTAAATCACCTAAACTCCAAGAAGAGCAAACAAAGCTTGTCCAAGCCATTAAGCGATACTAGCAAAAATACAACATCACTAAAAATGTTCTAAAGTTATTTAGAACCCACAACTACAAACGAGTAGAGCACTGAATAGCTATCATGCTATTCAATCAAGAAAAAATCAGTAAGGGCTATTGGAGGATTGACTAAAGCACAACCAACCGAGAAGAGTTAGCATAAAGAAATAATGGATCATCTCCACATGAAGATTTTCAAAGTCAAGACATATGGAAGAGGATCAATTTGTTGTAGCGGAGCAACCGACTCAAAGAAAGATTTCAAAGCTGAGATAAATATTGCTGAGAAGAGTGAATCTTACTGTCAGACTCTGATTCGTAAGAGAGATTTCTCCAATTAACAAAGACAGCTCGACTAGTATCCCACCCGAGTGATATTACTCATTCACGTTATTCCAAAGGGGCCATCACTTGGGCTTTCTAAAATCCTTTTCTCGAGCCAACTAAGGCCACACATCGTTTAATTGCAGCTTCTTTAGAAACCAGAAAAGTGGCATAATCTAGTTGAACCATACTCAACTAGAAGCGCATTTGAACCAAAAAAGCTATGCTCCATGCCATAGAATGGAGGAGCAGTTGATGAATTAATGCACAAAGTAATTCGAAGGCTTCAAGTATTGAGCCTTTGATTCTCGGTACTAGGAAGTTTCATACATGTTCATTGATTAGTTAATTGTGGATAACTTCATTGATAGATTGCGGAATTAACACCTTTGATTCTTGGATAGTGGAGGGATTGAGGCTCATTCAATAAAAAAAAATAAACATAATATCTAGTACAATGCAAGGAGTTTAGAACTATAAAATTTTCTTAGGTGCAAGAGGAATAGTGTGTTTATGTCATCATTGAAATACAAATCAAGTAAAGAGTAAGTAAGAATTTCCACATATGCAAATAAATAGAAATGTAGGGTGTGGGATCTTCAATCCACATCTCAAGTGGCATTAAGTATTGATTCTTTAAGAAATATGTGCTATGCACATGGCCAGCTGGGAGCTTTGCAATTCAAAAGGATCGAGCAAGCTTGAGCAAGCTATAAGCTAGATTAGCAAACATTCTCCAGTTTTTAATAATTATTAACTACAAACAAAATTCCCTTAATTAACATGGCATGCTGCTAAAGTATGGTATAACCATTGCATTCACAAGAGGTATCTGTTAACTGAGCCAACTAATACAACCGTTTATGTTTAAGAAGTTGACTTATTATCTTGGCTATTTAGGTTTATTGAGTTAATCATTATTTTCAACTTTAGTACTTAGGCTTGCTAGACTTGAAAAACTTAAAATGAGTCACAAAATTGAGTTCAATATCTTCCCCATAGTGGCCCATGATCCGAAGATCCAAAAGACAATCATCCTCAGCCACCTAAACCCCATACAAACAAGCACAAGGCTTAGTCAAGTCATTGATGGGGCATCAGAAAGAGTACCGCACACCACTAGAGAAGATGTTAAGTTACCCAATAACCCTCAATTAAAACACGCTGAGTAGTTACATAATATCCAATAAGAAAGGGATAGGTAAAAATTAAAGGAGGATAGACAAAAGTTAGCAGAGCGAGGAGAGTTTGTCATGAAGAAAAATGGATCCACTAACAACCAAACAAAATCCCAACTTCAGGACAAAGGTGATAGAGATGTCAATAGATGAATATGACCATATATTAAGTGAATGAAAGAACCAAGGATGAGTTAGTTAGAAGAAGACGACTAAGAGGTGATCAATTTGTTGTAGTCGGGTAACCGACTCAACAGAAGATTTGCAAAGCCAAGAGGAATGTTGCTTAGAAGAGTGAACCTTACAGCAGAGACTTTAAAAACCCTTTTCTATTTGTGATATGTTTAAATAAGTATATGCGTTTGATATTTCATCCTTTTTATAGTTTTTCTATCTTAGCACTGTAACCAAGCTGAGAATCACTCAATTCAATCCTAGTTCCTATCAACAACACCTTACTTTTTCTCGCAGGCTCCTTCAGCTTCGTGCTCTAGTTTCATTAGACTTTTTGTCCGCGCAATGCTGGTATCCATGGCATTTACAAGAGCAGAATTCTCCACGATTTTCCTCGTTTCAGTTTTATTGATGACGTTTGTGCTATCGGTCTCGTCAGACGGGCTTCTCCGGATAGCACTCAAGAAAAATCCGCTCGATTCGAAGAATGGTCGGCCCATCGCACGGATGGCTCATTATCGCAGAAGTTATCTGTGATTTTTGATACGGGTAGCTCGAATCTGTGGGTGCCGTCATCGAGGTGCTTCACATCGTTAAAAGCCATTTTTGATCTGTTTGGGGATTTTTTATATCGGATTGAGCACGCTGTCTATTGTTTTTTTAATTTTCCTTAAATTATTTGCCATTCGCTTGTTTTAGAGTATGATTATTGAGCTCGAGTGTCGATCGATGATTTACATGTATTGTGATGTGCAGATCGCTTGCTTTTTCCATTCCAGCTACCGTTCAAGCGACTCAAGCACGGATATCGAGAACGGTTCGTGTTTTTTTCATTCGAGCCATTTATTGTTGTTTGCTGCTGCCTTCAAGGAAATCGTAGAGTTCATTGATATTAAGAAAATTTATGCTATTTGTGATTAGGATATCGGTATTTATTTGTTTAATTTTTAATGTTTGAACTAATTTCTTATGTGTAATTCTCTTTTCAACAACTTTTTTTAATGGTTTCACCTGCTTGAACAAAAAAATGCTTTTATTTTTAAGTTTTCATGAAATACAAAATTCCCATAACAAACACAAAATAAACTATAAATATTATTATAATTGAAACAGAGTAGACTGATAATTTTATCAGAATTTGTTTTATATTATATTTATTTTACTTCAGGATTTATGCTTCTCAAATCAAATAACACCTTATGATTCTATGACATTGAAGGTAATTTCTCTCAAATGCTTAACACCTCTAGTCTAAATTAAAATTTGTTTATCGTTCTAGAGTCAGATTGTTATTGGGAAACAAATTATATCTGTATAAGACTCTCCCGGTTGTTTTGAAATGGAATTCTAGTGCTTTTATCACATAAAAATCCTGAATTTTGGTGGGAAGAAACATGGTGCTCAAGGGAGAGACAGAGGGAGTATTACTGGGTGCATTAACATAATTTGTCATACTCAATTGAGAACTATGACTTATTCACAAACAATATCTTGTCGATCACTTCAATTTGGTATCAAAGCTTCACCAAATCAAGGATATGCTCGAATGGAAAGGATATCCACAAGAACACAATTGTATGCACAAGTAGATTTTTTGAATACACTTCTTCGGAATTTTTCCCATTAAATTCTTCTACCCCTAGTCAAACATTACCAAACCCTAATTTAGATCCAAATTATGTTACCATTAACATTCAACATCTTCTATCAGTCAAGCTTGAAGAATAACATTTCACTTTGGCGATCTCAGTTTTTTGAGCTCATAGTTCAATGATTTTGTCGATGGAAGCATTCCCCTACCACTGCTCACTCTACCAAACACAAGCCTTTCTAATTCAGAATATAATGTATGTTTTAAACAAGGTCAATTGATCTTAGGTTGGATTATATCTACCTTGACCGAGCAAACATTTGTGTAGGTCCTTGACAACAATACAAGTGTGGCGACCCAGTGTTCGGGTTAGCTATCTTGCCCTATCCAAAAGGATGGGGCTTTGTACACCCATTGTATGGGTCTGTTGGTGTGGAATCTGCTTCTATTTGATATACCCTTCCTGAGGAAAATCTAGTTTTCCTGGAATTATTACCCTTGAAGAAGATGAGCTGAATGTTCTTTTGTAATCTTTTTGAGACTGATGTTGATCTACCACACGAGCTATCTCAATTAATTCAGTAAAATTTGACGGCCTCAATGGCACAATGTGATCTCTTATCGAATCCCGTAGTTTGCTCAAGAATCGATGGCAACGAGCACCTTCTGTTTGTACCATATTCGATGCAAATTGAGCCAGTCGTCGAATTTCTGATTCATATTCAGACAGAGTACGGTTTCCTTGCCATAATCTGAGAAACATCCCCCAAATTATTCTGTACTGAGGGAGGAATGTATTATGCTATAAATGTTTCCACAAATTCCTCCCAAGGAATTTCTTCCATGTAATAATCGGCAAATAGCGTATGACAAAGATTATCCCACCAATATTCAGCTTTATCCTGAAACATGTGGGTGGTTAATCTAACAGATCCAGCATCTAGACAATCAATGCATGTTAGATTTTTCTAGACTAACTTTAGCCAGTTAGCTGTATCCATTGTTGACATATTTCCATTAAGAGTAGGAGTTCTTAATATGATAAAATTGTGTAAGAGTTCATCTGTTGGTTGATGATATTGCTGATATGGATAGTAAGGTGCTGGGTTTACAGATGCTGGTGATGGATTATTTTGAGTTACAATTAGTCTTTCTATTTTTCAGATTGTTTGCAATTAGTTGTTACTAATGCTTTAACTGTATCTAAAAGTGCATTGAGCTCAAAAGAATTACTGCTAGATGCAGCAGGAGTTGTAGATGATTATCCAGGATTCATCTTATACCTGTATTTGAAAATCATAACATTCTAAGAAAAAATTAAAAGAGACGAGTTTATTTTATTACTTATTTCAGAATAAATCGTACAATAAAGAGAGAGTATATTAAACTTTTTTATTATAACATTTATTTAATATATTCAGTTGAAAATGCAAGACAGAAATCTTCAAAAGTGACTCCTCGATGTTCCCTGCTTCGCATTCGTGTGAATTTTTGGAGAGTGACATCCCACCAGTCCTCAGCTTGATCTTGAAGTAAATGGATATCAATTCAACTCTAATATCATCGGGGCAATCTATGGCTTCAAGAGTGTGTTTCACACACTTTAGCCATTCTTTGGCTAAAGGAAGAAGGTCAAATCCTCTTAAAATAGCATGATGAAGCATCTGATCTAGTACTTGTACTCCTGGTTCCGATACTCCTTCAACATATCTTCCATAGTGTTGCCCAAACTAGAAGTCAAGTTCTCATATGACTTCAAATCTATTGACGTAGTCCCAGATCGACATTCTCAAGTATTTATATACCCTATTAGAATAATTAAACTCATTAAAATGATATTTTAGGAAACACCCTAAAAATCCTTCAAATTTCTTTTAGTCCTAATTTAAGCCTCACAAGGTGAAATTAGTTCACCTTGTGCCTTCCCTAAGTTCATTACAGCATAATAATAGTTAAGCAATATTAAAATTAAAGCTTAATTATTCTCTTCATTCCATTCTTTAACCTTTAGGATCTTATTTTTTTAGGATTTAGCTTAGAAATTTAGGTTAGAGTTTATCTATTAAGTAAATGAGTACTTAATAGATAAAACTTTGGTTTTATAATTTTCTAGAATTTCATCTTTTAATTATGATTATTTTGTATTAAAATTTTAGATTTAAGATTAGATATCCATCTTATTAGAAGCTTGATTTTGCTTAATAAAATAGCTTTAATTATAATCTGTAAGATTTTGAGTTTAACTTTATACCATTAGGATTAGAACATATTAGATTAAGAAGTTAACATCCAATACTTGAATTTTAACATCTTAATCCCCCAATTTTGATTATATTAATTAAGATTAGTTTGAGATTTGTAAAATTATCAATTAGGACATATGATTTGTATTTAAACTTAATTAAGCGTCATGTGATTTATATATGTTAGAACTTGATTAGTTCTAGTTTCTTTTTAACTTATAGGATCGATATTCTGGATTTATACTCGATAGCTGGATGTTGGAGATCCTAAATTTGTATAAGTTCAGATTAAATAGAACGACTTAATTAGAAAGCAAAGTAATATCACAAAGTTTGTTTAGTGCTATTACCTTGAATTTGAATGCTTTGTTTTCTTATTTTGGACTTTGTATTTTGACACATTATATGGAACATAGTATAATGATGGAATATGATAAGAATTTAAGTAATGAATTTTATGCAATTTATGATGAAATATGTCTTACTTAGTCTGCCTGGACAGTATGACTTTACTTTTGCTCTAGGATGTTTCTTCTAAATGCTCAGATGATACTTTACTTTTGCTCTAGTATATTTTTCCTAGATGCTCAGCAGATACTTTGTGACATTACTTTGATGTGAGATGTTTCTCCTAGATTTTTAAGTACTTTATTCAGATGGAATTAACTATTAGATTTGGGATGTTTCTCCTAAATTTTCATATGGAATTAAGTGTATTTTTATTCAAATAGAATTAAGTTGTGGCGACCGGAGATCGAAGTTCGAGAGTCTTTAAAGAACAATTCATCTCAAATGGAAGAATATACATCTTTATGATTCAAAAAGGACAAAATAAAATAAAATAATAAGTCACAGTCCTTTTATACATAGAGCTAAAATATATATGAAAATTTACAACAGCTTGAATTTTTACAAAATAAGAAATAAAATATCTACATTCTTCTGTTTCTTCTTCTTTTAAATTTAGCAGATCTTCTAAGTCTTTTTAATTATCAAAACCTGAAAAATTCAGTTTACCAGTCAGGTAGGAGTACGCAAATTATTCTTATAAGAATAAATCTAGCATCCTATAATAGGTATGAATCACATATGAAAATGACTGAAAATCTACATATAAATAAAGTAATTGCCAAATTCATTTTTCTGCCCTGCAAAATAGCTGTGAAAATCAACATATATGAAATAAATTTTATCAAAAGCATATGTAACAATAAGTCGAGTCCGGAGACCCCTAAGCCCAAATGGGTAAACCCATAAGCATAAATCTGTAGGAAGCTTATCTCGCCACCCGTCGGTAGCTTACTTAAATTAAGAACTGATGGTGTGTCTTTCCTCTGGATTTGCCTACTTCCTACAAGAGGCTAAATCCCTCCATATAACTCCCAGGGGCTTGCTAGCTAGCCCAATCTGTACAGATTTCAATTTTGCATTCCACCCTCCAAAGACAAACACCACAAAATATATATAAATTCTTTTTGTTACATGCTTTTTGATATAATTCTTTTGCAGATTAAAATTTGGTAAGCAGTGCAAATAATACTCAAATGGAAAATGGCTCAAATAAGAATACTGAAATAAGACTTATAAGTAAATTTGTGTACCTGACTTGTTTTGAAAAAAAATCTATCAATTCAATTTCCTTGATCTGCCAAAATAATGAAATTATTAATTTAATATGATTGGTTTATTAAATGACTATTTTGAATTATTTAAGTTATATAATTATTTATGCTTTATAAGGTTAAATTGAGAATTTGACCTTATAAGGGAATTTTAGTAATTTTACCTTTAATATAATACAAAATTTATGTTAGTTTATTATAGATTATGTTTTAAGGTTTCTATAGAACTCAAAATTATCAAATTCTGATATAAATTGGTTAAGTTATAGCTACTCTAATTTGGAGGGTTTAATAATTAGGGTTTATTATAATTAGAGAGTGATTAGTGATTTTAGTCACAAAATTATTAAACTAATTATGTATTTAGGTTTTAATTTACTTTATAAGTTATTTAAAACTCAAATTTCTTAATTTGGATTATTATAATTGCTAATATTCACTAATCAAGTTTTAGAGTTATTAGGTTTAATTCGGAGATCTAACCATTGGATCCTAAATATTTTTGCAGTTTACTAAAATTTAGGTTCTTCTGATCTAAATAGATATTTGGATCATCTAATTTGGAGTTAAATTGATTAACTTATGGCTATTTGAAGTTTCTAGAATTAAAGGCTTAATTAGGGTTAGGTTCTAATTGTGATTAGTCAAATTTTAATTCAAACAGAAAAATTAATATTTCTAAAATATTCCTTAGGTTTTTTTGAGTATTTTAAGATCTATATTTGATAAATTTGGATAAGTGTGTGAAGAGTTATGGATTAATGAATTTTAGTGGTAATTTTGTAATATTTTGAATACCTAAAAATGTCATTATGTGAAATAATAATCCTATAATGAAATAAATTGCATCTTTAAATTCTTTATATTTTTCTGATGAATTTGATATATTTATTCATATTATTTGGATGTATATTTTATAAGTTATGAATTTTATAACTTTTGGTTAATTAAATGAATTAATTATACCAATAATTAATATTTATTATTTTTGTTTAAGATTATTTCTTAGTATTATGTTTATATCTATGTATTTAAATTTGATTAATATTATTAAATATCTTATTTATCTATTAAATATATTTATTCTAATATTTATCAAATAATATTATATGTTCTGCTTTTATAAAAATTTCTGATTTAATTTAATTCTGTATTTATATTTATTTATTTATTAAATATATATTATTGTATCTATTTTAATTATTAAATATATTTAAATATTGTTTTATCATATTTTATTTAAATTTTCTGTTTATAAATATTTTTATTTATTTAATTTTTATTTTATCTTATCTTATTTTATTATTTACGTATATTTATAAGTATAAGTATATATAAGTTACTTAATATGTAACAGATTTATATATATTATAAATATAGATATTTTTACTATAATTATTATAATTACTGCAGTTTTTTTTTTTTTTTTTTTAAATCGGCGGCGGGCCCACCAGTGCCACGCGGCACTTTGCTATTCGCCGAAGTTCAGTGTGTGGGTCCCACGCGACAGAAATTCCTTCTAGAAGGTCCACGTGTCTTCATCTTACTCGCGAGGCATCAGGTGTGGGTCCCGCGTAGTTGAGTGTTGCAGCAGTCTGCAGGACCCGAGCAGAGACAGGTCGGGCCCGGGACCCGGCCCGACCCAGAATCCTTCTTCTTCCTTCGATCGTCCGTGAGGTCTCGTCCTAGGGTTTAGCTCTTAGAGGGCTTCCCGGCGTTGATAGCCTCCAGTCCGCACAGCAACGTATAGAGGAGATCAAGACCTAGCTAACAACATAGGTTTTAATTGTTGAGGTGGTCTATTTAGCACGAAGATTGAAACCCTAAGGAGGTATACCGAAGGAATTCGTAGATTTTAACGGTAAGTACTGTGGCAAATTGCTTCAATTCGCATCGATCTGCTTTGATCGGTGCGATCTAAGCCATTAAATCTTTAATCTACTATATGAAATTAAGATTCGATGCGATAATAAGGTAAATGATTGACTAAATTGAAAGGTAGATGTACCTGAAATCGAACGGTTTGGGAGGATGCGCGGCTTGATCGAAAGGATCTAGACTTCGAGATGACGGCCGAGTAAAGTAGGAATTCCTAAGGTCTTAAACTAGTCCTAATGCGGTGATTACGAGCGGTGGAGGGGCAGATGGCAAAGAGGCGAGAGGAGCGAGCGACGCGCGTCGCGACCTGGGACACGCGGAGAGCCCTCGTTTGCGATCGGGGAAGACGATCTTCCGACCGTCCGATCTTTCGATCGGACGGATCAGAAGATCCGTCTAAATAAACGGTGAATTAAAATAAACAGGGAACGGCGTTACCTAAAAGCGACGGCGCCGTTTAAATTAATTAAATAATAATTATTTTAATTAATTAATTAATTAAACTTAATTTAATAAATATTTCCCAAAAATTTTTAAAAATATATTTCCTAGCTAATTGAGGGCTTCTTGATACAATGGCGCACTCGAATTTTTGATCCGACGAGTATTTAATTACTCAAATTTTCAGGTATTTAAAATAATATTAAAATATTTGTCTAAAAATCAATAACTTTCAAATGCGTTCAAAACTTCACCCCTAGCTAATTTGGGGGTGGTAAATGCAATGGAGGAGTCAGATTTTCAATCTGAAGTCAAAATTATTTAAATATTAATAAACAATTGAGAATAAAATTTTGGTATTTTACATTAAGTGATATAGGATTTGGGATGTTTCTCCTAGATATTTTCAGATGGATTCTTTTAACAGGCATTTACTTTTGGCAGGACTAAGTAAGAATATATCCATATAAATTAGACTATTTTACTTTACATTTTCAGCATACTTCTTATTTACATCATTTTCAGTATATTTCTCCTTTATACAGCACTTTGACTATATTCAGCAATTCCTTTAGTACTTATAATTTTTCATGTATATTGTATTATTTCAGCAGCTTGTTTTCACTTGATGACATGTTTGAATGTTAGAACTTTCCTTTTAGCTTAGTACTTTCATTTTATGTTGTAAACTAGCATGTATTAAATTGATCATATTACTTAGGAATTTCTTATACTTAATAGTTTTATTATTTGCTACTTAACCCTTTATTGCAGCTTGAGTTGAGGTATGTGCTTACTTCATATTTTATTTGAGTTATAATTAAGTTAATTATAACTTTATCACTTTTCTTTTATACTTTTTTGCTCCTAAATTTGCTTAAGTTAAGTTGTGATATCATTTAAATTAATAATTTGTAGCAAAAAATATACTTAAATATATTATCTAATTAGAATTTTTTTTATTGGCTGGGGCCCTGTCATTGTGATACCGACAATGGCAGACTCCGAATTGTTTGAGGAAGGACCTTCTGAAGATTTGGTTCAGGAGGAGTAGCGCGCATGAGAAGGCTCTTAGTTCTTTCTTTTGCTTTGTGAGGATTGTGTGACTCTACCTTACTTTATTGCTTTAATGTTTAATGTTTTCTAATAATACATGTTTAAATTACTTTTTTTTTTCATGCTTATGTATTCTGAGTTGTATAATTCTTATCTGGATTGTATGGATGTTATTACTTGTCTTTCTTCCGCACTCTGATATATTATAATATGCTCATTCAGTGATTGGCTCATTTTGTTCTTCCTTGTTAGGGCATATAGTCCCTTAACATTTGATTAGGAAGGTTATTCCTTAATCTAAATGCTAAGTGAAAGTTTGCCCGTTGACGACCACCTCTTAATCTCAGATGATTAGAGGGGCGACCGCCACATCAAGTGTTCAAGGTATATGAGAAAAGTTAATTACATTCATACTATTGTTATTCATAATAACAGGAAATTACAGAAAGTAGAGAGTAATTAGTATTAATCAAATCCTAAATCAATTCAAATGGATTAGCGCCTAATTACAAATCTAACCATTAGAAATTAATGAAACTTGGCATTTACATTCTACTTATTCATGTGAACAATTAGAGACCGAGTCTATTAAATTTGAATAATCAGAGATCCTAATTTTTACTAATCATGCATTTACAAGGTTATGATATAATTAAGAATACATTAATCAGAAAATTAATCTACATAGCACATGCATTCTACAAGACATAAGGAACACAATGGCACTTAAATCATGCAATTTAACTAAGTATACATGATAATCATTCCTAATTAAAATCTACAGCAATTAGGCAAAATCAGAAAATTTAATCATTAAAATTTTAATATTATTTTATATACTGATTCTTTATAATTTTTTAATCAATTTGATATATAATATCATAGGATTTAGATCAGTGGATTAAAAGTTATTCAAATAGTTTATTATGTATTTTTTCAATTAAATTTCCTTATGATTGGATTAATTGGATTATTTTTCTTAAATAAAATAAATCCAATTAATCGAATTTATTAAAACGGGTTCGACCCGATATCCAAACCGCGCGGGTCGACCGAGGCCCAGGGAACCCGGCACTGTCGCATAGCGCAGGTCATGGGCTGACTCGGCCTGCACAGTGCTATCGTCCCCGATCCTTCACCCAAACCCTTAGCCCGATTAGGGAAACTCAGGCCACGGCGCGGCCAACCGATGGTTGCTACACGTTCACCATAGCCAAACGCGTCGATGGAGACCCGAAGCCCTCTATGAGGTGGTCTGGATCAGCCGGACCTTACTCACCCGAGAGTTTCCGCTACGGAGCTACTGTGGGGAGTCAATTCTCCCCACAGAAGGCACGATTCGCACCGAGTTCGACCCCTACACCTTCAAAGAGGTGAGACGGATCGAACCCCTAAGGTGACTAGGTTTGGGGTGGTGGCCTAGATCGCTGGGTCCTTACTCGGACCCAGCCCTTTTCGGAACTTAGTCTGATCGATCAATTCGATCGATCGAGGCTAGCTCAAAGCGCAATTATAAGTGCAATGGGTTCGATTTAACAATACTGATCAATACGAATCAAATGGGGGAAAGCCCGAGCCTCATTGGCTCAACGCTTGCAACTGAGGTACCTGGGTTTACGGTGCAAGCTGATTCAACTGGCAGAGCGATTCACTGGTAGCTGAACTTCCCGAATGCATCCTAAACACCAGGATTACCCACTATCAGTGGTTCGCAAAGCTCTGGGTTCGCCTGGAGGAGCTCGGCAGGCCGATAATGGTGGAAGGGCAACAGAGAAGAATTCAAACTCAATTGATCAGCAAACAATTCCAGAGGGGTTCCTGAGGCTATAAATAGGCTTAGGGAGGAAAAGGGAAGGTTCCAGAGGCTTGAGCGGGCCTGGCATTGACCCGGGAGCTCGGGCCATGGCCGAGCTCCCAATTTCCATAATGGGAGCCAACCGGGCCACGAGACCCGATAGGGCTGATATGCCGTTGAGGGAGGATCCCCAATGGCATGTTGAGGTGGAGGCGCGAGTGGGTGGCAAGGCTTGCGGTCGGGTACGGCGGATTTTTCCTGTCGAGCGTGCTCTGCACTGCTCCTTTTGGAAACTGCTCTGATGATTTGATTCAATAATTATTGTCAGTGTTCAAAGATGTCTGTATCTGTTTGGTTCAATGCTTTTTTTGGTGCTGAATTGATAGCTATTTGCAGTTGTGTGAGCGCCTGCGTAGTCCTATGGGCAAATCTTCTGTTGACTGCGGCAGCCTTTTATCCATGCCTAATGTCATCTTCACTATTGGCGGCAACCCATTCGAGCTAACGCCTGAGCAGGTGGTAATTTGTCCTTGAATCACAAATCATAATATTTTTTCTTTTATTTTTGAAGGATTGTGAGGGCTTGGACCGATATATTGATTAACACAGATTATGTACACATAAGGTCTTAAGAGAGCAAGAAAGAGCTAAAGATAACATAATCATGTCTAAGAATAAACAAGCACGAAGGTGAAAAATCAGAAAATGTAGAATTAAAAATTTTATAGCTTAGGACTCATTAGTTTTGAAGAGTCTGGCCTTGCAGAAGAATTCCTCTCAAAAGAGTATTTGATCGTAGTATTTGTGCCAGTATCTGTAGGAGTCGTTCCAATCCCACGTAGGCCAATGAGGGTCGGAGTTTCAGTATCGTCCGTTCTCGTTTCGTCATAACTAAGAGTAAAAGCACAAAGCTCAGCTAAACTGATTGAATTCCATCCAAATATCATAAAAAATTGAAGCTTTATTGAGAAACTGGCCAGCACTCATTATGATAAGAAAAGCTAAAAAGTAGTATATCCGTGAGCCAAACTAAGTGGAACTCAACAATACTTAATAGCAGTTCATAAGATTGAAGAGCAACAATTTCGAAATGACAAATGAAATAAGCGATATAAAGAGAATCCCAGTCTATGAATCTGTCCCAATGGTATTTCTTGCAAAGAAAGCTTAGGAACCTTAGCTGTCTTTTTTTTTCCTCTCAGTATATACTTCAAGTTGGCCAAGGCGCCGCAGCTCAATGCATCAGCGGCTTCATTGCCCTGGATGTGTTTTCTCCAAGCACGCTTCTATAGTAATTCTGAAAAAGGCTTTTTAGCTTTTGCTGTTCATTTGTCATTAATGGTTTGAATCTAAAGATAATGAAAGACATTATGCAAGCTTTTTAATATTATAATACGAATCATTGAAAATAAATGGCAAACATTATGGATGCAGAAAGTGCTCACCTTTTATGAGAGGATCGTAATTTTAATGTAGCAATAATTTGGCCTACTTATTTATTTTATTTTGGCTATGATGGCAGGATATTAGGAGATGTCTTCATGGGAGTCTATCATACAGTGTTCAACTTTGGAAATTTGCGACTCGGATTTGCTGAAGCTGCTTGACTGTCAATTTTAGTTCATGGATATTTCCAAGTTCTTCTCTCTATGAAGGCAGGGAGAATGGAATTTCATCTCTTGTTATATAACAGTTAGTATCCTTGTATCAATTGTGAGCTATGATTGTGATGAGAAAATGAAGATTAATAAGTTTGATGAAGGTTATTTTTATAAGAAATCTATCAATTTGATCCGAAATTCGAACTTGAGATACTAAGAAGAAGAAAAAAATGGCACTAATTACAACTAAGTTCACAACGTAACCAAGAGAAAATAGTTAATTACTTTTAAATTAACATTCAATCAAACATTAATGGCACTAATTACATCTAACTCAGACCAATAAGATAATGCATTATCATTACTCACAACAATTTACATCTATAATCAGAGTTTGCGCAAATTTATATCCTTGCAAAAAATCTTAAAAGAAAAGAAAATTGCAAATAACAAATAAATAGCTCAAATTAAGAAAAAAAAAATGCACAGCACAGCCGAATAAATGGAGGCATCGATCGTATCAATTCTTCGTTGCTGCGGAGGATGCGCCATGAACGGCGACGATGTACAGCAGCTGCGTGGCTGAAAGAATGATTAGGAAAACCTCCATTGTTTTCTGCCAAATATTTAAGATATATATATATATATAATTCAATTTATATTATAAATCTTAAAAAAAAAAAAAACCATTTTGTTCTTCTATTACCAGGCGCGAATTTCTCCCTTCCAATTCGATTTCTTTGCAGGCTAATCTGCATTTTAGATCACATATCAGCGTCATCCTTCATCCGAAAAAAGACAACAAGGCGAAGAGCTTACCCCATTGCGGTGAGGGTAAGAGCCCATGCGGCGATCCCCGACGAGGCCGCCGGCGGCAGGCTCTGAGAATTCCAGAGGCGGAGGTGCGTAAGCCCGGCTACACCGGAAGCGGCGCCGACAACCGCCGCCAGTAAAGCGAACACGACGAAGAAGCCGGTGGCCGCGTTGCCGATCGGGAAGAAGATCGGAGGAAAGCTAGCCGGGAGAGCGAGCTCCGGGCCTTAGACACCACAAGCACGTATTTTGAGGGAGATTCAATGCATAATGATTGCATCAATGGAAGAAACTTACCAATTATGAAGCCCCAATCAATGGCATAATTGAGAGCCCAACCACCACATGCTGCAACAATCACATACATGGAGGAGTTGAGGACCAAAAGGAGGGAAGCCATAGGCTTTAATGCTCTCATCCTTTGCTTCTTTGTTTGTTCGTTTGCTCTTAAGATGTAAAAATGGCTACATTTAAATATGCAGGTGGCATAGTGTTCAAGCGAGGGAGACTTCTTATTCAGGCCAGGAAGGCAGAAAATCGAGGCTAAGTCTTTATTCCTCTCCAAAGTGCTAAGTAAGTTCTACTACTCAATATTATTTTAATATAAATTTTAAAATAATATTTTTATTATTTTAATATAAATAAATAAATACTAATAAAATAATATTTAAATTTAATTATATAAATCTAAATATGCTGCGTAATAAATTTAACACATATAATAAAATAATAAATTCACAACTTTAATTACTATATTATAATACCAATTTTATTTACATAAGAATATTTTATAAATTTAATTTTGTTTTTCTTAAATATTACAAAAATAATTTAAATTATGGCAATGATATGTTCTCATTTATAATTTTTTTTTAATAAAGTCATACTTTAATGATGTTGGACACTAACGAGGGTAGCTTTACTTTTAAAAAAAGAAAATGTTACATAAGAAGCATTAATAGAATTCTTTTTTAATTTTTTACATATTCTTTAAAAAATAATAATAATAATAATAATTTAGTCACACAAATTAAGATTATTTGAATATAAATTAAAAAAATAATATTTGTATTATTTTAATATAAATAAATACATTAATAAAATAATATAGAAATTGAGAAATATTATTTTTAAAAAATAATATTTATATTATTTTAATATAAATAAATAAATATTAATAAAATAATATCTAAATTTTATTGGATAAATTTTTATAGATATTAGAAATACTACATTTTTTATCCAAATTTATTTGAATGTATAATTTTAGGTGACATCCACAGTATTTCTCATATCATAAAATTAGCTTTATTTAATAAATTTGCGAGTGCAATTATTAATTTGGTAGTCCTCAAAGCGATACGTGTATTATGTTCCAATTTCCACGCTCGCACAACATACGTCCCGAGTTCGATCGATCTGTTGGATTGATTCGATTCTTCCCTTTCTTCAGCTCTTCATCCGATTCTGCATCGTCGGCGCTTGGTGAAGGGTATTAAAGATGATCCGGATTCTGTTCACGTTGCTCATGACGGAGGTGGGAGTAGTGATCGCCCTCTTATTCAAGACGCCCCTTCGAAAGCTCGCGGTCATGGGGCTTGACCGCCTGAAGCGCGGACGCGGACCGGTTATGATGAAGACGGTGGCGGGAACCATGATCATCATGCTTTCCTCTAGTCTCTACAGCATAGCCAAAATCAAGAACGGATCCACCGAGATTGGAGGACTCACTCCCACTGAACAAGTCCTCATGAGCTTCCACATTCTCGAAACATCGCTTATGGGTATGGTTTCTTCAGCACCACCCTGCGTTTCTTTCACAATTCTTGCGGCTGTTTGAACCATTGCCTTTTTTTTTAATCGTTGAGGATGCTTAGGAGATGGGAGATTTAGGATACGTGGAATTAGAAGAACTTTGTTAATGCATGCTAATTTTGCAACTGTAAATTAATGGTATAATTTTGTTAGGGTTTTGAAGTTGAAAAGCATTCTCTTACAATTAGGGGCAATTTCTTAAGCTTTTGGTAAAGCTTTAATTATATTAACATTAAAAATCTCTAAATCCAAAAAGTATGAGGATTTATGTATTTAAATATTTGAGGGATGTAGATGAGGATCAAGGTGTATGTTCTTTTAGCTATAGTGGAACAAAGAAAGGAAACTGTTAAGTAGGATTTACATATTTTTGGGCTAAATGTGAGTTAAGTTCTATAACAAAACAACCCTTTTAGGGAAAGCTTGTGTATTCTTTGCATTTTAAAAGAAATTTGAGGCCTAGTTCTTTGTGATGAATTAATGCATGATTATTTTTTGCTAGTCTTTTATTAATGGTAAGGAAATAGAGCAAGTAAGATTTGTGCCCACCCGTCCAGCTAGTTCATTATATATTGAGATAGGTCCTATAGCATTCAACAAACAATCAGATGAGCAATATTTTTCACGCAAATCCTAATTTTTCTTGTTTGATACTAAGGAAATAGAACAAGAGTCATGCCAAGAGGGAATTCATCCAACTTGTTCAGTATATTGGGACATATTCTAAAGCTGTCAACAAACAATTGAACTAGAGCTTTCTTCTCCACATGGATGCTTGGCATCATATATTCCTCTTCTTATTTCAGCTTCATATGTCTTAGCCATCCAAAGACAACCCTCTTTGTATCATGAAAATGACATTTTTTATGATCAGTCATGTGCCTCGCTGGATAGAATTGCTCTTTGAAGGGTTCTTGAAGGTTTTGCAGCTCATATGCCTCCTTTTGGGCTTTTACTTTATGTTCCATCACACCAGAGTTTACTAAGCAACTTCTATAAGGTCCTTTTGTTTAGCAAAATTTAAAAAAAAAATCGTTGTTCTTGTGAAGATTATTCTTCTTGCATGTATCATGCCACTAGCGTAATTCATATTATAGACACGAAATTTCTCTTATTCATATTATAGTGTCAAGAGTTGGACAAATCAATACCTTACTTTTTATAATCTGCTACCTCTCAATAGATATATATAAGGATGAGAAGGAGAAGATTATTATTGGATCAAATATCTCTATATAGGAGAAGAAGAGAAATGAAGGATTTTTCTTAATTTAAGAGATGATCATAGATGAGCTCAAGGAAAATGGCTCTGAGCATTGGAGCACTTGTCGGCAGTGTGATTGATTTTGGCAAAGCAATGACTGAAATGTCATGAGTAAAGTCATTGACGATGAACTTTGTAATTAACATCAGTCTTTATGATTTTCTCCTTTATCTTTTTATGTGCTTGTGCGAGAAGTTGTGCTATGGAAAAGAGCCTATGTTATCTGATTCTTCATATCTTCTTTCATGTGAAATGAGGCTTGTGAAAAATTGCTATGTAGAGCGGAAGAGATAGTTGTTTGTTGATGAGGCTACTGCACATCCATGTCATAAAGCAACTGTCATTAGTTAGTTAAAGTGTAGAATAAGGAAATGTGAAATATAATATAATATTAAAGTATTATATTATTATGAATGTAGAATGTCATACACTTGCTTGATTTGGAGAGAGGCTCTTTCTTTCAATTTTGATGTGATTACTAAATTATTGTGATGACCCGAGTTAGGTTAGTAACAAATAATCCAACATTGGGTACATCTCCGCAGGATCATATGGCGGTTAAGCAAAATATCAAACAATTAAACATTCAGAGCCATACAAAAATACAGTAATATCATTCATTCAATTTAAAATAACATCATCCAAAATATTACAATAATAAATACATGTTCTTACAAATAAAAATCATCAAATGTCTATGATAAAATAAAAGCTTGAAATTTATTCTTCCAATCTGTGCCAAAAATTCTTTAAGCCGTGATTAAGCTATCTCGGCATTATCTAACTGCACCTGGTCTGGCATTATAATGATAATGCCTTAGTGCACATTCTAAGTATAAAGGATATTAGAAAATACAAACAAAAATGGAAAACAAAATTAAGGTGGTAATAAAATAACAAGAAAATATATGGTTTAATGCGAATAAAAATAATCATAATTCTTGCAAACAAACATCTTGCCATAATTATTCACATGTCAATTTCAAAAGATAATAGCATAAAATTTATATTTGTGTTTATGTCTTGATATTATGAAGCAACACTAGCGGTTCTGATGGGTAAAATCATAATCTCAATGCCAGGTTCAATAAAAGCATATTCATCACCTGGGCCCCTCTAAGGCTCCAGATGACACTCTTATAACTCCCGATGGACTAGCCTCGCCCCTAACCTAATTCAATCACCATTTCTGAACCCTTGCATACATTCATAAGATACATAAATATTATTTTGTTCTTTACATCATTTGACAGTAAAAATAATATATTTAATATCAATACAAAATATGCTCAGAACAATGTTGAAGTAGTAATAAAAGCAAATAAAAGTACAAAAAATAATATCTTGTGTACCTTTGTATTTGATCGAAATGAATAAGTACTAAAAAATTTGATATATCTGCAAAAATTGTATTTATAGACTTTATTAAACTAAAAAAAAATCATTGTTACATAGATACAGTATATCTTTTGATTAGATTATGATTTCTCAATATTTTATCACCTTAGACCCTCTTAAGACTTAGGTTAGGATGTTATTTTCTATAGTAATCACAATCTTGGTCAATTTAATCAATGAAACGCTAAAAGCAAACAGACACTATAATCAAATTACAACTTAGAAGACACTCACAATAAAGGTCAACCTATAAGGTAGGAATAGAATTATATTGAGATTTAATGACTCTCATTTTCCCAAGTGGTTGTATTGGAAGAGTTCCAACTATGAAATAAAGTAAGAACATGGATCTTATTCTGTAATCAGGCTGTATCCTCATTTTCAGGTAAATACTCCTATGAACTTATGGCTTCTACTTCTATGTTAGAGTAATCAAATCTCTTAACTGATTCAAGACTTATCAAATGGTTATATTAACAATATGTATTTAGAAGCGCGGGTTTTCATTGAAGCTTTACGAAATGAGCAAGGAGGAAACCAAATTTTATAGCAAACACCCATGGTGGCCTAAACTTGATTAAGCCATTTTATTTATTACCAATGAATCGGAAACTAGAAGGATTGGCTTGTGCGTCAAACGGGTTCTGCAAATGAGGGATATATATATATATATGTATATATATATATATATGTATGTATGTATGTAACCAAGAGAATATAGATACAGGCTAGGCCAAGTGCAAGAATTGACATTAACCCATTCAATTTTACAATCAGAATTTAAAACACCAACACCTAGATACTTATGGAAACAGCACGTCATGAACTTATGATTTACCAAATTCTACCATGAATTAGGGTGCGAAAGTAGAACCAGAAATAGTAGTACCGATTTCATAGATACGCCCAATTGTTGGTGAATCTAATTATGATTGCAAATGCATGAGTCTAGTATTAATTGATTACTATGAATTCATTTGATAACACAACTTGTATATGTCTTATATATGTTATAAACCAAAACTGAAGCTACCAGAATTTTACAAAATTTTACAACAAAAGATCTTTTGCAAAGGAAATTGTACCTTTAGTGATCAGGGAAATTTTGATACCGAAAGAAGAAGGAAATTGTACGGGAGAGAAGGAGCAGATACCGAGCTCTGGGATGTTCGAGATCATCTTTGCTTCAGTCGTGGGCTCCTACAAATCGTTGATCCTGTTGCTAAGGTGTAAAGGAGAGCAGAGAGGTGCAAGAGCTTGAGGGCTTGGACAATTTAGAGGAAGAGAAGGGCGTCCGAGTGTTTAGCAATGGTGGGGAGGACTCGTGAAATCTGCGGGGTTTTAATAGGGCGTGCGTACGTAACAGACACCCGCTTCTTGCGCTCTCAGACAGCTGGAGAGTGGAAGGGAACTAAAGGCTGCTTGACTACAAGAATCGAAAGAGTTTCGTGTGTAAGAGGCTCTCGGTTTAAATAATTGAGGGACGTTTCCTAGTAACATATCTAAATGATGTCTGGAATGCTTTATTAATTGCATTTAAATTTGTAATGAAATAATGAAACTTCTATGAATTCTCAAAAACTCCCTAAAATAATATAACGAGTCATATATGTTATAGCACACAACAAAATCAAGTGGGAGTTGACGAAAACAGATTTTAGTGGGAAATTTTAACCGAAAACAAAAATTTGTAGGTAATCAACTGAAACTAAATCTAACAGGAAATTAATGTCCTTGTCAAAAATGACCTAGGGTCATTACAATTATTTTATTATCTTAATTTTTTTATATTAAGTAAATATAGTTGGCGGCCATTACAATATTAAAGAAATCATGCGGCCTTGGAGTCAATATTTGCATATAAAAAGAAACATAGATAAAAGGATAAAGATATTTGACAAAAATCAGAGAGATTGCTAGTATATATATATATATATATATATATATATATATATATATATATATATAGGGTGCATATATTGTATGTTATAACTTGTTAATAGTAGATATTATTAATAGTAGTAATTGTGAAATGTAGGCTAATCTTACAAAAACATAATTACTTTTAACTTGTGTTTTGTGCTTATTTTTACAGATTCTTACACTTACATTCTTAATTATGGCATCACACTCATGGGGAAGTGACTCTAATAAGTGATATTATATTAGAGCACTAAATTATGTTAGGAATGATGGTTATGAAGCTCATATTAAGAAGTTTGATGGTTTAAAGAACTTTAAACTTTGAGAATCATGATGTGAGTTCTTGTTAGAAAGTTGAAGAAAATGTTTTTGGGGAACTTAAAATTACTTGAAAATATGAGTATTGAAGATTAGATTGAAATGATTGAAACGGCTCTCTTCTCAGCATATTTGTGTTTGTTAGATGAAGTTTTAACAAAGGTCTTGGAGGAAATTACTGTTACAGGATTATGGCAAAAGCTAGAGTCTTCATACGTGACCAAATGCCTCTAAAATAAGTGCTATTAACAATTATTGCATTTTGTTTTTAAATGCAAGAAGGTATATAGATTAAATTACATATGAACAGGTTTAGTTCACTCATTTGAGATTTGAGGAATATTGATATTTGAGGAATATTGATATAGTTTTTGATGATTAATATCATGCATTAATTTTGGATGCTCTTTACCTCATTTTTATAAAACCTTCCAAAATGCAATTTTATATGGCGATGATACAATCAGTTTAAGTTACGTCAATAATTCACTTCTTTCAAAACGATTGCTAAGCTTAAAGAAGACGACAAACCAAATAATGATTTATTACAAGTTAGAGAGATTCATACTTATGAATCATTTTTTAATCACGAAAGAAACAAATTTCTTTGGTCATTTTCAAATAATGACAGAACCAAAGCTCAAGGCAGATTCAAGATCATATGCTTCTATTGCAAAAAAAGAAGGCATAATGATATATTGTTATTCATTGAAAAGAAATGAGCAAAAAGTTAATTATAATCACAAAAATATAAATTCAACTATTTTTATTGTAACTTTTTTAAATAGATGATTACAGTCATATAGAGTTGTGGATGTTGGAATTTGTTTTTTCACACATGTGGACAATATGTGTTCTACACATTGATAAGTTCCCATGGCTATGTTTATATGAGAAATGGTGCTGCACCAAGGTTATTTTTTCTTGGCACGTTGAATTTGAAAATGCAAGGTGATGCAATTCTCTCGTTGGTTAGAGCCAAGTATGTACCAGGTTTGAAAAGAATTTAATATCTTTTGAGTACTCTTGGTAATGTTGAAGATAGATTCTTTAGTGTTTCTGATACTCAGGATTTGTAAGGGTGTTTTAATTGTCTTAAAGACAATTAGAATTGGATAAATTAGAGTACAGAGTCGTTTGTCTTTAACAAATTTAACAAAGGTGATACTGAGTGCTCATGAAAGCAGAATTAGTATAAACAGATGATGGCAAATACAAGATAAGTGAGAGATGCTATATTTGATCTTGAAGAAACAAATTGAGATAGCACTTCAATCAAGTGATAGCTTCTAAAGATTAGTGGGGTATTGCGAGTTGGGCTAGAAACAAATCCAGGAACTGTGAGATGACTAAGCGATTGCTGCTATTGTTTTGTCTAAGATGTTTCAAAACTCTGCCCATATTGATGAATCATTATAAGCGGTACTGGATTAGAAAAAGGCTTTCTCAAAGTTCTTAAAAAAGTAATCTATATGTGGAAATTGTTAGGTTCGCAAAGATTGTTGTTCTCATCTTCCTGTGTTAAATGAAGCTTATGTTATGAACTACGTTGTAGCAATGAAGAAGTAGATTTGTTCTTGAGGTGGCTTCCATGCTTTAGTTAAAGTGCGGGAAAGGGAATGAATAAATATAATTTAATATATAAGTATTATATTTCAATGAATAAAGTTTTTGTTGAGATTTGAGATTGAAAGCGTAAGAAAGAATATCACAAAACACAATCACAAACAATAAAATTTATGTGGTTCGGTGTGAACACTTACGTCCACGATGAGAGAGGAAGTAAAATTTCACTATATGAGAGGAAACAATTACAAGAGAGTTTATAAAATCCAAGAGCTCAAGCACATCTTAGGAATGAACCCAACCATTCTATTTATATTTGTTTCACTCTGTTGGTTACCAAAATAACAATTATGCATAATTTACTCATAATTATGGTTGATTACAAATTTTCCCATAATTATGTATCATAATTTTTGTCGATTACAAAAATAGTCATCATATCATATTAACTTGGCACCGGTTTCGAAACGTCACTTTTAATTTTTCGTCAATTACGAAATATCGTCTTAATTTTCTATCGGTTACGAAATCTCGTCTTAATTTTTGGTCAGTTACGAAAAATACTCATCAATTCTCCACCTCAGATCTTGTATGCGCCACATGAGAGCTGATCCCAATAAGCTCCCAAGTTAAGCAAAGTGACTGCACCCGCAACGGTTGCATATGCATCCTCCTCCCAAAGGAATCAAGCCGCATGTAGTTCATCCAAAGGAGAAGTTTTAATCAAAGCTTCTTCATGTTCACCAATCTCTTGAAATTAGTGAACTTCAATATTATTAAGATATTCCCATAAGGTTATCTCATATGGTTTTCTTCTTTCAATTCCTCATGTTGGAACTTCTCATTAAGTTGCTCTATGATCAAATCAAATTGTGGTACAATTGCTAAGAGAACACAGATAGTGGGATGCTTAATAACTTGTGCAAACACTTTAGCAACAAATTTTGTCTTGTAACGCGCTTCAACAACTTCTTGAAATTCTTTCCTTTTGGCACACACTAATTTGCATGCAATAGCAGTCCTCCCTGGAAGGAGCTTCACCAAACCCCAGGTTACAATTTTATGAAGAGACTCAATCTCTTTATCCATTGCCAACTTCCAGTGCTCACTCTTAGGACTTTCCATAGCTTTCTTATAGTGACATAGAATATTAGTTTCTGAAACTGCCAAAGCTAATCCAAAGTCATCCCTTAGCCATGCATACTTTGGAATATTTACCCTCCTGGTTTTACCAGTAGCAATAGACTCCCGTTCAAGAGTTTCTCCTATTATCACCTCCTCAACATCAAAACTCTATTCATCAATTGAGTTAACTTACTTAGTAACAAGCTTTAAGGTAGTATGGAACTGTGGAACAAATGGAATTATTTCAAGCTCCACCTTCTGCAATTTTCCAATGGATTCAGTAGGATGCTTCACCTGCTCTGAGCACCTAGGCCTCATAAGAAACTCCTCCTCAAAGGTCACATATCCCTGCTTATCACAACTTTCCTATCCTCGATATCATACAATTTAAAAACTTTAGCTAATAGTCTATATCCAATAAAAATAACCCTTTTGGCTTCATTTTTCTTTCCAATAAATACATCCAAAGATCTTTAAATCATGATAATCAGTAGCACGTTTACTTGATCATATCTCTATAAGAGTCTTCTTTCCAATAAATGCATAAGGCAAATGGTTGAGAATGTGACACGCATAATCAAGGGCCTCTGCCCAAAAGACTCTCTCCATCCCACCATTCGATAACATACACCGAATTTTCTCCACCAAAGTTTGATTCATCTACTCTGCCACTTCATCCTGTTGTGGTGTCTCTGTCACCATGAAGTGGTGCTCAATCTCAACTTTCTGGCACTTATAAGAACTCATGTGAAGAATACTTGCTCCCCTTATTTGATCAGATTTTATTCATCTTGTTGTTAGTTTGATTTTCCACCCACTTCTTCCGCATCACAAAATTTTCCATCAATTCACCTTTGCACTTCATGGTGTACGCCCATACAAATATGGAATAGTTGTCAACAAAAGTGACAAAATATCACCGTCCGTCAAATGACGTTGTCTTCATCGGAGACACATGCCTTCTTACCAAACACACAATGCTCATACAATTTGAGCTTGCAGGAATCAACTCCTTCAATCAAACCTTGCTTCTTCAAGATACTAAGTGATGGTTCCCCAGCATATGCTAGCCTCATATGCCACAAGGTAGTAGCATCAACTGGTTCATCAACAATGGTGGCTCCACTTCTACCGTACTATCTGAAGGAAATATAGATTATGATGTCAAACTCCTCTCAGGTACGTCATAGCTCCCCGATTGATTTTTAGAGCTCCTGTCTCATTAACAAATATGAAACCCTCAGCTTCAAAAGATCCAATTAACAAAAGGTTCTTATAGATATCAGGAACATTTTGCACATCTATCAATTCTCAAATAGTGCCATCATGCAAACACACAAAAACACTCCATATCCCAACAATACGATAGGCATGATTGTTACCCATCGTCCAACACCGCTCTCCAACACTCTATAAATCTTGTATTGTGAGCAAATATGATAGGTAGCACCCGTGTCCAAAATCCAACCCGAGTCTTTTGTGTACAAGCACTGAGACACCGCCATTGTATACATTCGTTGTTGTGTCTGAAGAATCATTCCTTCTACTCTTCAATTTCGGATAGTCCCTCTTTCAATGGCCACTCTCCAAGCAAAAGGCACACTGATTGCGCCTAAGATTTCGACCCCTGAACTTGTTCCTCATATGGCTACCACCACCATTTTTCTTGTCAGATCTTCCGCATTGGAAGATAAGTGCTTCGGACATTTCTGACTTCGAAGACTCTTTGTCTCTTCGTCGAAGTTTTTCAACAATGTCGTCATTACTTCATCATACCTCAAGGCCTACTTCCCATGAATGAGCGTCATGGTGAAGTTTTCATACTCATCCGGGAGCGAGTTTAATAGAAGGAGCGTCTTGTCTTCATCTTCTACCTTTCATCCAAATTAAAAAGATCTGTCAGTAATTTGGTGAACTCATTTATGTGTTCATCATCGCATTTAAAATCTGTACAAACACTGCTTCATGTGGAGACGATTATCCACATTCTTTGTCAGATACTTGCTCTCAAGGAACTTCCACGCCAAAGCTTCTGAAATCACGGGATACTTGATGTCTTGGGTTAAGCAATTTTGGATCAAGCCACAAGTGTTGCGATTCATCACGATCCAGTCTCTCTGATATTTCTTCCAGTTTTTCTTCACTGTCAAGAACATCCTCTAGGTTCAATGCGCATAGTGCATCTGTAATTTCGCATCTCCACATCCCGAAGTTGTTTTTTTCATCAAATTTGATGATATCGATTTTCATCAGATGCGTCACCACTTGGTGGAGTGTCCTCTCCACCACTGTCAATGAAGAAGAACCCTCTTCTCCTCTATCACCCATGTCTTTAATCTTGCTCTTAAACCCAACTTGAACCTTTCTCTGATACCACTTGTTGTAATTTGAGAATGCAAGCACAAAAAAAAAAATCACAAAACACAATCACGAACAACAAAATTTATGTGATTTGGTGTAAACACTTACGTCCACAAAGAGAGGGAACAATTATAAGAGAGTTTCCAAAATCCAAGAGCTCAAGCACACTCTAGGAATGAACCCAACAATTTTATTTATAATGGTTTCACTCTTCCATCTGTTACAAAAACAACAATTAGGTATAATTTACCCATAATTATGGTCGGTTACGAATTTTCTTATAATCATGTATCATAACTTTTGTCGGTTACAAAAATAGTCATCGTGTCACATTAACTTTGCATCGGTTTCAAAACGTCACTTTTAATTTTTCATCAATTACGAAATCTCGTCTTAATTTTGTGTCGGTTACGAAAAATACTCATCAATTTTTACCTTGCACTTTATTGAAGTTGAGAAGAAAATCCTTTCTTAAGTTTGATATAAGAGCTGTTTGGTTTGAGATAAAATAAATATAATGTAAATACTATTTGAATGCTTGGTACTTTAGTGTGTATTTAAATTTTTTCTATGTTTGAGTATACAGTAAAATAATGTTGTTAATAAAAAATTAGTGAAGAATAAAAATCCCAAGAGCACACTCTGGTGGCCAAAAAAATTTGACCTCATGTCCGCTCACTTTTGTAAGGTCAATGATGATTGACCTAGACTCGACATGGCCTTGCAAAGGCTCGATTTAAGTCGTGAGCCTGCAGATCTATGGAAATGAAGTTCATTCACCTCCAATACGTAGATTCTGGCGCGCTACCCGCTTCAACATTCGACAATTTGTGCTCAACATTTGACGCGGCAACAAGTTGAGCCCCATTTTTTTTCCTTGTGGCGGATTTGAGACCTTGTCCATGTGTGAGTATTCATATCTGGTTAAAATTGGCTATTTGGGGGATTCTAAACCTTAAAAGTTTTACTTTGCCATTAGAATGCAACAATCCAAATGCTCATATTTTAAAATTGCTATAATCATTGTTTTTTTTTTTTTTGAGAAAGACAATTGTAACCTAAGCATAAATAGGTAGAAAAATGTTTGTACATCATTAATCGTGATCAAACTTTACGGTGTCCTCAATGAGGAGGTCTAAGAGCCTCTCGGGGAGCACATCTCCCCTAACAAAAGAAAAATTTCCCTGTTGGGCTAACATAGAACAAAAGTTCGTCGTGCTATTCGTATTGCACGAACGGTGAACAAAAATCACACGATGAAAGCCCAGCAAGAAAGCAAAGTGATCAGCATGACACTTTCTACCTTATGAACGGAGAATCCTCTCCCAGTGACATTGGAGCCTCTTGATCGCTCCAAAATAGTCCCTCTATAATAACTCCCTCAATGTCAGCGTTTCTGGGCAGGAGGGTCTGTCGCAGAATAGTAACTGCCCGCATCTCAATCTGGAGAGGAGACAAGGCCTGTAAACGGGCTCTAGCAGTAACGAGCAAGTGACCTCTTTAGTTGCGAACCACAACTTCACCGTAAGCAGAAGGGTCCCCTATACGCTTAAAATGCAACATATCAAAAAGCCTCACAATATTATATTATATTATATTATATTTAATGGAGGTAGTTGGCTGCCATTCAAACATTAAAGACGTTGATCTATGGAATCGACATTAATATAAAAAATGAGAAAAAAATTAGATAAGAGAGATGCAAAAAAATGATTGTTATTTGTGGTATGTAAAAATCCCTTGTACACTTAAAATGCAACATATCAAAAAACCTCATAAGATTATATTATATTATATTATATTTAATGGAGATAATTGGCTGCCATTCAAACATTAAAGCCACTGTATCAATGGAGTCGAGATTAATGTAAAAAATGATAAAAAAGATAGATAAGAGAGAGATGTCAAAAAAATGAAAGATTGAGGGATTTATATGGGGCACATATACTATTTTGTGCAATTCATTACTTGTAGATATATTTTCCTGTGACGCTATGAACTTATGTAAATTTTATTGAATAGCATAATATTCTTGTCTTATTTTCTGCTACTTTTTATAGACTTTTACACGTTTTCTTATTCAGGCCATCGCACTCAAATCCCTAACTAGTGTTACAGATCTGGCATTAGGGAGAATTGACCATTACAGCTTATAAAGCATCTACAAACGGTCGTACTAGAGCGATCTTCTCCACATGGGCAATACAGTTCGATTAAAAACCTTTAGCACCTTGAGTTACGGTTGCCAAACCTGCCACTGAATTTTATGATTAGTGAAGATTGGAAGCATGATTCTTTGTCGAACAGCTTGGCACTCCTTTCCCCCAAATCACATAAAATGTGGTGTTGTAGTATAACCTAGCATTGTTTTTACAAAGTTTGAAAGGTATAAGGAGTATATTTTGAGTCAACCGGTGAGAGGAAGTTGCGTGTCTAGCAAGTGAACCTTGATTACCTATGAACAAAAGAGCATGTGCAGCTAATGAAAATGGAATTGGCTCAGTAAACCAACACAAGCTAAAAGAAAAATTTCATAGGACCTTATAAGATTTTGACATTTGTTGGTTTTCCAAAGCAAGCTTGCTGTCTGAAGATCCTTGCAAGTTCATTTTGGAAATAGACAAACTGCTACTTTTCTATCTTATAATTACCAAATATGATTGGAGAAAATCTTTTACAAAATTAAGGACAAATTTAAAATGTGTGATGGTGAATTCTTCAAAATGATTTTGTTCTTTATCTGTATTCATGCGATGTGGTTATATCAAGGTTCAGTGCTATTTATTCACCAAAAAGATTTATGCAATACCATGTTTAGGATGCAACTTCCTGAATAGTTTTCCGAGTATAATTAATGGGGTAAACTGTTTCTTTCACTGAATTAGCTGCGGACTTTGCGCACTGTTATGTTGTAGTGCTGCTTGTGGTTCCTTATGCAAAGAGCCTCGTGGCATTCTGTTTTTTTTTTTTTTTTATCCTTTTTAAAGAGGGCCGTTACGTGCCTTTTCGCCTGAAAGAGTCCATTTGATTATATATCCTGCTTGGATTATACAAAATAAAACCACTCGTGTGCTTTCATTTCGATCAATTTCGCCCAAATATTAATCTATGAATCGGTTAATTTATATATATTTTTTATAATATTCAGTTTGTTTTAAATACAATTGTGCTTGCAGGGTATTCGCTGCTGCTGGCGCTGATCATAGATCGGCTGCATCATTACATAAGGGAGCTGAGGGGACAGAGGAAGAGCATGGAGCCGGTAATGAAGCAGAACAGGGCGGCGGAGGAGGCGAAGAGCGCGGCCGTGGAGGCGCTGAGGGCGAGAGAGGACGAAGTGGCCAGGCTGAGGGCACGTACGTGGGAGCTGGAGGCGGAGGTTGAGGAGAAGATGCGGCAGCTGAAGGCCGCCGAGGCCAACACGAGGGCTCTCACCAAGCAGTCGGAGGGTCTGCTCATCGAATACGACCGCCTTCTCGAAGACAATCAGAACCTTCGAGCCCAGCTCCAGTCCATCGACCGCGCCATCTCCCATTCCGAAGCCAAGAAGCAGCCTTGACTTTTTTTTTTTTTTTTTTTTTTTTTTTTTTTTTTGAGATTTTTTATGAAATTGCTTTACCTGAGAGGATTGTGAAAACTGCTGATCTTGTTGAATTTTTTATTGATATTTTTAAGTTGATAATGTAATATTAGTAAGGAATTTTTCAATTTTTTTTCCTGAGTGTCTCCGATTATGCCCAAATAATCTTAATTTTTTTTGTACGTATGAAATGCATTTGCCTCGGGATTTATGTTTTCTGTCTTCTTTAAGATCCTGTTTGGCATAATTAAATTTGAAAATTTTGAGGGTAAGTAATTAGATTTTGATTGTTTTTCAGAAAATTAAGATTTTTTTTTTTGTTATAAATGAAGTAATTTGAGAGTTTTCTGTTTTAAGTAAATTATGGAGGTAAGATTATCTTAAAAAATGTTTGTTTGTCTTTTTTTTTAATTTAGGTTTTGTTAAAATGAAACGAACTAATAGTTGCCATTCGAACTATTTGTTGTCAGTATTCGTTGATTGAGTTTCGTTCGAACGACCCGCCGGAGAAGAGGGGGTTATTCACGTTGCAATTGTAGAAGAGGCTCCCGCGTCACAATAGTAAAAGAGGCTCTCACGTCGCAGTCATAAAAGAAGGGCCCTTGCTTGACTTCTTCGTTTACTCAGCATAATCACGAGTTAAGTTCGATTTGGGTGTAACTGGATTATGTCGTTTCTATATATGGATATATATATACACGCTAAAATTGAATTACGAGTATTGCTACACTTACACACTAGTATACACCAAAATATATAGATGTGTCAATTCAATGTGTAAGTAAATTATTGGTTGAATGCATTTTTTTATAAGACCTATATACAAAAATTACAAAAAAAGAAAATTTCTAATTGATCCTGAATATTTTTTGATGTATATTCTTGTATAACCATAGCATTTTCCTTGAATTACAAGAGGAATATTTTTCACTTATTTTATTCATACTAAATACTAAATGACACTAAGCTCATTTTATTTGAAATTTTTTCCCTTATTTTGGTTTTATCCCAATCCAATTTTAATTCTTGTTTTTAGAAAAAAAAAATAGTTTTGTATTTTTTTTAAGTTATTTTTAAGCTATATTTTTATAGAGAAATATAGATGATGTATTTCTTTAAATAGGGTGCAGCTAAGAATTTTTAATTGATATTTTGTAATTTGTTTTATTATAATTGATAATTGTAATATTATTAAGAAATTTTTTTATTACATTGTATTTTTTTTAAATCTATAATTGTATATAATGGGATAAATATTAATTTATTGGGTTTTACTAGATTTTTAGAAAGTTTATATTTATTTACTTAGGATTAAATGTCTTCTGTTCTATATATTATATAAGAACCAATTAGATTAGTTTGATTTAAAGTATTAAAGATAATATTTAAGGGAAATTTGTCGTGAATGTGGATATAGAAAAGAGCTTGTTGAGGGCTATTTTGTAAAGATTTTGCTTACTCTTGAGTACTCATATTTCTTTATTGATAGAATAAAAGTTATAATTAAGAATGAGCCTCATATTACCTAAATAATATTGATGAACAACAATTTTTTATGTAAAAAGTGATGAATTAATGCCATTAAGAGTGTGTTTACTTTGATCACAAAGCTTAATCTTTGTGTTAAGGTTTTTTTGCTTGATAATGTGTACTAAAATTTTCCCAACTTGTCCCGCCCAGTATCACCTCAACTATTCAATGGTTTGGCATTGTGGTGTCTCGCCTGGTCTAACAACTTAAATTTTCATTCAATATAGTGTGAAACATGTGCATAACTCACAAACCTAATTGGTGGTTGAATAACTTTTAGAATAACAATGTCGTTTTTCCCTTCTTTGTTCGTGCGTCATGTACATTTGATAATGTAATAGAGCTCACAAACATATAAATTTGTTCATGTAGCAGAACTCACAAAACTAGTGTTTTTATTTATATATATATTGTTCCAATAAAACTATTGATTATATTTTTAATGTGCTCATGTATGAAATTATTTTAACATTTTTCTTACTCCATTAGCTAGTAATAGAATTCTACTATCGAGCATATTCTTTATGGTCAATTAATAGTGGTATTATTTCTCTGAATATTTTACTGAGCTTTTACGTAAAATAATTAAAAATGCATACATTATGAAGTTAAATATGAGATATATTATTGATAATGTGGTGAAAAGTATATCCTCTATCTTGATTGCTTTTTTCAAGTGTAAGATGAACCTTCAAGGAGTTTGGAAAAATGAAAACTAAGTTAAAATCTCTATTTTTTATCCTAATTACATTTTGGTTTGTATTCACATTGGACAGAATAGTTTTCATTTTCCCTATCTTTTTCATTCGACAAAATCACATATATATTGTCGGTCTTTAGGTGTCTTGTTGTAACTCTTGAACTAGAGAATGAACTGTCATTTTCTATATGTATTACATAGATTCAATCGATCATATTTTGTTTCTATGTTATAATGCATTGGGTGATATAAGATCATGTATAATCAATTATGGTGTACCTTTTATAAATGTGCATTCCTCGTGTTAATGGGCATTTGAACCAAGTATTATCATTCTAAACTTCAAATTTGCTCCCATTCTACTTGCTGATCTTATAGGCCTCTGTATAATCATCGTATTAGCAAAAGCGTGGTGAGGATGCTTGGGGGCAGGAAAGTTGGGGGAAGGTGTAACCGATTTGTCAATATGTGACAGTGGAAGTCACAGGCAGTCTTTCTGCACGTGCTTTCTTCAACGACATGGAACTACTAGGTCTTTACAATCCATCCCGAGAGTGAAGTGTAATCTGGCGCAATAGTTTAAGTAAGCGAGCATGGAAGCGGTAGTACACAGGTTAGCGTGGGAGTAGCTTCGATATATAGTCTAGTCTAGCAAAGCATATACAAAATTATATATCATATAGCTTTTGACCCACACAATTTTAATGGGCTTCCCATTTATTTGGTCACCAAGTTGAAAATACTATTTTAATAGTCATGAATATTAAAATATATAATAATAATAATAATAATAATTAAGAATAATTAGTTAAAATTAATAAATTACATAAAAAATAACTTGAATACCTGTGGGGTACAAAAGGTTTTTTTTTTGTATTTGTGTTTGGGTATTATTCGACATTATCAACTTTAGGGTTTCACACTCTCACTCGATCGCATTGTCTGAATCTATACTCTGGCCGAGACCAAGAGTCTCGAAGCCTTGCGAGGTGCGAGTGACAACTATAAACAAAAAATCTCACACGATTCTTCTTCCTTCGGGCAGGTGTTGCTCGTAGATCCGAAGTCTTGTTATTCTTCGTACTCTTCGCGTTGTTTAGTGCTTTTTTCTTAAACTGCTTAGCTAGATTATCTATTCTCTCGTCCGAATCTCTGAAAAGCATCCCACCATCTCTTTACCAAACGAGCCCTTAGTGTTATTCTGAAAAGCATCCCACCATCTCTGCAATTTTCTTCTCCTGTAGATAGTTTGCGGGAGAAACATGCAGGTGCGTCCCTTTTATTTGAGATTTAGGGTTATAGTAGGAGCTCGATGGGGATACTTCATTTCGCATTTTCTTTTCTATTGAGTTTGTGTCAAGCTTGAGCTTGATCTGTATTTTGAACTTTTGCTTGAATTTATTTTTATGAACCTTATTGCTGTAGTGGAGAGTATCGAAGCGTTTCTCTAATGCAATTGATTAAGCAAATATACATATTACATGATATAATGAGCTTAATTCAGTTTGTATTTAAGAAAAAAAAAACTATACATATAGCAATAAGTGCGATATGATCATTATATTTGAATGATATTTTAGGGAAATTTTAAAATATTAAAGGATGTAAAAAGTTGTTACAAGAACATTTCAAATAAACTCTCAAGTCATCAGTAAATAATAATATTCTTTAAACCTTAACTGAGAGAACACGTTCATTTTCATTAGTGTTAATTTATATGTTAATATTTTGTTCATGTGTGCTCAATTGCTTAAACAATTGAACACAAAATGGCCTTATATGCAAAAGTATTGAGGGGCTCATCGAATGCACTAATTTATTTGCAGTTCTATCTAAAAGAATGCTTTTTTGGTCCTCCTTTTCGGGTAGACAAAGACAAGCCATAAGTGTAAAACTATTGTTAACATCTTTTTTTTTTCCTTGTTTCATTGCCATAAAATGTTGTCTTTTAAAATCATTTCTCTGAAAAACAAAGCTGAAACTATTTTCTTGTCTCTATTTAATTGCGTGTAATCTCAACAAGCATTTGTAGGGTTATTTGTTTTCTTAATAAAGGAGTTGAAACTTCTTCATTATGGATATTCAATTAGAAAAATATTATATTTGTGATCAAAACAAGGTTCAAGAGTGAGCTAAAGGATGTGTGAATGAGTTATTGGTGAATATTGGGATTCTCTACTAGAGAAGTTCAAAATTCTTTCTAGTTGTAGATATTCCAATAGAAAAATTATTGTACATACATAACATGTGCGTGTATGTGTGATGCTTCAAGAGTGAATACCAAAACAATGAATGGATTCATTGGTTCTTGGTGTAATGCATTTGGTGGTGCTAAATAGCTGTTTAATCTAGAGTAATGGATATGTAACGACCCAGTGTCAGATTAGATGTCCTGACCTAACATTGAGTGTCATTGAAGTACTTAATACTGGATTAATAACACTTAACCCACTATTAAGCACTACTGGGGGCAAATGACCTATAAGATAGGAAACATAGATGCATTTCTATATAAAGATAAGAACATACATTAACAATATATTCATCCAGAAAAATAAAAGAAAAATATTCATTCCAGATAAATAAATAGAAAAGTCCATACAATTTTTAAGTTTACAATATGTTTAAATAAATAAAACTCTCATCCTCACATAACTAAAATAAAAGCTAATAATCCTACTAAATCTTCAAACCTGCTCGTGATCCTCCAGCTCCTCTCCTAGTTAACGAGTAAAAGGAAACAAGTGGTTTGACTTATAAAGTCTAAGCACATTTTAGGGTATCTAGCTATTTATGTTAAAGGATGTCACATTTTAAGTAAAGCAATATAGGTAGCACCATGCAGTAAAGGTAAAGTAAAATTGGAAATATATAAGTAAATGACATCAACAGAAAGAGCAAGTAACTATACTAAGGCATACTATGTATTCCTGCAAAAAGAGGTTAAGCAATAAAGCATTTATATAAGAGTTGTATAAAATATTTTCTAGCATCATAAATGCAAGTATGATACTGAAAGTAAGCTGAATTGCAGTAAGTGTAAATGAACTATAAAATAATATATATGCACAAGATTATTAATATTTTAAGGTAATTTATGTTCGGTGGGCTCATACATAACAAAAAGAGGAGTTGGTACGTCTACCAACTATCTATATCGAGGTATCCTGTATAATCACATATTCTCCCTCAAGGACATGTGTGATTTCCTGATCTCTTCATAGTCAGCTCTGGCTCAATATTTGTACAGACTAATCGACCCTGGGTGGAACCTCTTCTTAATTTAATTATAGTTATTATGTAATGAATTATGATCAATTGAATGAGGTTTCAAAGCATAGCAGCATTCAAAAAAAAAATTGCCAAAGATACAAATTAAGCAAGTGGTATTCGTTGTTGTCTAATTTTAATTATCTACCTTAATAATTGGGGTTAATTGAACCCCCAATTGACTTAAGACATAGGTCTTTAGTCAATTGATATATATATATATATATATATATATATATGAAAAATCTAGTTCTATATTTTTGAAAATAAAGTTTATAAATCTGTAGTTATAAATAGCACTCAAGAGTCTCTATGTCCTAAGGTTATTAACCTCAAGGTTCTCTACTTGATAACTAACCAAGCTTTTGGAATGAAATGATCTAACTTAAGTCCTAAGGTTCAATCTACCTCTAGGAACTTCTAAGGTTTAAAATCTCACAAGTAATTCATCTAAACTAGGTAAGACCTACTATGATATTCTCAAGGTTTATAAATTTTCCCAAAGTTTCTCGTATGTTTAAGTTAAAGAATTTGATACTGCCAAACATAAAAAAAAAAGCTCTTATCTTAATGACCTAGCTATCTACTAATTTGTCAAGTCCACTAATAATTCATAATCCATCTCATATGAAATCCCAGATCAACCTTATATTCCTCATAACCTATTGTCCTAAATATCCCAATATGCCATTTTTCCTAAATCACCTAAGTGTTCATCCACCTTCACTCACTCACTAAGATAATTAAATGAAATGTATAGGCTCAAGCTACTCTATTCTAGGATTTAGAGACTACAACTAGTAACCCTTTTTTCTACATTCCAAATTAACATGTGATTTAACTCAAAAAAGTCAACTTAATCAATTGCTATCCAATTTGAGTAAAATAGTGTAATTACATTTCCTATAGCATAACAAGAATAATAACAGCAAGTAGGATCATTTTGGAGCTCATTGGACCTAATTAGGTTTTAACCTAAGTTAGTTAAGGTGCCAAGATATCATTAGTGAAAATAATGATCATATTGCAAAATTAATATCACCATAATATTCATTATATCTTTCTAATTGCTTTAAGATATAATATTGCCATATTTGGATCATTGTTTAAAAGTTATTAGGCTTTCAAAAATCTCAATTACTTAATTTAATTTTCCCTAATTAATTACATTCATGCACGCACACTCTCGGCTGCGAGCGCCTCTTGCACTCACGCAACACGCCGTGTGGGCGTGGCCCAGGACAGTGTCGCTCGTGTCGGGCGTCGATCAGCCTAGCACTGTTCATCACCCCGTAGCCCAAAATTTTGAACTCTAGAAAATTAGAGCATCAAGTTTCTTGCAGCACCGAGCTCCTCTCGATACGTGCCATACCTCAAAATGAAGCCCTTACCCGGACCTTCTAACCACCCTCAATATTGTAACCTAGCTTAAACCCTAATGTCCTAATGCTACTCGGGAAGATACGGGAACAGGCGGCTGCAACGGTGGTCCTGGGCCTCGGCGCTTCCACTTACAAATGTAACTCGGCGAAATAAACACAAGGAGGTGGCTTGCCCGAACCTTGACACGGCGAACAGGCAGCTGCAACAGCGGTTCGACACGCCATATGGATGTCGGGGATCGGTCCCCGTGAAAACATCTCAGACCGATCCTGACCGTCTACTCGATTGGAGGGCTCTGATCTGATCAGAGCCGTCTGGCCGCACCTTTTGACCTGATCGTTTCCAACGGCTCCTTACAATTCAAATTAATATAATTAATTATTTAATTAATATTGTTTATTTAATAAATCAAAATATTAATCAAATGATTTCCAAAAATGCTTAAAATTTTACTCTTAGCTAATTTGGGTGTTAGAAACTCAAAAATTAAGTTGGATTGAGACTCAAAAATCTTATTTTTCCAATTAATTAATTGCTCAAAATATTCATCTCACTCAAATGACTTCCAGACTTCACCAAACTTCAGGATTTGGTCTTAAGACTATTTTAAGACTAATTGTGAGGTTTTTAAGCTAATCTGGTGATTGAAATTAAAGTAACCACCATAGGTTGTTGCAAGATATATTATTCAAATGCATGTGAGAATGATAGTTGCATATCAAATGTGATACAAATCATTCTAATGTATTAGTATTAATACTGCCCATTGACTCAAATTTTTGAGTTGTTGAATGTCCACCCATTGCTTTGAGTCTCCTTTTGTTGTCTAGTGTTCCACCCTTATAACTATGAACTTTATTTTTAAGCTGCTTTATTGGCTATTTGGGCAGGTGTTTTATACGTGCACTGCATTTTAAATGCAAGTGTTTTGATTTATTTTCTGCTGGTTTGCTGCAGTATCCCATTGCACTACATTTAGTGTGTTTGCAAAACCCATTGAATCACATTTCTAGTGAATTTCGTTTTTGCACAAATTTGTTAAAACAGATTTAATATTCCTGTGCAAGAACTCTAGCCATTCTTGTTCTCTTTATTCGGCCCTCGTTGGACCACCCATCATCAGCTCTTGGTAGCCATTGCCAGGTTGTCGCTCTTGGTTGACAAAGCCCAAGTTTCTCGCTACCTTCTGCTTGTTATTATCGTCTTGCCTTCACTGCTTCTTCTTGTACCCTCCACTCCACCCTAACTATGTGCACACACTACAAATGTCAGCTTTGTATTCCTTAAAATGTAAATATTTACTTAACAGCTTTACAACAACATGACCGTTACTGGATCACGTCCTTAATGTGAAGGTGGAGGGTTGGTTTTGGTCGTTCATAACCAATGTAAAATTTTTCAAATGACATGACATGAATATATTCACTTAACCAAATTCAAAAATATAAAACATTAAAATTTAAATACATGCATTTTTTTTACTTCATTTTTTGCACTTAAATTTTAAACTCCTCAATTAAACAGCCCATTAATTTTTTTAGTGATAATAACATTTGTTTTCTGGTGGTAAATTTCTTAACCTGTGGCTTGAGGGTGTGCAAGTCTCATTCAGCAGTAGTTAAAGTACAGTTTAACGTGGCTATTATTTGTTGCTCTTGCAAACTCACTGTTCAAAGTGTGAAAACTTTACCTTTTTTGTTCAGGCCAGTGATAGGTTTAACATTAACTCCCAGCTTGAGCATCTTCAAGCTAAATATGTTGGAACAGGGCATGCAGATATGAATAGATTGTGAGTGCCTTGCTGTAGAATGCACATCATGATATTCATCTATTATCTTAATGTTTTGTGTACCTTTTAAATGTTTCCCTTAATGATGATGCAGCGAATGGGCTGTCAACATTCAACGTGACAGTTATGCATCTTATGTTGGGCACTACCCCATTATGGCATATTTTGCCATCGCAGAAAACGAATCAGTTGGAAGAGAGCGCTATAATTTTATGCAGGTTAGCATTTGGTTGCCAATTTTACTTGTTGAATTTATTTTTTTATCCGCTGATTGCTTGAAGTATTTAATTTCATTCAAAACTAACTTATATAAAAAAGTGATTGCATTGCTAAATGCAATTATATAGGATGCATAACAGTAGATATAAATGTGTTTAATGATATTTTTAGATTCTTTTTCAAATGCATATTATTTGTTGATGTTGAATTATTCATCTGATATTCCGATGTGACAGTGGCTACTTGAGGCCTTATCCGTATGTGCTCTGGGAAACCTTTTTTCAGAAAATGCTTAGTCTGTGACGTGAGTGTTTGTAACAGCTTATCTGTGCACTTTGTTGGCTGAGATATTTACAGGAAGCTGCCCTAAATGTACTTTTATTGTGCTAACTTGGTTTTTCCAATTTGTTAATATAAACTTGTCCTAGTAATGAATTAACTGTTATGCTTGTGGCTGGTACACAAAGGGGTAATCAAAGTATCTGAAGTGGAGATCAAATTTTGTAACTTAAATTCAAGTATAAATTATTTCTTAACAATTTATGCAGAATCAGTTCTTGTTTATTAATTTATACTATATAATACTTTTGATGAGGTTAGTTGATGATACTGGTTGAGATTGTGCATTGAAATATCATGATGACGCAATCCAAGAGAGGTGATAGAAAGTTTTTTGAGTCCTTTGAGGCACTTTGAGTAATTAGGAATCTTAATAAAGAAATCATTTGTAGAAAATAAAATGTAAAACTAAAACTCAATATAAAATGTTGTTTACAGTGGTTTAAATCCTCGTGATCCTACGCCGTCTACTTGGAGATTCCCAATTTTCAGGATTCCACTCTAACAAGTATGGAATACATTCATTCACAATCCACTACAAGCAAAGAAGCCTCTACAAACTTTCATTCCCAAGCTTTACTGGCAGAACTCAAGATACCCTTGTCCTCAAAATCTTGGCCAGTGGTGTTGTTGAACACAACCTTCAATTCAAGTTGAAAGAAACAAAAGAACAAACTGGTTGCGCACATTAATTTGAGATAAATTCCCAAGATTAAAATCCAATGAACTTTATTTATAGGATTTAACCATAAGACGATTTAAGAAAGGGGAGCTGGGATTGATGTATTTTGATGTTTATTTTTTTCTTGAAAAAATTTCTCCCCTCAGAAGGGACATTTATTGTTTCTGTTTAGTTCTGGGCTGGCTCAGTTCAACTATTTTGGAATACATAACTGTAATGTAACGTTTAACAGTTACTATAGTTATAGCATTTAATGAAAAATATCGATTTCTCTAATTGGAGCCACAGTGGCTAGAATGAATATGTAGCATTGCTAATTGAATTTTGAAAATATGCTTATAATGTTTAATGAATGCTATCATCATTTTATAATTCACATCAGCAAACATGTACCATCTCTTTGACTGTAGTATAATAGCCATTGAAATGGCCAGGTAGGATCGTTAAACAAAATGTTAATATCTATTGAATTAATAACAATAATCAGATGGTTGACTAACAATCATTCATAATACTTTATATTTTAGGGGCTATTTGATATACTGTATTTCAATTATGAATTTATATTATTTTACAAGCAAAGTAAAATAATATTTTAGGGGCTATTTGATATTCTGTTATTTGGTTTGTTGTTTTTCTCAAAGCTAAAATAATAGAGTAATTCAATTACTCTGCTACAAATACTCCCATCGTAAACAATTTATGCCAAGAAACAAGCAAAATTCATTTATGTGGAGCTTTTGACTTCGTTGTTCTACCATTTTTTTGTCACTGCTTCTCAGTCGTGATTCAAGGATGGGGGAGAGTAGCCTACTCATCTTCTTCATCTCTCTCTACGTCGACAAGCTAGTTCCCTACAAAAATCCCTAAATCATCTATTCTGCAATTTTGGCTTTGGATTGAGCTTCTCTCTATTCATTGACCTCTTCTTCATGGGAATAGCTGCGACTATTTTTTTTAAGGTTCTTTTTATCAGCAATTTTAGATGGGAAAGATTAGCTTGCTCATTACCTTCACTTCCCACTATACTGACACTCCTGCACTTTAGTGAGAATCTCTCAACTCTTTTTTGCTGGTGATCACATCTGCATTTTATATTGCTGCTGCAATGTTATGGATTCATTTTTTTTTAATGGAGTCTCATATTTAGAAACGATCAATATTACTGATGATCCATTTTGAGTTTGATATTGATGTTGCGATACTATGAATTCAATTTTTCTTAGTTAACTGATCTCATGCTTATGAAACAGTAATGCTATCGATGGTTACTTCTGAATTTGATACTGCTGCTATGATGCTATGGGTTCAGTTTTAGTTTGCCATGACAATCTGATATCTATGCTATGGTATATTTGAATTTTAGCTTTGTGGTGTGTTCCTTGTTTATTGTTCTATACAATTGATGGGGTATTGTGTTTGGAATGAAGGCTGTATTGGTATGTTGATGATTTTATGAACAAATTTTTTGGCATTGTTATTGGCTTGCAAATATTGCAAGAAAAAATGAGGATGAAGTAATCATTGTAAGTTGTGTCAGCCACTTTTTGGTTGAGAAATTGAGTGATTTTTTTTTTATAGTTTGATGGAGTAGGAATTGAGTTTAATTTCTTTTGTCAAATGTGAATTTCTCCACTTTTATTTTTTTAATCACTAATGATTGCCTTCTGAGTACAATATTACTAGCGTGATGGTATGGATTCAATTTCGATATGTTTGGGGGCAATCTCACCATTGAATTACTCGAAGCAAATTTTCTCATTCCAAATAAAAAAAAAATTATTCCTTGTAAAATTTACATATAACCAAACAACTATTAAGCAATCATACTACAATCAGATTGTATTATAATTAAATAATTTACACTCCAACTATAGCGAACTAAACATCCCTTTAATATTGTTTAATGACTTCTAGAATCGTGAAACGATTCTATTAGAGTTTGAGCTTTAAATTTAATTTTGTTTGGGGAATCGAGTGGAATAATTAAAATGTGATAGCCGCTAGCGAAGGAACGATGTTTCTGTTGTTGTTGTGAAAGTAAAGATTATTACAGAAATGTGCCTAAATCTATGTTTATAGGTTGATTAAACTGAGAAAAAGTTGTGATCTTCATTTTTTGGAATTTTAAGGCCATTAAGCTATTGTATGAGGGTCGTAAGTTGAAAATCTTGAGTGGAGGCTTAGGGGATTTGATTGCATTAAATAGCTAATGTTACCAACAACAGATGCTTTGTTGGTATTTATAAGTTTTGAAAATGTTAATTAATGGTTAAGTTCGTTTAATGAAAATGGCATGGTCATGTCACTCAATTCTGACAGTCACTTTGCTTGAAGAATTTTGCTACATTATCTCACTCGGTGCCTTCTCTACAGCTCCAGCACAATTAATGCATCTAAACTTAGCGTTATACTGATAATAATTAAGAATCTTTAGTCAAAGTCATAGTTATAGCTGCATTAAAGGCATTTAATTGCCTAGAAGAAAAGTTTGTATTGTGGAGGGCTCACTGAAGCATTTTTCTTATTTGAAATATATGTTAACAACCAAAAGTTTGATTGTAATTCTTTAACATTAACTACTGTGCTCAGAATCTTATAAAAATTTAAATTTAATACAGAACATATTTATCATTGTTTTACCCTATTAGTTGTTTTCTTAACAAAAAAATCATAAAGCGCTATTGTTAGGTGAATCATTGATAGTTGTTTAATTAAGATAAAAGCAAAGAAGTATTATTTAAATTAAACTTTTATTTGTTCATTTAGTGAAGCCATTAAATTTTTTTTTTTTTCATTCGGTAATAATTGCTGTGCTCAAATTCTTATTAAAAGTTAATTTTTAATATAGATCACTTTTTTACACAATTTAGCATTATTAATTGTTTGTCCAACAAAAAATCTTCAAAAGCACTTTTGTTAGGTGAACCATTGATAATTATTTAACAAAAATGAAATCACAGCAAAAATGCTACTTAAATTAACTTTTAGTTGTTAGTTTAATGAAGCCAACTAATCTCTTAATGAATAAAAGTATCGCTAGGGCTATCACTATATGAACTGTGATTCATCATTAAACATATTGCAAAAGAAATGAAAAATTCATGCGCATGAAACGAATTTTATTATCATTCAACTTTTAATAAATTTGTGAGCACAGTAATTAAATGAATACTGTATCTTTGCTTAACGATCCTGCTTAGGACCTTGTGTATAATGCAGTTCTAGCAGAATGATATACAAAAACTTTTTTATCATAGCATACTTTGCTTTACACATTGGATAGTAATGATACTAATGATACTAGTATTATCACACTTGATCAATATTATGTGTAGCTTAATTTTATAACCTAAAAGTTGTTTAAGCCATATGACTTGTGCAACTCACCTTTCTGCAACAATATATTTTATTTTGCAGTGAATGATAATGAGACTAGTGATGTTAGTATTATCACACTTAATCGACATCATGCGTAGCTTAGCTATATAATTCAGTCTTTGTTGCTGAAGTTGTGGAATAACACATATTTCTGCAATAATGTATTCCGCTTCTTTAATTGATACTGCTATTGAGGTTTGCTTTTTTGATAGATTGCAAATTTAATAAATAAGTATAAACTGATAGGTGCCCTCCGTGCTCTTTCTATCCACTCTAAACCTTGCAAAATTTGAATTTGAAAATTTTTTAATGGGTAATTTTTGCTGAGGTGCCATAATTCCAAGTGCAGTGTCATCAAGGTGTTGAAATTTTGCTAAAAAGAAGCTACCTAGGATTCTCTAGGATCTCACTAGAATCTATAGCATATAAACAAATACAGAACTAAGCTCTATTTACTTGTAGTTAGTTATGCAAAAGAGATCTTATTGTACTATGATACACTTTTGGTCTATTATTATTTAGTTGAGGTATCTGTATCTATGCTTGTATATATATGCTTTTATTATTGTTCAGGAGGTATCTTTGTGTTTATTATCTACAAACTTATACATAATTGTATTTTGTTTGCGAAAAAATATTTCATGTGCATCTTGTTCGATTTGCATTTTTAAGAAAAAAAAAATAGTTACTTTTTATGCTCATGTCAAACTTCTTGCCCATAAGAGTGACATTCTTTATACATAGTGAAGTTAGGAAAACTGAATATGGTATCATTTACATGATTTGAACAATAAAAGTTTCAGAATGACTTTTCAATGAATAAGGCAGTGTTTGCAGTTCCTCTATTGATTTTTGTTATGTATTAAGAATATGCTAAGATGCTGTGTTTAGATATTTGTTACAAATCGTAAATAGCCTTTATTAAACTTACATTTATGATTAGGTTGTTCCATGCTTTTAAATTTGAAATTGCTCAACACGCTTTTTTTTTGCCTTTTTATCCTGTTAAAGGCAGACAACTTGTGTTCTTTTAGGAGGTGAGTTTTTCTTGTTGGGGTGGCATTGCTTGTTACCACGAATTCGGTAAGGTTTGTTTTGGATATTTTACCATGGCTCAGTTTGCGGAAACGGAATGATTAGTTGTCTTGGTGTCATCACTCTCAAACTGTAGGAAAAAATCATGATTCCTAAGTGGTCGAGTTAGGTGTTGATCTTAGAGATCACAAAACTCAAGGTAAGTCATCAACCCAATCCCCCTCTAATCAACAAGTTTTTCTTTAATTGCAGATTAATGGTATTATTTGCAGCTTCAACTTGTTCACTCTTTTGGGGTTTTGGTTCGAGGCAAACATGAGTTGGGATCTAGTTGTCCTCCATAAATTCTTGAATTTTTCTGAAGGTAAATTGAGGCCGTTACATTGTCTATTATAGTGAATTGGGAGGCCAAATAATGCGAACAATTGTTCCGGAACAAATTTGGCAACTGCTTCAGTTGTTGTCCTAGTTAGCGTGACTGCTACTTGGTGAAGTAATCTGCCAAAAACAGTACAAATCTTTGCTAGCCTAGGCGAGCAAAAAATGTCCAATGAAGCTCATTTTCTTGAGTGTAAAAGGCAGTTAGATAGGATCGGTTGGGTTGGGTAGATCAATCGTCAAGCCACGTTCACGTATTTTTGGAATGTAAACAGTGTCGGGTGACCTTCAAGGCATCCTTTTTATATAAAAGATGGGCGTAGCCTATGCATATAAATATATCAAATATAAATCAATAGTATGATGACTCAACCGGGATCAAATTTCACGGTGTTCTGTGCCAGGAGGTCCAAGAGCCTCCAGGGGAGCACATCTCCCATAACAAAAGAAAAAGCATCATGATGGGCGTACATAGCACAAAAATCCGCCACTCGATTCGCACTGCGCGATTGGTGGGAAAAGATAACATGAGGAAAGTCGAGCAAGAAAGCAATGATCTGCATGGTGCTCTCCGCCTCGTGAACGGAGAGTCCTCTCCCAAAGACATTGGAACCTTTGAACCGCTCCCTAGTAGTCATCCTCTATAATGACTCCATCAATATCCACCTCCGTAGCTAGGAGGGTTTGCCGCAGAATGGTCACTTTCTATATCTCTGCCTGAAGAGGAGACTGTGCCTGTAAGCTATCTCCTGCAGTAACTAGTAACTATCTGTCAGAGTCGCGAATGACAGCTGCCCCAAAAGCAGTATACTCTTTGTAGTTGTAGGAAGCGTTAATGTTGGCTTTTGGCCAATGAATCGGGGGGCACCATATGTAGAAGGTGGAGGGGCCCTGATGGGCTATGGGACTTCAGGAGTCAGACATGTGTTCAACACTAACCATGGCAAAAAGTATCGAGCCCGCGCAGTCCATCGGTGTAGGGTGCGGGCGGCCGTGAGAATGCTCAGTCATGCTCCATGACTGATAGAGCTAGTACGCAACAAGCTGGCAGCTAAAGCGGCGGCGTCGGGACTTTGAAGCGGTCAAGAACAGTGCAGTGAACTGGTCACAGGAGTTGAGTGTGGCTGGGAGCAAGCCTCAACGAACAAAGATCTCCATGATGACCCTCTTGTAGCTGCAATGGACCACAAAGTGCTCTCTGTCCTCCTTCGAGTCACAGTCCCAAGCACATGCTGCTGTCTGGGTGAGCCATTGTCTAAGAAACTAACACCTCGTCGGTATAGCGTTGTTGAGCTATCTCCAATGAAAACAGGCCTCCCTGGGGCCTAGGGCCATCTCTCACATGGCCGCAAACTGCCAAGGCTAACCTCTTCTCTCCAACCGGTAGATCTGACTGGCTCTGCTCTCGTTAAAATCATCCACCTGCGACTACAGGGTCCCCTCCTCAAGCTGGGTGTCTTTGGACGACTGGCCAGCCGTAGCCCATGCTTTGCCAAAATCCGCTGGACCTCACGACCCGCTGCCACTGAAGCCGATTCAAAGAGGATCAATTCATCCGCGTACATAAGATGGGATAAGGTAGGCCCGCCTCTGTCCAATTGTATATCGATTGGTCTGCTTATCTGCTGATGTTGCCTGACTAGAAGGGAGAAGAGCTCTGAGCATAAAATAAATAGGTAAGGGGATGGGGGCATTCCTGCCTGAAGCCTCTCCACCCCACTATCCATGGAAGTCGGTGCTCACCAACCAAGACTAAGAGCCTGGGGGAGTCCACGCACTGCATAGCCCAATCCGTCCACCGCTGCGGAAAGCCAAATCTCTAAAGTACCATGCGTAAACACCCCCACTCTATCTAGTAGTAAGCCTGTGCCATATCCGCCTTAATGGCCATATGGCCAGGGCCGTTGAGGTGGAGTATGAGAGACGAGTAAGGATCTCCTGAACCGTGAGGCAGTTCACGCTAATATCTCTCCCGGGAACAAATGTGTTTTGTTCTCGGGAGATCAAAGAAAGCAGCACTGTCTTAAGGCGCATGACCAAGGTTTTGACCACCATCTTATAGACAGTGTTGCACAAGCTGATGGGGCAGAACTGCCTCGGAGTGGAGGCCCCCTCTTCCTTCGAAATGAGGATTACTAGAGTATCGCTCCAGCCTGCGGCATCCTCCCACCATCAAAGAAATGGTGGATGACTGCCAGGGTGTCAGTCTGGGTGATCTTCCAGTAGCCCGTAAAGAAAGAGGGGGTAATACCATCAATCCCATGGGAATGGTTAGGGTCAAGTCTCTTAGGGCTCTGTCCAGATTTCTGCGTCCGTGATCGTATATTGGAGAGAGGCAAAATCTGCGTCACCAAGTATACGGGACAAACTGAGCAATCCTCTACGGGACAAGAGGTGCCCCACTTCCCCTGAAGAAACTCAAGGAATATCTGGCGAATCCGCTGCGGGTCTGAAGTGAACTCCCTGGACTCCTTCTGTATCGCGAGCACGATGTTCAAATTACGACGCTGCGTCGCAAGCCGCTGAAACACCACGGTGCACCGGTCAACCTGAGAGAGCCACCGTGCCTTGGCTCGCTGCTGTCACCAGCTTGCCAACCTCACCTCCACTTGAGAGAGCTTTTGCGTGGTGGCCCGGAGCAACTGAACAAGCTCTGGGTCATGAGCTCCGTCTCCCTCCTCCTCGGGTTCGGGAGCTTGTCCCGTCCCCATCTCCACAGCGCTTGGAGAGTGTGAGCCAACTTATAGTTGAGAACTGAGGATGGCAAGCCGCGAGACGTCTTCCCCAAGTCTTCTCCACCACAGAGAAGGCCTCCTGGTACTGTAGCCACGTGTCCTCGAACTTGTACCGCGCACCGGTACCCTAGAACCTAAGACAAGCATCCGTCAGGAAAATTGGGCAGTGATCAGAAGCTACCCGGGGAAGGTGGTGCACGACTGCACCCGATAGAAGGTTCATCGCCTTCGCGCTGAGAAGGAACCGGTTCAGATGCTCCCAAATGAGGCGCACACCCTCCATGCTGTTGTTCCACGTGTAAGGTGGTCCATCAAAGCCAGGTTCGTGAAGGTGGCACGCATCCAGTACCTCCTGGAAGTTTGAGCAGTGGTGACTCTGAATGGCTTTTCACCGCGCTTCTCCTCTTCAAAGAGAACGCAGTTGTAGTCTTCACCTATTACAAGCGGGCACCCCTCCACTCGCACAGCAAGGATCATCTGCTACAACCCCCTCCTCGTGTACAAATCAGTGGACACGTAGACGATGCCAAACTGGAAGCAGGTTTCGAGCGCAAGGTGACGGTGGTCAAGATCATCTGGCTGTAGGAGAAGTTGACCTCACATTGCAAAAAATCAGCCTGACAGACAATAATAATACCTCCTGAGCGTCTTTAAGAAGGCTGAACTGTGAAGCTCCAGTGCCGACCAAAGAGGCGGTCAGCATCGCGACGGGTGAAGGACTCTACACAAGTCTCTAACAATGCGATCAATCCCGGCTTGCACTCCGAGATGAGCGGCGGAATGTGGAGTCGTGTCGCCGGCTTCCGCATGCCGCGACAATTCCATGTCAAGATGCCGTTCATTGAGGAGTTGGTGGGTGCTCCCGACTCCTTGAGCGTAAGCTTCTTGTGGGTCGTTCTGGGCAATCGGGCAGCACAATAGACAAAAGTGGGCTGGTGGGTCTCGCAGGACGGAGAGACGGGTGGGTTGGGCCCGTGTGAGCCTGGGGGCCGGGCCCACGGGTGGGGTCGAGGCCAACAAGCTCGACGGCTGGGCTGGTCCCGCGGGCAGGTGGGCTGTGGCCGGGCCCGCCGCAGTTGGGCAAGGCGCGCGGAAGCTGGGCCGAGATCATTGATCTGGATGGTGGGCTGATGGGTTGCAAGAGGGAGGCTTGCTATCAAGCTAGAGGGCCAAGCCAAGCGTGGGCTGCATTGGCCCGGGCTGGAGGGGCTCACCCGAGGATAGGTAGGCTCGGGCTGGGCTGTAGGGGGGGTTCCGGCGTGGGACACCCTGAGGTGGTCACAGTCAGGATTGTCCCAACGAGAAGATCGGTTGCGCAAAGGTTCGCGTGACGGGCCGATAGCCGGGCGTTTCCGCTGTCGGACAAGTATCCAGTCCGTGGTAAGCAGCTCTCCCGCCGTTGATTTCGGCGGGGCTGTACTTGCGGAGGCTGCATTTGTGATGACTTTAGCATAGGATTGAGATGAACAATCCTTGTGTCCCCGATTTTACCGCCGTGGTTGCAGAAAAGGGAGAACCCTTCATACTTTACTGGTTAGTTAAGAGTAGCATCAATATTTTGGATTTGAATTGAAGAGGTCAAAGCGTTCCGGAGGTTAACCTCAACGCAAACATGGGCAAAGGCACATCGTTAGCCACTAGCCGTATGTGCATCAATACAAATTGGCTTGCCAATATTTGAGGCTATTCAGGTGAGGTTCTGGTTACTCCACAAATCAAGTGGAAGACTCGGAAAGCGGATCCAAACCGGAGTGGGCCAACCCACGTCCATACTTGGTGAGAAGTTTGGCACCCATTGCGCTATTCCAAGAACTTGGCCACCTACGTACCAAGGACCGCCGGCGAGGACTTTTGAACATGCCGCAACATTAGTGAATTTGACGATGAGACAATTTGCTTCGATAGCATGAACCGTAAAGTTTCCAAATTTACTCCATCGTAAATTGAGTTTTTTCACTACAACTATATATGGAATTCACCTTCCGAAAAAGAGGATGATGAGAGAGCTTCAAGTTTTACCCGCTGGAGTTTAACATCTGCTTCATGCATTATAATCTCTCCATTTTATCCAACAAATTGATCACTGATGGGCTCACAAGGAATCGACTCCCAGCTGTAGTTTTTTTTCAAAACTTGCGATCACTGTTGAGGCATTGAGGCATTGGCATGCAGTTTCCTGAGAAAGAGAGAGAGATCGAGTTCTTTTTGTAACGTATGAGCGCTGTCCGGTAGCAACCCCATTGTGTTCTCCTTCATTAATTCTACATTCATTATAGCATTTTCAATTTCAAGAACAGGATCAGTAATCAAATATGATATTTTTTGCATCTCAGCATTTTTTTTTGAAAAATCTGAAGGTGGAATCTCTGCAGTTCTTAAGGAGGAAGAAGCCTCCATGAAGGCAATGAAACCACCTGGTGCCTTTGCAGTGTCAGCCGCAAGGCCAACCACAGTTGCAAAACTTTTAGGAGCACTTGGTGCACCTAGCCGAGTCGAAGATGGATTGCTTGAGCATGAGGCAGCTACCTCAGGCGAGCCACTTGATCTCGATCCCATCGCACGGGCGGGATCCTTCGTCTTGATTGATGCTGGCATAACGGATGCATGTGCCGCCGCAGCAAAACGACCCGACGGATCGCGGATGGGATTCGTCGTTGCTGGCCGAACAGCCACCGAGCCTAGTGTCGGTGAGGCCGCTGCTTTATCCCCACAAGAGGGCTCCTCCATCACATCCGATGGCTCCTTAGGGCAAGGAGGAGGAAGCTCCTTCCCTCTTTTTTTTCCTTCTTATATACGGAGTCATGCGATATCGAATCAGTCATGGGCATCCTTTTTGATATAGGTTTAGAAGTACCTTTGCCGAATCACTTTTCATGTAGGTTATTCCCATCTGAGCAGCTCACATTTACCGAAGTTGAATTCATTAAGGATGCACTTGGTCTCCTCTTACGGGACGCACCTAAGGCTAGTCTTATGGTAGGACGGCTTGTATAGGTTGCTGTCGTGGAAGAAGTATCGTATGTAGCAGCTAACCAGTGTTCTTGCCTTACCATGGTTGATCGGTAGGACCTCGCCTTTCAGGAAGTTTAAGTATAATATTATGCCAGGGTTTCTGGCTTGGTTATGTGTCAATTGTAGCAGCATCCAAGTTGAGTGCAGTAAGAATGTGGAGATTCTTGTGTATGGGTGGTATATAGATTTTCGTACTCATCTCTTAGGCCGAAAATTTTGTTATTATCTCTCAGGACATGTTTGATCAAGATTTCAATCGAGCAATCTTGCAGAAAACTGCAATGAGGTATAGTTTTAGTTTTTTTAGTTTCATAAGCGCCAATGATTTGATTGACAACCTTCAGCAAACTAATGAAAACATTTATGCTATTTATGTTCATTCCGTTGCAAACATTAGTGCATTTACGAGCGCTTCATACTTGTTTGATTGTCAATCGTTCGGAAAACTACATTGAGGTTTGTGATTCTTCTGATATTTTCTTATGCTGTGAAAATTTGGTAAAAAATCTGGACATCTTACTTTTTATTAAAAATGTGAATATGTTGGTTCAATTTCATATGATTTGCCTTATTAAATATTATGTATATGTAAAATGCGTCTGTTCAGAAAATGCTACTGCCCTGTGGTCTTCCACCGGATAGGGAAGAAGACTGAGGAGACTTCTAAAATGCTGGTTCAAGCTCTGAATGAGAGGCTCTTAGTTTCCTCTGTTCCTTTTTTATTTGGATTTTCTCTTTGCAATATGAACTTCAACACGTTTACTGTTTATCTATTTTATTTTTTTCTTAAATTAAACTTATAGTATAAAATAATAATTTTTTTGCTTGCAATATGAACTTCAACACGTTTCTTCCTCAGTCCACAGCCACAGCCACACAGCCACACAGCCCTCAGCTTGCGTTGCGGACGACCACTCTCTGTTACAGCACCACCATAAGAGATTTTTAGTTGAAATACCATTAGTTTAATTATAATAATAATACTAATCCACATAATCAAAACTGAGCCATAAATTTTCTTTGTTTTTCCGGTCCCAATCCACCATTATAGTCTTCAATGTAAACCCTTCGTTGCCTAAAACTTTTCGTGTTCTCTTTTTAAGGGTAAATGGATGAGATTAAGCTGCTAAATTAACCAGGATTAGTTAAGCCACAGCTTAAATTAAACTGAGATTAAGCATGCTTTGGATTGTGGAGTGATACGAAATGGTCAGCCACATGCTAATCGAATCAAATGAGCTTAATTATTATTTAAGCCGACATGCTAATCTGATTTGTATTGACATTTTAACTGGTATTATTAAATTAAAGTGTCATTAAAGCTATAAAAAAATACGTGGTCAAATTTGCTAACTGTACTTTCCAGGCTATACATTCCATACCACTGCCTAACTTCGTCTTCTCCTGCAACTAGAATTACTTTTTCTTAAACTTTTTGAAATAATAATTGAGAAATGCCATTTATATCTGATAATGTGGTATTTAAAAAAATTTTAGTATTTGAATATTATTTCATTAATATTTATTTATTTATATTAAAATAATATAAATATTATTTTAAAAGTTTGTATTGAAATAATGCTCAAATTTTATTGGATGAGTTTTTTTGAGTGTCATGTCAGTGAGTTTAAATAGTATTTCTCTTTTTAAATATTCCTAAAAAATATAAATATCTAATTATCAATAATAACTGTTTTTTAAAAATATTCAATATATAAAAATAATAAGTATATGATAAATTATTTTTAACAATACTTTCATATATTCATAAATTGGGGTGTTTACATACCTACCACAAATTTCTTCTTATTTTACAAATTTAATTTATCAAATATTAATAAGAAAATTATACTTTTCTTCTTTCTTTTTTTATATATTATAAAAATAAATTTTTTGTTGATTTGTAATGTGGATGATATATATAATTAAGTTGTGCCAAATTTGTAAAATAAGAAGTTTGTGGTTAAAAGAAAAGTTTTAATTATTATAAATTTACTTTTAATTTTAAATTAATTAGCAGCGTTCAAATTAAATTTAATTAAAATATTTTTGTTTTTATAAGTTTTATAAATATAAATAAATTTAATATTAATTTTTGTGAGAAGAAAATTATTTTGTATGTAATAATTATTTAATATTTAAGAAAATTATATAATATTATTTTGTATCAAAATTCTAAAAATAATATTTATATTATTTTAATATAAATAAAATAAAATATTAATGAAATGATTCTTCTATATATAAACTCGAAGGGATTTCTTTCAATTTCATTACTTTTCCCAAAACAATAACAATGGGAAGAGTCCTCCTGCCAGCACTAATGATAACAGCTTCCTTCCTCTTCATCTTCTTGTTCTTCCTGGCAATGATCCCACCCTCCACTTCGAGCCCAGGGGAATATCAGCCGTCCGCTTCGCTGAGAAGAATGGGCGACGGGCAGAAACATTACAGATATGCGGTTCTGAAATGCAGTAAATTTCCGAGAATATGCAGAGTTAGGGGAAGCCCGGGAAGGGATTGCTGCAGGGGAAAGTGCGTGGACGTTTGGTCAGACGGGCTGAACTGCGGCCGGTGCGGGAAGCGGTGCCCGTTCGGGGAAAGGTGCTGCCGGGGAAGCTGCATTAACGCCCTTTTCGACGCCAAGAACTGCGGCGCGTGCCGCAGGAAATGCAGGAAGGGGACCTCCTGCCGCTTCGGCATGTGCAGCTATGCCTGAAATCCTTCCTCCTGCTCCATGAGACAATCATGTGGTGGTCGAATTTAAACTTATGATATGTAGAAATTCTATTTAGACCGCACTCATAAAAAGTTTCAAATACAAATTTTAAAAATAATATTTATATTATTTTAATATAAATAAAATAAAATACTAATAAAATGATCTTAAATTCTATTTAATAAATTTTTTTAGGTGATATATCAGCAGATATGAAAATTCATAAATCTCCTATATCTAGTGTATCACAATTGTTCTATATATGAGAAGGATTAATTTAATTTTTATTTTTTTATTTTTAGTGGATTAAGGAGTTTAATCTATATGTTGTCTCAGAATAAGGATGTTTCAATGAATTTGTCTATTTTTAATTCTTAGATGAATTCTAAAATTATTTATTTTTGGAAAATTTAAAGATGAAATGAATATCATACTACTTTTTTTAAAATCTTATTTGCACAAACTATATAGTTTCTTATAAATAATAGAAAAATAAAATGGTCTCTCAAATTTTTATTAATAAAGTTGATAATTAAGGAAATGTAAAAGAAATATATTTAGAATATGAGAGTTCATCACCCCACTAATAAAAATTAAACCTATTTGATGTTCCCTATAATGGGTAGAATTTGGAACTTGATATATATTGCCATGCTTTGATTTTTATCAAGTTGTTCTCTATTAAGAAATTAAGATGCATAGTATAAATTAAATTTTTGCATCTTTGTATTATTTTATTAGTGAGGTTGTCTAGTACTCATTCAACAATAGTTACTTTGTCTTAGATGCATGTGGCACAATAGAAAATGTGTAATGCATATTTAGCTTATCAAGGTATAATTCATTTTCACTTATACCTGTTAATCGATTGAGTGAGGGGATCAAATCCTATTTGAACAAAAAGTTAACATTCGTCATCTTACCTATTATACAATTTTCACAAAAATCTAACTCAATGGTCTGTGAGAATAGATTTCACTACTCCCTTGCTTATGTGTCAAAGTCTCCAATGCCAAAGACACAACTCCTCTGCACTTGAAGACGTTGAAGGATCAAATCCTTTCTTGATCAGGCAAAACGTGTCGTTGATGCTCCCCTTTGTTGTCACTTATGCATTATAGGCTTTGGTGGAAGTTGGGAGGAACATCTCCCATTACTAGAATTTGTCGACAACAACAGCCACCAAACCAGCATAGGAATGGTCCCATACGAAGCCTTGTACGGAAGAAAGTGCAGCACCCCGCTAGCATTGATAGAAGTGAGAGACTTACAGCCTTACGGATCAAAGTTAGTAGTTGAAACAAACAGGGAAATTCACCTCCTAAAGCAGCAAATTATGACAGCACAAGACATGTAAAAGAAGTATCATGACAATAAGCAACGCTCCATAGAATTTCAAATAAGGGATCATGCTTACTTAAATGTTAGCCCGATGATGAGAGTTCATAGATTTGGAGTATCAGGAAAACTGAGCCCTGAACATGTTGGACTCTTCGAAGTAATATCCAAAGCCAATGATAATGCTTGTTAAATAACCTAGCCACTTTGCCAAAAATACTCTCCAAGGATAATGGAATAAAAACATTATAAGAAAAATAATTGTATTATTTTATTATATTTTATTTTCATCATATAAATGAAAAAAATAAATTAATCTTCAATCTCAAAAATTTTGATATTTTTGAATTCATCACGCCAAATTAAGAAGGGGGTGAATGTTTCATATTTTTTGAATTCAAAATGAAGAATTAAATGCGCAAAATACAAATGAAATAAATCAATTTTATTGATTTATTAAAATTTAATTAAATTTTAATCTGGTGAAATATCCACTGCCAGCGTCCGAATAGCAGAAACCATTCGTAGCCTTCACGATTGTTAGGTCAGCCCGGATTCGACCAATCCAGACCACGGGGATCCCTTGTAGTGGCAAACACGGAATGACTTGATCCGGACCGTCTGTTCATTTTTAAATAGAATTGGATGGCCCAATTCACATGGAGTGCGGGGTTAGATAAGGGAGTCAAATTCAATACTATATCTGACAGTCAGTATCTTTCCATGGCTCGTCATTTCGCTCGTGACGCATGTGGGCTCATCTAGTTGTTGCTGCGCTGCAGGAGAGCTATGCATGCCAGCGCCACTGTCTGGCGGCTGCGTGAAGGACCACACGGGAGCCCTGACTACCGTGCCATCGTGGCAGAGCAGCTGGAGGCCCTCGAGTGTTGTAGTACCCCGCATGGCCCTCCCATATGCCACCTACCTTCCCTGGCCTATTCGCCGAAGCCCGCCACCTCAACAAATGAGGCTAGCTGGGTTAGGGTTATAAATACCCCATGAAGCCCCAGCTAGCTCCCCACGCCTCCATCTGCTCTCCTAATCTCTCCTTATGATTCGTCACTCTCTATCTCTCTCTTGATCTTCCATTATCGAGTGTCACCATGCAGTCAACTGGCCACCTCCGGCCCTCCCCCAATCCTGGTGACGTCCTAGCACCCATTCAAGGTGAACTCGATCCTCGGAGCCCAAGCCCAACATCGGCGAACCCCTCCCCTATGTGCCTTCCCGAGACCCCCTAGCCTCCCTTTCGACTGTTGTCTCCGCTGGCAACTCCCAGATCTGCCCGGCTGCTCGTGAACTCCCTTTGTAACAATCCTAGTTGTTACTTTAGCTAAATCAAGATTAATTAAGCCAAATCAAGCTTTGATTTTTATTTAATTAGACTCATTTGATCATTTAAACCTAACTCCAGAAGTTTAGAATCAATCTGAGCTAGTTTGATCAATCAAGCTATTTTGCTTATTTTTGGATCCTGAAAATTTGCTAAATTAAATTAATCTCCAAATTAAAATCTGAGTCTATTTTTGAATTCCTCATATCATAATTAGCTAAGGGTAAAATTTTAAGAATTTTTAAAGCTCATTTAGGCCTATTTTGAATTTTATTTAAATTTGTTTAATTGCATATTAGGGTTTAGAATAATTCATAATTACAATTCTACCCTCCCTCCAGCGGTCGGCTGCCTCCAAATCGTGGGTGTCATCCAGACCGTTAATTTCACGATCGGATCCAACGAACCATGCCTTCATTTGGATCCGCCTCATCTCGACCGTTCCACAGTTTTGAGATTTAATCAGACGGGATCTAGCTATTCATCTTAAGTAACCCCGATCGCCTGTCCGATCTTTCGATCTAATCCAATGGATGATCTACCATCCTTGCTCGGCCATTAGATGTTGAAGGATCTAGACAGTTTTGTTCCAACTGAAGATTAATCAAACGGCCCTGGCGTACCCCGAGACTGTGGAGCATCTTCGTCCTTAGCTCGCTCCCAACAGCCGAATCCTCCCGTACCACTACGTCCTCAGGCCAGTCTGCCACTCCCGTACCACGTCAGGGAGGCCGTTGCAACTCTTGCCTTCACCTCCTGAGCATCCCCAGCTGCAATTGAGGAGGAAATTGAGGGAGCACCTTTGGCCCGAGCCTGAACCATGGCTTCCAGCTCTGGCATCCATCCCTAGATCGCTCCCTTTGTCTATAAGTATCCCTGGGACATCACAGTGAGTCCCTTTGCTCATTGTGATCCCCCATTGTCCCTATAAAGTTCCCTAGAGCTCCCCTGTCCTCTCGACAAATTCCAGCATCCCTACAGCTGCCTACAGTTGATAGAGGGTGCATGTCTGGTGTTCAGACCCCCTGCTTGGTCACTGTGACCCTCTAGAAGCTCCAGTTCTCCTCAGACACTCTCTGTCGTGCCTTGTAACAACCCAGAAGTTGTTACATGTCAATTAGTGAATCTAATTGACTCTAAATCTCTTTCATTACTCTTAGAATAGAGTTAAAAGTATCTACCTCAAATTTCGTGCTAATTGGAGATCATTTGTTGATTTCCAGCGTTTCCTGGTTTTCAGATAATTCTGAAAATACCTAATTTAAATAGACTTCAGAAACAAAAATGGATTTCGCCATTGCATTCCTCACGCTCAAATTAGCTTGGGGTGAAATTTTGGTGAGTTTTGGAGAAAGTCAAAATTTCTAGGTTATTTTATTACATTTTCATAATTCAGTAATTAAAATAATTAAGATGGCTTCCGAATTAAATTTCAACTTCATTTTTGAGTCTGTGACCCTCAATTTAGCTAAAAAGTAACATTTCAAAAATTGGTTTGGAAATATATCACCATTTAATTTTAATTAAACAAAACTCATAAATTAATCAAATCAATTAATATGAATATATATATATATATATATATTCAAAACACTCCATTTTTATCTTTATCTCATATCTGCCCTAATCCTATCCTATTCGCACGGCCAACACTCGATTCGCATGAAGTCATCCTTGGTCCCAAGATCGCCTCCTCCTTCACGCTCGTCGAACGACGCGTGGTTTCCGCCGCTCGCATAAGCCAATGGCAACTCAGGTAAGCATTAAACCCATGCCTTACCTATCTCTTTTTCTACCCCACACCTTAGCCGAGCATGGAGAACTGATCGAAACCTCTCCACTCGTCAAGCCCTCTCCATCTCAAGTTTCGAAGAAACAAAGGTACTCTACTTGATTTCACCTTCTAGGATGTGTAGAATAAGAAAAAGAAATCAAAAATATAAGTTAAGTTTTCAAGTTATCAGTTTGGGAATTCTTGGATCTGATTTAATTAGATGGTAGTTTCTTTTGATACTTAAGATCTCGGCAGATTTATAATACTTTTAGAGTAATAGCAAACTATACTTTTCAGTGATGTCTTATTCCAAGTAGTATATTATAGATTTAAATTATTATTAAGAGTCTTTATCAGTATTCCGAAATGCTTATGCAAAGATGTCTGTTGGATGTTCAGTCAAATCTTGCTCGAACAAATTTCATTAACAAGAAATGTGTTCAAATTATTTCTGTCTTTTATTTTTAAATTTAAAAGTAAAGATCTTTATTATACAGTACATATGAGTAGTTGCTTACATTTTCTTTTTTGGTTTCTTTATCTGTTTAGTTGTGTAAGATCTATTAAGTAAGGCTTTAAGGAATGGTTTTTGTTTTAAAGCACTAATTCCTATATACAGTATATGATGTCTCCTTAGGATGAACGTCTGAAAGTGTAGTAATTGTATCATCACTTTCAGCTAAATATATGTATGTAAAATTTGAAATTTGATGTATTTTATTTGTATCAAATTTAGATTTCATGCTTTGTAGTACATCAAAAACTTTACATTACGATATCCCACTTTAGAAGCTTAAAGTTCAATACGTCGGAATAAATTCGTCAACTTTAAAAGATATGATAATGTGGGGATTACATTAATGCTTTTGTTTGGATGATGGGAAATGTATAAAGACTTCTATGAACCCAAATGATTAGCTTTGATATTAGTAATAATGGAGTTTATAATTGTATGTAATATATTTGAAATAACCTTAAAGGAGATTCATCTGTTTGGCATCTATTTAATATAAAAATTGCTTGCATACGCTAGAAAAGTAATATTTATTATTTATGAAGCACATTAGGATTTACATGTTGCTTTTCTTTGATGGCTGAGAGTTTTATTATCTTTTAATTCGGTATGTGCTGCTCTATAATAGTTTATGACATCTAACAGAATTAGAATGAATTCCTTATGATACTTGCTAAACTTTGTCCCCTTTCTTAACTCTGCTCGGCGAAAGCTTGTCTTGCTTGGGACTGTTTTATGGATTTTTAAATTCATAAGTTTATAAATACTGGGTTTAATCAACAAGAATTATAGTTGACCTATATCTCTTGCTAGCAAATGATCAAGACTATTAATCATATCCACATGAATAAATGTTGTTATTCACTTAATGTAATTCAAATGCTGCTATCTCTTTTAAATAAATTCATATACTACTATGAGATAAAAGTGAAATAGTGTAAAGTATGAATCAAACTGCTGCCATTTACAGCTGATGTCATTAATTTCAGTATGATTCAATTGTTTTGAGTTAAACTAAAGTAAATAAATATTATCTCTTTTAGATAAATTCATATGTGGCATCAATAGTGTAAAAGAAATATATGCTGTCAATTAGTATATGGAGTCAAATAGTTAAATGCTGTCATTTATCTCAAGGTATTATCTTTGCTGCCATTTTTAATATAAGATCAAATACAAGTTGCCTTCAAGTAATAAGATAAAGATGCTGCCATCATATGTTGCTTCCTATTCTAAGATGAGATCAATAGAATGGTATAGGATGAAAAGCTGCCATTTATTTTGAATCATATGAGATTTAATGTTGTCATCTAGTTTGCAAGAACCAAATGCTGCCATAAGATGCAATGTTGCCATTAGTTATGAGATTCTAATGCTGTCATTGATGTTATACAATTGATGCCATTCATGTTAATTGCTGCCATTTATAAATGCTGCCATACGAATGCTGCCATCATTAATATTATAAGATTTAAATGTTGTCAATATAATTTACATTTAGATCAAATATTGTCATAAATATTATTATCTTCTTTCTTAAATATCATATGTTGCTATTTTCTGGATGGGTAAAATAGTATTGTCACTTATTTAAGAAGGAATCATATGTTATCAATAGATGAAGTTGAGATTAATAGAATATTAGATTAAATACTATAATAGCTTTTATTAATATCAAATGCTCCCTGATAGCTCAGTTGTATATAAATGTTGTTATTTTACTGCCTTGTATATATATTAGAATCGTATTTTTGTCATTAAGTAATTATAAGGTAAAATGGAATATGGGATTAAGTGTTGTCTCTTATTTCAAAATAAAGCAAGTGCTGCCCACTAATTTATAATATTAGGTACTACTATCAATCTTAAGATTTAATGCTGTCATTAACTAAGAAATTCTAAAATTGTCACTTATCATATAAGATCCAAGGCTATATGTATTATTTGAGACCCACCTGCTGCAAGAAACCCAAATGTTGTTATCCATTTATTTAAATTATAAAGGCTGACATGTGATTTTTAAGATCACAATGCTGCTATCTTATAAGTTCAAATACTTAGAAATGCTGTCATATATTCAAAAGATCATATGCTACCGTTGAAATCAAATGAATTTGGTTTTATATTTAAAAACTAACTTTAAATGATATTATTCATTGCAGGTTGAGTAATAGAAATAAAACAGGCATGCTAAATTAGACGCTATGTGCAAAAAGTCACATATTACTGATTTTAGTCATCATTTCTTTTTAATTGATGTTTAATACAGGAAGTAGATATTAAACTGCTTAGTTTGATTTTATGTATTTGAGATTATTGTAGAACTGGAATTAAACTCTATTTTTAAAACTGGAAATGAGCAATCCTGTAAAAATGATTGAACTCTATTTTAGAACTAGAATTAAACTCTATTTTTAGAACTGGAAATGAGCAATCCTGTAAAAGGGATTGAACTCTAATTTAGAACTAGAGATTGATTGTGAAAATTGTATATTTGAACAAAAACAAAGGAGACTCTGCCAAAATTTTTAAGAATTTTAATTAAGACTTAAAAAAATTTCAGAAAAAAAAATGTAATATTTAATTCAAAACATTCATTTCAATGATTCATTTTTAATTTTAACTCTCAATCAACTTGATTGAAAATAATAGTTTCTTTTTTTTTAAGCTTTAGATAAGCTTTTCTTTTATTTCAAATTGAATTATCTTTCAAATTTCATAAAAATAAACTTACAATTCATTCTACTTTTATTTGGAATTGACTTAAGATCAAAATATCTATAAGTCAATTTAGAGTTTAATTAAACTCCAATTATTAAGTAGATTATTAAAGTTTAGATAACAAGAAGATATCACATACTTTATAATTTTTGTAATCTATTGAATGCTTGCATAGCTTTGAGCCTCATTTCCTTGAACATGTATTCAAGATCCTTGTGCATGAATAAAGATTTTTTTAAAATTTTAAAGGGGAATGCCTTATGGTAAATTGAGTACAAAAGAAAGCACTTATATTAGAACTTCACATTTTAGGGTGGGTAAATGTGAATGTTCATCTTCCCCATTGTAACTGGTTAAGCAGACGTGCTTAACTCCTTGCCCATTCTGTTGTGTACTCCTACAGAATGAGGTATTTCTAAATGCAACTTTAACTAATGATATAAGAGATTCTTTTACAAATTGTAAGATCTCTTCATAACTGTTTAGTTATGCTTTCATATCATAGTCCTAGACTATGATTATCTTAGATTGAGAATCTAAAATATTTCCTCATTTCCTTTACACTCTCTATTTTCAGTATTATGTATTACTTATTTTAGTTTAATTTGAATACAGTGTATATTGCTGAACTTCAATTAATGCTTCACTATATGTCAATTGCTTACTTAGCATATTTTCCAATTGATTATATATATTGCTTACATTTTATGCGCATATTAGTTTCTAGCCTTTTAAATGCTTTTCCTTACTAATTTTTAGTAATAAGTTAGAACTTTTACTCAATAATTTTCATATTGTTTTCCTTACAGTTATGCTCATTCTTATCCTCATGCTTTACAGTTTTTATTGCACCACTGCATACTTAAATTGTAAACCATAATTGTGATATCTTGTTAATCTAAAAACATAGCCAATTTTAAAATGTGCTTAGACTGTTTAGTCTAACTACTCTTTTCTTTTTTCTTGGCTTTGCCCTATCATATTTAAATACCAAAATATGATAGATCAAGAGCCATTTTATTCAGATGATGCAGGTCCGAGTGCTTGAAGAACTTTTAAGGAAATCTGCTTCCGCTTAGTCATATATAGTTCACTTGTATTTGCCATATATATTAAAAAGCCTTGTAATAATTAGATTGCTTAAGTTACTTTTACTTTCATTTGTTAATCTGTGTCGTATCTTCTATATATTTAAAACTACTTGGGATGATTGTGTGGATTAATCAATTTCCAGTATTGTAAATACTTGAAACATTGTATTTACTTATATCTTCATTTTCATTCATTTAACTTAACACATACTCAAAAAATAACTTGGTCACTTAGCATCAACACTTGATTTATTTTCTTCTAATCAAGTGTTGAGTGCTAAGGTAACACCCCAATATCTTGATTAATCTTCTATCCAATTATTGGGACCGTTACATGCATGCAACCCCATTTCCAGGTACAGCCTTCTTCTCACCGAGTCGTGTGGGCTCGACATCAATTAAGCTTCTAGGAGAGCCTCTGGATGTCGTCTCGCTTGCCTTGGTCTCCTAGGGAACCTATCTTGATTGTCACCAGGGTTTGAGCTAGCTCTGATCGATCGTATCGATTGATTGAGCTAGTAGCCAAGCCATGGCTGAGTTCGGGTAAGGACCCAATGATCGGTTGCAACCCAGGTTGTGTAACCTTTGGGTTTGACTGGCATTACCTCACTGATAGTGTAGGGATTGAGCCCCATCCGTTTGGTGGTCTCTGTGAGGTGAATTATCCCCTCATAGTAAACCTTAATCGTCTGCATTTAGGGCATTTTGGTGGAGTAGCCATCCGGCATTCTAGTCCGTCGCAGTTAGGGTTTTTAGGTTCAGTCAACGCACCTTGACTTCCTAAAGGTGTGACGATTGAATGTTGGCCATAGCGTGGAGTACCTATGGTGAATTTGGCAGTCCAAGGTACCCTCCCGCGGCTATCTGCGAAGGGGGTATTGATGATGAAGCTACTAGCACATCGGGCCGGGCCAGCCCAGGCCCGCACGGTGCGACAGTGCCGGCCCAGTTAGGTTCCGCTCCAACCCGTGCAATTTGTATTTGGGTCAGGTTATTTAATTTATTTAGGAATTAAATTCCTTCTGTTAAATAACTGATAAATTGAATTAATTAATTATCCTATGGTATAATTAATGAAAAATATTCATATTAAATTAATGAAATAACTTAATCAATTTTTATCCAAATTATATGATCCAATATATCATTTTAATCAGAAAAATGCAAGGAATAATAATATGTAATAAAATTTATGATCAAATGGTTAGATTTTATAAATTAGCCTAATTTTTCTCTAAACTTAATTAATTCATTTAATGTTCAAAAATTATGATTAAGATCTCTGATTATTCATAAGATAATGTAGAACATTTGTATGCCATTAAAGATAATTTAGGGGTTCTAAAATAGCTAATCACCTCTTAATCACCCTAATCCTTGATTAGTGAATTAAGCCCAATTTAATCATCTGATTTTGGTGATCTAGGTTTCCATTATCTTCCTAAGTGTAGTAGAGGTTATATATGTGCTTGGAAACCCTTAAGGAACTTTAATTCTCTTAATCACCTTAATTAGCCTTAAATTATGATTAGTGTCATTTAAGTTAATCATAAGCTAAATCTTGAGATTTTGTGTTTCATGCACCTCATTAGTTAATATTAAGTCCATTAAAACTGATTTGAATCAATTTGAATGCTTAAATCCTTAAATCCTAAATTTAGACTTAAGAAGAGTATTTTGGTCATTTTGACCAAATATTATTTAAGCACTCTTAACCCTAGCACCTTCAGTAATGTGGTTACAATCAGTAATGAAATGCCTTAAGAGAATCTTAAGTTTAAATTTCAAGTTTAGATCTTAAGTGAATAAACATTAGATTTTAGATCTTAGATCCTTTGATCATTTGATTGAATTATACCATCTCATCTTGAAAATTCTTGTTTGATTGATTATCTTAAATCCTTTGAAACTTCCTTGTGAGTGTAGGATTGATTCAATCTATAGAATAATGTGATTATTCTATAGACTAAATATAGATCATAGATTCATGTGTTCTTAATTGATTATTTTGTCTTCAGATAGTAGAATGATCTTTCCTTAAGATCATAGCTTCTTGATCTTTCAGCTTCTAAGACCCTTCTACCTTTAAATTATGGTTGGGGGTAAACCTTAGACCTACAAGAAGTTAGTACCTTGAATTCAAGATTTGAATCCCAATATAGAGTTTAAGTATAGAATCATTAATCTTGTTTAGTATAATCAAAGTTTAGGTTGAGTGATTAAAATATATTAATTAAGTCGTTAAAATATTTACTTTAAATCCTTTATAGTCATCATTTGATTGTGAATTAGAGCTTGTTAAGTTATAACGTTAACTTTAAGGTCGTGAATCTAGGATTATACTCGATAGTTGGATATTGAAGATCTTAAACTTGTATTCTTTGAGAATAATTAGAACAAATTAAATTAGATAACAACGGATATCATATAAGTCTAGTTGAGTCTCTTTCTTACTTGATTATTGTTGCTTCGCACACCTTGTATATTGAGCATTTTCCCTTAGGCATAATAGATAAACTTAGGATATGGAGGAATATTCTAGGTTGGTATTTAAAAAGCATAAACATTCATTTGGTTTAGTAGGGTATGATCTAACTTAGTCTGCCTCTTCAGTTCAGTTCTTTATCTATAAAATAGACTCGGACCCAGCCTTGTGGTTGGCTAGGATGGATACATGTCTTATTCTATAAGTCCAACTCGGACCTAACTCTAATGATGTCTAGGATTGATACATGTTGGACTTTTTGTTCAAAGGCCCTGTATGGCCTATTCCTGTTATGACAGTACTATGTTTAAGCATGCATTTACTGTCAGTTTAGATCCCATGCTTTGGCTTATTTTGCCACGTGCTTCAGTGGCTTTTAATTTATAATTTCTACATACTTTTATACTTGCTTTAGTTCATTTATTTTACTTTAGTACTTATTTAGTATTTACATATTTAGGATGCTAGTTCTATATTCAGTTCCATAAGTTCCAGTACAGTTGTTCTTTTATGTGACCAATATGTCTCCATGTGATCATAATCATGTTAAGATAATTTTATTTTCAGTATCTTGCAATTATTTATATCTTATATCCTTACCTTATTCAGCTTTATTTATGATATGTTATTTTGCATACTTTGTTGCTTAGTTATAAATGTTATTTTATAATTACCCTATTCATTCTAGTTTGTTGCACCTTGGATAACTTTAATACTTAAGTAATAATGTCATATCTTAAATGTTCAGTTTATTAAATTAACTTAAAATGTACTTAGATAATTATCTAACTATAACCTTTTTTTTATACTATGCTGTGATGTGGATTTTATATTATACTATTTTTTATTTTTGCTACTTTGATATGTTGATGTATGTTCTCAATTTCAATTGATAAGTATTCTGCTTAAGGCAGTTGAGTTATACCTAACTCTACTTAAGTTGGAGATTTACCACAGTTGGAGACCGTACTCCTCATGATTATGTTAATATCAGTATTAGCATGGCCACAGAGGGTATAGAGCCCCACACCCATTTTCCCAAGGAAGCCAGTGAGGTAAACCATTTTTCCTTAATCCCTCTAAATTCCCTAATAGCTCATTTGGCTAACCCTAATTAGCCCAATCTAGGGTTTGGGCTAGGGTCGAGCTAACCTGCTTAGGGTCAACCTAACCCCGCCCATTGAACCAATAAAATCCACCAATACATGTTGGCCCCTTGGTGAACCCCATATACCCTCTCTGACCATTTTGACTGTTGGTTAAATATGGGCTAACCTGAGCTCTTGTAACGCCTTGTCTCGTCGCCATACGCAATAGAATGATATTAGCTATGGAACGGGTCGTTACATGGAGGATTGAACCTCCCTTCCATAGATACTCAGAGTCTATCTTGCATCCAACTGCTCGACATCTCTGAATATTCCAAATAGCTGAGACAAATCATTAAGATAAGAATAATACATTTATCTTAAGTATTAGTTAAAGTTATTCATTATAACAATCCAAGGTTATTAACCAATCAATTTGATCTAAATTAATTAAATTAAGTCAAAAATCAAGATCTTAATATTCAGTCAAATAAAAATTAAATAAAAATATCCTCAAATAAAATGTAATGAGGGGATCCTCTTGCAAAAATTTGAGCGCAATTAGGATCCCGGACTGTCCTAAGTAAATTCATGAAGTTTAAAATTCCGGAGTTGATATTAGATAAAATATAAGATAGAATTTAGAAATTTTTGTGTATTTAAGTTAAGCATTATATGAGGACGTTATATTTTAAGTTTTGCAAATTTTCAAACTCCTGATTAATTCTAGTGAATTTTTGAAGTTTTTCACTTAAAAAATTAATATAAAATAAAATACTCGTTCAAATTTAATGATTGTTATATGTGTACGTTCGTCTCATCGAGACGCTTATTTTGATACTAAATTTATAATTTTTGGAGTTTGCATGACTATTTATCATGGCTCAAGAAATCAACTATCCAATTTTAACTAATGGCTGTCTTGATTTAGGTTATGGCTTTAAATAGATTATTAAATAGTTTCTAAACTTAATAAGCTGCCAAAATATAACTATTTATTTTCCTCACAGCTAAAATTTTCTTCTCCTTCCTCTACTCTAATGCACACAATTAAAAAAAAACTCATAATATTTCTCTTTTATTTCTCATAATTGATAGGAGAATTCAAGGGAGAGCCATGCTCTCATTCTCCTTTAAATGAAGGCTCAACCATCTCTTTCTCTCCATTTGGCCATTAGTTGAGCTCCCCTCTTTCTCTTGCTGTGTTGCTGTTGAAGAATCCTTCAAGCCCTCAAGCTCTTAAGGAATTAACTGAGTCTTCTTCTTCCATTCCTAAGGCCAATGTACCCTTTTTGCTAAACTCTTCCTTATGTTATTCTCTTCATATGTAGCAAAGTGTTCTGAATAATATTTCCATTAAGTTATTGTATGGATTCTATGCATGATTATCGCACCTCAATCGAACTAAAATGAGTCCGATCGAAGCCCATTCCTTCCTTTAAAATTTAAGTCAAAAATTGCATGATTTATGTAAATACCTGAAAATTAGCATAATTAAATAATCATCGGAACCGAATTTTGACTTCACCGTTGGACTCATCACCTCCAAATTAGCTAGTGGTGAATTTTTGGGAATTTTCAAGGCACATTTTAAAAATCTGGATTTTTAAATAATTAAAGAAAATAATTAAGCAATTATTTGATCCTTAATATGCAATTTCTCCCTCTCTCTCTCTCTCCTAATTGACTGACCACCTTCCCCTTCATTCGGCTGACCCATGCTTCCCATTTCTTCCTCCTATACTTGATGGGAGAGAGCTTACCTCTCCCCTCACCTAGCCTCTCTAGCCATGATGAAGCCTTCCTCCCCCTCTCCTCCTTTAAATGGAGAACTCAGCCCCCCTTTTATTGCTTGCTGAAATTTTCTTCTCACCTCCTCCATTGCTGCACCTTGAAGAAGAAGCTCTTCTCTAAAGTCTTGAAGAAAGAAAACGTTCCTTCCTCCTCTCCCCCTTGCAAGGCTAAGGTACCCCTTTACTCCTCTCATTATCTTCATTATGCTGTTGCAATCTTGAATGTATCCTTAGAAGTCCATAAGTATGTATAAAAGCCATTAAAGCTCTTAAAAACATCACAGAAAAATGCTCTATTTTTCATTTATTCTGTACACCCTTGCATTCATCACTATTTTTTGTGTAATTAGGATGCTCCGTTTGTGCCAATTTTGGTGTCGATGGAAAAGTATCAGAAATACCTTTCCATTGATATATGAACTGCTCATGGAATGCTCTGGATAGAGAGTATTTCAGCTCGAAAAATATGCCTTAAGTTTTCATCCAGGCGAAAAACGTCGTCTCGCGCTGCAGCGCCCGAAGTTGCAAAGCAAAATCGCTGCAGCGGGCTGTAGCGGCATTTCGGTAGAAACTTATACAAACATATAATAGAGTGATTGAACAGTAAACTCGTAAAATATACCGCTCCAGCGCGCTGCAGCGGGCTGGAGCAAAAATATTTTTGGAACTTTAGAAAATATGAAAATAAATTAACTGAACAGTGCTTTTGCAAAGTGAACCGCTGCGCGCACCATAGCGCGCCACAGTAGGTCGCAGCACTGCCGCGCTAAAAGCACTACAGTGCGCTGCCGCGCGAAAGGCGCTACCGCGCGAAAAGCGCTACAGCGCGCTCCAGCGCCCAAAATTGCAAAATTCCTATAATTGTTTTAAAAATTGGCCAGTTTTGGTTGAAATGGACAAAACTCTCCTGTTTTGGTATTTTAAGGTCCCTAGGACCCTAGGACCATAGTGGGACTAAGTTATTTTAGCTAAAATTGAACATTGCATAAAATTTTATATTGAAATTAAGTTTGAACTATGTCACTTTGATCAAATGCTCAAAACCTCTCATGTACCTTAAAAGTATTATGCTAATTGCTAAATAATAGAACTCGCATATGCTTAGGTTAAATAGATATACATTAACTACTAAATAGCATGAAACCTAAGTCTTTTAGATTTATAATCAAGTGCTAACTTCTTTGATTTGATTTAAAATTTAGTTAATCTTAGTTACTTTTCATTTTGTATCAAGCTTACATATCTATGCTTTTATGATTTTATGATGTATGTTAGAAACTTTAACATTTATTTGAATACTTAAATATGCTTACTTGAACATAAGAATCTTGATAACTTGATTAAGTTGATGATACTTAATCCAAACCTAAGTTTGATATCAATAATACATTAATAATACATTGATTTATCATTGACCTTTAAATTAACCTTTGGTCTTAATGATAGGAAGGTTAGGGGTTAAATCCTAACTTGTCTTGATTGAGATCTAAATCTTAATCACTTAATTAATCAACTTGATTGTAAGATAATCCAATTGATATTATTCCAATAATGCATATAATTTGATATTGATCTTAAATCATCAAATTTGAAGTGCTAAGGATAATATTGAATATGTGTGATTGAATTATCTGAATCTAAACTTTAGATATTTAATTTTCTCTTATATAAGATTACTAGCATAAGATGGATAATAAAATTGCAATGATTTATGAAATAATCTAATTCTAATAAGATCTTTGATTTTATCCCATGATTATAGAATAGGAAAGGATTAGATGGATCTTATTCATCTGATCTGATCACTTTAACCAAAACTAGTAAATAAAGCTTGAATGTTCGCTTAAGAAGTAGAAAAGTGAGATCTTGAGGGTCTTACTTTATGATCATTCTTGAAATGCTTAAAGACCTTAAATATTGATACCTTGAGGTAGGAAGAACATTTGTATTTTAATGAGGTAGAAGCTTAGATGATCCTTCATGACTTTAAAAGTTGAACTTGATACCCCGTAGTATGAATCACATAAAATAGTTAGAATGTGACTTATTTATTGTGATAGCAACCTATGTTGAGTGATCCTTTCATCACATCCTTAGAGCCTTGTATAGGACTCACCCACATAGAGTAAGGATTAATAAATTTGATAAATATTTGTCAATTAAATAGAATCTTCTGAACTCAGATTATTGGTTGGGTATAGTATGGTATACCCATATTACTGATTATTTCAGTAGTATTCAGGATTGGTTAATTCACTCCAATGCAGACTTATGACCAGGTGCTATCTTGAGGGATTATACGAATACAGTCTCATTCGAGTAAATCCTCCAAGACTAAGAGTGCTATAATTAGTGAACAAGATCCTTAGTTTAAGATGCAAACTGTGATCAAGTTCTGCCTCCTATCGTAGTGTGCTTCAATAAATGCAGTTTAAGCAAACTAAGTATCTTAAGTCACTTTGCGTAGACCACTAAGTATGCTTATGATTATGGCATTTAACGACTTAGCTTGAGATGTAAACTTATATACTTTATCACTCTGTACTTATATTAATTTAGTGACTGATAGTATGTATTTATTATGTGCACACCATTCTCTTATTAGTGGATTGTGGATCTTAGCTAATCTAATAATAAGTGAGGGATTTGCCAGAGTGGCACACCACCCCTTAAGTCAAATCTTATGGATTAGGGGGTGGGGTGCCATAAAAACCATGAGGCTGTTACAAATGGTATTAGAGTAGACCATAGGGTGTCAAATAGGAGCTAATTGCCATACAAGGTAAAGTACCCGTTCATGTGAGCTGCCTCTTGAACCATGATGGTTAAGGTGCCACATGATTGTGTGTACTACTTGAGCCTATAGTAGTCACCTCTAGTCCTATCTACCAAATGGATTGTTCATAAATTTGTGTGTGGATACTGATGAGGATATCAATTATTTAAGTTAGGGAGATTATAAAAACATACTTAAGTAGTAATAAGTGAAACTCTTAAACATCGATGTGCCTTTTTAGATAATGGTGGAGTTTTTGATAAGAACTCCAAAGTTAAGCGTGCTAATGTGGGAGCATCCCAAGACGGATGACCTACTGGGAAGTTATCTTCTAAGGGTATAACCGTAAGGCCTTTCAAGCCAAAGTGGACAATACCTTGGTATTTAAGAGCTTGAATTGTTACAGAATGTCAATCTTCTTTTAGCTGAGCAGTGCTTGTAGCATGTAATGAACCTTCTCTCCATTCCATTTGCAGCTCTTCTTCACTCAAACCAAACTGTAGTTTCTTCAAGCTCTCATTCAGCGAACCCATCTCTGCACTCGTAATTTGGTCATCTTCTCCTTCAATAGCGTCGACCACCTGAAAATAGATACTCCCATTGGCTAAATCTCACAACAATGCATGGACGAATTTCCAATTATTTATTTTTGTAAGCCTTCTCGCAATTCCTTGCTGTAATCAAATTTGTTGGCATCTTAATTTTTCACGTATCAATTTATTGCCAAAATTAGAAGTTTATATGTCTTATTGTTATGTAGTTGATGGTAGATTCTCATTAATTTTATTTTCTGAGTCTAGAGATCCTATATGACTATGCAAATCAAATTAATTAGTGTTATAAGATTTTAGTGTGAGGGTTATTAATGACAATTTAAGAATTTATGCATAATACTTTCATTAAAATTGATTCATACTCATGCTCTTAAATCAAAATTGTTTCTCTTTTATCATCCAAAGTTAAACATATACAAAAGCACTTTCATTTTCATTTCTAAAATGCACATCACATCATAACTATTTATGATTAAGAATTTAAGATTTATGAAAAGATAACATTTTAACAATGGTAAATATTAAAGTTTGAGTGATTGATATGCATTATCTAAAGATTTTGGCGTTATACATGTGAAAATCTCTATATAATTATTTTATATATTTGAAATCAATAAATCACATCTTATTTATAGATTTAATATTTACTCATTATCTAGTTGAACATGATCGATTAAAATATTATTTATATTTGACTTATTTAGAATCTTAATAATATTCATTGTTGTTGATTCAATGTTTTCTTAAGTTTATCCTTAGGAATCATATCTTTATAATTCCATCCAACTGCAAAGAATTAATTATTATCAATCTGGGTCATTTCATCTCATAGATTCATCTCTAGCATGGTGTACTTTTGTAACAACTCAAGTTGTTACTTTAGAAAATTAGGATTAATCCTAAGTCTTAAACACAATTAATATGTGCTAAGTAGGTCAATAAAGTCAACCTCCTAAACCTAGCCCTAATCAGGAGTCAATTTGGATTAAATCCTAATTTCTAGAAATCTGGAAATCCTAGCAATTGACCTATTTAAATTGACCTCTGATCGGAAAACGGACACCACTATTGCGTTCCTTGACCCCAAATTAGCTTGGGGTGAAGTTTTCGTATCAATCAGAAGTTGTCAAATTTCGACGAATATTTTAAATAATAAAAATATCACGGAAATCGAGGTATCAAAATACTCGTCGGATCAAAAATCTGACCGCGTCATTGAATTCCTTGACCCCAAATTAGTCTGGGGTGAAGTTTTCATGTCAATCGGAAGTCGTCGAAATTTCGACGAATATTTTAATAATAAAAATATAACGGAAATCGAGGTATAAAAATACTCGTCGGATCGAAAATCTCACTGCGCCATTGAATTTCTTGACCCCAAATTAGCTAGGAAAAATATGTTCAAAATTTTTTTCTGAAAATGTTAAAAAAAAAAAAAATTTAATTAATTAATTAACGGCGCCGTCAGATCGGATGGATCCATCCGGACCGCCCGATCGCGCGCGGATCCAACGGCCCTCGGCCGCGATCCGCGTCACGCGGTCTGGAGCGATCCGGACCGTCCGCGATCGCACAGATCCGACGGTTCGGAGGCGTCTTCCTCGCCCTCTCCGCCCGCGTGACACGCGGCGGCCCGTCACGTTTTCTGGCCAATCCGGCGGCATCCAGACCTCGGCGAGGTCGCCGTCCGGTCTATAAGACCTCGTCCTACCCCTAGGCTCCGAGTTTACACCGATCGGAGCCCGGATCGAGCCGAAATCAAGCCCCGAAGTCAGCCTTATTTTTCCGCCGATTACCTTCGCCGTCTCGACCTTCAGGTACCCCGATCTCCCTCGTTTACCGTTCGATCGTTGCAAAACTTGTAGGATAGGTAGATCAACATGTCGTCTTCACATCTACCGTTCCGATCGGGCTAAAACCCACCCGATCGGGCGCACCAGGTCCCCAAAGCGGGCTGGGTTCGGTCCGCTGAACCCTCGGAAGGCGAAGCGTCGCGCTTCCGGGCCGGGCCATGTCGACCAGAGCCTGGCCCGTCCGGGCCGGGTCCGCGTCAGCCGCGGATGGGGCCACCAGGCCACGTGGCTTCCTACGGGCCGCCACGTGTCACGTGGGGCCCACGACCCGAGCCCGCGCGGCTCTTTGGCTCCCCTGTGGGGCCCATAGCGCCACATGGCAGCCTCTGGGCTTGCCACGTGGCAAGTGGGACCTACTGCCCGGTCACCGGAGCTGAGTCAGCAGCCCGTGGGACCCACAGTGCCACGTGGCAAGTGAGACCCACTGCCCGGTCACCCGAGCTGAGTCAGCAGCCTGTAGAACCCACAGTGCCTCGTGGCAACCTCTGGCACTGCCACGTGTCAGGTGGGCCCACAGCCCCGTCACCCGAGCTGAGTCAGCAGCTCATGGGACCCACAGTGCAATGTGGCAGCCTCTAGCAGTGCCACGTGTCAGGTGGGCCCACTGCCCAGTCAGCCGGGCTGAGTTAGCAGCCCGTGGGACCCACAGTGCCACGTGGCAGCCTCTAGCAGTGCCACGTGTCAGGTGGGCCCACTGTCCAGTCAGCCGAGCCAAGTCAGCAACCTGTGGGGCCCACAGTGCTACGTGGTAGCCTCTGGAAGTGCCACGTGTCAGTGGGGCCCACTGTCAATTAATTAGAAATTAATTAAATTACTGTTATTGTTAATTAATTACTGTTAGCCATAATTAATTACAGTTAGTGTTAATTAACCCAGGATTATTGTTAATTACTTTTGAACAGTAACTTTATTTAATTAAAAATAATTATAGGATTAATTAATATTAATTTAATATTAATTTAATCATAAATAGTAATTAGGATAATTAATTACTTTTGAACAGTAAAACCTAATTAATTATATTTAATTTAATATTAATAGGTAATTAAGATTAATTAAAAAGTGATTAGCACTAATTACTTTACTATAGTAAATTAATTAATTAATTAATATCAATTAATAATTAATTAAAAATCAGAAATATTATATTTAAACTTTAGGAATGAATAGTAAAATAATTTAATTTGAATAAATGAATAGTAAAATAATTCAAATTGTATTTTTGAATAGTAAAACTTAAAAGTTTAATAACTTTTTGTAGGATGATCAAATATAGCCAATATGGGTCTTAAAATACTCAGAAAAAATATTTATGATCAAATGGCATAATGTAAAATTTCGTTTCAGGGTACGTATAACGAGATAGCATTTTGGAGCCTCTTTAAGACCCCATAACTTTTTACCCGATTATCGAAACATAGTCAATATGGGTCTTAAAATGCTCAGGAGAGCGGCCCCATCATCGTGGTAGTATTAGTTTTCCCATTTGAATATCAGGATAAAAAGTCAACTCTAGAATTTAGAATTGACTTTAGTGAAAAATGACTAAAATGCCCTTGGACTTCAAATGGCCATAACTTGGTCAAATTAACTCCAAATTCAAAAATTCAAGAAGCTACCTAATTTAGAATTTCAATTTCATCATTTTTACAGAAATAATATTTAGGATTTGAACCCTAAAATTTAGGGAAATGACCAAAATACTCCTAGCCTTATTTGAGCCATAACTCGGTCATTTCTCGTCCAAATTGGACGTACTTACTGTCTATCTTCAAGTTAGACAGTAAGAAATTAGTTGGAGAAGAGAAAAACTCAGTTTGGACCCCTAAATCAAAAGTTGACTTTTGACCCTTAAAGTAGGGGCAAAATGGTCATTTTACCTTAAAATTGGAGATTACTCAACTTTAGCCCTTAATTAAAATCTTAAGATACTAGGATTAATAATGTAATCATATTAGTACCAGATAAGTAAATAAAACAAGTCATTAAATTGAATTCCCAATAATATTTCTTGAGTCTTAAGCACCCCACCTTAAAGACCTTTCTTGAGATTATGACTAGATCCTAGGTTAGAGTTCATTCATTAGGTAAATTGGGTTACCCTATAGGTGAAACCTTGGTTTTAGTAGTTTCTAGATATTATTTTATATTACAACCTATTTTGATTAGTTTATATTTTAACTTTAGATTTAAGATAAGAGATTCATCCTATTAAGTTTGATTACTTAATAGGATCTGTCTTAACTAGTAGATCACTTATAGTATAAAACTTAGAACTTATGTCTTATCCAATTTGGATTATGTGATTAAACCTAAAATCTCGTAGTGTTTAATCCATAATCTATAGGTGTAGAAGATCTTGATCAGATCTTAGTTAGAACGTCTAAATTCACAAAATTAGGACGTATGATTTATTTGTTTAATTCGTAGTCATCTATCCGATTGAACTAGATTGGAACCTGATCAGTTCCAATCCTTTTTAACTTATAAGAACGAATTTCTGAGTTACACTCGATAGTAGGAAAATGGTGATCCTGAACTTGTGTAACTTAGAATAGTTAGCTGGTTAAATAGAAAACAAATGATATCACCATATTTAATCGAGTCTCTTGCTTACTTGTTATTTGTTGCTATGCATACCTTGTATTTTTGTGCCTTATATTTTCTTTGAACATATCATATAAGACATTTGATGTATAAATAAAATGTTAGGAAATTATGGAGACTCCTTAGATTCCTTATGAAAATATTAAAGTAAATAAATGAAATGATAATAAAGTGATGTGATTGAGTTGCCTCTCAGTGGTTTTCTTTTGATTAGACCGAATATTGCCCTAGTCGTATCATGCTAGGAGTTGTCCTAGTCGTACTGTGCTAGGATATTTTGGTATGATAGTTGGTGACCTAACCGTATCGAGCTAGGAGTAGCCTTAGTCGTATCATGTTAGGGCCATATATGTGACTGTTGTTGGCTTAGTCGTATCGAGCTAGGAGTAGCCCTAGCCGTATCGTGCTAAGATCTTCAGTTTCTTTTGGCGAGCTAGTGTAACTCTTTTTTGTATGGCAGTTGATGTATTATAGTTTTATATGTAGTTATGGTTGTTTCAGTATATTCTTTTTCAGTCAGTTATTTCCTTGTACTGCTTTATATATATTTAGGATGTTAGAATCTTGCTACTATATGTATATATCACTGCTAAGTTATTCATTTTTAATTAGCATATTATTTTTATTGATCACCAGCATGTTTAGGATGCAGAGTTTTTCTTCCAGTATTTATTCAGTTATATTTACACTTATATGACTTTCCTTGATTACTTGTTATGCGAGGCATATTTCAGCCTCTTTTCTTTGCCTTATTTATACTATAGAGCATAGTCTATAGTTTACCTTTTTACTTGTATTGCTTACTGCTCCTGTATTTGCACATCATGCTTAGAAGTAAATGATAAAATGGTGATATTACATAACTTTATTAAAAATTCAGCTTAAAATATACTTTGATAATTGTCTAACCAGATTTTCTCTTTTTTGGCTGGGGCTCTACATTGTGAAACCGACAATGTTAGGCTTTGAGCAGTTTGAGGAGCCTGCACCCGAGGAGGAGCCTTACTTAGAGGAGGCGCAGCAGTTGGGGCCAGAAGATATCTAGTCATTTACTGCCTGTGAGGATGAGTGGATTTTGAACATTTATTTTGTTAAACTTTAATTAATGTAATAATACAGGTACATGTGATTGTGTGTTCAAATTTCACTATGCTACTTTTCTGAGTTATATTTCTCTTCTTATATACATTATGATGCTTGGATGTCATTTATTTATCGCTTCCGCACTATATACTTTTACTTATATAGTGACTGCTTGATTGATTCTGAGTTAACCTTTCTCTAATCAGGTGGATTGTGAAGTTTATCCTAATCCAATGCTAAGTGAGGGGTTAACCAGAGTGATACTCTACCCTTAATCTAAACCTATTGAGGGTTAAGGGTGAGGGTCGCCACAACTTTAGTCTTCTATCTTGTGCATTGGAGAATGAATTAACTTGGATCCATATTTTTTTAAAAGTAAGTTGAGTTTATCATAGAAATTATTATTTAATTATAACTTTGCCTAAATATTGTATGCTATAATTGGCGTCTCATCCCAATCTATTGATGAGCTTCAGGTTCAAATCACCCTAAAAGTATGTTAAGTACTTATAATTTTGAGTTCTGTATTTGTTTCATTATATTATTTTCTTGAGCTCTATATATGTGCGTACCTTATTTGTATAGATCTTAGTATCATTAGTGATTGATTATTATTTGAAACCATGGCATTATGACATAAGAACTTTACTAATGTAAGATAATGATTACTACTTAGTAAATTTCTACTAAATAGTATTATCACCTTATTTGGAAATTATAAATATACAAAAATGAACTAAAACCTAGAATTTAGTGAGTAATTATGTTAATTACTCTTGTATTTAGGCAAATATTATTTAGTCATTTTCTTAAAGGATTTATAGATGTCCAATTAGGATGTTTGAGGAATTAATTTACTCTTCAGACAATAGTCATGTCATAGAATTAGAAAGATATCATTTAGAATATAATTATCAAAGTTACTTTTAGACCCTTAAAATGCTATTATTTTAAGGGAATAATGTTAATTGTGCAGAATATTATTTAGTCATTTCTCCAATGACAATTAAATTAAAAGCTAGAACATAGACATTTCATTGAGTCTAATTAGACTTAATGGAACTCTCTTTAGCTCAACACTTAATTATTATGTAAAAGTAAATAAATTAGACTTTATATACTAAAATCCTAAGTTAAGAGACTTAAACCTCATATTGGAGTTTAATCTCTTTGTTTCCAATCTTGATACGTTATATCAAGATTAGTTGTAGTAATGAAAAAATGCAAATTAGAATGATTGTTCATTTATTAACTTCTGTAAGCGACACTGTTTGATTGGTTTACATTAGAACTTGATTAGTTCAAATTATTTAATCTTTATAGGATCGTACTTTTGAGTTTATACTGGATAGTAGGACATTAGAGGTCCTGAGCTTGTATAATCTCAGAATAGTTAAAACGATTAAATTAGAAAATAAATGATATCATAGATTTTTATGTAGTATTGCTTATTATTCATTGTTTTGTACTCATTGCTTTTCTTGATTTGAGCCTTTATTATTTTGACATATTAGATGAGACATGGAATATTTGATGAATATCCTATGTTAGTTTTGGAATTTACATAAAGTCATGAACATTAATAAATCAGATAAATTAGTAAATCAGATAACAGTTCAATGGAAGGCGCCCTAATTAGTTTGTCTCTACAGTTCTGATATTGAGATACAGTACAATTCAGTTCAGCTTAGGCTTAGGCATTAGTGTCATCGATGGATATCTATTGATCTAGGCATTAGTGTCATGTATACTTTAGTTTTGGATTCAGTGACTAGTTGAGCCAGTTCTGATATGATAATACTAATCTAGGCACATGTCTAATTAAAATATTTTCAGTTTAGCTTCAATTATTTTAAGTTCAATATTTTTAGTATTTTCATTATTTACAGTATTTTCAATGTTTTTATAGTTTCAACAGTTTCTGGTTTTATGTGCAATCGTGTTATGATGCTAGTTCTTAAGTTCACTTTTGCTTATATTGCATTTTATTTAGAAAATCAGCATAAGTAATTTGATTATATTTATTTAGGATCTTTCTTGAACTTAGTAGTTTATATATAAACTACTTTTTCTGCAGTTTTGGGTTGAGGTATGTTTTTTTACCTCGCATATTGTTTAAGTTATAAATGAATGATTTATAGCTTTAACCATTTCATTTGATGTTTTGTAGCCCCTATTTGCTTATGATAATGTGATATCTTAAATTTAATTAAAATTGTATTCGTACTTATACTTATTAAAGTGTAATCATTTTTTTTTGCTGTGCCCTGTCATAAATGTACATATGAAAAATCAGGAGTATATATCAGATCCAGTACTTGAGGATTAAGCTTATGATAGAAGGTTATAGTAAGGTGCAGCTTGCTGAAGGAAATTAATGTTTGATTTTCATTACTTGCATTTAATTAAAATGTAATAAATGAGTTTTCTTATTTATTTTGTATTTACGGTATTGTCTGTGAATGGATAAATGTGAAACTTGTCTGGATGCCTTTATTTTTTTGTTGCACTGCTATACTATATATATTTCTGATAGGATTTTACTTATCTTATGATTAATATCATGGATATCTTGTTTAATATCCATGATACTAATGATGACTATCACTTAATCTTAGTTGGTTAAGAGGCGGCCGCTATAGCCAATACTTAGATTAATTCTAATTAATGGGAATTAGAATCCCTCGTTGTATTTACAATGCCAAATTAGGTGTTAATTTAGGCGCAAAAAAGAGAGTTTTTAGTTAACAATGTTGTTGCTATTGCTTTTACTTTTATTATTTCCGTTCATTCAAAAAGCCCTCTAATAATTCAATCTTCGATTATTTATCAGGACTAAAGTTTTATGTTGCATTTTCAAAGTTTGTTATGAATAAATGAGTACTATTTTCAACACTGTTTTTACATGCTACACCATTTAAAGCACCCAGAGAGCTTAACGGTGGTATAGCAACTCAACATCGTGCTCTCGCACTTAGGGAGAGACTTCTATTTGATTATGCACAATAGAACACAAATGATTCGTTTAGTCGAACATAGTGGGATTAATGATTTATGTTAATTTCATTTGAATTAAATATTTACAGAATAATAATCCAAAAGTTTAATTTATATTTAAAAAAAAAGTTCAAGCTAAGCACAAATTTATCATTATTCATAAAAATCAAATAAATATTATATATCTAAAAATTTATCTCTTAACATAAAGTATAAACAAATTATATTTAAAATATTTTAATTATAAATATGTACCATTCAATAAAATAAGATCTATATATATAGAATATATTAATATTTATATTAACAAGGAATTTGCCAAAAAAATAAAAAGGAATAATATTTACCATGATAAGAACAAAGGAACAATATTAATTTTAATATATTTATGTTTATATATTAATATTTTAAATATTCAAGCTAAGCACTTTCCTTCTGCATTCATGGAAAGTGCGGCGGCAGCGACATTCCGGTCGGTGCTTTCTAGGGTGCAGACGGCGGCGGAGCGATCAGGCCGATCATTGGAGCAAGTGAGGGTCGTGGCTGCGAGCAAGACGAAGACCTTCTCTGTCATCCGTCAGGTTTACGAGGCTGGCCATCGCGTCTTCGGCGAAAATTATGTCCAGGAGCTCGTCGAAAAGTCCTCTCAGGCACACTCTCTTCTCTTCTCTTCTCTTCTTCTTCGACTCCGTTGCAAATCATGGATCGGGTTTGAATTTGACTCGAAATTACATTTATCCAACTGTTATCCAAGTATTACCCATACTTGCAAGGCTGCTTCTCATACCCAATTCTAAAATGACAAATAAATATATTATCATATAAATGGTGTGCATATCAAACCCAAACATCCACACCTGCATGATGCATTTCATTGATACTCATACCTGCAAGGCTGCATCTCATACCCAATTCTAAAATGACAAAAAATATTTAATCATATAAATGACATGATAACTAATTTTCTAAGGAAATTTTAGATTCAAAATTTTTTTTATCAATAAGATCTCAATTTGGTTGCACTCTATATGTAGTATCTGTTTATCAGAAGCATTGTACACAAGTAAGCATATTTTCTTAAAATTGGAGGCTATCCAATTATGAGATCAAAAAAAGGTTAGAATTTCTCATTATCCATCATCATTTCTAATTTTTCATAACCCACAAAAGTCAATTCACTATTGTTAATCTAGTATTATATATTGTACAAAAACAAAGCATTAAATTTTATTAGGCATTGACAAAAAATGAATGCAAGATGATGCATACTTAAATATAACAGCTTTTATACATAATCCAAAAAAGTTCTAAAATATATATAAGACTGAAGCAAACAATTGCAGCAATTCAACAAAATTGCATATAAGATCGTACAAATTATTACAACAAATCAGCAAACAATTGTAATGAATGACGTTGAATTGTTGTAGTTGTTTGCTATGATAAGACTGTTGCAATTCAACTAAAATTTCAACAATCAACTGCAGCAATTCAGCATCTATATCTAGCAATATATATATAAACTAAAATCTATACAAAAAATGACATTCAGTTGTATTCTTATGATTATTCGGTAAACTTAAATTTTTTGTTGAGAACTTTAGCGTTCATGACTTCAAGGATACTAAGCTGTTTTTTAAAAAATTTTCGTTCTTGCTTACTTTGGCACTTTCTTCATTGTAATAACTCAGATAGTCACAGAAGTAGATCAGTACATTGTACTTAATAATACACTTATTACATATAGTGCAAACACTATATCCCCACAAAGTGAATGTAGACTCTTCATACCCAAATCGTTATAATTTCTATCCCCTTTATTCAGTGTTTGCTGTTTTCTTCATTTTTTAAATCATTCGTATTTCTCATTGAATTTAACTATTAGAACTTCACTCTTGCAACACCTCAAGTCACATAGCTCAATCTTAATTAACATAGAAGTATCAATAAGCATACATACATAAAGGTGACGTATAAGATTTTCATTGTAGTGGAGATATTCTTCAAAGTGCATTGTGATTATCATGTTTGTTGTATGGATACTGACTTGTTTCAATGATTAGTTATATTCTGTATTTAAGCCATCAGTTGTTCTTCTGTGCATTTTCTGCATTAATAAAGCAGAAAAAACTCTTATGTAGTAGTATAAATTAAATTTGGGGCATTTGTTGGTGGTATTTTGAATAATATGGCATAAGATCTAGTGAAACTTTTCTGATAGGTTATTCAGATATTGGAAATGTACGTTACAGATTGTGATGTCAAGGTACAACAGCAATAATTTATGGATCTACTGCAAGGAAATTGAATCCTTGAGTAAAGCTTAGGATGAGGGTTGGATAAATTTAATTAAATGTTTGAATGGGCTAGAAGCTGTTCAAAGGCATCAGCATTAACTCTTGTGATTCCAAGTGCCACATTCAGCATTAATTAAGGGTTTGAAAGTCTTCCTAAATAAGAAACATGCAATCGGCGAATATTTGTTCTTGATTAAATGTCTATGGTTGTGTACTCATAAAATCTCGGAGATTTATTTGCATGCTGCTTAAATCAATGCTCTTTACTAAGAATAACTATAATTTGAAAGAAACAGTTCGTGTGACAGAATTTATGTATACAATAAAATTGCAATTTTGTAAGTTATTTTTAATATACTTTCTGGACATGTTGAATTGCATAATTTTATTGGAGAACCTCACAAATGCAAATTTGTGTGCTAAGAAAAACTGCTAATTTTTTGTTGTGCTTTTCAGCTTCCTGCTGATATCCAGTGGCATTTCATTGGAAACCTACAAAGCAACAAAGTCAAGTCCCTTCTTGGTATAAGCCTAACTTTGATTATGCATTTTATTCAAATTTATATCCAATATTACTGCAGACTATGAGCCATTAAAGATCAAATGATAATTGAAAACTATATGATGTGTTATTTACTTGCATACTCGTTAATTTTGTTTCTGTATTATGAGGGCATAAAAAATCAATGTAGGTAACATGCTTATCCAGACTAACTTATATCCTATATTCAAAGTAAATATGTTTACTGAATTTATAACAAACTCGTATATAAGTAGTTTTTGCTATGTTACAAAATAAAATTTTAATTATTTTCTCTATGTAGACTAAATGGTGTTCTCATATAAAGTGCGGTTTGGGGGTCCCATTTTCAACAACACACTTGTAGCTTTCAATGACAACCAAGTTGGTGAAGACAGCTCCTACACTAATGAAAACATTTTTCATATTACCATTAAATATTTTATTATCTAGTTCTTTCAATATATACAATGATGATAGGCAACACTAGTTACATACTTTAATAATGCGTATTGTAAATATATATATAAAAAATGAAGCTTGTTTTCGAAGATGTGATAATTTATTGAAATTTATTATTCTATCAGATCATTTATTTATATTTTATGAATAAAGTTTATTTGGGTCATTACATTTATCATATCAATTAATTAATTAAGAAAAAATTGAAAATTAGTTCTTGGAGTGATGATTTTATTGAAAAAAGTAGTTCTATCTCATATAATTCATATAAATATTGTTTGGGCTCAAATGATAGATAAAATTGATGTATTGTGTGTGCATAAAATTATAATAGTATTATAATTATTTTCGTATGATTGATTATAAGTCTGGAAGCAAAGATTGATAGTGAAAAAAATGAACTCAAATTCTTAGGTGACTTATTGCTCTACCCACATATACTATATAGATTGCAATCAATCTTGGATTTTCCACAAATTCTATTAATACAAAAACTAAATATTAAGATTTTTTTGAAAGTTCAACCACAACGTGTATTCATCACCTGGGTCTAGAACCCCACTAAGGATTTCTGAAAACATCAAACTTTTTACAGAGCAAGAGAAATAAAACTAAAACAAAGTACTAAAGTCAAAATATGAAGGATCTTTTGAAAGAAATTCTTGCTTTGTAATTTGATCATATATTTAATGTCTAAGCACATTTGATTCTCCCTTTTATATGATTATGTGATCTTGCTAAGTAACTCAAAGTATCAATAAATAAGTTTAAGAAGTATTGGGGAAAATCTTTGTTAGTAAACTATGGTACACATGTTTTACAGGTGTTAATGTACACTTATACTATATTTTTTATTTTAAAGTTTGGAGTAAAAAATATGGTTTCTGTTAAATTAAAAAATAAAAATATTTAAATATGCTAATAGTGTGAAATAGTTAGATACAATAATAAATATTTTTTAATAGTACTAGAGTATAATATGTAAAGATGTGTATTATATTTTTGTGCTTAAAATTCATGAAATTTCTTCTACTTTTAAATATATGAAAAATGAAAGTATTTTTTGAATAACATAGATGCACCGGTATTATATGAGCATAATACACAAATTTACCAACAAAGGTGCAAAGTTTGTGAGAAGAGAAGTGATGCGGGTATCTAAGATGGCTTTATGATCTTTCAAGGTGGCTCAAAATATATTAGCAAATAATGTTAGGGATTATTGGAGCAAAATTTGTGAGAGGAGTGGAGTATTGATATATTTTACTGATTGGACAGGTTTGCCAAGCAATGCCTTGACATTGTCAAGTGATATCTTATAATATAAATTTTAATGACGTGTTTGGAATAATAGGAAGGTTTAAACTACTTGATTCCGATGTGATTTGCTGTGGATTGTCAAAGCAAAAGTTCAACATTCAAAGCCCAATGGCTATTTGGATACTATAAAATGGCTTAAGAACTTTGGATTTATTGGCTACATCTAATTTTGCTCTTTTTAATCAACAAAAAAATGTATTCTTGCCACCTCGTATCATCCTCCTTTTTTATAGATTACTTGGCTACATTTGTCATACTTATTCAGTAGGAATAAAATGATTTTATAGCTTTTTTTACATTTCTTATCAAACATTGTTGATGTTTATGGTAATGATATGCAATTTGTCTTTGAACCAGCACTCCCCTATTATAATTTTTTTCTTAGTTTTTAATATCAATCTACCCTTCTTGAACTTGAAAGGGTATGAGAAAGTACTAAGAGAAGTTTCTTGTAGAAGTTTGGAGAGAAAATGAATTTTTGTCATTTTTTGATGTTATTAAAGATACGTATAATAGAGCTATAACATGTGCTCCATCACAAGATGGCTTGTCTTGGATTACACCATGGTAATACTCTAAGTTCATATCTTTTTACTATAACAATGTATGCCCTTACTGCACATATTCAAGAGGAGGCTCCTTGGTGCATCTTATTTGCAGATGACATTCTCTTAATTAATAAGATTATAGATATTGTTAAAGCAAAACTTGAGTTGTGTAGAATTACTATAGAATCTAAAAAGTGTTGTCATTGTAGATCTAAAGCAAAGTATATGAAGTTTAAGTTTAATTGTAAGAGAAGCCATAGTATTGATGTCATAACTATTGAGGATCATGTGATCAAGAAAAGCGAGAGGTTCAAGTATCTTGATTCAATTTTTAAAATAAGAAAGAAATAGAGAGTAATGTGATTAATAGGATCCATGCAAGTTGGATAAAATGGAGGAGTGTTGTTAGTGTAGAAAATGGTAGAAGTAGTTCTTATTGATTAGAATATAGCATTACAAAGGTATATATATATATATATATATAATAGAATTCGGTTTAGCTCATGTTATCGGGCTCTCAGGCGCCTGGGCGCCCAGCCTTTGGCAAGGCTTGCATATGGGCGTTCAAAGTTCTGTTTGGTATATCTTGATACTGTTATTATCTCTCAGCAAACTCATTATCGGTATAGTGATGGTGAGTTTATCTCTGAGTGAGTTGTACTGAGCGGTTGGAAGTGGTTTGGTGAGTATGTCTATAATTTTTGAGCTCCTGTAGGGATGTAAGAGAGATATACTTTCTTCTTTGAGATGCAGTATCTAATGAAATGATAGTCCACTTCGATGTGTTTGGTTTTTGCATGGAAGATCAGGTTCTTGGCAAAAGCAATGGCTGATAGATTGTCACAATAGAGAGTTTTGGGGTGAGGTGTAGGTCTGCAGAACTCCTATAAAAGGCAATGGAGCCATATAATGCCCGTAGCTGTGATGGCTAAGTTTCAGTATTCAGCTTCCGTGGAGGATCGTGATATCGTGCTGTGCTTCTCGGCGCTCCAAGAAATGGTTTTGTTGCTGAGAAAAATATAATAATCGGTTGTGGATTTGTGGTTTTTTGTATCTCTTGCCTAGTCGAGTCTGCATAGGCTTGAAGTTACATGTTGCTTGGGTCTATTTGATTGTTGATTTGAAGAGTGTCTTTGGTGTAGCGTAGAGCCCTTTTAAGTTGATCGAAATTTGTTTGGGTTGGATGATGCATGTGTTGGCAGAGTTTGTTGACTGCTAAACTAATATCCAGTAGAGTGATGGTGAGATATTGGAGAGATCCCACTAGTTGTGTGTATAGTTTGGGCAGGGAGATTGAAACTGAGGGAGGGATTGTTCTGTTGTAGCCAACGATAGGTGTTAAGAGACGGATTGCATTGTGTCATTCCTGAATTATGAAGGATGCTGGATGCATGTGTAGTTTGAGAGAGCATGAAACATGTTTTGGACTGCGTGAGAGATGTAGAGAAAGGTGGTAGGTGCTACCAGGTATTTCATTTGAAATTATTGTGTAAGAGTGTCTATGAGGGTTGTGAGGGTAGCTTTGTTTGGTCCTATAATAAGGATGTTGTCTACATAGACTAGGAGGTATATTCGATCTGTGTTGTTGTCGGCTATAAGTAGAGATTGATCGGCTGAGCTTGTACGTAAGCCCTTGCTGTGTATGTCGGTGGAGTACCATTGACGTGGTGATTGTTTAAGGCTGTAGATGGCTATCTTGAGGAGGCTGACATGGTTGGGAAACTTGGGGTTTTTAAAAATTTATTTGGCTAATGCATGTAGATTGTTTCAGTGAGTTTTCCATGGAGGAATGCATTTGATACTTCCATTTGGATAACTAACCATTTGTAGTGAGTTGTTATATTGAGTAGGACCCTAATGGTTGCTATTTTTGCAACTATACTAAATGTTTCAAGCTAGTATGTACTATAATTTTGTTTGAATCATTGAGCTACGAGCCTAGCCTTGTAGCGAGCCACTGTGCCATCATTTTTGAGTTTGGTATGATATGTCCATTTGTATCTGAGGACGTTTTGATGAGGTTGAGAAGGAGCCAATGTCTAGGTGTGCTGATTTATTAGTGCTTTATGTTCATCGGGCATGGCTAGTTTGCCATTGTTTTCTGTTGGCTACTGTTTTGTATGAGGTTGGTTCTTTTTGTAGTGGTGTGTTGTGGAATAGGTTGACTAGGGGTTTGGGCTGTATTGTTCCTATTTTTAGGCATGCTTGCATTGGATGGCTTGGAGGAGGTGATGGTTTTGGTTTGGTTGTTAGAATTGATTTGCGAGAATAGGTTTGTGGGAATGGTTGGATTGTGGTAATGGGTGGCAGAGTATTTTGGTTGGGAGATCTGTGCGGGGATGTTATCGGTGGATGACCTGGTGTAAGTGTAGGTGTTTTGTGGGGGTAGAAGCACTTGTTTGGCTGGTTTATGAAGTGGTTCTTGCGGTGGTATGGCAGAGATTGAAACTAGTGAGTGGCGTGAAGGTGGATTTAGGAGATGAGATTGATGTTGGTGTTTTGGATGAGATTGAGGGGTTGGAGTAGAGAAATTTGTTTTTTATGAATTGGACATGACAGAAGATTAAAGTGGTTGAGGTTTTGGGATTATAGCATATATAGCTTTTGTGATTGGAGAGTAGCTAAGAAAGATGCTTGGGAGATATTTTGGTCTATGTTTGGATGTTTTGTATGGGGAAGGAGAGGAAATCATAGGCAACCAAATACTTTTAGATGACATAGTTTGGCTGGGTGTTATATATGAGCTGAAAGGGTGAGATATTGTTGGTGTTTGGAGAGGGCACATGATTGATAAGATATGTGGATGTGAGAGTAGATTGAGGTCGAAGATTTTCGGATAGATTGGCGGTTTGTAGAAGTGCACGGGGGTTTCTAATATGTGTCGGTGTTTGCTCTCCGCCACTCCATTTTGTTGGGAAGTATATGGACATGACATTTAGTGGTGGATGCCAAGGTTCTTGAGGAGATTATGGATATGGTTAGAGTTGTATTCTCCTCCATCCGATTGGAGGATTTTGATGCATTTGTTGAATTGGCTTTCAATGTATTTGTAGAAATGTATAAATATTTGTGGTGTTTTTGTTTTAGTAGGAAAAGCTATGTATGGAGAGAACAATGATCCGCAAAAATCACATAGAATTTATATCCCTCTTTAGAAATTGTGGGTGCCGGACCCATGCATTAGTATGAATGCATTTGAATACATTGTAATTTCTAGAAGATTAAGTAAAAAAAGATAACTTGTGGTGTTTGGAGATGATGCATATGAAGCATGGGATAGTGGAGCTGTTGTTGTTGATGGATGGTTGTTATTTTGTAAGAAGGTGATGAACTTCTTGATTTGGATGTCCCAGATGAAGATGCCATGGAGGGTGAGCTTTTGGTGTTGATGAAGATCACATGATGAGCTTGGGAGGTGGATGCTCTAGAGACGAGTGAATGGTATAGAGCCTGTTGATGCAACGACCTTTTAGGAGAGGAGTGCTCAGGTGGAGATCCTTGTTAATGAATCCGGTTGGATCAAAGGTGATGGAGAAAGAATTGTTGATTGCTAGTTTGTATATGGAAAGAAGATTGTATTGGCATTGAGGGACATGAAGAATATTGTTTAGCAGGAACTTACGATGAAGTGTCGGAAGATTTTCATTGCTCGTGTTGGAGATTTGGAGTGTTTGACTGTTGTCTATGGTGACTCGGTCAAAGCTTTGGTATGTATCTGCCATGGAGAGATTTTGATGCCATTGGTTATGCGATTCGAGGATCTGGGATCTAGATACCAGCTGTGGTCATCTAAGCTATCGATATGAAGAGCGTGGGATGATGGGAGATCTGATTTGTATATTGTTATTGTAGTTGTGGTCTATTTGATGCCAACAATTCTTGGTCGAGTGACCTGATTTATTGCGAATTTGACATTCTATGAATGAGGATCTTGTATTTTTGTATTTTGAATGCTTGATAGGTGGGTGGGAGAATATTTAGTGTGTATAGCATGACGTTTTTGTTGTTGATCTTGGAGCCAGCCACAACTATCGTTTTCACTATGGATTTGATTTATGATAGCATTTGTACTGTGAGGACCCGGTGTGGGGTCAGTGGGAGCAGATCCAGTACCGGTTTGTGGTGATGTAAAACAACAAGTTCTCTAGCCGCAAGATCATATTGAGTGATTTAAGAGAAATATATAGACATCAAATATAACTCATTTATTCATAATTCACAAGTCCTTATTACAAAGATTAAAAAAAAAAGTTACAAACTTTTTAAAAGCGTCAAAAAGAAAGCAGAAGATCAGCAGGAAGCAGTATCAGCACTGTTTGGTTCTTAGCACCTTTCTTCAAGGACGAGCTCCTGATTTGGGCACGTTTCAAAAGTGCGGGCATTCGAATACCAGTTAGTTGTGAAACTAAGTACTGGTAGATGACGTATTTACAAATATTAAATAATAAGCAAAATAATCTATATTTGACAGGAAATAAAAGTTGTACGAACTTATCCCTGCAAATTTGTTTCAATTGCATTTGAAACTTAGCATAAAAATAATTTCAGTCACAAAAATAAATACATAATTTTAGCATTTGATGTCCGAGTTAAAATATGATTTTGTTGGGCAAGTACAAAATTGAAAAAAATGGGGTTCATTTTTTGTGTTACATGTCCCAACTTTCCTCTATACCTGTCCCCTCAATGGCTTATCAGTATAGGCTCCTTATGACTCCCGATGTCGGACAGCCCCATCCTAACGTTTGTCTAATCAGACAAAAAGTATAAATCAACATAGAGCCCTTCTCACTTATCCAAACTCGTTCATATATCATTTTATGTGATTTTAAAATGTATTTTTATCAAATTTGTGCGATGCTGAGCAAAAAAACATATTTAAACAAGAGTAATAAAAGACATCTGATACCTTGTTCTATAAGTTCAAAGTTCAACAGTTCGGATGAGTGATAGTTCGCTCAATCTGCATTTAGGTTTTTGATATTTTAAATTAAAATGAAAGTGACATGATACATATTTTTCTTTATGAATTTTTAGTTTCTTCTTTTTCATTCTGGCTTTCTTTCATTCTTTTATCTTGATAGAAGATATTATTTCAAGTCTCTGAGGGTAGTAATCATATTTAATATAATGCTATTATTATTATTATGTAATAATAATGATAATAATGTATGAAAGAAATGGCAAAGAGTGGAAATAACTGTAAAAATCTGCATAAAGTAATAATAATAAGGGAATGAAAATGACAAAACAAAAATATTTGAATTGAAATAATAGCCAATTTATAACATTTGTATAGTTTTTATTATTAATTAATGAGAACTTTATTAATGTGAATGATGTAATTTTATCATTATTATTTTTAAGTATATATAAAAGAACAAGAAATAGCAAAAGCTCTTTATCATTCCCCTCCTCTTTTCCTTCTCCTCTTACTTTGTTGCCGAAAGAAAATGGAGAGAGGCCGACAGGAGGTTGCTGAGGCTGGCCGGAGGAGGGAGGCGGTTAGCCGGGCTGTTGGGAGATGGAGGAGGGGCTGAGGGAGGAGAGGGCTGCTGCTCTTTGGGAGAAGGATGGGAGGGGAAGGGCTGATGGAGGAGAGTGGCTGCCGGGGGCTGAGGGTGGCTGGAAAGAGAAGGAGAAGGGTTGGCTGGTAGGGAAGTTGTGGGAGAGGAAGGGGAGGGCTGAGGGAGGTCTTAAAGAGAAGAGAGGGGAGGGGATAAGGAGGGCCGGTCGGCCATTTGGCCGACCATTCCTGCGCCAAAATGGCGCAGGAAGGCCCTTTGGTTCCGCGCGCGCAGCGGAAAGATTCCGTAAGGAATCACAATAAGGGGGGAGAAGGAATAAATGGAAATTCTTAAAGGAAAATTTAAATAATTAGTTAAACTTAAATTATTCGTATTTTTTTGCATTTGGGGTCCAAAAATAATGAAACTTGACACCAAGGTGTGTATGATATAACAAACACCATTGCGCCAAAAATTTTCGATTCAGACAAATATTTTATTTTATATTAATTTTTGAGGTTTAAAACATCAAAAATTAACCACGATCAAACTGACGCTCAGAATTTGATGAAATTTTTTGAGCAACTTTTAAATAATATACTTAACATAATGATACTGAAAACGATGAATTCGAACATGTATTTCAATGTTCATGATTTATTGGATTTAAATAATTTAGAAAATTAAAGCGAGAGTTTCATTATCCGAATTCTCTCAAACTAGAGCAATTTGTTCTAAAAATTATTTCTATCTAATAAAAATTTTGTTTGCCTTAATTTGAAATTCTCCGGGGGCCTGATTTCTGCAGCGGGATTTGACCTAATTCGCAAAGTAGCGACATTGGGTCGTTACATGTACATTGATATTTCTCGTAGAGATACGTTGTGGAGTTCGTTCTTGAGTTAAATGACTCTAGAGCGGTTGATGGATTGGAGTCTCTTTTCAAGAATCTGTCATACATCAGTGCAAGAATCAGCCTCCAAGATATATGGAAGAATATAGGGAGATATGGTGGAGTAGAGGGTAGCTATCAGATTCCTGTCTGCAGAGATCCAAGAGAGTAATTGTGGTTGATGGTTGAACCCATCAAGGTGTTCTTGTAGGTTGCTGATTTTGAATAGTTGGAGTTTTTTGGACTCCAATAGGGTAGGTTTCTGATGTGAGAGGAGAGTGTATCATGTTCTTAATGTTGGGCTTCAAGAATTTAAGATCTTTTTAATAGTAATGGCGTTGGGATTGCTGTGAGAGCTAATGTTGTTATTTATAGATTTCATGATTGATTGATCTTGGTGGTTCTTGATTGAGGGATGGGCTTCTTAGATGATAGTAGGTTTCGGCTATGTGCTTCTAGAAGCGCTAGAGAAGAGGATGGTGGGGCTCTTAATGAGGTGTAGAAAGAAAGCAGAGGTGGCTGTTCTTGAGATTCGAAGGTTTTTTGAGAAGGTTGGTGTGAGGACCCCGACGCCGGTTCAAAAGAAACCGTTCCGACGTCGGGCGTTCACTTGCCGCAGGATCATATTGAGTAACTTGAGAGAAGAAGAGCATACACATACAAAAGCCAAATGATATTATTCATTTATTTCAATGTTCACATTACAAGGTCTTTTCAGCATTCCTCGTACAAAAGTAAAAAATAAAGAAAAGATAAAAGATAAATAAGCAAAATCAGCGCCGTCATAGATCCATTTTGTAGATTGAAAATTTTAAGCATTAAGGTTCTTGCTTAAGCTCTTCCAAAAGTACCTGACCTGGTATTGTACAATAAACAATACCGGGATTAGAATTCCCAGTAATTAGAGAATACTCTAAGTACAACAGTACATAATAACATTTACATTTTTAAACGATGCGATTAGCGAAAGTAAGACGGAAATAATATGCAGGAGAAAATAAGGTAATAGTGCGAAATAAACAATTCATGCAACAAATATTATTTATCAAATAAAGATTACTGATGTCATTTTCCAGTAATCTACCCCGAATGTTACCGATGTTATTTTCCAGTAACAACCCCGAATGTTGTTGATGTCATTTTTCCAGCAATAACCCCGAATGAAAAGAACTGTTGGTTTCTAACAACCAACTAAGCATTAATGTTACTGATGTCATTTTCCAGTAACCCCCGAATGAAAAAGGATGTTGGTTTCTAACAACCAACCAAGCTTCAAATGAATCTGGCTCAAAACAAAATACGCGAAGCTAAGCAGCAGTAAAAGTACAAAATGTAATACATGTCATGTACTAGGTACCTTCGTTCTTTAAGTTCAGAAGTTCAACGGCTCGAATGAGTGACAGTTCGCTCAATTTGCATTTAAGTCCCCGATATCTTTAAGTTAGCTTTTTAATCAAATGATTTAGGAGTTTAATTTCTTCTTTCATTATGTTCTTCTTTCGCTTTTGCAGTTCGATTGATTTAAGTTGCTATTAAAGTAGTTTAATTTTTTTAAAGTGTCTTAAGATTATGATCATAATACTGTATAATGACAAAGTCAGAACGAAAATGTCTGAATTGACAATTTAGGAAATAATAGTCATTTATAACATTTTGAATCGTTCTCATTATTAATTAATGAGAATGATCAAAATGCGAATGACTAAATATAAAATTATATCAAAGATTTAATAAGATTAACAAGAAGTGTTCTCTTCAATACCCTCCATTTCCAACCTCTCATACCTTAGCTTTTATGATTGCCGAAAAACAAGGGAGGGTTGGAACGGGGTAGCCGGATGGCTGGCCGAGGTAGCAACGGTAAGAGGCTGGCTGGCAGCGGCTACTGAGTGTCTTGGCGGCTTGATAGCTGGCCGTCAGAGGCTGCCCGGGGCTGCTGGAGGCTGCCGGAGAGGGAGCTGGCTGGCTGAAGGGGACTGCCGGAGGCTGTCGGGCTGTCGGAAGCTGCTGGAAGGGTCTGCCGGGGGCTGCCGGGAGCTGCCGGAGGTGCTGGAGCAGCTGAAGAGGGGCTGGCCGGCTGTTTGGAGGGAGATGGGGGCTGCTGGAAGGCTGGCCGGCTGCAGCAAGGGAGGGGGGGGCTGGCTGGAAGGGAGGGGAGAAGAGAGCTGCAAGAGGGGGAGAGGGATGGCTGCTGTGAGGGAGGAGGAGGGATTGGGGGGGGGGCTGCGCTTAAATAGGTGCAGGCTGGGGGAGGGGGAGAGGGTCGGCTGAGGAAGCCGACCGACTCCTGCGCCAAAAACGGCGCAGGCGGGCTCCACGGCAGGCGAAACCTTCCGCCTGCAGGCTCTGTCGCGAGACAGAGCTTGCAATTCGCAGGGTGTCGGGGAGGGTCGGGCGAACAGGGAAGAAATAGGAGGAGAAGAAAGAAAATAATAATAAATAACTTAGAGTTAAAATTTTCGCATTTTTCAATCATTCGGCATCCAAATGCAACAAAACTTGGCACCGAGGTGTGTTCCGACATGACGAACACCCTCGCGCCGAAAATTTTTGATTCGGACAAATATTTTATTTTTAATTAATTTCTGAAGTTTAAAAACTTCAGAAATTAGCCACGATAAATTTGGCACTCAGAATTTGATGAAACTTCTCGAGCAGCCTTTAAATAATATATTAACATGTCGACACTGAAAACAATGAATTCGGACACGCTTTTCAATGTTTTCAATTTTTAGAATTTAAAGATTTCAGAAAACAGAACAGGAGCTTCCGTCTTTCGGATTTCTACTGAATTAGGGCTCTTTGATCTTTAAAGTTGTTTCTATCTATTGGTAGTTTTGTTTGCCATAAATTGAAATTCCCCGGGATCCTGATTCCTAAGGCAGGATTCTGACCTAATTTGCAAAATAACGATGTTGGGTCGTTACAGTTGGAGGAGAGGGTGTTGAGGTGCGTGAGCAAAAAAGCTTTGATATCACGTTGAAAATGGTAGAAGAAGTAATTCTTATTGATTATAATGTAGAATTACATAGGTATATATATATATATATATATATATATATAATAGATATAATAGACATAATAGATTCTGGTTCAGCTTATGTTATCAGACTCATTGGCGATTTGGAGCCCAGCCTTTGGCTGGCATTGACAAGGCTTGTGCCTGGGCTCACCTGAGCGCCCATCCTCTGTCTGGCCTAGCTGGGCTTGCGTCTGGGCGCCCAGAATTATGTTTGGTATTTCTTGATATTGTTATTAGTTAAAGTGTTGTGCAAAAAAAAATCCTACTATACAACTATCTGATATGGGTTGAATGCTAGCCAACAAAAAAGATTCTATAAAATAAGTTTTACAAAGGCGAGAATGTTAAGGTGGAGTAGTGAGTATGCTTCAGAATATAGAATGAGAAATGAATTTCATTCATAGAAAGATTGGGGTGGCTCCAATAGTAGAAAAGGTTAGAGGATATCTTAGTCTTGGATGGGTTGGGCCTATTAAGTGTAGAACGTTCAATGCCCTTGATAGAAAAATTGAGTATATGAATTGTGCCCATGTTAAAAGTGGAAGATTAAAATGACATGAGAAGATTAAAATGACATGGGAAGAAATCATTATGAATTTTTTTATCTATTTGGAAATTAGAGAGAGGCTTTCATTTAATCTTGCACAGTGGATACAAAGGATTTGTGTAGTCCACCCTACCTGGTGGAACTTAGGTTTGTTGTTGTTATATTATTAGTTATAATGCTATTCTTCAAATTTTACCAATAAGTAACAATTTCTTATTGTTTTAGAATAACATATACTTATCGTTGTTGTGTTTTCAATAGGTGGTGTTCCAAATCTTGACATGGTTGAGACCGTAGATGATGAGAAGGTAAATATTCATACTGGCATTGTGTTGTTTCTACACATGAAATAAACCCTTTCCAAAATTATTTATTTGCTAGAAATTACTTTGTTAATCATGTGCTTCTATTAAATAGATTTCATTCTTTTGAATCTTGTGCATGCTTATTTCTTATCATGTATCAACTTCGTGTTAATATACTGTATTTTCTGTTAGATTTTTATTCAGCTTCCAAGTTTGCATTTTACTGAGAGTTCAAATTTTCTATTAACTTAAGTTTCTATGAACTTTGCTTTGAGTGAGTACATTTTGCTATTTAGTTTTTCTAATTTTATTTTTCTATTTTATATGGGCTATTATTTCCTCAATTCATTTGCATATTACTTTTATTTAGTTGTTTACCCATGACTTTCTTTTTTATCTATTAACTTAGGTGCAATATAAAGCTGTTCAATTACTGACAATATTCTTCAAGCGTTGTTCTTATTTGTATTTCTTTTGAAAAGCTGGCCATGGTCAGTATATTAAATGAAAGCAAGGAACATAAAAACAAATTATAAAGCAGCCTAATGCATATCCTTCTGATGATAATAAATATTTTTGGTAATCGTATTCTGCTAATTATTATAAATTCTACGCTCCATGCTAAAGAAGCACAAAAATTCTTAGGGTGACTCCAATGTTTAGGTTTTTGCATGAGCAAAGTGTTCCCAAAGTGAAGAAAGAAAATTGCTGTCAACTTTGGCCGAATAAACATTCATCCACACGCCTATAAGATTATGGATAACCTCTAATTAGCAATCACCTCCAATAATTTTACCCTCTATCATCATCAACAAAGGTTCCTTGGCATCCCTTGGAAGATGCACATCATCAACATCAGCCTAAAATGGGCTTGCTGCCAATTTCTTCTGTCTTATCGTCTCAACAAGGATTCTGTGGTCAGCGTTACCACAACCACCTTCATTGTAGAACTGGAGGCGTGCAAGAAAATGCTGTTAATATTGACCTTGATTTAGTGCAGGGGAGGGGCTCTAGATTGAAGAGTTATGAGCAGGAGCGAGCTAGGAATTTTTCTTTATGGGGGTGCAATTAAAAGAGATTATATGGTGCTCATAATCTTATGCTTGTTAGAAAAATAACATATCCACAATGCCATAATCAAAAAGTTGTATTGCCAATTTTTCTTTCTTTTCTTCTACTCAAATCATTACAAATCGCATTACAAGCATTACTTTTCTTCTACACTCTAAATCATCAATGAAAAGTTCCGAATCCAAAGTGTGATGTCCAAAGAGAGCGTCATTGGAGAAGAAGCATAACGTGGTTCCTAATAGGCTTCTAGGATTATATACGTCGAGTAAAGGAATTAAGAATTACTTGAATTTTTCACTGAAAAGTATCAAAGGCTATTGAGATTATAAGCAAAGAATTAACCCAATTATGCAGTATTCTTTTTGATGTAGCTAGCAAAACTCATAGAAACTCAAGATTAAATGTGCTTATATGAGAGCATTTTTAGTATGTGTGGTCTCATAGAAAGTTCACGAAGTTGGGCAAACTCTCATGGCTCATCCTAGCATGGGATAAGGTTTAGTTTTAGGTGATAGTAGTCCTGATGTTCAACTCCTTGTAGTATAATGTTTATTTAGGGCTGAACTGAGTGGAGACTCATGGGTCTATGATATCTTGAATTTTAAAAGGGTAGGAAGACAATGGGCTCAGACAAAGGGTGATTTATAAAGAACTTCTAGGATTGAAGATCTTTAGGAGAAATATAGAATTTAATCTCACCTAGTTGGGGATAAATGATTATTATGCTTTCATGTAAAGAGTTAGGCACAAATATGGAAGGCATCTTTTGATTTAGTAGTAACTTCTTAGGAACTCTATTGTTAAACATGATTGAGCTGTAGCATTCTTATGATAAAACCTCCTAAAGGGATGAAATAGTCATGTTACATGAGGTTGGTGCAAAAAATGGAAATTTTTTGCATTTTGTGGGTATGATACTTATCATAAGTTCCCAAAACATTAAATTTGATTATAAGCAAGGAAAAATAAAAGTTTCTGTAGTTTGTCTTATATTTGGGATTGAAACCGTGCCCATTTTAATACATTCTTTTGATTCCCTTACAAAAATGTACGATTGCCTTCTATTTCATTCACAAAATTTGAATGATTTTCTTAAAGTAGTTAAAGCCTTAAGACAAACAGTTTATGCAAAAGATAATTTGCTTATCTTTCAATTAAATTAGATATTCAAAATTTATGAATAATAATAGATGTGTGAGGTAAAATGTTCTCGTACTTCTAAATGTATTGTATTTATATGCAAATATTTATTTATGTTCTTAATTTTTTTCGTTATTTTTATCATTAAATATATAAGAAGGTATTATGTTTGCCGAATACCATTTGCACAATTCCAGTCAACTCAATCATAAACAAAACACTTCTTGTATTAATCAAGATATTGAGAATTTAGCATCATTTAGTTAATTTCAATCACACTCAATGCAAACATTTATGTATTTGAATTTTGCTTGCAGATTGCTAATCTTCTTAATCGATCCGTTGCCAGCTTGGGTAGGAAGCCTCTGAAGGTTTTGATCCAAGTAAATACTAGCGGGGAGGAATGTATGTTGCAATAACTGAAAATTTCTTAACATTCCGACCTATACGTTTTATTAGATAATATTGTTATCAAAGTGCATTAATATTTGTTGTGGATAGTAGAATTTAGTGTAGCACCAGATTGTGTGATTTAAGTGTTTGCAAATGTTCTTTCATGTAGAGTCATGAGTTGTTAAAAAAAAAGGAAGAACCTTCTCTAGATGCACGTGTTCTACTACATATATTACAAGCTACAATGAATTGTCTTCATGTGCAGAAGGGAAAGTAGACTTCTAGGAAGGTGAAACTGTTGTAGACCGACAAAAGTGGCGAAGTATTAGTCATTGTTAATCTGTGATGGCCTTTGTTAGCGAATAACTGTCTATACAAGCATTGGGTGCCAGATGAAGACAATCTATAGAATTCACTATGTGGCTATATTTGAATGAAGACTAAGTTGGCCAGCTGAGTCGATGACCAATGGGTGATAGTAGTGGTTAATGGTAGAAGATGATTGGGGATGATGGTGGTTGATAGTTAATGGGACAGTTCTAGAGCCTTAACTTTTTAAATTCTATAGTTAACCCTTTTTATATAATTTCTGAACAGTGATCTTATTTCATTTGGCCTAGAATCAAGAATACTTCTTTAAGCAGCATTCTTTTCTTTGATTGTGAACGTTCTTGGGCATTTTGAGTTTCTAAATAGGCTTAAAATTTGGCAATTTGTGCTCACTGAATTTCACTTTTTGAGACTAGTTTTTGACTTTAACATTGCCGATTTTGGGGATATCTGATCCCTATAATTTTCTTAAAATGCCTTCAAAAGTGCTTATAGAGATTGATTTTTGTTTATAAGGGTGCACATTTTATTCCATTGTGCCCATTTTGTCCGGAACAATTTAGACAAAATTTAGTAAAATTTGAGTTTGGATTGCCTTAGAATCTATCAATGGTGAGTTTTGCATTGCTTCAAAATTTGGAGTTAGCTTGAATTGAGTTTTGACGGTGCATCGGTTTTCTCTATATATTTTAATGCCAGTTTATAAGTTAAAAAATACTAGCATCTAAAATTTTGTGTGAATAATTATAATGTAGTGAAAAATTTAAGGTACAATCTCTTCCCAAAAGTTTAAATGAACTACTTGGGAACTTGATTCTGTTTATCCTCTTAGTGAAACTAGCTTACTTCTTGCTATTGCTGTTAGATTTTATGCAACATTTATCAAACTCTTTAAATGGAATCTAATGTTATGGTTAGATCTAAAATTGTTATAATTGGGACTAGAGCAATAATGTGCTTGTGTGTGTTTATATGTATATTAGCTTATAGTTGTCATATATGATCACCATTAAAAATAACTTTACTCATTTCAGTATTCTCATTGTGGAAAGTGTTTAAGATTTATTTATACAGAGAATATCGTAGATGGCTGAGCATAATTTTGAATGCTACTCCCAAAAGTTTAAACGAAGGAATGTGAATTTAGCAAACGGCAACAAACAGAGACGGCCAGCTAATGCTTTACCGAGTGGCACTACTCCTGCAGGTAGCTGAAATTTGTTCATTCAGCTTGCCGAAATTAGGAGCATTTAAGTCGTGCTCCAGCCTACTATTCAAGTGCAATTTCGGCTAGCCAGCAGTAATCCACTGAGGTGGCAAGGTTGGGAATTTGTTCATGGAGTGTAGTGGATCACTGAAGCGTAATCAAAAGTTGGGTTATACAGGGGAGATCAGGTAACCCATCCAAACCAAACAATTTGAGCTCTACAGCCTTGGTTGGAAGGTGCAGGAGGCATTCTTGTAGTGACGGATCATCCACCTCATCAGGCAGCTTGTCCTTGCCCAAGTCACCCTTCACACCGGTGTCCAGTTCTAGCTTGGAGCCATCTATGCGGTCGTGGAGACTCATAGTCATCAGGAGATCTAGGAGACCATCTAAGCAGCACATGACAACCGTTGGCCTTTGGTTCTTGGCGAGGATTTCAACTGTATCCTTACACGGGAGAAGCGTGGAGGGAAGCCTTTCCAGTTCACGATCATCTAGAGTTGCCACCTTCATGATCCAAGCTTTGTTGGGCCCATGTTTACTTGGTGTTGGCTTTGTTGGGCCCAAGTTCAATTGGTGCAACAACAAGTCTAGGAACCATCGCATTTGAGAGCGATTAGACCACTTTTTGCTTATGTTGGTTGTCATAGGCCTACCGTTTGGTGTTGTTGTGAAGTATCTCACCGGGTAGCGTTAGATCGCTGTCCTTTATTTATGATTAGTTTTTATCTCAGTTTTCAGAGTTCTGGAGTGTGCTATAAGTTTAAGGACACTTGGTTTCAGTACTAGGAGATTTGTGCCATTGTGGAGAGGACTTAGAAGTTTTTAAACCTTCTGTGTGATGACACCGGGAAGTTTGATCTCGGTTGAGTTGTACTACTGACCTTTATATACATATATATATATATATATATATATATATATATATATATATATATATATATATATATATATGCATAGGCTACAACCGTACTTTTGTGGAGAGGGCTTTGAGGTGACCATTGCGAGGCTCGTCGCCTTGCATTCTAAACTACAAGAAGAGAGACCGTGTTGACCACTCAGCTGATACAACTACTAGAGGGTGGCATGGATATGGGGAATGATGAGCTAGAGCTTTGTCAGTAACTATAGAAGGTCACTCATGAACTGACCTTGGTGGAGAAGTGGATGATGAACTGGTGACATTAGTGAGCCAAGGTGTGGTGGCTTACTTAGAGAAATTTGAAATTCGAGGTATTCCAATGATTTTTGATTGAGAGACACTAATCCAACATTATGTTCGCTCTCCTGGCGGAGCCAGGGGGATGTAATGATGGATGTTGAGGCAATCAGCTAGACCTTCATAGCTTCTTTCAGCGTAAGTGGGGAACCTCCATTCCTATTACAGGTTGCCCAATATTTTCTAGTCTAGATTTGTCTCTTGATGAAGCAGATACTACCTCTTTAGAGAGACCAGTCTTGGACAAAATATGAGTTACTTTGAAGGACCTTAGCCCAATTGTGCCCTAGGGATTAATGGCATCACCTTTTCTTTATTGATAGGCTACTAGAGCATCACCCATGCTGATACCTTGGATGCTATTCACCACTTCTTTGAAGGGGGCAGCTTTTTCAGCGCTATACACTTATAATCATCATTTTGAAGGAGAAGGTGGTTTTCACTTTGAGGCACTTCGAGCCCATTAGCTTGTGTAACACAGTAGGCAGTGGCATGATCAATCTTCTTAAAGACATGTTTTCCAAACTGATCTTTAAGGAGTAGGGCGCTTTGTTCTAGTGAGAGATCAATGAGAATTGCCTCATGATTCAAGAGATCATAACGCATTTCACCAACTCTTCCTCGACAATTGGACACATTGTTGTCAAGGTGGACATGAAGAAGCCTTATGAACTGATTGAGTGGGAGTGCTTGCAAATGGTTCTAGCTAGATTTAGGTTCTCCCAACGCTAGTCAGAGTTGGCATTGTAGTGCATCCAGTTTCCTGGTTTCGTCGTCTTGGTGAAAGGATTGAGGCTCCCATGGATTAAGCGGAAGATGGGCTTTTGCTAGGGTTGCACTCTCTCACCATACTTGTTTGTCCTCTGCTCGATGTTGATGTTGATGGTGATCTGGAAGCAAGAGCGGATTGATAGACCCATTGGCATCATATCATTGACAGAGGAGGTCCCATATTTACCCACCTTCTGTGTGCGAATGACATGATTCTTTTTGCATCAGCCACCATGGCGGGTGGGAGGGAGGTCCAGCATACTGTGGGAGTATGATAACTAGACGGGACAGTCTGTGAAAGTGGTGAAGTGACATGTCTTGAGTGGGAGTGCTTGCAAATGGTTCTAGCTAGAGTTGGGTTCTCCCAACGCTAGTCAGAGTTGGCAATGCAGTGCATCCAATTTTTTGGTTTCGTTGTCTTGGTGAAAGGATTGAGGCTCTCATGAATTGAGTGGAAGATGGGCTTTGCTAGGGTTGCCCTCTCTCACCATACTTGTTTGTCGTCTGCTCAAAGTTGATGTTGATGGTGATCAGGAAGCAAGAGCGGATTGATAGACCCATTGCATCATATCATTGACTGAGGAGGTCCCAGATTTACCCATCTTATGTGTGCGAACGACATGATTCTTTTTGCGTCAGCCACCATGGCGGGTGGGAGGGAGGTCCAGCACATCCATTGGGAGTATGACAGTTGGATGGGACAGTCTTTGAAAGTGGTGAAGTGGTATGTCTTTAGCATGAGGACACCCACTTACAGGTAAATGGGTATTGCGACTCTTCTGGGATTTGCGAGGATAGAGCTTTACTACTTTGGGGTTATCGGCACGTGCAAGCCCTTGAGGATAGAGGATTCTCGAGTCGTGGTGGAGAGGGTGCAATCTAGAGTCTGCTCCTGGGGTAGTCGGTATTCGTCGCTTGCCATCCGTGCTTGATTCACTCGATCTTGTCCACCATTCTAGTCTACACTTTGATGCTGTCACTTTTCACAAACTCCTGCATGAAGGAGATTGAAGCCATCATTTGTTCCGTGGGGGGTGTAGATGGAGGCGACACTGTCATAAGGGAGAAGATTTGTTGTCCACTCTTTGCCGGTAGCTTGGGGATCCGGGATCTCAGACTATGGCAGTGAATTCTGGTGGTGCACCACACTCTCAGCTATGTAGGAGAGGAGAACCTCCTGTGGGTGTTCACGATGGAGGCTCAATACCTGTCCTGTGGATGGCCTTTCCTTGTCGGTCGGAAAGACTCGGCAGTCTGACAGAAGGTCGTCAAGGGCTGATCAATTGTCCAGAGGTACGATTCTAGGCAGATTGGGAGCGGAGTTCAGATCTCTGTGCTGGAGGATGATTAGACTGGGCTGGGAAACTTGCAACATATGCCGGCCATTGGAGATATGGATCGGTTCTAGGGTCGAGACAAGCTGCAGTATATTCTTCAGCATGTCCAAGTTTGATACTCTGAGGAAGATGTGATCCAATGGAGATTGACAGTCTCATTGATAGCATGTCTAGCATGATCTACCAATCTGAGGCAGGGAGCAAGAGGCAGTTCTACCACATTTGAATGCTTCAGTTGGGTCTTCAGGAGGGCTGCTTCCTCTTGAGGTTTCTTGCAGGATGCCATCAGTTGTACCTATGCGAGAGTTATTTCGCCACCAGCTGTACCTATGCGAGAGTGGAGGACAGGGAGCATTTCGCCACCAACTGCGCACAAGAGGATTGTCCACTATTATCAGATGTGTCTGGGGCAGCGACATGGTGGAGGACAGGGAGCATTTCGCCACCAGCTGCACCCATGCGAGAGTTATTCAGGAGGTGTTTGTTCAACGTGAACTCTTGGGCGCCCCCCTTACAGACTGGGACCAACTAGTTTTGTTATACTCAGGCTAACTCTCCAGTAGGTAATGATGGTTCATGGGCCAACTCATGATCTATCCTTTACCAGTCATGGAGGAATAAAATGGAGAGGAAGCATGGATGGTCCTTCCCCACCACAGTGATATGCGTCAGTTGTGCTAACCTCTACAATGAGATGGATTCTTGGGAACCCGGTCCTTTCGGGCCCCTTCACCCCCCATTCCCCCCTAGTAGGTGTCACTCTCCGTTAGGTTGGCTCAAGGACAACATCAAACGTTCCTTCCACTACGGAAAGCGGAACTCCTTTGGCGGCCTCATTGCCAGGGATGACTGAGGCAGACTGGTTGCTGCATGGCAGGGCTTATTTTCAGGCTTGCATGGTGGCTATTTGTTTTTTTTAATACATTTTTCTTTTTCCTTGTTTTTTTTTTTTCTATTTCAGTTTGTTTGAGGTCATCAGATTCTCTATATATTGTATCCTGATTTAAATATGTGTATATATATATATATATATATATATATATATATATATATATATATTGTGAATGGTGTTGTAGCCCAGTAGTTGATGTTCAAGTTTTGTTATCCCATATCATAGGTTCAAAATTCACCGACCACACATAAAAATATAAATAATATATATATATAGAGGTTGGCTGATTTTCATGAAATTGCTAGCTCACTAAATTTTTTTTTCTTAAACTTAAGCGCCATTTTTAATGGATTGAATTTTATAGAGTTAGTTTATTACGGTTCTATTAAATTCATTTTAACAGTCAAGATCCTGGCCAAAATTTGTACTTTTTCTCTTAGGTCTAAGGCCATAATATTCTTACCAGACGCTGCAAACTGGCGATCTTGTTTTCTTTGAGAAAATATGAAATATAAAAAAAAACTAACACTTGGCATAATTACGAAGAAAAAGATTCCAATTTTATTTTTTTAATGCTATACTCCACCCTTGATGCTGCAAACCATTTATCTTGCTTCCTCTAATAAAAATTAACTCGTATAATGTAAAAGATTGGGAAGTGCCAATTTTTTGCTCAAAACTATGATTCCTTTGTATGAGTTTGTAAACCTCTTATAGTCTTATTTCGTTTCCGTTCAGAAAATAGAATGCCATAGCTAGCCTGCATTAGGCATATCGCTTATAGAACAATCTCCACTCGAAATCAAAATTTTAGATTTCAACTTGAGCTAAGTTTTGTTGTTTCAAGTATCAAGATAATCAAATTAAAGTTATTATTATTATTATTATTATTATTATTATAAAATATCTTTGATCTTTAAATATGATTGCTACCTATAACAAAAGTTTACAAATTTATCCATATAGATATTTCATGTAATGAATTAAATATAAATGCATAAAACTGTATGCAAATGCAAAATTACACATTATTTAATTAAATCGTATATATATATATATTAAGAAAAACCTGTTAAATTTTATAAATAAATAATGGTCATAATACAATAGGTATGGAGTTTGGGGGCTCAAACAAACTTAAATAGGAAAAAAAAAGAAACAAAAAGGGAATAATATAAGCAAAACCAAACAATCACCAAAACTCTTAAAAGAGAAGCCACCAAAAAGAGATCACAATAAATGACAATCCGTAAATTAAAAAAATTATAGATCTCCAAAAGAAGAAGTCAATAACTGCATGTTTTCATTTTTTTCCTCTTGACCTTGAGAAGAGTTCATGATCATCTATGCGCAATTGTACTATCCAAACCAAAGCTTCCCTCAAATTTGCCTCCATCAATCAAAGGAAAGGAGGCTGCAGATTCATCTGTCAATTCTCTCTAGCCCAGAACTATAGGAATTTCAGATATATATATTTTTGGAGCAATTATATAGAACAAGCCATCAATAATCGGATGTTATGAGAGAGGTATTCAGGATATATCCCCTCATCAAGGAACCTCAAAACTTCGCAAACGGTCGAAATCGCACTGTGAAGTTTACTTAATGAGAACGCCATATAACCGGAAAGGTCCGCCTTGCTGTCGATATTGTTTAACGTTGTTGCCTCAATCACTAGCCTAGCAGAAGGACTAGAAACAACCAACTCGATGAGCCAAACATCAGATGGAAACACCCATTGTGACTAGAGGATCATCTGCCACTCTCGACCAATTGAACTTGATTTTCTGAAATCATCACGTAGCCTAATAAATTCACCTCTATTCCGTAAACAATGGTGTCTGATGGCTTGTCAATTCCATCACCAATTGATATCGTGGTAAGAGCTACCATCGAAGGAGAGGGTGCATCCGCAACGTGAACTTGCTCTCTAACATCTTGACGGGAGCTTCAACCAGCGCACATCCACCCACAATAACTGGAGAGGGATTGTTGTTCAAAAATAGCTCCTCCTTGTTTTGGAACATACACCATTCTCGGCTTGGCTCTTGGGATATTTAAAACACTATCTTTCTTTTCATTGGAATAAAATTCGGGTGTAGCTTGAATAGCTATTGTAATCATGTCAAATTTGATTGCAGTTTGAGCAAAAGACAAATCTTCGAACCTCACCTCTTAGTAATAATCATTAGATTCATATCTTATTCAAATTATATTTTTAAAAGATTCAGTAAGAACAATTTCCATCGGGACTTGAGCCATGAACGACCTAAGAAGATTTTTCTTGGCAAATCTATCTTGTGTGGCTTGCCAAAATATGATCCCAAGGAGTATAGAATATCATGATTGATCAAATGCTCTTTTAGTAGAGGAAAATTTATCCATACAGGAGCTATAAAAACTCGGATCAAAGGATGCTGCCCACTTTAATATTTTTATATGGAAATTTGAGATAAAATAAGTCCATCTCGGGAAGAGTCTTGTGTAATTTTGCTCACACAAAAGTTTTATTAGGATATGTCGGTGTTCAATTAAACCAATATTGTAAGCTGCCGACAAACTCAGATTAATAAAAAAATTTCTGACTACCAGCTGAGGGGGTCCACTATTGTGAAACTTCCCTACCAAAGTTAACTCAGATGATTTAACCAATATTCCTATAGGCGTGGGAACCCTAGAGAAGGCAGCAGCGTGTGATATAAGAGCCCAATAAATATATATATATATATATATATATATATATATATATATATATACACACTATATGTATTTCTGTATTTTAAAATCAATTTTTATCATATTTATTTTATTGATTTGCCAAACGCTAATGACTCTTGCAGCGAAACATGGTGTAGAGCCCTCTGGATGCGTCCATCTGGCTAAGCATGTCAAGTTGGGTTGCCCTAACCTCTTATTCTCAGGCTTGATGACAATAGGAATGCTGGACTATTCTTCCACTCCTGAAAATTTCAAGGTTGTGTCTATTTTTTTTACCCCATATTTATCATTCTTTTGCGTAACTTCATTCTTTCAATTCAGACACTGCGTAAGTGTAGAACTGAGGTTTGTGAAGCTCTTGGTTTATCAGAGGAGCAGTGCGAGCTTTCTATGGGCATGTCTGCAGACTTTGAGAATGCCGTAAGTGGCTTAGTTTCTCTTCGTTAGTGCATAATATTGAACATCAAATCCTTTTTTATTTGCGTCTGTATACAGCAACGCTATATATATATATATAGCAAGTTATATCTCAGTATTCAGCTCAGTTACTCATTTCTGCAAATTAAATCAGCTTAAAGTATATAACATATACTATAAGTTTCTATTACGCATAGTAATGATGTTTGGGTTAGTTGTTGCGTTAGAATTAGAGTCGTGAACATTTGCCTTTGTTCTTAAATTGGTCTTTTGAATTTATAAGTTACTATTAGGGGGTACTCCGTGTCAAGCTCGATTCGATCTCTATTTGATCTTGAGCTTTTGATTAATTGATAGGGTTCGAGCTCGAGCTTGGGTTTGACTAAGAAGCCGGTTAACTTATAATTCAAAGTGTAAAATGATTTTATATGAAAGAAATATCATATCAAAATGATGCAAATAATTAAAATTTATTTGAAAATTCATTAAATATTAACAAAAATGTATTAGAGAGATAACTTTATCATTATATAGAACCCAATGATTTCTGATGAATTTGTGTATTCTATACCGAAAAATTTTAAATGAGCCGGTTTACGAGCCAACTAGCGAGTGGGGTTGGCTCATACTTGACTTGTAAGCCGTACTTTATCAGATCGACTCTTTTAGCAATGACTTTGTGTGTATTTTCTTAACATTTGTGTTGCAGATTGAAATGGGAAGCACTAATGTTAGAATAGGTTCAATCATCTTTGGAGAACGGGAGTACTTTAAGAAAGATGAAGGCAGTGATCCCAAAAGCGAGAGTACATAATTGCAGGATTGTATTATTTTTCATGGAAAATTTGGCAATCAAGGATTGTTGTGTTGTTCTTATGTTGAGCCTTTTTTTTCTTGTCCTATATTTAATTTAAACAGTATTAATTTTTTCTCATGCACACATTTAATGTGATGGAAATGATTGTATTGAATGCTCATAAAAAAAATTATTAGGTAAGTTTTCAAGGCAGATTATTGAATTGATCTAATGTTTTAAAGAGAAGTGTTAGAGTTCCTCATGCCAACTCCCGGATTTAACTCATTACAGCCTCAAAATTGCATCACAACCTTCAAAAAAATGCTTGTTTTCTTAATTGATATAATGTTATGCTGTTTGGGTTTCATATAGTTATTTAGACTTATTTATGTGGCACCTAAAAATATCTATTTAATTGGATTTAGATTTTATTTTATTATTGTTTATTTATTTATATTAAAATAATATAAATATTATTTTTTAAATTTATATTGGAATAATATCCAAATTTTATTGGATGAATTTTTTTGAGTATCACATCAGTTGGTCTATTTAAAATGGCACTTTTATTGTTTAGCAGGAAATATAATAGCAAATGTGTATTTTCTAATCATTTTAATTTGACAAATTTTATGTTTGTGCATTTATGAAAATTAAAAGTTCACTATATTTAAATATTAGGAAATGAAATTTCAAAAATGTATTTTGCCTGTTAGTTAGTTTTCCTTTAATTTTCCCTATGTTCATGCAGGGCCTCCAAAATTATGTATTGTATGAATTTAATTTTGTTGCTATTATTTTAGAAATCATTATAGGCTAATGTATATTTAGATTGAGTATATATATTTGGTATAGATGTAGATACAGGAAACCGAAAGCATCAAAGTTGTATTAAATATGCAAACATAAGTACCCCATATTGCTTTTGAGCTTCTCATTTTCCCTTAAATTAAATATGGTTTTGCACTTTTCATGCCCACAGTAGGAAAGTTGTGATTGACAGAAGGGATTGTTTAACAATTAGTACAAAAGGCTTGATCTGTTGTAACTCATCCACCTAATGATTAGAAGCAATGGCTCATGAAATGTAAAGAGCCCTAAGCAAGGAGGGTGAGAGCATATAAAAAATTGTAGAGAATTGAGATACACCTCAATTTCTATTAATGTAGTCAAAATCTCATGTTAGGAGTAGGTGGAGGCTTGAGATTTGTGTAGAACTCAAAGCACATCTTCAAATTCTGCTCTATATCTTTTTTGAAGAAGTTGAGCCTTAATGATCGGGTTTAATATGGTATATGATTGTATATATGATTTTGGAGACTTTATGAAGGCTTTTGGTGTATTAAATGATGTCGAATTTACACGAAATTTTAGGAAGATGTTGTGATGAATGCTAGAAATATGAGAGAGGTTGTTTTGTATGATTTGATGGTTGATTAAGGAAGTTATGGACAATGAAGTGAGATGACATTAGATTGTGCTTATGTTTTGTAGGAGAAACGTTTGAAGGTCGAAACTAGGGCTGGCTTCGAGTTGAGTTCGAGTCAAGTCAGCTCTTACTCGAACTAGACTCGAACTTGTTCGAGTTCAAGTTTGAGTTGAGTTCTAGTCGAGTTCGAGTCTTTTCGACTCATTTTAAATAAGGTTCGAGTTAAGATGTATGATTCGAAAATTTTTGAGTCGAGTCAAAATGTCTCGAGTTCGAGTCGAATCGAGTTCAAATTTGGAGTTTCGGGTCAAATTGCCAGCCCTAGTCGAAACGGAAGAAGATTTAAGCAAAACAAAGTGGGGATGAAAGCTTATTAGGTTGAGACCATTTAGTTCATCATGGAGATACTAATGGTGCTTTGTCCAGGAGATACGGAACAAAGTGAGAAGTTCAACAACAGCACAGGCGCTGCGACGCGCCGTGGGGCTAGGCACGGTGCTCTGCAGCGCGCCATGGCGCCCCACAAATGGAGGATTTGCTTTACCAGAAGAAGTTTTATCTTCCATTGAAACGAGTCGATAGAAAACCTGCAACTATGATTGATAAAGAATGGGAAGTTCTTGATAAAACTGCACTGGGTTTGATTCATTTATCATTGTCTTCTTCTATTGCATTTAACATCGTTAATAGAAAATTAATGTAGAACTCATGGATACCCTAACGAGAATGTATGAGAAATCATCGATTTCAAATAAAGTCTTCTTGATGAAAAGATTATTCAACATAAGGATGATGGATGGTTATTCAGTGAATGAACGTCTCAATGGGTTCAACATGGTGATTAGCCAGTTAAGTTCGGTGGACATCAGTTTTAATGATGAGGTCTGAGCTTTATTGTTCCTGGAGACAGTTGGGATGGGCTGGTTACAACCATCAATAACTCACCAGGAAAGGCGTCGTTGAGATTCGACGATATTGTCAAGCTAGTGTTAAATGAAGAGGTGTAGAAGAAATCTTATGGGGAGGCATCTACCTCAGTGTTGAATGCTGAAAGGAGGGGAAGATATACAGAAAGGAAACATAACAGAAATAAGTTAATGTCTCGATGAGAAAATTCAAGACCCGGAAAAGCAAAGGCGAATTGTTGGAACTGTGGGAAGGCAGGTCACTTCCAGAAGGACTACCCTTTCTAAAAAAGCCAAGTGATTGAGGCAAGGTTATGTGCCCAACTGTGAATGTTTCAATTGAAGACGATCAGGATGCATTGATCATCTCACTTGTCAACACGGAGTCCTGAGTGGTGTACTCGGACACATCCTTTCATGCCACTCGAACGATGAGTGCCTTCAAGAACTATACAAAGGGTGACTTGGGGAAGTATATCTTGGAGATGACAATGCATGCGATATCATTGGCAGAGGTGATGTGGATGTTTAGCTACCAAGCAATGCAATTTGGAAGCTCAAAGATGTTAGACATGTGCCATGTTAAAGAGGAATCTTATTTCTGTGAGCTAGTTAGCAGAGAGAGCTACAACACTTATTTCACTGGAGACTCGTGGAAGATCACCAAAGGTGCACTTATTGTTGCATGGGGTAATATGAATGGTACACTTTACCTAATCAATAAAGTGTTAGATTTTATTGCAGCTGCAGAACAGACAGATGCAGATCTATGGCACCAGAGGCTTGGCCGTATGAGCGAGAGAGGGTTGAAATCCTTACAATCAAAGGGGAAGCTCCAAGTACTAAAGACAGTAGACTTGGATTTCTATGAAAATTGTGTTCTAAGTAAACAGAAGAAGGTTTCATTCTTCAAGATTGGAAAAGAGCTAAAAGACAGAAAACTCGAGTTGGTGTATATAGACATATGGGGACCAGCTCCCACTTCTTTCATAGGTGGAGCCACATATTTTTTCACCTTCATTGATGACTATACAAGGAAGGTATGGGTTTACTTTCTAAAATATAAATATGACGTGTTTAATGTGTTTGGAAAGTGGTTAGGTTTGGTGGAAAATGAGACAAGATTGAAGCTTAAGTGGTTGGGATCGAATAATGGCGACGAGTACTATGATAGGGAGTTCAATGAATTATGTGCCTTGAGAGGCATCAAGAGGGGATTTACAGTTCCAAGAACACCATAGCAAAATAGTATTGCAGAACAGATGAATAAAACTATTACAGAAAGAGCTAGGAGTATGAGATAGCATGCAGGTCTCCAAAAGTAATTCTGGGCTGAAGTTGTTAACACAATTATCTATCTGATAAATTGGGGACCTTTCGTACCCCTAAATGAAGAGATTCTCGAGGAGGCTTGGAGTGAAAATGAGGTGAAACTGAACCACATCAAGGTATTTGGCTGCTCATCATATATGCACATTGATGCAGGATCCAGGAGCAAACTTGACGTCAATGCGGTCAAGTGCACATTCATTGGATATGACGCGTGCGAGTTCGGTTATAAATTATGGGACAATCAGAACCAGAAGGTCATCAGAAGTAGGGATATTACTTTCAATGAAAGTGAGATGTACAAGGACTGTATTATAGTCAAGAATGATTCCAAGGATGCTTCGGATGGTGATTCCCGACATATAGAAATTTATGACAATGTTGAGTCATATGTAAGTGTACATGAAGATGCTCAGGAGGGTGTCAATGTTGAACCACAAACACCCATATTGAGAAGATCCACAAGAGTTGCCACAGAGGTACTCTCATTCCTTATATTATCTGTTATTAACGGATAGTGGTGAACCAGAAAGCTTGGAAGAGGCACTTTAAGTTGAATATTCAATAATAGGGAGGCTGTCATGAATGATGAAATGGCATCACTCATGTAAAATGGGATATAGGAGTTGGCACTTCTACTAGCTAGGAAGGAGGCCCTTTAGAATAAGTAGGGGGCTTCCAGTAGAGGCATGAGGTCGACTACAGTAAGATCTTCTCCCCATTTGTGAAGATGACAGCCATCAGGGTTGTACTGAACATTGTTGTAGTTGAGAATTTACACAAAGAGCAAATGAATATCAAAACTACATTTCTTCAGGGAGAGCTGAAGGAGGAGCTCTACATGGAAAAATTTGAAGGGTACAAGGCTAAAGAAAAAGGAATATCTGAGCAAGTGTGCATGCTCAAGAAGATCCTCTATGGCTTGAAGCAAGCGTCAAGGCAGTGGTACAAGAGATTCGATAAGTTCATATCAGAATCTGGGTACAAAAGGTGCCAGGCGGAACACACTTGTTATATAAAATAGTGTAAAGTCATCCTATATCATTCTATTGCTGTATGTGGATGATATGTTGATTGCATGATCAGACATGGAGGAGATAAGGATGTTGAAAGAGCTAATGTCAAAGGAGCTTGGCATAAAGGACTTGGGGCTGGCCAAGCAGATTCTTGGGATAAGAATCAACAGGGAAAGAAGTGCATGAATTTTGAGGCTGTCTCAAAAAGACTGTTGAAAAGGTGCTAAAAAAATTCAACCTATGTGAGACAAAGAGGCAAAGCCAGTACGCACTCCCTTAGCAAGTCACTTCAACTTTTTGAACAAATGATGTCAAAGTTTATAAAGGAGAAAGAACACATGTTGAAGGTTCCTTATGCTTCAGTAGTTGGAGCTTGTTGTACGCAATGATCTGCACAAAATCGGATATTGCCCATGTAGTGGGAGTGGTTAGCAAATTTATGGGAAACCCAGGAAAGTACCATTGGGATTTGGTCAAGTGGATTTTTAGGTATCTGAAAGGTACACTAGGCAAAGCTCTATGCTTTGGAAGATCTGACATTATTTTGCAAGGTCATGTAGACTCAGATCTTGTAGGAGATGTTGATAGCTAAAGAAGCACTACATGATATGTGTATACATTGGGAACTATAAGTGAGCTGGATCTCCAGGCTACAAAACATTGTGGCGCTATCTACCATGGAGGTGGAGTACGTTGCCATTACAGAGGCAAGTAAAGATATGATATGGTTGAACATCTTTATGGTAGAATTGGACAAGGAGCAGGAGGATGTGAAGCTCTACATTGATAGCATGAGCGCTATTCACCTAACAAAAAATGTAGCATTTCATGCCAGGACAAAACCAATACAATTCCGGTATAATTTCATCTGAACACTATTAGAAGAATGGCAGCTCGGATTGGAGAAGATTCAAACAACTAAGAATCCAACTGATATGCTTACAAAAGCAATAACAGTGGAGAAATTGAAACTATGTACAGCTTCGGCTGGCCTCGATATGTGACAAGAGAGCGGGGTGAGCCACACCACGTTCTTGACAGAAACTGAAGAAGACAATGAAGAATCAAGGATTGAAGATGGATGACTTTAAAAGATCTCCAAACAGGATATTTTTATGTTGTGGAGACTATTTAATTCATCATGAAAATACTAATGATGCTCCAGTGAACTTCTGGGAGGTTCCGAGATGATATTAAACAAAATGAGAAGCCCAGCAATAGCACATGCACTGCAGCTCACTGCCGCGCGTTGTGGCGTGCTGCGGCGCGCCGGGGTGCACCACACCACATCTGAGAAGGAAGCACTATCACGCACCGCAGTGGAATCAGGCGCTGCAGTGAACCACAGCTGAAGCAAGCACTGCAGCGCGCCCCAGCGGCAGTCGTTCTGAGAGGTGGGCGTTACAACGCGCCACAATGGCAGGAAAATAAAGACCATGGCGCTACCACATGACCTGGCATTTGGCTACCAAAGTCTCAGGCACTACGGCGCACCGTAGCGCCTGACTGAATTCGGTTCCAGTTCAGGCTTCGCTCTAAGTCAATTGGGGGGGTGGGGCATTTTGAATCATTTGTGATCCGAAAATGAGCTGGATACTTAAGAGAAAAAGTTGAAGGAGTTTCTTATGTTTGCATTTCAGTTTGTGAGGCTTTGGCTGCTATGAAGGAGATTCCAAAGAGAAATCCTAAGGAAGAGCTGCTGTGTAAGAGAGCTCTTGCAAGTTGGAGAATACACTCAAGATGATAGTTGCTACTTCTCCCCTTCATCCTAGAATAAGAGCTAGTGTTCATTGAGGAGGTTAAGCTTTTTGTTATTAAATACTCTTTATTTTATATATTGAAAATTTCTGTGTGGTGTGGCTTCGCAGTTTTTCCCATCTTTGGGTTTTTCATTTAAATCTTTGTGTTTGGATGTTTGTATGCTTGCGATTCTGTTTCATATGTATGTGATGTGATCTATTATTTGTGGATTTGTGATTTCATTATTTACTTGTTAACCGTCAACGCAACATCGGTCTTCGATCGAGAGAGCTCCAAAACTGTGTTCGCTGCGGTGCTCACGATTTCCAACAAAGCTAACAAAGGGTACTAGATTACCAAACAAAAAATAACAAAAGAAAAGAAAAATAACCATAAGATTATCCACTCATTGGGCTCTTAAAGATTATATACATCTTTAAGACCTTTGATTATGTACACCGAATATGAGTGTTGGCTATCCACACCAGCACAAGATATATTATTGAGATTATTCACACCCCACTTGCCTTGCTGCTATGCACGTGCACAAAGTTGAACTAATTATACATACCACTTCAAGCAGAATCTCGCAAGAACAATACTCTCACAAAGGAGGAAGAAAAAAAATTTTCATCCACCATCTTTTCAAAAAACATGCATAACATTTATATAGAAGTAGGCACCTCATTATATTTCAAGGTATCTCTTCATATCTACCACCATACTTAAATATAACATAAATAAAAAGATACTAATAAATTGGTACTAACAACATATCCTACAAAATAATAAAACATAAGAAGACATATGACGAGCTACCCACATATATAAAATAATATGACTCAAAGACAGTACAATAACGTCAATAAAAATATATTGCTAAAGAAGTACTAACAACATATCCCACTAAATAAAAAAACATAAGAAGATATATGATCAGTGAGGCATTAGGAAGTTATCTTTAGAGGGCAAATGGTGAGGCATTTTAGGACAAAGTAGACAATACCTTAGCGTTTAAGAGTTTGAGCTATTACAAATAATATTAGAGAAAGACATAGGGTGCTAGAAAGGAGCCAAGTGTCATACAGAGTAAAGTATCACTTCATATGAGCATCCTCTGGAACCCATGATGGTTAAAGTGTTACATGATTGTGAGTATCTCTTAAGCCTGTAGGGGCCATATCTAGTCATATCTACTCAATAGATGGTTCTTGGATTTATGTGTGAATATTGACGGGATGTTAGTTACTTAAGTTGGAGAGATTGTAATGACCCACTTAAGTAGCGATAAGTATAACTCTTAAATATCAAGTTGTCTTTTCAAATAATGATAGAGTTCTTGATAAGAACTTCAAAGTTAATCATGTTCATGTGAGAGCACTCTCAGGATGGGTGATGTACTGGGAAATCCTCTTTTGATAACAAAATTGTGAAGCCTTTCAGACCAAAATGAACAATATATTGGTATTTAAGAGTTTGAGCTATTACAAAACCTCATAAATTTAAGGTGATCTTATATAGGGAAACATAGGAATATTAAGATTGAGAAGACCATGTATAAATTACAGAGTTTTATGTGAACATCATTGAGTAGTTTGGAGAATAGCTATTGACAATAATATCATGGGCTCTACTCTGTTAAAGAGCAGTGGATAATAACATTCCTTGCTCTCAACATACATTTCATGTTCTCTTTTATGGTGCTATGCAGTGAAGATCTTTCTTGGATTGGGGAAATCTGCTTAACAATCATAGGAGGGGCAAGTAAAAATAATTTTCTTGCAACTATCGCATACCTTCTGTAATGACCAAAGTCATTACTAGGGAAATTAAAACTAACATGAATTCAAAAATTAAGATCTATAGCAACTTTAAAATTAAACCAAACCAAAAATATCACTGAATAGAATATATTTTTATGTGCATAATGTGCAAGTTTATGAGTGAATAACCAATACTCTTGAATAAATTTCTAAATATTTAAAATTAAAAAAATTAAATACAAGTTCAAATTCAACAGTTTTAGTGCCATTGTATTAAGAATATTAGAAAAATGATATACAAAATGTTTCATCAAAATTGGAGCACTAGATTAACTGTAATTAATTTTTAAAATGTTAATCTTTCAAAATTAATATAAAGTAAAATATAGCTATAAACTGAGAAATTTTAGTGCATGTACGTTCGTCTTGTTGAGATACATCTCCATATCAAGTTTCGTTAATTTTAAAAATGAAACGACAAAAATATGTATAAAATTTAAATTGTATTATTTATATAAATATATTTGAAAAAATTAAATCATAAATTTATAGTACCCTAACCTTAAACTCACGCACACATCCCCCTCCCTCGATCACGGTGCCACTCTCCCGTATGGGTGGAGGTCGCGGGATGCGATCTCTGGGCAGCACGCGACGCTGCCTATCGCATCCTACCAGCTAGTGTGACCTCATGTCGGTTGGTACTCCCCTCCTCTCCAATCGTCCCTATAAATAGCCCCCATTTTTTCACCATTTCCCCTCACACCAAAGCCACTTTTGCCTTCTTCCGTTTCGCAGGCCATCACCTCCAGCGCAGCCTCCTCTAGCTGTCGCCGCCACCCGCTTGTTTCAGCCGCCGGCGACGAAAACAGACCCCATGCAACTAAGAAATGAGGGAAGGAGACAAATAGTATTTTTTTGGTTTTTTATCTATTTATTTATTTTGTTAATAATAATAATAATATTAGTTTTATTATTATCATCATTATTATTAGTTATTCTTAAATGTTAAGATTTTCATTTTATTATTTTTAATATTATAAAATGTTAATATTAATAATAATGATCTTAACATTGCTAATACTATTATTATTATTAGTAATATAATGTTTTATGTCGTTACATTTATATATTTATATATTATTATTATTATTTTCAACGTTAATATTGTCAAATGGCAGGTTAATATTAATTATTTTCTTATAATTCTTGAAAAGAAAGGAGGCAAATAAATAAATCAAAATTAATTATTATTATTATTATTATTATTATTATCATCATTCATTTTTATCATACTAATATTATTCTAATTGATATTTATTATTAAATTTACAAATAAAATAATTTACAAATAATATTTTATTAAATATTAATAATTTTATCTAATATCCAATCATTCACATTTAAGGCCTAATAATTAAGAGAGAAATGCTATTTAGACCCGTTGACGTGGCACCCAAAAAAACTCATCCAATGGGATTTGGATATTATTTCATTAATGTTTATTTATTTACATTAAAATAATACAAATATTATTTTTAAAATTTATATTGAAATGATATCCAAATCTTATTAGTTGAATTTTTTTAAGTATCACATCAACAAGTGTAAATAGTATTTCTTATAATTAAAATACTTAATACTGAAGATACTCTCAACATTTGACTTCTAACACCTTGAAAAAATGCACCAAGATAAAGGTACCGTATATATTCATTTACTCTTGTTCTTACATGCTCATATGCTCTGCTTCACATAATTTTGATAAAACTATTTATGTCACACAAAATGATATATGAAAAAATTTAAATAATTAAGTATCTCGGGTTCATTGTTGATTTATTTTTAATTTGATCAGACAACTGTTAGGACGGTGCTATCACACACCGGGTGTGGCGACCCTCACCCTTAACCCTCAATATGTTTAGATTAAGGGTGGGGTGTCACTCTGGTTAACCCCTTACTTAGCATTGGATTATGATAAACTCCACAATCCACCTGATTAGAGGAATGTTAACTCAGAATTAATCAAACAGTCACTATATAAGTAAATAAACAGAGTGCGGAAGCGATTTAAGAAAATATAAACCATCCAAGCATCACAGTGTAAATAAAAATAATAGACTCAGAATATAAGCATAAAATCTAATATACAGTCAATGGTACCTGTATTATTATATAATTTAAAATGTTTAAATAAAAATAGAATGAAAACCACTCATTCTCACTCGAAGTATAAAGTGACTAAACGGCAGCTTCTTCTACGGGCTCCTCCTCGGGGTACGGCTCCACACCTAACTCCTGCTCGTCTAACTGAAAGGAGTCTGCCATTGTCGGTTTCACAATGTAGGGCCCCAGCCAAAAAAAAAGAAAAATCTGATTAGACAATTGTCTAAGTATTTTAAGCTAAATTTTTAAAAAAGTTATATAATATCACCATTTTACTATTTACTTCTAAGCATGATGTGTAAATACAGGAGCAGTAAGTAACACAAGTAAAAATGCAAACTATAGACTATGCTCTATAGTATAAACAAGGCAAAGAAATGAGGCTGAAGTATGCCTCGCATAACAAGTAATCAAGGAAAGGCATATAAGTGTAAATATAATTGAATAAATGCTGGAAGAAAAATTCTACATCCTAAACATGCTGGTGATTAATAAAAATAATATGCTAATTAAAAATGAATAACTCAGTAGTGATATATACATATAGCAGCAAGATTCTACGTCCTAGATATATATAAAGCAGTACAAGGAAATAGCTGACTGAAAAAGAATATACTGAAACAACTACAACTGCATATAAAACTATAATACATCAACTGCCATACAGAAAAGAGCTACACTAGCTCGCCAAAAGAAACTGAAGATCTTAGCACGATACGGCTAGGGCTACTCCTAGCTCGATATGACTAAGTCAACAACAGTCACATATATGGCCCTAACACGATACGACTAGGGCTACTCTTAGCTCGATACGGTTAGGTCACCAACTATCATACCGAAATATCCTAGCACAGTACGGCTAGGGCAACTCCTAGCACGATATGGCTAGGGCAACATTCGGTATGATCAAAAGAACACTGAGAGGCAGCTCAATCACATCAAATCATTATCATTTCACTTATTTACTTTAATATTTTCATAAGGAATCTAAGGAGTTTCCATAATTTCCTAAATTTTTATTTATGCATCAAATGTCTTATATGATATGTTCAAAGAAAATATAGGGCACAAAAATACAAGGTATGCGTAGCAACAAATAACAAGTAAGCAAGAGATTCGACTACACATGGTGATATCATTTGCTTTCTACTTAACCAGCTAACTATTCCAAGTTACATAAGTTTAGGATCACTATTTTCCTACTATCGAGTGTAACTCAGAAATTCGTCCTTATAAGTTAAAAAGGATTGGAACTGATCAGGTTCCAATCTAGTTCAATCAGATAGACGACTATGAATTAAACAAATAAATCATACGTCCTAATTTTGTGAATTTAGATGTTCTAACTAAGATCTGATCAAGATCCTCTACACCTATAGATTATGGATTAAACACTATGAGATTTTAGGTTTAATCACATAATCCAAACTGGATAAGACCTAAGTTCTAGGTTTTATACTATAAGTGATCTACTAGTTAAGGCAAATCCTATTAAGTAATCAAACTTAATAGGATGAATCTCCTATCTTAAATATAAAGTTAAAAGATAAACTAATCAGAATGGGTTGTAAGACAAAATAGTATCTAGAAACTACTAAAACCAAGGTTTCACCCATAGGGTAACCCAATTTACCCAATGAATGAACACTAACCTATGATCTAGTCCTACTCTCAGGAAAGGTACTTAAGGTGGGATACTTAAGACTTAGGAAAAATTATTGTAATTCAATTTAATGACTTATTTTATTTACTTACATTGTACTAATATGATTACATTATTAATCCTAGTATTCTAAGATTTTATTTAAGGGCTAAAGTTGCGCATTTCCAATTTTAAGGTAAAATGACTATTTTGCCCCTACTTTACGGGTCAATCAACTTTTGATTTAGGGGTCCAAACTGAGTTTTATCTTCTCCAACTAATTCCTTACTGTCTAACTTGAAGATAGACAGTAAGTACGTCCAATTTGGACGAGAAACGGCCGAGTTATGGCTAAAATAAGGCTAGGGGTATTTTGATCATTTTCCTAAATTTTAGGGTTCAAATCCTAAATATTATTTCTATGAAAATGATTACATTGAAATTCTAAACTATGTAGCTTCTTGAATTTTTGGATTTGGAGTTAAATTGACCAAGTTATGGCCATTTGAAGTCCAAGGGTATTTTGGTCATTTTCACTAAAGTCAACTCTAAATTCTAGAGTTGACTTTTTGTCCTGATGTCCAAATAGGAAAACTAATACTACCACGGTGATGGGGCCGCTCTCCTGAGCATTTTAAGACCCATATTGACTATATTTCGATAATCGGGTAAAAGTTATGGGGTCTTAAAGAGGCTCTAAAATGCTACCTTGTTATGCGTACCCCGAAACGAAATTTTACATTACGCCATTTGATCATAAATATTTTTCTGAGTATTTTAAGACCCATATTGGCTATGTTTGGATCATCCTACAAAAAGTTATTAAACTTTTAAGATTTACTATTTAAAAATACAATTTGAATTAATTTACTATTCATTTATTCAAATTGAATGATTTTACTGTTTATTCATAAAGTTTTCATTTAATTAATCACTGCTTAATTATTAATTAATTAATTAATTAATTTTACTATAGTAAAGTAATTAGTGCTAATTACTGTTTAATTAATCTTAATTAATCTCTAATTATATTTAATTATTTAAATTTACTGTTCATTCCTAAAGTTTTTAATTAATTAATCACTGTTTAATTATTAATTAATTAATTAATTAATTTTATTGTAGTAAATTAATTAGTGCTAATTACTGTTTAATTAGTCTTAATTAATCTCTAATATATTTAATTATTTAAATTTATTGTTCAAAAGTAATTAATTATCCTAATTACTGTTTAAGATTTAATTAACAGTTAATTAATCCTTAATTAATCTTTAATTATAATTATTTAATTAAAGTTACTATTTAAAAGTAATTAGTACTAACCCTAACTTAATTAACCACTAACAGTAATTAATTAGGGCTAAACAGTAATTAATTAACACTAATATTAATTTAATTAATTTCTAATTAACTTACAATGGGCCCCACTGACACGTGGCACTTCCAGAGGCTGCCACGTGGCACAGTGGGTCCCACGGGCTGCTGACTCAGCCCGGCTGACTGGACAGTGGGCCCACCTGACACGTGGCACTGCCGGAGGCTGCCACGTGGCACTGTGGGTCCCACGGACTGCTGACTCTGCCCGGCTGACTGGAAAGTGGGCCCACCTGACACGTGGCACTGCCAGAGGCTGCCACGTGGCAATGTGGGTCCCACGGCTGCTGACTCAGCCTGGCTGACGGGGCTGTGGGCCCCCACTTGACACGTGGCGGGCCCGTAGGATGCCACGTGGCCGGGTGGGCCCCACCTGCGCGGACGCGGACCCGACCCGAAGGCGTGACCCTTCACCTTCCGGGGGTTCGGCGGACCGAACCCAGTCCACTTCGGGGACCTGGTGCGCCCGATCGGGTGGGTTTTAGCCCGATCGGAACGGTGGATGTGAAGAGGACATGTTGATCTACCTATCATACAATTTTTGCAACGATCGAACGGTAAACGAGGGAGATCGGGGTACCTGAAGTTCGGATCGGCGAAGGATTCGGAGGAAAAAAAAAAGGCTGACTTCCGGGCTTGATTCCGGCTCGATCCGGGCTCCGATCGGTAAAAACTCGGAGCCTAGGGGTAGGCCGAGGTCTTATAGACCGGACGACGATCTTGCCAAGGCCTGGATGCGGCCGGATTGGCCAGAAATGGCGACGGGCCGCCGCGTGTCACGCGGGCGGAGTTGTCGAGGAAGACGACTCCGCAGCCGTTGGATCTGGGCCGATCCAACGGCTGAGATGGTGCCGTCCAGATTGACGGCGCCGTCAGCTACAGTGACGGGTCCGTTAAGTACTTAACAGCACGCCGTTAGCTACAGTAAAAAATAATAATAATTTTTTCTTTTTTTTTTTTTTTTTAATTTTTTTTCTTGAAAAAATTTCAGAAAATTTTGAACATGTTTTTCCTAGCTAATTTGGGGTCAAGGAATTCAATGGCGTAGTCGGATTTTCGATCCGACGAGTTATTTGATACCTCGATTTCCGTGATATTTTTATTATTAAAATATTCGTCGAAATTTGACGACTTCCGATTGATACAAAAACTTCACCCCAAGCTAATTTGGGGTCAAGAAATGCAATGGTGGTGTCCGTTTTTCGATCAGAGGTCAATTTAAATAGGTCAATTGCTAGGGTTTCCGGATTTCTAGAAATCATGATTCAATCCAATTGACTCCTGATTTGTGCTAGGTTTAGGAGGTTGACTCCATTGACCTAATTAGCACATCTAATTATGTTTAAGACTTAGGGTTAACCCTAATTATCTAAAGTAACAACTCGGGTTGTTACACCGGAAGGCATAAGTAATTTATACTGATAAGCTATTGAGGGGGCAGATATAGCAGAAAGTTGGGATTATTATGCAACACTAAAATTGATTACCCATTTTCCTCGACTTTGTACTTATCCAATAAAATTATATTTTAGCACTATACATCAAAATTAAAAATTCTATACTTAATTTTGTGATAATAATTATTTTCATGCTAAGTTTTAATGTAATAAAACAAGATTTGCATGGGTAAAATGTGAAGCTCTTAGCTTTGTCAAATGATTATTTTTGCTTATAGTAAAATTCACTATATTACGGTACTTAGTCTCATGACTAATCGGTATTCAAATGTCCGTACTTTTAAAATGTGCCTAGATCAGGAGCTCGTTAGGATTTTGGATTGAAGGCTATAAGAGTCCGAGAATATTATTGCTCTAAGTTACTCATAATGACGGCTTAGCTTCTGTTAACCCGACATTGGGTCCCCACACCTTTGGCCTCCATGTGTAAGCCAGATTCTAACTGATTACGTTGTTGTTTAGGTCTAATGAGAGAGATTCAAAGAATTTACATGAAGAGTCTACCTCGATACAAACTCTAGATAAGGAGAGCCTCTTCTTTGAAGAGGTGAGAGAGTTTATGGTGATCAGAACTTTAATTACGTTGAATATCTTTGAAAGAGTGCCATCCGTCCACAAGACTAACAGGAGATTGGTAGCTTGACCCTTAGAATCAAACAATTGATCCAATTTCTGGATTGGAAAAGGGGAGAAAAAAATTCCAAGGGCCACCCTCTTACACTTTGATATAATCTTCCTTGCACGAAAACCTTATAAGATGGTAGCCTCTAGGCAAAGTTATCTCCGTGCCTTCTTTAAATTTTTGTTCCACATGACAATAAGAAGCACACAATATATGTGCTTAAATCCAACCAAGCTCGAAGACCAGATGTTTGTTCTAGTAGAAATTGCATCATAACTAAAAGAAATAATGTCCAAGTCATAGTGTGAGTACTTAAGGTTGAAATCCTTTTCCACAAAAACAAAGCTAGGGAACATTTCAAACCAACCTCCATAGCCAAAGGAGAGGAAATGAAGAAGAGTAAGGGAGAAGAGTCGGGAGCTCCAAGCCATGTTAGGATTAGAGCATAAACATTGCCCTCAATTTCTCTCTCTCTCTCTCTCTATATATATTATTTATTTATTTATTTATTTATTTTTATGCTTGGTTAGTACAATTTAAATTCATAATCTGAATAACAAATCATAAACCCCAATCACTAACTGCAACACCATTCATGTTTCTCTATATATATATATATATATGCACCATGCGTTTGAAAACAGACAACAAGTTGAGCATGAGAAAACTATGCAAACAGCCAGTTTCAATATGCCTTTTAAGTATCAACTAATGAAGAGAACAAAATGTATGCCCCAATTCACTAAATTATTGTTGAACGCAAGCATTCCAAAAATTGAAAAAGCAGTAATGATTGCCATATAAGAAAATACATGCATGCTATAGGAGAGAGAAGACAATGGAATGGAATGACAGAATCTCCTTTTTCCTCATCAAATTACAACATATGCGAACCCTCCCAACAAAATATACAGCTTTCACAAATGCCATCCTTTTCCATCAAATCACCTTCAAGGACACTTGAGACTCAGCATTGTGTTGAGCGAATTGTTTTCATGATGATTATGAGCTTCTCATGAATCCATTAGCTAGAGCACATCATTTGGTTTCATCATCTCGGCCCTGAGAGTTCCATTGCCTGAACTAGCAATGATGAGTCGTCAGTGAGGTCCGAAAACCTCTCAGAAGAGAAAAATTCCGACATCTTTAGCTGATTAGGATCGGATCTCTGAGACACCTCCCACCGCTCTGCGAGGCCGTCTCCCTCAAGCATCCTCACCACCTCCGACATTTTCGGGCGGTGAACGGGAAGGAACTGCGTGCATAGTAATGCAACCCTAACCATCTCTTCCAGCTCAATTCGATCATAATTGTTCTTCAGATCTTTGTCTATGAGCAGCACAAGATTCTTCTCTTGATTCAGCTTCTTAACCTGTTGGATAAGTAGCATAGATTTTCAAATGTAATGGCTCATTGGCATAAGCTTTGACATATCCTACATGAAATCTCCTCATGGAGGAATATAAAACACATGAATGACAAGTTTGGGATGCAAATGATATGGGCATGTAAGTGAACCAAACATCAAAAGTGAACTTTGTGATAAAAACACAATTGTATTCCCTAAGATTTCTTCAAACAAATCACAATTTGAAGTATAGAATAACAAGTTTGGCAGTGTCGTTGAAGAATTGATTATATATGACATGAGCAAGTTAGGGTTGACACTTTTGCTTGAAGCTAGAATTGAATCAAATATTTAAAGTCGAGTCATGGAGTTAAGTCTCAAACTCAATTTTTTTTTAATCGGTTTTGAGTCTGCATTGACTCTGCCTCGACTCACTCGATTTATGATACGAGTCACAACGGCGTTGGTTTGGTATGTAATTTTCGAAGAAATGGTTATAGGTTCAAATCACATCTTCATAATTTTTTAGCATATTATCTTTTGACTGCGGCTAAATATTAATGATAAATATATTTATATATTTAGTATGCAACCTTGGTTAAATCACATCTTTAACTAAGCTGATTTGTGTTGTGGTTTTCAAAGGAACTCAAGCTGGTATTTTCTTTCGAGTTGACACGAAATCGATTAATCTTGACTCATGCCAGCTCAACTCAAAATGATTTGAGTTCGAGTCAAGTTAAACTCAAAATTTTCGAGTTAAAGTTGACCTTGACTCGCATCAAACTCAACTTGAAGCTAGCCCAAAGTGTACTGGTAATTTTGATATGCAAATAAGAAATTTTAATTAAGAGATGTAATAAGAATGATTTCCATGATGCACATGCAAATTGGTATTACTTTCTGAATTTTACATTTACAAATAAGTCTCTATCTCAAATTCTATATCAAAGACTTGGTGTGCATAGGCATCCAACCCCAAAAAAGCTTGCATGAAATTTCTCAAAGTAATTCTAGCCCCTGTGAAAGCATAGACTTACCCAATCAAGCATGGCTCCTTTCTGGTTTGTCGCCTTCCCAAATTCAAGTGCCCTCTGACCAGTGATCAGTTCAAGCAAGAGTATACCAAAGCCAAATACATCGGTTTTCTCTGAAGACTGGCCGGTTGAGAGATACTCAGGAGCAATGTGGCCAACCGTGCCTCGCACGGCCGTGGTCACATGCGAGTCCTCGTGATCCAAAAGCTTCGCGAGGCCGAAATCTCCAACAATGGCCTCGCAGCTGTCATCAAGTAATATATTCGCTGCCTTCACATCCCTGTGAATTATCTTGGGATCACACTGCTCATGTAGATACAAGAGGCCTCTTCCTGCCCCTAGAGCTATTCTCTTCCTTGTGCCCCAGACCAGTGCTGGTTTTGCTGTTATTCATGTACAAACACCACACAACTAAGACCGAGTACAATGTGAATCTGGTAGTGTGAATTTTAGTTCAGCATATAGTAGAGAATGATTTTGACATTTTGAACTATAAAGCATGTTTTTGGAATATTTGCCAAATAGTCCCTCCAGTATTTTAATTCGGCCGTTCTAATCTCAAACTGTTCAATTTGTCAAATTTAATCTCTCGGCTATTTTAGTTTGTAAAATTTAGTTCGAAGAAATGAAAATTTAGAGACGGTTAAACTTCAAATGAGTAGTTAAGGGACTAAATTGAAAATATTTAACAGGGATTAAATTGGTAAAGCTAAGAAAATCGAGAGACTATTTTGGCAAATATATCGCATGTTTTCGGTATGCAAGAATGAAATAAGCTTTAACACAAGATCAACAAAATGAAGCCGTAGAAGCAGAAGACGTTATTATTACCCTTCAGTCTTGAAGCAACACTCCCATTAGACATGTAGGGATAAACAAGAAGCCTTTCAGTAGAACTCATGCAAAAACCATACAGCCTCAACAGATTCCTGTGAACTGCTAAGCTTATCATCTCGACCTCAGTCTGAAACTGAATCTCTCCTCCTGCGGCATTCCCATCTTTCAGTCTCTTCACAGCCACAAGAGTTCCATCTTGGAGCTGCCCTCTGTATACATTTCCAAACCCTCCTTTTCCCAATATGTTCTTGCTGCTGAAGTTATTTGTAGCAATCTGAAGCTCCCTGAACTGAAACATTTTCAAATTCCCGAGGCAAACCTCATCTTTCCGCTCGGCTTTTTGATCTATTTATGTGATCATTCAGAGCATTGTGCAAAGGATTAGCCAGGATTGAAAGAGGGCGCAAAATTTCTATAAGACTGTAGTTATAAAATGAATAAATGTTAAGAATATATGCTCACCATTTACATCAAAGAATTTATGTTGCTGAAGTTTATGCCTCCACCAGAGGAAAAGCCCTGATGCAATAATAATCAATGACATCAATCCAATGCTGAGACAAGATGCAAGAGCAATCTTGTGGCTTCTGGATCTTTCTGGGGTTGAAGAGACTATAAGAACAAAATTAGCTGTTCTAGTCAATATCAGAGTAAGACCATTCAGAGCTTGAGTACGATTTCAACTAGATAAGTGATATTTAATTTCTACATCGTATGTATTTTTAGTATTTTGCATAAATGTATACACCGTATATACTCAAATAAAACATAAATACATATATGTACACGAGATAGAGGTGGGAAAAAGTTCATGATCATGATTCATGATGCTCCATATCAGATAAAAATAAAAGGCAAGATGAGAAAAAACTGATGCTAAAGCATTTGCTTTTAAAAGTAAATATTCCCAAGGCATAAAGGTACAATGAGCAAAAAAGTAAGCAAATGGCACTAAAAATCAAAATATGAGAAAAGAGGGAATTATTTACCGTGTGAATCATTGAGGTTAAAGGAAGTCTGTGAGGACGAAGTCTCGTAGCATTCAATCTCAGAATTGACTGCACAGACAAGAGGATTCCCTACTATGCTGAAGAAGTAGAAGAAGAGAAAAACATAAGAAAAAAGTGAGTGCATGTTTGCCGCCTATCTTTATTATCACTGCGATGGCACAAAAAATTATGGCATACAAACAATCTTAACATCGCATATGATTTGTCACTCTTCAGGTAAATTTAGAACACTATTTTTTCCAACTTGTGCCTTGCAAGTGGCACAAATTTCATGAGAGTGAGTTCTCTTTAACTATTTTATATGAAGGCACAAATTGCAATGATCATTGATCTTAGTATAAGATCATATACCACTTGCAAGGAGTTTAAGATAAGGCTAAATACACAAATATCCAAACCCTTTTTCAACCCATCAAAAGTTTATAAGATTATGGAGTGGGTTAATCATTGTTATTTCCAGCACTACTTCTTTTAATGTTTGGTGTACGCCATACTCAATATGAAACCATTGTATCTTCCTCCTTTTTATATTTTCTCATTAGTGCAGTCGTTTCTCTTCCTCTCTCTATGATTTTTCATGTAAATATTGTGCTGTGTATGAATGATTTCTGTATGTGTGCTTTTCGTGTTGTTTGCTCGCTGTACTAACATTTAACTACATGAAAATGAAGAGGTTTATATATGCAGGGCACCAAAATCTTATAGCATACACATTTGACAACTTAATTTTAATATTCACTGATAGAGCAATGTGTGATTTGGTGTTTACAAATAAAGCACTATCATTTCACCAATTATAAGATTTTTCTAATTATAAGTTCATGCACATTAAAATTGAGAAGATTAAAGTGCTTTTTTTGTGTATATTATATTATAAATTTTGGGTGTCTTGCAAGTAAAAAGAACCTAAAGCTAAATCTCAAGTCCTAAAATATTAAATAATTATAAAATCAAATCCTTGGCTCTGATAGATATTTTACTTGAATGTCCTTGCAGGGAATTTTGGTATTGGGCCACTTAAATTGTTAAATGACAAGTCCCTGAAATTTTAGAAAACCATCAGATAAGATCAGTCAAACCCACAGTATTATACTTAGGCTTAAACATTATTCATAGCACATATAAAATAGAAAAGCAACCGGACTTACAGGAAAGACAGCTCTGTGATATTGGTTAAACTCCGAGGGAATGGCCCATAAAGACTGTTATTGTTAAGCCTCCTAACAGTATTTCGCCAAAAAAGGGAAATGAACCAAGAGAACAAGTAATTTAGTCACACAAAGTCTGAGAGTATAGGCAAACTTACAGGTACTGAAGGCTTTTTAACTCTCCTACCGAAGCTGGAATTTCACCAGAGAGGTTATTGCAGGAGAGATCCAATGTTCGGAGCTTCGAAAGCTTCCCAATCTCTTCAGGAATCAATCCTGAGATCTCATTGCTCTGCAGCAGCCTGATATAAAGCTTTCTCAGCTGCATTTTTGCAAATGAATACGAAAAAATCATCATTGATCACTCACACTATCTCAAGGTTAGTCAAGTTCCCTATGCTTGGTGACAGTGAACCAGAGAGGCTCTGACTTGGAGTTCCCCTGAGCAAGAAAATAACAAAATAAAAAAAAGGTTGTGATTTCAAAGTTGTGATTTTGCTTCAAGTTTCAGACAAAAATTTATGTTTTTAATAGAACTTACAGCCCAATGACAAGATTTTCAGATGAGCAAGTGATCATTGTCCAGCTGCATGGATCAACAGAGTCCTTATCCCAATTCTGAAGAACTCCATGAGGATCTTTTAAAGAAGCCTTTATTCCCATCAAAGCTTGCACTGAAACAAAAGAAGAAATGCAGCGTGCGTGTGAAAATGTAAGAATGCTAGGCTCTCACTCCTTCTCCTTAGAAAATACCTTCAAAGTTGATTCCTTTGGGGGAGAGGAGAGCAGCCGCAGATGCCAAAGAGCAGAAAATGGTGGCCAATAAAAGGACTCCCATCTAGGCTTTTTCTTGGAGCTGCAGGCCCGCTTGCTGAATGTATTTTGGAGCTTAGAGAAAGTGTTTAATGGAGTCAGGTGGGGTATTTATCTTATTTTCTCATTTCACTGCGTCTTCCTGTGGATTGAATGGACTCTTGCGCTCAGTCATTTGCCTGACAAAGAAGAAAAAAGCACTGAGACTGCGCTGTCTTACTGCTAATGTGTATGTGAAGTGTAAAGAGGAAGGCCAGTGACATGGCGAATATGCCTCTCTGCCACTAGATTTTGGGAAAGAGAGATGGGAATTCCATTAATTCTTGATGTTTTGCCGCAGGGAACCTATTTATGGATATTTTTAGAGGCATTAAATAGTAAATTTATATATTTTCTTAAAGAGAAATTAGATTTTGAGTACAAAATTTTGAGGAAAATTTTAGTTCATAAAAATAGTCAAAAAAAGGTTTGCTACAATTATATATATATATATATATATATATATATATATATTAAAATATAATTCATGCAATTCATAAATTATATATTTTTCTAGTGAAACTCAACTCAGAACCTATTTTTGGATATTTAGTGGCATTAAATATTAAATATAAAGGTTTACTTTTAATGGAAATTAGACTTTTAAAAAATTACAACACAAACGACAACTATGTTGTCGCTAGTTCGAGTAGAGTTGTGTTATGCAATTTGTAGCTAAAACTTTATTATTTTGATTTTCAGCTCCTTTTTAATTATTTTAATTATATTTTTTAATAATCTATATTAATTTTATTTTACATATAAAATTACTACTTTATTGTTTGAGAGCAAAATAATTTTTTTTTTCAATTTTATGAACCATAATATGTAAATTTTAAAATCCGATCAATAGTATATTGACTTGTGTGATAGACAAAACATGTGAATTTACATTTTTAACCTCCTCTTCAAAATATAATAATATTTAAAATATAGATATTACGAATGTATATTAGAAAAAAAAAAGCTTGGGAGAGATTAAGGGTATATATAAATTGTGCCTTTTTAGGGCGAAGAAATTGAAAATATTTCAGTAATTAAATTCTCATAATTTTGATTAATAAATATTAATTATTATTAATTTAATATTTAGAATTTTTAATTATGGTGGGACAACGTAATTTTATGCGAAAGGAATGTCCCAATAAATGTTAATCTTCATGAGAATATGGAAAAGCTCCCACTAATGCGATGCCGTGCCCTTTAATCCATCCACGTGTGCAAAGGAAGATAAAGCGTATTCTAAAGTTGTGATTAAAATGATTCGCTGTCGTTAATTAATGGCCTAAACTGTGCTTTGGGCGCCTAATGATTTTAAATGCAGTGTAATGGCATTGCGTATTATTGTTTCTTTTAAGAGAAACTAATACTATATACCGCCTAATAAATGAGTGAACTTCGGGATGGATCTATAGCAGCCAACAGCAAAGCTGGCTCCCTTGCGCCCACAGATCGCAAGGCAGGCACCGAGGTGCCCCAGAGATAGCAAGTCATTTTTTGTGGGAGAGGTTTTGGAGGCTTGGAGGCTTGAAACCCTAGAGTGAGACTAATGAAAAATTTAGGAGAGAAGTAGAATAAGAAGCTCAAAAATAGTTATAATTTTTTCTTCCCCTAAGTGATTAACAAGCTCTTTGTAACTAAGTACTCATTTCTTTTATATTGAATTTTGTTGTGATGGTGTGGCTCCATAGTTTTTCTTACTCTTAGTTTTTCACTTAAGAAATCATTTCTATTTGTATGCTTGTGTGGTTGAATGCTTACGCTGTGTTTTTTGATTATTTGTGCTGATTTATATTTCGTGTTTGCTTTAGTGACTCTCAGTAGTTGAGCCCTAGTCCTAGGGATATCATCGGATCTCCCGTTCCTAACAAGTGATATCAGAGGAATATTTGATTTTGAGGTTTGTTAGTTTTAGTAGGAGCAATGGCCGGTGAAATAAGGCATAAGATCGAAAAGTTCATCAAAACAAATTTTGCATTTTGGGATATGCAAATGAAGTATTTGCTTTACCAAAAGAAATTATACTTTCCATTGAAAGGAGTTCGCAAGAAACCATATAACATGTCAGAAGAATGATGGAAAATTCTTGACAAAACGACATTAGTCTTGATTCGCATCTCTCTATCCTATATTGTGGCGTTCAATATTGTGAATGAGAAGACCACGATGGATCTTATAGAAGCCCTAACGTGAATGTATAAGAAACGATCTGCTTCCTACAAAGTTTTCTTGATGAAGAGGTTATATTCAACATGAAAATGGTAGATGACGATTCAGTGATAGAACATCTAAATGAGTTATATACTGTGAGAAACCAAATAAGCTCAGTTGATATCAAGTTTGATGACAATAGGAGAACTTTTCTTATGTTGTCTTCATTACTGGATAGTTAGGATGGATTGGTAACTACAACCAGCAATTCATCAAGAAATGCAACCTTGAAGTCTTACAACTTTTTCAGGTTGGTGCTAAATGAAGAAGTGCGGAAGCGATCTAACGGTGAGGCATCGACTTCAGAACTTAATGCCGAGATCAGAGGAAGGAGTACTGGAAACTTAATAAAAACATGTCCAAGTCAAGGCGGGGAAAATCAAAGCTGAGAAAGGGAAAGGTAGTGTAACAACCCTAACATGTTGCATAACTAGAGAATTTTTCTATAATGAAGTGTTAATATCTTGGTGAGGACTATCAAGTACTCATTTGCTATAGTGAATATTAATGAGAATATTCTAAGAGTCTTATAACTTTTTTGTTATTTTTTTTCATTTAGATTATGTCTAATCTAATCATATTCTTTGTCTTTTAGCAGGCCGAATTGGAATAATGATAATCATCATTAGAATTATTAGTTTTAAGTAATAGTTATATAATAGGCCGCTTATGGAATTGCTTGAGCTTTGAAACTAAGTGAAAATGATAGATCCTGCCGCACTATAACATGCATTGCATGCATAATTCAAAATGCAGATATAATTAAGCAATTATGTAGATTAACATGCGCATAGCTTCAAATAATAAAGTTTAAAATCATATAACGTGCGCATAGCTCCTATGCGGAGTCCCTACAAGATCGAAGAATAGCAGTTGGCAAAAAAATATGCATCTGAGCCCGCAAATCCAATGAATGCATAAAGTTGCAATATATAAGTATACTTTAGTATGAGCATCAAACAATGCTAGGGTTTGGCCACTCAACACTTCCAAAATGCTGAATTCTTAATCAGATATAATAATTATATTTGGTGGCTGTGGTGTTGGAGCGAGTGCAGAGCGTATATCTTTGTTGCGTTTGTGTTGGTCTGTCTGCGTACTGATGGTACAAATGTAAATATTAAATTGCAAGTGCAATCTTTTGTAAATACAAAAAGTTGGTAATAAAAAAGAATAAAAAATTCAAAGAGGGAATGATGGGAGCTGGCTTTTAGTGCGGGCATCATTCCGGTTTGCCTTTTTTTTTTTTTGTGGGCTCTTTTGCAGAGAGAGAGAGATGCCTCTGGAGTCTGGACATGCACGCCCGCACAGTACTTTCATACTTTTCGAATTTATCAAAAAATTAAAATAAAATAAAAAATACTAAATATTTTAATAAATAAATAAATTATTTCATAAATATCAGCCCAAATAACTCATATAATAATACAAATTTATTTTTCTTTAAAATAAATAAGAAAAAAAAATCCTTTTTTTTAGTGCGTTAATCATGAGAAAATAAATGATAAATGTTGTACAATATAGTACACAAAAAATGAATTTTTCTGAGTGTCACGTCAACAAGTGTGAACATCAATCTTTTTTTAGGGAAAAATTAATTATGATTAAAATAATAAATATATCACACCAAATACCAATCATAATATTATGGAGTCTAATTTTTGCTAAAAACATATCATTCTAATCAATAATAATTGTTCATAAAATAATTATGTAAATTCTTAAGAAAATTTTGATTTTATGATATTTAAATAATTCATTGTTGAGATAATATAACAAATTAAAAAAAAATATTATGTAAATTCTCAATAACTTGATAGAATTCTTGTAAACTCAATTTGGTATGCTACTTTCCCAGGAGCGTTTTATGATATTGAAGCTTCAGGCGTCTCAGATCATTCGCCAATTGTTCCTTCTCTCTGTAACAGTAGATTTTTATACTCAAATCATTGGAAGCACCATAATAATTACATCAACTACTTTGAGAATTTATTTGGCAACAATGATCAAGGGAGCAACCGTTCTTGCCCTATTTGAATCACTTTCCCAACAGATTATCCATTGGCATAATTCACAAAGCCTTTGGAGGCTGAATAGGTACTCAATATGTTCAAAACTATTAATATTAATGCTTCTCCAGGTCCATATGACTTCTCTTCTGCCTTCTACATTAAAAATTGGGATTTGGTTGGTTCTCAAGTTTATATGGCCATAAACTCCTTCCTTACAAAAGCTAAATTGTCGATAGCAATCACCCACACTACTATCACACTCATACCGAAAACTCAACATATAAACACTAATCAAGATCTGAGACCTATATCTCTATGTAATATGGTTTATAAACTTATTGCAAAGCTTATTGCCTCAAGGATCAAACCCCTTCTTTCAACTATCAGCAACAATACTCAATCGACATTCATTCAAAGAAGAGTTATAATAGAGAATACTTTATTAGCGGCTAAGATTTTGAACACTTTCAACAAATGTAAGAGGGAATTTTTTTGTGCAAAACTTGCTATCAAAAAAGTTTTTGATTCTATTAACAGGAAATGTATTCTTGACACGTTGAAAGCAAAAGGTTTCCCAAATCATTTCATAATTTGTATTGTTACTTGCATCAACAACACTAAATATTCAATTGTTATAAATGGAGGGCTTAAAGGCTATTTTAATTCTAGTAATGGTTTATGGCAAGGTTCTCATGTATTTCCATACTTATTCCTTAAGTTAGGATGCTCTTTTATTTCAATAAGGATAAGTGATTTTCTTGTTTTCATTAAATTTTAATTAAATATTGTAATAATACAGGTATTTATTTGTATTTTTTTTTACTGCACATTTTATTCTAAGTTGAATATTAGTTATTGTTGCATTATGGTCAAATGGATGTTATCTCTTATTTATTTCTGTACTCTGATATGCATGTATGATCATTTAGTGAAGAATTCAGTTCTATATGTATGGCATATCCTTTCTTTATTAGTGGATTATGGTAGAGGCCTAAAATTAATGATAAGTAAGAGATCTGCTGTGGCAGCCACCCCACCGTAATCATGTTAACAAGCGTGTTAACGGGATCACGATGGGTGCGGGCGCCACAATAATGCAATGTCCATCTTCATGGACCTAATGCAACGAGTACTAAAGACCATTATAAGATAAATTTGTAATCGTATTCATCGACGATATTTTTATTTATTATAAGAGTGACATGGAGCACGAAAACCACCTAATGGCTGTGTTAGAAGAATTGAGCAATCATCAGATGTATGAAAAATATTCTAAGTGTGAGTTATGACTCGATACTGTAGCATTTTTGGGTCACGTTGTTGACGCTCGAGGAATCAAAATTGATCAAAGGAAAGTCAGTGCCGTGCAAGAATGATCTCAACCAAAAACAGTGATTGATATTCGTGTTTTTATAGGACTTGATGGATATTATCTCAAATTTGTGAAATGATTTTAGTAGATATCATCTCCTTTGATAAGGTTAACTCAAAAATCTGTATCATTCGAATGTGATCCTGAATGTGAAGAAGCTTTCGCAAAGCTTTAGCAAGCTCTCACTTCTGCTCCCTCAAGGGAAACATCTTGAGCGAGAAAAATGGTGTAAATACCCATTTAAGTGATAATAAGTGAAACTCTTAAATATCAATATGTCTTTTTAGATAACGGTGGAGTTTCATTTAAGAACTTCAAAGTTAAGCATGCTCATGTGGGAGCACTCCCAGGATGGGTAATTTATTGGGAAGTTATTTTCTATGGGCAAAATCATGAAGCTTTTCAGGCCAAAGCGGACAATACCTTGATGCTTAAAAGTTTGGGCTGATACAAATGGTATCAGAGCAAGTCATAGGATGTCAGATATGAGCTAAGTGCCATACAATACAAAGTACTACTTCATGTGAACAACCTCTTAAACCCATGATGGTTAATGTGCTACATGGTTGTGGGTACCTCTTGCGCCTGTAGGGGTCACCTATAGTCCTATCTACCCAATGAATTGTTCTTGGATCTGTGTAAGGATATTGATGAGGACATCAGTTACTTAAGTTGGGATATTGTAAAGACCCACTTAAGTAGTAATAAGTGAAACTTTTAAATAATGAATCATATTTTTAGATAATAGTGGAATTCCTGATAACGGTGGAATTGCTGATAAAAACTTCAAAGTTAAGCGTACTTATGTGGAAGCACTCTCTGGATTGGTAACCTACTTGGAAGTTATTTTTTGAGGGCAAAATCGTGAAGTCTTTCAGGCCAAATCAGACAATATATTGGTGCTTAAGAGTTTGAGCTGTTACAAATGGAAACCTATTGAAGGGGATGAATGAAAATCTCTTAGCATTTTTTATCATTAATTGTGTATTTTATACTAAACTGCTCTTAAAATACTTCTTATTCACAATTTCTTGGCTTGTCTAATTATGCACTGGCTTGACTTGGCATGTAAAATGACTCATTAACTAAGCATTTTGAGCCACGTTGCCTTGAACATGGTGGAAAATATTTTGGTTCTTTAAAGTTATGCTTTCCAATGGTTTTAATTATTCTCCAATATGGAGGCATTTTGTAAGTTTGTATATTTGTAGTTCACTATAGCTTTGAAGTTTTATTGAAGGGACTCTAATTGAATGTTTGCATAATATGAACGTTATAATTGATGAATGGGAGAGTTTCAATTCAATTGTTGTTTTAAATGATAGAAATCTCAAAATGACAATGATTACAATCTAATTTAATTATAAGGAAAATGCCTCTATACCTTCAAAAATGCCTCATATATTTTCTCTACATAATTAAATATTTGTAATTATTTTATAATTATGATTTTAATAAGTGAATCTCAATTAAAATCAATTTAACAATAGATTTAAAACTTTTAATGATGATGGGACATTGAAGAGAATATTATTGGGAGTATTATTATGTGTATTGTAGCAGCTTCCTAATTATAATATAACTTTTTTATTTTATATTTATTTAATTATTTAATTAGAATGAGGTAATACGGCAGAAAATCTATATTATTTTTAACATAAAATGAATATATAACATTTTTATATTCAATATTATGTAATGTTAAGAAATTATTATAAGAAATATGAACTTTATACAAAATTAATTTTTTTTCAAAAACATTGTGGGTATAAATGGCTCAGTTTAAATTAGAAAAGAAATTTCAAAAATTATTTAGTTTGTATGCTTTAGATACAAAATTAGATTTAATAAAAAATTTAAAATTAAAATTTTATTTTTATTTTTAGGATCTATTTTGAGAATATTTAAAAATTTTGTATCAAAATTCATTAAATTTATTATATATAAAGTTACCTTGTTATATAAAAGTTTGATTAGATTTACTTATTAAAGTTATGCTAGCTTATTATATACTACGTTTTATTTTTTTATTATTTTAAAGCTATATGTACGTTATAGGTTGTATATTTATTATATTTTTTATGATATTATAAATAATTTATATATTTTAAATAAATATTATGGAAATGATCTAAAAATAAGAAATATTTACATATGTTATATATTTCTATTAGAATAAGCTATATATTTCATATGATCATGATTGCAAATCATTTAGCTCTCTCTTGTTAGGATTATAGTTTAGAAAAAAATGATATGCTTACACAAAAATATACACAAAAATATTTAAGATCAATAAAATTTTTTTTATTTTTTTTTTATTTTTGTATATGTGCCTTACAAAAAAATGTATTCAATAAATAATTTACTTACACATTGGATTAACACATCATCTATATATTTTGATATATATTAATATGTAAGAATAGCAATACTCTAGTATAGATTATACAAATATATATGATCACCTCAAATAGTTTAAGCTAGTTGAATTTTATATCATATGGTTTTTTTATATAAAATAATATTTCACATAATTAGGATGACTATCATAGATTTGACTATCTTCCATTATTGATCTATCTATTTTGGTGCTTGTCTTAAAAGAGCATTATGTTTTTATTTTACTTGATTAAAGACTTGTTTTCAAAGTTTTTGCTTGAATATTAAGTACTTGTGAAAGGTTTAGGGTTTTCTTAATTCTCAGTATTAATGAGACAAGATGTATCATGGGAAAAAGGTAAGATGTATGTTTAATTGTTCTTAAAGGACTCCCTAATAGCACATACACACCTTCTAAGCAACGATGAAAGCCTATTATTCAAGCTGGATGTAAGGCTATGATGACTCGTATTAATCAATGTTGATATTTTACTAAACTAAGTATATGATATTATAATTGGGAATAATAATATCTTAGATTCTTAAATGATTAGATTCATGAGGTGCTATCGAGAGCTGTTAGTGTCCAAATACAACCTCTTATTAAAGATAAGATGCTCCTTATGAAATTCATAAATATTTTAGAAGTGTACTTTCACAAAAAAGGATTACGAGTTTTATTTATAAACAACAGGCTCTCTAGTCTTTGCAGCTGGTGGTGATGCAGTCGTATTGATGGAGTATTCTGAGACTCTTCAAAATGAAAATTCTAGCTCTCATATTTTTTAGTTATATAATAATAACAAATTAAGAAATATATTTTAGTGGGATGCATGATCTAGAATGTCATACAAATATTTTGGAGACGCCGTGATCTTTGACGCTACATATATAACAAATAGGTATGCATGACCTTCGCTTTGTTGGAGTAAATCATCATGGGCAATCAATATTTTTCAGATGTGCATTGTCAACAAATGAGACTAGTTAAATATTTATGTGGTTTTTAATAGATGTTGTCTTTCGTGAAACTATTCATCACCGATCAATACAAACCAAAAGAAGTTATTTCTGAAATGTTTCCAAAAACAAAGCATTCATTATGTTCGCTGCATATAATACATGTAACAGTTTTGCTATGAAGGATAATTTTTGAAGGTGTACATGTTAAGCATATTTTATATGTTTCAGGATGTTGTTAAGAAGTTGATGCATTGTATTTATATCTCACCTAAGCTTAAAGATCCAATAATATTATATATTGTTGCTGAATTTGATGGTTGCAAAGATTTTGTGATAAGGATAAATCAAATTAGGTGAAAGATTTGTTTTATGTGCATCCAAAGGGCTCATCATCAAAGGATAAGCTTTACTTTGTGTGAAGCATTTATTTGTACAATGCTCAACTTTTTCACAAAAAAAATCCCTTCATATGTTTAAAAGTTGATACAGCATAAATGGGATGGGAACATCAGTGTAACATCAACAATTATAGAAAGAACATGCAGATAACAAACAATATATGAACCAATTTATTCATGTCGCATGCAGATAACAAAACAATACATACATACATGCATACACATACATGCATATATATATATATATATATATATATATATATATATATATATGGGAAGCTTCCTATTATTCTAAAAATACATAATATATATTTTCAGATTACTTTCCATGTTATGTTAGGATAATCAAAGAACAAGTAACATCTCTCTCAACTGAAGCAGCATCCCTTGTTGGTGCCAGTCAAACTTGAAGGCTGGGAAAAACTGCTGCATTGTACCCTGTACTGCTTCAAGCTATAAAACTTAAGTGGCATAATATTAAAAAAATTACTATTTACAAAAAAAAATTACTATTACTATTTACAAAAAAAAAAAGTTAGTTTTTTAGATTTTCACAAATGTATCTCTCAATCTTGCTCATGTATAAAATCTTATTCGCTTGTTCTAATAGAAAACGGTAAAAATGGTGCTCTTTACGGTGTCCTAATAAGATACGGGGATATGTATGCATGCAAATTGGGAAGCTTCGGGTGTCAAATATGCAAATAAAAATTCAGTTGCCTGCAAGAGAATACCTTAAAAATTATGACAGGCGGCTCAAATGTCGCAATCAAGGAACTCTATGTCTTCCTCAGTTATGTGCATTTTCCCTTTATTTCCATTATCCTGCTTCCTCTTTCTTATAGTAGAATCACCACTCTGACATCACATTTATGCGAATATTATGATTTTTCAGATTGCAGCAAAGAAAGGGAGGTGTTCAAACAAAAGTAAAACCTTTTGTAATACAAAAGTTGAATAGAGGTAAGCTACATCCCATTCATCACTTGACAATGTGCCTGCAATTAAGTATAGTAAATGAATAAGGGAGTATATGAATAGTGCAAGTTATGAGAGCAATGGAACAAAGAATGGCTCACTTCGATCATGGTTACCATCGCCCAATGCGCCAAGCCTCCTCATAAGCTCGGTAAACTCCGGCATTTTCAAAAACTCATCCACAAAGGCATGAGAATTCTTTACAAATACTAGCTTGAGATCATACTACAAAAAAAGAACAAGGGAAATAGATAGTATATTAGAACAACAATAACACCATGACTTAGTTTCACTAATTGGGAATAGCTATATAAATCATTTTTCTCCATTGTACATATGATCAAATAGAAGCCCATCCAAAAGATTCAAATAAAGAAGATTATTTCAAATAAGTTCTTTGCATATTTTTTTTAGTCTCTCTTTCTTCTTTTAACATGGACATATTCATAAACACAATCTATCCAATAGTGAGACATCAAACGGTCTATGTCCAAATCATCTAAAGATAACATATTATAGTCTATATTTTTATTAAAAATATTTTTGTCTAGATTCATCAGCATATTTAGCATCATTAAGTTCATCATAAATGCATGGAATTGACTCTGCAAATCCTCATTCTCCATGAGAAATTCAAAGCAAATTACACATCATTTGCATTAAAATTTTTGACCATCTTTTCTTCCAATTTTTACATTATTTTATCTGGAAATCTTATAAGACTTTTTACTTTCAAATCATATACACAAATCACCTTCTTCAAAATAAATCAAGACAAGAACTTCAAAATAAGATACAAAATGGGGCTAGTTCATATACTAACCTCCTCAGCTAATGATTTGAAAATATTAAAAGGTACGATCCACTCTGGACAATCAACAGCATCCTATAAAACGTCAAAAGTAAATATCAAGTGTGAATAATATAGATCATTATAATAAAATTTAAAAGAACAAAAAAATAATAACAAATCTGAAATTGGAATAAAAACTATCACCGATCAAAAAGAGAATTGTTCACAATATGGAAAATAACGGTTTTTGTCATCATATAAACAAAGACAAATAATATATATATATATATATATATATATATATATATATATTAAATTCAAAGCATTTATGCAAAAATTTGAAAAAGTAGCGCATTTAAACACTAGGGTCTCCAACAAAAATATTATTGATGCTTGACTTTACAAGGTACAAAATGATTCGATAAGCCTTTGCCTGCTCAGGAATAATGACTCCGATCGCTGGTTTAAAAAGGAGAAAATTGTTAAAATGGTCCATTGACTCCTGCAATTTGTTCATTTTAATCCTTAACTCTTACATTTGAACAACCGTCAATGCCTAAAATGAGCAAATTGCACGAGTCAATGGACCATTATCACAATTCTCTTGCTTGAAAAGTGTTAAGGCATATAAGCAAGATCTCATGACCAATGAAGCAGATAGCTGTTGGTAGAAGAATTTAAGATAAAAATATTACATGTGCTTATTTAATTATTAAAAAATAAATATCATGTTTAAATGTGTTGATTTCATTTTAATAACAGCCTTTGCCTTGACACCCCTAACTAAAAATTCCTCTCCATTCGGTTTTCCTTCTTCCGTGTGTGCGCGACATTACCATGGCACCAGAGCGGCAAGATCCAGATCCTGATACGATGTTAGGGATTCCGCCTGATTTCGGAAATAGAGACACAATCTTCCACGCAGTCTTCTGCTACGACTACTCATCAGTAGCAATCATGTACCACCACAGATCCATTCAATCTCGCAGCTCTAGCTCGACAATTACTGTCCCGAATCTGATGGTTTGGGACAGTCCGGCTACAAACAATGCTCTTGTTGATAGCAGCTCGCAAATAACAGCATCCACCTCTTCTTCAGATTCTACATGAAATAGCAATAAGGTGCCTCATTCTACACTGCAATCCCAAAGAAACACACCTGCAGCTTCTGCACTAATTGCATCTGCACAGAAATCTCATCATGGCAGTAACATTCATCCAGTGCTTACCCATTCTAAAACGGGAAATCTGAAGCCAAAGCTGTGCCTCATCACACTTCATTGCCATCGACACATCGGCAAGCCCTTAAAAATTCACGTTGGGTTCAAGCTATGTATGATGAACCATCCATGTTACACAAAAATGGCACTTGGACTTTAGATCCATGCCCGGTAACTACTAACATAGTCAACTACAAATGGCTCTTCAAGCTCAAATACAACTGCAATGGTTATATTGCTCGTCACAAAGCACGCCTGGTTGCTCGTGGCTTCACACAAGATAAAGGTATTGATTATTTCGAAACATCTAGTTCGATCACAATCCAACTTGTCCTTACGCTTGCTCTTACAATCAAGTAGCAAATCAGACAGCTTGATATTGATAACGTCTTTTTAAATGGTAATCTTCACGATAATATCTACAAAGAGCAGCCCTCATGTTTTATTTAAACAGCCCATAAAGATTATGTTTGCCATCTTCATCGCACTCTCTATGGGTTAAAACAATCCCCTCGAGCTTGGCACCACAAATTATCCGTTGCTCTAGTTTTTCGATTTCTGCAATGTCGTAACACATCTATGTTCATATACTGAACTCGCAATGATATCTTGGTGTTTCTTGTCTACATTGATGACGCCCAATGATATCTTGGTGTTTCTTGTCTACATTGATGACGCCCTACTCACAGGCAACAGTGACTCGCTTATTCAGAAGTTGAAAGACTTCCCTGCAGCTTGATTCTCTCTCAAACACATGGGACTTAACCACCACTTTCTAAATCGGCATCACTCAATAGTCAGATCATCATGTTGTCTCAAGAACATTATGTTCAAGATATTATGCATAGTGACGACCTACAACACTCCAATCCTACATCCACTCTATTGGTTGTACAGACCAAACTAAATGTAGACTCCCGCAGAAGAATTTTCGGGTCCCACACTTTTTCGCAGCACTGCTGGTGCAATCCATGCACCATCCGACTACCTCTGATTGGCAAGCCATCAAACAAATTTTTCGTTATCTTCATCACACCGTCCACTCCGGCATTCGTCTACAACCGCTTTCACACCTTACTATATCGGCCTTATGCGACGCTGATTGAGCTGGCAACCTGGGTGATCATAAAGTCCACGTCGGGTTACTACATTTTCTTTGGCCCAAACCTCATTTCTTGGTCATCCAAGAAGCAGCAATTTGTGGCACGGTTCAATACAAAAGCCGAATACAATGTTATTGCCAATACAACCTGCTAGATTATGTGGATTGTCTCTACTCCCCGAACTTGGCATCTCCTTAGCGTCCCCGCCAACAATACTGTGACAACTTGAGCTCAACTTTCCTTGCAACCAAACCTATACTTCACGCTCGAATGAAGCACGTTGAGGTAGACTATCACTTTATTCGTGACTTGGTCAAATCAAAGAGCTCACCATTCAGCATATTCCTGCCGAAGATCAACTCATAGAAATTCTGAAAAAAACCAATTCCGGTTGTGTAGTATCAACAGCTTACCAACAAGCTCATCGTCTCACCAATGCTGACCTTGTGGAGGAGTAATAACAGCTTTTGCATTGACACTTTTACCCCTAACTAAAATTTGTTATCATATATTGTATCTCTATTGTTGCCTTGTAACAAATGCATCTTAGCCGCTCCTCTTGTAGTTGTCGAGTCTAAATTACTCGAAATTATTCCCGTGCTTTGCAAGATACGGAGTATTACTCTCCATTCTTTTTTCTTCTTCTAAATGCATTCAAGACTATCAAATTTTTCAGTAATTTTGAGTGATAAATTAAATTAATACATCTCAATTAGTTTGCGGTGGGGGCGATCTAGTTAAAAATAATTTGTAAATGCACAAAACATTCTGATCAAACTATGAAACTAAGAACTTCCACCTCTATTTCAATAATCTTTAAATTTTGAAGCTACATTTCAAGCAATGAGCACGCCCGCACTGAGGCGCTTGCTCACGCGCACTCACACATTTGTGTGAGCACGTGCGAATAATAATAACAATACTAATTATAATAAGACTTTGCCAACCCTTGCTATTTTTATTTGGCCAGTTTAGTTACAAAATATTCAATGAGTTCGTGTATATTCAACTATTCAATATATCAAATTTAGTAATTAACTATTCATTTTAAAATCAATTTAGTCTTAAGCTCTAAATAAATAGTCAAGAACTAAATTAGAATTTGAAATTAGAGACTAAACTGGATAAATTAAATAGTTAGGACTAATTGCTCAAACTAAAATAAAACCTCTTTATAAATATATATTATTATTCTATCTTGTTATTTTGTAAAACATGAATGGATGTAATGACACCAAGTCATTTCTAGCAAAGATGTCGGCTTACCCACAAAATTTTGCACATTCGTTAATTTTTCCGCTAAATTCTATTTTGCGTTAATTACCGGTTGAATTTAGCTTTACGTTAATTTCCCCACTCATTTTCATCTTATATTAATTTCCTTCATTTTTGTGGTACTATAGTTGAATAAATTATTTTGGGAATTTATTATTTTCCTGATTTGCTATCAATTTTTAATCTAAAAATAGTTTATTGCAATTACTGAGCTAAAATACATTTATTTCGTACTTATTATACTGAAATCAACACCTACGGTTTCAAGGAAGAGTCGAAGGAAAAATCAATCATTACCTTCCCATAAATGTCGACTCTGAGAGACCTTTCCCCTCCCACTCCCGTGATTGACACGGGAGTTACACAAGAGCTACAGCCTTTTTCAAAAACCGTCGGCAATTAAGCCGGTAGTTTTCAAAGAAGAATCGATATCAAGATGCGCAGAATCAACGAAGACCAGCGGCAGAAGAGAGCTGGCAGAAGAGAAAGGCGATCCCTCCGTCCATTGTTGCACGAGACGAACGGCATCTGCTCCTCTCCCACACGATCTCCTTCTGCGCTTGACATCTTCACGAAAGTCTCTCTGTTCGTACTTCCTTATGCCCTAGCGATGAGATTCGAGATTCGTAGAGCCCTAGACGGAAGCAAGACGATCTCAGCGCTCGACATCTGCTCCTTTCCCACACGATTTTCTCCTTCTTCACTTGATTTCAAGAGATTCCCGATCGATCAAAGTAAGACTTACTTTCCAGAATGTATTATGCAATTGATAGAATACGAAGTTTATAACTAGAATGCTGGGTTTATTTCCAAATTTATGTTAATTATAGAATTTATAGAATACAAAATTGATTTTATAGGTCATCCTTGTTATTTTTTTTTATATTATGTTTTTAGGCTGAATAGGACGTAATTAGGCTAGTCTACCTTAATCAAATCTTCCATGAGAAATTTATATCTATCTTGCAGTTTTTTAAATTTGAAAGATCTTAATCAGGATTCAATAACACCATGATAATACTTTATAGAACATTTAAATACGATTATTGTTGTTGATTTTACACCTTTAAAATTTAGCAATTGTGGTAAATTGGTCTATCTAACTATAGTTCTGCAGTTCAAGTAAAATTTATAGATCTAATTATAGTCTGATTATTTTTCTTGTTGTTAGCATGTGTAGACTAATATTTTAACACATGGTTCTCCAATAAAGACTTGTTGAATTATGATTAGTTAGACTACTCTAGAGATTCAACAAGATGATTTTTACTCCCATACGGTAATCTAATTTAGAATGTCATTTAGATAAAGTTGTCTAATTTCTTTGAATATAATCTAGTGTGATTTTAGTTTAAATAGAATATTTAGAGCTTATGTTATAATCCAATAGGGAACTGTTTAGAAAAATAAAATCAGACCTAATGCAAACCATATTTAGATCTAAACCTTATGAATGAAGTATAAACTACTTGGGCGTATCGGTTTTATAATGACCCTAGGTCATTTATAAGAAAAACGTTATTGTCTAGATTCCGTTAATTTCTCGCAATTTTCAGTTTTCAGCTAAAGCTCCAGCTAAATCTCTTTTTTTTTTCTGTTATGTATTGATTAAATTCTTGATTTAGAAAGTTTTCAAACCCAATTAATATGGCATACATAAATTAGGAAATTTTCAGGATGTTCTTTTAGAAACTGTCAAGCAATTGAGCTAATGGCTCCTAATAAGAAGGCACAGAATAATAAGGCCAATTCTTAAAACTTTCTGTAGCTCACAGCTTAATTCAAAGCGTTACATCTCATGTCCTATTTAACCCTCAAGTAGCCGTTCGACTCTCCCCATTCGATCGCTCACTTCTTCTCCTCTCTTCCACCCGAGCCGCAGGATCATACGAGAGCCGACGGGAGCGCTGCACGCACGCAGGATTCTTTTCGCTCGACTCTTCCGCCTCTGCGCCGTTCACCTTTCCCCCCGCTCGATTCCTCTTTCTGCTCAACAGAGACCCGATGAACCTTGTCGTCGACGTATCATGATTCACACAATTCTGCTCTGCACCGATCCCTTCTTGCCTGCGCCCGATCCTCGCCAGCACTCGCCTACCTCAACTGAAGGAGACGCTTCGGGAACTTTGCGGCAGAGGCACAGGAATCGACGCAAAGGAGCGATTCACAAGCCGACGTCTGCTCCTCTCTCGCACGATTTTCCTCTCTTCCGCATGATCCCTTCCTTGCTCCCGATCTTTTCTGCAAGCAAGCTTCCTCTACATCGATTGCGTTGATTTCTTTTATATAAGATAGAATCTTAAGGGTAAGTTAGAAATGCTTCAAATCAAATTAGTAAATCACATTAAATAGTTAATAATAAGGATGTTGTGATTATATATGTAAATATTATGATGACTTATATGTGCTACAACGATTCTTTACCAAACTTGATGTGCATTTTTTTTCATTTAATTAATAACTTCAGAAGAGTACCCTAATATTATAGACAATTGAAAGAGTTTAAGATGAGCAAATTAACAATTGAAGTATACTTTAAAAAATTTGATGGAAATTGGGTGGTCTTCTAAAATTCATCGTTATGAATCTCAAGCATGTATGATGCCCTCTTTGAGCCCACATAAACATTTCTATACTATTGGCTTGTTATGATCTTTACATATTCTGCTAACAAATAATATATTTCAAGGTATTATTTAAAACATCCACTGCCATATTTATGCTTATACTAATCAAACTAGCTCGGTTAGTTTTAATGATGGTTGGTGTGAGGTATTCAGTGAAAGTTTTGGCAAACATTTCAAAGTTCTTTGTAGATGATTCTATCTACCCATGATTTCCTAGTGTTTTTAATGCGATTATTTTCTTAGATTGTCATGTTGGAACAAGTCTTCATAATTGTGCACACCAAAGCATGTGTAGCATTTCTAGCCTACTAAATAAAATATTTTTATCTTAGTTTGCTTTGCACTATTCCAGAATTGATTGATCCTTTAAAATTCATAGTTCCTAACCGAGGTCTTAAAGTCTTAAGATGATCTAAAATAGTGAGAGAACTATAAACTAATCAAGGTCAACTTAGAAAGGATTATATATGTTTTAATAATAAAGACAAGCATTGTCAAAGACTAATAAAATTACAAAACATAACTTTTGCAGACACATCCGAGTCTCTTAGTACCACATCAGAATTTTGTGTAATTCATTTATTTTCTACACAAAGGTACACTGGATATTATTTTTATGCTTTTTACTATCATTTGCTGCTTAAGTATCACTTTGAGCCTATTTTGTATTGCTACTTAATGCGTTATTCTTACTACTAATGATGTAAGAGAAATTGAATGATGTTTATATATCTTGTGAATGTTGCAAGAAGGGTTCCGAAACGGAGCATGAATAGGTTAGGGACGGGGCTAGTTCTCGGGAGCTATAAGAGTGCCATCTGGAGCCTTTGAGGGAGGCCCAGGCGAAGGTTATGCTTAAATACATGTTTATTGCCATCTGGAGCCCTTAAGGGGGCCCAGATGAAGGTTTATGTTTAAATGTATATGAACCCAATCTCATGGTTCTGACCTTGCCCATCAGAACTGCTATCATTATTGCTTCATAATATCATAAACATAAACATAAATATGAACTTTTATGCGATCATTACTTTTCCCATTGAAACTTAACATGTGATAAGAGAATATTCATTTTTGCAGGAGTTATGATTATCTTTTTGCTATACACTATATTTCCTTGTAATTAATATCCTTTTTGCCTTCCGCTTTTGCCTAAAGTATATTTTTAATATCCTTTATATTTAGAATGAATACTAAGGCATTATTTTTATAATGTCAGATCATATACAACTGGAGGAAGCTACTATAGTTTAAAGGCATGACGTGACAAATTAACGGATTCTAACTGCCCCTTCAAGGGATAATTATTTTTGTATAATGAAAGTTATGTAATAAATTATGGATATTATTTTACTTTAAATTGAATGAATGTTTTTTCTTACACTTGAATGGCTCTGAATGTGTTTAACTGCTATTTTATCTAACTGCCAATATGATCCTGCAAAAAAATGGATCTGATGTTAGATTGGTTGTTACCAACATAACATGGGTCATCACATGTTTAGTCTAAACCAAGGAGGTAGCATCTCTAGAACGATTAGAACAAATTTATTTTATTGAACTTGTCATGACTAATTGTAATTCAAGTCAAATCTTGACCAAACCTACTTCAAATATGTTTTAGAATGCAACTCCTATATGGAAATGCTTTTTGTACTCCATAAACCTGAGTCAAAGATCTGAACCCTAAGGTGAGTCAAATTTATAATCCATTATTAAAATTAAGACTTGGTATGTCATTATGATGATTAGTCATTTTTAAAGTCTAATAAGGATTTATAATTATAACTCTTACATACACACAAATCTTTGAGTGCTACACCTGATTTTTTTGAGAATTTACTCAATTCAATCTAACACAAAGGTACACTGAATATTACTTTTATATTTTTTACTTGCATTATTTGTTGCTTTAGCACCGCATTGAGCCAATTTTCATGCCAATATTAAATGCAATATTTTTACTGTCATTGATGTAAATGAACAAAATGATGTTTATGTATATAGTGAATGTTTGCAAAGGTTCCGAAACAGTGGTTGAATTAGGTTAGAGATGGGGCTAGTCCATCAGGAGTTATAAGAGTGTCATCTGGAGCCTTTGAGGAGGCTTAGGTGATGAACATGATTTTATTGAACCTAGCCTCGAGGTTCTGACTTTGCCCATCATAATTGCTAATGTTGCTTCATAATATCGACATAAACACAAATATGATTTTTCATGCGATTATCTTTTAAAATTGGCATGCGGTATAACTATGGAAAGGAGATGCTTATTTGCAAAAATTATGCTTATTTTATTTACATTAAACCATATTTTTTCTACATTTATTAAATCTTTATTTCACTTTTCTCTTTTGTTTTAAAGTATAATATTTATATCCATTGTATTTAAAATGTGCACTAAGGCATTATTTTTATAATGCCAAATCATGTACTGCTGAAAAATGCTGAGATAACTTAAAAACATTTTTAAGGAATTGTAGTGCAGATTGGAAGAATAAACTTTAGCTTTATTTTTATAAGAGACTTCTATTTTTCTATGTTGAGACAATTACCAATTATATAATATTCTAGATGATGCATCTTTAAATTGAATGAATGATATTTCTTATATTTTTGTATGACTCTAGATGTTTAAATACTTTTTGCTTAATCGCCAATATGATCCATGTGGAGATGTACTTAATGTTAGATTGGTTGTCATTAACCTATCATGGGTCATCACAATGGATCAGCTCGAAACGTATGATCAATACGATCCTCAGTTTTCATCAGCCGAGCTGTATGGTGAGCTCACCGGGGGATTGCAGAGGGCCCCTTGTCTTGAGGTATAGGGGCGAAGCCCCCCAAAAATTTTTGTGAGGTGGAGGGGGGTATTTTTCATCATTTATGTATTGTTGCCTTAGCCTTTATATAACTCTAATGTTACTAGATTTTGGTGTGAGATATTCTATATCATCATCTTCTTCCCGAGAAGTTGAGATCATAATCCCTTCAATATTTTGTTTATAGTGGAATTTTTTGGTATGGTGTAGCTTCGTGGTTTCTCCTAAATTTTTGTTTTCAACAAAATTCTGGTGTTCTTCATTTTTTTTTTGTGATCTATAACTTTTGTTTTGTTTTTTGCTCTCGTGTTTTTCCCTACATTTATATATATATATATATATATATATATATATGCTCCTGTCAAATGACTTCTATGCTTAGTCGCTACAACAGTTTTCAAACCACCGATCTATCATTGGTCATGAGCAGGCAAAGGCTTAAACGATGCAATTTGTACCTTGTAAAACCAAACCTCAATATATTTTTTAATTATGATCACGACTTTATAGAAGCTTTTCTTATAAAAATTAAAAATAAAATAATGGGAAAGCATGACTATAACTAAAAAATAATAATATATACAACATAACAGATCATCAATAAACATTAATATACCTAAAAAGTATTGACTCTACAAAATTCTAGGGCTGACAACAATCCCCATGCATAAATAGAAAATAGAAAAAGAAATTATTGTAGTAACAAAAATGACATCATAGTTCAAGTAATTTATAGTAGTCAAATTAAACAAAATCTAGGTTTTGATTTGGATTACCTCCAAATGGAACTTGTATTGAATGCCGAAAGGGCTAGAAGATTTGAATTTCTGAAACAAGATGAAAGAAACTGTTTAACTTCACATACGCCTCACAGACAGATGGTCTATTATAATTAAAGAAGATATCATGAATAAGAAAGCACCTTTTGAGCATATTCCTCATCAAAAGAAATCCAATACACACTATTTCCAAACGTCAATCCTTCAGCTGTGCACATAAAGTTTTAATTAAAACTGGATTGATGTTTATTTCTATAAGAGATAGAGAAAAGTGTTATCATGGCAGCGGTAGTCCGTAAACAGTTAATTTACGTTCACCGGCTTCAAAGAAACAAAAATATTAAATAAGAGTATGTTATTGATCACATATTACAGATTATACGATCACAAGCCCATTAGTGCAAAAAGGCCTCCAATTCCGCACACAAGAAGGTTAACAATCATTGAAGAATTAGGAGTTTGAACCAAAGCTTTTCTAAATTTATGGATTAATGAGAAGCTTATAAAGAGCCAAAACAATTTTTAATATCAAATAAAGGATGTAATAGCATTATGCTTGAAATACAAACATGGATTATCTGGTAAATTTCGAATGTACCATCTCTAAGCCTTTTAATGATAACATTAGAATCTGGCATTGTTCCGATGAAGTATCCTCCAGGCCGGAGTAAGGCAGATATATTTGCCAATGCTCTCCTTGCACGTGCTTCAGTTGACCATGAGTAGTGTAAGGCAAACTGCAATGTTTAAATGTCAAAATTACAGATAAGATGACAAACAACGCAAGGGAGAAATGCTCCAAATGAACCAAATATTTACTAAGCAAGTGTGCCTTCATTCATTTTGTTAAGAACCAATTTTCACAAACAAGACTCACCTGACAACTGCATATATCAAATGGAGCATCATCACTAAGATACTCGTCCAATCTAGTCTGTCAACAAAATAAGACAGAAATGAGAACAATTTTTTTGATGTCAAAAAATAATCCTTGTTTAAGAAGCAACAAGCCCTACAACCGGAAACTTAAAGCAAGTCCTTTATAAAGACCAGTGCAGCTAACATTCAAGTTAAAGCATGTTAATAATAAATTTAAGTTCAACCAACATAGTTATATAAGATCATGTTTAGAAAGAGCCTATTGTCAGCCCAAGTCTGGAAGATAAAGATAGAAGCTGATATCTAGTTGAAAATTTAAAATATAAACCTTTGCAAAGATTATAGAAAAAATATATTTTATGTTTTGATAGCAATAATCTCTTGGAAGATGGAGATGACCAAAACACTGAACATGTAGATCAGGAAATTGTGAATTTTTTAGCATTAAAAGTTCATATGAAGTATAGAAAGAGCTAAAGAAACGGTAAATAAGACTAATTTAACTTACTAAAGATATTATAATCAAACAATCCCTGGAAGTATCAGCGCTACCTCGTAACAATCTGCACAAATAAGCCTGGCAGGAAATGAAAATTTTTTTCTGCGTTGTTGTTGGTCTCCATCGCCATTGTAACGAGTTCTACAGTCTTTTATCTAAACACATCAAAAGTAATTTGAGATTGTTTGGCAGATATGAAGGAAAGTAAGAACACAACAATGTAGCATGCTGAGTAAGACATCTTAAGTTGTTTCCATTGCATGACCGCAGTCATTCATTTCATTGGCATCGACTATAGATAGTCTGCATATATTCCGAGTACAAAATAAAAAGGTAACAAAAATGGAAATATTGAACAACGGTGAAACACAATCACCTCTTTTGCACGCTATAATTGTTAAGCAAAAATCTAATATATTTTGTTATATTGAGTGGTCAAATTATGCTTTTGCTACGTATACATAATATAGCCGTATGTGCATTATGTAAATACATATAAATGACACCATTTTCAAACACCATCCCTAAATCCAAATAGCAACGTAACATTATATTCATAAGCCCTATAATGGTCACGCTTCATAGCAGATCCCACATGTAAGCAGTTCTGCAAGTGATATTGATTGTCAGTCATAAAAAACAAATATCACAAACATATAAATCGTCTTACTAATATGGTGGAATTTATTCAAGTACCAAAAGTTTAGCACATCAACTATCAATTGCTAGATCACCTATTCCAAACAACAATTAATTCTCAGCATACTTACAGGTCTTGGATCCGAGTATTCCTCACTTGCTGCAGCAATCACCGTGCAATTGGATCCAATCCATTATTCTGGGTGAGTTCACAGGTATATTACTCAACCACAAAATGATGTTCTGCAACTCTGTTGACCAACAACAACTGAGACCATATTTGCCAACAATCTTCTTCATGCACCAAACTTTGCCAGAAATCTTATTCCTGTTAGTCGTTTGCTGTAGATAACAATGTTTACGCTAGGTTTCATCCCCTCTTTTAAGTAAAATGAAGAAATAACTCTTTTGAGATCCACTCAACAATGGAATGAATGAACTCTCATGAACCCATCTTTCAATTTCAGCATACAATAGCAACTACTCTCAAACCTTTTGCGCGATCAACTAGGTCACCTTTCAGTTGATATCATCCAGAGTATTGTAAAAAATTATTGCATTTCAATAGAAGGCTGGGGAGAATAATTACCAGGCTTGGTATACAACACTGGTTCTCTGCACCCTACACTCCAGCCCAAAAGGGCAAAGCTGAGCAAAAATATCATAATCGAAGTCGGCCAAACATTTTTGATACATGCTAATCAACTGCATACATTTTAAGCTCGTGCATTCCAGACTACTACGTCTCTCATAAACTGACATCCCTCGGCATCTCTACAGTGCCAATCACCATATGAACTCTTTCACAAAACACCTTGTTACAAATTTTTACAAGCACTTGAATGCTTATGCTTTCAATGGCTTAAATCAAATGCTACTAGCAAACCTGCACCTAGATCAGGCCCGTGTATCTTTATAAAATATTTATAAGATGCAGTGATATTCATCATGCATACTTGTGTTTTGAATAAATCACATCCAAGATATCTATCTCACAAAATGTAACATTTGATGAAACCATATTTCTTTTTAAACACATTGCCTTCCCCATCCTACTACTTCCCAACACAACCTACTGAACTCATTATTCCCACCAATATCTCACCATCTACACCCACACAACAATCTTAGCACCTATTACCACGTCAGTCACACCTCCTCCAATGCAAGCTCCTTCTGACCAACCCACTGACTCACAATCTTGAAATTCAACAGCATAACACACCTACATCACCACCTGCCAATCCCACAAACACTCAACCCATGCTCACCCAAAGAAAACAAGTCATTTGAAACCAAAACATGCCAAAGCTCCAAACACTACCTCCCTCACGCTTTCTCCACCTCTAGCGGTCTCACTTAGGTGTCTCGCAATCCTCATTGGGTGGTTGCCATGCACCAAGAGATCTCGATTCTTATTCACAATTCCGCATGGAGATCAAACGCACAACCGCCAAATTCCAATGTAGTCAAATGCAAGTGGTTGTTTTGTTTAAAACTTCGCATTGACAGATATGTTGCTCAACACAAGGTTAGACTTGTCAGAGATTTATTCAACAGTGAGGAGTTAATTATCATGAGACAATTAGACCAATTATTACGCCAGTCATAATTCGCCTCATATTGTATATTGTGCTTACTAATAATTGTGCATGTTCAATAACTAGACTTTGAAGCTCCAAACACTACCTCCCCGCTAATCACGCTTTCTCCACCTCTAGCGGTTTCACTTAGGCGTCTGGCAATCCTCATTGGGTGGTTGCCATGCACCAAAGAGATCTCGACTCTTATTCACAATTCCACATGGAGACCGCATGGAGATCAAACGCACAACCGCCAAATTACAATGTAGTCAAATGCAAGTAATTGTATTGTTTAAAACTTCGCATTGACAGATATGTTGCTCAATGCAAGGTTAGACTTGTCAGACATTTATTCAACACAGAGGAGTTAATTATCATGAGACAATCAGACCAATTATTATGCCAGTCACAATTAGCCTCATATTGTATATTGTGCTAACCAATAATTGTGCATGTTCAATAACTACACTTTGACAATGCCTTTCTTAATGGAGAACTTCATAAAGAGATTCATATGGAGCAACCTTCAGGATTTAGCCCCACTGCTCATCCCAATCATGCCTGCAAACTTCATAAGGCAATCTACAGTTTGAAATTGTCTACACGTGCATGGTTTAAATGTTGTCCCAAGCACTTCTCAACTTCGAGTTCACAAACACAATCAGTGAATCCGCTTTGTTTGTCTATAAAAAAGGTACAATCATTTATTTCTTGGTCTACAATGGTGGCATTTCTTGGTCTATGATGATGCTGTTCTACTTATCGGTAATAATGAGTCAAAACTATAACGCCTCATCCACTATTTGGCATTGAAACTTGCCTTTAAGAATCTGATTCATATGAACATATCCTTCAACATTCATGTGAATTGATCAAAGGATAGTTTGCTCTTATCACGACAGCATTATATTAATGATATACTACGTCAAACGTATATGCTCCAATCCAAACCGCCAAGCACACCGATGACAGCCAGCTCAAAAGAACAGTCGTTGATCTCTCACCATTCCTCAACTTCACGTTATATCAAAGTGATGTTGGTGCTCTCCAATACTTGCAGCTCAACCACCCGGATATTACATTCAGTGTTAACAAAGTTGCAGATCTATGCATTTCACCAACAATGGCTAATTGGCAAGCCTTAAAGCACATACATTACCTAAAATGCATGTGCTCTTATGGGCTATAACTATAGTCATTACAAAATTTTCACATCACAGCATACAGTGATGTTAATTGGGCTGGAAGCACTGAAGATCAAGTCAACCAATGGCTACTATATCTTCTTTGGTTCAAAGCTCTTATCTTGGTCATCCGTGAATCAACAAACGGTAGCACGTTCCAGCACAAATACCGAATATAAATCCATTGCCAATGCTGCCAGTGAAATTATGTGTCTCATCTCTCTATTGAATGAAGTAGAGTTGCCCTCTGCTTTTACACCAACTATCCTTTGTGACAATCTAAGCTCCACATACTTAACCGCAAAGCTAATACACACAAGAATGAAGCACATCGAAGTAGACTATCAGTTTGTTTGGGAACTCATTCAAACCAACAAAGTCCAACACCCACTGGCATGACTACAGTTTGGAACATCCTCACCAAAGTTATACCACCTACCAAATTCAATAACATTACCAGCAAGCTCATTACGGCACCACAATTAACTTGAGGGGGGTATTATAACAAATCTAGTCAAATTAACGTAATTACTCTAAATCTGTTTTAATACTACCAATATAAACCATTGATTTGTAACAACCCTATCTCCTTCGCCTGATTGTAACCGCACAGGGATTGTATAATCCGACACATTGCACTTTGTTTATGAGCAATAGAAATCACCATTCCCATTTTCAACTTCCATTAGTAGCACACCCTACTGTGATAGGAAATCAAAGATTGGCAATGACCATAAAATTATCTTCTAAGAACATTTTAGACAGCTATAAATATGAGTTGATTGTAACAAATTTTAAGGGAGAAGTTTATAGATAATCCAAAGTTGGGATACGCCAATATTGATAAAGATAAAAATAACAATACATAATTTTACACCATTAGAATTTATAAAATACAATTAAAATCAATTTTTCCTCATTAAAAGAAGTGTAGGCTATTTGAGGCCACATCAAATGAAATCTACAGGTATCAGCCTATTCTAAATTTATTTATTGGAAGCCTACGCAAGCAGTAACCTTTAAAAAATTGAAAAACTGAATAATCAAGTAAAGCTATAAAATGGAAGTTGTCTACAATTTTTTAATAAAAAAATTCATAGTGTCATTACTAAGATTAATTAAATCCAGAAATTAGATAACTTTAAATATAAAATTAGTGTTAGCTTCTTCACTCTAAAAAGACATTCAACGCTAGCCCATATAAAAGTGAATTCCTCAATGTTCTATCTTACATAGTCATAAGTAGGTCAAGATTCTTATTAAGTTCCACCAGTTTTGTATTTGATTTCCAACATTTCAAGAAAGAATTTCTGTGCCTAAAATCGCCTATTGCTATAAAAATTATATGAAGCCGGATTTAAAGAGAAAAATAAACAAGTTTCCAGTGCAAATAAAGAACAGACACCAGATAACAGTGCTATGGCGCCCTCTAAATTACTTTTAGATACATAGAGTGGCATTTAATTTAGAATAACCTATTTACACTCTTTACAAATATTTCATGCATCATGGTAACAAATGCATTAGTAAATCAACATGGAAGAAAATACTAAACAAATGAACAAACTTACAGATCCTTCTGCAATATCAACACCAACATAATATCCTATCTGTGCCTTGTCCCATTTTATCAGATCACCACCCTGTATAAACAGTAGAATACAGTGCAAAGTCGGGTGTTAAAAAATATGACAATCTTCTATCTTCCACACTAAAAATGAAAACCTAAAAAGAATTGGGAATTAAAATTCTTTTATTGCTTAAACCATTGAAACTTGCAGATCACCCTACGCTAAACCCTTATTCTAAAAGAAAATAGAATAAAATTTTTGAGTCCTAATTAAACTTCAACACAAGCTTGGCTAGAACATGATATAATGACAAATAAAAAAAACAAACTGCAGTCAGATTGGTTATAATGCATAATACAAAGAGAAAAGCAACAGTGTTCATTGAAGGTCGTGTTGGTTGTCACAAAATGAGAATAGAAAAGGAGTATATAATTAAATTAAGAGGAATAGTTATGCTTGAAAAGCAATGAATAAATATAAAGCAAAAAAGATTAAGAAGTGGATTAAACTTGCAATTTGTTGAAAAGACGTGCACAAACTAAAATTAGCAAAAAATTAAAAACAAAGATTCATAAAGCTAATAATAAATAGATGGAATAAGGTTATGCATGATAAAGATGTTGATCAACTCTAAAGCTAACTTTGTAGGCATCACACTATGAACGAAAATTATTAAACAACACAAAAAAACTTCCCTAACCTTCCCACAAGCCAGATCGAGAACAGCATCACCCCTGCGTGCATAACGTTGAATGAGAACACTCTTAATCTGCCATTTAAAACAAAATGAAACAAGTTCATTGAAGGCATCGACCAAACAAATGCAAAACTATTACTGAAAAGTAAGAAAAACCTGGAATAATAGAATTAAAATTAATAAACAAAAGCTAGCACAATAAAAGCAAAAAAAAAAAAAAAAACACATGATTGTTTGGTTGCAAGATTAAAGGTGGATTTAGCACAATTTTGACCTAAATCATGTGAAACAATTTTTTTTGAGTAAGTTAGATCATGCAATTCCGGTAATCACATTTAGTCTAGTTGGTTCGAATTCAGTACATCCTCAAACTTTACAATCACAAATCAGGTAGGGTTAATAAACCTAAAATAATTGCCATAGTATGTCTCAGAATTTAGCCAGATTTAGCAACTATATGCCAAAAAATTTTAGAAATTTAACACTAGCAAATCATGCAAATCCTTATATCACAAATAATGGGAGTGTTGAATACTGAAAATTGTTTGGTATGAAAGTAGGTTAACCCAATTATATTCTGAAATGGTTTCGCAGTTATTGTCAAATTTCACAAATGAAAAACAACTCCACAGTCCACATTAATGCAATGAAACACAACTCAAGGACCAACTTATATAAATATATGTCTAAACTCACAATAACTACAGCAAAAAAAAATGTAGTATAAAAAAGTAGATTCATGTTTACAGAAACAAATATAGCTACTATATGATGATTCTATACTAGCAGGATGCCAATGTCACTACTATACTAATGTAGTTACATGTCAATGTTATCTAAAAAATTGTGTTTGGTTTAGAGATATGCAATTCAAATAGCTTAATATTTTGATCGTTATCTTAAAATTTAATAATTTTCGTTAACATTACTACTAACACTAAAAATGGCCCATTCTGTCCCCTAAAAATGAAATTCAAACAAAGAAGACAACCTAACAAATGTTGTTGTTGCAAAGGCAATCTAAGTTCAACACCACCAACCTATTGAATTACGCAAACATCTAATGTTGTCAGAAAATAAGACATAAAGGTGACATGGTAGCAAGCCAAGCATTCCAAATATTTTACAACAAGTACCAGCGAAGTGTATTTAAACGTAGTAATTTCCTTTTAAAAACATAAGATTAAAGTACCCAGTTGTTGAGCTTCTTTAAGTGTATGATAGGGCTCGCCTCGCGCTCTTCTAATGATTGATTCGACCTGGCACTGTAATGGTCTGCTACCTTCCGAGCTTTCTTCGTGCTATCTTCATCAAGACCAGAGGATTCGTCTAAAACATCAAAGCAATAGAATCTCTTAGACAAAAAAAACAAAATAAGAGGAGAAGTGGATAGGGTTATCGGTCACATGCCGACTGAATTCCATCTGCGCTTCAGTTGGGAAGAGGCATACGAAGCAGAGGCCAGTTCGTCGTAACCCCGCTTCATGTTCTGGAAGAATAAACCTCTCTATCGAAGTCGATGGAATACCTTAATATCAGGAAGAAAAAGAATGGGAAGAGCGATTGACGATGTTGGCAAACGGGACCAATATATGCTGCACTTGACAATTTTATTTTAGGCAATATGCTTTGCTTATTTATTATTCTTAGAATTTTTATTAGAATAACAAAAAAAAACTCTTTATTATTTACTAATCAAATATTTAAATTTTAAATGTTATTCACAAAATAATTAATATTCTATAAAATCTGTCAATGGTTTGCTGCATCTTCCCTCACATAAACATTTTCTCTTTATTTCTATCAAGTTATGTTGCTTTCTTATAATTTTGACCATCACATTGATACACGGTGATTCAGATTAGAGCTGATAATTTGACTTGAGACTCAAAATTCGCTCAAAATTCGTCAAATTTTTTAGTTGAATCGAACTCGAATTAAAAATTTCGAGTTTATTCTTAAGTTAAACGGGTCGATTCGAACCCAAGTTGAGTCAAGTAAGACTTGGGTTCAATTCAAATTGAATTGGATTCGAGTCACTCAATATATATATTTTGAAGTTGGCTTCCACTGTAATGCAAACAGAGGTAGTGCACCTCGCGACTTCTCCAATTATATGTGTGCAATGGCAACTTCTTCGTTGTAGTTTAGGGGTTTCAAGGCACGAAGGAACGAAGGTGCAAAAGAGTTGAGCTTAAGCAAGCTTTGCTTGTATTTGTGTTGAGCTCCTTTAATTTGGGTTTGTTCGAGCTCAGTTCAAGCTCGGCTATATTACTTTTCCCATATTTAAATTTATTTAGCAAACATTATTATAAAGTTTAAGAATTGAATATATGGTACAAATAAGATTAAATAAAGCAGAATATTGCTAAGAGAATTCCCAATTTTATTGAAAATAAGATGTAAGAAATAAACAAATTCATAAAAATAAGAAATAATGCATAAAATTCTTGAAAATAAATATCAATAAATAAAAAAAATTAAATTTATAAGCATGTCTAGATCAATGTACCATTGGTTCAAATGGAAGCAAAGTATTAAATAGCAATAAGTCAATTGCAATAAAATTATTTATAATTAATGTGTTTATTATATTATTATTATTAATTTTGGAGAATTTTTGAAAATTTTTGGAAAATTTATCATCAGAATATTATTCTCAATTATTGTATGATGGATTTAAATCAAAATAATTATTAAAAAAATTTTGGATGTCAAAATTTAAATAATTTTTTTTGTTTTTGAATTGTATACTATCAAATTAACTATTAAAAAAAATTTCAAAAATTTTAGAGCTAAAATGAATGAGTTATGATAAAAACATATTGAAATTAAAAAAAAAAAATTCAGCTCGTTACGATTTTAGCAAATATGATTTTGGCCAATTTCAAAATCAGATCACGGGACAACCACTTGGCCAAATTGAACAATTTTAATGTCTATAAATTTCTCTCAATGGGATTTACATTTTTGAAACCATAAATTGAAATTTTAGAGATGTATTTTTTATTAATTTTGAGAATACTAAAATTTTATTTTTAGTTAAATTAGGCAATATTATGTCATAATTTTTTAGAATTTTATATTTAAATCACCTAATTAAAGGCACCAATTGATATTCCACATAAATTATTCTCAATTAAGTCAAATTATATTAAGCTATTCAAATTTCGTCATAATTAAATCTACACTATTAAATCATTGCTAAAGCTTTATATGGACTTCTAGACCTTCTAACCATAATTAGAAACTTTAAATCCTGTATTTAATTCTTTCTTACCTCTTTTTGAAAGCATTTGCCATATTCCTTTTTTCTTCCTCTTCTCCCCCTCTCTAAACCCTAAGGACGTCATCCTAAGCAAATCCCATGGCAAAGATAAAATCTTGGAAGCTCTAAGCAATATAAAGAAAGAGATATAGACTATGCTATCTTATTATTTTCACGACAATGAGAAGATCTAGGATTCATCAAAATTTTTTTACTTCAAAGTACTATCTTCTTTTATTCTCTTCGTTATTTCTCTTTTTATCAAATATATTTCATGTTTGAAATATATATATATATATATATATATATATATATTGATCAAATAAATGATAATTGTAATATTTATAAGTTATAGGCACACTCACAATGATATTTTAGATTGCTTAATTTATATGTGCATATTCATAAAATTCAAAAAAAAAATTTAAATTTATTCAAATATTTTATAATTCTTCATTCTTATTTCGTACTATTATAATTCTTGTTATGTTCAAGATTAATTGTTGTAATTTTGCACACACATTCTCATTTCTATTTTTAGCAAATCATTAGAAGATACTACACCTTAATTTTACATTTAAAATGTTCAAAAATCACCCAAGGTTTTTTTCTTTTTTTTACCCCCATGACTTGATTATTTAAGTTAAGCTTAGAAGCTTAGTGGATTAGTGTGGTGCCCCGCCCCGTCTACGTGTGCAAGAGAGATAACTTAATCAATAATGCGGCGAAACGGTGCGCCACTCGGGAGGGAATATCACATCTCCTCGAATAGCTAGAACTATAATACTGAAGGCTGCTGACTCAATCTCAAATGAGGGTTGAGAGCTAATACTTAAGAGAAGAGTAGTATCATTATCCTAAGTATTAGACAAATACATATATTGGATTTAAAATACAACATGAAGAATCCAGTATATGTATAAAATATCAGCATTTCCAGTATGTTGATCACATCACAATACTAAGTATAAGTAATATATAAATAGAGTGCAGAAGCTAAGCATACATCCAAAACATTTATCACAAAATAGAGTAGGAATATTCATCTCAGAACAGAAAAGCAAATGCATTCAGAATTATTACAAGCTGCTTACTGAAATAGTACTGAAATAAAGTTGAATTACTAAACTGAAATAAATACAAAAAGAAAATGGCAAGGCTGAAGGAGGGTCCACTAAGGCTCCACAATCTCCTCCAGAATCTCCTGAGAGTCCTCATGACCTGGCTCAATATGTTGCTCAAAATATAACAAATTGTCGAATTCCAAAAGTATCACGTATTAGATATAAGTCTAACACATCAAAATTAATATAAATAGTTCTGATTATTTATATTTAATAGTAAAGTAAACAAAGTTATTGAAAGACTGTAAAAGTAACTGAATAATTGAAACTGTATAAAACTGAAGTAAGGTAAAGCTGGCTATATACTGAATACTAAAAATAAATAAAAATAGTACATAATCTGAAACTGAGTAAATCGCATGTAAAACTATGATATATGCCACTGAAATTATGCATATGAATATGTCACAATACTGTATGCCACTGATATGCAACTGAACTATCACTGAACTGCTATAAGCTGTACGGTCCAATATCTATATACATCCTATTGGGTAATATAGGTTACTATGATATCTAAACATCCTGAGTTTCTCCTGTTAATGTACATAATATTCTGTAACTCATAAATCATTACTAATATTCATACATCATCCTTATGCGTATGCTCATGCCTCAACACTACTTAACTTATAAATTCAGGAAATTCAAAAATACTTTAAAATCAAATTATGACTCAAATGTCTCTATTGTGCAGAATCTTGCTAGAAGAATTCTGGCTCCTAGATCCTAATTTCAACAATTAATTTCTCTTGTTTAGGATTTTTTGCTTAAGATAATCAATTGAAAAGGTTGTATACGCATGGTTGTATGTTCGAGAGAGGATGAATTTAGCACTTAGTTTACTTATAACTGCACTTATCGAGGCACACACAAGATAAGAGGCAGAACCCTGTTGCAGTTATTCTTCTCATAAACTAAGATTCTAGTTCACACTCTTAAGTTTGGAGGATTTACTCTGTCGGGACTGTATTCGGCTTATCCCTGGGGAAAGCACCTGATCATAAATCCACATTGGAGTGACTCATCCAAACTGAATATTATGAAGTGACTTAGCACCATGGGTATGTATGATCATAACCAACCAATAATCCGAGCTCAGTCAATTCTATTTAACAACTAAGAATTTATGGTGAATCCTACTCAAGGCTCCAAGGATATGACCAAAAGGTCACTCAATATAGGTTACTACCACATATGATAAATCTTATTCTAATGTCTTAGGTGAATTCTATCACAAAGTTTAAGATTAACTTCTAAAGTTATGGAGGATCATATAGGTCCTGCCTCAATATGTCATAATAAGTCTTTCCTACCTCCATGGATTAGTATTAATTAAGCCTTTAAACATTTCAAAAAATTATATAGCAAGATTATCAAGATCTTACACTTCTAACAATTAAACTAAATTCATAAGATTCATTTATTGGGCTTAAATTAAATTGATCAAATGAGATGGTCAGACCCATCTGATCACATCCTATTCTACAATCATGAGATAAAATTAAGAATATTATTAAGATTAGATCATTCCATAAATCAATATAGTTTTATTATCATTTTTATGCTAAGAGTCTTAATAAGAGAAAATCAGAGATCTTAAGCTTAGATTAAGATATTTTAATCACATAAGTTTATTATTAACCTTAGCACTTCTACTTTAATTATTTATGTTCAATACTAAATCAGATGCATTATTAGAATAATGTTAGTTAAATTATCTTTCAATCAAGTTAATTGATTAAGTAATTAAGGATTCAAGTCTTAATCAAACAAGTTAAGGTTTAACCCCTATCTTTACCCAATTAAGACCAATTTGTTGAATTATATATCAATGACCAATCAATGCATTATTGGTGTATTATTGATTGAAAATTTTAAATTTAGATTATGTATTATTTACTTAATCAAGTTCTAAGAATTATTATGTTTAAATATAATTTAATATCAAATTAAGTAAATCGAGGTGTCCAAATTAATATTAAAGTTCTCTAACATACATAAATATTATATTGATTAAAATAATGAGTAATTAAGGCTAACCAAATTCTAAATCTAATCAAAGAGATTAGCATTTGACTACAAATCTAAAGAACTTAAGTTTCATGCAATTTGATTATTTAGTTCTACTTGGCCATACAAGTAATCAAAGATTCTAATATTAACATTTGACACAAAAATATTTAAGTAAATTCTTAAGAGATTTATGACATGCCATTTTAGGGTAAGATGGTGAATTTCTCATTAAAATTCACCTACACATTCATACAATGCTTAATTTTACTAAATCTAAGTTTATATTTGATATGTTTCAGCCCCATTAGGGTTATAGGGTTATTAAAATGCAAAAAATCATAAATCTGGGCAGTTCCGGATAGTTCTAGGCACTTCCGGGAAATTCTAGGCGTTACGGCGCGCCGTAGTGCCTTCTGGCCGAAAGCTAGGCGCTCCGGCGTGCGGTGGCGCGCTGCAGCGCTTTCGGGCGCTGCGGCGGATTTTAGCGTTGTGGCGCGCTGCAGCAGATTTAATTTAATTTCATCAAATTTTTATGCTTCATCAAATTATTATGCCACTGTCGCGCATTATAACATGTTACGGCGCGCTACAGCGGACTCAAATTCGAAATTTCGGGCGCTGCAGCGCGCTACATCGCCCGACGGTGATTTCTCCCGTGCGAAAACCGTAATGAGTCTTCTTTTGCAATCAAATACTCCCAATTTTGGGCACATCACGTGTAGTGTCATATACCGATAGAAAGGTCGTTCCAAGACCTTTCTATTGATACCAAAATCGACATGAATGGATTTGGAATTTAGAATAAGAATTGAATCAAGAAATTATCAACCCTGATATTAGAAATTTAATTAGAATCCATGAGCAACCTATCTTTATAGTTGAATAATAAGTAAATTTTTGTCTTGATTCTAAAAGTGATAATATGATAATTAAGAATTATTACGAGATGAAATCAAATAATAGATAAAATAAAAATAAGTAAATATATTCAGAATCAAAGTAATCTGAATATAAGAAATGAATGTCAATTAAGATTAGATAATTGGAAAACTAATAGATATCATTTTGTCTATTTTCTCATTTGTATTTTTTCAATTATTTTCATATTGAGATATTTCAATCATGCATCTTTTAGTATATCTATTAGTGAAGCAATTTGTGCTCATCAAGAATCTATTAGTGGAGCGATTTGTGCTCACATAGGATCTATTAACAGAGCGAATTGTGCTCACCTAGAATTTAGTAGCGAAGTGATTTGAGCTCACCTAGGATCTGTTGTTGGTACATTTTTGGCATATTAATTTTTCTTGCATATGGCATATTAGTTAGAGTTTTACATTATCAGCAATGGCATGTTATTTCAATAGTTTTACATATTCAATTTATAATTTACTTACAAAAATATTTTGTTTTACTAGTACAATACAACTATCAATTTACATAGTTCAATTTTACTGTATTCATTCAGATATTTATGGATTTTCTTTACTTTATGTTTTGGCATAATGATATCATAAAAGATATAATGATAATAAAATTAATGACAATGCAAATATTTATGTTATAGTGAAATGTTAAACCCTAAAACGTACTAAGATATTGTGTCTAACAAAAAATTTTTATTCTTTTAGTTGAAGTCTTGACATGTGAAACTGACATGATAGGCTCGGAGTACTTAGAGGAGCCAACGTTCGTGAAAGTCCACGAGCCGCAAGATGAGGAGGAGACTGTTGTTGTAGAGTAGTTCTTGGTTCTTTTTTATTTCTTTTTTGCTTATTTGTGAGATGAGAGTTATTTCCTGCATTTTATTTAAAAATCGGTTATATTATTATTATCAAAACTGTTTCTGGATGTACCTTTTTTTTTTCCTTTTCTGAAAACTGTTTCTTTCTTTTCTGAATGTTTGGATTTCATGGATAATGCATTTTTCTTAGCCTTTGCTTATATTTAATGTATATTTAGTATTATGCTGGTGATTCATACTTAAAGATGTCATATTCATTGCTAAAATTTGATTTGGGCAATGAAAAGGGATAGTTATAGCACTATTCAAGATGTTTTAGCATACATCTGGAGTATTACAAGTAATATGTTACAGATAACTCTCTAATCTCAATTTGGTTAATGGACTCGCTAAACCCAGATGATAATTAGAGGGGTTAACACTGTTGGTGCCTCAAGTTACATTTCATAGGAGGTACCTTGGGCCGTCATAGGTTCAAACTCGAATATTTCAAGTCAAAATTGACTCAACTCGAACTCGGTCGAGTCAGACTCAACTCAAAAATTTTGAGTTCGAGTCCGACCCAACTCGATTGTACACGAATAGCCCTACTCACAATGATTTTCTGACTTCCTCACTTGCATCAATTACACGTGCTATGAATACTTAGTTCTATAAATGTGATTCTTATAGTTAAAAAACTAATTATTTTTTATCCTTATTTTCAGTGCATAATTATCCAACATTTCACTATGTTACCCAACATAAGCATGTAATATCAACATTTCGATGCTAGGTAAGGAGATATCCTAGATTTGGGTATCATGCAGAACAATAAAAGCTTTATAATTCAGCAAATTATTAATCAGTAAACTTGCAATGAAAACTTGTGCAAGCTACAATTCATACAATTGTTCAATGATTCATCATACTTATTATTCAGCCATGATCCTACTTAAGAGAAACAGTAATAACAACAACATTAATAAGCATTAATTGTGTTCATTGAAGCGAAGAATGCCAAAAGCATCGACAAAGCCTGGAGGGAAAACCTGATCAGTTGCAGCTCTTACAGCAGCTTTAGCCACAGCTGTTACACTCACTGGTGGGATGAGGAGAGGGCCCACAATGGGGACCCTATGGAGCGGCTTGGCATGCTGGAGGATCTGCAGCAAAAGATGTGAATCATAAAATAAATGTGTTTGTGGTTTGAGAGCTCTCTTGCTAAGTGAAAAGGGTGCTAGATTTGATGAACCACAATTGATAATGTCTTGTTGTTAGCAAATGATGAGCAAATTATAAAGAGTAAGCACACACAAATGCACAATCACAGCAGAAAAGATAAGCAAGACCTGTATGAAAAATCTTTGACAGGAACTTCAACCGAGAATACAAAACTCGGATGCCCCAATCCCCTACGACAAACAACACTTATATATATATATATATATATGCATAAATATAGATATAAATATATATATATATATATAGAGAGAGAGAGTGAGAGAGTGAATGAGAGAAGGATATGGTACTGTAAACAAAGAAAATGCAAACGTCTTTACAAAATAAACCCTGGCAGAAATGCTCTGCGTTTTTATTACGATCATACCCTAGATTAATCTTTTTTTTGGGTTTGATTGTTTTCATTTTATTTTTTGCTTTTTGTTTTAATATTTACTATATTTGTGATTGTACCCAACCAAAACTGTCCGTTGTACTTGATTTTCTATATTAATAAAATTTGCATATTTCCCTAGAAAGATTAAAAAAGAGGTAGTTAGGGCACACCATTTCAAGTGGCGAACAAATAGCACCAAAAGGTATCTTTAGACCCCAAACTGGGCGAGTTCCATATATAAATCCTGTTCTCAGAATCACCCCTGCAACAGAAAAGGTGCAAATATGTCACTATATCTAATTAAATCGGTAAAGTTAAAAGAGATGCGAAAATTATTGAAATATAACTCGATATTTAGCTATTTGTACATCTGATATCTGAATTTCAACATTACAAAATAATCACTCTAGTTCGAACATTATCATATGCATGGAAACTACCATCCACTAGTAATAATTAAAAGAATCGCAGTGGAGAGCCAGTTTTGATCTAAAAGATACAATAATGAAATATTAGGTGACAACTTTGTAAAAAAGAAAGATTGGGTGCTATATATGTAAATAAAGAAGAATTGAGCGGTATATGCAAATTTCTCCCGAGACAGATTTGACATTCACAGATTTTGTATCTGAGCACATCTAAGTTTGACATTAAACACTTTCAATTTTGAGAGAAAGCTATAAAACTTACAAAAGGACCAATTTGTATGTCCAGTTATCAATATAAACTTGACAACGTTAGCAAAAAACTTTCAACGATTATATATATTATTGGAATTTCATGAGAAATTTGGTGCCATGACAACATGCTAAAGCATTATTGTACCCTTTTGGCCTGAAATCATCTTTGTTTGCAGATGAGCTTTAAAAAGAAATTTTTGCAACTTTATGAAAACAATGCATATATAAGAAAGGATATGATGATAATTGAATATACTGCATGAGAAAACTGAGAACAAAAATAGACGTGACAGAAAATAATTATGAATGAAGCTAAGGGATGACTTGTTATTTGATCAAGTGCAATGAAGACAAGATTTATGTAGCTTATCTTACTTAATAGGACAAATGTTTGGCAATGTTATTATTGTTTTTGCAATTTTAGAAAAAAATGACATAAAAGGTACAAATGTTATTTGTTGATGAGGTTACGGGGTGGTTGCAGAATGTAAAATATTTTAACGCACGGAAAAATAACGAGGCATATAGATTAATAAAATAAGGGTATTTTTAAAGAGTAGACTGCTATAAACTACATAGATTCATAAAAATAATAATAACAAAAAATTAAAAATATGCAAGAAATTAATGAGAAAAATGTATAATTGCGTAACAGGCTTGAGATCAAGGAAAAAGAAAATCAAGTATAATTAATTGAGATAAGAACTAAAATATTTAGACATTTTGACAAAGTGAGATGAATCACATGTGATCAAAATACAAGTTTGGTTAAAAATGAATATTTTAAAGTGTTTAAAACGTTGACTGTTAAAATTAATAAATGAGAGTTTTAACGAACCATTAGAAAATATTAATAAATAAAATAACCATGTATAATAGAGATATACAAAAAGAGTAAAGTGGAAGTTATTTGAAGTAACACTCATAAGGATAAGGATAGATCTATAAATATTCAAAAATTCAAAGCATTATTATTTTGGCCTATTTAGCATATCTCTTCATAAAAATTAATAATAACAAGATTACACATGATTGGACATTAAGCGCTTTATATTAATTTTTAAGAAATATATGATATTGACAACTATATATATATATATATGTTAATTATGTACAACAAAAGCATCAAAGAGGTTAATGAACTATACAATAATAGCACGAATCCTTACCTAAATTATGTGGGGTCAGCAACATGAATCAATTGTCTCCATGGTGCATGATCAAATAACAATCCCTTTCTATGCACAAAAAGCTAATAGGTAACTCCTAATCATTTCTTATTAAAAATTTTGGTGGGCAGAATTTAAATTCAACTTTCATATCCAAGCCATCTAATCATTTAGGCTTAATATGCCTTATCTAAGACTGGCTTTATTTGAGCTTATCCTCAATTCGATAGTTAGCCTGGTTTGAATGAACTCATTTGTCGTCATATCCTAATATAATCTCCAAAGTTATTCTAAATGACTAAAAACCTAAAATAATTCTATTAAATATTAGTACCTCGTTATAATGTGTTTGACCACTCTCTCCAATAATTTCAAAGAAAGACTAATTAACTAATACCTATAAAATTCATCAAATACATCAAATTTAATACCAACAAAATAAAATGTGCAACGAGATAAATCATTAACAATTACAAGTCATGATTTACCTCTCAAACTAAAGGACCAATTGGTCTGAATAGATCCATATGCAAAAACCATAGAGAAATGTTATTATAATTTCTTAATTTCAAAGACTTTGATTTTTTTTAATCGTACAAGAATCACAACATAATCATTTTAATAAAATCAATATCATGTAAGCCAATAATCAAATCTTTCTAAAAAAACCAACATTCAAATATTACAAAATCTCATATACTATAAAATTGCATCATTTACAATTGATGTTAAGCACATCAAATTTTGATTATTGCTTAGCGAATCAACACCTATCAGATAAACATTCTTAAATATATATTATAGTTAAATAAAAAAAATAAATACAACCTAAACCCTTTATCAAATAACTAGAAAATTGGAAATAAATTTTATTTAAGGTAAGTTACCAAAATGACCTTTCAACGACTTAATTGTTGATCACAATCGTCCAGATGCCAATGATATTTTATTTGTCATTGTCATCAAATGTCATGCTTCCTCTATCACATGCTTTTAAAGAAGTGAATAACTTCTGTTATCCATCATGTGTCTCAAGCAACCATAGTTCAAACATCACGTGCCTTCACCGGTCCTTAAATGAAGGCACTGATACATACATCAAATTAAATGGTCAACTTAAGGACACTTTGTTCAGCCATTCTCTACCAAATAAAATGTAAGAGCAATCATCACATGATCAACCACTTGTTATACATACATAAGATGAGCTCTTCATATAGACAAATTTCTTTTCTTTACAATCATAAGAATGCGGTGGACGAGCACTAAATTGTATTCCTTCCAATAGGGTTTAGATGAATGATCAATGAATTTTCATTTAATAATATTAAATTTGCTAGAAGAATTGAATTGTCTCGTTTTAGTTTGTGAATCAATGGTGTACATAATCATCACTTAGAATAATAAAATTTTCAGTCATATTTTTCTTTTGCAGGTTTATATTAATTTTTTAAGGACTTAGAAATCTTCTTTTTCCTTTCTTAACTATTTTATATTTTATCATTAAATCATCCAAAGCACTTTTTAAATCTTCATATATTAATTATATCTCAGATTCTTCATTAGTCATTAGAGATTGCAGAGCCTTTACATGTCATCCACATTAGGTTCGTCTCCACTTCATATGTGGATGATTGTTTGAAGCCTAAATGTCGTGATTTTGTGGAGAGTCAAGTACATCCCAAAGTGATGCGACGAGTCTGGGTGAACTTAAGTACAACTTGGAGTGCGTCAAAGCCAGCAAGAACTAGAGTGGTGAAGTCAAATGCAATAGAATGATCTTGGAGTGAATCTTGAGTTTGTTGAGGAGCTTGGACTAACTTCAGGTCAGCCACGGTTTAACCGGGAGCGAGCTGGACACGAATCGGATCAAATGAGCATGAAAGTTGTTGAAGAAACTGAACCGAGCAGAGGAGCCAGCGCCTGGGCACGCCCATGCGCCAAGACAATGTTCATAAGTTGAGTCTTGGGCACGACACACCCAAGCATTAAAAAGATGCTCCTGGAATTAGTAGAACCCGTGACTTGGGCGCTTGGAATTATCCGGCGGGTCGAGATTTGGACGATTTGGCTGACATTTATTCAGACAACAGAGCCAGAGGACAAACTTAGGTGCGCCCAAGCACCAACAGCTGAACCAAGCAAGGGCCAAAAATAGAGGCTTGGGTGCGCCCAAGCGCTCTATGCATTTTCAATCAGCCGAAGGAACTTGGGACCCGAGCACCTAGGCGTGCCAAAGAGCTTTGTGCCTTTTCAGTTAGCCGAAGGAATTCGGGACCCGAGCACCTGGGCGCGCCCAAGCGCCAATTAGAAAATGCAAATTTTGGAGAAAAATTGGGGCACAGGCATTCCTTAATTGAATATGTGGTAAGTCCAAATGGGGCATGTAGAACACATGTTCATCATGCATGAATCATAAGGTCTAACTGATTGTTTGGAGGGCTTAAAATACCTAAGATAGGCTTAGAGTTTATGTATTGTTCTTGGTAGTTGTGTTGTATTGGTGGTTGGAGGCTAAAGCTGTAGAGGTCAAGTGCTGTGAGGAAGAAAAAGAAGTTATGAATGAATTGGGAAAAGCTGGGTGCTCCTGAAGAGAGTCAGATCTCCCTTGTATCTTCATCTTAATTCATAGGGAAAATCTTTGTAGTATGTCTCTGGGTGCTTTCCAAGATCATGGGGTTTCCATGTAAAATATGTGTGTGCTTTTTTCTCGATGCTTTGCTTTTCTCATTATTTTGTTGCTTGTCTTGCTTGCGAACCCTAACGTGATGAAGCCAGAGAATCCCTCGGTGCTCTCGTGATAATATCCTAGTTTGTGTTTGATGAGGTGAGCCCAAACCGTGGTTATAATACCACTGTAGTTAGTATCAAAGCGATTCAAGTGAGAGCAATGGTGGTGGAGCTAAGGTACAACTTAGAGAAGTTCAATAGAACAAACTTTACATTCTAGAAAATGCAGATGAAAGATTTATTATACCAGAAACAATTACATCTTCCATAGGAAGGCATCACAAAAAAAAAACACAATAAATGAGCCACGAAGGCTGGCGTATCCTAGACAGAATAACCTTGGGTTTGATATGGTTGTCCCTAAATTCATCTATGGCGTTCAACATTGTGAATGAGAACACCATCGTGGATTTGATAGTTGCCTTAACGAGGATGTACGAAAAGTCCTTGGCATCGAACAAAGTGTTCTTGATGAAAAATATATTTAATATAAAAACAGTTGACTACAGTTTAGTAATGGAACATGTGAAATCAAAGCTTGGTGAACTTCTAGTTCGACAACGAAGTTCAAGCTCTAGTGTTATTGTCTTCATTGCAAAAAAGCCGGGACGGGTTTGTAACGGCGGTAGCAACTCAACAAAAACTGAAACTTTGAAGTTCAATAATGTGGTTGAGCTAATCTTGAACAAAGAGGCAAGGAAAAAAAATGGTGGCGAGGCGTCTACGCCTATAGCCTTGAACGTTAAAAATAAAGAAGAAGATGAGGGTGAGATGAGGAATCAAGTCTGAGCAGCTTGAGAAAAGGGAAGTCAGTGAGCCAAGCCAAATGCAAGAACTGCGGCAAAGAGGTCATCTCAGGTAGGATTGCGATCAGCAGCAAAAAGCTAGAGGCACAAACTGGAAGAGAGGCAGCACAACGAGCATAGCAATAACAAATCTCAAAGATGCACTAATCTTGTCCCTAGACGAGGTAATGTCTTGGGTGGTGGATTCAAAAATATTGTGTCATGCGATTCCTAGCAAAGCAACGTTCATATGTTACATCTCAGACAATCTAGAGTGCATAAACACAAGAGATGGCATCGCATGTAGCATCACAAGGCGAAGAGATGTGGACACTAGACTGTCGAACGGTGCGATGTGATAGCTGAAGGATGTATAGAATATTTCTAGCCTGAAGAGAAACCTGATCTCAATTGGCCAACTAGCACAAGCTAGGTTTGAGACTAAGTTTGTGGAAGACCCTTGGAAGGTGACGAAGGGAGCATTGGTGGCCGCTCGATAAAACAAAGTCGAGTCATTGTATGTGACGAGTTCAACTCCAACAGTGGCACATTGATCTGAAGAGCACAAAGGGAATTCCACTCAAATGAAGATGTGAACAAGTGATTGAGGAGAGTCAAATTCTCTCTTGATGGTCTGGTGATCAAGAGGAGATTTAAGAGGAGGCTTCTGTAAGACAAGTCGAAACTCAGGTACAAAGGAGTGAGCCTAAGAAATTTTCCAGGTTGTAATGTGCCCGAAAAGAGTGGGAGCTGGCCAAGGGTGGTAAGGTGCAGCCATCGACACTAAGTATAGCACACAACTTGGATGCTCAAACCACTGGAGGAAAGAAGAGTGCTCTTTTGAAGTCTGTGAAGAGATGAGCAATAGGAATCATAAGGTGATTTGTGCACAAGGCATCTGAGATGAACCAAGTATATATTCGAATCTATTTGATCCAATAATTGGATTCAGCAAGTGATCAGAAGGCAGTGTTCAGCCATACAATACCTTGATGACTATGAAGATTGCTTCCAAGATGAAGAAGATGATACCCTGTGCTCAATCTCCAAGTGGGAGGTTGTGATTTTGTGGAGACTTGAGTGCAGCTCAAAAAAGGAACGATGGGTTTGGATGCACCTGACTACAGCTAGATGTGCGTCAATACAAACAGGAATTGAAGTGGTAAAGTCGTAAGTGTGATGCAATGAACTTGGAGTGAAAAATAGGTCAGTTGCCAAGCCAGGGGTGACTTTGGGTTAACCACAGTTCAACTAGAAGCGAGTTGGACGTGAATCAATCAAGTGAGCTTGAAGGCCACTAAATGAATTAAACTAGGCACAGGAGCCAACGCTTGGGCACGCCCAAGCACCGAGTCAATATTCATCAACTGAGGCTTGGGCGCTAAAGAGATGTTCCTGGTATCAATAGAATCCATGGCTTGGGCGCTTGGGTGTGCCCAAGTGCTAAAGGCATTTAACTTGTACGGCAAGCTGAGACTTAAGTGCTTTGGTGCGCCCAAGCGTCGCATTTGTTCAGACAACAGAGCCAAAGACAAAAGTTTGGGAGCTTGGGCACGCCCAAACACTAGTAGACGAACCAAGCAAGAGTCAGAATAGAGGCTTGAGCACTTGGGCACTTGGGCGTGCCCATGAACTCTGTGCATTTTCAACTAGCCGAAAGAACCAAGTGGAGAGCTCTGCAGTGGGTGGCATCATCATTGAGGGTGATGGTTTTATATCTCTTCGTCGGCTACAGCACGCCTGGCAGAGGATCTAGAAAACGAGAGGTGTTGCTCGCTCTTTGGATCAACTAGTCTTTCTACTTGGTTTCGAGAGTGTCTTTAAGTTTAAGATTCCCACAAAATTCACTAGTCACTAAAATTTCCATCCCCATCTTACATTTTCACTTACACCATGCCACATGCTAGCATTTTCTCTAAAATACCTTGAGTCTACTTCAAACAAAAGAACAAAAACCAACACTTGGATCTTTCCCAAGACCTAGGAATGCAATAAAAAAATTTACAAATTTAAATATGTATTACTTATTAAAGAAATAAATCAAATGAAACTAATAGAAAATAAACATAAGAAAATAAATAAGAAAGATCTTACACAACTCAAGAAGCTCCTCCTCTAGAGTTGATCTTTAAATATTCAATATTTAATCCTTAGATCAAACTTCTGATTCTTTTATGATCTCCCTTCAATGCAAAATGATGGGGCAATAAAACTCCATTTAGAAATCTTGTATAAAAGACTGCTTCCATTTTTACTTATCAACAAAAGCAAGTGAAAGTTCAAGTGATTTAATGGTTTAACCTTATGTTTTCTCTCAAGAAAATGTCAGGAAATGATGGAAGAAGATAACACAAGGGAGGAAGAGGGAAGAGAGAGAGAAAGAGCCAAATGGACTAGGGAAAAGTGGCTGAGTGTAGAAACAAACATTTTCTAGTATAAATGAATCCAATACAATTTATAAACAAAGTGCGTAATAACTATTATATGTACTGTTGTCCTAACTGCTACACAAAGGGAGAAAAAATTGTATTCTCTTCATAAAATTTAAATAGATGTGATTTTTTTTTTAAATGAAGAACTTGAGCATTTACTACATACAAGGGGATTACTAGCACAAAATCTACTACAAAAATCAACTTACTACTGAAATATATATATATACATACATATATACACACACAGATATATATATATATATATATATATATATATATATATATATATATATATATATATTAAGCCAATAAGGTTTGTAAAATATAATCCTATCATCTGAAATGCTAATTAGTACAAATGAAGGTTTCTAGGGGCTATCATCTTCCAGTGATTATCCATAGATGAGCTAACGTATAGATGAAATAGGCTGACCTCCATATGTAAATTTTGACAATAGCTCGGCTTCAGCAGCTCTCTGCATCATTTGTAAACAAAAAATCGTTATAGAAAGCAGATGCAACAGAAAACCACGTGAACATAGCTATCATTGAATATATAACAACTTTCATGTAGAAAACTAAAAAAATCAAGAAAGCTTACAATGAAATTCAAAACTTGAGATCCTATTCATGAACAACATTCAGTTAATTTTTAAGTGTAGCTGCACGTTCCTTTAAGAAATCATATAAATACTGACGGAAATGATGAAAAATATTGCTGAGTTTGGGATGTAAATCCACTTTAAAATAATTAGGGATTTGTAGGGAAAATTGTGGATTGTGGGAGGGGAATTGGGTATTTGGAAAAAGACTTGAAAAATATAAGACAGATAACTAGAGCTCCCACAAAGTAACGGCCAAAAATCGGCACATCAAGCAAAACCAATAAATTTCTAATTAACAATAAATTAAAATATTACCAAATAAATGTCAATGCACGTGTAAAGGATCATTTTTATGGATTTTGACAGTATAATATATCAACAAACTTTACAAATCAAGATTCTCATAAGCATGCCAATTATAGAGACTAGCTGTTCAATCCAAGAGATCCCATGAATCGCCACAAAGTAAAGTCACAAGGATGGCCGCCAGTAGGCTCACCGTCTGGCCAGAAGCCAGTGGAACAGGTCCTTAAGTCAGTGAAGTTAATTTTTTGCCAATGTAAGATTTAGCTGCCAATGGTTGGAGGATATCTGAAGCTCTGCAGTTAGACAACTGTAATCAGCAATCCTGCCCTCCAATATAACGTTTTTCCAAGCATATATACATAGCCAAGGTAGAACAAAGATTTAACAAGCGTGATTCTTCTCTTAAACATTACAAACAGAACAAAAATATTTTACTGCTTATTTTCCATCAAAACTACAAATAAAATATAAAAAAAAAAAAAGAAATATGTTTAATTTGGATAACTTTAGTCCCAGAAATTCCGCCGTTATAGGCCCCAAGTCCCATTGTGAAAGGAGAATGGTTGTGTTAAGTAGTCAACGTTGGGTAAGACTTTGCCAAATAACATGAATCTCTTAAGAAATTGTTTGCTAAAGCTAGGGCGTCCCCTAGAAGTGGCACACTACATTGCCTGAATATAATGAAATATGTGCAAATGATTCCTACATTGGCACTCAAATGTCAAATATGCGAGGATTCCTACATTATAGACGACGTGAGTAAAAAAGCAAGTCCATAATACTAATTTAAAATTACATAGTTAGAATATTGGCACTCTCACTTGTAAGCTTATTTAGTATATATTATGATTAATAAGAGGATAAATACTGTCTTTAAAAATTTTAATTGTTAGGAGAGAAAACAACATGAATTGATAATTTATGCTTTAAATGCTAGTACTCTTGTAAGAAAAGTCATAATAATAGTGTGATAATTATCCTAAATAAAATTTTAAAAAATATAACGATAAAATTGAAGTGGTTGGTAAATAGAATTAAGACTTTAAAACTTATATTTGACAAAAACATTTTTAATATTGCCAATGTTTATACCTCTCAAATAGGATGACACGGGTAAAAAAATAAGCATGATTTAGGGTTTAGTAGTTAAAGAAGATTTTAATGGATATATTGGAAGAGTAACCGAAGAATTTAATAATATTCAAGGTGCTTTGTTTGGAAAAATTCGAAAAATTAATCAAGAAGGAAGAATGATTTCACCGTTTATTTTAGCTTATAGCCTTATTATTGTTAACACTTATTTTAAGAAAAGAGATGAACATATTATCAATTATAAAAATGAGTTTCTAAAACTCAGATTAATTTTTTTTTCTTATGAAAAAGAGATTATCTATATTGCAAAAATTCCAAGATTATTCCAAGCAATTGTTTGACAATCCAACATCAATTAATGGGTTATAGATTTGAAAAAAAAATAAGAAATGAAACCTTGAACTAAATCTAAAATATGTCCTAAAATTAGATTGTTGAATCTTAATAATAGTAACATTGATACTTTTAAAATTAAAACTTAAAAAAATAATGAGATTTTGAGGGTGAAACCAATCTAATATAGAATTTAATTGCTAGTTGCATTCGCAATGCAGTTAAGCTATAGTTTTTGCTCTTCTTCAATTGAATCTCTTCACCATATTTTTGTTAATATTAATAATGCCAGAAGTATTTAGAGTTTCTTTTAAAATATTTTTAGATTTAATCTTAGCTCTAATCTATCAATAAGAGCATTTTTTGGGCTTGGCGTATTTCTGGAGATTTTCTGAAGAAAGGTCATATAAGGATGATTCTGCCTTTACTTGTTCTATAGTTCATTTAAGATGAAAGAAATAATTGTAACCATAAAGACTTGAAATCCAATACCAATATCTGGAATGTTATTTTTTATATATCAAATGCCAAAAATTTGAACTTTATCAGTATAAAAAATCTCAAAGGAGATGAAAATCGTAGAAATTTTTTTGATATAAAAAATATGTCATTTTTAATAAACCTAGGCTGGTCTATTGGATTAAACCTTTCAATAAAGTTATAAAGCTCAATGTGGATGGTAGTTTTAAAGAACCTACAAAAAAAGTAGCAGTTAGAGGTATTTCCAGAGATTGCAATGGTGTAATTAAGTTTGCTTTTTTTACTAGAATAAATGTAGATTCTTCATTTAAAGCTGAGATTAATGCTCTAATTAAAGGAATAGAAATCTGTAAAAATTATGGTTTCTTTAATATAAAGGTAGAATGTGATGTAATGGCCCCTATCCAGACTATTTTATCTAAAATTATGGAGACTGGAATTCTTGTTATATATCCTCAAGAGATTGTATAATTTTCTTGATAAATTTGATAACAAGATCTCCCATATTTTGAGCGACGCCAATCAAGCTGGTGATTGGCTTGCAAATATGGGTACTGATAATGATTCATTGAAAATTTTGTCACTGGACTGTATGCCTAAAGAATTAAAGTAATTTGCTTTTTGGATAAAATGTAGATGTCATATATAAAAATGTATCATTATGCTTATTTTTTTATTCTTTTTACTTAGCTACAGATTTACTTATGTTCCTTTAGCTCTTTGGGTTTTCCTCTACTTCTATCTATATTTTCTAATTATTTGGGTTTTCTGAGTAAGTCTCGTATTGAAATATGTTGTGATAAAGTCCCTTCGAAATAATAATGGGGAAATCTTATTAAATGAAATTGGTAATAGTAAGCTAAAATAAGCTATGTCAAATAACTTCAGTTGTTTGAAAAAACTGGATACAATCTCATCATGATAATGGCTATTGGTTACAATTTTACTATGGAAATCAAACAACTGGTGTGATTTTACTTCTTTGATCTTTCAAAGCTAAAAGTAATGTTTGGAATTGTTGTTACACTGGTTTCTAAGGTTTTAAGTCTGCCCGCTTTTCAGGTTTGTTGAAAGCCTTTTTTTTATATAAATTTAATTTAATTAGTAAATTGCATTCTACCTCTGCATTCTTCTGTCTAGTTATTGCTTATAAGAAAATGATATTAATGTGTAAGATTTGTTATGAGCTAGAAGCTTATCAGTGATATATCCATCATTTATTGTTAACTTCTGTAAATTGATGGCTCTATTGATTTGCACACTTTTTATCAAGTTTCGTCAAGTAGAGTATAACTCAATAATGGTAGCTCTTCTTGTTTTCATAGGTTTAATCCCTGTAATTTACTAGTTTAAGTTGCTAGTTTTTATACAAAACCAGATATTAAACTTTCATTTTTAACTATTTATTATATTTTAAGATGCTACAAAATAAATTTTAATTTCAGATATTGATACCCTTTAAGATGGTGATATGTAGCAGAGAAAACCAAATTATGTTTTATGAACAAATCGACTTCTTGAAACCTAAAGGTCAATTGGAAGGAAGATTTAATTTTTGCATGATTAATGCCTCGAAGACATAGACTTGAAGATTTTTACTTTAATTTCTTTTTTTTTTGTATTTTTACCTTTTTTTTTATTCTTTTCCTTTTTATTTCTCCTTGTGGTCAACCCCCGCAGATCCAATTTTAAGACTAAGCGTGGTTTGACCCCTTAGGGTGGGGGTATTCTTTGTATTCTACATTATCATTTAAAATATCTTAATAGCATAAAGACTCAAAACTGTTCTGTACCTGTGTTTTTACTTTGACTTAAACTTAAATATACCAAGCATACTTCACCAGTCTCATTATATTAAGTTTATACTATAATAAAAAATTATGTCTTAAAAGGCGCAGCAACTATTTAAGGAAAAAAGAAAGAGAGCACCAAATAACTAAGAATTATTTAAGCATAAAGTTATTCCAAATAGTAGTTCAAAATATTTGATTCAAGTAAAATATATCAAAAATAATCAGAAAAAAATTTTAGAAATGAAAATATTTTATACAGATGGATGAATTATTTGCTAAGCTTTTTAATAAAAGTTGTACAATACAATTAGTATAAATGAGTTGATGATTATAAAAATATCATCAATTATACTTTAATTTGATATGTTACTAAAGGTTAAGATTTGGAATGTTTTAAAGAGAATAAAGAGTGGAAAAGCAACAAAATTGGATAACATCCCTATTGATGTGTGAAAATATTTGAGTGAGAAAAATTTCTTAGCTTACCAAGTTATATAATATTAATTTGCAGACTAAAAATATGTTAGAAGAGTGAAGAAGGAATATTGCTGTACTTTATTACAAGAATAGAGGTGATGACCAAGACTATAAATACAAGTAAATTAAGTTAAGGTGTCATACGTTTGAAAGTTTACGAGACAGTACTTGAAAACATTACGAAGGGATACTTATATTTCAAAAAATTATTTTTGTTTTATGTCAGGTAGATCTAACATGGAAGCTAATCATTAATTAAGAGGTTTGATGGAGAAAGTAAGAGAAAAAAAAAATTACATCTAATCTTTTATTTACCTTAAAAAGGCTTATGATAGAGTACCGAGAGCTTTGAAAAGTATTGGGGAGAAAAAGAATGTGGCATATTTTATTAAAGATAAATATAATGGAGCTATAACGTGTGTTTAATTGCAAGTTGGCTTGTTTAAAAAGCCTATTGTTACTATTGAATTGCATCAAGGTCTTGCTCTTGGTTCACATCTTTTTGCTTAATTATGAATGTTCTAATAGAACACAATCATAAGTCCCTTGGTGCATGTTATTTGCAAATGATATTCTATTTATTGATAAGACTAAGAACGGTATTATAATAAAACTCCAATTGTGAATGACTACTTTAGTTAAAATCAAAAAGTTTTCATCTCAGTACATCTAAACAATAATATACAGAGTGTAATTTTAATTGTAATAGAAGCATACTCCCGGGAACATAACTATTGAGGACTATGTGATCAAGACAGTGAGATTCAAATATCTTGGCTCAATTATTCAAAATAATGGTGAAATATTGACAAGATCCAAGTTGATCGGGTAAAATGGAAAATCCCACTAAAAAAAGAAAAACTTAATAGAGCAGTTATACAATAGCTATGTTATATAGGTTTGAATGTTGGACAACAAATAAGAAACTTGTCGAAAAATAAGTGTACAAGGACGTGGATGCTAAGGTGGATGAGTGTGTATATTTGAATGAATAGAATGATAAATGAGTACATTCGTAGCAAGATTGAAGTGGCTCAAATAGTGGATAAGATTAGAAAATGTAGTTTTAAATGGTTTGGGTATATTAAGTGCAAATTGTTCGATGCCACTATTTGAAAATTTGAAAATATGAATTTTGCCCATGGAGTTATTTCTTGAAATGGTCCCACAACTGTCAAGAAATGCCTAATTTAGTTATCTTAAAATGCTCAAACTAGTTCTACAACTCCTTTTAAATGTTTAAATTAATTTAATTTTAACTTTTTAATCTATTTAGTATAGAAAAGTTAAAGTTAAAAAAGGGAATTTTAGTATATGAGTGTGATGCAATGTTATCATAATTGCCATTATTAATTTAATAGTTTAATCCAAAATAGATTAAAATATTGAAATGAGACTAATAATAACTTTTAAAAAGAGTTTAGAACTATTTTGAGCACATATGAAAATTTCTCAATAGTTGAAGGGCCATTACAGTAAATAACTTTCACCCATGTTAAAGAGAGGAGAACCAAAAAAGACATGGGAATAAACCATTCAAGAGAATCTATATTTGGTACTAAACAAAGGACTCCATGAGTCATATATGCTCATACAATTATAGTTTTTTGATTATTATTAAAATTGAAATATCATTTTTATGAGTAATAATATTTATCTTTGATGCACAACACAATGGCATATGATGTAAATAAGAGGGAAAAAAAGTTTTTTACTTTGGGAAGGTGTTTAAAGGATGAAACAAATTAAAATTATTCAAAATTTTAGAGGGAAGATATCCTGGATATTATCAAACTATTACAGCATATTGTTTGCGATTTTTGTAAGAATTTTATAATGAAAAAAACATAAGAGCAAGAACTAGTAAACGATTCATGAATTGTGTTCAGATTTGAATATGATGGTGGAAATGAAATGGAAATATAATGGGAACTTGTGAGAACAAAGAAGAACAGAGAAAAAACACAATAATAAAAAAAAGTTAAGGGGATACAAAAGATATCAAAGTTATCCTTGCACCATGATTCCTCGAGATTGTACACATCTCCAAAATCTTTTGGTTTGTTCATCAAAAGATGTTTTGATTGTTCACACTGAAACAAATGAAGAACTGACGTTTCTTTCTAGAGCAAATATTCATTCACCTCCCCAAAATCTCAATATACATATACATATGGCGCCACACCAACCATATAGCCCAAATACACAAAGACGGCAATTCTCCTGCAACTAACCATAAGCCCAAGATGCCTCCTAGGCGTCCAAAAATCCTCGAGGCAAACCCAAAGACAACAAATCAATTAGTGATTCGCCTTCTATGTACTTGAACATAAGAAAATAAATGAAAGTGCATAGATTAACCAAAATAACTCAAAACGGGTCCAATATGCAACCCAAAATACACTTAATAAGTTCTATCATTCATAAAATTAAAATCACACATGCATTACTTCAAAATACAAATAAAGACTTGAATATAATAAAAAATATCCAATGCAGCTTAACAACCTCTCTAAAGAAAGCCTAACAACATGAGATGCTTTTATAATTTTTTAACAAAGAATAATATCACCTAGGAGAAACTAATCAAAATAATCAAATGTGTACCAACTAAGTATCGTGTCAACATGTTGCCCTAGGAAATCCCAAAACAAAACCCATAAAAGATCCTCTCGTGGTCTATAAGGAGCAAAAAAAGAGAAATATTGTAGCTTTTGTTGCTTAGTCAATTTTTCTCTCCTACAAGTTAAGCATTGATGTGAAAACCTCCCACATCTCTCTTCAAGAATGGCCAAAATTTTCTCTTTAACAAGGTGGACGGTTTTATCTTTCCCTAAGTGTCCTACAATTTCTCCAGAGTGTAGCTCACTAATTAAATAAATCCTCAATAAAGTCCTACCGACACACAAGGCTAGCCCTCTAACCAAATACTATCCTTGAACAATGTGATAACATAATTTAGTAAGCAATGTAGAATCACTTAATTTGGCTATAAATGAGATGAAAATCACGACAACATTCATAATCATCTTTCAACCATTCAAAGCCGATAACTTCACTCAATAAAGCAGATACTACTAAAATTACCAAAATTAATGTGTCAACAAACTTATTCTCAACACCTGCTTGAGCATGAGAACAAACGAGAAATCTTGCAAATATTCTATTTTTAGTGACGATGATTCAACTTCTTTTGGTATTGATGAATTTCAATGCTTGACGGTCTATGTAATATGAACTCCTTAAGCAATAAATAATGTAACTAATATTTAAGGGATTGAATGATAATACAAAAGTATTTGTCATACGTTGAATATAGTTATATTGCTCATATAGCTTCATGCTAAAATAACTATGGGATGGCCATTTTGCTGCAATACTCCCCCTATGCCAATTCACGCATCAAAAATCTTTCCAAAGTCACAGAGCTTATAATCCGTTAAAAATATCATGATCTTCTTATGTCACAGAGCTTATAATCCCTATAAACACTAGAAGTTCAAGTAAACATTCCCTTCTCCTAACTTTCAATAACATGAGTCATGTGTAACGACCAAATGTCGTTACTTTTTAAATTATGTCAAAATCCGCCTCAAATATCAGGATCCCGGGGAATTTTCAAATCAGGGCAAACAAAATTTCCTTTGGATAGAAATATTTTTTAGATCAAAGTGTCATAATTTGGGAGAATTCGGATAACAAAAACTCACGCTTTATTTTTCTGAATTATTTAAATCCAATAAATCATGAACATAAAAATAAGTATCTGAATTCATCATTTTTAGTATTGTTGTGTTAAGTATAATATTTAAATATTGCTCGAAAAATTTCATCAAATTCTGAGAGCCGGTTTGATCGTGGTTAATTTTTGAAGTTTTAAACCTCAAAATTAATATAAATAAAATATTTGTCCAAATCAAAAAATTTTTGGAGCGCGGGTGTTCGTTACGTTGTAACACACATCGGTGTCAAGTTTCGTTATTTTTGGACACCAAACGGCAAAAAAATGCGAATAATTTAAGTTTAAGTAATTATTTAATTTTTTCTTTGAAGAAATTCCATTTCCTTCCTCCCCTCTTGTGCGACTCCCCCCCCCCCCGCGATCGAGTAGACAACCTGGCGCGGAACCTTCCGTGCCAAAGGAAGGCCTCCTGCGCCACTTTAGGCGCAGGCTGTCGGCCCACTTGGCCGACCCCCCTCTCCCTCCCTCAACTCCTATTTAACCCCCCATCTCCTTCCCTCCCTCACACCACAGCAGCAGCCCCTTCCCCATCTCCCTGCCTCCTGCCAGCCCCTCCTCCTCAGCCCTGCCAGCCAGCCAGCTCGCTCCTCCGGCCAACCAGCAACAGCCTGCCAGCTCCCTCCTCCGGGAGCCAGCCCCCGCTGCCCTAGCAACCTCCTGCCGGCTCCCTTCTGCCACATCCGGCCTCCCTCCGTTTTCTGGCAACACTAGCTTAGGCAAGTGGAAAAAGGAAAAGAGGAAGAAAATGAAAAGAAATTTTTAATATTTTATTTTCTTTATTTCATTTCTTATTAATAAATATACTACTATATTATGACATTGCATTATTATTGTTGTCATTAATTAATAATGAACAACAGTATAGATGCTAAAAAATGACTATTACTTCCATAATGTCAAGTTCAATTCAAGCATTTTATTCTATCACTATAACTTTTTGCAATCATTTCCATTCTATTTTTTCTTTCATACATTATTATTATTATTATTATTATTAAAATGATAATAATAATGCTAATATAAATATTATTATCACATCAATAACTTAAAAATACGAATTTCTATCAAATTGAGAAAACGAAAGAGAAACAGAATAGAAACGAAGATAATACTATTGGCTAAAAAGGCTAATTTAAAATATCAAAAATCTAATTGCAGAGTGAGCGAACAGTCACTCATCTGAACTTAAAGAACAAGGTATCAGATGTCTTTTATTACTCTTGTTTAAATATATTTTTTGCTCAGCATCGCACAAATTTGATAAAAGTGCTTTTAAAAGTCACAAAACAATATATGAATATATGAACACGTTTGGATAAGTGAGTAGCAAGGGTTCCATGTTGATATATTTTTAGTCTGATCAGACAACTGCTAGGACGGGGCTGTCCGACATTGAGAGTCATAAGGAGCCTATACTAATAAGCCTTGAGGGGGCAGATATAGAGGGAAATTGGGATATATAACATAAAAATGAACCCCCCTTTTTCTCAATTTTGTACTTGCCCAACAAAATCATATTTTACCTCAGATATCAAATGCTAAAATCCTGTATTTATTTTTGTGACTGCAATTATTTTCATGCTAAGTTTCAAGTGCAATTGAAACAAGTTTGCAGAAAAAAGTTCGTACAGCTTTTATTTACTGTCAAATTATTGATTATTTTGCTTATTATTTAACAATTGTAAAGATGACATCTATCAGTACTTAGTTTTACAACTAACTGGTATTCAAATGCCCGCACCTTTGAAATGTGCCCAGATTAGGAATTCCTTCTTGAAGAAAGGTGCTAAGAACCAAGCAGTGCTGATACTGCTTCCTGCTGATTTTCCACTTTCTTTTTGACACTTTTAAAAAATTTGTAATTCTTTTTTATTTTAATCTTTGTAATCAGGACTTGAAAATTATGAATAAATGAGTTATATTTGATATCTATATATCTGTCTCTTAAATCATTCAATATGATCCTGCGGCTAGAGGACTTGTTGTTATATCCCACAAGAAACCGGTGCTGGATTAGCTCCCGCTGACCCAGCACCGGGTCCTCACATCATGATGGTGTTAAAATTTCATACATACTTTCTATAGAATAAGAAGAATTAATATCAATAAAACTCTTAGGTGAGGGCCAGAAAATTATAGCTTGAATTTTGAAGGATTAGGTTTTATCTTTCTTATTTATAAACAACTTCTAACAAAGCTTCCCCAATTATAATCTCAACAATTCTAAATGTCTCTCCTCATCAGTGCTAAAAAAGAGTATGCCATCAAAGTAAATTACCAAAAAAAATTCCCAAGAAAGTTCTCAACACCATATTCATCAATCTCATGCAAGTACTTCATGCATTAGATAATCTGAAAGGCAAGATGAGCCTTTCAAAGTCTCTATGGTGTCTTAAAAGTAGAATTCAACTCGTCACCTAGTTTATTCCTAATATGGTGATAATCACTCTTAAGATCAAGTTTAGTAAACAAATTTGAGTTGGCTATCAAATCCAACATGACATCCAAATCCAGGATGGAATATTTGATATTAATCTACTATCAATGAACATCTTCCAAATGCCATCTTATTTGGAATTAAAAGGATTGGTACATCACAAGGACTAAGACTCTCAAGGAAACGCTACTGCAATATAACTCAACTACCTAGTGTTGCAGTTCAACCTATTCCACTGGATTTAGGCGCTAATGTGGTTGATTCGACAATTTCGTACCTGGGATTAAATCAATTGCATGTTGGATATCACGCAATTGAGGCAACTCATCCAAATTCATCACATATGGCGGTATAGGTGCACTATCAAAATTAGATACTACTTCCTTCACATGCAAAATATGCATAGGTAAATGATCTACAAATTCTCTCCTAAATATCCTCAGTTCAATAAACTCAATATGCAGCTTTAAAGAATGAGATCCTATAGTAAAAAGGGAACGGTCTATGAATTATGAAATTGAAGGTGAATGGTGATCTAATGAAGTCAACTCTTTTTTTAATTGAGGTTGAGGCTTATCATTTGAGAACTCAGTAGAAGTAGAATTGGATGTCATAGAACTTACGGAAGGTGCAGACGATGATGATGATGGAATTAAATTAAGAACAAATGATGGGAGCTCGTTAGATGGCTTAATGGATATACCTTTGCTATCTTCAATTGGAATATAAACATGAAAGGTGTTATCCCTTCCATAATAAATCACATCCATATCAAATAACTAAGGTCTTCCTAATAAAATATGAGATACGTTCATAGGGAGAACATCACACCAAACTTGATCTTCATAACTCCCCATTTTTATGAGACCTAAACAGCTTTGTGTGAGTGAAAGTGATGCTTGTTTTACCCAGCTAACTTTGAAAAAGATATAGGTCTGGTTCATGAACTAACTTAGTTCAAGATAATATATATGTAGACACTACATTCATGGCACTACCTCCATTTATGATCAGCTTACAACCTACCCCATTGCAAGACATTTTATTTTCCCCCTCCAATCCTCATCAATAATGGTGCTCAAACAACGAACTACACCAAGTTGTACATCCTCACTAATAAAAAAATACTCATCCTAAATTTGATCACACCATGGTAAGACTCGTGATCCTCCTCTTCTTCACTCTCCTCTAAAATAGGAATATCCTGGACAGCTTTACATTCATGTTTCAAATGCTCCCTTCACCTATAACAGACAACAAAATTTTAAGTCTTAGGACTTGGAGTGGCTTTGAAAGTTGATGGCTTTTGACTTAGCTTAGGATTAGGAAAAACAATACTCTTAGACATGAAAAAATGATGCTTTAGATTGAGACTCACATTATAATGCACCATGTGCAACTTCTTATATAGTTTGTGGGTCCTACAATTCTACCTGATATCTAAGATATATTCTTAATCCCAACACAAACTTGTTTGCTAATTGGAATCATGAAAATTAGTTCTAGCCACCAAATCTTCAAATGTGCCAAAATATTCAGTCACACGCATGGATCCTTGTCTAAATATCATCAACTTGGTGTGTAGCAGTTGTATATGGTGATAATGAGGGCAATATTTATCCTTAAACACTTTTCCCATCTCAATCCAGCTTATTCTCCACTTACCTCCCCTATCATCTTTCAAAAAGAAATTGTTTCAAAATATCTTAGCATGCCCTACCAACCTCATCCTTGCAAATGTCACATTTCAATAGTCATCTAAGTCATGCCACAAAAAATTTCTCAATTTGTATAATCCAATCAAGAAATCGATTTTTGATCATGTGTCCCGTCATAAGTAGATGCTCAATGGTCATACTCAAAATATTTTCTCTACTTGCATAGCAATTCTTCTAAATTGCGATTCCACTCTAGGCCTCTCCTAATAATCTCGACCCCTAACTCGATAATATGTCCTCATCATATCGATTGTCATTAAACTCATCCAAATCAAGTTTTTCTCTGAGAATGTGTTGTCTCCTATAGTTGAGATTCCTCCTAATATTAAATTCTTCCTGATCCTCTCTATAATAATGTAAGGATTGTGAACACTAGGGTGGTTGTGAGTTTGGATGTGCAAGAAAGTGGAACGCAATAATTTTCCTTAAAGGCCATGACTAGTTAATGCATTTGCTCTTCTAATAATCCCACTGAATCTTTTAATCCTTGCACCCTCTAATTCAAGTCACCCCTAGAATGTTCTTTTGAGTTCTTTGGTTATTCATGGCTGAGATTTACCACTTGCTACAAGTTTTCACTGATTGAACACAAGTAAAAAAAATATAAATAATAACGAACAAACACAAGTTTATCAAACAAAGCAAATACAGCTAAAAACAAAAAAATTTGACCAATTCAAAGAATATTACTTGTAGATTGCACCTAAAAAGGTTCTTTAATAGTGGAAACACTTCCTCATAAGTGGCCGCTCAATTTCGTGAAGGTAAGCTCAGAAAATTGCTCACTATTGAACAACAATAGCAAATCAATTTTTAAAACTCGCAATACAATATGCAATAGCCTTAAATTCAATAAGGCTAGATAAACAATTTCTACTTTATTTTAAAACAAAATATACAAAATACACCTCCATAAAGGGTGAACAAATCGTCAATCACAACAAATATCTAAGCATGCTTTGCAAGATGAGACTGAATTAATTCTACTTTTGAATTGAAAGTGGTCTTCTTTGGAATCAAACGGTGCAAAGAAACTGAAATTGAGGCTCTGGATTGATCACAATGCTTCCTGAAAGTTTATCATGCAAAAAATGGCTTTACTAGACCCAAATCAGGTCTTTTGGGCCTAATCGGCCAATGGATGCATATGAGCCAAATATAATGGCGACGTGTTGGGTAAGCAGAGACGGATTGAGCCAGGTTAATCGACGAAAGCAAATCGAGCAATTTCGAGACAGAGGACTTTCGGGATGGGTTGGCAGACAACTCTTGTAGGTCATGGATTCTTGGCTAGTGTGTCGTGGAGGGGGCCCGTGGATATGCGGATTGGTACATTGGTTCGAGCTAAGGTAGTGAATGGAAATTCGGTGGCGGCTGCAGAAGCCAGCAGTTATTGTCAATGGTACGAATAGTAAAAAAATTCAAAATTCAAAAAACTTATAGCAGACAGCTCTCAAAATTCAAAAAATTATTGCAGAAAGCTCTCAAAAAATTTTGATAACTATTTCTAAAGAACGAGGTTACGAGTCCAAATGCTCTGATACCAAAAATGAGGCACAACTTAAAGGCATATGACGTAAATAAGAGGGAAAAAATGTTTTCAACCTCATAAATGTAGCTAATGGATAAAATGAAGTTGAAATGACACAAAAGTTCATATGGATGGTATTTATTATGTTATCACGTTATTATAACAATTTGTTTGTGATTTTTGTAAATATTTTGTAGTGAAAATAACAAGGGAGCAAAGACTAGTAAACAATGCATGGTTTGTGATCAGATTTGTATATGATTTTGAGAACAAAATAACGTATAATAGGAATTTGTGAGAATAACGGAGAACAAAAGAAAAACACAATAATTAAAAAAGCTTGTGAAAGTACAAAAAATATCAAGATTATCCTCATAGTGATCCTTTCAGAATTGTACACACCCAAGACCTTCAAGTTGTGCCCATCGAAAGATGTTTAGATTGTTCACACAAAAACAAAGGAAGAATTCATATTTCTTTCTAGAGAAAAATTTTCATTCATCTCTTTAAAATGACAATGCAACATATATATGGTTCCACGCAAACCTAAAGCCCAAAAGAAACAAAGACAACAATACCCTAATAACCCGCCCATGAGCCCAAGATGGTTCCTAAGATTTTAGAAACCCTTGAGGTCGACCCAAAACTCCATAATCAATTAGTGGTTGGCCCCTCGTGCACTTAAACATAAAAGAACAAATTAAAGTACTTAAATGCACAAAAATGACTCAAAATTGATCTAATATGCGACCCAAAAATATTCGATAAGTACCATCATATATAACTTAAAATCACACATACATTACATCAAAATGCAAATAAAGACTTGAACAAAATGAAAATTATTCTCATCAAGATTTCAACCACTTAGCAAATGTGCATATTACGATTAGAGGTCGGCTGAAAGGTGGTGCTGCTGCATCAATCTTATCCTTAAGATAGAATTAGGCCTTAGTTACTCAAATAGTAAGATAATCTCAGATGATCAGATCACAGATGTCCAAGTAACTCATGCTAATGCCAATGATTTTGGTGATGAATGTAACAAAGGAAGAACTGAAACAATATGTTTCATATGATATGTAAGAGAGAACATACATGAAAAAATTTCCAAAGAATCTAGATCAGCCAGCCAAAGCCTCATCACTGCAACATAGGAGATTGACAACAATGCGCCAGAATAGACAAATTTATTGTAGGAGCTTCATGAACATACCCTGGATTTCCTAAGGATTGTAGATTTTATTTTACTCAAGTTAATTGTATTGCATTGTGTTAATCATAAAATTGTTTGTATTAGAATTAGGAGTATTCTATCTAAAGTTTAAGAGAGAGCCATCAATTGGAGAGCTCACAAACTATAGTTTTCCTTGTTACAGACTATCCACACGCCCATGTACCAAGTAGGCGCACCCAAGTGTGTTGGTAATGTTTCAATCTTTTATGTCAAGTGTTGACTCAGAAAACTTGAAACACACACGAGAAAGTTGCAACAGATAACAATGATCCCACAGATCCCTAAGGGGCTCCCAAGCGTGCAAGAAGAACAAGCACCAAGGCACAAAAGCACGCAGAAAAGAAGCCCAAGAACTTCCAAATAAAGTTCCATTATTTTATTTGGACAAATAGACTACTTATGAATAGGAACATTCTCATACAATTTACTTGTCCCGAGCAATTCCAAAGCATTGCAAAAAGCCTCTAAAAACTTTCTAAGCTCTTCATATGCTCTCTATGGTGTTCAAAACTCTCTCAAAGTGTAGGTGCTTTGGATCTTAAAGACCTCACCTCAATGCTATAAGTTTTATTTTATTTATTTCATTTTGTTTTATTTCAACCTGCTCTTGCAAGTTGTGCAAGAGAGTTTCAGTCAAATCAAAACTTTGGAAAAGAAGATAACCTCAACTGCTCTGACATCAAAGTTTGCACAATGAGGTATTGTGCCAACGCTTCACCTGCTATTAAATAGGACAAAGGGATTGTTACACTTAACTTCACATCGCAACTGGATCGTCCACATGGGCAAACTTCTGTTGTATTACAAGGGCACCTTAAAAATGGCTGTATATAACTGAATCATAATCACCTAGCTTCTACTAATGCATGATGATCCTTCCTGTGATAAGTCATCTAGGTCCGGTGCTGAGTAATGTTGCCCCATCTGCAACTAGATAAGAGCAATCAACAGCATCCCTAGGCCTAAGCCCATGCTAGTATGCTACCGATTGAAAATCCATCATCACTCTACGACAAAACTTCTCTAGAATCCAAGCATGCAATATTGTTACTGGAAATTGCAAGCACTGTTAAAATCCTCATGCACATTAACGCAGCCAACTAATTACTACATGATGTACATTTACCAAATACTCGCATACCTCAGAAAATGGTGATGCAATGTGTACCATCATTACGTCGTGTCATCGTTAATGCTCCGCGTTGGAAGCATGCCATAATCAAGCTAATGCTCCTCGCCTCCAATCAAATTCAAGCTCTACCGATAAAGCACCAGGTTCTCATGTGCAACATAAAAGAGTGAGACTTGTACACATTCAAGAGATAGTCTTTAGAGCTGGCACTCTAAAGCCAAAATTAAGATGCCTAGAACTAAGAAGGAATTATTGTTTTCCTTTTCTTGAAAATGTTCAAGATTGCCTCCCATAAAAGAACTCATTTTCCTCTTTATACCATAACAATTGTAACATGTAACTATGAAGAAAATAGTGAGAACTTAGAAAGTTGAATCTCCTAGAAGTGAACTTAGGCCATTGCGTAGACCGAACCACTATAGATCTTTGCCTCTTTTATTTTGATTGATTTAGCTCCATTCGGTGTGTGTGGACTTATCTAGCATTGTAGATTATGAACTTTACAAAAATACCAAATTTAGGGATCACTTGATCAACCATCTTGTCAAATGATTCCTCACAAATATGTTTACTTCCGCATAAACAAGAGTAACTTGTGTTTGCATGAATTCCTAAAAGCAGTGAACCTTCAAAAAGCAAACAAAAGATCTCAAATTGATCGAAACTACTATAAAGCGATGTTTTTTTATTTTTCTCTACTTTTTAATTTCTTTTATGTCTGCTCCATAAATATTTTAGCCATCCCAAATCTCTATCCAACAATTTCCATTTTTAATTTACAAATATTATGAGAATCCAATTCATCCTCCCTCTTGAATAGTGTCACATGGCTACCTTAAACCTGACATGACCCACAAACTATTGTGTTAAAAAAGGTGCAGCAAGAGAACTTCTCAGAGAAACCTCCTAATACCACTCTCACCCATCCTAGTTAACTATGGAGTTCTAATAAGTCGTCATAACCCCGAAGTTTAAAAAAGATTATTTTGCCACATCAAGTTTATTACCATTATGGAATATTAAAAAAATTATCGAATTGAAATATGCTATTGTTGATAAATGATTCATCAACAACATCTACCAAGAATGTCACCATACCAACTCAAAAATGAATCCTCAAAGAATTAAAACAAAAAAGAGTAAATATGTTAAGCAATGCCAGACCTACCACTTGTTTGGGTTGAACCAGAAGATGCATCAATGAATTAAAGTACCAACACACTAGACCAAACATAACCAAATTATACTAGTACTTCATTTCAAATAACCCTGAATAAAATTGCTTTCAAAATAATGAAATGAATATATTTTACCCTTTATCTAATCAAAAGTTACAATGAAATTAACACTTCATGAAAAAAAATTAATCAACAACAATTTAACCAAAATTATAATAGAATACAGGTATAGGTTAATTACTATAGTGAATTTACAATTAGGGTTGTCAAAAAAGCTCATTACATGCAAAAAACTTGTGTTCTACTCATTAAGCAGCTCAAGTTCAACACAATCGATAATAAGTCGAACTTGAACAAACTATTTGTGAACTCAATTAGTCGAGCATGAACAAGGTGGTGTTCATTCGAGTTTGACTTGATAATGACTCAATTAATTATAAATGCACAAATAATAATAATAACATTGTCTATATATTTTATATGTACATGTATTAACAAATCTATATGAAATTTTATAAAATTTGAATTAATTACAAAAAAATTTGCATGCACAAGTGCACACGAGGGGCTTTAGTCCCATATTGTTAAAATATGACGTGACGCTTTCTGTTATAATGGACTAGAGTCAAAGGCACATGTTTTCTTGAGTCGCAGCTAGTTCAAGCAAACTCGAGCGGAGCTGAACTTGAGCTAAGAAAATTTAGCTCAATCCAAACTCGAGCTAGTCCATTTCGAGCCCATATGAGCTTGCACCGATGTAACGACCCTTGGTCGTTACTAAGTAAGGCGCTAACGTTCCCCGCCGACCCTAATTGTTCGGTAATGCCGTTATAGTCTATCAATACCAGCAATTTTCTGTTTTCTGTTAGTTTTTTCTGCTGAATTTGGTTTAGACTTGATAAACCGCCAATGATTTTCTATTCTTGCTATTAATCTAGTTAAAAAAAAAGTTAACAGTCACTTGTGTTACCTCCAAATTTACCACCACTTGCCAGTAACGGCGCCTCCATAAGGCGCAGACTCTTGCAGAAGGGGGTGACGCTTCGAAAAGGAGGGAGAGCCGAATGCATATATAGGCGGACATAACCAAGCACACCCGTGCATTTTAGCTAATCGCAGCTCCCGTAATATCCTCCATAATCACCTACACTCTGTCTCCTTCCTCGCTCTTCTCATCTCCAGACGCAGCGACCGAGCCGACAGAGCCTTCGACGCAGCCGTAGCAGACGAAGCCTTCAACGCAAGCAGCGTCGCAGCCGTAGCACTCGGAAGCTCCCTACGAAGCTGCAGTCCTTCGACGCACGCAAGGACGCAGTTGCAGCCACAGCCCCGAAGGTCTTCGACGCCTTCGAACCGCTCCGATTCGTGATAACTCCGTGACGCCTCTCCAAGCCGACAGAAGACATTCGGCGCCTACCATACCACTCCCGCCCGATCCTAGCTCACCGACAGAGGCCATCTCATTCGTCGGCAAGCAGCTCGACTTCATCCACCGAAGCCCCGCTCGACATTTCTGCGCCCAGTCCCCACTTTCTAGAGAGGAATCCGACCTTATAAGGTATGGAAAGTCTGATTTCAACTGTTGAGATGCATTATTACAGAAGCTTTAATTCGGTAAAAGAGCCTAAGCAATTGTTGATAGATCTTATAACCTTTAAGTAAGGAGTAATGGAAATATGTAGAAGTTAATATTATGAAATGCATCTGTCACTTTCTTATAGTCTCCATTTATATACTAAATCTTACCTATAACTTCTATTGCATATCCTTGCTTACAACTTGTTGCACTTAACTACACCTATCAATATTCTGTTCTAGTCAAGAAAATCTGAAAATTTCCATAACCTGTCTAGAACCCAATTTCATATGATATTCCAAGTTAATGTAGCCCGCAATAAAGGCGTATTTCAGATTATGAAATAGAACTTTTGCAAATTTCAGATTTGAACTAAAGTGTTTCATTATTTATAAAGTTTGTAATATGAAAATCGAACGCCTTTAGGTATTAAGATTAAACATGTTTTGATCATTTGAAAGATTACCTTTGAGTATTAAAGCTGAAATTCAATAATAGATGAATTCCAAGGATGTTCTAATATCTAGTTTCATTATCATTAATGCTTGCAAGAGATTCTAATCATATCCTAGGTTTGGAAGGTGTTCATTACTGCTGTTTTATATTAGAATCCGGATAGATGAATATGATTGATATGATTTGGTTGACTTGCAGTAGTAGTAAGGTGTATACTTTTGCTAAATCTCTAAAATTAGGCTTTAATAAACTTGTCATGTTAACCTAAGATTGTTTCAGTGGCAACTATCCAAGTTATTGGTAACTTATTCAAGTTACGATGGCTGCCATTGGATATTTTCTAAGCCGCCAATCGAGGCTGTTCGAAACAACCATTTGTGATAATAATGATAGCTTGAATCTCAAATTAGCGGTTGTTTAGAAATTGATTTTGGCTGAAAATATCCTATAGATTTGGCAAATTTATGGGTCATTTCTGAATATAAACATTTCTAAATAATGTACAACGGAGTTAATAATTTGTTGAATTAGGGAACTGAGCTTGATATTTAGTTGGCAAACCCAAAATTTGAATTTGCATACCCAAAATTTGAATTTGCATATATGAAATTCATGATTCTGAAAACATAACTATGAATCTAAACTTCTAACAAAAAATCGGAAAGATGATGAAATCTGAACATATCATGATATCTCCATAATAAAAGTAATGGAATTTAGATTTCATTCAAAAAACATCGTAATTCCAAAATGAAACCTTCCTATAATTACTAGAACTACCTAAGTATGAAAATTCAACTTATCTTTATAATCCACAAATGAAATTTTTGAAATAAGAACATTAGTATAGTTTGTAATAGGTTCAAATTGGAAGCAAAGATATTATCAACCTTCATCACAGTAACCTCTACTAGTAGTCAAATAATGTTTTCTTCCAACACTTAATCAAATTTAGCAAGATCCATTGTAGTTTTAACTAACACGGCAATTAAGGAATATGTGAAAAAGGATATAGAACTTGGAAATTTAGTCTAAGAATGAGCATCAAGATATGATAGAAATTGCATTAAGTCATATGAAGCCTAAACAATCTCATTGTAGTACATTAAAGTCTTATTCTATAAACTATACTTATTTATCATCCTAAAAGAAATAAGAGTAGATTAGTTAAAAAACATAGGAAATTTAAGTTCATAAACTAAGGCAAATAGCTAAAAGTTCAAAATCTAAGAGTAAAAGTATATATTTTATTTGCAAACCATCATTCCTAAAGACTAATAAATATAACAAATTTAATATTTGCAGACGCATCTGCTTTGTGAGTACCTTTCAGGAATTCAAATACCAAGGTACACTGATTTTACTGTTTATACTTAAATGCTTTTATTGCCGCCACAGCACCGCTTTGAGCTTTATCCTTGTTGATGAAATGAAATGCTTATTAACTGCCAGAGTAATGTCATGAATGAAATGTATATGCGATGTCTTGTGAATGTATGCAAGGGTTCCAAAATGGTGGTTTATTAGGTTAGGGACGGGGCTAGTCCATCAGGAGTTATAAGGGTGCCATCTGGAGCCTTTGAGGGAGCCCAGATGAAGGAGTTGCTCTTATTGAACCTAACCTCATGGTTTTGGATTGCTCAACAGAACTGTTAATTGTTGCTTCATGAAATCAAGACATACATACAAAATAAACATGTGTGAAACTCATTATATGGCAGGTGACAGTATTATGGCAAACAAAATATTTAATTTGCAGGATTATGTGCTTTGCTAACCTCTTCATTTCCTGCAAAATTTTCTATTTTCCGCTTCCCGCTTTTGCTAAGTGTAACATTTAATCTCTTTATACTTAATATGTGTATTAAGGCATTATTCTTATAATGCCAGGTCAAGTGCAATTGGAGGAGGTTAATTTGGCATAAAGGATATCAAAGTACGGTGGTGTTGGCATTGGCACATAGTTTTGATTTGTTGCTTAAACCTTAAAGTTAACGAAAACATTTATTTATATTGATTTAGTTTGTAATAATCTGAATATTGTATTCTTTAAATTGAATGATTGGCAAATTTATTATGTTGTATGGCTCTATTGTTTAATTTATATCCAAAAATGCTATTTTTCTCTTAACTGCCAATATGACCCTGCGGGGATGTACCCAAGGGTAGTTGGGTTAACACCTAACCTAACCCAAGGGGCATTACAACCGAGCTCAAGAAAAGCTAAATTTATACAAGTCGAGCTTGCTCAAGTCAGCTCATTTAAGCTTATATTTACAATTTAGATGATAAATAAATGCCAAGTAAAAATTAAGAAGTTCAAATTAAAATTGCATAGTTAAAAACGAGGCTGTTGTTTGATTGAAAGTAAAGCAAACCCAAACCTAAAAACACATAAAAATAAATAAATAAATAAAACTGCCCCTTGCATAATTCCAAAAAGCTAAAATTGAACTATTTCTATATCCATTTGAGATGAAATAAACAAGAATTTAAATCGTTAAAATTTTCGCTTTGAAAGTATATTCATAATTCTAAACACCAGCAGAATTAAAATCCAAGAAGATTATTTTGCCCCATCTATCCTGCAAACCAAACAGCCCTTTGCATAAAACTGCCTAACCAGCATTGGAATTCTTGATCAGAAGCTTTATGTAAGGTCAAATTAAGCTTCTGGTTTTTCAGTATGGAACCTGAAGCCTGCATTAATTTTTCTTCAGTAGGAATCATTGTTTCCTTAATAACCGTTGCACACATTAACACCAGAACTATTACACATTCTCAGAAAAACATTTGTTTCATTGCATAAGCTGTTTCTGAATTCAGTATATTTTCTGTTGATGCAGATATATAACCATTAGAAATCCATGATAATAATTATTTCCTTGAAATGATAGAAAAATAGCATCCCTATTTTCCCGATCTACCATCCTACTTGCAGATAAAAGGGCTCAAAAATTTACAGGTTGAGATAATAGAATTAGTAAAAAGAGAATTGCTATTAAAGTATATAGTTATAAGCTAAGGAATTATAAATCTCTGCCCGTCATTACTCTCTTCGAATTAGATTTGAGACAAATTAAATTAAATCTTGGGAACAAGTTGATAAGCTGCATGCTAGTTTATAAACGAAAGTGCATATAGAGAATAGTGATACTACCTTCCCGTCATAATAACCTTGCAATAAATAATTCATCAACCCTAAATCAGCAGCTGATATATATACGAATCTTTTGACACCTGCAAGAAAAAAAAAATGAGCTCAGCCATATGTGCCTCATTCTATAAACAGAACGACACAAGTCAACAGACATTCTTCACACATTCCAGAGCATAAGTCTAAAGTACAGAGCTCCCTTTATACACAACGGAAGGAAAGTATACAATAAATCATCAAAAGACCTAATGATTCTGTTCATTAAATAGCAGAAAATGAATTATAAAATGCCTTGTTCTGCTGCAGCTTTGATGGCATTAATGTTTGCAGTTCCATTAATCTTGTACATTTGATAATATGACCCAAAAGCTCCAACACATGATATCTGCATCATCAAGTACAATAAATTTAAATTGTATACCGATCATATTTTAATAAAATTTCCTCAGAATTACTGAACAAAAAAAAGATTTAAGCAGATGCATTCCACAATCTTTTTACTGAATGTAGAAAAAATGAAACTGAACGTAGAAGATTTGAGGGAATTAGCAGTCCTACAATCAAGGACTAGTTTTTATTAGAATTAAGGAAAGAAAATGGCCATGTATGATTTCCCTTTCAAAGAGTTCAACAACAGCAGTATAATCTGAAGAGAATAAAAGTTGGTTATTTTTCTCAAATTGGTAAAAGGTTTCTATGATATGGTCATTTGGTTTTCACAATCCAGTATCTGAAGAAGTAGTCAAACCAACATTTAGAGGATCAATCAAGCTGTTTGGTTGAGACACTAAATGAAGATGTTTGTCATGAACATAAACCAACCCAGCACCTAAGCGGGGGAAATGCCACCACCATGGGGCATTAACAGAAAAAGAAACAAAAAGTTGAATTGTTTTGGTGTGTTTATTTTACTCAAAAGTAGTTGTATTTTAAGCCCACTACTAGTCATGATTACTCCATTATGGCTCAAAAACCAAGCAGCATTTTCCCCATATCAACACTAAGGGGTCAGCTCGGTTAGCTATTATTGAGCAATAATGCTATTTTTGGCCAATAACACCAATATAAAACCTGTTTGGTTTAGTGTGAAGTTATTTAATGTCGTCACTCTTTACAAAGACAGCACTATGTAGTGTTATTCAAATAACACAATAGATCAGGTGACATTGTCAAATAACAGCGCAGCTTGGCATCTTACCGACATTCCAAAAGTTAGGATTTTCTGCTCGATTCCTGGCAAAATCCCGCAATCTACAACCGCCATAGGAAAAGGTCTTGATCAATTGCTGAATGCAGAGGCATATTTCTCTTTCAGCATTCAGCTAAGTTTGCACAGCAGTAGGTGACCCTCAGCGACCAGCAAACTGAGTTGCCACCAACCGCACGAAATTCATTCCACACCGAACAAAGAAATCCTGTTTGCCAATCTTGGTAGGGGAAAGAACTTATATTTCTTGTTTTTAAGTTCCCATTTTTTAGACAATTTTTCTGAACTATTAAAGGGCTTTTAAGGCAGAAGTTATGTTATTGCCCAAGCAGAGTGTATGTGATGTTTTTGTTCATTATGTCTGTTGTGTAGAGAAATTATTTATAGAACACATTGTGCCAGATTTTTAGCGCAAATTTTTGTGTTCATTTTTAAAATGCAAAATTTTATCAAGATTTTTTTTATTGAAATACTATAAAGCTTTCTTTATGTATTCATTATAAGTTTGTATGTATTAAACTTTTAAAATTGTGGTCAGGCTTATCTTAACATGCTATTTTCCTTACAAACCTTTTCTTCAGGATTTATATTAAGCAAGTTACTTTATGAATAACACTAAATTTGTCAACAATTTGATCCTTAAAAGGTGTAGAAATCTCAAGAATCTATATTGGATTTCAAGAGAAAACATTTCTTGAAGTTTATTTGAGTTTTAATTGAGCTTTCACCTAATTAATGGATCAAAGTTTGTTAAGATCTGGATCAAATATTTCCTTTGGGCCTCATAATTAACTACCCCAACTAAGAGAGAGCTCTTGATTAAGGAGTGTGATTCTATAATAATCAAGCAAACATAAGACGGCATAAAATTGGAGATAGATGGAAGTAGGCTTAATCAAGGTCTCGTGGTTCCATCAAGTCAACTTATGAATCAATTTGCCAATATCATAAAAAGTTTTATCCGTAACATCCAAATATCTCAAACATCCTAAGCAGACTGATTGGGTTTATGGCTAAAATATATTGAAGACTCAGATCATTTGATTCAAAATTGACAAATATATTGACAAAGGGCAGGTTGTACTATTGAACTCAGTAGTTTAGTACAATAGTGTATGGCTACTAAGGTTAAGAAGTTCTTAAATATCGTCTAGAGATTTAGAAGAGTAGCACAGTTAGAGAGTTAGTTTAGAATTTCAACTGAATTTGCTAATAAAGTTTAAAACATTTGAGTGTATGTTATATGTTTTGGTATTTCTTTTAGTTTTATGTGTTAGCGAACTTATTAGAATTGTTTCTAACCCGAGTTTAATTTGTACTGGGGCTTATATATATTTGAATGCTTGATGATTAATTTAGAGTAGGACTTACATTTATAAGGAATGCCTAGGATAGCAAGTCTTACGGTTATCCTTTTGACTATGTGACCCAAGTTTAAGTTGGGTCAAGGCTTACATCAATTGAAAAGCCTAAGAGGCTTGGATGTAAGTTGGGTTTTACATCCCTATGACATTATCATTAAGATAAGTGGCCCAATATATGTATTATTAGGATCTTTTATATAGGAATTAAATCATAAAACTTAGATAAGCTATAACTAAAATATTTAATTTAATATGACTCAGCTGAGATAACTTAGATATCCTATAAATCAAAGTGTCAGACTCAAAATGAGTCAACTAATATCACTTAGATCTATTATGAAATGGAGCTTTAGCTTTACAATTCAATTAAAAGCAAATAAATATACTATGAATCATTTAACTTGGAATGATTCAACAGGGATCAAATAAATCTACAAAGAATTAGAAGAATCTAAGTTTCTAGTATAAACACTTGATCTACTTGATGTTTGGCTTCATTTTATAGCTTTACTTCCTGCATATATCTTCTACACGTGCATCCTATTGTATATTGTATTAATATCTTTCTTGTTTGTGTAGGTAACTGTTAGAAGGAGAACAAGTGTTTTGCAAGCTTGAGGATCAAAGTAGGCTTTAAGAGATCTATATATTGAGAGCTTGTGAGCTTTCAAAGCAAAGAGATGTGAGGGATTTGCACTCTAGGATGTGAGTTGGGAGACCTCTATGATATTTGAGGGATGTCTTCTGTGCTCTAAGAGTGTAGCAAGTCTTGATAGACATGTATAATAATTTTTATTAATTTGTAATGAACCAAATAATACGATGTATTTTTTCTTATAACCTATTTTATATGATAGGAATAGAAATGTCATGATTACTAGCACTTTATTTGTTTAAAACTTGCTTAATATGAGCCTGATTAGTAGTCTAATACAAGCATAATTGAACTCAAACACTGTGAGTAGGATTACACATAGTGTTAATGCCCATCTATAAGCTTAAATCAAAGTTTAAAAATAATGTGCATCAATTTGCAACGTGATCACTATAAATAATTAATTAATTAGTGAATTAACTAATATGTTCATCTGATCGACAAATTCAACAGAAAGTTCTGGCAAATACTCTTTATCTTGAGGCCTTACTTTAGTTGATCAATAAAATTATATAAATAATTATTAAGTTTAATTAGAAAATTAATTAATTTAGTTAATGCAGCTAACCCTAACTAGTGGAATTAAGTCTTGGTGTTGTTGTCATAGTCATAATTAATTTAATTAACTAATTAATTTATAAAATCAATTAATTTTATTTATTCAAATGAATTGTTCATTAAACAATACAAAATATGTTTAAAATTATTTTAATAGCATGATAGCATGTCATAGGTTTGCTTAAAAATTTTGGCGTAGTTTCAGCAATAAAACTATGATCGCAATTGTAGTTCATCAACATAGCAATGCTCAAAATTATGTTAAGAATGCTCCCTTGCTTTGAATCAAGAAGATCCACTGAATGAGTTTAATTTTTCTAACCAGCTCGAAGGGTGTCAAAACGCAAGATCTTCATTATTGCTCAAAATAAAACTATTCCTTTGGCCGCTGAAGACTTTGAGTTGTGTTTGAAATGAAGACAAGCTTAAATATTTCTGGGTGGAGAAGAGCAATTTAAGATTATTTCAAGAAAGGCAATTATCATAACCACACCCGCATACAAAACTCATTTGGATTACCAGTCAAAAACCACATGTTGTTAAGATCAATTCAATCACATCGTTTCTACACCCTAAGGATATGTTGGAAGGATTTTATTGCCTTATGTGCATTATACAGGGCGTAGGATTTTATTGCCTTATGTGCAGCTCTACGGAGTTGCTGATGCATGGGTGAGAAGAGAGAAATCAAATTCATGAGAAAATACTTCCTTACATTTTCCTTTTTTTTTGTATTTCTATTTTATAATTTTAACTACAAATAAATGTATAAGTTGTTTTTAAATGCTCAGTTGGTAATCATTGGAATGCTATGTATTTCATCATTTCTATGATTGTAGTCTTGATTGTGGTGCTCAGAACCACATGCGCAATTGTCACAAGTATTTTATAAAAAAGATAGTAGCAATGGCGATGAAATTGTTCAAGCTGTCAAGCACATATGTTGCAATCTATTTGAACAAAGTTTATAGCGCCGTAACTATTTGAAGGACTTATATGAAGAAAATTATTTTATTGCTATCTTTATGGTTAGAATGCAGTACGCTTTATGAATTGTTAAAATTGTGATGCCTTCTAAAGCTATAAATGATGTCAATTGAGAACAAGTTAACATTTTTCTTTAAAGTGAAACAAGTGATCTTAACATAGTAAAAAGAAATTTAGGAGTTCTTAAATATGGATTATTACTCCACCAAGTGTTGAAACATCCTAAAATCACAACAAATCAAAGGTTTATGCTTTAGTTTAAGATAACTCATCATACTTTTGCACAAAAATACATATTTGAATAACCCATATACTAATTACATACACAAATTTTTATAAGATTGTATTGGTGCCTTAAATAGAACATGTGTAATCTAGCCTAACAAATTGTTGTTTTTTGTGGAAGGAAGATGGAACAACACAAATAGAGAGAATTATCAAAATGGTCCTTTGACTCTTGCAAATTGTTCAAAATGATTATTGACTCCTGTAAATATTTTTTTGGTCCCTTAACTTTTACTTGAGTGATTTATTTTGTCCTTGTCATTATTTGCATGTAACCTCACGTTCATTCCATTAAAAAATTAAGGTTATTTGCATCTTTCCAACGAGTATATCCAAAGCGCTTCTTCGTCTAAAGCTTGTGATTTCTTCCCGGTTGCAATTTCGTCCACATGTACGATTTCTTTAATTTTTTTCGTCTGCACGTTACGTTTTATTGTCTTGTAAAATTGTTGTTTTTGTGGAAGGAAGATAGAACAACACAAAATAGATAAAATTATCAAAATAGTCCTTTGACTCTTGCAAAATGTTCAAAATAATCATTGACTCTTATAAATATTTTTTTGATCCCTTAACTTTTACTTAAGTGATTATTTTTTCATTGTCGTTATTTGCCTGTAACCTCCCGTTCATTCCATTAAAAAATTAAGGGTATTTACATCTTCCCAACAGGTATATACAAAGCACTTCTTCTTCGTCAAGAGCTTGTGATTTCTTCCCGGTTGCAATTTCATCCACAAGTGAAGTGCTCAGATATACCCACTGGAAAAATGAATATACCCTTAATTTTTCAACAGAAAGAATAGGAAGTTGTAGGCAAATAACAACATAGACCAAAAAAAACCATTTAAATAAAAGTCAAGGAACTAAGAAAAACATTTACAAGAGTTAAGGACTATTTTAAATATTTAGCAAGGGTCAATAGACAATTTTGATAATTTTCTCACAATAATTTTGCGAGGGGATTTCAATTTAAAATTTATTTATGTATCAGTGATTGGAAAGGATAAGCACATGTAATATTCCTTCAAAGTGCATTACAATAACTCGACAACCTTCAAATGTATGAAGGAAAGTACCATCTACTATTCCTTCAAAGTGCATTACAATAACTCGACAACCTTCAAATGTATGAAGGAAAGTACCATATAATTGATGATGAACATTTATAAAAGCTTGAATTCATAGCACCTTATCTTTCAATCTAATATTATTTAAGAGGGTGGTCTACGAATTTTTTTCTTGAGAAATTTTGTGCAAGAACCCGCTAGACTAAACTTGGACTGCTTTAGTTATCTTTTAACAAAGCATATGCATATTATTATTTTGTTGATGAATCTTATTATAATCTTTTTGTGGAACTTCACATGATATTTTGTCATATCTGATGGGTGTTTAGCATATTTGTTGTTGAACATTATATATTTTGAGATGTCTGCTATTTATGAAAAGATTATATTGATATTTTGTTTTCCACCCGTCTCACATGTTTATTCAATATATTTATATTCTTATTTTTTACCTATGCTTTTAGGGTTAAATTCATCACAGGTTTAACAGATATCAAAATAACAGTGAACCAAAAAAAAACATTCTAATGCATTGTCATCTGTTATATGAATAACATTGTATCGAACAAACACTACTATCTAAATAGCACTTCTATTTAAAAAACAGGTTATATTAATAATAAGCCATTTTAATAGCATTGTAGATAACATCCAGACCAAAATGACCTTAATATATTTGTGTCAAATGTCCAAATATTTTGCTTGCAATGCAAAGGTTATGAAAAGTGGGTAAAGGGTTAAAGGTTATGGTTATTGTTTGAGAAGATTTAATGAACACAAGGTCATGGAGGAGAGACTTTAAGTTTCATTATAAAACTTTAAAAATCAATAAATAAAGTTTGATTTTTTCAACTGTAAGACAATCAAAAAAAAAATTAACACTTTGAGTATGTAACATGGATGTCCAACTTCTAGTATATTCTTTCTCCTAATCCGAAGTGAAGCCATAATTTGTACCATAGTGACATCTCTCATTTGCCCAATTTCTTTTAAATTTATTATTGTTTGTATTATTAAGACTTAATGCTACAACTTGAAAAATTGTTTGATAATTTTACTTGCATTGAAAAAAGTTTTAAATACCGTATCATTCATGCAACGATTTTAAATTTTATTTGTGCTTGATCATTAACCTTTGCAATTAAATTACATTTTTTATATTTAAAATTTTAAGAAGTTTATATTGAAGTTTTGAACAACAATTTCTTCGATTCCTCTTTTCCATTTTCAATATAATGCATATTTTCTTTACCATTACATAAACTGTAGAGATTCAGACATCCTACCCAAAATAATAATAAAACTATTGCTGGTGGATCATGTATCAGTTTTTCTCTTTATAGTAATGTTAAATGGTAATCTTCTGTGACAGATTGAAGCATATATTTACAAGACCTGTATATGAATTGAACTAAGATATTGATCAATAGAATCCACTTACCACGGCACTGACATCAATCAAGATGTCCTTCAAAGAATCTGGTACAAGAAGGCTTCCTACAAAATAAGCAATATAAGATTTTTCATATAAATACGCATAGAAAGGGATTACACAATGCTACTTGCTCTAACAAAACAACCTTGGTGCCATACAACACTATCAGCCCAAGGGTCCACAATGGATGACCGTCCAGATCTAAGAAAATGTTAGAAAAGAAAGTTAATAATCATATAATTCTATCCTCTAATTTGGATGTTTAGGAAACTTTAACATCAAAAAGAAACATGAAAACTTTGATTCATGAAATACATGAAAAATTCTAATTGACACAACATCACACAATCGGATGAGAAATATTACACTACTGGAAAATATCAGAATAACCAACCACAATCCAAAAAAGTAGAAAATTAATAATAAGAAATGTTTTATGGAAATATTACTAGGATTCACAATGACAAAGTGATTCCAAGGATTTGTAGAAGGGTTTTTCGGGAAACCCTTTTTTTTAGTAAAAGCTGCCTCTAATTCTTGAATTTGGGGGACAACTTTATACAATCTTTACAGAAATGAGTGCTTGTTACCTTAAAGTTGAGTCATGATTGGAAACTCTTGACCAACAAGCATTCTGTTGTTCGGTTCCTTACATTTTCCCTAAATACCACTCACCTTTTCAACTATTTCAAGCTTTATTTTTGTGCTCCCCCAAAAACCCAAAATGTACCATAACCATGCAAAAAGTGCAAAAAGTGCAACCACCACTCCAAGCAAAAAGTACATTTTAAGCCAATGCTAAACTTGAAAACTTGCATGTCTTCAGTCTACAAACACTCCTTCGACCTCAAAAGCAAGCACACTTCGGCTCTCAATCACAACATCACCTTATCCTAAAGTGCAACCACCACTTCGTCTCATTTCTTGTAAACTCCCCTTCACCCGCACATAAAAAATCCTCCTCAAAATCCCTTGGGCTAAAAGTATAACACAATATAGTAATTATAGGTTACTCAAAGTTTTTTTCCAAGGAGAAGATTTTCAATTCTAGTTTCAATTTCTAACTAATCTTTTTACCATACGTAAATAACATTTTCCTTCTTTCACATTAGTCCAAAACAAGACAACTACTTTTATGAAGTTCTTACAATTTATTGTTGCCCTTGGAATTTTTAAATTGGTATTGATATGAATCAAAGAATTATTAAATCATAAAACTACTACACAACTTGCATGATTATATGCCAATTTTTATTTGGATGAATTCATAAATTTGGTGTAGGTTGCCTTTGTGATGGGAAGGACATATGACGGTACATGTGCTACTTGAAGATGAAATGTTAAGACTTTTTGTGCATATCTAGAGAGATCAATTTTGAAATTTGAAACAGAAGATATCAAAAACAAAGAAACGTAAAAAATTTTTAGACTAATGGATGATAACGATAACAATACTAAATACTGACAAATACCTGCTAAAACTTGAGACAGAAAAGCCTTGCTGCACAGCCTCTTTGCAAACATGAGAACCAACAAATCCATTTCCACCCAAAACAAGAATCTGAAACAAAGCATAATCATGCAATCCAGTATCACCCCCATAACCCACCAATTTCCACAGTTATGAACAGTAAGCTGGCAGTAGAACAAAGTCGGAAAAATTACGATCAGAAACAGTAATTGTAGTGTATCCATAAGGGGCCCCAATACCTTTTTCGGCCCAGATGACTCTGGTTTTACTGTTTCTGCTTCCTCAACTTTATTTGAATCCGTGGATAATAGCCTCCCATGTCTCAATAAACCTTGACAACTGTAAGATACGTCCAAAATAATAAAGGGCTTGTCAGAGTTCTCCCACCCAAATAGATTTTCAAATGAAGTTAACTTACAAAAGGATAAAAGAAAAAACAATTATGAAAATGAATTAACCAGTAAACTATCTGCAGGAATTATATTGAGAGGACTCTAAAAAAGATAAGAAAGAAACATTATGAGGGAAAACATGTTTTTTAAGAGAAAACTAGAAGAAGCAATAAACGGTAGTTCAAATAGTCCCATGTTTTATTTACATGATTTAATCTCGTGTTCATACACGATTTAATCTCTTGGTCTATAATATTTGTGCTTACCTAGCCCACACTCTTTTCATTAATCACATGTACCACTGTCTTTGTGCACAACGATTGTTCTACAAGCCTTATTTGCAATTCAATAGCAAAAACACTACCCACGTTATACTCTTACCAAAGAGCTCCTCTCTTTATGGCTTGCTCTCACTCAACCAAATCTCTCATGCACAACATCCGCATAGTGTTCTTGCTCTCCACTATCAATCAACAACAGACAATGCAATAATAGAGAATACCATTGTGCAGGTCAATATTTCTCATGGACTGTCTCAGTTGTGTTAATAAAATATTTGGATATGAAAATGTCACATCTTTTGAATTCTTCTGAGTGTTTACTTTTATTGTTAACATTTATGTTTTATAACTCTACCTTTTCTCATCTTTCTTCGAGTTTCTATGCATCCATAGATCCTTACAAATAATATTCTTATATTTCTAGTTCTAATCATATTGTGCATCCAAAAAACCTGTGATATTTTAATTTTGAACATCCCAAAACTGATAGAGAATGCCATTGTGCAGGTCAATATTTCTCATGGACTGTCTCAGTTGTGTTAATAAAATATTTGGATATGAAAATGTCACATCTTTTGAATTCTTCTGAGTGTTGACCTTTATTGTTAACATTTATGTTTTATAACTCTACCTTTTCTCATCTTTCTTCAAGTTTCTATGCATCCATAGATCCTTGCAAATAATATTCTTATATTTCTGGTTCTATTCATATTGTGCATCCAAAAAACCTGTGATATTTTGATTTTGAACATCCCAAAACTGATAGAGAATACCATTGTGCAGGTCAATATTTCTCGTGAACTGTCTCAGTTGTGTTAATAAAATATTTGGATATGAAAATGTCACATCTTTTGAATTCTTCTGAGTGTTTACCTTTATTGTTAACAATTCTGTTTAATAACTCTACCTTTTCTCATCTTTCTTCAAGTTTCTATGCATCCATAGATCCTTACAAATAATATTCTTATATTGCTGGTTCTATTCATATTGTGCATCCAAAAAACCTGTGATATTTTGATTTTGAACATCCCAAAACTGATAACCAAACTAAAACTAATAATGAACAATATAGCACTTCTTTACTTTTGCATTAAGCTTGTTCCAAGCGCTAGAACCTAAAAACACATTAGCAGCATAGCTAAAACTATTTAAGTACAAGATTTGTACATCATTTTCATTCATAATTTTAAAAAATCTTAACCATTAATGGATCTAAAAGTTCTATGCAAATCAAACAAGTTATTATGCTACTTACACCAATATAGAGCGTCTTAGCCAATCTCAAACTCAATCGCACTCTCCTACCTTTCTCATTAAGTGCCATATTCATCATTTCAATAACATCATTATGCTCCAATCTCCCGAGAGCTAACTTCAATATAATCAAACAGAAAAATGAGATAATTATTTTGACTTTCAATCAAAAATTCAACTTCATTTTTTAATTCATCACACTCAATTTAACTAAGGGTGAATTTTTTGGAATTTTTGAAGTTCATTTGGTCAAAGAATTTTGATTAATACAATTAGAATTAATTAATAATAATTATAATTAATTTATTTTATATTTATAATTTTTTCCAAACAAATTTAACAGTTGCAGCAGAGGATCCGTTGTTCGGTTCCAGACACCAAACAGCAAATCCGTTGCGTCCATGCCATGTGATTGAATCGGCGGCTGAGATGCAATCACCGGATCTAGCTCAATCGCGGCGGCTCAGAATCGCAGGCGACCGTTCAGAACGACCGCCTTCCCCATCCATTCGCCGCATTATAGTCAAAGCCAACATCACCAGATGAAATTGTACTCTCTAACCTACCAAACGAAGGGCTCACCCGATGTTCTCAACCACTTGCTCGACTCGACGAACCCAGCTATAGCCGGACCTCAGCACTTCACTCCTTCCCTCATCTCTACTTCAATTTCGCAATTAGCATTTTGTTTTTCCATCTTGTATCGTCTGCTATAGATCTCGAGAGAGCTCAACTAAGGCCTAACGGGCTCGAGCATGTACAGTGTTGTACAGTGCCCGAGATTTTCGTTGAAGCCTCCCGGCGTCCCGTCGGTCCCAGCATCCAATATCGGGATCCTTGGGTCGACCTTGGCCCAAGGAACCTGTTGGGACCACTGAAGAGGCAATTTGGTTGCCGTGGAGGGAGTTTTGCGCCTCCACAGTAAACCCTAGGTTGCCGAACTTAGCAACTTGGGTTTATGCAAAAATGGCTCTGCCATATAGGGCTTTTGCATTCTTCATGTAGTACTCATCGCTAGCGTTAATTTGACATATAGAGCCCATTCTGGGATGATCTGTGATGATTCGATGCCGGTTTAGCGAAAACCGTTCCGACATCGGGTGTTCACTTACCGCAGGATCATATTGAGTAATTTGCGAAATAAAAGGGACAAAAAAATCAAGACATTTCTCATTTAATTCAAAAGTTCATATTACAAGATTTTTCATCGTACTCCTTGTACAAAAGTGAAAAATAAAAAAAATATATAAAAGATAAGCAAAAACAGCGCCGTCGTAGATCCATTTGCAGATTGAAAACTTTAAGCATTAGGATTCTTGTTTAAACTCTTCCAGAAATACCTGACCTGGTATTGTACAACAAACAATATCGGGATTGAAATTCCCAGTAATTAGATAGTACTCCAAGTGCCACAGTAATCAATGCAATATCACATTTTATAATAGCAGAGATGCGATTTGCGAAAGAGATGCAGAAAAAATAATAAGGTAAAAGCGCAAATGAAATAATTAATTTTCTGCAAAAGATATTAGCTCAAATATGTAGGTTACTAATGTCGTTTTTCCAGTAACACACCACAAATATTATTACTGATGTGATTTTTCCAGTAACAACCCACAAATGCTATTACCGATTCATTTTTCCAGTAATTAGCCACGAATGCCGTTACTGATGTCATTTTTCCAGTAACTGGCCACGAATGCTATTACTGGTGTCTTCTTTCCAATAATTAGCCATGAATACTATTATTGATGTCATCTTTCCAGTAACTAACCACGAATATTGTCACGTTGGTTCCGAACAACCAACCAAGCTTCAAATTGAAATTTTGGCTCAAAGCAATTTAAAGCTAAGCAGCAGTAACAATACAAAATATAATACTTGTCATGTACTAGGTACTTTTTATTTTAAGTTTGGATGAGTGACAGTTCGCTCAATATGCATTTTTTTTGACGTTTTAGCAATTAGCCAATAATTTTAGGGATATTATTTAAGGATTTTCTTACATTCTTCTTTTCTGTCCTTTTGTTTCGTATTCTTATTATGATATAAGTCTGTATTTATTAAGTCACTTGTCGTAATCATATTTTATTATTATGATCATATTAATCTTATGAAAGAATAAAGACATAATTAAAAATGAAAAGAAATACTTAAATGGAAATAGTAGTCATTTTATAACATTTGAATTGTTCTCATTATTAATTAATGAGAATAATAAAAATATGAATGACTAAATATAAATTTTCATAAAAATGTAGAGTTATAAGATTTAGCAAAATATTTTCCTTTCATTTTCTTCCTTTCCAACACCTCTCACCTTAGGATTAGGATTGCTTGGAAAATGAAGGAAGTCGAAATGGATGACCGGAGGGTTAAACGAGGTTGCTGCAGCAAGAGGGCTGGCTGGCGGAGGTAAGAGAGGGTTGTTGGGTGGCTGGCAACTTGCTGACTGCTATGGGCTGAAGGAGAAGTTGCTGTGGGGGCTGGTAGGGGCTGAGGAAGGAGCTCGCAGCTTGTTGGCTGCTGTGGGCTGAGGTAGCTGTTGTGGTGTGGGGAGAAGAGGGAGGAAGGGCTGCTGTTTGGAGAGAAGAAGGAGGGCTGCTATGTGGAGAGAAGAGGGAGGAAGGGCTGCTGTTTGGAGAGGAGAAGGAGGGCTGCTGTGTGGAGAGAAGAGAGAGGAAAGGCTGCTGTTTGGAGAGGAGAAGGAGGGCTGCTGTGTGCTGCCTGGGAGAAGGAGAAGGGAGAGCTGCTGTGTGGAGAGAAGAGGGAGGAAGGGCTGCTATTTGGAGAGGAGAAGGAGGGCTGCTGTGTGCTGGCTGGGAGAAGGAGAAGGGAGAGCTGCTGCGTGGGAAGAAGAGGGAGGAAGGGCTGCTGTTTGGAGAGGAGAAGGAGGGCTGCTATGTGGGTTAAGTAGAGAATGAAGGGGGATTGGTAAGAGGCGTAGGATAAGGGGGATAAGGGAGGCTTAATGGCGTGGATAAGGGGCCATTAAGGCGTTAAATGGGAGAAAGATTCTTCCTTCCGGTGGAAGAATCGCAAGCTGCGATGGAGGAAGGAGAATTTCAAAAGAAATTTATTAAAACTACTTAAACTTAAATTAATCACATTTTTCCGTCGTTTGGCGTCCAAATACAATGAAACTTGACACCGAGGTGTGTTATGACATTATGAGAAAGATTCAGAGTAATATTTTATTTTATATTATTTTTTTGAGTTTAAAAACTTCAAAAATTAACAACGATCAAATCGGTGCTCAGAATTTGATGAAATTTCTCGAGCAGCCTTTAAATAATATACTTAACGTAACAACACTGAAAACGATGAATTCGGGCATGTATTTCAATGTTCGTGATTTTTAGAATTTAAATAATTCAAAAAATAAAACGGGAATATCCATTATTCCCAAACTATGGTACTTTGATCTTTAAAATTATTCTTACATATGATATTTTTTGTGTGCCCTAATTTGAAATTACCCGAGATCCTGATTTCTAAGGCGGGATTTGATCTAATTTGAAAAGTAACGACTTTTGGTCGTTACATGATCGGAGTGCTGAGATTTTTGTAGCCCTAAGGTTCCGCTGATTTCGTCGCTCACATGCGATAGGGATGCACAGTGTCGGGCCGTCCCACAATCACGCGGCAATGTGCAGCCCATTAACCGAAGCCCGTGGCACGGTTCATCCGAGCCCGTGAATCCTTTAGCAGTGGAATATTCTGTGGATTATTCCTTGTATAATTAAAATTGGAATCTTATGGTGGATTTAATGAAAAGTAAATTAATTAACTTATGATATATAATTCCAAACATAATAAGATTATATATCAAAATGATCACAAAAATATGTAGAGCATTTCTATGACATTAGATTTTTATTTTGACAATTAATTCACTAATTACTTTTCTAATCATCATTAAGAAGGCCGCGTAGCGAACAGTACGGCCACAGGAGATGATTAGCACATTTTTGAGGCTAGAGAGCTCCAAAAAAATCAAACTATTAATCATTGGATTCCTTGTGCTACAAAGATTAATAATTTACTATGTTTGTATAGTATAACTTATAAATCAAAATATCAAATTTGGACTTAGGAATATCATTATTAGATTTAAAATTAGATCTTAGACTCAATTAGGTCATACTTGGATCCCCTAAAACATTTAAGAGTAGCTTAACCTATAGGGTGCTGATATAGAAAGTTAGATCATAATTGATTAGGAATCACCTAAACCCACGAGTTTGGAAAGGAAGCCCTAGATTAGGCTGACATAGTACTTTCCCTATAAAGAGCTAAGAAAGGTGATTAGGACTTTTAGAATAGAAATTAAGAATAGTGGATGACCAACTGTTGAATATTTGGGATGATTAGAGAATTGAAATTTAGAACCACTTAGACTGATCAATTGAAAGATTACTTTCATGAAACTTAAGACTAGAAAATAGTATAACTTTTATAAATCTAGTCGAGGATTCTCTATTCTTAAGATTTAGAGTTGTTAATTAAATGGGATGAGCACCTCTAAGCTCGAGATTTAGAATGATTAGTGTTGGAGAATTTGGATCTTATTTAAGGTGACAAGTTAATAACATCTAAGATAAAACCAAGATCTAAGAGAATCTAACTCTTAAGTAAATCTTGAGTATTAATACCTCCTTCCCAAGGATTTTAGTGAACATTAATAGAGGGGCATAGTTAACTTTTTAAATGATAAATTTACTTGGGATTATTAGGAAGCTCTCAAGGTAGAATGAGAATTAGTGAGTGTAATAGCCTGTTTAAGATAGGATTTGATGATCAGTAAAGAAATGATCTTATTTAGGAAGCTTAGGAAGAAATTAGTGATTGGAAGGTTAGACTTAGGTAATTGTTAGAATAACTTATTTTAATATAGTTAAATAAATATTAAATTGAGTTATATTTTCAAGATTGATTTTCATATATATATATATATATATATATATAATATAGTTAAATAAATATTAAATTGAGTTATATTTTCAAGATTGATTTTCATATATATATATATATATATATATATATATATATAATATAGTTAAATAAATATTAAATTGAGTTATATTTTCAAGATTGATTTTCATATATATATATATATATATATATATATATATTATCTCAATTGACTAAAGAGATGTGTTTAATGTCTTAAGTCAAATAAAATTCAACTAACCACAATCATTAAGATAGATCACTAAATAATAACAATGGATATCACATGATTCGTAAATAGAATTTGGCAATCCTTGAAAAATGCAGCAACGCATTGAAACCTTATATCCTTTGATCATAACATTCACTTTGTGCATATACTTTTATTCAAGGTGGATTAGTCTGTACAAATAATAGTAAGTTAGGGTTAGCTATGGAGTGATCAGGAGACTACACATATCTTTGAGGGGGACTGTATAGTAATACAAGAGATCCCAATACATACAGTTGGATAGACGTACCTAACTTCTCATTTTGTACATACCAGCAAAACAAAACATAAAATAATAACCAAATTTACATTTTTCAATTTAGAGATTTATACTTAATTACTTCAATTTAGCTTTATTATTACAATACCTTTACATTGTCTATATAGCTCTTTTACTTATTTAGCTCATATTATATATATTGTTATTACTTAACCTATTTTCTTGGAGGGAATTAATGAGTGCATTTTTGCACATTTGATTGCTTTACTTATTCTTACTAATTACTTTACTTTCAGTATTCATTTTTTATATTGCATTGTGCTCTACTATATCCTGCTTACTAAATACTAAATGTGATATCCTTAACAGGTAATAAAATATAAAACTTTAAAATGTACTTAAACTTATGTAAGTCTAATTACTTGTTTTCCTTTTATTGATTGTGTCATAACGTATTATAGACCAAATACGATAGACCAGAAGCTTGGAACTAATTTGATAATTGGACTAGGAGTGGAGCTAAAAAATCAGGAGATACTTAAAGTTTGTCATTGGAACATATTTCATATTGTGTGAGGGTGAGTGATTTATTTAATTAATTAATGTTATAAAACTTAAACTTATTTGGAACTTTTTAATTATGAAATCTGAGACGAATATATTTCTTTTATTTTATTATGAATGGATGAAATGGTAATATTTTATATCTAAATGTGCATCTATTTTCCCATCTTATAGATCATTTGCCTCAGTAGCACTTATTAGTAACTTAAGACTTGCTAACCCAATATTAAGCACTACAATAATGCTCAAAGTTAAGTTATGACATCTAATTTAATACCAAGTCATTATAGATCTATCCCAATTACAAATGAATTTGAATAGTCATTCAATTCAACCTATCATTATTGAAAAAATTTTATCACAACAACCACAACAACAAAATATTATTCTAATTAAAGGCAATAATAACTTGTGGTTATTTAATATGAATCAAATGCAAATGATTTAATTTAGTAAAGTTTTCAAACCCTGACCAATCCTCTAACCAACTTAGTTATTAGGCCATATGTTGACAAGTTCAACAAGTAGATAACTCCAATTGAGTTCGAATTATTATTATTATAATTATTATTGTTATTATTATTATTATGTGCAATTTATGCATTTACACATCTAAAGTTAACATCTTATCATATTCAATCAAATAAAATAAAAGAAAATACACTTTACCCTTAACTTTTTAAGTATAAGAAATACTACAAAATAATTTAAATATACAAGAAATAACAAAAAAATTGATTTTCTTTTAACTAAACATTGAACCAAGACGTTCAATCTGGCCAAATAGATTGCTACTTAGGAAAACTAATGGAACCAAACTACATGACTATCCGATCCCAATCATACTAATCAAGCCAATCATTTTACTAAGAGCACACAAAATCAAAACTAGTTCCTAATGAAGTTCAATCAGGATCATACAATAGTAACCACCAAATCATGACAATCATAAAGAAAAAAAATATTCTGGTATGAAAGCCCCTGACTATATAGTATGTTATGTGCCTTATGATAAACATAAAATGAAAAAATTACCCTGATCTTGCAAATATTATCCAATTGCTATGATTGTTCTAATCAATAAATAAAGATGCATCATCCTACGGTTTACATGGTATCAAAGCGTACAATAACAAGTCATTGCTAGTTTTCACAGATACACACCTTTGCCCATTACATTTATTACCACAAGTTAAAGGTTCAATATGTGAGGACCCGATACTGGGTCAACGGGAGCTAATCCAACACCAATTTTTAGTAAATCCTCTAGCCACAAGATCATATTGAGTGGTTTAAAAGATAGATATATAAATATCAAACATAACGCATTTATTCATTAACTCACAAGTTTTGATTTACAAAGATCAAAATAAAACAAAACTTACAAACTTTAAAAAAGTAGAGAAAAAAAAAGGCAAATCAGCAAGTAACAATATCAGCACTGCTTGATTCTTAGCACCTTTCCTCTATGACAAACTCCTGATCTGGGCACGTTTCAAAAGTGGGGGCATTTGAATACTGGTTAATTGTGAAACTAAGTACTGATAGATGTCAACTTTACAATTGTTAAATAACAAGCAAAATAATCAATAATTTGACAAGAAATACAAGTTATATAAATTTATCCCTGCAAACATATTTCAATTGCACTGAAACTTGAGCATAAAAATAATTGTTGCCATAAAAATAAATATAGAATTTTAGCATTTGATATCTAGCACAAAATATGATTTTGTTGGGCGAGTACAAAATTGAGAAAAATGGTGGTTCATTTTGTGTTATATATCCCAACATTCCTCTATATCTGCCCCTCAAAGACTTATCAGTAGAAGCTCCTTATGACTCCCGATGTAGGACAGCCTCATTTGAGCAATTGTCTGATTATACTAAAAATATATCAATATGGAACCCTTGCTACTCAGTTATCCAAATTTTTTCATATATCATTTTATGTGACTTTTAAAAGCATTTTATTAATTTGTGCGATGTTGAATGGAAAAACATATTTAAACAAGAGTAATAAAAAATAACTAATACATTTTTCCTTAAGTTCAAATGTGCAACAGTTTGATCGAATCTGCATTTAGATTTTTGATATTTTAAATTAGCCTTTTAGCCAATATTATAATGAAAGCGATAGTATTAGGGATATTTACTTTCTTCTTTTTCTATTGTCTTTCTTTCACTTTCTCTTCTTCATATAAAACAGAATTTTAAGTTACTGGAAGTAGCAATAATATTTATAATACTGCTATTATTATCAGTATTTAACATTATTTAATGATAATAATATATGAAAGAAAAAGACAATGGAAATGACTGTAAAAGTTGCAGAAAATAATAATAATAATAATAATAATAAAATATCAGAATGAAAATGCCTGAATTAAAATTGACATAATGGAAATAATAGTCATTTTATAGCATTTGTACTATTTTCATTATTAATTAATGAGAAAAATAAAAAATGCTAATGACAAATAATTATCATTATTATGATAATAATGATTATCATATATATAAAAAGAAATAAAGAAAATAAAAAAAATAAATAACATAGCAAAAATTCTCCTCATTTTCCCTCTTCTTTTCCTTTATCTTTCTCCTCTTACCTAGGATTAGGGTTGCCGAAAATCGGAGGGAGCCCAGACGTGGCTGAAGGAGGCCGGAGGAGATCGCCTGAGTGGGGTGGCCGGAGGGGGTGGCTAGCTGACAGAGGGAGACAGAGGGCTGGCAAGAGGGGGTCTGCTGGCTGAGAGGAGAATTTGTTGTTTGGGATTTATGAGGAGAAAGGAGGGATATAAGCGGCGCGAGCGTCGTGTGTTTCGTCTGCGGGGGGGGGGGGGAATAAAAACAAAGGAAGGAAGAAGGAAAAACTAAAGGTGAAAAAAATATAATTACCTAAAATTAATTTTTTCGTATTTTTCAGTCATTTGACCTCCAAAAATAACAAAACTTAACACCGAAGTGTGTTATGATGTAACAAACACCCTCGCGCTAAAATTTTTCGATTTGGAGCAAAATTTTTATTTGATATTAATTTCTGAAGTTTAAAACTTCAAAATTTAATTGAAATCGAACTGGCGCTCAAAAATCGATGAAACTTTTAACATAGCCTTAAAATAATATACAACATAATGACACGAAAATTGATAAATTTATTTAATTTCTCACAATTTAGTGAATTTAAATAATTCAGAAATTAAAGTAGAAGTTTCTATTATTCGAATTTCTCTCAAACTATAGCATTTTGATCTAAAAATTATTTCTACCAAATGGTATTTTTGTTTGCCCTAAATTGAAGTTCCACGGGATCCTGATTTCTGAGGCAGAATTTAACCTAATTTGCAAAGTAATAACATTGGGCCGTTACACAATATGCCATTAACTTCCTCAAAGATACAATGCAGTTAAGGGTGAACTACAAAGCCTAAGTTGTCGCAGTCCATTACTAGTCTTTTGCTTATTACAACCGGCTTTGCAGTTTAACAACTATCGATCTTTCTTTTGTAACCACATGGTACTACTGCCTTGATGATTTTACCAGAGTTATAGCTATGTACTGCTGACTTGATGGTACTTCACTTGGCTGATCTTTCCTGTTGCAACCACTTCATCATTCCTTCTTTAGCATTCCTCTGTTTGCATTCTTAAGCTGTCATTGTCCCACTCACTATAGCAACGCTTTATTATTTCTTTATTTTCCTTTGTAATTCTGCCTATAATACTATCTAAATCCTCGTATGAACTATATGCCTGAAGCCAGTTATTTGTAAGTTCTTTTAAAATCAATTCTAGCTTTCAACTGTGTCTGTTTCTTCCTTTACAGCATCAACCAATCCCAATTCCATTCATCAGAAATTTTCACTTCCTATCCAATATTCATAATTTACTAAATGTCAAGCTATATAAGAAATAATTACCCTTTATAGAGATCTGAGTTAATCGAGGTCTCAGAATTTATCAATTTTTCATGTACCTCGACTCATGGCACATATAGGTGGATCTATCCCCCTTCATCACAGCTCAATCTAGAATCTTTTGGACCAAACCCCGCAGGCCCCAGCTAGTTTTAACTAGAACAAAAAATAATTAGCTGGATACTTGTCCTCCTACGCTAAAACAATCTTTGTTCAAGCTCTCAAACATGAAACCACCTACACACTTCATGTGGAAAGCCTAATTGTCAATCTATTTTTCCTCTCCCAAATTTGAATTCAACGACTGAAATACCAACTACAAATGCTCAAAAAAGCTAACCCACAGTACATCACATTATGGTTGTTGGATCACCAATCCCAAATAACCCACGATACTAAGCTCTTGTTTCCATGATTATTGCTCTCTTAGATCCAATCTCCCTCAAAGAATTCATAGGTTTTCTACTTAACCACAAAATGCTCTACACAACCGTTAATGATACAAAAACAGTGCTCGCAAGTTCCAAGCATTATAATCTCTAAAGCAGAAATATTCAAAAAAATATCAGTACATTTGAGAGTTGTACACCAATTTATAAAGGAATATTATGAGATCATGATCCGGGATGCGGCATGGTCATGGAGGATATATTGTTCAATGCCAAATAAGCAACAACTTTTAGTTAACTAGCGATCAACCGCTATTATCAGCAAAATATTACAGCTTATCACCCAACCACTCAGCTGCCACAAGCCAGCACAACCAACTCATAATATTTTGATTCAAATCCTGATTCTGAGCTACACATCACAAGCCAGCACAACCAACTCATCATATTTTGATTCAAATCCTTATTCTGAGCTATACATCACTTAACTATTAATCCCAAAAATCTTCAGCTACACGCTATAAGATGGCTTAAAACATGTTCAAGTTGGAAATGGCACTAAGTTACCCATTGCATGTACAGAAGAATCTAAAGTCACTTACAAGGCATGCTTAGTTGTCATATAGCACCATATCCACATACAAAGCTGTTTAGTTGTCAACAGCATTGATCATCTATATGGAATTGATTATTTTAAGACATTTAGACAGTCAACCATTTTTTCCTAGACAAAAGGACCTTATGAAACTTTACTGTTACCTAGGATTGGTTGAGCCTTTTTTATGCAGCTTAGGTGGAAAGCGACAAACACTTCTTCTGGGAAGGATTGATTCATTAGTGGATACCACTCTGGAAGAGCTACAATCCTAACTTTGTGTCAGGAAATATGTCCAAGGGGTAGTGTCAGGTAGACAATTTATATGGGGCGTAGGCCTCCAAAAAAGTAACAGAGGCACGCCAAGGTTTCTTTGAGCCAGACGAAAATTGACTTGGAAGTGTAAAGCATAAAGAAGCTTGACTACAAGACCCACTTGTCAAGCACAGACAAAAGTCAGCCATAGTGAGGTATCTGGTGGAAGGGTCGTCTCTCAGTGGATAAAAGCTACTCAAGGGATAACATGTTGATCTTCCCCAAGAGTTCACATAAATGAGAAGGTTTGGCACCTCGATGTCAGCTCATCGCCACCATTTATGACTAAACAGTTCAATAATTCGATATTGATGATGCCTTCATAATGGTGATTTGCATGATGCAATCTGTACGAACCAACTACCAAGTTATGTCAATTATCAACATCCAACATACATGTCATCTTCATAGAGATATATATGAACTCGAGCATTTTCTTGGACATAGTATCACAAGCATGTCTACTTCTTACAATAATTAAAATTCCTTGATAGAAAGCTTGATCAATCAAGGTTTGGCCCAATAATGCCAAACACATTTTTGAACTCGTATAGGGATGTCTCCTTATTGACAATAATTGTCATTATATTAACAAATTAATAATGCTCTCCTTATAAGCATTAACTCCCATAATATCCAAAGACTTATCTTCAAAATTTTCTCTAGCATTGATCTTCATATATGAGGATACTCTCCTTACTATATTGGCTCTCATTATATTATTAGCCTTCTCGCCAAACTCTCCTCTACATTTACTTTTAAATAGCAGGAGCAGCAACATAATGTTTAAAGTCAAGATTCAAACAGAGGCTTGCAAACCATGTTCCACCCCAATGCAACCACTACTAAAATATTCATTCAAATCCTAAGGTGTCCCACTCCAACACTATATTCTCGAACTTTGAGGCATTATAATACTCGTTTGTCACAAGGTATGACATCTATTTTTCTATGAATAAAACGTGCTAATGTATGAACTCTTCCATGACAAATCATTTGTGGGGACCCCATGCTGGGCCAGCGGAAGCTAATCCAGCACCGGTTGTTGTGGGTGTGATAAAATAACAGCAACAAGTCCTCTAGCCATAGGATCATATTGAGTGATTTAAGAGATAAATATATATACATCAAACATAACACATTTATTCATTAATTCATAAGTTCTTATTATAAAAGTTAAAATAAAAAAAAAATTACAAACTTTTTAACAGAATAGCTAGAGTCAAAAAGAAAGCGGTAGATCAACAGGTAGCAGTATCAGCACTGTTCAATTCTTAGCACCTTTCCTCGATGATGAACTCCTGATCTGGGCACGTTTCAAAAGTGCGGGCATTCAAATACCAGTTAGTTGTGAAACTAAGTACTGATAGATGTCATCTTTACAGCTGTTAAATAATAAGCAAAATAATCAATATTTAACAGAAAATAAAAATTGTACAAACTTATCCATGTAAACCTGTTTCAATTGCACTTGAAACTTAGCATGAAAATAATTGCAATCACAAAAATAAATACATAATTTTTAGCGCTTAATATCTGAGGCAAAATATGATTTTGTTGGGCAATTACAAAATCGAGGAAAATGGGGTTCATTTTTGTGTTACATATCTCAACTTCCCTCTATACCTGCCCCCTCAAAGGCTAATCAGTATAGGCTCCTTATGACTCCCGATGTCGGACAGCCCTGTCATAGCGGTTGTCTGATCAGACAAAAAGTATAAAGCAGCATGAAACCCTTGCTTCTCACTTATCCAAACTTATTCATATATCATTTTATGTGACTTTAAAAATACTTTTATCAAATTTGTGCGATACTGAGTAGAAAAAGCATATTTAAACAAAAGTAATAAAAGACATCTAGTACCTTGTTCTTTAAGTTCAACAGTTCGACAGTTTGACAGTTCGACAGTTCGACAATTCGACAGTTCGACAGTTCGACAGTTCGACAGTTCGACAGTTCGACAGTTCGAATGAGTGACAGTTCGCTTAATCTGCGTTTAGGTTTTTGATATTTTAAATTAGCCTTTTTAGCCAATATTATAATCTTCATTTTTATTCTGCTTTCTCTTTCGTTTTCTCAACTTGATAGAAGTTCGTATTTTTAAGTTACTGATGTGGCAATAATATTTATAATAGCATTATTATTATCATTTTAATAATAATAATGATAATGATAATAATAATGTATGAAAGATAGAATGGAAACGACTGCATAAATAATAGTAATAATAAGAAAATGAAAATGATAGTATAAAATGCTTGAATTGAAATAGACACCATGAAAGTAATAGTTATTTTCTAGTATTTATACTGTTGTTCATTATTAATTAATGACATCAATAATAATGCAATGACATAATATAATAGTATATTTAGTAATAAGAAATGAAATAAAGGAAATAAAATATTTAAAAATTTCATATCATTTTCTTCCAATTTTCCTTCTCATGTTACCTAAAGCTGGGGTTGCCGAAAGCCGAGGGGAGGCCGAATGTGGCTAAGGGGAGCTGGCAGGAGGTTAACGGGGCAGCGGGGGCTAGCTGGTCGGATGGTTGGCTGGCTGGCCGAACGAGGCAGGGCTGCAGTAGGAGGGGCTGCTGGCTAAGGGAGGGCTGCAGCAGGAGGAGCTGCTGCTGTCCGGCTGCTTGCTGGAGGGCAGGAAGGAGAGCTGGGTTGCTAGTGGTTGTGGGAGAGGAGGAGAGGGCTGCTGCTGTGTGGGGAGGGGAGGAGAGGGCTGCTGCTGTGTGGGGAGGGGAGGAGAGGGTTGCTGCTGTGTGGAGAGAGGAGAAGAGAGCTGCTGCTGTGTGGGGTGGGGAGGGGAGGGGAGGGCTGCTGCTGTGTGGGGAGGGGAGGGGAGGGCTGCTGCTGTGTGGGGAAGGGAGGAGAGGGCTGCTGCTGTGTGGGAAGGGGAGGATAGGGCTGCTGCTGTGTTGGGAGAGGAGGAGAGGGCTGGCTGTTGTGTGGGGAGAGGAGGAGAGGGGAGGGCTGGCTGCTGGAGGCTGGGCTGAAAGCTGGGGAAGTGGGCTGCTGTTTAGAGAGGGCTGGAATGGGGAGAAGGAGGGAATGGGGGCCTGCTTAAGTAGAGAGGGATTGTGAGCTGTGGATAAGGAGGGATTAATGGTGCCTTAATGGCTCTAATTGGGTGTGGATAAGGTCTTAATGGCATATGGGAGGCAGATACTTCCGCATGGGAAGAAAAGTATAGCAACATTGCGATTTGCGATTGGGTAGAGTTGGGGGAAAGGAAGGAAAAAGTAAGAAATTTACTTAAACTTATATAATTTGTATTTTTCCACCGTTTGAAGTCCAAATACAATGAAACTTGACACTGAGGCGTGTTATGATATTACGAACACGCTCGCGCCAAAAAAATTTCGATTCGGACAAATATTTTATTTTATATTAATTTTTGAAGTTTTAAACTACGATCAAACTGGTACTTAGAATTTGACGAAACTTTTCGAGTAGCCTATAAATAATATGCTTAACATAACGATACTGAAAATGATGAGTTCTGACACGTATTTCAATATTCTTTATTTATTGGATTTAATTAATTCAAAAAAATAAAGGGGGAGTTTTCGTTATCCGAATTCTCCTAAATTATGGCACTTTGATCTAAAAATTATTTCTATCTAATGGAAATTTTGTTTGCCCTAATTTGAAATTCCCCGGGATCCTGATATTTGAAGCGGGTTTTGAGCTAATTTGAAAAGTAACGACATTGGGTCGTTATATCATTGGCTAGCAATCGAGTGAATCCTCCCTTATCTCAAAAACCCTCATTAATATGGGATTCAGCACAAACCACTCACATTTCAACATCTCCGACCATTTAGTAATGTTGATTGGGCTGCATGTCCCAATGACAACAAATCCATTGTTGGGTACATAGTAATTTTGGTTGTCAAGCCACTTGTTGGTTTCTCCAAAAAGAGAACTATTGTTGCTTGACCCGGTACATAAGCAGGATACAACGCAATAGCACAAACAACAAGTAAATTTGAAATTTTGGTCACTCCCGGGAGATGTTGAACTACAGCTCTTCACTACTATCAAGTGTTAAACCTTGGTGCTGCAAACCTTGCTATAATACAATCCTCCACACAAGCATGCAACATGCTAATTTGATTATCATGCCATTGGAGATCTCACCAACACAAAGCAACTTCATTTGCAACACATCCTACAGTTGCATAGTTGTTTGATATCCTCGCTGCACTATTACCAAAAGATTGCACTCTCTTCCACTTTCATCGCAGCTAGAATGTTTCCGAACTTAATGGGGCATGTTAAAGGCAAACAAACTCCATACAAGTTTCCAAGGAACACAAATCAGGACCGCACAATTGTAACCACCAAACCAAAGCATGATCATTCATGAGGACAAAAATAATATTCTAGAGTGTGCAATAACCTCTGAAATGAGATCAAAGCATTGATCTAGGCTGTCAATAAACAGATTCCTCATTCTATATATATAGTATATGATGAATTCTTCAATTTAAAGCAAAATACAGAATTTCCCTATTCTTGTAACCTGCTATCCACCTGCTATTATCTTTTTATTAAGTCGCTAAAATTGACTTGTCTTAAGCCTACCAGGATCAATATGGGCTTCAAAACATCATTTTTAGATGCATCGGTCTGTGATTCTAAGTGTAAATTAACATTTTTTGCCATGCAGTAATGAAAACTAAAAGACAGGAGTGTATGCCCCAAAATGTACTCCAAACGACCTAGATTTTCAAAAGAGAATAGACCATTGTATCAGATCAAAACAAGTGGCTGAAAAGTAACGACATTGGGTCGTTACAAACTCTCCTACTTAAAAATGATTTCGTCCTCGACATCAAGAATAAAAATAATGACTTAAAAGGGTCTTGGCGGATACCTTAATTTAGAAATAGTTCTTGATACTTTCTTCGCATATCGTATTCTCTTTCCCACGTGGCTTCTTTCGCAGTATGGTTATGCCATTGAATTTTGATCATCGGGATCGTTCTGCTTCTTAATTTTCGGTGGTCCTTCTCACTAATTTTAAGAGGTTTTTCAATATAAGTCAAATCAGGCTGAATTTCAACTGTTGAGTCTGAAATTTGCTAAGTGGTTTCCTGGAGGCATCTACGGAGTGTTGAAATGTGGAATATGTTGTGCACGGCAGTAAATCTTTCAGAAAGTTTAAGTCTATAAGCCGAGCTTCCAGTTTTTGCAGTTACTTCGAAGGGTCCAACATATCTGGGACTCAACTTTCTAGTCACTCCAAAGCGATGAATTCCTTTCATAGGGCTAACCTTTAGATAAGCCCTATCACCAATATGAAATTCTTGTCTTCGGTGTCTTGTGTCGAAGTATTTCTTTTGTCAGTCCTAGGCTTCTGCAATTCTGCTCTTGATTAGCCTTATCTTTTTGTTTGTTTCTTCAATTAACTCAGATCCATAAATTTGTACATCTCCAACTTGTGTCCAGGCTAGAGGAGTACTGCACCTTCTTCCATATAAAGCTTCATAAGGGGCCATTCCAATGCTTGACTGGTGGCTATTATTATAAGCAAATTCTACAAGTGGGAGGTGTTTCTCCCAATTTCCACCAAAGTCTAACAAGCATAAACGTAAGAAATCCTCGAGTACTTGGTTGACTCTCTCAGTTTGTCCGTCCGTTTAAGGGTGGAAGGCCGTGCTCATGGCTAAGATGGTTCCCAAATCTTTGTGTACTGCTTGCCAAAATCGAGAAGTAAACCTGTCATCTCTATCTGAAATTATAGTTTTAAGAATTATATGCAGTTTGACGATCTCCCTAATATACAATCTTGCCAATTTCTCCATTGAGTCTGTTTGCTTTATTGGGATAAAGTGGGCTGACTTTATTAATCTGTCAACTATGACCCAAATGGCATCTGCTCCTGATTTTCCTTTTGGCAAACCCATTACGAAATCCATAGAGATGTCTGACCATTTCCACTCTGGGATTTCTAGTGGGTGCAAAAGTCCACCAGGTCGTTGGTACTCTGCTTTGACTAGGCTGCAAACGTGGCACTTAACCACAAATTCAACTATCTCTCTTTTGAGTCCAGGCCACCAGAAGGCTATCTTTAGATCTTGATACATCTTGTTGCTTCCGGGGTGTACTGTATAGCTTGAGTTGTGGGCTTCATTTAATATCTGATTTCGAATGTGCGAATTATTCGGGACCCAGATTCTATTACCATTAAAAATATGAATGCCTTTTCGCAGCTGCAACTCTGTTCTGCGACCATCTTCTATTTCTGCTTTCAGCTTGGGGTATTCCTTGCTGACTTTTTGAACATCCAATATGCTTTATACGAAGGTAGGTACTGTAGTATTAGCATTAAGCAATTCATTCAATTGATTTTTAATAATGGGTCTTATATTAAGCTTCTGGAATTCTTTCTCAAATGGACTTGCTGAGATTAAAGTACTCAATATTTCTTTTCTACTCAAAGCATCTGTGATCAAGTTAGCTTTGCCAGGATGATATTGAATATCCATGTCATAGTCGCTGAGTAGTTCTAACCATCTTCTTTGGTGACAGTTTAGTTCTTTCTGTGTGAAGATGTATTTTAAACTCTGATGGTCTGTAAAGATCTCGCACTTCACTCCATAAAGATAATACCTCCAAATCTTTAAGGCAAAGACTATTGCGGCTAGCTCTAAATCATGAACAGGATCGTTCTTTTCGTGAGTCTTCAATTTCCTTGAAGCATAAGCAATGACGTGATTGTCTTGCATGAGGACACACCCTAGTCCTGTTAATGAAGCATCCGTGTATACCTTGTAGTTCTTCCATTCTTGAGGTAGGATTAGGACAGATGCAGTAGTGAGGGCTTGCTTTATTTTTAGAAATGATTCTTCGCAGTCCCGACTCCATACAAATGGTGCTGCCTTTTGAGTCAACTGAGTTAATAGTTTGGCCATATTTGAAAATCCTTTGACAAACTTTCAGTAGTATCCTGCAAGTCCTAAGAAACTGCGAATTTCAGACACAGATGATGGTTGAGGCCATTCTTGCATGATACTGATCTTTCTTTAGTCTACCTTGATTCCTTCAGCATTTACTACATGTCCTAAAAATGCTATTGAGTCCAACCAAAACTCACATTTTGAGTATTTGGCAAATAATTGATGCTCCCTAAGAGTTCCCAATACTACTTTCAAATGAATCTCATGATCCTCCATAGACTTAGAATAAATTAGGATATCATCGATGAAGACTATCACAAATTTATCGAGGAAAGGCTGGATTATTCTTTGCATTAAATCCATAAAGATAGAAGGTGCGTTTGTGAGTCCAAATGACATGACTAAGAACTCATAGTGTCCGAAGCGAGTTCTAAATGTAGTCTTAGGGACGTCTTCTTCATTGACTCTCATCTGGTGGTATCCCGACCTTAAATCAATTTTGGAGAATACTTTGGCTCCAGCCAGTTGATCAAAGAGGTCATCAATGCGGGGTAAAGGCTATTTGTTTTTCACCGTTACCTTGTTGAGGTCTCTATAATCTATGCACATACGCATAGATCCGTCCTTATTTTTCACAAAGAGTACTGGGGCTCCCCAGGGGGACATACTTTGCCGGATCAATCCCTTGCTGGTTAGCTCTTGAAGTTGTTGGTCTAGTTCCTGGAACTCTTTTGGTGCCATTCGGTATGGTGATTTTGACTTGGGTTGGGTTCCTGGAATTAGATCTATTGAGAACTCGATTTCTCTTACGGTCGGTAGCCCGAGCAAATCTTCTGGGAATACGTCTTCAAAATCTCGAACGATGTGCGTTTCTGATAAAGGCACAACTTCCTTTCTTTCTCCCATCATAGTTATTAAGTATGCGCTGCATCCTTTCTGAATCAATTTTTTTGCTTTTATTGGGTTAATTAGAGAAGCTAACAGGCTTTGTCTTCCTATAAATACTGTTGATGTTTTGCCGCTCTTGATTGTGATCTTTTTCTTCTGGCAATTGATTATAGCATCATGATTGCCTAACCAATCCATCCCTAGAATAATGTCAAAGTTGGTGATGGGTAGAATGACTAACGTAGCCTTGAATAATTTGCCTTTGATGGGGATATTAAAATTACAGATTTCTGAGCCTCCATGCTAGCTCCAGAAGGTAACCCAATATTTAATGTTGTTGCCAAATTGAATGAGGGTAGTTCTAGTGTGGTTGCAAGTTTTTCCGATATAAAAGAGTGGCTTGCCCCCGTATCAAATAAGGTGTCACATGATATGTCATTAATTAATAGTGTGCCTAAATATGAACTATGAGCATTTTGTACTAATATAAGTGCAAAAGAGAAAAAGAACGAGAAAAATGAGATACCTGATACTACATCGTTGTCTCCAGGTGCTAAGACTGGAGTGAGTGTGTAAATTCATGCGGAAGCAGGTTTACGAGGTGCGGGTCCTTTCCTCTGGTTGGATGCCGATGCAATTGGTGGCCTTGGGGTGTTGGTTGGTTCTGGGGCAACTCCTCGTGTTTGGGCATGGAACGGGGTTACAGCTGTTGTGGTGTTTGTGCCTCTTATTATGGCCACTCCATATATCGTCCTTACGGATCGACAATCCCGAACTTGGTGGTCGGGCTTGCCGCACTGATAACACCTTCTGCCATCATGGTAGCACTTGCCGTAGGGATGATGCCTCCGGCAATCTCCTCTTACTCCTTGTCCAAAATTCTCATAAGTTAGTTGAAAGATTTTGGCAGGTGGGTTGTGTTGTTGTCTTTTAAATATCCCTTGGTCCTTTGTAGGATGATCATGCCACTTCCCTTGACCTGTGTTGCTAGAAGGCTTGCTATTCTCTTTGTGTTCCATGATTAAAGCGCATTCTAAAAGTTCGGAGAAACAAGCATTTCTTAATGGAAGCAGGCTCCAACGAAGGGTGTCTTTCATCCCTTATAGAAAACGGTTGCACCTTGCTTTTTCTGTACTTATCAGGTTCTGAGCATACCTTGATAACCTTGTGAACTCGGCCTCATAGTTGGCCACAGAGTTGTTACCATGAACCAATTTCATGAATTGGTTCTCCATGATGCTTTGAGCAGCTTGCGGGACATATTTAGCTCAGAAAGCTTCTGAAAATGTTTCCCAACTTATTTTGTCCAATTCTATACCAGTGAAATCAGTACTGGCAACGGATTCCCACCAACGATCAACTTCGCCTTTAAAAGGTAGCGGGTCACATGCACTGCTTTTTCACTTGGACACTCCATACTTTCTAGTGTATTTTCTATCTCTCTTAGCCAATCTTCTGCCGCCATAGGACAAGTAGTCCCATGAAATATTGGCGGATTTAATTTGAGGAAAGATTGGAGGATTCCCTCAGAACAATACTTTTGGGATGATTTAACGGAGTTTGATAAAGCTGCTTTCTTTTGGTTTGCTAGGAGTTCTAGGACGGCTTCCATGAAGCGGTCGTTGGTACTTCCCGAAACCTCTAATGATATTGGTGCTTTGATTGGGGTTTCAGATGGTGTGTTCAAAAATACTTCATCTGAATCCATCTTTTTACCTAAATGTTGAAAGCTTAAGTTTCTTAGATTTATGTTATATTTCTCTCTTCTCTAAATGAATTATGTTTTGACATTTACATATTACCTCTCAAATTTACACTCAATCTTGCTCTAATACCAACTGTGGGGACTCGAGGCTGGGTCAGCGGGAGCTAATCCAGCACCGGTTGATGTGGGTGTGATAAAATAACAGCAACAAGTCCTCTAGCCTCAGGATCATATTGAGTTATTTAAGAGATAAATATATAGACATCAAACATAACTCATTTATTCATTAATTCATCAGTTCTTATTACAATAAAAGAAAAATTACAAACTTTTTAACATAATAGCTAGAGTCAAAAAGAAAGCAGTGGATCAACAGGTAACAATATCAGCACTATTCAGTTATTAGCACCTTTCCTCGATGATGAACTCCTGATCTGGGCACGTTTCAAAAGTGCGGGCATTCGAATACCAGTTAGTTGTGAAACTAAGTACTGATAGATGTCATCTTTACAGATGTTAAATAATAAGCAAAATAATCAATATTTAACAGAAAATAAAAATTGTACAAACTTATCCCTACAAACCTGTTTCAATTACACTTGAAACTTAGCATGAAAATAATTGCAATCACAAAAATAAATACATAATTTTTAGCGCTTAATATCTGAGGCAAAATATAATTTTGTTGGCCAAGTACAAAATCGAGGAAAATGGGAGTTCATTTTTGTGTTACATATCTCAACTTCCCTCTATATCTGCCCCCTCAAAGGCTAATCAGTATAGGCTCCTTATGACTCCCGATGTCGGACAGCCCCGTCATAGCAGTTGTCTGATCAGACAAAAAAGTATAAAGCAGCATGAAACCCTCGCTTCTCACTTATCCAAACTTATTCATATATCATTTATGTGACTTTAAAAAACACTTTTATCAAATTTGTGCGATGTTGAGCAGAAAAAATATATTTAAACAGAAGTAATAAAAGACGTCTGGTACCTTGTTCTTTAAGTTCAACAGTTCGACAGTTTGACAATTTGACAGTTCGACAATTCGACAATTCGACAGTTCGGATGAGTGACAGTTCGCTTAATCTGCGTTTAGGTTTTTGATATTTTAAATTAGCCGTTTTAGCCAATATTATTATCTTCATTTTTATTCTGCTTCTCTTTCATTTTCTCAACTTGATAGAAGTTCGTATTTTTAAGTTACTAATGTGGCAATAATATTTATAATAGCATTATTATTATCATTTTAATAATAATAATGATAATGATAATAATAATATATGAAAGATAGAATGGAAACGACTGCATAAATAATAGTAATAATAAGAAAATGAAAATGATAGTATAAAATGCTTGAATTGAAATAGACACCATGAAAGTAATAGTTATTTTCTAGTATTTATATTGTTGTTCATTATTAATTAATGACATCAATAATAATGCAATGACATAATATAATAGTATATTTAGTAATAAGAAATGAAATAAAGGAAATAAAATATTTAAAAATTTCATATCATTTTCTTCCAATTTTCCTTCTCATGTTACCTAAAGCTGGGGTTGCCGAAAGCCGAGGGGAGGCCGAATGTGGCTAAGGGGAGCTGGCAGGAGGTTAACGGGGCAGCGGGGGCTAGCTGGTCGGATGGTTGGCTGGCTGGCCGAACGAGGCAGGGCTGCAGTAGGAGGGGCTGCTGGCTAAGGGAGGGCTGCAGCAGGAGGAGCTGCTGCTGTCCGGCTGCTTGCTGGAGGGCAGGAAGGAGAGCTGGGTTGCTAGTGGTTGTGGGAGAGAAGGAGAGGGCTGCTGCTGTGTGGGGAGGGGAGGAGAGGGCTGCTGTGTGGGGAGGGGAGGAGAGGGTTGCTGCTGTGTGGAGAGAGGAGAAGAGAGCTGCTGCTGTGTGGGGTGGGGAGGGGAGGGGAGGGCTGCTGCTGTGTGGGGAGGGGAGGGGAGGGCTGCTGCTGTGTGGGGAAGGGAGGAGAGGGCTGCTGCTGTGTGGGAAGGGGAGGATAGGGCTGCTGCTGTGTTGGGAGAGGAGGAGAGGGCTGGCTGCTGTGTGGGGAGAGGAGGAGAGGGGAGGGCTGGCTGCTGGAGGCTGGGCTGAAAGCTGGGGAAGTGGGCTGCTGTTTAGAGAGGGCTGGAATGGGGAGAAGGAGGGAATGGGGGCCTGCTTAAGTAGAGAGGGATTGTGAGCTGTGGATAAGGAGGGATTAATGGTGCCTTAATGGCTCTAATTGGGTGTGGATAAGGTCTTAATGGCATATGGGAGGCAGATACTTCCGCATGGGAAGAAAAGTATAGCAACATTGCGATTTGCGATTGGGTAGAGTTGGGGGAAAGGAAGGAAAAAGTAAGAAATTTACTTAAACTTATATAATTTGTATTTTTCCGCCGTTTGAAGTCCAAATACAATGAAACTTGACACTGAGGCGTGTTATGATATTACGAACACACTCGCGCCAAAAAAATTTCGATTCGGACAAATATTTTATTTTATATTAATTTTTGAAGTTCAAAACTTCAAAAATTAACTACGATCAAACTGGTACTTAGAATTTGACGAAACTTTTCGAGTAGCCTATAAATAATATGCTTAACATAACGATACTGAAAATGATGAGTTCTGACACGTATTTCAATATTCTTTATTTATTGAATTTAATTAATTCAAAAAAATAAAGGGGGAGTTTTCGTTATCCGAATTCTCCTAAATTATGGCACTTTGATCTAAAAATTATTTCTATCTAATGGAAATTTTGTTTGCCGTAATTTGAAATTCCCCGGGATCCTGATATTTGAAGCGGGTTTTGAGCTAATTTGAAAAGTAACGACATTGGGTCGTTATATCATTGGCTAGCAATCGAGTGAATCCTCCCTTATCTCAAAAACCCTCATTAATATGGGATTCAGCTCAAACCACTCACATTTCAACATCTCCGACCATTTAGTAATGTTGATTGGGCTGCATGTCCCAATGACAACAAATCCATTGTTGGGTACATAGTAATTTTGGTTGTCAAGCCACTTGTTGGTTTCTCCAAAAAGAGAACTATTGTTGCTTGACCCGGTACATAAGCAGGATACAACGCAATAGCACAAACAACAAGTAAATTTGAAATTTTGGTCACTCCCGGGAGATGTTGAACTACAGCTCTTCACTACTATCAAGTGTTAAACCTTGGTGCTGCAAACCTTGCTATAATACAATCCTCCACACAAGCATGCAACATGCTAATTTGATTATCATGCCATTGGAGATCTCACCAACACAAAGCAACTTCATTTGCAACACATCCTACAGTTGCATAGTTGTTTGATATCCTCGCTGCACTATTACCAAAAGATTGCACTCTCTTCCACTTTCATCGCAGCTAGAATGTTTCCGAACTTAATGGGGCATGTTAAAGGCAAACAAACTCCATACAAGTTTCCAAGGAACACAAATCAGGACCGCACAATTGTAACCACCAAACCAAAGCATGATCATTCATGAGGACAAAAATAATATTCTAGAGTGTGCAATAACCTCTGAAATGAGATCAAAGCATTGATCTAGGCTGTCAATAAACAGATTCCTCATTCTATATATATAGTATATGATGAATTCTTCAATTTAAAGCAAAATACAGAATTTCCCTATTCTTGTAACCTGCTATCCACCTGCTATTATCTTTTTATTAAGTCGCTAAAATTGACTTGTCTTAAGCCTACCAGGATCAATATGGGCTTCAAAACATCATATTTAGATGCATCGGTCTGTGATTCTAAGTGTAAATTAACATTTTTTTGCCATGAAGTAATGAAAACTAAAAGACAGGAGTGTATGCCCCAAAATGTACTCCAAACGACCTAGATTTTCAGAAGAGAATAGACCATTGTATCAGATCAAAACAAGTGGCTAAAATTCCATAGTAAACGATCACTCGTATCAATCTATGTGGGTTTGGTGCTTCGAATATGCAGCATTCCCTATGAGCAGTCAACTATTCAAACACTGAAGCTCTATAAGATACCAAAGATAAATGTAACATAAAGCATGAAAAGAGAGCATCCGCGGAACCAATATAGCATATTCTCGCGTCAAAGATTAATAACAAGTATAAAATAAAATGAAATACTAGAAATACTAGAAAATAAACATAAAATCTGTATAAGCAAAAGGAAAGAGTGTTGAAAATTTTATTTGGTTCAGATTGAGTTACCATGGTTTAGAAAGTCGAAATTTCGACTGGAACAAGCGCGAAACTATCATTCTCATTTTGCAATACCCAGATCTTCTCGTTGAACGAAATAGAGGGTGAAAGGTGAAAGGGTAGAAGGTAATCAAGGCGAACTGGACTGGAGCTATGAGACTGCCTACATTTACAGCTGAAACTCCATGCAACGAAGGACAAACCCTCTTGAGAGGGCTTAAGAATTCGCACAAATTTATTATTGAAGTGGGCACTTAATACGTACAGCAATAATATGGACCGGACCGTCTTTTGTCCCCTGGCCTCCCTCCTTAAATGGCTTTATTGTATCATACAGCAATATCCCTTTTATAAGCATAGTGCATAAACTCATTCTTAATTAATTTCTATCGTGTTCTTGAAGGTTTTTTCTTACTTTTTATAATATGCGCAAACAATAACTAATTTTTAATAAAATTAGAAAAAGATTAGCGAAAAAAAAATGCAAAATTAATTTTTAGTAGTTTTTCGTCAAATCTTAAATTACATGTGCATAATATATATCAAATTTGTGAAAACTACAAAAATATATAGTAATGTTTCTCAAGTCTTAGATACCATGGTGTTGCTACTCATGGTCAGCTAAAAGTTTGATAGTCCTTATGATTCTTCTTGATCATTAACAATTGAGCAATGTCAGTTTCAAGCATCACGATTACTTTAAACTATGCAATAGTCATACATTGACCAGCCTAAGTCATTACAGCCATTGAGATCCTCATGATTCAAAAACTTATTGTAAGTTTACTCTTGCCATGGGAGAACATGAGTATTTTAAATGATATGATATGTATTTCTATGTAATCAATATGATGTTATGATAAGGATATGAGATCATTGATCAATGCAAAGGCTTCAAATAGCCCAACAATTAGAATCATTGTGTGAAGTAAAATGTCATTGGACTTACACATTTCTTTAGCAAAGTATAAAAGCACTCATTAAATACATAAATTAATCATATTATAATTACTTTTTCTAATATTTTAAAAAGTCATGAATTAATTATTATAATATCTCTAAATTATTAATATTCTTAAACACTTCAAATAAATATGACTATCTTAATTACCCACTTGACCACTCCAATTCATAACATGAATCATTACTTAATATAATTAATTATATTATAATGATTATGAATAATTAATATATATAATTAACAAAGCTAATTTTACAAACTAAAATGCTTAAAATAGATTACCTTAAGATATTTTATAAATATTTAAAATACAAAAATTTCTATTTCAATAATAAAATATCATGCTTATTAATCATTAAATATTTTAATCATTTAATTAGAAAATGCTAGTTTACTAATCAATTTACTCTTAACTTATTTATTTGTATTAAGGCAAATTTATAAAGGTTTATCACAAACTATGCACTACACTAGGTGCGAAAGTAAAATTATTATCATGGTTTAAATTTAAATGCATGTATACATTAATGAATATGAGTTACTTGCCTCTTTTTTGTTTAAATTATAAATAAAAAATATTTGAATGTTATGTGGAACCTTTGTTATGGTCTAAGTACTATGTCGTTCACTATTATATTAGATATTTTAGTAGTTTGTACAAATATCTTATTGGGCTTGCCATTGCTCATTGTGATGATGTTATGGATATTTTTTTGTTTACCATATGATGTATGATTAATAGTTGATATTTTATGAAATTTATAATGAGAATGCCCATTAATATATAATTATTTTATTTAACACATCTGAAGATATGTATGTGAATTCTTATATGAATTATGTATTGTATAACTGGGTGCTAAGATACATGCTCACGTTCCGAACATTTTGTCATTTCATTTCTATTGGAATCATCACTTCACTTTTTTTGCATGTTGACCATATTATGTTGATTAATATTTAAATCGCCCAAATGATGATTCTATAGCGAAAGAGTATAGCAAAAGAGTGAGTCTTAGGTTACAAAAGAAGCATCCAAGTGGTTGGTAAGATGATAAGATCAAATTTTTGAGAAAAATATCTGATTATGATGGATTAAATATAGTCTGATGAAGTATTGGTTGTACAAGATAAAATTAAAGAATCATAATTAAAATCATATTTATTCTATCTTAATATTATTGTCATTTCTTTATTTTTATAACTTGATCTCAAGTTACTACTTAATCAATACCACTAATATCAAATGACCAATATACATAAAATAAGGGTGGTGTAATGAGTTTATTCAACTATAGTTGAGCAATAAGCTGAAGTAAAATGATGAATGTACAATAAGTCAATTCAACTAAAGTTGAGTAACAAGTTGAATTAAAATAGTGTTTGCACAACAAGCCAATCTACCTAGAATCAAATAAAAGCCAACCTAAAAAATACCACTTAATAAGTTGGTACAATTAAAGCAAAGTAATAAGGTGACCTAAAATAAGAAGTGCCCAATTTGACTAAGTTCAAGAAACAAACTGGCCTAAGAACAAGGATCACATAACAAGTTGATTGACTAAAATTGAAAACAATACTCGACCTAAAAAAATGGTCTATAATGAGCATACCTAGCTAATAATATATGGCAAAGGATCTTGAAGCATGTCAACACAATTATAGAGAGAGGGAGTGAGAGAAGAGAAAAGTATTGAATGAAAAAGGGATAATGTAAAATACCAAAGTGTGTTTTCAAGTTTAGACCTTAGAATTGAAAAACAAAGTCCGCCATTGGACTCAGTAGCTCCAAATTAACTAAGAGTGTTATTCTGGGAATTTTTGGAAATCGTTGATTTTCCCGGATTTCTGTTACTCTAGAAATTTTTGTTAAAATAGGAATCCAATTTAAGTCAAATAAAAATATCCTCTTATAATACCTATTGAAAGGATCCTACTGCAAAAATTTGAGCGCATTTGAGATTATGGATTGTCCTGAATAAATTCATAAAGTATAAATTTCAAAGGCTAATAATATAAAAAATATAAATCAGAATTTAAAAATTTTTATATATCTAAGTTAAGCATTATATGAGGATGCTATGTTTCAAGTTTCATTAATTTTCAAATTTCTGATTTATCATAATTAATTTTCCAAATTTTTCACTTAAAAATCAATATAAAATAAATTACTTGTCCAAATTTAATAATTTTTGAATGCGTGCGTTTGTCTCGTCGAGACGGTCGTTTTGATACCAAGATTAAAATTTTTAAAGCTTAAATAACTCCAGATCTTGGCTCAGAAAATTCCAACCGTTGATTTTAATCTAACGGCTAATAATGGATCATAGAATTCCTTATTTATCTCTTCAAAACCTAAAATCCTAATTTCCTTCAGCCGAAATTTCTTCATTTTGCAAGCTAATCCCTATCTTCTTCGCACGCGACCGAGACGCCTCCTTCCATTCGCTCACCCTCGCGCGCGACGCGTGGCTCGATCCCCTCCCTCTCGCACGACAGCTGCCCCCTCTCGCCTTATCTTCTCATTCGAAGGGAGATGGATTTCTGCGACAATAAGGAGTCCTAGGTGAGACCCGAGATGAAGTCGAGCTCTTCATCTCACCAAAATCTCTCCATCTCGCCAAACCTCCTCTCGCCGAGCCTCCATCTAGCCGAGAGCCTTCTTAGCCGGGCCTCCTCTCGTCGACACCTCCGATCGTCGAACACCTTTGCTAACCGAGCTGCTCCAACTCGTCGACTTCAAGTACATGTACGACCATCCTTATTATCTTCAATCAACAATCACATGACTTTTACTGCTTATTTATCTCTAAATCAATAATTTTCATCTTTGAGAACCTGATCGAGTTCAATGGTTTGCTAGGACAAGACTAATGGACTTATCAAATGGATTATTTTATTTGGTTCATGTGCTGATATTGAATTTGGATTGTCTTATCATCTACCTTCAATTTTGTTTGAATTCTCTTTGTGCTGTATAACTTCCTATTTTTAAGGTTAATTCGATGGTGGTATCTAACTAGCTTTATCTCAAATTTAATAATTGATGATGATTCTCCTATTTGTTTACAGTCAAAATCATCTTAGTATTTATATCCTCTCGTTGTCTATGGCTTCAACTTTTGTTTTTATTTTCGATTAACATAGCTAGCATTGATGGACGGCTACAGATCAATAATTGTTATGATCATTTAACACTCTTCCCATTTATCTTTAAATCAAAATTAATATTTAAAAGTAATTCCATGAATTTTATCATGATGCCCAAATTTCTTGTTCTATGAAATACAAATATTTAATAACCTTTATAATCTATTGTTTGTTAATATACTTAAATCTCAAATTGTTTAAAGAATCTATAGAAACTATGAATCCAAGTTTTTATTTATGCTTAAAAATGCAGCTAATGACAAAGAAACAAAATCGATACAGTAATTGAAATATTTTGAAGATAAACTGGATAAATTCATTTTATTTAGTAAAATGATTATATTACTTAACTGTTTCATTGTTACCTGTGCTTCACTTTGTTAGTAGATGGCTAGGCTAATTCATATATTTATTAGAAGCTCTCAGTATTCTGGAATTTCATGTTGTGTTGCTATCTCCTCTTACCTTGTGTTATCAGATTGAGCTATCGTTCCATGCTTTTTCATTTGTTTTTCTGAACATATTCAAGTGTTATTTTCACTACGTTAGCATTTGTGTATCTTTTATGGAATTGTTTTCTATCTTAATATCTCCTTTCATGAGATTAAATTTCTCCAAAATTAAGGATATTTTTATTAGAAGCATTGAGAACAAAAACCTTAAATCTTTCACTTATATATTCATTGTTTTAATTTCTTAGCGTGTTTATCATGTAACTTTGATATAAGTAGTTCTGGACATAATAGACTTAATATTAGTTTTTCTTTGAATTAGTCATGATAGTGAAATAAACTTCTTAAGGTTTGTATGGGAAATATCTATGAAATGTGATGTTGTTATGATACCTACTCGTATAATGTTGAATTCAAAATTTAGCTCATGGGCCCTCTCAAGTTTATGTTTATGCTTCTTCTCCATTGCCTTTTATTTATTTTTTTGATGTGTTGTGAGTGAGAATATATTATTTTCTACAATATCACCTAGACAATTTAATTCTTGAATAATCCAATGGTCATCTTCATTAGTTGAGATCATTATTTTACTGCCTATGTATTATTCTTTGGGCATTGTTTGAGTATCTCAATTATCAAAATTGCACATAACTACGAAATTCATTTTTTTTCCATCAACATTCTGCATCTGTTGATCATAAGTTGAAGGAGTAAAATACGATTTATAATTTCATTTAGCTTCCACTTTCAATCCTTTTAATTTCAAAATTTTCAATTAAGTCCCCATAAATCTGTTTGTGATATCATGATATTTTTATAATTTTAAACATTAATCTCTATTTAAGTATTTTTCTTTTGTTCAAGTTAGGTACCATCTTAATGATGAGATGCATCACAACGGTGTGGCATTCAATAAAGAACATAATTTTACACTCATTGTTGAATAATTTACTCGGATTTAAAACATGATACACATTAAAAACAATAAACCTGAAGCACATTTTGTGCATTTTAACATGATTACTATTATTGGAATATAAAAGAGCTGAATCAGTATAAGCATTTAACTTAAAAGTTTTGTTATTTGGGTGCTATGATTTCCTTATGCCATAAGTCCTCTAATATTTCTTTTTATGATACAAAATTTTGAATCAAGTATAATTGCCCCTCAAATATTATTTTGCTGAATAAATTCGTATCCATATGAAATCTTCTGGCAATATGAATTTTTACATCTAGTTTTGATTAAGAAAACCTTACATGGTCTTACTTGACCAAGCTGCACCTAGGTGAATATAAAAAAGAATTCTCAGTTTGTATTTTGAATTCGTATTAATTAAATATATAATATTTTATTATTTTGAAATATTATTGGTTTTCGCTTATTTTTTAATGCTATGATGCTGACTGATGAATCAGCTTGTTTTTAGGCAAGCAGATACATCAATTGTTTTGTGATGGTCTTACGAACTCTAAATTCATGTCAATGCTAGGTCATTTTGTATGTGTTTTTCTTTGTCTGCATTTTGTTTTGATTAGAATATAGTGTTAAAGCTTTTAACTTTGAATGCATTGAATTATCAAGCGACCCATTGTTTAAGGAAGATTTGTATTTAGGAGAATTTAAATGATCAGATCTTAAACTAGAGCAATATAAATTAATTGTCTCAATTGTTCATTTATAAAATAAACATGGATAGAGATTGTATAGTGGAAATGATATGACTTGCCATTTTTGCAAACTTAGCCCTGTCTTGAAGGTCATTTTTTAACTGTAATTTGGCACTTATCCTCACTTTACGATAATATTGTTTTTTTTATTTAAAAGGTTCATTTTAACCTTAGGTTGCTGGTCTTCATGAAAGGGTAACAGTATTGTGTTTGATTATTTTTGTGATATAATAATTTTACAAAATCAAATATGATTATATGCTGTTATTAGTATTAAATTTAAAAATTGCTGTTATTTATTTTAATATGAAACAAAGGTTATTATTTGCAAGGAATCATTTAGGATCAAATACTACTATACTTTTAAAATGATGCCATATAAATTGGAAAATCAAAGTGCTACTAATTATTTTAATAAAAATTACATGTTGCCTTTAAAATCAAATAAATTTAGTTCAAATGCTAATTTTAACAATGTTATTCTTGCAGGTTGAATTGTAAAATTAATACAGGAATGCTAAAAGAAATGATATGTGCAAAATGCCACATAAAGCTGCTTTTAAATACTAAAGATTCATTCCTGCATTTCTTTTTTATTTAATATTTTATATAGGATGTATAAACTATTTAATTTAGTTGTAATTGAAATTATAGTAGAATTGGAAATGAGCAATCCTGTAAAAAGAATTGAACTCTATTTTAGAACTGGAATTAAATTCTATTGTAGAACTGGAAATGAGCAATTTTATAAAAGGGATTGAACTCCAATTTAAAATTGGAGATTGATTGTGAAAATGGAAAATTTGAACAAAAACAAAGGAGACTCTGCCGAAATTTTTAAGAATTTTATGACTTAGAAAATTTATAGGAAATATAGATGTTTTCGCATGTTTCTAAAAGTTTCATATAAATTGTCACTTCATTTAAAAATATTAGTCATAAAAATAATTAATTCAATGAATCCAAATATCAATATCTTAAAAACCTATTATTACAAAACATGTTAAAATCATAAAGCATTAAATTAATGACTTAAACTACTTTTAGCAGATCAAACAAATTAAATTGGTTGATTTTGAATCAAAATAGTCAGGTACGCAAATTCACTTATAAGTCTTATTTCAGTATTCTTATTTGAGCCATTTTCCATTTGAATATTATTTGCACTGCTTACCGCATTTTAATCTGCAAAAGATTTATATCAAAAAGCATGTAATAAAAAGAATATATATATATATATTTTGTGGTGATTGTCTTTGAATGGTGGAATGCAAAACTAGAATCTGTACAGATTGGGCTAGCTAGCAAGCCCCTGAGAGTTATATGGAGGGATTTAGCCTATTGTATGAAGTAGGCAAATCCAGAGGAAGGACACACCATCAGTTCCTATTTTGAGTAAGTTACTGACGGGTGGCGAGATAAGCTTCCTACAGATTATGCCTATGGGTTTACCCATTTGGGCTCAGGGGTCTCCGGACTCGACTTATTGTTACAAATGCTTTTGATAAAATTTATTTCATATATGTTGATTTTCACAGCTATTTTGTAGGGCATAAATTGCATATGAAAATTGCTTACTTTATTTGCAATCTTTCTGTTATTTTCATATTTGATTCATACCTATTATAGGATACTAGATTTATTCTTATAAGAACAATTTGCGTACTCCTACCTGACTGTTAAACTGAATTTTTTTCAGGTTTTGATAATTAAAAAGACTTAGAAGATCTGCCAAGTAATAAAAGAAAAGAAGAGGAGAGATGTGAGATATAAGCAGTGGATAAATTTTTATTGTAAATATTTAAACTGTTGTAAATTCATATGTGTATGGCTCTTAATGTAAATATGGATATTCATGTATTTTATTTTCTTTATTTTCATAAATGAATATTTTCAGTTGTATTAATCATTCTTTAGAGACTCTCGAACTTCGGTCCCTGATCATCACAGAGAAATATTATCATTTATCAATCAAAGTTGCTTGATTAGATTGGTTTACACACAAATAACTTAATTAAGGCCTCTAATGATTATAACTCCTTAAGCAACCAATCAATATGGCTTTGCAACAATATGCTCTCAGCAAGGTCCTCCCGCATCTCATAGATCCCATGAAACCTCGAGATGTTGGTTGAATCACATAGAAACACTTCCACCTTGGCCAATCTAACCACCATCATCTTGTTCCATTTCATATAAAATTTATAAATTACATAGGATGTTAATAATATTTTAAGTTAAGATAATCCTAAAGACAATCCTCATGTTATGGATAAGGAATCAATGTAACGATCAGAGATTATTAAGTTGCTCAAACTAGCTCATTTTAGCTTATTTAATTAAATTAAGAGTAAATAATTTTATTAATATTTTTCTCAAAGAAATTATAATAAAAATAATTTTAGTATGGTAAATTAAGTATGTTTCAATAATTTAACTAGCCAAATTTAAGATTTTTAAGAATTGTGAATTTATTTAAATTATTTTGAACCTTTAATTATTAATGTGATGACTCACTTAAGTAGTAATAAGTGAAACTCTTAAACATCGAGGTGCCTTTCATATAACGGTAGAGTTCCTGATAAGAACTTCAAAATTAAGCATGCTCAGGTGGGAGCACTTCCAAGATGGGTGACCCGCTGGGAAGTTATCTTCTGATGGCAAAACTGTGAGGCCTTTCAGGCCAAAGTGGACAATACATTGGTGTTAAGAGTTTGGGCTGTTACAATTAAAATTAACTAAAATAAAATATATATAAAAATCTAAAATTTTTGATAGCATTAGATTCATCACATTAAAATAAGCAATATGTAAAAATATCATATTTTTTGAGTTAATACGAAAAAAAAAACACAAAATACATTATGTATTATTTTATTTAAATTCTTATAAACTAATTATGACATCCCTAATTCTCATACTAACGAAAGCATGGGATTTGGGGTTGTCTAATGTAACAACCCTAGGTTGTTACTCTAGCTAAAACTAAATTAATTAAGCTAAACCAAGGTTTGATTTTGATTTTATTGGATTCAATGGGTCATTTAAATCTAAACCTAAAAGTTTGAAATCAATCGGAGCTAAATTGAAAAATTTGGTATTTTTGGCTATTTTTAAGCCCTGATTATCTCGCGCACTGTGATCTAATCCTACCCACCCGATCGGCATCTCAGATCGGATGCGCGGGATTTAATCCGCGGTTACATTACTTAGACCCCAGATCAAGCCGTCGATCCGCAACGGCTTCGCCATCAGACGGTTACGGTGAGCCCCGCACTGTTCATCTTCGTTCTCGTGAGGATTCGGCCCAACAGAGAAAAATCCACCGAATTAAGCCATGTGACCCGGTCTGCCACTCCCCTCGCCAGGTCAGCTAGGCAGTTAGAACCTTTCTGTAAGTGGCCGAGCCTAGTAGAGCGACCCAGGAGGCTTGGACCCTCCCAATTTCCGAAAAATGGCAAGGACCCTCGGGCCGAGCCTAAACCATGGCTCCAGACCTTGGCAGCCACCCTAGACCTCCCAGCAGCCTATAAATACCCTCAGGACTTCACAGTGAGTCACTTTGCTCACTGTGAACCCACAATTCCCCAGTTGAAGGCCTGCTGGAGCTCCGTCCCCTCGGCGATTTCCCAGCATTTTCAGAGCTTAGAATCGTTGATAGAGGGCCCGTATGGTGTTCAGACCCCCAGTGCACGATCGTCTAACCTGCAGGAAGCTTTGAAACGCCTCAATTTCCCTCGGCTTAGCCTGCAACCCTGACTTGAGGTACAGCTTCCTCCATTGAAATTTTCTAAAGCTCCTTTCCATTCTTGTCTGTTGAATGAGCTCTGATTGTCGTCCAAACAACCTTAGCCACCTAGGAAATATAATGTGATTGTCGCTTGGGGCTAAGCTAGCTCGAATCGATCGTATCGATCGATTGAGCTAGCGGCCGAGCCAATGGCTGAGTCCGACCAAGGACCCAGCGATTGGCTGCACCCCATGTTAAGATAGGTTGGGGGTTCGATGCGTCTTGGCTCCCTGACCGTATAGGGATCGAACCCCGGTCGAATCGAGGCCTCTGTGAGGAGAATTTCTTCCTCACAGTCGGCCTGAGACGCCTTATGGAAGGACATCTCGGGTGAGCAGTACCCCATAGATCCAGAGGGATCCAGATGGGGGTTCTTGGTCCAATTGACACGTCTTGACTCAAGGAACGTGGAGGGATCGATTTGAGCCCCTGCCGTCGTCGGAGCGCTGAGAATTTCAGCTTTGAAATTCGACGGGCTCGGGACCCGTCGAGAGGAAGAAGACGAAGTCACGGGTCCGGGTCGGGTCGGTCTCTGACCCGCGCGGTCTTGATTTTGGGCCGCGGTTAATTAAAGAATTATTGGATTGTATTTTTAATGGTTACGAATTTAATTAATTAAATCCTATGATTCTAATTTAAATTAATTGAATAACTTTAGTTATACAAATTAAATTAATTGAATAATTTTAGTTATACAGATCCAAATGGTATGATCCAATATACCATTTGAATATAAAAAATTCAAGAAATCTGAATATAAAATAAAATCTCATATCCAATGGTTGGATTTAAAAATATTTGCCAAACCTTCTCTGTTCTTTAACAAATCATATAAAATTATTTAATTATCTAATTGATGAGATTAAAGGCTCTGATTGCTCCTTGTACCCTAAGGAACAAATTCAGACCCTTAAAAGTAATTTTGGATAATTAATTTCTTAATCACTCATTAATCATCCTAATCAAGGATTAGTGAATTAACCCTATTTAAGCCTCTGATTTGGGTGGGGATTGTTCCCAATCTCATATTAAGTCTATTAGAACCTAAGGGTAAGGTTGGATTGCCCTAGAATGCCCTAATTCCACTAATCACCCTAAGTGGATAAATTAAGTAATTAGTGATAATTAAGTTTAATTAGGTCATCAAAACCTAAGATAAGGGTGTTTCCCCCTTCATTAAGTAATATGAAACACATTAAAACAGATTAGAATTAAATTGGGTAATTAAATCCTAAAATCTCAATTTTAGCCCTAATAGGGGTATTTTGGACATTTTGACCAAAAATGTGATTAAGTGTTCTTTAAAGATTGGCAATTTCATTAAACTACTCTAAGGTAGATTTGGAAATGTTCTCTAAAATCTTAGAATAATAATAGTGCTAATGTGATCATTAATTCATAAAATCATCACTAAATCCCTAATTAAGACACTTAAATCTTAAGTGATCCTAAGGAAGTCCTTTGGCCTTAAACCTTAAATCTAATAATTAAAATGGTAAATTATCATATTAATAAGTTCAGTTAATATAACTTAAGAATTGAGTTTTAAAAGAAAAGTAATTGGAAATGTCTAAGTAAAATTTTAGCTTAAGATCTAAAGTGATCAAATCTCAGACCCTTAGATCTTAAGTAGCCCTAAAAAGATCATTATGAGTTTAATGTTAATATAATACTTAGAATTGTTAAAATATCATCTTAATGAGTTCAATATATAATTTAATTATAAGCTTAGATTATAAAAGAAGCATAAATTAAAGCTCCTAAGTTAACATCTAATTTAAAGTCTAAAGTGATCAAACTTCAGATCTTTAGATCTTAGATCTTAAACTTAGATCTTCAATTTGAATCAAACCATCTCCAATTAAAATTCTTTGAATGATTGATTGTTTAATCCTTTGAAACCTTCCATATGGGTATAGGATGATTCAATCTCTAAAGATAATGAGATTATCTTAAAGATTGAATATAGATCTCAGATTCTCAAAGTTCTTAATTGATTATTTTATCTTAAAATCATTAGAATAACCTTTCATTAAGGTCTTAGTTCTTAACTCTTTCAGCTTCTAGAATTATTTATCTTGAATACTTGGGTTTGTGTTTGAACCTTAGATCCCTTTTAGAAAACCATCAAGAATCCCAAGTCTTGAACTCACATGGAGTTCAAACTCAAGATTCTTAAATATCGATTTATTAAATCAAGATTTGGGGTAAGAGAGTAAAATTAATATTAATTAGAACATTGATTTATTTTCTTAATCTATATAGTCATCTTGTGATTTTGGATTAGAACTTGTTAAGTTCCAATGTTAATCTTAAGGTCGTACATCTGAGAATTTACTTGAGAGATGAATATTAGAGATCATAAGCTAGTAAATGTCTCAGAATAGTTAGTTGGATAAATTATATAATAATGGATATCACATAAGTACTAGATTGAGTCTCTTGCTTACTTTGATTAGATTACTTCGCATACCTTGTATTTGAGCTTATTCCTTGAGCATAATAGGAACACTTAGGATATGGACGATACATCCTAAGTTAGAATTGTAAAGCATATATCATTTCATTCAAGTTTTTGCAGTGCTTTCAGTTAGTATAATAGGTTCTAAGTATAGTATTGCCACCTCCAGTATTCAGTGCAGTATGGAAGTTACCCAGGCCTCTGAGAGGAATGGGGATGGCCTATAGGCTGGGTATTTTGATAATTTTTGGGCTAGGATGACAGTGCTATAGCTTAGGCTATTGCTACTTTAGTTCAGTTCAGTACAGCTTGTATCATTTTGCCACATGTTTCAGTGGCTTTGTTTGTAGTTCAGTTGGCTTTACCACATGTTTCAGTAGTTCCTTGCTTCAGATTTTAATTATTTTTGTCACATGTCTCAGTGACCTTTCTTTTATGTATTAATCTGCATGATTGTATGTAAGTTCTTATGGATTATATAAGCATAAATGGCATGTTTAGGATGTTAGATTCTCTGGATTTATTCAGTACTCGTGTGCTCTTATAATCAGCATGTTTACGGTGATCATAATCATGTTAGGATCAGATTTACATTATAGTTACAGTCACTTTTGCTTTGAGCTTTACCTTGGTTATTTGATACTTTGTATGTCCTGTTATATACCTATTGATTACTATAAACAGATAGTTTACATTATTCCTTTTCTTGTACAACCTATTGCACCTTATAATGCTTGCGTGTTAAAACAATTTAAATGTGATATCTTAAATATTTAGATCATTAAATTAGCCTAAAATATGCTTAGACAATTGTCTAACTGTAACATTTTTCTCTTTTTGGCTGAGGCCCTGGCACTTGTGATACCGACAAATGTCAGATCTGGAGTTGTTCGTTGGCAGTATTGCTGGAGAGGAGCCAGTCCAGGAGGAGGATCTTCCCGCTACTGTTTAGATAGACTTGCATCTTTTATTCAGTGAGGACGAGAGTCTTTCATTTCAGTTATTCATTTCAGTTTGTAATAATTAACTTTCTGGATTTACTTTACTTTCTGTATATTTCTGAGTTACTGCTTGAGTTCTTTTCCTTACTATATTGTGTATGGATGATTATTTTATAATTTGCTTCTGCACTATGTTATATATATATATATATATTGATGTATGACTCTCAGTTTTCAGGTGACAAGTCCTTGGATTAAGTAGAGTTGGGGTTTTGCCTGACTTTACTTAAGTTAAGGATTTGCCACAGTTGGTATCCGGGGTTCCACATCTAAGCTCATCGATGATTGTAGTTAAGATTTGAAATATTAATATAAATTATCATAGACATTCAATCATCTAAGATTGTAATACAAAAAGGATATTTTATTTAAGTATTTTATAATATCATTACATCAGTACAACTATCTTTATTCGAATAGATATATTAAAAAAAAAGAAAAAAAAATATAAGAGTGTAGCGGTCGAATATCTCAGGGTTAATCCAATCCTTTCTCGAAATCATGACTTAGCATTTATAATGAAATGTCTGAGTTAAATACTCGTTAGAGAATACTCTAAGTATTTTAGATATCATTAATTATAATATATATAAGCAGTAATGTAACATCCCAAACTCTTAAGTACCAAGGTATTATCCATTTTGGCCAAAAAGGCCTCATGATTTTGCCCTAATAATATAACTTTCCAGTATGTCACCCATCTTGGGAGTGCTCCCACTTGAGCATGCTTAACTTTTGAGTTCTTATCAGGAACTCCACCATTATCTGAAAAGGCGTCTCGATGTTTAAGAGTTTCACTTATTACTACTTAAGTGGGTCTTCATAGAGAGATCCATCTTGACGAGACGAACATCCTCAATAAAAAATTTCTCAAGTTGGAGCTATATTTTATTTTTAATTATTTTTAAAGGTAAGAACATAACAAATTAATTATAGACAATTCAGAGCTCAAAATTTGACGAAAAATTTTGTATAGCTTATTTTATTATTATAAATATATCGGCACCAAAATTTTTGAATTTAAACTTATATTTTATTTTCATAATTTTTTGTATTTGGAAAATTCAAAAATTAATATAATAATATCTATTTGTTGGATTGCCTCTAAACTCTGACATTGCAATAACAATAATACATACTCTTTCCAATAATATATTTGGTTTGATCTAATTTTGAACTTGTCCAAAATTCTGATTTTGGCCTAATTTAGTTGACAATTTAGCCACAATCATCATATTTAAGATTTTGGTTGTTACATTGCTATTGTGACCACCTTGATTACAATAATTTTCATGAGAGCTTTCCTGTGTCCACTAAACATTATTTAGAAGGCTTAAAACTTACTATCCATAGAGTTTGACATAATATTGGCCTTTCATTTATTACCAAATTCACACCATAAGCTTGTTTGATTTGGTTTACATAAACCCCTTGTACTATAAAAAACAACATATAATGCTCTCTAGCATAACATTATTCTTGCAAGTTTTAATCGTATACTCTCTTCTCTCCACTTAAATCATCCATCTCTCTAATTGATTATGATTGGCTCTAACGACTTATAACTGAGAGAGAAGCTTCTTTAGGAACAAAAATGTTGAATCTTAACTTTTTATGTGTTGGTCCAATCAAGCTGATCTTATACTTATTGCAAACCTCTAAATCTTATCTATATTTTGGTACCGATTGCATATAAAGTTTTTGCATTTTTGTAAAAGCTATCTAAGATATTTTTTCTTGGCCAATCTTAGGTTTAGCCCTATGTTTAGGCTATCCCAAGTAAGATCTAGATCAATCCAAGGGTATGTTGAGGCCATTAATCCTTTCCTACTATATTTAGGCTTGGATTGATCCATACCAAAATGAGTCATTGGATATCCCATTTTGCCTAACTTAGTGTGATTTAAAAAAGGTCGATCTTCTTGCTTTATAACTCCCCATAGCAAGTGAAAATACACTTACATTTTGATCAAATATGTTCATGAGATTTTGTTAAGGAATCATCTAAACTATTTTGAATATATAATGAGAAATATTGTGCATGAGTTATGTGCTTTATCTCTCTCCACCTAGATGTAGGTAAACTTTTGCATGTGTCATAAACTAGGTTATGCAAACCATTTATAATTGCTAAGCTACTATTTAATGGTTCAAATGAGTCCATTAAACTGTGAATGATTATATTTTATCTTTAAGCTAAGCTTAAAATGACAATTTTCATGATCAAGAAGTTGATATCTCCTCCCATGCTAAACTTAGCCTATTTATGGACCCATATGTCACTCTAGCTCCTATAATAGTTAATGGTGTGCGAAATTTATTTACTTCATGCTCACACACACACTAACATATTATATTTGATAATTGAATCGTCACTCATTATTATGCAATCTCACACTTAGATTTAGGCTCCTCTCCCACTTTACCCATATACCTCACATTGGCCTAACCAAATTCATATACATATAATACAATGTGTTAAGAGACCATCAATGACATACAAAGTATAATTAAGTTAATAATTTGTGAGATACTTAGAGTTTATTCTGTTGTTTTACTTTACGAGAAAGCGTGTATTTGGATATTTTAAACTTACAATATATGTATTATTTTTTACTATCTTTTGTTGTAATGAGATTTGTATGAGTAGATGTCTGCACATACTCAATTTATAATTTCAGTAGCATTTGTACATCTCACATTTGCACTTACTATAGTTGTTATTGTGTTAACATTTGCCCATTTCATATATGAATTGCATTATATGCATTAAGTTATGCTGGTTGAAATTAAAAAAAAGTATCTACATAGAACAATATTTTGAATATTTATCAGAAGATTTTATTGATTCATGTTATATGATAGAGACATATATAAAGGTCTATAGCCACATGTTACAACAAATATATACACCACAATAGGGTCTCAAAGACAAATTTCATGATAGAAGAACCACCACAAATTAAAGAACATATAGGGATGCCTAAGAGAAAAAGACGTGGAGATGTTTATGAATTGATAGCTGTATATTTCAACTTTGAAATAACAGTGTCATACTAAAGATGTGTCATGTGTGGGCAAAAAAAGAAAAATTATCGTGGTAAAACTGTTAAAATTAAAAGAAAAAAATAAAAATAGCAATATGAATTATTTATTTATTTATATTAGTCTTAAATTATATCAAATAATATGTAAAATAATAATTGTGATAAATGCATGTGAAGAGGAGGCACGTTGAATTTATGGACTATTAAATAGAGGAATTTTGATCATTCTAGTGGCTGATAATTCTCATATTCACATCCAAGTTAAACATATGATTTTGATTTACTTAGAAGATGCTTATTATTATTTTTTCTTATTAAGGGATTTGTACTTTTGAGGAGATATATTTTTTATTTTTATAATTTCAAGTCACATCATAACATTTTTTGCGAGTATTGGTATATCTATGAGATGACAAGTATCTATGTTTTTTATGCATAAGAACTTGATTAGAATATTGTTTTATTTTTCTTGTATCACATTGATTTATAGGCATTTGTTATGATGATAAGGTGAATGTATGGGATTTAAATTATTTTAAAATTTTGAATTTCTTTTGTGCTATTATCTATATACATTTTGAATTTCATCTTATGCTAATTGTTGATACTACCAACTATATGCTTATATCATGAGATCCATTTGCATATTTATTTTGAAACAGCTAAATTCAGGATTTAATCATCAATTTTTAGGTATAGAAGAATGTTTGAATTTTAATTGCTTTATAATTCATTGTTTCAATTTTTATCCTTAATTTTAAGTTTGAACATTTATGTTGTGCTATTTATTTATGGTTTATATTCTTATAGATGAATTCTAATATTTTTGCTACTTTATCATAATAAAATTATATTTTATGATATTTAGTACTCACAATTTTGATAAATTCTTATTTGGATCAACTTTTTCTTATAAAATAAGTTTTATAAAAACTAATTTTTTTTAATAAATTATAAATTTTATTTGCAAAATATAAGTTATAAGAATAAAATTTAGAATTACAGTATCATGGATTAACTAAGAATTTTCCTATAAATTATTTTTCCCAAACTGCGCCTAAGAGTGGAGGAACGGTGGGGCGCAGCTCCGCAAGTGGCAATGGCCAAAGGAACTGCTGCTATACAGGCCTTGTATGTACTCTGCAACAAAACCTTTACTCGTTTTGATGCCCAGCCTTCTTCCCAGTCCGTCCGGAGGCTGTGCTCTCTTATGGGTAATCCTTTTTATTTTTTTTTTTATTTTTATTCCTTTTTCCTCTTCCTTTTCCAAATTTGCAAGCTCCTCTCTTCGCCAACGACCTCCCCATTTATTGAGAACTTCTTGTTTTGGACAGTATGTTTTCTTGCGTATGTGTTTTATAATTTACATGGTGGAGGAGCCTTTCTACTGGGAAAGTAACTATGCTGTGTGCTGGCGAAGAGGAGCAATCAGAATGGGTTTGAATAACAGACGAGAGGAGGAGAAACCTTGGTTTTAGAAGATGTAGGAGAGGTCATTGGAGAAGTAGCAAAAGGGGAGGATGCCTCTTCTAAGGGGATGCACACTTTTTTTGTAGGAGAGGTCATTGGAGAAGTAGCAAAAGGGGAGGATGCCTCTTCTAAGGGGATGCACACTTTTTTTGTAGGAGAGGTCATTGGAGAAGTAGCAAAAGGGGAGGATGCCTCTTCTAAGGGGATGCACACTTTTTTTTTGGTAAGAGGAGAGGTTTATGAAGGAGGATCCCTTTCACTCACATAATCTGAAATTTTTCCTTGGGTCGCAAGATAAGATTGGTTTGGAGGCTTTGTTGATACCGAAAAGATCCATGGATGCCTTGGAAGCAATAAAAGGGGGTTCATGGAATGGGGAGAAAACTATATCTCGTAAGTTGCACAGGGTCATGTTTTCTTTGATCTAAATGAATATGAGTTTTGGGATTGAGCCGTCAAGGTGGCCAGCCGACTCATCTATGCTGATTAACCTTGGTCATGCTATGCTGTTGTCTTGAGCTCTTAGAACCTGCTGGCAAAATACGATATGCCTAAGCAAGTATTGATGCGTATGTATATTTTATGTATATGTTGTTCTAATATTTAGAATGAAAAAAAATTGTGTTTTATTTGGTTTGATGCCATTGGGATGTAATGTTAAGTTGTTCCCCATTATCAGCAACATAATAACAGTTTGGTTGTATGGTATTGGCCAACATTGTTTACAAGTATGCCACCGAAGAGTGTTATTCTGGCAACGTTTGATTACACTTAAAATCAGGTGACATTGGATAACATTGGATTAAGCACTTTGTCTTCTTTGCCAGCGTCGCTTGCGATTTTTGGCCAAATTGGGATGCGTCATCTCTATCTTAGGCTTTTGTATACATTCGGAGTCTCCACAACCATTAATTGAGTCGCTTCTCGTCTTTGTCTCTCATGTCTACAACATTTTTTTTTTCTTTCTCCCCTCATTAACTATAAAAAACAAAAAAAATGTTAAAGTACTTTTATAGGAGCTAAAGTTCTTCAGTTCTTCAGAAATATCCTACAAAAAGTCATAACATATATATATATATATGTATATATTAGAAAAATAATAATATTATTTAAAAACTCACAAATTTCAAAGAAGCAAAAAAATGCATTAGGAGAAAATGTGTTGAGAATTATAAAACAAAAACAAAAAGCTCAAAAATTGTAAAGGTAATCAACTTAGTGAATTTAAGATAGTCCAATCTCCCTCCATATTTAGCTCATCTAAGCTGGTCTTCTTTTTGAGCATTTCTTGAGTATTTGTCCACCATTGTTCCACAATAATTTCTCAAGTCTCCCAAAAAATCATCTCAATCGTGCCATTCAACTTCCCATCTTCATCGATGAATCTCTTATGCGATTTCTACCGGGAAACTTATAAAGCATAACAATTTTTTTTTGCTTCCAACCATGAAAATGCTTATGAATTTTATCAATGAAGAATTCAAAATAAACTATTTTGTTATGGACAAGAAAGATGGGTGCTCCCAGATACTTAAAAGGAACTTCTCCTATATCGAAACCAACTTTTCTTTGATAACTTTGATTTTGTTCATTGGAGCTCCTTGGTGAATGAAGAAGTGGGATTTTTGCACATGATTTTAGTCCGAAATTTTTTTGGAGGGTTTCAAGTAATTTAGTCAAGACTTTAATAAATATAGATTCCCCATTAGTAAAGAGAACGAAGATATATGCTTAAGCAAGGTGGGAAATTAAACATTTACCTCCAGAATTGAATCAAATTTTTTTATCTATATTGTTAAGGTGATTAATATTTTTTTGACTAGGAGTCAATGTCTGTATGAAAAGAATGGGAGATAAACTATCCTCTTGCCTTTGGCCTTTGTTAGATTTAATAAAGCCATGATGATAGCCATTTATTATGATTGGATACTAAATGTTCCCTAAAATGAATTTGAATTTTGTTAATTACTTTTTGGTGAAAACTTGTAGCCCTTAAAATTTCTAACAGAAAGTCTTAATTTAAATTATCATAAGCTTTTTCTAAATTGAGCTTGATAGCTAAGTTAAAGCATCTTTGTTTAATTATGAAACTATGTAACAATTCTTAAGTTGTAAGGATGTTGTCTTTAATGCACCTACCCGACAACCACTTTGGATGTGTTTCTTTCACCCTCTAATTTCTAATTTAGGCTACATTTTTATAACCTAAAGTTTTCAATATCATTGTGGCACTGGATTAAATCACCCTCTATAAGGGAGAGGTTCTTTTTGTAGAGCTTGAAGGATTATCCTCTAAAAGTTTGTCAAGATTAGTAGCATTTTCCTCGGAATTCAGATTGGAGAAAATACTCCCAACAATATTTTTATTCCAATAAGAGAAAACGTCTAAGTTTCTCAGCAAACCTAGTAATCTTATAAACATCAGAAAGTTCATTCCAACTAATATTGACAGTATCCATGAAGTCTTGTTTACACAACCAAAAATTTTGGAGCTAAAAGGTTTGAAATTGTTGGGGGCATCATTTCAAGCCTTAAGGATGATAGATATATGATTAGAAATTATGGGATTAAGAATGAAACTTTTAATGATGTTTAAATGATTTATCATAACCTAACAACTTTATATCCATTAGACCAAGTGAATTTTGAACTCAAGTTAAGGATCATATTATTAAAATCTGTTGATGAAATACTATGAGAATTTTTATAGCCTCTATATTCATTGGCATTGAGAACAACATAAAAATTTCTTCTAACAAACTAATAATCCATTGGATATAGTTTAATATTTTTTAAAAACTCCCAAAGGTTCTTTATCATACATGGTGTAAACCCCATGGACAAAAGTATTGAAAAACTTAAAATGTGAAATTTATAGCGAGATGTGGACGTCTTGTTCATATTCGTTAAGCATTTATCATCCCAATAATTTTTTTAGAAAACTCAAAATTTATTATCACCATTAATAAACCAATTTTAAAACCAAAATTTCTTACATATGCCCTAAAATTAAACGTGCACTTTATGTTCAATAATGGCAACAACAAAGATGTTGTAATCCACAGTAACATGCTTGAGTCTATTAATTAAAGAAAAAATATGTATATTGTGAATTTTCAGATTATAATATTCATTAAGATCTTTTATGTGGCCATCTTAGGCCCTTAGATTTGGATATGGTGAAATGTAAAATATCTTTTGCAAGTTTATCCTTACTGACCTCCGTAATATCATCATTAGGATTATCCATAATTTTGTATTAAGTTGAATTTTTGCTGGAATCTATGGTGTCAACCCTAACATAACAATCGTCTTCATCTAATTCTTTAAGATCTTTTCTGTGGCCATCTCGCGTCCTTAGATTTGGATATGGTGAATGTAAAATGTCTTTTGCAAGTTTATTACTAACCCTCATAATATCATCACTAGGAAGTTGTAATATTGTATTTAGTTTGAATTCTACTGGGATCTATGGTGTCAGCCGCAACATAACAATCATCTTTATCTAACTCATCCATCCATCACACTATTGGTTGAAAGAGTTATACATGCTTTGTTCGCAACCATAGAATCTATTCTCCTCTCAACGAATGTAGATGTATATTTGGGTGGTGTATAGGGCTGACTTCGAGGCAAGTTCGAGTCATTTTGTTCAACTCAAACTCCACTCAAAATTTTTCGAGTCGAGTTCGAGTTGAGTCAAAATTGTTTCGAGTTTGAGTTCGAGTTTCGAGTTTCAGATCAAATTTCCAGTCCTAGTGGTGTATCATTTTCTCCAACAACAGCCATTTATTTTCTTGAATTATGTTATTGAATTGTCAAACTTGCTTCACCCGCAAACATTGAGGTAGTTCTCTCCATTGGTGAAGGTGTATTATGCTTAGGAGCTGTATCATTTTCTTGTGCAAAGGTCATTACATTTTCTGGATTGTGTTCCTGAATCATCAAAAATTTGCAAAGCTTATATAATCAATAACTTACTAAGAGATATTCTCAGTAAGGGACTATTTGGCATGAGGAAATTTGAGAAATTTGTATAAAGTAATATGATTACAATGTAATTATACTATTTTATTATTGTTTGACAATTTTGCAAAAAATTTAACATTTTTCTATTTGAAATGAGTTAATATGTGGGTTGGTATTTTGGATAAATTGGGGGTAAAATAATCCCATAAAAGTTTGTTTTTTATATATTTTCTTAGTATTTCATTCTAACGAAGCGAACGAACGAATCGCTAGTTCGAACAAATCTTTTTGATTTTTTTTTAGGGTTTCGTTCGATCGTTTGAACGAATTGCTTGTTCAAACGGATCTCTCGTTTGAACGTATTGCTCATTCGAATGAACAAATCCTTCATTGGAATTGTTCGTTTGTTCGGAATTCTTTGCTAGAGAAGATGGACAAACAGAATCGTTCATTTAAACAAACGAAATCTTTCGTTCAATTTCGTTTGTTCGCTCGGCTTCAAACTCCGCGTATTCTCCAAATTCATCCAATTTGAGAGCAAATATTTACTCTCTTTTTATATTTATTAACACAAAATCTAAATACAATGTAAATTTTTTTTGCCCGTTTTACTTCATACCAAACACAGGTAATCTCAATTTATCTGAAATTTTATTTTACTTCATGCCTAAAGCACCTAAGAGTATCATATTATGTTGTTTGCCCTCTCACCCATAGAATGAGCAGCATTATCCAAATTGTGAGGACCAGCACTGGTTGTGTGAATAACAAGTCTTCTAGTCGCAGGATCATATTGAGTGATTTAAGATATAAATATATAGATATTAAACATAACACATTTATTCATTAATTCATAAGTCTTGATTATAAAGATTAAAATAAAATAAAAGTTACAAACTTTTAAAAAGAGTAAAAAAGAGCGAATATTCAGCATGAAGTAGTATTAACGCTGCTTGGTTCTTAGCACCCTTCTTCTAAGACGAACTCCTGATTTGGGCACGTTTCAAAAGTGCGGATATTTGAATATCAATTAGTTGTGAAACTAAGTACTGATAGATATCTTCTTTACAAATGTTAAATAATAAGCAAAATAATCAATAATTTGACATGAAATAAAAGCTGTATAAAATAATCCCTGTAAACCTATTTCAGTTGCACTGAAACTTTAGCATAAAAGTAATTACAGTCACAAAATAAATATAGAATTTTGGCGTTTGTTATCTGGCGCAAAACGTGATTTTGTTAAGTACAAAATCGAGAAAATTAGGTTCATCTTTTTTTTTATATCCAATTTCCCTCTATACCTGCCCCCTCAAGGCTTATCAGTATAAGCTTCTTATGACTCCTGATTTAGGGCAGCTCTGTCCTAACAATTGTCTGATCAGACTAAAATATATCAACATGAAATCCTTGCTACTCAGTTATCCAAACTTATTCATATATATATTTTATGTGACTTTTAAAAACATTTTTATCTATGCGATGCTAAGCAGAAAAAGTATATTTAAACAAAAGTAATAAAAGATATTTTATATCTTGTCCTTTTAAGTTCAAAAGTTCAACAGTTCAATAGTTTGATTGAATCTGCATTTAGTTTTGATATTTTAAAATTAGTCTTTTTAGCCAATATTATCATATTCGTTTCTATTCTGTTTCTCTTTTATTTTCTTAATTTGATAGAAGTCCGTATTTTTAAGTTAATGACGTGGTAATAATATTTATAATAGCGTTATTATTATCATTTTAATAATAATAATGATAATAATAATGTACGAAAGAAGAGATAGAATGGAAACGACTGTATAAATTGCAGAAAGTAATAATAATAATAATAATATAAAATGTCAGAATTAAAATGCTTGAATTGAAAATAACAGAATAAAAGTAATAATTATTTAATAATATTTGTATTGTTCTCATTATTAATTAATGAGAACAATACTAATGCGAATCACTAATATTTTTCATAATAATGAATATTAAGTATAATAAGAAAAAAAAAACAAAATCTCTCCTCAATTTCCTATTCATTTCCTTCTCTTCTTACCTAAGGTTGGGGTTGCCAAGAACCGGAGGGAGGCCGGACGTGGCTGAAGGGAGCCGGTGGGTGGTCGAAGGCTGGCTGGCTAGGCTGCTGTGAGGGGGAGGAGAGGGCTGTTGGTTTGGGGGGGAAGGCTGAAGGGAGAGGGGCTGTAATATGGGGAGAGGGAGGGCTGTTGTGAGGGAGGAGAAGGAGGAGAATGAGAGCTGTGAGGGAGAAGAATTTATAGTGGAGGAAGGAGGGAAGGAGGAGAAGGGGGTCGACCAGGTGGGCTGACCAGCCTGCGCCAAAAATGGAGCAGGCGACTCCTTCCTAGCACGGAACCTTTCGAGCCTGCTGCGCCTGTTGAGCGAAGGGAGGGTCTGCGATCGAAGGGAGGGGGGAACAGAGGAAGAAAGAAATTTGAAGGAAAAATTAATATACTTATTTAAAATTAAATTTTTCGCATTTTTCCGCCGTTTGATGTCCAAAACTAACAAAACTTGACACTGAGGTGTGTTACGATGTAATGAACACCCTCGCGCCAAAAATTTTCGATTCGGACAGACATTTTATTTTTAATTAATTTCTGAAGTTTGAAACTTCAAAAATTAATTTAGGCCGAATCAGCGCTCAAAAGTTGATGAAACTCTTCGAGCAGCCGTTAAATAATATACGTAACTTAACGATATGAAAATCGACGAATTCGGACATGTATTTAATTTTCTTAATTTATTGATTTTAAATAATTCAGAAAAATAAAACTAGAGTTTTCGTTATCCGAATTCTCTCAAATTATGGCACTTTGATCTAAAAATTATTTCTATCTAATAGAAATTTTGTTTGTTCTAATTTGAAATTCCCCGGGGTCCTGAAGTCTGAGGCGGGTTTTGACATAATTTGAAAAGTAACGACATTAGATCGTTACACAAACGATGATCCGATTGAACAACAACATTAATGTGGAATTCATTTGCAGATCTAATGCCATCATTAGCATATCTATTTATATTTTCTTGTCCCCTGTTCTGCAGCAAAACAAGAGCTGCAACGTTTGAACGTTGTTCAATGTGATCATCATAATTATTATGACTTGCTTTTATTGAAACAATAGCATTATCAGGGTTTTCCTCCTGGCACTGGTCTTTTAAATGACCAAAACTAGAGTAGAAAATACAGTAACTTGGGATATTTTCAGTAAAGCCGTAGACACATCCAACTCAACTAAAACAAGTTCAAACAGATTTTGCTCAAGTGCGGTATTCTGCATATTTGGTGTGGTTTGTCAATAGCTTGACAAATAAAAAAAGGAACTTGACTTATAAAATCCAATCGTAATCCTGAAAAATTGTTCTAAATTGGAGCTATTTGAAGAGTCATGTAAAATATCTAGTTTGGAGATATATAAAACTCTTATGTACCATGAGCGACAAGCTGCATTTAATTTAAAACAAAAGAGAAAGCACAATAAAAGTCTAAATTTATCACTGTGTCTAGTTGCTTTTGTGCTCGAAAGTTTAAGACGCTTGATAAAATGCCGAGATTATACTAACTCTTCAATGAGGGTGAGAAAATTTTTCCTTTTAAGTGTATGATCATAAGGTTTTGCAAGATCACCGATCTCTTCATCCTAAAAAATTAGCTGGAAAATCATCACATGAAGATATATGTTTATTAGATATCAGTGAAGTTCCATTGATTACAGCTTGAAAGGAATGGCGAGGTTTCATTAGAGGATCAATGCGTAGGTCTGGCTTCGAGTCGAGTTCAAGCGAGTTGAGTTTAACTCAGACTCGAACTCGAAATTTTCGAGTTGAGACCGACTCAACTCGACTAGAGCTCGAGTCAATTTTGAGTAAAAAAAGTTCAAGTTCGAGCTAACTTGAATAAGATTCGAGTCGAACTCGAACTACATAAAATAAACAAACTTATACTTACAGTTGAAGAAAGGCTTTGTCAGTGGTAATGCGTGGATTTAAAACAAACAAGTCTTGGGTTCGATTCCACCCAGGGCCAAATTTGTGTTATTTTTTTTCTAAAACTCCTTTTTAATAAAAATTGTAAGATTTTGGTTCCGGGGAGATTCGAACTCGGGGTCAAACAATGAAAATTAGGCGCCTTAACCACTAGGTCCGGAGGAGCTTTTTAACTTGTATACCTTTTATCATTTTATATATTTTGTGTGACTCCAAATCGGTTCGAGTCGAGCCCTTTAGCTCGAACTTGACTCGACATTTTTTGAGTCGAGTTCGATTCGACTCAAAATTCGAGTGAGTTTGGAGTTTCGGGTAAAATTGTCAGCCCTACTCGTGTGAGAGCTTCTCACTCCTCCAAGCTTCATTCGTGCATAATAAATAAATATATATATATATATATATATATACTTACATATGTATATATGTATATCATTGAATTAAACACCATCTATAATCTTAAAAGTAATGTTATTCAATAACATTCTATATGAATAACATATTGTTCCGATGTACATAGCATCTAACCAAATAAACTTAAACTTTTTTTAAATTTATTTTAAATGAAATATATTATGAATATGGCAAAATGAATTGCATAAATGGCCATATATAATAGTATGAATTCATAAAATATAAAATACACATATTATACTTTTCATTTAGTAATATGTGAATGTATATTATTTGGACATTAATACGTGTGTGAAAATATATTTGTTGCTTTCAAGTTTGAAATGTAAAATATGGATTGTGTAATTTAAAAGTAAATTATTAAATTGAACTATTGTTATTATATATTAAAATAAAACATACACAAATATTTTCTTATAAATATGGAGTCAATATTAAATATTTTATACTTTTTATGAAATTTTGATGTTTATTTTAGAGATAAAAATGGGAGTATTTTTAAATATATTTTACGCATAAGTATTTTCTTGGTATAGTATGCAAATTTATAGTTATGCTTTTCTTTATTAAATTTCATGAATTTAATTCCAAATTATGAAAAATGTGAAGATAAAATTTATTTGAGCAATTCATTTGTATTAAAAGTATAATATGTGAATTTACTTGGATTGGTCATGGCCAAATTGTGTGAAAGAGAGTTGGGTACCAATGAATGTCACATGGAGAAGTTTTGTTATGCTAAGTGAGATTGCCACTTTGAGGTTAGAGGCAAGGACATGATGCAATTGTGGTAGATGGCTGACTGTGCTCGGCTGGAAGGGCGTGAGAAGTACCACATGAGCTAAGTGATTCATCCTTGGTGGACTATGTCAAGCTAAAATCAGTCAAACTTGTGTTGATATATCATTGGGGCAGAAATATCATTGATCACTCAAACCTCTACTTTTATTGCACAAAGGTTGGGGAGGGTGTGGTTGCAGTTGCATGATAAAGGCGATTAGTTTGTATGTGAGGTCTTATATTGACACTAAATTTTCATTGATTACAAAATGTTTATTATACATAAAATCTTTTTGAATTCATGGGGATGGTTAGTGTCAGAATTTATGAAAGATGAGCTTTGATGCATGAGTTCTGTTGCATGAATGCCTGACAAAGATGCATCATCCTATCTCCAGCAATAAACAATTGGAGATTAACCATAACTAATCCGTCACCAATTATTTGTCCTATTGATTTATTCACAATTGGCTAACATCTGGTTGGTCACTTTTTCCAAGGCAATAGTTCATCGTATGAACTCTTCAATCTCAGTTTCTCTTCATCGCCATTACTCAATAGTCATGTGACCTCTCGATTACCAAATTGTTGTGAGTTTATTTCAGGAAATATAGCACTTGCTAATGTGTTATTTGTTTCCAAGTTGAATTGCACTCCATATACAAATATACTTTGAATTTAAAGTGCATCATTTAAAATTGTGTGTCTATTAGAATTAAGATTTGGAGAGGATGAATGGCAATGCAAAAGTGTGTACAGAGCTCCACCTTCTTGAAAAACAAAGCTCCTAGAGAAACGCCTATCACTTGTATGCTTTTTCTATTATTAATTATACATTTTATTTAGGCATCATTGACCAAGACATCCAAATTCATGTGTCTTATAAGACATCATACTTACTAAAAAGCTCTAATACAAGCCAATGTGAGCCTTGTCATTTATTGAAACATGTGAAAAACAAATTCTCACTTATAGGTTTTTTATTCTTCTTTTTCTCATCATCAATAGTGATGTTTGTTAACTTTCAAGAATCACTAATATTATTACGTCCAAATAATTTCCCACCTTCATTGATAATGACATTCAATTAACATGGGCATCTTTAATGACATAAAAGGCTAAAGAAGAAAAATTTTAAGAACTTTATTAGAATGGTACAAACCCAATTATCATCTGAGAGTAAAGTTCTCATAACGATATTAGGAGACTTTTCAGTATTCTCTTGGACAATACTTGCTGAATGAATTATTCTGTAGATCTCTCTTACATGTACCCTTAATGCAGTCTCTGGAATTTCAACCGGATTCAGATATACTTAAAGGTGCAACCCTTGAGCTTATATCACACTGTAGTTGATCTTCATTTTGCAAATGCATTTCTTATGAAAGATTGTTTTCAAGTTTCAATGGCTTCACCATACTGACTTACGTTTAAATTCCAAATGGCCTTTAAGAGGCCTTAAATTATCTGAAAGATAATTATACAAACTCTCTAAGATTTAGCCTTTGAAAGTACAAGATACGAGTTATTTCAAATTTGTTTAATGGTAAGAGCGCAACAGGATGCAAATGGATCTTCACCATTAATTTTGATGCTGATGGAAATTATGATAGATGCAATCCTATATTGGTTGCAAAAAGATTCACCCAATCATATGCTAATATACTGGAAAAATATTTGCCAGTATGGCTGAACTCAGTTCTATTCCATGTTCTATCTTGTTATCAAATTGGAATGGTCCCTTTATCAACTTGACATCAAGAATGGATCCTTAATTGATAACTCTGCAGAAGAAGTCTGCTTGAAAATAATAGTCTTAAAAATTCTGCTACTATTCAATAAATATGTTGCCGAAATGTTTATATGGTTAAAGCCGTCTCATCTTGCATGGTTTGTCGTATTAGCCAAAGTTATGAGGCTTTGTTACCAACATGCGCTGTCCTGAAATTTTCATTAACATTATCTTGGGAGAAGAACATAATGAGGAGTTAACCTTTGTAAAAACACTGTCTACAAAGTTTGAAATCAAGATTTTTGGAAACCTGGGACAATTTCTTGCTTTGAAGTTACTTGTTCAAAGGTTAGAATCATAGTTTTTCAGGAGACGATCTCTTAAAAGAGTTTGGAAAAACTTCTATGACTTCTCATAAGTTGAACCTTGAAGGAATACAAGTATTGAAAAAGGTGATATTAAAGATAAGCCTGATATCTAATCTGTCACATACTAGACCTAGGATTTATTGCAAGTATGATTAGTAAATTCATGAACATTATTGCTTGTTCTCATCTCATTACTTTAAATCACATCCTCTACTGCTAAAAACAAATCCAAAGAGAGACTACTTTTCAATAAGGAGATAAATTTTCTTAACTAAGATTAATGGGGCTGACCGACTTACAAACAAACAGTATACTTTGTATATGTGTTGATAATCAAGTTATTTAGTGTAGCAAAATAATTTTCTAGAAATATTGCTTAGGTTGAATTATGAGTGGTCATGTCGAGCACAATCATCATGAGATGGTTGAAAGAACTGACAACCACAAAAAGATAACTATAGAAGCTTATTGTGGTAACCAAGGTGCTTTTAGTTTTTATAAACTATGATTATCATAATATGGCTAAAGATGCTATTTTCGATTTGCATCATAAAAAAAACCTTGTTATTTATCTTGTGAAATAAGTATCCGCCAACCTTCAAATTACCGATATTTTGACCAAAGCATTTACTAAGTCAAACTTGTAGAGAAAATGTTTAAACAAAGTGTTACTAACATCCATAGCCTAGATTGAGGGGAATTGAAGCTTAGGTTACCTTGTATGGTTCCTGATTCTGTCTTGTTGTCATATTCAATAGAATATCAATTAAGATATCTACAAGACTTTAATGAACCTAGTGATTAAATTATTTTTTATTTTATTAGCTGCTAAATTAGAAAAGTATATATTGTTGTTCATGCCATATATATTTTGTGCATGTGAATATATTCTTTTTTCATTAGGCCTTTTAACTTTGGAAATTTAGGTGGAGATATGCTGATTTTAGTATTGTACTATTCATACATTGCTTAAATATTAGCCAATTTATAAATGAATATAGAGACACTGCCTTCTCTCTCTCATATGCGCAATTCCAGGCCATCCAAATATTTCAATGGATTGCATACTCTAAAAGCTTCATTATTAGCATATTCGATGACCCAAAACAACCTATTTAAATATATAGGGCCTTTAAAAATTTGAACCATGCTTGGGTTTTTTAAATACAAATAGATGAATTTTCATGTAAGATTTGTTAGAATTGAACTACCAAGTGAATCAAGTAATGATATCAATTAATAAAGTTGGGGCACCTTTCAATTAGATACCTAGATCCAATATTAACGCCTCTGTTGTATCTGGAAAAATATTAAACTATAAGCAGGTTTATGGCCTTCTCTAAGGATCATGAGAGATAGAATGTCAACAAAATGAAAGTAAGAGAGTTAGAAAAGTATATGCAAAGAAGAGGATTTATGTGGTTGGATGTAACGACACATCCATGACTACCATAAAAGTTTGCAAACAAAAAGTTTGGATGCTAGAAATGTAAATGCCTAAAATTTGTGTGCTATGCCAGTAATTAATCTAAAAAATTCTTAATCAATCTTCTGTAACCTGGAACACAGGTATTTATCAAATCAATTGGGCATGCTAGTTTGTTGAACGTCTGTCTCATTTTCCTTCAATACTTTAATGTTTTGAGTATAATAGTTCTCCATTCTTATGTTGGAAAACTTATAATTTGGATGGCTCTTTAGGACGCATAATGTGCTTTCTTTCTATGATTTTCTTCTTGCCATGTTCAATATTAATGTGCTTAATTTTTTTTTGTACAACAACCTTGCTGATTCCTATTCAGATATTATCGGGCCGTCAGATTTAGGGCTTAAGGAAGACGTTCTGGATGATGATAGAGGACATGGATTTTTTGAATTCAATTCATTTAAGAGTTCAACTAGGACTGCTCAATGGGCTCAACCAATAACATACTTGCCCATATATGAATGTGATAGGTTTACGGTAAGTACATCCTAATTTATTTTCCACTAAATTTAATAACAAATCTCGTTAATGTGTTTTTTTTAAACTATGGCCCTAGAAACCAGTACTATTGAAGAGAATTAAAAAAAAATTAAAGAAATTTTAAATTTTATTTTTGGGAGTTTATTTGATTGCTGTTTTGCATGAGTGTACAGTTCAGACTGATTTTTGTGTATTTGCTTTTTTTTCCTTTTATGAAAAAACTTCGGTGCAAATACTCTTTTATGACGCAGCACTTGTTTAGTGCATCTGTTAGATTCCACTTGCTTTTAATATAACATATTAAAGTGATGAAGATAAATTCTAAGAAAAAACATAAAGAAAATGGGAATGAATGAATGGACTTGTGTTAACTCTTGGTTTCTTGTGTGCATGTGACTCACATGCATTAAATGCAATAGAGTTATTTATCAAAATCATACATTGATTCTTGCAAAATATTCCAAATGACTGTTAACTCTTGTAAATATTTGTTTTGGTACATTGATTATTGTTAAATATTTATTTTGGTACATTGATTTATAATTTTCAATAATCCACCAATTTCATGCAGGGTCAAATGTGGAATTTCAAAATTTCGGGTTTAATTTTTCATTTATGCTTATAAATAACTGGATTTTGATAGAAACAAAAATTTTTGTGTATTTGTGGGTTAAATTTTTTTGTAGGTTTAATTTTTGAGTCTTCAAAAAAAAATGTAAATAACTAAAATTTTTGCTTTAATTTTAAATAAAAAATTTTCAGATTTAATTTACATATTTAATTATTTATGCGTAATAAATTTTTGTGAACGGTCCCTTAAAGCTTGTTAATTTCTGTCAAAAAGGTTACTTATAATAAAAATTTTGGATTTAATTTTTTATTTGTGATTATAAATAACTAAAATTTGATAATTTTTTTTTCTTAATTTTAGTAGGTTTAATTTTTTTACGGGTTTAATTTTTGGGCCTTAAAAAATTATGTGTAACCAATTGTAATTTTTGAGTTTAATTTTAAATAAAAATATTTTGGGTTTAATGCTCAGGTTTAATTAGTTATGCATAATAAATTTTTTAAAAAGATTCCTTAATTTGTATAAATTTCTATCAAAATATTACTCATAAAAGTTTATTTTCTAATTTTGCTAAAAATATGATTCATAAAATTGATTTTTTTTAATAATATTTTTAAAAGTGTTGAAAAGTATGTAAAATCATATTAGCCCGTAGAATATGATTTAGAAAAATAATTTCTTAAGTTTTATACTTCATTAGCGTGCAGATTTTCTTATATTAGCCCGCATATTTTTTTATATTAACCTGTAGATTTTTTTTATTAGCCCGCAGGTTTAATCATTCATTATCGCTGGCGAGCTTAACGTCCCGAGGGAAATAAATTTGTGGGCTAATATAATTCTGTGGACTAATAAATAACTAAATCTGCGGGCTAAAAAAATTTAGCGCTAATATAAAAAAATTTGGGGGGTTAATGAAGTACAAACTTTAATATTTATTTTTTTAAATCATATTCTACGAGCTAATATAATTCATACGTACTTTTCTACACTTTTAAAAATATTATTGAAAAAAAATCAATTTTATGAATCATATTTTTAGCAAAATTAAAAACAAATATTTATGAGTAATATTTTAACAAAAATTTACATGAGTTGAGGGATTTTTTAAGGAAATTTATTATGCATAAATAATTAAACTTGAAAATTAAACCAAATATTTTTTATTTAAAATTATACTCGAAAATTTCAATTACTTACACATTATTTTTTTTAAGGCCCAAAAATTAAACCTGTAAAAAAATTAAACCTGCCAAAACTAAGAATTTTTTTTTTTGCATGAAATTTCAATTCTTAATAAGCATAAATGAAAAATTAAATCCAAAAATTTTATTAAGAGTAATCTTTTTTGTAGAAATTAACAAGTGTTAAGGGACCCTTAACAAAAATTTATTACACATAAATAATTAAACTTATAAATTAAATCCAAAAATTATTTATTTAAAGTTAAAGCAATATTTTTAATTAATTACACATAATTTTTTTTTGACGACTCAAAAATCAAACTTATAAAAAAATTTAACCTGTAAACAAGCAAAAATTTTTTTTCATCAATTTTCAATTATTTATAAGCATAAATGAAAAATTAAACTCAAAATTTTGAAATATCACATTTGTTCCTGCATGAAATTGGTGGACTAACAGAAATTATTAGGTGTCAATGTACCAAATGAACATTTAGCAAGAGTCAATGTACCTAAACAAATATTTACAAGAGTTAACAGTCATTTTGAATATTTTGCAAGAGTCAATATATGATTTTTATAAATAACTCAAATGAATATCTAGTTTCTAGTTTAATTTCTTTCACAACTTTGTGGCAATTGCAATTATTTTGTAAGAGTTTGTTATTCATGCATTGTAAATGCAGGCGACAGATCAACCGTCAAGTGAGGTTGTAATTCTGATTGCATCTCAAGGTTGGTTTAAATTTAGGCGCATTAGGGTTAATGATAATTGCAATCTAGAATGTCATCATCTTTTTATATTGATAAAAAATGTCACTAAGCCTTATCTGCTAATACACAGTTATCAGGGTGCAATTTCTGCTAATTTCCTTGACCTAGTGATTCTGAAATTTAAGAACAATCCTTGGCCTTTGTCATGCTTTAACTGTAATTACCCATTTTTTATTTCAATTTTGCAGATCGGCATATTTTGCCTTCCAACTTCATCTGTGATTCCACTTCATGATCATCCTGGAATGATTGTATTAAGCAAGATACTTTATGGTTCTATGCATGTGAAAGCATATGACTGGGTAGAACCTCCTTGCATTATGAATAGTGGACAACCAAGCAAATTTTCAGGTTTTTTTTCTGTTTTCATGGAATTGTATTAATGAGGAAGCTGCAGTTTTTTTACATCTCTGATCTTTTGCATACTTATTATCTTTTTACTTTAAGGGCATTATATATTAGTTGAGAGAACAAAGAGGGGTGGAGTGATGCTACTTGTACAACCTCATTGGTTGCTGTTTTCTTTAATGGGGCTTCAGAAGAGGAGCTTTGTGGTGGCTCCATGCCAGTTTGGTCCCGAGACTTACCCGGCATTGCCCTTTGCTGCAGGACCCTACTGAGCAATCCAAAGTAAACGGCGCGAAAGTAACAAACAAGTGGAGGATAGTCATCCATTCATCATAATTCAAGATTTAAAACAATATAAAAGGATCATTCGTCACATGTCCTGTTTAAAAAGAAAGGTTAAAAAAAAATATTGCAAGGCTTTTTAATAATGATTGTAACAATAATAATTTAATCGACAATTTTGGACTCTCAACAACCTCTTAGAATTCACCGCTAAAATCCGTTGCTTGCCCCTGACCTACCATTGTAAAGACAACGTCAAGATTGACATTCCCAATTGTTAGAGAATACTCTAGGTACTTCGATACATATAAAAATTACACTTAAATAACAATGAGGTAAGCGGAAATAAAAGCAACAATAACATTGTGGAGGACTTGATGGTTAGCACAAAGTAGGATATACTTTCTTGCGTAATAAAAATATGGTTTGTCTTGATATAACAAACATGCATATGCCATTTGCTTTCCATAAAGCATACTTGTTAAAAACATGTCACAAACATGCATATGCCATTTGCTTTCCATAAAGCATACTTGTTAAAAACATGTCACATCTGTCAATAAGCTTATTGATTGTAGCGCACATGTCCTTTATATTGTGGGAAAGAAAATAGAAGCGGTTCTGTCGAGTAATTTCCAGTACCATGAAGTGGGGTCTATAAATTATGATAATATCATACCATCAATTGGGCCTCCCTCAAATGCAACAGTTGGCATCCATGTAACTTCTGAGGATTTAGTCCCATCCATACCCAACCCATCCTCCCTTTCGCGAACCTTTGCTACATCCACTGGACATTAAGCATTTTCTTTTTGGGACATATTTTCGACAGAATAATCATTGCATACAAACATAAAAGTACAGGCTCGGGTGAGCTAAAGCAGCGGTAAGGAGAATTGAAACAAAAAAGTGCAAAAAGTAATATGTATCTGGGTACACCTTTTTCCTAGTAGTATGACACCTGTATCAGAATTTGAGTGCATCTACAACAAGTGTTATATTAATTCTTGTTAGCAATGTGAATTTGAAATAACTACCATTGACTTTATCTTAATTTTCTAACTAAAGTCTTTGTAACGACCCAAAGTCATTTTGCAAATTAGGTCAGAATCCCGCCTTAGGAATCAGGATCCTGGGGAATTTCACTTTAGGGCAAACAAAACTACCAATAGGTAGAAACAACTTTAAAGATCAAAGAGCCCTAATTCGGGAAAGATCCGAAAGACAAGCTCCCGTTCTACCTTTGAAATTTCTAAATTTCTAAAAATAAAAAATATTGAAATACGTGTCCGAATTTATCGTTTTCAGTGTCGACGTGTAAGTATATTATTTAAAAGTTGCTCGAGAAGTTTCATCAAATTCTGAGCGTCGATTTGATCGTGGTAATTTTTCGAAGTATTAAACCCCTAAAATTAAAATAAAATAAAATTTTGCTCCGAATCAAAAATTTTTGGCGCGAGGGTGTTCGTCGTGTTGTAATACACCTCGGCGTCAAATTTCGTTGTATTCGGACGTCGAACGACGGAAATTTGAGAAGATTTTAAATTTAAGTTTTTTTTTAAATTTTTCCTCTGCTCCTTCCTACGCCCCCTCCCCCCTTTTTCGCATTCTGTGACTTTTCTCCCGCGCCAGGCGGGAGAAGTTTTCGCCCCAGGCGAAAGCCTGGCGCACAAACGGCGCCTGCCTACGCCGTTTTTGGCGCAGGCTATCGGCCCAAAGGGCCGACCGCGTCTCCCCCGACCCCACCGGCCCCACTCCCGCCTTCTGGCGGGAGAAGCTTCCGCGCCACTGGCACGCCGACCAGGCGCCATTATGGCGCCATTTGGCGCACGTTGTGGCGCCCCCTCCTGCGCCTACAAGTACCCCATCCCCTCCCCTCTTCTCCCCACAACCTTCCAGCAGCCTCTTCCCTCTCCTTTACCCAAATCAGCCAACCCTTCCTCCTTCCGGCAGTCCCCGACAGCCACTTCCCACAGCTTCCAGCAGCCCGGCAGCCCCCGGCAGTACCTTCCGGCAGCCCCCACAGCGGCTCCAGCAACTCTCGGCCTACCCGTTCCAACTCTCTTCGTATTCCGGCGACCCTAAATCTAAGGTGAGAAGGAAATTTGAAGAACACATTCGCTTTCTCTTAATCTGATTACTCTCTTTATAAAATTTATGGCTAGTCATGCACAATAAAATTATCCTCATTAATTAATAATGAGAACAATTCAAAGTGTTAAGAATGACTACTATTTTCTAATTGCCAATTCAGTCGGTTATTTTGACTTTCGTCATACACCTTAACAACTGCTTTAACAGCAGCTTAATTCAATTAAACTTCAAAGACAGAAGAAGAAGAACTGAATGAAAGAATAAATTAAACTCTTAATTCATTAAAAAGCTAACTTAAAAATATCGGGGACTTAAATGCAGATTGAGCGAACTGTCACTCATTCGAGCTGTTGAACTGTTGAACTTAAAGATTAAAGGTACCCAGTACATGACATGTATTACATTTTGCATTTTTATTACTGCTTTGCTTCGCTTAAATTGCATCGAGCCAAATTTCGTTTTGAAGCTTGATTGGTTGTTCGGAACCAACGTAATAGCATTCGGGGTTGTTACTGAAAAATGACATTGGTATCATTCGGGATTGTTACTGGAAAATGACATCAGTAATATTCGGGGTTGTTGCTGGAAAAATGACATCAGCAACATTCGGGGTTGTTATTGGAAAATGACATCAATAACATTCGGGGTTGTTTCTGGAAAAATGACATCAGTAACATTCGGGATTGGTTACTGGAAAATGACATCAGTAACCGTTATTTTGTGATAAATACTTGTTGCAGGAAGTTACTTGCCTATTTTACACGATTGCCTTACCTAACCTGCATTTTTACCTCTGCTAAATGCATTTTCGTAAAATAATTTGTTATTGTGTACTGCTGTACTTAGATTATTCTCTAATTACTGGGAATTCAAATCCCGGTATTGTTTTCTGTACAATACCAGGTCAGGTGCTCCTGGAAGAGGTTAAACAAGAACCTTAAAAAGATCGACCAACGGCGCTGAATTGCTTTTTTTTTTTTTTGTTTAGTACGATGATGGAACTTGTAATAAGAATTTTTGATAAATGAAAAATATCATTCACTTTTATATGCGCATTTTTTTTCTCTCAAAATTGCTTGATATGATCCTGCGGTGAGCAGTTACCCAATGCCAGAACGGTTTCTACCGAACCGGCATCGGTCCCTCACAGTCTTAGAGTTTCATGTATGTGTTATTACTTAATCTTGATGTGTCATTTTGGTTGTGCTTGAACATTAAGAACATTCTTAAATGCTTGCATTCTTCTCTACTTTTGAGGTTGTAAACTCGTTCATTCAGGTTCTAACAACTATAGTGACAATCATGCTAAATGGTCATAGCGTGAGATACAATACCAATGTGGGTGTATAAATATTAACAAGACTAGTAAGTAGCATGTCTTAATCTCTTTAGACTCATAATATTAAAATGGTAAAAAGGATTTTTTTGCACATAAAACTTAATGAAAGGTACTACCACACTTTTTTCATAATAAGGAGATGATGTGAGTATGATGAAGCCATCACACTTGATCCTACTAAAGCAACCAGATGTCCAACAACTACTTGTAAAATCATAGGCAAAATATGAGCTAATTTGACATATGCAAGATCTGATTGAGTAGTAGGATGGACAAGGCTTTTATTTAGGTACGTGAATAAAAAAGATTTAGGTGTAGGTACACGTCGTTCAAATGGTCGTGGGGTTGTTCAAAAATCATAGCAAAGGGCATAATAAAAAAAAGGAATGCTATATATCTCAGCATTTTAAATGTCTTCCATGAGAGTGTCACAAGCCTCATTAAGGATCAAGAGATTTGATTATGGAATTATGCATGCAGTTAAAAGAGCACGTAGAAAGATCATTTTAGGAAAGGATTAGCACCTCAGACGATGTGATGCAAGGAAGTAGGGCTGGCTGCCGATGGTGTTGGAATCGCTGGAAGAGAGAGAGGAGATGCAGGTCTCGGACAAATGGGGAAGGAGGAATCGTAAGCTGTCTTTGTGCGGAGGGAAGAGGAGATTTTCAGCCATTTTATATCCAGCCTGGACCGAGCAAATACAATCTAGGGCCTATTCCTCAGAAGGACCAGGGCTGGTTGGTTCCATCTTTACTACAATGTTCCCGAAATCATGGGAGCTTCCCGTCCTTTGGGTCACTCGAGAGGTAGTGGCCATCCAAGTGACGTCCCTGGTAGGGTATACCAGGCGCTGAAGTTCCTCGAGTTGTTGCCCATGCACCTCCCCTTTCCTCTCAATTTCTCATTCTAGGACAGCCAATCTTCCGTGCAAGATGCTCTTTAGTTCTTGCTCCCCAATCTCTAAATCGAATTCGTTCTCGAGAGGCCGGTACATACCATCCCACAGTATCTGTTTCAGCCTTTCCTTCATTCGGTTCATCTCTGACTTTACCTCGGGGGCATCATCGTAGTCACTGAGCCCCAAAACCTCGTATGGGTCAAGTCTATTTCGCTAGATTCTTCTTTTGAGTATTCGATCATATTGTCATCAGAATATATTTGCATCATTTTCCGAAACATATTATTGTATGATTATTTTAAATTACCATCACGTTTTTGACGTCTTTCTATATACTTAGATTTACATTTGTTTGCTATAATTCAGAAAGATTACGTTATTTTCCTAAAACTTGCTTTCCTCATGCCATTGGTCTAATTAACTTATAGATTTATCATCACTAGAAATTGTCTGTCTATTTTGAAATTTTTGGGTTATGTGAATGGATGTTTTCTAACTTTAGCTTTCCCTCCCATTTACTTCAGATGTGCTAAATTCTGCTTTGATACCAAACTGTGGTGGCCCCATGTCGGTTCGGTCCCGAGACTTACCCGGCATTGAGCCCCCTTTGTCGCAAGACCCTATTGAGCAATCCAAAGTGAAAGGGCGCGCAAGTAACAAACAAGTATAATGCATTATTCCATTCATCATAATTCAAGATTTAAAACAAAATAAAAGGATCATTCATCCCATGTTCTGGTTGAAAAGAAAGGTTCAAAAAAATATTACAAGGTTTTTTAACAATCACAGTAACATTAATAATTTAATTGGCAAGTTTGAACTCTCAGCAACCTCTTAGAATCCACCGCTAAAATCTCTGTTTACCCTTGATTTAGAATTGTAAAGACAATGCCGGGATTGAAATTCCCAATAATTAGAGAATGCTCTAAGTGCTTTGATATATATCAAAAGTTACACTTAAATAACAATGCGGTAAGTGGAAATAAAATAAATAACAACATTGTGGAGGACATGATGGTTAGCGCAAAGTGGGATATACTTTCTTACGTAATAAAAATATGGTTTGTCTCGGTATAACAAACATGCATATGCCATTTGCTTTTTCATAATGCATATTTGTTAAAAACATGTCACATCTGTAAAAAAAATTATTTATTGCAGCGCATATATCATTTATATTGTGGGAAAGCAAACAGAAGCGGTTATGGCGGGCAATTTCCAGTATCATGAGGCGGGGTTCCATAAATTATGATAAATATCATACCTTCAATTGGGCCTCTCTCAAAGGAGACAGTTGGCATCCTTGTAACTCCCAAGGATTTGACCCCATCCTCCCTTTTGAGTGCCATTGATACATTCACCAAACATTAAACATTTTGTTTTTGTGACATTTTTTCGATATAATAATTATTGCATACAAACACAAAAGTACAAGCTCGGGCGAGCTAAAGCAACGGTAAGGAGAATGAAGCATAAAAGTGCAAAAAGTAATATGTATCTGAGTACCCTTTTTCTAGTAGTATGAGAACCGTATCATAATTTGAGTGTGTATCTGCAATAGGTGTTATATTAATTTTTGTTAGCAATGTGAATTTGAAATAACTACTATTTACTTTATCTCAATTTTTCTAACTAGTGTCTTAGAGTTTCATGTATGGGCTATTGCTTAATCTTGATATGTCAGTTTTGGTTGTGTTTGAACAATAAGAACATTCTTAAATGCTTGCATTCTTCTCTACTTTTGAGGTTCTAAACTCATTCATTCAGGTTCTAACAACTATATTGATAATCATCCTAAATAGTCATAGCGTGGGATAGAATATCAATGCGGGTGTATAAGTGTTTACAAGACTAGTAAGCAGCATGTCTTAATCTCTTTAGACTCTTAATATTAAAATGGTAAAAATGATTTTCTTGCACATAAAACTCAATGAAAGGTACTACCACACTCTTTTTGTCGTAAGGAGATGATGTGAGTATGATGAAGCCATAACACTTGATCCTACTAAAGCAACCGGATGTCCAACAACCACTTGTAAAATCATAGGCAAAATACGAGCTAATTTGACATATACAGGATCTGATTGAGTAGTAGGATGGACAAGGCTTTTAATTAGGTTAGTGATTAAAAAAGATTTAGGTGTAGGTGCGTGTCGTGGGGTTGTTCAAAAATCATAATAGAGGGCATAATAAAAAAAAGGAATGCTATATATCTCAGCATTTTAAATGTCTTCCATGAGAGTGTCACAAGTCTCATTAAGGATCAAGAGATTTAATTATGGAATTTCTCATGCTGTTAAAAGAGCACTTAGAAAGATCATTTTAGGAAAGGATTAGTTCCTCAGACAGTGTGAAGCAAGGAAGTAGGGCTGGCTGCCGACGGGTGCTGGAATCGTTGGAAGAGGGAGAGGAAATGCAGGTCTTGGCCAAATGGAGAAGGGAGAATCGTAGGTTGTCTTTGTGCTGTCCTGGACCAAACAAACAGGGTATTACCCGTTGGTGCCTCTCGTCTCCTCGCAGGTAAGGCAAACGTGCCTTGCGGATGGCTCTCCTGCCCTTGATGGCGATATGGATGGCTCGTCGTGTTGAGGTTGCGTGTTGAGGGAAAGGGAGGATTGTGTTAGAGGAGAGGGAGGGCGTGCGTAGTGCGTGAGGGAACTGCAGGTTTAGGGCTTTAGGAATGCTTATATAATGTTTTATTTAATTAAATTAAATAGTAAATTGAACCTTAACTTCTAAAGCTTAAATCGACACTAATTGTGCTCTGATTTTATGAAACTTGGTTCGATGCAAGCGTCTTGTTGAGATGGGCATACTCGCACCAAGATTATTAAGTTTGGATTAATATTTTATTTTTAATTAATTTTTGAAGCTAAATATTTCGCTAATTAATTTAGGAATAACCATTATTTCTAATGCTCCCGAATTTTCCCCAATTGATTTCTTTCTTGCGCTCTATTAATGACAATTTTCTTTTAAGTTTACGAGTAACGAAAAATGGTAGGAAATTTGTTGTTGAAATCGAATTTGGCGTTTTAGGGAACGAAAAACGGAATTTAGTGCGAAACATACGAACAACGAATTTGAGCGGGGAAATTTGATGTAATCGGATCTAGCGGGTTTGCTAACTGCTTGGTTAATAACGACCTAGGATCGTTACAAGCTTGGCATCCTACAATTTCTAGTAATAGAGAGAATAAAGAGGAGTGGAGGAGTTTAACGCCCCCAACTGCATGCAAATAAACTGGGACAGAGAGGATTTGAAAATATTTGGTGCTTGCATTGGCGAAACATTCAGCTTCTTTATTGATGGGTGGAATTGCTTTTTTGGTATCAACAACATTTGAATCTTTCATCAATAATATCTAGCGCATCTCAGCTCGGCTAGGCTTGTAGTACATATTAGGTATTAATTCTAGTAAATATATTATTGTTAAATTGTAGTCAAGGCCTGGCTGTCCTTCCAAGATTCTCGGTCCTCTCATCATCTAAGTTAAGTAGTGAGATATCTGAAGGTGAATCGTTTGGATACGGAGAAGTCCTAGATCTTTGCCTCTATATGTTTACATCAACAAATCTATCTTCTGATCTATGGATCTTGAAGACTAAGTAGTTTCAGGTTCAGATAAAGAAGAAGAAGAAAGGTTTTAGATGAAGTAGGTAAATTTCTTATGTTATATCATAGAAAAGGTATTATAATTTTTTTCCCTTTTATATACTCATTAGGACAGATCTTATGCATATAGTTTTTTTTCTACGCTCATGTTGAATTCTATCACTCTTCATCTATATATATATATATATATATATATTATTTTTTTTTTTTTACATCCCCTCTCAAGTTGGGCTTATTGATGGATCAAGTCAGCTCAATTTGGACAATAGTGAGGTGAACAAAGGGGCAAGTAGAAATTTTGTAAAAAGATCTGTTATCCACTCCTTGGAAGGGATGTGTTTTGGTGTGATGAAACCGGTCTTGTAATGATCTCTGATTAGATTGCAATCTGTCTCCAAATGTTTGGTCTTTTCAAGAAGCACTAGGTTGATTGTAATATGAAGAACTGCCTGGTTGTTATCTCGTGGGGGAATAGGAAGAGTAATGTTTATACCAAAATTTTTAATTAGATAATTAAATTACTTTACTTCACAAAATTTAATCCTATGCTTCTATACTCAACTTCAGCAGAATGATTTGGAAACTATAGTTTATTTCTTGGTTTTCCATGAGACAAGGTCTATTCCAAGAAATATTTACAGTAGCCAGTAGCTAATCTTCATGTATTTGGGCAAGTTGCCTAGTCTGCATCAAAAAGCTCTCCTAATTGAAATTTGTTATTGACTAGATAATGCAATCCTTTTGCTGGGATTCAGTTGATATATTTATATATATATATATATATATATATATATATATATATATGTATGTGTAATGCTGCTCACTATATTGTTGACAAGCTACAAAGACAAACTGATTGAGCTGTTAAACTCTATATGTGATGTTTGGCCTTGTAAAATTTTGATATAATAGTCTCCTAATCAACTTTCAGAAAGGTTCTAGATCAGCTAGTGGTTCTAGAGCATTCAAGGTAACTTTTGTATTTTTTGATAGTAGTGTTGTCGCCTGTTTTCTCTATTAAATATTGTCTTGCGATAACTCTAATATGCATGTGTTGATTAATGCAAAATTCATCTTTTTGCCGTCTTAATGCTGAGAAAGTATTTTGCTGGTCTTAAATCTTTTATGCTAAATTGAGCATTTAAGATTTATTTTATATTCTCTTTGTTAAGCTCTGAGAAACTTGTTATTAATATTTGATCAACATATGTTTTAAGGGCTAAGGATTGGGGTTGTATTTTTATGAAACGGTAGTGGTCATGAACTGATTGTTGAAAGCTAAAATCATGCATTTTATTTGTAAATTCTTGATTCCATTGTCTTGAGGATTGCTTGAAACCGTATAATGATCTTTTTAGTATGTATATTTCTCTAGGTTTGGCCTTTGTTTCCCTTCTGTGGGTTCACATAGATTTCTTCATCTGTATAGCAATGTAAGAATACATTATGAACATCTAATTTTGTGAACTGGCCATGAATGTATGCTGTAATGCCAAGCAAAATTCAAATGATAAAATTTTTAGTAACTGGAAATAAACTCTTTTAATAATTGGGGAAAAACTCTCCAAATATTCAATTTGTTTAATTATCAATCGTTTTGTCTTATTACAGTTTATCTTATAACCTCAATTTGAGCCAATTGTGTTTTTCCCTAAAGGCAATGGTATAAAGAATCAAGTGTTTTTCTCCTCTAATGCCATTAATTCTCTGTTCATAGTAGCCACCCGATCAGTATTTCATTTTGTTGAGGGGAGTATATACAAGTTTTCGGTGTAAAATGTCAGTTCACTAAATACTTTCATTACTTAAATTCTGAGCCATTGTTGGTTCTTACTGTTGTTACTGTGGCTTGAAAATGAGTTTTAATCATTTTAAAAAAGTTATCTAAAATTCCAGTGCCATAAATTTCATCAAGAAGGTCTATGTATTTCTTGTAAAATTATCTACTATTGCTAGAAAATAATATGATCCATTGGTGGATGCTATTTTGCAAGGTCCCCAAGTATCTGTGTATTAAGTCAAAAGTGTTTTTGTATGTGCTATGCTAATGAAAAACGACAATCTATGTTTTTCCATGGGGTGTATATCACAAAAAACCAATCTTTTAAAATTCCAAAAGTTAAGTGTTTCTTTACATCTGCAAAAGGGATGTCCTAATTTAAGAATACATAGGTTTTCAGTTATTTGTTATTCGAATTGCATTTATATGAAATAGAATTACATGTATGACTAAGATGGGCATGGCATATAAATTGCATATTTGGAATGTTGTCTAGCTTCTGATCTCAAAGAAGATTTGTCCAACACATAATTCTATAATATGTAGAAATTAAGGAAAAATATAAAGATGGTGAAAGCAAAGTAGGCAAGTTTATTTATATTGATAGAAGGTCGTTTTTGAAGGTTGGCATATTATAAGTATCATGAGTATGATTTATGAGCTTAAAATGGAATCACTATCATGATGAAACAATTTAATCGGGCCATCTAGGTTATAAATTGAATTATTTTGTTAGACTTTTTTGCCATGATTTGAGGCTCCTGAATTTATAATCTAGAAGCCTGATTCTACTTTCTCAAGAATGCTAAGTGCGTACACTAATCCTTTATCTGCAAAGTCTCGTCATGTGTTGTGTTAACAATGTCTGCTGCTTCTTTCTTTTCAAAAAGTTTCATTACTTATTGAATTATCTCTATAGTTTATTTGTGTTTTCTCTACTGCAGCTTCTCCTTTATGCCATTTGTACTTTTTAGGTTAAGAGGGTCACCTTTCATATATGCAAAGTTTGTGTCAATTTCCCTTTTCTTTCATTCTGGGTCCCTTTTTATTTCAAGCCCTTATACCAGGCAGGAGTCTGATGGAGTTTAAATTTTGTCTTTTGGATTTTGTTTTGGTTTCTATCAACCGAAATCGAATAATCCAAAAACTGGATTCAACTAAAATAGTTTTAAATATGTTAATGGCTATTATTTAATAATGTGTAATCTTAAGGCTAAAATCACACAAAATTTTTTAATATTTAGGCTTCCAGTTTAGGGATAATAGGTTTTGCAATGGCATTTCCTTCATCGATTCCCTCAGGTTTCGTTTTCCTCTGCTGATCTTCACAGAAAGATTCCCGCATTTTGTTTTTCCATTTCACCGATGCAACGATTCCCTCAGCCTCAACCACATTTTTGTTCGCCTCTACTCAGATTCCATGCCTGGTCTTTCCTTTTCAACAAATATAAAAAATTATTTTGCCGTTCAAATACAAACTATAGTGGTTTTCCCTGTACCTTGCCCTAAAATCTTTGCCATTACAAGCAGTGTGAAGGTAACTGCTTGCTTTTTTGCTGGATTATGGGAGTCGAACATTTGTGAGATACCTTAATATTCTGCAAGAAAACCCAACCTATGAACCATCTCCAGTGAGCTTCTCTTCTCTTAATTGTCGCAATTTCCTGTCCTTAATTGCCTTTGTATGCATTTTGTGAAGAATAAAAATTATTTGAAAGAATAAAAGTTTTTTGAAGGAACCTTTATGTGCAGTGTTACTCTCATTTCTTGCTGCCATGAAAGAGCTTCAACGATTAGAGTGAAAGTTCATGGAATACTTTAATGTCGCTTTCTTTTTCTTTTTTCTTTTTTACATACATAACACATTTTCTTATTTAATTCATGTATCAAATCTTTCTAAATACATCTAAACTATCATTATTTAGAGATCCATATATTATAATATTGTAAATCAAGGTGAGATTTAATATAAAAGTTAAAATGATAATATAGTAAATATTAGCGATTAGATGTTAAATGCGCAAGTTATAAAGATACTGGTAATGCGTATATGAATTTCTCAATTATTTATAAATATCTTTCTTATTTTGATTGAACAATGTTTTGTTAGAACTTCCCTTTTATTATTATTTTATATTACTGCATATAAGTGGTAGCCACACATTCCAACTTTTGAAGATATGTGAGAGTGCTTTCATCATATTTGATTATGTGCTATTGTGTTCTTGATATTTATAGCTATACTCTTAGATGTAATTATCTTCCATAAAATAATTTATTAAAATATTGTGATTTTATATGGCACTACTAATAACCACAAGGGAATGAGCAAGCCAACGACACAGGAAACCAAGGCCTTGTTGGCCTAAATGTTATTATGTAAATTGCTTGATATATTATTTACACAAATGACATATTCCAATAGCATAACAAATAGATGTTGGTGAATCAAATCATAGTTTAGAAGTTTCGTATGCTTTTATACATATTTAGTAATAATTATTTTTTAATTTAAGAGAAATTTGTATATTTTTTCCTTCTGTATATTATTGAAATTGTGGGCATGTATGCTTTTTTGATAAGGATGTGTTTAAATTTTGAATTTTATTATATTTATTTTGAATTAATAGCTTGAATTTTGAAACTATATTTTAGTAATACATCAATGTGTAGCTTATATTGTTGTGGGTAGAGAAAGAGAGAGAACAACTCGGGCTCTGTGAAGGCGTGTCGGCGTAGCGATGACTCGGTGAGAATGATGAAAATTGATTCTTCAGCACAGATCCTTCATTATTGTGAGTAATTAACCTATGTATATCTTGATGCACTGTCGTATGAGAACTATGATGGTTTATAAATTGTTATACTTTGCCATAGCTTATTATATGACGCATAAGTTTGAATGTATCCTTTGTTTGTTCTATTTTGCAGACATAATGAATGACAATAACTCTAAAAACTAAAAATCAAATGATATAATTTTTAGAATTATTTTTTTTACATTTTTTATACTTATGATAGATACTTTGAATTATAAGAATTTTATTTATTTTATATAGGTGAAAATAATGATTCAATACTGGTTGTTAAAAATACAAAAATATTTTAAACTTAGTTCTGGAGTTTGGGAACACCATTTGAGGTATACGGCCCAAGAAGGGGAAAATATGAACAAATGTAATTATTTTGGTAAAATATAACATGGTGACACTAAAATTATTTTGTTAAACTTTTCAATGATGGTTGTACCAATAAATTTATTATACTTGAGTTTAATAGTTACAGTCCTAAATTATAATTTCATTCGTCATGTTAGTAAAGTTGAAATTTGGAATGCTTTATAGAGGATGACGAGCAGTAAAGCATTAAGATTGGATGACATCGCTATCAATGAATGAAAATACGTGGGCGCGGAAGAAGTTTCTTGCTTGCCAATTTTTTTACTGTAATTAATACCCTAAGCATGATTCAATATTCCAATGCTCGAATTATTATAATTATGCTGCAGTTGGGGAATTAAGTAGCTAAATTGCCTAAAAGCACAAACATAGTTTAATTAAACAGTTTCCAACAATCTGTCAATATCAATTAGCATATGATATACATCAACAATATACCCAAAAGTCCAAAATGAGCACATCATATACTTTTACAACTTTATTTACGGAGGGAGGCTGTTAGCTACAGTTTGTAAGTATAAAATTTATGAACAATAAATCCTTAGTTGATTCAGACATTCATATTCAACAACAACCATTATAAAAACCAAGTAAACCTTGGTTTTAGCTCAATAGATAAGGCATTATACTAGTATATAATACTTCATCTAAGATCCAATGTTTTAGCATGATCAAAGCTTTTCATTATAATCATTTATTAGAGCGATCTAAAAAAACTTGAAGTACCTGCACAGAATGTTAACAACAATTGAAGCAAATATTGTTTTCAGCAAAAACAATCAGCCCTCATTTTAAATTTGCAACAATACACACTCCATAAAACAACCACAACTCCCACTTTCTCATGCTTTTAACACCTCATTTTACTAAGAAATTGCAAATTTTATGAACTCTTAATAGTAAAAAAAGGATAGAGTACAAGGGCCCGCATAGAGTATTAGTAGTAGAAATAACAAACATTTTTTTCTGCAACAGGAAATCCTCATTTAAATTTGCAGCAAATCAGCACTTCATTTAAATGTTTCATTTTTCAGTAGCAGCAACCCTCATTTAAAATTTGCAACAACGCAATATAACAAATAATAATCACACCTCACGCTCTCTAATGCTTATAAGGCTTAACATCTCTGTTTCATGTTCAACACACATTGATCTCAGTTTTCAAAGGCAATAGCAGAAAGGTATTCAAATATTAAAAACATTAAAGCAATGAAGCAATACAACCGGAACATTGCAAAAAAAAAAATGGTTATCCAACATTGGTTTTGGGATTTCAGCATTATGGTAATGAAGCAAGATTAAATTCTAACATGAGTATGCAACATATACATATGTTGTTTATGAAATAATGAGATAAGGAATATTTAAATAAACTTATAATATTACTTGTTGACTGAACTATCTTCACCTTTGGTTCATTAAAGTTTACATTATGCTTTATCACATATGGTGTGAGCTCCTCAAGTTCAAATTCTAATGAAGTTGTAAGATTAAAAAAATACGAATAGGATATACTATTTTATCTTTTGTAAGTTACTTAATTTGAGCCATATTTTTTCACCTTGATCTCCAAACAATCACTCCTGGGTGCACAAGTGCCTTAATAAGGTTTTTTTAACGAAATTTGATATCGATCAAGAACTCATCAATTATAAATGCACTTTTAGATGCCACTATTGAGATTATAAGGCACAAAATATCCCTAGCCATTGCAAGAACTTGAGAAAATTAGTATTCATTGCCTTGCCAATAATGTAGAATGTCCAATGCTGCTCCTCGATCAAGCTTAGTCTCATCTAAATATATTTCAAGCTTAGATTTTTTAGGAATTCCATCATTATTCTTATAGGAATCAAATTCCTAAACATTTTGTGGGCTATAGAAGCAGCTGACACTACTCAAGATGGGGTGAATTAGGTTTTACAAAATTCTTTTGGAAAATAAAGCTTAAATTTTAATCGAGGTTTGAAAATTTTAAATGATAACAAAATAAACAATTGAAGAGGTAAAGAAATTAATGCATTACATAAAAAAAATAAAATAATAAAGAACAAACAAACATAGAGAAAATATAATGGTTTGGGTCCTTCTGACCCTATGTCCATTCTTCAAAAGTTTTCTGGTAATCCACTCCAAGAACACTTTCACACGCAAAGAATTCTTCCCACTTTTAACCGTAGAGCAGCAAAACAAGCCCTTATTCCCAGACCTTTTGCCAAGCGAAGATTTCTAGAAAACTTTCTCTAGCACAATTCAACTTGAGTTGGGTAAGAAATAAATTTAAAGTACAAAAATAAAAACAAAAACTTACAAAACTTTTCTGAGAAGTAATCCCATCTAACTTATTTTTTAAGCTTTTGAACAGAGAGAACTTTGATTAAGAGAGCTATTTGCTTTTGAATGTTCTTAAATAGTTTTAGAAGAATTTAAAAAGATTTAAGAGCGTGAGCTATTTATAACAATAGGATTCTATTCCAAAATATGGCAACGATCATATTTTGGAAATTGGAGATGCATTTGGACGCATAATATGATTTCTAAATTTAATTATTTCCATGTCGTGTTAAACCCTTGCAGAATAATATAATGTGTCCGGACGTGCAATCTATGTGTTTGGACACAGTCTAGAATACTTAAAGTTTTAATTAGGCTCTTTAAGTTTTGTTTTGCTTAAACTTAAAGCTTATCATTCTTGAAAAATACTTAATTAAACAAAAATGATTAGTACTAAAAAATTGTTGTATAAATATGTTGTTACATAAAAAAAGAAAACATATGCCTAGTTAAATATGGAAGACTCCTAGAATCACACATAGAAGATAAAGGATATTATCTTTTTAAAAGAATATCAACTACTAGTTTATAAAATAGAAAGATAAAGAAAATGTTAAGTATATAAGTATATAAGTAGTAAAAAAGGTGATATAACTAGAGTTGAACTTTCACCAGTTGAATGCTCAATTGTGTTTTGGCCGCAGACATAACAACCAAACTTTGTGAAGCTTGTGAGTTATGCAACTGTATAACAGAGTAATTCCTAAACAATGAAAATAGCTTCCCCTCATGTTAATTTAATCATTGGCAGGGGGCCTTAGTTTGTAGTATGTGAATTTGTGTTAGAATTATATACTATTAAGTGTTTTTGTATGTGTTTGTGTCTATTCAGAAGTTAATGCGGATCAATCGTGTCATGAAGTAAGAAGGCTAAGAAGGCAACAAACCAGGTGCCTAGGCACGACATTAGGAGGAAAGCTAGATAGAGACACGAGCGTCCCATATTAAAATTGCAGTTAGAGACCTAGGAGCCCAAGCGTCCTATAGCACATGAAGTAGACAGAACCTTAGGCGCTCTGGCGCGCCTAGGCGCCTGAAGAGTAAAAATATGTGACCGAGCTTTAGGTGCCCAGGCGCCTGTGACGATTCTAGTCCGAAAGAGGTGCCTCTCACATACAAGTGGCTATTGCGGACAGTTTTAAAAAAGAATTTCAGCCACCCCTTGGGAGGAGACGGAGGGGACATAGAAGAGAACTAAAATAGAAAGAAAAACCCAAAAAAGAGCTGCTAAGGGACATGAGGAAGGAACTTGAGAAAGATCCGGGAGCGTTGGGAGAGTGAATCGGAGACCGAATTTTGTCAATGACTTGCACATCCTACTATTGCACCTTGTATCATTTAAATCATGGGGTTTATGAGGTTGTTCTTTTCTTTTTGTGTTGTTTCCTTGAACATGGTAGCCTAAATTCCTTTGGGGGGATTAGGCTAGACTTAAAGAGTAGTAGTTTCATATTTTCGTGCTGAACTTTATTTGTATTCTGTGATGAATGTAATGAACTGATTATCTAGATGATGTATGTGTTCTTTTAAATCTTATCTTATTTTATTTTTCAAAAATCAAATTCAATTTCATGTTTGCATTAAATCCATGCCTAGAATTTTGAGTTTTGAAATTAGGGTTTTAATTTGCATGTTTCTTCATGTTCTTATATATTTAGTGTTGAATGTAAACCTCTTGCTTAGACATAAAATTGGATTTTGTAAGGGGATGTCAGAGTAGAGACGTCTACGCAATGTCTCTTAAGTTACAAGAATATTTGGTTGCAATGTGAATGTCATGTTCTAAGTGCAATAAGTAGGGTATAGCTGAAGTGTAAGTAAAGTTCACCTTTCGAAACGTTAAGATTCGAAGTCAAGGGATCTCATTAGGAGATCGGTTGCCGATCTTAGGGTTGTGTGTGAAATGACTTGCACATCACTAGTGGATCAACAATTCTGGTACCCCATAATAGATTTTAAATTCTCATAGCATTTATATTAAATTTCATGTTCAGCGTGATGAAATTATGAACCCAGTAAGATATAGCGTAATCCTCCCTATTGCTCTATTGATAGTATCCTGATATTTACTTAACGTAGATAAATTTAAGCAAATATCCATCAATTGACTGTCCAAGCATTAGTAAGAAAGCTAACATTGGTAACCCTAGATTCAGTCCCTGATGATGATATTTCATACTCCCGTTCTTATATAACTTGTGACAATATATACTTGTGTTCAATAACAGACACTACCTACTAGTGGCTTGTTAATCACCCATAAACATTCTCTTATAATACCGCTCTATAAAGCTGTACTTGCAACTTGGATTAAGAATAACAACAATTATTAATATCATACAAAAGTTTGACCAATATATCTCAATTTTTAGAAGCATTTGCATTGTCATTTTTAGAAGATTTTTTAGAAGCAATTGCTAACATCATACAAATATTCACTTATCTTCTCATGCTTTAAAGTTAGAGGCAGTAGAAATGCTAGGAAAATAAATATTTGATGTGGGATATTATGTTCTAGAAAAGTCAAGTAATCTCATAAAATGTTACCAAGAAATTGCATATACCAATTTCTCCCATTCAACCAGTGTCGCAACTTCAAATGCAAGAGAGCGCACTTATAATGAATAGCACTATCAAGCATTATAAAAGTAGAATTTCATCTGGTAATAACATTATGTCGTAAACCCCTCTTATTATCAAGTAAACTTTGTTTTACATATTCAAAGATTTTTATTCTTGCTTGCGAGTCTTTAACATACGTAATACTCTCATGAACTTTTATAATTGACTCATATATTACCTTTAGACTTTCTTAAACTATTAAATTAACGATGTGCACACATCAATGATATTGAAAAAACTTATTATTGCATAGCCCCATTTTAAATTCAAATGTGTCCTAAGAAGTCAACAAATGTATTATTAGCGGATGCATTATCTAATGTGAAGTTAAATATCTTATTGTCTAATCCTCAATTAGCTAAAAAAAAAGCACAATTTCAAATATTAAAATTCCTTCATGTGATAGTGGAATATACCAAAAAATTAGAAATTATTTTTCAATTACTAAATTTTCATTAATGTAATGTGAGTTTTCATGCATTTGAAATCATTTTTATTTACCAATGTCCATAAATTCGATGTTAAGTTCACTCTACTACAAATTCTCTTAAGCATACCATGGAGATAACTCTTTTACCAATTGTACATGTGCACGCAGTGATCTCTAATAATATTTCTTGATACAATTAATATTTTTTTAAAGAGGCAAAGCTTTTAATTCCTTCCATTCAGTGCATTGAAAAGGCAAATTATGCATAATTATAAATGCAGTCAACAACTCTTTAAATGTTTGTTGATCAAAATTTATATGACATTGACAATGATGAGTTTGTGTTTGAATATAAGATAAGCTGGCTTAAATCACAAATATCCTTTTGATCAACTTTGAAAGTAGTGTTTTAAGCTGTTTGTTTCAAATTTACTATCACTTAAATAAATAGCATCACATTTCTTCATGTATATATTTTGTTTTCATCTTTTGCTAATGACATCATTTCAAAGTGGGCTCATAATATTGATACCATTTTTTTTTAAAGTCACCCCGCACCTTCTACAGTCTCCACATTCCCAAACTTTTCTATTTTAGTTATGAGTTTTGAAATATCATTTCTACCATCATCCACATTATCATTCTCAACATGCTCAAGTTCAACAGATTATATGTAGAGATTAGTGTATATAATATTTGAATTTCTATCTAATATATTAAGAATAAAAATCTTATTAAGCAGATGCATCATTTATGAACAAAACTTAATAATATGACAAATAAGTAAGCATTTGCAAACATAAGATGTTTGAACTTTGAATTAGCAGTAATTTGATTTATTTTGGCAACAAATTAAATAACTAAATATGAAAGTTGTTTAACTAACTTTTAGGCCGACCAAACAGTTTCTAAAAGTTCATAACAAGCAGTAGAACTAGAAAGATTAAAGGACACATTTTGGCATTATGTTTAATAGTTGAGCATTTAAACCACTAAGGCAACAAACATTTACTAATCTTGAGGGCAAATCATTATTTTATAACAAAACTGAAAGCTCAGATAAACCTGCACATCATAGCCCAAGCTTAAGTTTAACTGGTACTATCAGAAGGGACATTGAAATTTGTTGCACACTAATAATAATGATAATTAGCAGAAGCTAAAAGCTCAAATATCGTATAATAAATGAACCCAATCCATCCAAAAATCAAAGTAGAATACTAGAATACACTTGAGAAATTTTGTAAAGGTCCCAACACATCCAATCACATCAACACCAAGAAACACAACATATAAGCTGATAAACAATGAAGCCAAGGCCAAAGCCTAAGAACAACAACAATAAAACCAACCGACCAAAGCCTAAGCAACAATAACAGTAGAACTAAGTAACCAGCCAAAACCTAAGCAACAACAACAGTAAACAATGTACCAACCAGCCAAAGCCTAACCAACCACGATAGAATCAATCAGTCAAAGCCTACAAAACAACAACCCTAAATCACAAAAAAATATGATAATAACAACAATAATTGGCCAAATTTAGTTTAGATCTGGATTCTTGAAGATCTTTAATGCAAAAATGGCAAATATAAAAAAACTAATGTTAGATCAAGAAAGAAAAGAGAACTGAGAAGGTGAACTGAACGAATTTGCTTGATGACATACCTTTGTACCTTACCTAGGATTTCTGTTATGTAGTATGAAAAAAAGAAGTAGGAGAAGAGATTAAGAGATTGAAAAATAAAGAAGTCAGTGTTAGCATCTCGGCGAGACTGCGAGAGTGAACAGCCTGAGGAATAAATGAAGAATAACCCTCCCTAATCGGCCAAGAGATTGCATTTGAAATCCTCTAGAAATTTCTGAAATTCCACATTTGCATCCATTTGAATTCCCATTCATGCTTTCAACAACGCAGAGGACCCAAAATAATTTTGAATATTTTTTTCATTTCGCGGATCCATTAACAAGTCAGGCTAGTTCCTGTCAGGTCACACGGGTTGACCAGGGCCCGACCCAATATTATTTATAGGTCATTTTTAGGACATGAACCCAACCTGCTTAATTCATGAGCTGGCCTAAACATGATTTTATTCCAGGTCAAATTTGTGCGTGTTGTATCAAAATTTGACAGCTCTACTTGAGTTCTTTTTTGCTCTCAGTGCTATGCTCATAGCTCTTCTTCAAGTTAAGTAATTGGTTCCATTTAGTGGATTTTGATACCAAAATCATACCTCGATTATTAGAGATTGGAAGATGTAATGGATTCATTTCTTGGTGTTTTTCGGAGTTTGCATTGCTGTAGTGATTTCTTTAACTCTCCATTTTTTTCAAGAAGTGCGAAAAAGATAGGTTTTGAATGCAGTTGTTTTATCTTGAAATAACAAGAAGATTTTGTGATATATTCTTGAAATATGTTTGAATCATCAATGCTCTTATACCATGTTAAAGTGCAGACAAGGCCTGGCACGCCTTCTTAGACGCATTGTCTTCACCTTCTAGGTCAAGTAGCGAGATATCTGAAGAACTCCCAAATCTTCATGTGTATATTCAGATCAACAAACTTGTCTTCTATCTATCAATCTAGAAGACTGTAGTTTCATACTCGGATGGGGAAGAAGGTATGAGAGGAAGTAGGTAAAGGCTTTTATTTTGTAAAAAGTAATAGCCATAGCATTTTTTTTCTGTTGTATACCCATCAGAACAGAGTTCTCACATATATAATTTGTTTCTGCACTTTTTCTGAACTGTCACTCTCGATCCATATGTAACAGGCAGATCTTTTGTTTTTTACTTTATATTTATGTATTTATCTATATATTGTCACGAATACGATACCCCTTTAAGCCAAAATCTTGACCCAAATTGTTTTTTCAAAATTTATTCTACCGTAATTTGATTATAATTTTTTATTTATTTTAAATTTTCCTAAATAAAATGGTTTTTATAATTTATTTCTCAGAAGATCTGGTCTTAAAAATATACTTTACTGTCAATCTTACAGTAATCATCACAAAGCATAAAAGAAAAGTAAGCATCTCAATAACTAATTCATCATCAACACATTCAATCATCTCTTGTTAAGCCGATGAATAGACTTATAATTGTGTGATATATCTTGCTTTTTTAATTGAAAATTAATGCTACTTGCATCTTTGTTTCAGACGTAGGCTTCTGACCGTATCATGAAAAAATCATGCTTTGTCTTACTTTGTGGTACCAAAACTTGTATTCGTCCCATAGATGCTTACCCCATTCTGTGATTTTCTGCATCAAGCACAGACCTTCATAATATCAATTGAGGCACTATTATGTACCTCTTTGGGAATGAACTTGAAGAGGCTGTCTAGTTGTCTCTTGGTTTATTCAAGATATGTTTATATATATATTTTTTTTGAAATTAGGTGGATATCAAATATGAAATAAATGTATATGACCGATGAGATTTGAACTCAAGATTTGGGAGAACAAATTTTGAGTCTTAACGACTGGGATTATTTATATTGCTCTACCACATATGGAGTTTATTGAATTGCAGACATTTTTTTTTTCATACTATATTTGAAGTGTTTTTTACATATCATGTTCAAAGTTGATACTTTTGCTTTCCGTTCTTGTATTTATGCGGAGTATTAACCCTTCTTGACCTACCTTTGACAGTGAAGTTGGCAAGGAATCAGGCTGACACTGTCCTGAGTGCGCCATGCTCAACCAGGGTTCTGTTCCCTAAAGCTGGGGGGAACTTGCACTGTTTCACTGCAGTTGCTTCAGTTGCTGTGCTTGACGTCCTTGCTCCACCCTATTCAGATGTTGCTGGCCGGCACTGTACTTATTACCATGATTATCCATTCTCAACTTTTTGTATGTCTACTTCAAATTTTGCTTACGAGAAAAATTCATATTCAAGTTGGAGTTCTTTCAAGCTAAGATTAGTCTTTGAGATCATACATAATCTTATGTCTTATTTTGGTTATTTTTAATTTTAGCCTTTCCGCGACTGTCCCATTCAACAGAATAATCGTGATTTTCATATAAATTACATGTTTGGGGATGTAAGGGCGCCAAGCTTGAGTGACCGCAAGAGTTGCTTGGCGTAGTTCATCAAGTGAACAATTTTACTGACCTTCCATTCTACATCTTCTTCAAATAAATTCAATGCTTTAAGAGACCAAGTATTCTTACTGTTAATCATTTCCTGCGGATGGTATAACCAAAAAAACCAATGTCTTTTGATCACTTTGGCTTGCAACCAGGAATTTTTTAACGAATTCAACTATTCCAACAACACCAAAGGGCCACTAGAAGCTGGCGCAACCGAACCAACAACATCAAATGAAGGAATAAGACTAGGAAAACCCAACTTCAAACTTTTTCTTTTTCTTTTTTAAACAGGAAAATTTCAGCACAAATATTTTGAACAGATATAAATCGGCGGTTATCATCCAGACAAAGTTAAAGCCATCTTACATGAGTGTTTTGATTTCAGCAACTGCCAAAGAACTTGGGATGGCTGAGAAGGAAAAGGACTATTCTTGGCTGGAGGCAATAGATGCTCCTGATAATTTTTACATGCGCTCTGGTCACTACACTGGTCCTCCTGTTAGTGAGGTAGACCATATATTATTGTTATTGTTCAATTTATTACTCACTTTAATACCCAGTGGTATATGTATGAATTGCCTAACAACAGCAGAAGTTGTGCTTTCCAGGATATTGCAACATAGCCTTGTTTTCGGCCAAAATAAACTACAAAATATGGGACCTGAAATTGTGCTTTCAGAGCAGCAAAAGAAGGATATATTTAGAAAAATGTCTTGTCTGAAGGTTTTAACCTCAAGCCTTGTAATATTTTACTGTGGGTCCTTTTTTTTTTTTTTTTTTTTTTTTTTAATTATTGGGCTCTCAAATAACTTCACAAAAATTTTGATGACTAGTATTTGTATTTAAAAAATCTAGTGAACAAAAATAGATTTAATACTGATTTTTTTGCAAGACAAATTTTAGGTATTTATGAAAATTACTTCAGAGATTTTGGGGAGCTATGTATTAGTACTTTTTTGGGGGGAAAAGGTGGTTAATAGTACTTTTATAATGGCATGACTTGAAAGTTGCAAGGAGTATTCTTTTTATTGTGAAGATTAAAAACATTGTAAAGAGTATCCTAGATGTTCACAACTTTTGTTTCTCTGATCTAAAGAATCCTTAATTGTATGTAGATATGATGTGTCTTGTGCTTTAGAAAAATTGAGGCAAAAGTGCCTAATTTTGTAAATATTAAAATTTGGGGAGGTTGGATATGTATTTTATAAAATTTTGAGTGTTTTTTAATTAAATATCCCTTAAATTAAATCTACTTAAGCTTGCATAAAAATAGATATAAGATTTGATGTTTTAATTAAATAAATTATAAAATATCCAAAAAGAGAACCCAACCAAATATATACTAAAGATTGAATGATATATAACATGGTGAAATCAATAAAGTGCTCAGAAGAGCTCACTCAAAGGATTCATGCATGCCACTGAAATCTTAGCTATTTATATTCTTCCATAATAAGAGCCTAAATGAATGTCAGTTCGGTAAATACAAAGACTTAGGTGTGCTAGATATGTAAATATATATTTTTCAAAAGAAGTTCAATATGATAGCCATTGATTATTACATATTTACTATTAGACTGCCTTCTTCAGCCATCCTGGAAGGGACAAAGACGACTTCATCCCAAGTTTAGCAAGGAATACAGCATATAGAATGTGCAGCAAAAAGATAAAGAATCCACAGTTGAGCAAAAGCTGTTTCAAAAGCACAATTCAAGTTAGAATTTATTTCAATTTTTAAAAATTATAGATACAAACACATACATATTTACGAAGAAAAAAATGCTTTTGTGCACCCAAAATGTGCCCGCCCCAATGTGAAAAAGTATGCGAGAGCAAACTATAGAGGAAGAGATTAATGTCATGAAATGGGAGCTTAACAGCAGCTCATTTCAAGAATCCTGGCTTCGCCACACTCGAACAATCGCAAGCAACAAATAAAATCGTCGAAAAAGTAAAATAAAACCAATGCACTCTACATGTAGAAATGCAATCAAAGATAACACAAATAATTTGCAGAAAACACATTATTGGGAAAAATTATGGAATCACCGCTGCGAAATGATTTCACTATTAATGAAGAAGAGATTACAAGACTTGTACTAAACTCCTAGTTGCAGCAATCAAAACTTTCTCAAGGAAGACGAGGACGCCTTGCTCACACAACAGCCATTTTGCACGCAATTGTTAACATTTCGCCCTAACAAAAAGGGTATTTATGCCTCAACAAAAGCCCTCAAATTTACCTCAAATGGACAAAGATTCGACTCAATTCAATGCCTGGAAATGACACGGCGTTGTTCATGTTCCACCTGGCGCCTGGGCGCACTAGGGCGTCAACCCCAATAGATGGTTGGCTGTTAAGGGGTTCTCAGGCTATCTGGCTTAGCTAAACATGGGGGCCTAGGCATGTTTAAGCCTGTCTTGGTCACTCGTGTGGCTAACAACAATAGGAGTCGCTGTTGGACTCTTTGCAAATAGACAGGTGTCGGTCCCAGGAACTCTTCACGGCTAACATCAACAATAGTCTAGCACTTGGCGCATCCAAACGCGCGAACTCCTGCATGACTAACATCTAACGCTAGGGAGCTTCCTGGTACTGAACTCTGAACATGGCTAACACCAACAACGCCTGAGGTGCCAGAGCTTTAAACTTGCCTAATGTTTGGGCACGCCAAGACATCAACCCTTTAAATTATTTTGGTTGATCATGGTACTTGGCGCTCCTAGGCACCAAACTTTGGTGCTTGGGAGCAACTAGCCAAAAACTACTCGACCCTTAAAGCTTGTTCTCAATCAGATCCGCATTCATTTCACATTTTGTGGTTTCAAAGCCTTCAATGATCTTCCCAACGCACTTGAGGCTCCACCACAATTTAATAGAGCCCACAAACAAAAATATATGAGAATAATCCATATATTAAGCACGACTTTGGCAAACTCATCGTGAGCTTACTTTTGGGAGCTTTTGTGGCAGTACATCACTTGTTCAATAATTTTAACATAGAACTCAGATCCTCTATTAGTAAATTAATGTACTATACTCATATAATACTCATACACGTAAATTTAAGCATAAAATATATAATAAATATTTTTTAAATATTTTACCGGAATATTATCATCGGAATTTTTAAAAAAAGATTAATATCATAATAATATTTAATAAGGTTGTCGACTACCTAGCACAACCCTACTCCATTCTCATCCAAGATTTGGGACCTGACAACAGCCAAGTTTCAAAAGTCGAGGGAAGAAACCATTAGAAAGAATCTTCTTATATGGAGGGGCTTCAATTTGATAGTGCATAATGAAAGCAACAGATTCATGTAGCCAACCTACCACACCTAGTGGGACTAGGACTAAAACTTAATGTTGTTATTTTACTATAAGAAAAAATTTCTAATTGTCTTGTTAATAGCATAATTTAATTAAATCAAACATATAAATTTAACTTAATTTATACTTTAGCATTAAATTTTAAAATAAAAAATATATTACACACATGAGTACCAATACGCGTTCAATATAAGTACAGATTTTACTTGAGAAATCCAAATCATACACTTCTAACACCGCACTTAGGCTCTTTCATTAATTACAAGCGATGAGTTTCTACTATTTGGTATTAGCTTTGTAAATATCAAGATTTAGGCATTAGTCATGTAAATCTCCAAAATTTGATTAAGTAGTTATCTAACAAAAAAGAGATGATTGAAATTAGTACCAGGATGCTAAATATAGCATATACGGCGTCCATTGTTAGCATAATATTCACTCCAATGGCTGTCAGTGCATAACTGAGGGAGGCATGAATATTGATAGTGATCTGCAAAATAAATAAATATATAATAACTTTTGAATTATCTGGAATAAGTTCAAATTTCAATTTTAAAACAGATTTTTAGTAACTTTATTTTAAAGAGCTTAAATCAATTTTAAGTTTGAATACAGAACCCCATACAAATGCCCAGCATCCATTGTTAGCATTGCGCCTTGCCCAACGCCTCGTGCCCATAATAAATATTTTTGTTTAAAATTTCCCCATGATAAGAAAATCAAAATTTTTAACCACTTTAAAATTTTATTAATGGTTTTCTTAAAATTTTTATATATAATTAAAAAAATTCAATCCTATTAACTGCATATTTTCACCAATAAAATACATATTAATAATTTTCACGATATAACTTAAAAAATAATAAAAACTTTGTAAGTGCAATGATGTTGTTGTTCATTATATTTAGAACTCTAATATTTATGCAAGTTCAAATCCTACTAGTCAAATTATTGCTTTGCATGTGTGTGTGTATATATAAAGTCTCAAAATAATTTCACAAATAATATTTCGAGAGATTAAAGTGGCCAAAAAAGACCCTTACCAGGTTAAGTATGTTCTCTCTTATTAAAAATGAGGTTAGCAGGATATAGCCAATAGCTCCAATCACTCTAACCTGTGTATCAAGGCACTTGATTATTATCAGCATTTTATCACAAAAAATCAAGAAGATTAAAAATATTTAGGGTAAGTGGAGGATTACGAGTGTGCATAAAGCTAGTGAGACGCTCCAATTCACTCTCAATCTGGAAATACCATCAAGCATCAGAATTCAACTAAGTAGTAACTACAATAATTAAATGCCACAAATATGGAGAATTTTTGGAGTAATAAATGAACCAAATCCTGAACCTCAACCATTAGGTTGCAACACCATTCACACACAAACACACACACACACACACATATATATATATATATATATATATGAAATACATTTTTAACACTATTCCCTTTATTGACTTGAAATTATTTCTCCCACTAGACGAGTCTTAAAGCATATTAAAACCCATTTTAAGAAATTCTTATTGGTTCATGATAAAGGGTCTAAAATAGTTTGGTCTTCTTGGAATGTTATCACCTTTCCTATTTATGAGGGTGGCTTGGGTCTTACGGGGTTTGAGGATCTACATATAAGGCTCTCTCAATAAAATTTTGGTGGAATTTCAAAACCACCGAGTCATGTCAAGCCTTTCTAATCTTTTTCTTGCGGGGTTCCATTATTACAGCTAACTAGTGTGCCACCTCTCACCCTGTTGTGGTCACCAAGAAAATTATTGATTCAATTACTTGGAAAAAAATGTTTAAAAATAGAGATCTTATATAAAATCTGATTTTTGGGTAGAGCACAAGATAAGTTCGCCTCCTTCTGGTTTGATAGATGGGTGGCTTCGAGGGTTCTTGGGGAACTTCACCATCCAACCTACCCAAAGCTCCTCCTTGGTGATTGTTATAATGAATCTAGCACGTGGAATGCTAAAATTATTGGGAACATTCTTCCTAAGGAGTTATATGACAATATTACTTCCCTTTCCCCTAATTTTAATGATGAGAAAACTGCCACCTCAGAGCTGGTTGTGAACAACAGATTTAGTTTTACCCATGCTTGGCACCTCTGTAGGAGACACTTTCTCTTTCAACTACCCTTGGTTTGGACACAGGATTCTCCCTACTTATATAGTATTTTTATATGGAGGGTTTTTAATAACCATATTAGTGTCAATGAGGAAATGTAGAATATGGGTATCAACTGGCTTCTGAGTGTTTGTGATGTTACGATATTAAATCCCTTAATCATGCTTTATCTATAATAGTAGTAGTTTAAAATTTTGGAACCTCCTCTCCATCAATCAGGACCAAATGGATTTTATTAGTATATCTAATGTGCTTGGGAAGTGAGATAATTTCAATTCTAATCCTAAGAAGCTCCATGTGGGAAACCTTCTTGATGCTTTCACCACTTGGCACATTTGGTCATTCATGAAGTTGTTGCTTTCATGAAAGCTTTTCCTGATAAGAACTTTAGTTGAACTAACATCCATAAGGATAAATTTTACAAGGTTATTGCCATTTATGTGATAAGGTTTGATCTTCACCTACGTAAATGGCTGTCCAGTTTCTGGACTTCTGCGGTTATGCAATGGTGCGTTTATTTCAATTTATGTTTGATATGGTTTCTTTCTTATTTCATTTGCTGGATGAGGTGGTTTCTTTATTATTTTTGGGGCCATCTTATGATTTAGTTGTGCTATAACAACTTCTGTTTAGCAATGACCCGTATGAATGTGCTGTGGTATTCTGATAGTGGCATTAAATTCCTTCAATGGTATGCTGCTTTACTTCTCTTGTGCTATGGTTAGATTGTGTGTTTATTAGTTTGCAGTTTGAATAATACTCTCTGGAGTAATTATTTGCTATTTGTATGGTATTGAGTCTTGTGAACTTTTCAAACACTAAGAATAAGTGGTGTGATGTTTCTGAGTGCTGTTGAGTCATTTTATTTCTTTATTGGCGCTTGCTGTAGCCGGGAGGCAATCTCTTTTACTTTGCATAAAGCCTGTTTGGTCTCTAATGGCTGGAGATATTACGACTGCTACATTCTGGAACAGAAGGTTGGATGATGCAAGTAGGGACCCAAAACGTATTATCGAGATCTATGAAAATTCTGGTTTCTGCACTTGTCCCTGCCCTATCCTGGATAAGCGATGCTAATATTCCTATTACTCTTCTAAATGTAGGTTTTTATTTTAATAAGAAGATTTTTTTAGAATATATCCTGAGAAGCTCTTTTTTTTAGTTGATTTTAGATTTTTTAGATCTAGGGCTTATTTAGTAACAGCAGACCAACCCATTTTGTACCGGTTTTTATATTCAAGAAAATTCCCCTTTTCTAATATAAATAAATAAATAAATAAATATATATATATATATATACATGATTAGAATGTGCATATTTATCCACAAAAATATGTACCTCCAAAATGAACCCATGGCAAGACCAACCAATCCATGCATTAGCTGCACATTAAAATCGGGAAGCTCAATTAACAATAATCTATCCATGTTATTAGAGTATAAAGTGAGATACAGACTTTAATATGTAAAAAATCAACTAAAATAAAATAATACAAGAGATATACTTTAAAATTAATACTGAATGGTTAAATTGAAGAGGTGGCACAAGAGTATGTAGCAATAATTAGACAGTATGGAGACCCAAGAAATTTTCTTAAAAATTTGCTACACTTTTCCCTAATATCTTACTAATAAACTTGAAGACTGGGAAAAGTGCAAAAATTGTAAAGAGAGACAAGACATGAGACCATATTCAAAGTGCAAAATACTAATCCCCTAGTTATACGTAAGAATTGTCACATCATCAATAATTTGGGGTAATTGGGAGAAAGTGTTGCAAAACTCTTTTATAAAATTGTAAATTAAATAGATGCTATGGATTTTGAGGGTTAAACAACAATAAATCATTTGATATATAAGCTGAGAATGGAAAAAAAATGCTGAAATATATACATGAAAAAAAAATGAACAAGAAAAGTTAGAAATATACATGATTAGAACCATATACAATAAAAGAGTGGATGCACACCAACAAATAGAATTAGTGTAAATATGTAAGAAGAGACAAACCTACAAAAGATACATGAAAAAAGTTTGTGCAAAATGACTTGCAAAAAATAGCCTTATCATAGAAGGTAAAATAGCTTGAAAAAAAATAACGGTGAAGATGAAATTAATGACAGTTAATTCACAATCAACTAAAAAATTTTTTGGGCTATTACTTTGATTCCCACCTATTAATTCAGATCAAACAATCCAAAGATTCTAGTTAAAAGCCTAAAAGTATACAAAAAAAATAAACTATCTGTACACTGGATGAATAATTTAGTAACTTATCACATAAAAAGTAGTTTTTTTTTTACTATAGCATAAAACACAAAAACAGTTACTCTTCATGTGGCACACTTCTTTTGACGATCAAAGACACTATTAAGTCAATACTGCCGCCGCCTCAGAATTAACTACGAAATGTCCAAAACAAAGTAAGAACCCATATAAATGGCAATTCAAAAAAGAAAATAAAAGAAGATCATTAATAAAATAGTAACATACAGAATTTCAAAATGTCATTGATTTTTATAATATATACAATATAAAGTAAGAATTACAAAATGAGTTATATTGAAAAACTATCATGATGACAAGCATGTTCGCACCAGCACAAGCAGCGTCTAACATTATATTAGACTCTACTAATGGCTTCTTTTTTAAGGGGGTAAACGGTTTTTCAAACATAATTCATTCCTTAGAGATTTTCTAATTCATGAATTAGATACCTCATTGCTGGTCTAGTCTAAAGAAAGACTCTGCAACAGAAATTAAAATGCAGGATACTTTGCCCATTCATGAATTAGATACTAACATGAATTATGTTATAGATCACCATGCACATTGAAGAACTGTGAATCCCTTTATATGGTGGTCATTAGAACCTCTAAGATGTCTCATTTCATTCACTGCCATAAGGTTGCTAATACTTTCCTTATTGCAGGGCTATATTTTGAATATAGTGAAAATAGATTAGTTGCTTAAGATTAGTGTTTGATAGTGATGCCATGTTTGTGATTTATATTTACAAACACTTTGAAAGAAGTGGACACAACGTTTAAGTTCCTGTTTTGTTAGCATTCATACACGAACGGTTAATTTGAAGTGATCAAAACTAGGTGTTCAGTAGAGTTTTGAAGTAAGAGAGCGTATTTCTAAATGGGGTTTAATTTAGATTTAATAGCATGCATATAATGCAGTCATTTATAGTTCTACAAGCACCAATTCACTTGATAAAACTCTTAAATACTAGCTTTGGAAGCCTATACATTTTATTAAATTACCATTAAATTTAAACATTGCGCATTTGTATAACACAAGCACTTAATATGAGAAAATTGCATAAAGTTGAATTTTACCTATGAACATGACAAGCATTATTAGTTTTTTAATAGAAGGCATATAAAATCTAATATTAACAAAAAAGCGATGGTGTATATTACTCTAAGAAAATTTCCATCTGCAATCTTAAATAAGTTCAGTGTAAGGATGGAACCTTTTAAAACCACACAACATATTGGGACTAACAGTACAATTTTAGGATTCCATTAAGTGTTGGATTTCAAAAATTATGAATAAGATTAAACATTCTATCACGAGCCAACCCCTGTCATGGGCTTTTCTCGTTCAACCCTGCCCTTTAATCCCACATGCAACCGCTACTAGTTATCACAATGATATTAGTTTCAGAAACTCTACGATGGTGATATTATGTAAACCACTGATGATGAATTTCATTACTTAATTCATTAGAAAAACACCTGAAGCTTAAATTACTTTACAAAAGGCATTTTAGACTTTATCTATGCTGACAAGATTAATTATTAAACTTGACCAAGTTCAAATTTTGTCAAATCAAACAGATATATTGGAAATCATGCCTGATACGCTTCTAGAGTTTCCAAAAAAAATTCCGTCAACCTCTACTGAATTTCAGTCGATTTTGAAGGAACGCTGCCTGCTTTCTTGTTCTATTCATCAGATCTGCTATTTTTTGGGAAGCAACAAAGGATTTGATCGCTTTCTAGCAATATTTCACTTCATTATGTGTTAAGGATGTTTCCCGATGAGATCTCCTTTTGCCTACTATTTTCTGTCCAGCTAGACTGCTTTTGCTGATTCGTGTACCATCTTTGTAGTTGTTTTGGAATTTCAACCCATACTTAGGTATTCAAGGTTTCCTGTTTCTTTTTTCGTACTTTTGCCAACAGTTTTCTAGTTGATGCTTTTTGACTTCTAATTCCAGTTGATCACTATTGGTTCTTTACTAGATATACATGGTATTCGTTTTACTCCTCCCAGTAACTCGCACTTTTTTATTGAAGCTTAGGCGGGCTCTACTGGAAGTATCCCTTCAATGGGCATTGAAGCCATTTTGCTAATCACCGAGGTCATCCCACACTATGGTTTTCGAATGAGAAAATTTCTACCTTGGATAAATTGTTTGAATACACTTTTGTGGGTAAATTTCCAAATGGTAAGCCTTTGATGCAAGATATTAGAAAGTTTTTCAATGATTTAGGTTAGGGCTTATTGGAAATTTTAATGCTATTCTTTTGGATGGGAGACTCATCATCGCTAAAATGGTTCATGAAGCTGATTATATGAGATTGTTTTCAAGAGGTATCTACTATGTTAAGGGATTCCAAATTATAAATTTTTGAAATGAACCCAAAACTTCGAAGTCAGATCTGAACCTCCAATTGCGCCAACCTGGATCAATTTCCACTTCTTAAAGTGCGCTTGATTATCCACTCGATTCTCTTCTCTTTGGGATCATTTTATGGTAAAACATTTAAGTTGATAGGGCCACATTTGGATAGGGAATGACGAGTGTGATTATCTACAAGATGTTGAATTTGAATATGTTCCTCCTTAATGTTCTCACTGTATAATGATTACCACACTATAGATTGTTGTTTTAAACGCAACCCTGAGCTAAAGCAGATTCTGAAAACCAAGCTATTGTTGCTAAGAATATTAATTTGGCTTCAAGGGCTAATGTTGGGAATGGTTTTAGAAGAGTTCATAGACCTAGAAATAATTTGGCTAATACTAATTCGACGGTGAGTACTACTGAAGTGATTACACACAATGTTGTTGAGCAAAGCTTCAACAATATTGTGATAATGTATAAAATAATCAAAATCTTGTTGATTCCAATAATGACACCTTTACCGCCAACGAGGATACTGCTCCTGCTGAAAATACTGCCTCTCTAGATCAAGTTGCTCCTCCACCTTTAAGTAAAGGAATTACTAGTATTGATTTGTCTAATACAATTACTAACTCAACTAATGAAACAACAATTATTATTACACACGAGGCATCTAACTCTTGTTTATAAGGTGGGCTCACGACACCACAAGTTCAATATGTTAATACTTCCTTTTTTATAGAACTTCCACCTCCAGATGATGTCTTTATTAATTCAGCTAAAGCAATTAATTGTAAGTTTACTACCAACTTAACGGATATAGAAGATAAAGGAGATTTTGATTATGAACTTACATTCCACTCGGATTCATTAGTTCGTAGAAATTCTCATGATGACCTTACTTTATGAGGATGATTTCACACTGGTCGCCTACAAAAGAAGAAAAAAGAACAAATGCTGGGGAAGGAAAATCAGAGCTCAGACTAGGCCTCAATCATTCTCTTCTCAACGTTCAAATTCTTTATTTGGAATATTAGAGATATCTCTAATGCCTGTTACCTTAACAGGTTTCACAGAATCACAACTATAAAAAGATTTGACCTCATTGTCATTTGGGACCTTTCAATAAAATTCAAATGTCAATTTTTATAAACGCTTTCTCTAACTGTAATGGTAGAATCTGAGTTTTCTGGAAAAATGTCAGTGTGAAATTCTTGAGAATAAGGAACAACTTACTTAATCTATTAACTAATTGTTTCTCTCAGCTGTGTGCACCTTTATTTATGCCAGCTGCCCTAGGTCTAATAGAGAAAATCCTTTGGCATAATCTTAGAAATGTACATAACTCTCTGTCTAAACCTTGGTTGGTTGGTGGAACTTCAATACCATTATGGTTTAAGAGGAAAAGAAAGGAGGGAAAGTCCCTAACCTTGATATGCTAAATGAATTCACCAATTGTATATTCGATTGTAGTATTGATGCCGAGTTTATCGGTTCTCCTATTACTTGGATCAAAGGTAGAGTTTGAAAAAATCTTGATAGAATTTTGTTGTTTGATCAGTAATCAACCCTTATCTTACTTCTAAAACATCTCATCTTAACCAAATCAGCTAACCACTGTCCTTTATACTTAATGGTCTCTACGGTCAACTCTAGTTACTCATCGTGCTTTAAAATTCAAAAAATGTGGGTTAAACACATATTTTTTTAAAATGGTTAAGAAGAGCTGGGGGAACAACCTATTATTGGGGACTCATTTTACATTCTCTGCAAAAAATTAAAAAGACTCCAAAGAGATCTTAATAAGTGGAATAAGGAGGTTTTTGGAAACATTTTTGTTAACACCACTAAAGCAGAGAGATGGAAGCTTATGCTATTAAGAATCATTTCTAAATGAGGAAATCCTAGCCGAGGTGGGCAAGAATGTGGATGCAATTGCACAAATGAACTATGTTTGATCCTATGGCTGCGAGTACTCGACGAATCAACCCAAGATTGTTGTATCAAAACACTATTTGAAATAAGAACACGCTAATTTGTGCGCGCGAATCCTAAAACTAGGTGAGTAGACAATTGAATGATCATAGCATTTTGGAAATGGTAGGTTTATGTAATTTTAGGTATTATGTAAATTATAAATATGCTTATGTTTACATTTAAAGAGTTATATTTTGCTTTAGAAAATATCATTCTCCTCTAAAACTTAGTTCCTCTTGGATGTGGTGTTCATTCACATGCTTAGCAAAAGCAAAAACAATTTTCAAGAGAAGTCATCATGTGATTCCAATGTGATGCCTAAATTTGCATTGCTATAATAGCATTTTTCCTTGCACTTATTATTTACTATTCTATTAAGCTTTGATTGGCTTTATTTGGGGATTGGTATGTGTTGAATAAACTAACATTTGGAAAATTGTTTAAGTGCTATAGCTTGTAAAAGGATACACAAGTTGATTCAAAATTCAAACTTGTGACAAGTTTGTGTTCTACTAGCAGAAAAATCAGTATTTTGATTGATCGTTAATGAAATAAATCAAGCTTGAAAAAATATTTTGATATCATTTTTTTTAACAAATTAGATGCAGGCATAAGTTTTATCGATTGGCTTGGCCCATTGATGACTAGAAGATGTTTACACTTATATCTAGCATATAAATAATTGTATTAAAATTAAATTTTAAGAAGCGGGTATTTTTATTTAATGATCTAAAATGTAAAAGTACAAAACTGAAAGCTGCTTTTTATATTTTCAATTTTTAAATCCAATTAAATCATATTATTTGTTAGAAGAGCTTCTACTCTATTACCCAAAAAAGCTTCTCATTTTTCTTCCCAGTCATTTGGAGATTTGCAGCTTCCTCTTTTTTATATCCTGCTCTCCCATGGTGAGGCCATTAAGGATGCGTGATGATAAAGAGAAAACAAACTCATCTTGGTTGTGGAAGCTTCAATAGTCCCTCGCCCGAATGTAAAATTGACAATAAGAAAGAAATCAAGCGGGCACAATTCTTGCTTTGGTAGTGGCAAAGCTTGGATCTTAATATAGAAGGTGCAACTTTTAATTTACAGATGCAAATAAGGCATTATTCTTACTAAGAGACTGCAATTTCTAACTTAAATGGTGTAAATAAATATTTTTGTTTTAATAATACATAAATACATATAATTACATGCCTCCCTCTCCAACACGTCTCTGCTCCTGCGCTCTGCACTCTAAGTCTAGTCCCTCCAAAAATCCTTGGAAACTCATCATCCCTACATCATTTTCTACCGGCAAGTAGAGTTCCTAAGTCTCTTTACCATCCATTTCTGATCATAATGCAGCAATTTATCCCCTGACATTAGCTTTAAAATGGTTCTAGTGTTGCATTTAAGTTTGCTCTTGAACTCATGTTCCTATCATTTCATTTGTTTTTGACCTCCCATTTACTAGAATTCACTACAATATTGGGGTAACGAGTCTGATGAGATTAGCAAACATTTGGTGCTACTGTGGTTAACATGTTTTCGAGTGAATAAAAATGTTTTATGACCTAAGCATCATTACTCTAATCAAGAGAATGGGGACTATATTTAGAGCATTGAAATGGGATAGAAGCCCTAAACTAGACCTGATATATTATTTTTTTCAGCTGATACAGCAGGTAATAAACAAATGAAGTAATATCAAATAAAACCTTAAACAATAATGGTTTAAAAACATAGTCAAAAGTATCAATAATACACAGCAACAAGTCACTCACCAGATAAGTGGATGCTTTGACAGGTCCAGATAAAATGAAGAGGAGCATAGCTGTGGCAACCTTGAATAGTGTTACAAAAGTTTTGTTCAAAAACGGCTTCATATTTCAAGTCTGAATTGAATTATGGATAGATTCTAGATATATACAGACCATTGTCTTTCTACCAGCTGCATGCCCCCACCTCATAGAGGAGATCACTATAGGTAAGGAAAAGAAACAGCCCAAGTAATTCTGGATAATTAAACACTATTTAGAGGGATAGAAAAAATGATAACCGTATTACTTCACAACAAAAAAAGCAAAATCACTATCCAAAGTAATCATTTCAAACATCTGCAATAAACCAAATATCCTTTTAAAAACTTCATATATAAGCAACAATTTTTGAAATGAGAATGATAATTAAAAATGAAATAGAAAAAGAAGCCAATATAAGTGGTTATATGATAAATATTTGTTAAAGATAGATTTTAACTATAGTAAGTATTTTCAGAATCAAACTTGGCTAGAAGGTTAGATGTTAGTTAAGCAAATGGTTTATGTAAATATTCTCAATTAAGCAAAACATACTAGACAATCTTATTTGTTAAAGGTATATATTGAACCACAGGGTATGTTAGCTTCAGAAAATACGTTTTAAGTATAGAACAACCATGTATAAATATACACACATAGCCACGTATAAATTTATTTACATCCCTAAGGTTACAAATAAAATGCAATTGTCAGATGAAAAAAATATACACACCTAGCCCACCTTGACCCACACCAACTCATCTATGCTATATAGTAATTACATGCCCTGTATGGATATTACTATTTCTCTAGCAGGCTCCAGAGGAGATCGTTGAGGTGGAGAATTTTAAGAATGGAATTGTCTCAACTTTTTATATTTTTTGCAGTAAAATAAATTTACACTTTCTTCAGCAAGTCCTGTAGCAAGTCCTGTAGCAAGTCCTGTAGCAAGTGCTTGACGGAATCCCAACCGCTGTGCTTAACAGGAGCCCAAAACACTCCACTAGCTGACAATATTTCACTGAATATTTGCTTGGAAATACATATTTTATTCCCTTTATGCATGAGAATAAACAGCATTATTTAAGCAGAGTGAAAACAATGAATCCCAACTATTATACAGATTATTAATTCCAAACTTGCAGAACAATGAATCCCAACTATTATACAGATTATTAATTCCAAACTTGCAGCAAGCAAAATTGTTGCACAAAATATTTAACTGCAAGTTGGTGGGGCGGGGCCAGGTGAGATGGCACGAGTTTGCGGGAGAATGGCGGGAGTATTGTGACCTGGATTGGGGGGAGAGTTGTGATTGCGGTGCAATGAGCAAGGGGCGGGGTTCCACTCATTTTACTTAAAAAAAAAACGAGCACTTAAGGGAAAAGAGAGAAATAAAGCTGCTCCACTCTACAACAGCATTGTTGAAACAAGTCTACATGAAGAGCAACAAAGTAGGCATGACTTCAATTATTTGCATCTACAAGGCACTCATGAATTGCAAGTTCACTGGTGATCAGCTGGTTAAACTAATAGAAAGTAGGCATGGATTTCTACAAATTTTAATAGTGTGATGATTATGCATGAATGTTTGCCAAAATTTCCATCTATTTGGGAAAAAAATCGAATGTGGCTCCTCAAGTGTTCTTTGAATTTTGACTTTAACTCAAAACCATCAACTAAGTCAATTTGGGTGATGCTCCAAGTGGATCACTTTTACCATCAATCAAAATTATTGTCTTTATAATCAATTTTTGGGAAGCTACAAATAATATGGATGAGCCCGCCATGAATCTTTTATAACCTTTAGATAATTCAAATTTTGGTTGAGTTTAACACCATGGTCGATTGGCCACCCAGGTTTGGATAAGCAAAAGAGGTTTTGATTTCTAATAGCATCCAAGTAATTCTCAAATTGCAAAACTACTCATTATTATTTGATAGCCTATTTCAGGATGCATCTTAAGCTTGTGCCCCACAAATCTTCCAATCTATATGAGTCTGCTTTAATCTAAATTGGTGAAATGAGGATGCAAATGTTTCTTTGCTAGTGGTTGTCTACAGGCATTCAAAGCCTCCCACAATCGTTGATGCTCATGATGCGCTTCCTTTTGATGGCAGGAAGGTAAGGGCTGGACTCATAGCAGTTCATGGCCAAAGTTTAAAAAAGGCAATTGTGGAAGGAAACCTTCTACTCGAGGTCATCATTCTGTTGATTTCTCCTCGTAGGTCAAACTTTCTATAATGTCGACTATAGGGATTGTTGTCCCTGGGTTCCAATGTATTCTATGTTTAAGGTTTCCTTGCCTCCAATTTGTTCAAGAGTTTGAGATCAGTAAGCCTACGAATGTATCTTTTTTGAATAGCCATCTACAAGGACATGTTCCTAAATCCACCCCCGCATTTGAAGCTATTCATGGAGATAGATGTCTCATTATAATTCTAATTATTGTGCCTCTAATCCTATGCATATATGAAGATCAAATTGTTCTATTAATACAAAGGAAAAGGCACATGTTAGATAATGTTTATGAACCAAGGGTTGTTCCAAATGGTTGTTGGATAATGTTTCGTTTGCCTATGAAGAATGTCGAACAAGGATCAAATTAGAGAATGTTCTTGTGCTTCTATATTTTAGTAGTCACTTAAGATCATCTTCTAAAGAGCCTTTCTGAGTACAAATCTGTCTATTTACAATAAAATGCATTAAAAATCAAAAAAGATACTGAAAAATGAATAACACGACTTCAAAAATTACTTCTCGCACATCTCTTGCAATCCTGATGGCGAGAGATACGTGAGGAGAATTTTATTTAAGAAGGTAGTATCATTTATCTCTCTTGTTCTTATGTGGGCTGCTGGAAAAAGATTAAATGATTTAAACTAATCATTTTCCTAGTACGTTAACTTCTATGCTATATGTTTAAAGAGATTTTGAATCCATACTAAATGTTGTTTGATTTTGAATTCCCAAATAAACCACATTTCATATTTGTTAAAAACATTTAAATCATGTAATTTCCAACAGATTGAATACAAAAAAATTGAAACTTTTGCCGGTTTGCTTTGATACTCCGCTAGTTGTGAGATGTTACTAGCAATCCATCAACCAACATGCAATGCTTCCCTTGATCGCACTCCAAGGCGCCCATATGCACATTCAGATGTATCCATAAGTCTATAAATTCCTCCCCCGGAGAGAATTTTTTTCATATTTTACATTTTTGCCGTTATACTGCCTAAATCTTGTTAATTCACAATCTTAGGTCAACATCGGTGGCGGGTTGTGTGTGATATTTATTGTGTGAGGAAGCCTTCGTTCCTTCATTTCAACGTGTTACGCAAGTACAATTTAATCTAAAAATACTTTCATGTTATTCATTTATGCTAGTTAATGTGAGTATTGTAGTGCTTATCAATTGAAAATTGTGATTGTATCTAAAATGCTATTGATTGATGCTTAAAATAAAAACTTGAAAGTTGATATAATATATGAACCAAATTGCGATATTATAGTTAACATTATTATTATGTTCCTAATATTTTGATTATCCTATAATTTTTCTGGTGCCTTGGGCAACATCGCCAAACATCCATAAAACATTGTTATTCTTTAATAAGTAATTTTTATTATTTTGTTCCCAACAAAAGACAAAAAAAAATGTTTTCTAAGTAAAAGGTCCAAATACACAAAAACAAACATTTATGGTGCCTTTTAATCCTCAACTTACACAAGTTTTCTTTCATACATGATACCTAAACCCACCAAACAAAACAACCCATTTTGAAAAAATTGAAATCTAAAATAACAATGGGTTCTTAAATCTAAATTTTAAAAATAATCAACAAAGCACCAAAAAGAGCGTTGCAAAATACATGATTTCCAATTACACCAAATGCTTTTCACCTTAACCCAAGAGTCTACCAACCAAAGATGCCCTTGAACATAAAAGAATATTATAATAACAATCAAAGCACACCATGGCAAAAGCTTCATCTTTCTAACATGAGAAACCACATTCACTGAAACGTAGATAAGATACATTCACATTTTTCAATGCTCGTACTCATAACAACAAACAGAGAAATAATAAAATTGACCTCAATGGCAAGCGAATTGCTCAAAAAGTAGGCAAGACCGGTAACAGAAGCAAACATGGAGCACTCCACAAGCCTCAGCGTCTTCTGAAAGGCCTCCCCTTCCGCAACCAAATCCATGAATTTCTCTTCTTCCCCAGCGCATTCATTCTTCCTGCCAATCCGTTCATCAGCTCGGCCAAGGGAAACCCTGGTTCGATGCTCCTGGGAGGTAGAGATAGGAAAATGGGGGTATTTTGTGACGACGATAGAGAGTGGTGTTCGTATGGCTTGGAATTGGTTAGTTAATGAAAGGAAATTTGTTAGAAAAACAGATGGAGGGCGCGTTAGGCAAGCCGATTTAACAGAATTTAGGGGGTCATATCCCCAAATCCTACCAAACAATAATTTATGCGTAAGCAGCATTTAATGGTTATAAAAATCTTCCGCTACTTCCATAAATCCTCAAATATGCCCTAAATTGCGGATTTACTGAATCCTATTTTTCCATGTTTATCCTGAATGGAGGGAAGGGGTACACGGGAGAGAAGATCGCATGGTTGAAGAAGAAAAGTATGATGCGATCAACTAAGCCGGAGAATGGCACAGGAATCGCGGGTGAGAATAATCACAGTTATTCGAGAAAACAAAGCGAAGAAAAAATTAATGACACTGAGGAAAAGCTGAGAGATCGCAGGAGCGAGCAACGCAGGAAAATTTTAGCTTTTTTTTTTTTACGTATTTATGATTACGGGCGGCTAAGCATTTATAAGAAATTTGATAAAATTGAGAAATTCAAAAAATTTCACTACAAAATAATTTGATTATAAGTAAAAATTGATTATAATATAATCATATTAATTAATTTAATAGTTTTATAAGATATTTATATTTTTAAATTTGAAATTAAGGTTTTTTTGGATTGAGTTAAAATATATTATAATCATGTAAAATTTTTTATATAAACATCTTGTGTAAAATATATGTAATATTATTACCTTGAATAGAGCAAAATTCGAGAATGCTAGGTAGAAAGGCGGAAGGAAGCGGAAGAATCAAACTTAAATCGAGGAGGTGAGGCAGATCGGCAGTGTCGTTCTCCCTAAAATCGAATGCTCATAAAATGCTTCCATTAACTTCACTGATGTCTTAACATGAACTTATGTTGTCTGCTGCAATAATTCCTTAAGGATATTATTTTAAATTGTAATGAAGAACTACTAAATTATTGTTCCACTTTTGTGCACTTGCATCAAAAAATTTAGAGAAATTCTATAAATTAAATTCAAATCTTGATGAGTTAATGTTATCTCTAATTACCCAAAAGACGTGCCATGTGTTATTATAAGCATTACGAAATAAACCTAACATAAATATATAATTCAGCCAAAAATGCGATCTTGAGAAAGTTCTATCTAAAGTAGAGATTGTTTCCTTGTAAATGATATCAAGTTGGTTCATAAGAAACTCTTAATTTAAATCCTTTTAGTCTATAATCCAAATTATGAAGCACTAAAGATTGTATTCCACCTCATGCTGTTGTATTGAAGCACGAAAACAGACATGATAATGAAGCCTCCAGTGTTGTAAAGGCCACACCATCTATAGGTTAGAAATCTTATGCACCATAATATTAATCTAACATTGGAAACCTGCACTTCTAAATACATATTGTTAATATTACTATTTGATAAAGTCCTATGTTAAGTAAGAGATTTGATTACCCTAACATAAGAAGTAGATGCTATATAAATTCATAGAAGTATTTACCTTAGAATGATGATACATTTTGATTACAAAATAAGATCCATATTCTTACTTTATTTCACATTAAAATTCTTCCAACACAACCATTTGGGAAAATGAGAGTCATTAAATCTCGAAATAATTTTGTTCATGCTTTACAGGTTGACCTTTATTGTGAGTGGCTTTTAATTGGTAATTTGATTGAAGTGCTTGTTTGCTTTTAGCGTTTCATTGATTAAATTGGCCAAAGAATGTGATTAACCTATAGAAAATTCGTCCTAACCTAAGTCTTAAATTCTTAAGAGGGTATAAGGTGATAAAATTTGAGAAATCATCAAGAGATGTACTTTATTAATGCAACAATCAATTTTTATAGTTTAATAAAATTTATAAATACAATTTTTATAGTTTTTAGTACATTCTCAATGATCTAATACAAAGGTACACATGATATTAGTTTTTGTATTTTTATTTGCCTTTATTATCGCTTTAGCATCGCTCTTAGCTTATTTCGCATGGATATTAAATGCACTATTCATTTTAGTGTCAAATGATGCAAGGAACAAAATAATGTTTATTATACTTTGTGAATGTATACAAAGGTTTTGAAATGGTAGCTGAATTAAGTAGTGACATGACTAATTTATCGAGAGTTATAAAGGTGCCAACTTAAGTATTTGAGGGGGCCCAGTTTATGATCTTATTTTATTTGCACCATGCCTTGATGTTATATATCTGTTAATCAAATATACTAATGTTGCTTCATAATACTAAGACAAAAATACAACTATTGAATTATTATGCTTTTGGCATGTGGCATAAATATGACAATGAGATGTTTGTTTACAAGAATTTCAATTATTTTTATTAAATCATATTTTTCTATAATTTTTTTAGCTTTTGCTTAAGTGTAACATTTAATATCATTTATACATAGAATGTGCACTAAAATATTATTATTATTATAATGCCAGATCAGGTACCATTGAAATATGTTGAAATAGCTTAATGTAAATTTAATGAATTATGGCGTAAATTTGAAGAATATATTTCAAATTTTTATTTTATGCTTATAAGAAATAATTGATGATTTTTATATGACTAAGCATTTATCCATTATTCTAATATTTTAGATGATTTATTTTAAATTGAATGAATGATATTTTTGCAACTTGTATGGTTCTGAATGTTTTAATTATTATATTAAAATGTCATTTTGCTTAACTGCTCAATATGATCATGTGGAGATGTACTTAATATTAGATTCATTATTACTAACCCAACATTGGGCATCACATCAACCTTTAAGATTTTTTGCAAAACCTTTTTACATAATCACAACATTCAGCTTAAGGTCATTTTATTAGCTGATTTATTTGGAGCACTGTACTCAGCAGATTATTACATGCCAAACAAGAAAATCTGATTTACAATATAAGTTAAATATATAAACAATCAATAGTAAAATAATCATATTACAATGTAATCAAATTATTTTATACTCATATTAACTCATGTTAAATAATTTCTAAATAATTTGTGTGGTGTTTTAAGTAAATTAAAACTTAAAATTATCCTCTAAAATTTTTTCTTTAATTTTTGTATGGTTTCATTCAAATGAAACATTTGAATTATTTTGAAAAAATTTTAAGGTTTTGTTTGAACAAATCCTTTGAATTATTTTAATTTTTATTTAGGATTTCGTTTGAACGAATTATTCGAATTGTTTAGAATTTTTTTTATAGTTTTGCTTGAACAAGACAAATGAATAAATAGTTCGTTCGAAAGAATCATTTGAATCATTAGTTCAAACGACCAAAAGTTTCGCTTGTAGACGAACGAAATCGTTCGTTCAAACGAGAACGAAATCCGTTCATGTCCCTCGCTCTGCTATGACACTCAAGTATTCTCCAAATTTATTTGATTCGAGCAAAATTCCTTTTCTCGCATCTTATATATATTTTAACGTAAAATCAAAATATTGTTTAAATTTTTTTTAGCAATTTTACTTCATGCCAAATGCCAGTAATCTCATTTCCCCAAAAAAATTTTACTTTATCACTTTTACCTCATGCCCAAATAGAACTTTATGGGCAGTTTGGATTGAAGTAAAATGTGGGGATAAAATAAATTTTTTTATAGTAAATTGAGATTACAACGTTTGATATGAAGTAAAACGGATAATTTTTTTTTACACTATTATACAATTTTGTATTCATATAAATATAAACGAGGTAACCTAGCTGCGCCAAAATCGGGCCGACACATCTGAGCGGAGCCGAGCGAGAAGGGGAAAGTTCGAGTGAGTCGAATAAGTATCTTCTCCGGCAAAATACAAGTAGCCGAACATTTCTTTGACGAAGTTCGAACCAACTAAACAGTTCGTTTGAACGATTCGATCAAATGAATTGTTCGAGCTAACGATTCATTCGTTCGTTTTGACAGATAAACCCTAAGAAGTTTTTTTTTATTTTTATAATTTTATCCCATCAATTTGCTCAAAACATTATATTCACATATTACTTTCTATATAAAATAAAAAAAGTTAAATTTTTTGTACACTAACATAACATGATTATACTATAATGATATTACTTTATAGTCATATTTCTTAGAAACTATTTTATATATAATTTTTTTTGGCATTAAGTAAAAATGAGTGTAATACAATGTAATTAGTTGCTTTATTCTTTTTAAACAAATTTATTTAGAATAGAATAAATTGATAAGTATGTTATTTCAAGTAATTTGTAAAGATATTACCTCTATATTTTATTTTATCAATTTTTTTGCTCTTTTCTATGGACATTTGCTAACCAAACCATTAGAAACACAGAAAACATTCACTTATGAGAAATCAAACACTTAAAATAATCAAAATTTTATTTTACCTAGCATTTTTTTTCACACAAATACCTTTAATTCCAAATTCACTTGAAAATTTTACTTTACACAAAATTTTCAGCTACAAAAATAACCAAATTAAAACACAAAGCCGAGATTATCGACGTAGCAGCTGTGGAGCAAGCGTGCGAGTGAACGAACTAGAGGAATGTCGGTTGAGAGAGCGAACACAAAATCGGAGTAAACTGAGATTATCGACATTTGACATAAAGTAAAATATGTGAAAATTTCTTATGTTATAATATGATTTTGTGTTAAAGTATACATGATTGAAGTAAAAGAAATAAACTCGAGTCAGACTCATTTGGATATTACGTAGCAGTCGTGGAGCAGACGAGTGAGCGAAAGAACTAAAGAAATGTTGGTTGAGAGAGTGAACTCAAAGCTGCTGTAGCCGAGCAAGCGGAGCAACCAAACAAGAATGATTATAGCAAACAACAATTATGGCAAACAATTTCTTCTTCTCCGTCAAACAATTTCAGTATTTGTCGAATGATTCAATCAAATTATTTGTTCGTTCCAACCATTCCATGAAAGGAAAGGCTGAACAATTCGATCAATCGTTCGAATGATTCGGTCGATTAAATCGTTCAAACAAAACACTAAAAAGTAAATGTTTTTTAGGATAATTTACACTCCAATTTATTAAAAACACCAAATTTATATATTAATTCATTTCAAATAGCCAATAAAATTATCAAATATTAGTAAAGTACTTGATTATACTATATTTATATTATTTTACATTCAAAATTTTCAAATATTCTTATGCTAAAAGAGTCCTAAATTTAATTAAATATTCCAAATAAAATCCATGATAAATTAATCTGATTATATAGATTAAAATTTTGTTCTAACTACATACAGTCGGAGATATTGCTGTACCTACAAATGGCCGGGCTTCTCGCTTGGGCAGCCGATGTCGTCGGCGGGAGCGGGACGGGGAACGAGGAAGACGACCAAGAGGTTCAGTTTCCTTTGTTGGTTTTCACGCCGCAGCAGCAGCAACGCGGCCTAGAACTTGACCGGTCCGCAACCTCCCTCCGTCGATCGATCCGAGATCTAAGGCTCAGAATTCCTCCGGAGCATGTCTCCCAGAGGCTCCCCCACCTTCACGTCCATTCCATGGCATCGAGCGCCGCCCTTCAACTCCAGCTCAATGCCCATTCCAGCACTCGAGAACAGGTGCGATTTATATATTCTTAGCCTTTCCATGATGCGTAGATGCCAAGAAGTATCTATACCAGCGCTACCGATATCTGTTTCAAATAGTTGAAATCGACTCTGGTAGTTTTCCTGAAATTGGAACAGAACTTGGTAGTTTAGTTGCTCTTTCTTTTGTAGTGGTAAGGCTTTAGGGACTGTTTTGTTCCTATCATTTGTTTGCCTGTTATGATGTGTTATCTTCTTACAGGCGTTTGATTTACTGATACATTTTCTTAACATTTTAAAATTTTTAAGAGGTTGCTTGGTTGCCTTCTATCCACCATAATGAAAATGCCACCGCTTCTTGTTATCTCAATAACTTGTTAGAGTTGACTTATGGGTGTTGAAAGTGACTACGTTCAACGTCTATTAGGTGGTTTTTAGAAAACCAGGGTAGAAGAAGTGTCTGTCTCCTTCTCCTGCTTTGTCTTATTTGATTTCATAGCAGCAGTGCAAGCAGCACAAAAGCTTCCTTTGATTATAATTTTTTTCCTTGTTTCATCTTATTACTATGTAACGGAATAATTACTACAATCAACAACAGCGACAACACAAGCCTTAGTCCTACTCATAAATCCTTTTTCTTCCTTGTGCATGATGAAATAATGACCCTTCCCCAGGCTCCAAGTATTGAGATACTTCTTAATAGTCTATTGTCATGTGTTTTCCATTCGTCATCTTCTTCTTTTAATATGGGAAAATTTCACAGACTCAAGTTTTTTAATTGGAGCATCTAGTAGTCTACATGTAATATGTCCATTCCATCTAAGATGACTTCATCCAAGTTTATCCTTAATTGAGACAACTCTAATTTTGCTATAGATGAACAACTCATTTCTTATAAATTCTTTTTATATATCCACTCATCTATTATAGCTTTCTCATATTCACAACATTGATTTAATCAATATGATTCTATTTTATTGACTAACATTTTGCCACATATAATATAGCTAGTCTTATATCTGCTATATAAAACTTTTTTTTGAGTATAAGTGGAAATTATTAATCATATATCACCCTTGAAGCATGTCTACATTTTATCCAACCACATTGGATCCCAAAAGTTACATCACCATGTATTTCACCATTATTTTGTATGATTTAACCAATATATTCGAAATTTTCACTCTTCTTGATAATATGATTTTCAGCATTTTAGTTTGCTTGATAAATAAACATTCAATCCTTATGTTTTTCTTTGGACACTTTTCTCGGCATCATGCTAACACAACACATTGTTTATGGTGAACGCTATAGTTTAACAAAATTTCTTAAAAGAATCTTTGTCATATTGATTTAACAAATTCTTACTTTAGCACAATTTCAGTAAAGTTAACTTAAAAAAATAAAAATAAAGGGTAAGTACTTGTATGGCACAATTTTCTTTAATGATTTTGCCATATTGATTTGACCACATTTTTCTTTACTTATTTAAATCTTTTTTTGAGACATTAATTCTTACATTAGTAATAATTACTTGTGATTTTTATTTGCTTGTATGACATGATTTTCTTTATTTTTATTTCACCGTTATTTTGTACGATTTAACCAATATATTTGAAATTCTCACTCTTCTTGATAATATTATTTTAAACATTTTTAGTTTGCTTAAGAAATAAACATTCAATTCTTATATTTTGCTTTGTATGCTTTTCTCGGCATCATGCTAACACAACACATTGTTTGTAGTGAACTCTAGTACACAAGTTTTTTAATGGTTTTTTGCCATATTGATTTAGTAAATTTTTACTTTAGCACAATTTCAGTAAAGTAAACTTAAAAAAAAGGGTAAGTACTTGGATCACATAATCTTCAACATTTACATTTATAAAAATAGGGTAAGTACTTTGTAAGACCAAAGCAGAGAGAACTGCCTACAAACCAATCAAGCACAAATTAAATAGAATTGCACTGAGAGAGCACCAAAAAAAATAACCGCCCAAGTCCATAGCTAAACGAGAAGCTGAACAAAAACCCAAACAAACAACAGAGACCAATCAACCAATGAAACTAGCAGGAACCTGCAGAGAAACTGCCAACGAAAAAAAACAGTCTGAGAGCAGCAAAGCCAGCCAGTCAAACCAACAAAGCACGAACCCGCCAGAAGAAAAATAAAACTGCAAATCAAGTTCCAACCTCATGCACACTGATATGGAAGCCTGCATTAGTAAAGATCAGAGAAAATTTGGCCTTATTAATGTTCTTCCAGTTGAAATGATTGGAGGGATAGACATTATGAATGTTGCTACCTCAGAAACAACCTTTTGAATAATGACATTCTCATTAAAGTGAAGATTATTATACTTCTTTTTGTTACGAGCATTCCAAATACTCCACAAAGTAAATGCATCTATAATATTACCGACATTCAACTTCTTTTTCTTGTAATTGCCCTAGTGACCAAGAATATTGTTAAGACTAAAAATGATGTTGTTATTTTTATTAGTCATGTTTAAGCAATGCCAGTGAGGGTTGTTAATAAAGAGGTGGTTTAAAGTTTCGTAATCTTTGCAGCAGAAGCATTTCGAGGTAATGAAAAACCTCTGTTAATTAAAACAACATCGACGCTAATGAAATTTTTATAGATTCTCCAGATGAAAATACTTATGAAAGTGGGAAAAACGCTGTGCCTAAACCAAGTATGATAAGTAGGATTTTTGTGGGACCTAATGGATTGCCAGGCCAACCCAAGCTGAAATTTACCTTTAGTCACCAAATTCGAAGTAGCCATGTTGTTATGCTCCAGCTTAGGAGAGGTAGAGACAATTCTTTGGAAAATCCCATCCGGTAAAATAGACTTTAAAATGGAGTGATTCAAATCGTTTTGCCAATGGAAAACCTCCCCAAGTTTGAGTGTAGGAAGACTAACAGGGCATATGTTAGCAAGGATGCCAAGCTCATCCCAATTATCAAACCAAAAGGAATTTTTGACACTAATATCGAGCCAAGAAATGTTGTTATCTAGATTAGACTTAATATCCAATAACTGTTTCCAGATAGGAGAATTGGTGACTCTAGGTTTGACATTAGATGGATGATTGGTCGCACAATACTTAGCTAATATAATGGAAGCCCAAAGGGAGTTGGAAGTTCTGAATTTCCATCAAAGTTTAAGGGAGAGAGCTTTATGAGTATTAGCTAGGTTTCTAATGCCAATATCGCCTTCCTCGTGGGGAAAGGAGATATTGTCCCAAGAAGTCCAAATGAGCTTGGAACCATTACTACGAAACCAGAGGAATTTGTTGATGAGAACTTTGATTCTATTAAGGACACCTTTAGTGGGAGACATGGTTTCGAGCCAAAAGGCGGGAATGGTATTGAGAATGTATCTGATCAGAATTAAATGACCTCCTTGGGAAAGGAATTTGTGGTCCCAATCTCTAAGCTTCTTATAAATAGAATCAATAAGGTCCTGAAAGGTAGCATGAGAGTTATGCCCTTTAAAGATAGGAGTACCCATGTATTTGAAGGGAAGCTTACCTTTTTTGAGACCAAGCTTATTAATAATTCTACTAGCCTAGTTGATGGGGGCTTTTTATCAATAAAAAAGGTGTATTTCTCCCAATTAATATTGAGACCAGTGTCTTTTTTAAGGATATTAAGAATGTTGTTAAGCTTGCTAAGAGTTCTGTTGTCCCCATTGGAAAAGATAATTAGATAATCCGCATAAGTTAAGCGAGAAATCATAAATTTGCCACCCAAGTTGTAATGAAGGCTATGATCTTGAGCGAACATAAGATTAATGTTGTAAGACCAATAATTGAGAGCAAGGTTGAAAAAGGACGGGAGAAAGCGGGTCCCCTTGACGAAGACCCCTGTGAGATTTGAAGAAATTATAGGGAGACCCATTAATTAGAATAGAGAACCAATTATTGCTGATGGAGTTCTTGATTTTCAGAATGAAAGAGTCGTCAAAGCTGTAAGCTAAAAGAACTCTATGGAGGAAGGACCAATCAATTTTATCTAAGACTTTTTCCAAATCAAGTTTAATGATAAGATTATGCCCTCTTTTCTTCTTGCTTAAATTATGAAAAATCTCTTGAACGGCAGGAATGTTGTCATGAATGAACCTGCCATAAATAAAGGCCGATTGGTTGGGCTCAATTAGTTTTGGGATATAGGATTGAAGCCTGTTGGCAATAATTTTGTAAATGATTTTATTAATGGTCGCGCAAAGATTAATGGGCCTAAATTTAGACCACTAGTTGTTGGAGTTCTTTTTAGGGATGAGTGTGATTGAGATGTGAGAGAAAAATTTGGAAAGGGGGACATTGCAAAAATTTTTTTTGATGCCATTACAAATGTCTACTTTAAAAATATCCCAGTTAAGCTTCATAGATTTAATAACCTCCCAAATTCTATCAATTGAAGGCATGATGTTAAGAGTTGCACATTATCATTAGCAGAGATACTTTGAGGGGGAGACGAAAGAGAGAAAGAACGGTTGGCTTTAGGAACGTTGAAGTAAAGAATACTAAAGTAATCAAAGGTTGAGATCTTGATGTTATCATTATTCATTAAAATGCTGCCATCAGACTTAAAGATGGAAGAAATTTTATTCAAATGATAACATTTGTTAACCCAATTATGATAAAATTTAGTGTTTTCCCCCCTTTCAACCTTTCAATTAAGGCTACACTTTTATTTCCAAAAGATTTCAGCAGCGTTATGAGCTTGGATAAGAGAGGCTTTAGCGTTGGCAAGCTCTAACTTGTTATCAAGGGAAGGGTTGATTTCAAAAAGGGTTTCAAGGTGGTAATGGTATATTCCTGTTGGCTCAAATTAGCAAAGATATTCCCAAATAGACTTGAAGTTCCAACTTTTGAGAGCCTTGCGATGGTGTTTGAATTTTTCCACTAATCTAGGAAGGCCAAAGACAACTCAAGGTTGCTCCCAATATTCTTTAACAATAGAACAACAATCTTTATTAGCAAGCCAAAAAAGTTGTAATTTGAAGCTTCTATTATTGAAAGAAGAATTGGCGTTAGAAGAAATGATGATAGGCTTGTGGTCAGAGACAGTAGAGTTAAGAGAGAAAATTTTGATAGAGGGGAAAAGGTTGCACCAAGCATTATTAATGAGAAACCGGTCAAGGCGGCCAAATTTTTTATTGTTAGACCAAGTAAAAGATGAGCTAGTGTAATTGAAATCATCTAAGTTGCAATCAATGGTGGCTTCATTAAAATCATAAGTAAACATGGAATGATTGAGTATATAACATTTATACTCATTTTGATAAATGACAGCATTAAAATCTTCACCGACAAGTCAAGGAAGATTTGAGGAGCTACAACTCTTAAGAAACTCCCAAAGGGAAGTTCTTTCAGTTCTAGTTGGATAAGCATTAATAAAAGTAATAAGGTAGTTGAGATGAGCATCTTAAAAATTAATGTGGGCAGCTTGGTCGCAATGAGAGATAATATTCATCGACCAAAAAAATCAAATTCTATTCCTAGAGAGGGTCGTGCTATTATCAAATTTGATATTTTTTTGAATTTTAGCAACAATCAGTTGAACGAAGCTTAGGCTCAAAAAGGGCAAGAATAGTGATCTTATTCTCATTCGCAATATGTTTAAGACAAATTTTCGAAGAGATGTTACCAACACCTCTAATGTTCTAGCATAATATTCATAAATTACCACTAGAAGACCCAGAGTGAATCTTCTGGCCAATAATGTAGATTTAGTAGCATTTTTAGTTAAAAGGATGCTTTTTTATTTTTTTTCAGGTAAAAGGTCTTCATTTGAATCATTTAAAGGATTAAATTTGTTGGATGATATGATCGTAGAGGTAGTTTTGGTAGGGGATGTAATAACCCAATGTCGTTACTTTTCAAATTAAGTCAAATCCCGGTATAGAAATCAGGATCCCAAGGAACTTCAAATTAGGGCAAACCAAATACCATTAGATAGAAATAGTTTTTAAATCAAAATGCCCTAGTTGAGAAAAATTCGGATAACGGAAACTCCTGCTTTAATTTCTAATTTTTTTTAAATTTAATAAATAGAGAAAATTAAATACAATTCCAAATTTATCGATTTTTATGTCATTGAGTTAAATATATTATTTAAAGGCTATGTTAAAAGTTTCATCAAATTCGGAGCTTTGGTTTGATTGTAATTAATTTTTGAAGTTTCAAACTTCAAAAATTAATATAAAATAAAATATTGCACCGAATCAAAAAATTTCTCTGCCCGTTTCCCTTTCCTATTTCTCTGTTTCTCGTTCCCCCCGACTGAGCAAGCTCTGTCGCTCGACAGAGCCTGCAAACGCTGCCAGGCAGAGAAGCAGGTGCAGCCAGAGCCGCACGGCGCTGCTCTGGTCGTCGGCCGACCAGCTGGCTGGCTACCCTTCTCCCTGACATTCCTTATTCTTTATAAATATCCCCCCTCAACCCGTCCTTATTCCCAACATCACCTCTCCTTCAGCCCACACCCAGCCAGCCACCTGCCAGCCTCCAGCCAGTCGTCCGGCCACCCCACTTCGGCCATCCCCTCCGGCCCTCTTCAGCCACGTCCGACCTCCCTCCGATTTCTGACAACCCTAACCCTAGGTGAGAGGAGAAGGAAAAGAGGAGAAATTTGTATTTTTTGTTCTTTACTTATTTTCATACTAATAATAATTATATTATCTCTATTTTGTCATTATTATTATTATTATTGTCATCAATTAATATTAAAAATAATACAAATATTATAAAATGACTACTATTTCTATTTTGTCAAATTCATTACAGTATATATATATACATTATATAGTTAGTATTATCATAATAAAGATATTATTATTAATATAGTTATTATTATAGTTATTATTATATGAGAAAGAGGATTGATAAACTCAAAAAGGAAAATGAGAGAATGAATAAAAGAAAGATTACTTCTCTCTAATATAATTATTACAAATATTGTTTTATTTTATCATATAAATGATTATCATTATTAAATAATTTAACTATTATGTTTTCTAGTAATTGCTTATCAAGTACAAAATCGTGCAGATACTTTATTTTTGACTTTCTGATTCACGCACTAAGGAAATGTATCGGATGCTTTTTATTACTCTTGTTTAATATGCTTTTGCGCCAAGCATCGCACAAATTTGATAAAAGTGATTTTAAAAGTCACATGGATAACTGAGTAGCTTGGGTTCTATGTTGATTTATTTTTAGTATGATCAGACAACTGCTATGATGGGGCTGTTCGACATCGGGAGTCATAAGGAGCCTATACTGAAAAGCTTTTGAGGGGGCATGTATAGAGGGAAGTTGGGATATGTAACACAAAATAGAATTCCCCCTTTCCTCGATTTTGTACTTGCCCAACAAAATTATGTTTTGCGTCAGATATCAAACGCTAAAATTCTATATTTATTTTTGTGACAACAATTATTTTTATGCTAAAGTTTCAGTGCAATTGAAACATGTTTACAGGGATAAATTTACACAGCTTTTTATTTTCTATCAAATTATTGCTTATTTTGCTTATTATTTAATAATTGTAAAGTTGACATCCATCAGTACTTAGTTTCACAACTAACTGGTATTCAAATGCCTATACTTTTGAAATGTGCCCATATCAGGAGCTCGTCCTAGAGGAAAGGTGCTAAGAACTAAGCAGTGCTAATACTGCTGCTGGCTAATTTACTGTTTTTTGACTCTTTTTTTAAAGTTTGTAATTTTTATTTTGACCTTTGTAATCAAAACATGGAATTAATGAATAAATGGGTTTTGTTTGATGTCTACATATTTTGTCTCTTAAACAACTCAATATGATCTTGCGGTTAAGTGACTTACCCAAAAAATCGGTGCTGGATTAGTTCCCGTTAACCCAGCTTCGAGTCCCTACTGGGGAAATAATTTTAGAAATAAAAGATGGGTCTATAGTACCAAAAATGATGATGGGAGCGAGGAGGATCAGCAGATGTGCGATCGGTATAGAGGGGGCCAGAGATTGCCATAGAGCTCTGCAAATTAAAGAAACATTAGCACCAGCAAGATTATCATTAACATCAGCAGATTCTTTCTCGGCAGTCCTATTTAAAGCATAATAGTCTGCAGTGGCAATAGTCAAATCAGCTTCAGCCATTTTATTAGCCTGTGTATCAATAAACGATTCAGTTTCAAGATTCGAATTCATATTAAAACTCTCCTCAGTCACTTTTTTAAAAGCAGAAATTTGGTGGTCCGCCAGATTGGAGGAGGTTTCAAGAACACCTGCCAGCACAATTTCATCACAAGAAGGATTTCTAGGAGTATCATTAGTATTAGATTCATTTCCAATCGTAGAGTTATTAACATTAGTATGGTACATATAAGAACCAGCATCAATCACAGTATCAGAACTAATTATAGACTGGCTAGTAAAATTAATAGCAGTATCATCAACATTTTGTAAGCTTTACTCAGGAACTGCATTAAAAGATTCAATATTTAAACCAATATCGACATAATTATAAGAAGTCTCATCCATTTCATTAAATGGCTCAGAGTCGGCCATATTTATATTAAGAACAGTTAAATTTTTTTTCAAGCGAGACAGCTGAATTAATCTCATAGGCAGCAATGTTAAGTTGAGTCAGTTGATTTGAGTTACAGCCGGCTTCATCAGAAGCAACAATAACACTCGAAGGCAAACCAGCAGAAATAACATCAAAAGAGTTATTAATTTCAGCATTTGGAGTTAGCCTAAGAGGATCAGCTAACGAACTCAAATTTGTCTCAGGAAAAACAGCACAGGCAGAAGAAATGACCTCAGTATTAGCATTCTCGACTAAGGCAACAGCACCCAAAATTGTGGTAGCAAGAGTATTTTGACCCATAAGTATGTTAGTTAGAGGATTTTGGCCCAAGGAACAGGGCAAAACCAGATTATTACTTTGTTCCATGGCTTCAACCATCCTACCTACATCATTAGACTGATTATTTAATGAAACATCACCGGGCATTCTACGATGCATGCAATTATCATTATCATGACTCATGTTAGAGCAAGCATAGCAAAATTTAGGAAGGTTTTCAAGAAATCAGTTTGAAAGTAACCTCTATTTGACGTACCCAATTATATTTTATCGATTTTTGGTTTAGAGAGGTCAATTTCTATAGGAATGCGAGGAGTAGCTAAGTTTCTCGAGGTTGCTGTATTTTTGTCAAGTTGTAATTGTTTCCCTACAGCATAGGCAATATTAAACAAAGTGTTTTTCGAAATGTATTACAGCTTAAGTCTAGGGAGGTTAATCCAAATTGGAACAATAGGAACATCAATTGTAACATTAATGTAAGGGTCCCATTTGCAAAATTTAATAGAAACCCATTAATATCATATGAACCTTTCGTAAAAAGTTGAGGGGAAAGGACGGAAGGCGAGGGCCGAGGTCGCCCAACAATCGCGCCGAAGGAAAATCTAGAAAGACCGCCGAATCACCCGAGAAATCATCCTAAAACAAGGATAGAAAACTAGGAATATTGTTATTTGAATAGCAATTATTTCAATAAAAGTTCTCACAACTTTTGTTGTACGGACCCTAAATATCACTGACATAAACACATAATATGCATGACATCTAAATGTCAGGCATCCTTCATGGTTGTGTTGGCAGTTTACGAGAGATTAGGGTTTGGATGCTTTTTGTTGTTCTCTGTTTCCGTCGCAAACCTGCCATTGGGATCAAAGGGAAGGATTTGGATTTGCATTTTCCTATGAAAGGGTCACACAAAGTTACTGAAACAAAGCAAAAAGAAAATAAAAATAATAAGAGAAAATGTAGTTATTGTGGTAATCTCACATTTAAATATTACAACAAAATATTTAGAATGCAAATTACACCTATAAATGATTACACGAATAGCAAATCATCTCAATAACTTTTCAATGATATGCAACCAAACCGTCCCTTTAATTTAGTTTTAATAGTCATGATTTTTTCTACTCTTGTGTATAAACATTTTTTCATCTTTTCGATGTTGAGAATGACAAATGAATTCTATTTTTTTCTAATTTTGTAATCCTTGTTAGAGTTAGGTTGTTTTATAGAATTTGGAATGGCTGGGATCTCAGTTTTGAATGCGAAAAAAATAGATGCAAACCAACTATTTGTGTTTGTAAACTAACTTCTTGTGAGCTGATTTGTGTTTCATGTAACTACGGTGAATTTCATTATATCCAATGTCATGGTAAGCTCTTAGAATATCATTCGAAAGAAAAATATTATTCCGACTGTCATCAGTTTCATTTTGGGCTATTCTATTATTATTGCTAAAAACAAAAGTGAAAATTGAAGTGACTTGTACTCAAGATTGGAAGTCGCTTTCACCTTTTTTTTTTTCAAGCTTCAACAATATAAATCCGTTCGATTCAGTTTGTGCCAACCAAACTATTGAATTTATTTTTAAGTGAGTTTCGATCATCCTTACATATACTTGACTTATACAGTGAAATAAATTGTCCCTTAATGTGCCTATGAATTTTGCACAACTTAAGATTATTTTTTTTGTTTGTTGTTGCCACTCTTACCACTTATCAGTATGTGCCCTCATTAACCTTGCTGTACATTTTATATTTGAGCCATTGACTTCGGTTGAGTGATGCTTAACTATTACATTTAATACAATACTTTTTTATTTTTTATTATTCTTTGCCTTTTTTGTTTCTAATATTGGGAGTTATTTATCCTCTCACATTATTGTTTTATTATGCGCATTCTCAGAACTCCTTAATTGTAATTTCTACTGTTTGTTATTCAATATATGATATGTTCACTATTCCTATTGTATACTCGTATCTTATTCTATTCATCTTAGTTTTGTTGCTAATTCATTTAAACCTTCTCTTTTTTGCCACACACTCTTATTTTATTATCATTGATTATTACAATGCCTGACATTCAATTTCATACAGTATAATATACCTAATTACATCAAGTACTTTTAATATATTACACTTATCTCTCACGTTTGAGGCCTGCTACCTTCATGGATCATCAAGGTGGTCAAACATTATTAATTACGTATACAACATTTTTTTTCTTGCAACCTTGATATTAGTTTGAATTTGTTCTCTGTGGAACGCTTCTCATTTGAGTGTCTAACAGCTGAATGGGAGATGCAAGCTTTCAACTGTTAAATATTTCATTCTGACATGGATGGTATAATAAAAAAGAAAAAAAAAATATTTCAAGTGACAAATATTGTGTGCTTTTGGAACTAGTTGTTATTCCTTCTAATAGTGTTGTTTTTGTTGCTCATATGCTTGTAGCTTAAGCTAGTTTTGCATCTCGCTGTTTATTGTGGATTTAATATTCTTTTTATCAGCTTTATTGTTTCTTGAACCCCATCTATATCTTTGATCTATAACTAGGCTCAATTAAGAGAGGTCTCTCTCCAAGATGAAAATGATGTATATGAAAAGGCCATATCAAATTGTCGGAAAAAAATTCAAAAAAAACAGAATGAAGCTAATGAACTTCAAAGTAAACTGAAGGTGAGAACATTAACTTTGATTCATTGTTTTATTTTTTCTGAATTATTAAAGAACTATTGAAAGGCTAAGATGAGTTTCAAATCCTGTTTTGTTTGATTGTTGTTGTCAATTTGGTTGATTGAAAACTGCTACAGTGAAAAGATGAAAGGAAGGAACGTGTGATGTAGATGCTGCACCAAAACAAAATGACAAGTTTTTTACTTTTTAAAATTGCTATTAAGCTTCTTTAGAATCTTAAATGACATGCAAACAACAATTCTTGTCTTTTTAATTTCTTGACTGAGTAGATGAATTTTTTGAATTAAGTTAGGTAGTTTCTCATTGGCAAGCTTTTTGAGTTAGCTAATATAATGATAAATAGGAAGATTAATAAATTATGGCTCTAAAAAATTAAGTGGGTGGAAGAGTTGGTTTAAGAAATACCTTAAAAGGAGATGCTTTTATAGGAGCGGATTTAAATGGATATGTTAGAAATGTAATTAAAGAATTTAATAATATTATTGGTCTTGGAGAGTAATGAAAAAGGAAGAATGATTTTAAAATTTTCTTTAGCTTATGATTATATGATTACTAACACTTTAAGAAAAGAGGAATAATATTATCATTTTAAAAAATGAGGCTTCTAAAAATTAGATTAATTCTTTTTTCTTAGGGACTATTTGGCATGAAGTAAAATGAGTATAAAGTAATATGATTATAGTGTAATATGATGATTTTACTCTATATGAAAGGTTCTGTTTGGAATGAAATAAATTGTATAGTACTCTGATGGGCTAAAGATTACCCCGTCAATTTTTTTTTTCTAAATTTTTTCTTAAACCCTAAGATTTGATTCTCCTTCACGTATAATAGATCGAGATCCAATCGAGCGAACTTTGAACGAATGAGCAACTCTATTGATCTATGAAGCTTTAATTCTCTAATGTTCGAAGGGGAGCTTTTCTGCATTTGTGTGATCATCGCACGTCAACGAATATACTGATTCATCATACTAGAATGATGGAATAAAGCTTGTCTCTCGGCGTTAAATCAGAAATGGATTGTTGAGATTCGTCAAACGAGAATGAGAACGAATCTCTATGATTATGCGATTGTTGTAATTCCGTGCAATTCGTTGAATGAGAACGACAACGAATCTCTTTGATTGTTGCAATTTGGCGCGATTCATTGAACGAGAACGAGAATTAATGTCTACGATTATTGCGGTTTTGTGCGATTCATCAAACGAGAATTAATTTGATCGTTTCCTCTATTCCTCATTTTGAATCGAGAGAAGGCGTAGTCCTTCGTTCAAATCGATCTTTTTCTCTGTTCCTTTGTCTCCCGAGATGCGCTCTTCCATCGCCTCCTTCGTCTCCTGAGGTGCACTCTTCCATCGCCTCCTTCGTCTCACCCACGAGAATCCTCTGTATAAAGCTAAAATTCATGCGATTTAGCCAAATTTCTTTTATGCGATGACTTTTATACCGAGGCAAAGTTTTTATAACAAAATTTTACTTTATCCCCCTTTTTCTTTATGCCAAACACCTATAATCCTAAATTCCCTAAAGTAATTTTAATTTACACCTGTTTTTAGCATGCCAACAACCCCTTAATAAAATTGAATCATTCATATAGTAAGAATTGCAAGATTATTCTAGGTGATCATTTGATAGCTCATTATTATTTATTAGCTTTGAATTATCAAAATAAGGGATAACAAAAGCAATATTAATTATAAAATATGTTTTAAAATTAGATGATGAAATCTTAAGAAGGGTAATATAGACATCTTAGGAGTATTTTAAATTTTGGACAGATTGATTTTGAGGGTAAAGTCAACTTTATTTGAAATTTGATTGCTAATTGTATTCATAATATTTTAAAAAAGTTTACTTGGTGAATCGAAAGGTAGAGTACTTAATTAAAATGGTAGCAAAGTAAGATTTTCAAGTTAAGATTAAAGATAAAATACATGCTTTAAAGACTGAGGATTATTGGAAGATATAAATTAATTCATCATCAATTTAAAATAGTAGTTTGTGATGAGTGCGACATCTAAGGATTTATATAATCTGAATGTAAGATTGAGGAGAATTAAAAGATATAAACTAATTTATAGTCAATCCAAAATAATAGTTCGTGTTGCTAAGAATGTAACATTTGAGTATTTATATAATAAATTAGAAATTATTGAGGGAAAAAGGCACATTTGTAAGCAAGCCAAATTAAAATGTAAAAGTACCAAAAAATTGACTCATTTAAAATATATCAAAGATGATCAAATAATTTTTTTTAGGGCTTAAGAAATTAACATATAGACGGGCAGCTTGTATTACTAAGCTTTTTATTGAAAGTTGTATAAATACAATTAATATAAGTGAGTTTAATGATTATAAAAATATTATTTATTACTCTTTTATTTGATATTTTAGTAGAGCTGAGATTTGGAATGCTTTAAGAAGATGAATAGTGGAAAAGCATTTAGATTGGATGACATCCCCATCTAGGTGAGGAAGGAATTTCTTGATTTTTTAATTTATTTAATATTATTTTGATGACTAAAAAATGCCAGATGAGTGGAGAAAAAGTATTGTTATACTTATTTACAGGAATAAAGGTGATACATAAGACTGTTCAAATAATAGAGGAATCAAGTTAATGTATCACAAGTTAAATTTTGGGAGAAAGTAAGTGAATAAATATTATGAAAGGGGTACTTGTATTTCTTAAAATCAATTTGGTTGATTTACCATGGAAGGTGTACATATATTAAGATGTTTGATAGAGAAATTTAGAGAAAAAAAGAAGATATTTATTTAATTTTTAATTATCTTGAAAAAGTTTATAATAGAGTACCAAGAAAAGTTATTTGAAGTGCTTTTGAGAAAAAAGAGATTTATGTTGCATATTGATATATTATTATAGGTATATATATAATGGGGTTGTAACATGTGTTTGAAGGCATGGTGTCTTGTCTTATAATTTTATTGTTAATATTGAATTATATCAAGACTTCGTTGTCAACCATATCTTTTTGCTTTAATTATGGATATTCTTACTAAACACATTCAAAAGGAAGTTCATTGGTACATGTTATTTGTAGATGTCATTTTTTTAATTGATAGGATTATGGATGAAGTTAAAGTAAAATTTGAGTTATGGAGGATTATTTCAGAATCTAAAGATTTTCATTTTAATAAATATAAAATAAAATTTAAGGAGTGTAAGTTCAATTGTATTAAAAGCCCTAATATTGAGAATGTAACTTGATAGGTCACAAAAGTGTGACTTTTGTTTACACGCAAGTGCACGTGGTCTGAAATAATAAAGAATGATGAGTTCCAGATTATCGTCCTCAAGGATTAAATAAAGGTTACTAGCTACTGATTTCTTTGCTATTGTTTAAACAATCGAAACTTATTTTTTGTCACTAAACTAAAACTATTCATGCAAAGTAAACAAATCTTGAGTTACTAGGATGTAATCAAGTTTTAAATGATTGGGGAGAGTTAGGTCGGTCAATTATGCTTCAACAAATCTAATTTTTGTTGAGTTTAAATTGATCATCTTATGAGAATGCTAATTTCATATTTCACGGGATTGCAGATAGTTAAGCTCACTAGTGATCTCTCACGCACATGGGGCACGCACTACTAAACTCTAAAGTCGCCTTTAGCCGCTCTCGTATGAGGCCTCTTGACTTCGGACTTTAACGCTTAAATGGTAGCTTCCTAAAGTGATGGGGGTGAAGTGGTGAAAGAGGTTTGTGTGGTGAAAACGACTGTTCAACTTCGAACGACAGTTTGGAGAACCAAACGAAATTAGAATGTTATGAAATTTTAGAATGTTGTGGATGGATGTTGGAAAATTGTGGGCGTTGATTCAAAGGAATTGGTGGAGGTTTGAGAGATATAAGATGAGTAGAAGATCCAAACGCCACTTCGTACAATGTTCTTAAAGTGGACGATTGAATGAGTAAACAAAGTCAGAATCAAATGAAACATGATGCGTTTCGAAACTAACGGAGAGCTACCCAAAAATCACAGAAAACAAAAAGGAAAACAAAGGATAATTACTAGGATTATCCACACCCTAGTCCTTTGAGGTTGTACACACCTCAAAGCTTTGTCAATTGTGCACACCAACGGCCATTCCGGTTGTTCATACTAAAACTCAAAAGCTTAAGCCAAAATTTAGAGAAGAAAACATTCATTAGCCATTATAATTCTGAAATATTATAATGTATAGCCCTTGCAAATCCTAGGGCCAACTCTTGATCAATTGACCACAATACCCCTCCTTAACACACCCATTGGATTTCCAAATGACTCTTCCACTCCTCAACCTTGATGGTGGATGGCCTAATGCATCATGACAGCATTAATCATCAGCCCCATACATGAAAATATAAAAATAAAACAAAAATAAACAATCAGGTCCACCTGATTAACCCAAAAAATTCAAAGCATGAATTTGACGAACTGACACAATAAACTCGACCTACATGATTATGAAAATAAAAATACAACATTATTGCATGAAATTACTCCTAAAACTCTAAAATAAAATAAAATTAATTCTTCAAATATTTAGCTCCTTAGCATAAGCTTGCATCACAATGTGGGGTTGAACCCATGATGGTTGTGCTACATCATTAAATCCTATCAATATTCCCTATCTAGTGCAAATGGAGTTAGATTTTCATCTCTATTCTTATATGCACATAGACATCTTTGTGTTCAAAGGAGAGCGAGTAGATCTCTCTACTTCGACAATCCTTTATTTGGTCTACTTTTATGTTGAAGCGAGAGACCGCATAAGGTATGGAACACGGAAGACAAGAAATGTCAAGTGCACATAAATCCTTGATATGGACTTTTGCTTCGATCTAAGGTTTAGTATAACTTGCATGACATGCAATCATATGCACACGCATCTTGATTAGAACTTTTGCTTCTATCAAAGGTGTAGTGTGATGTGAGCATATTCTCTTAAAGATAATGAATTTTCTTTTAGATGCAACATAAAATATTTTCAATAAAAGAAACACATACATTCATCCCAATATTTCACAAAATTAATCTCAGCATTCACATGAAAAAGCTTACTACCTAGGTCTAGACTAACCCTCCCTGAATGGGGGTTTAGGCTGCCATTAAAAATAAATTACAAGCACATGTAATTTTTGTTCAGCATCATGATTCCATAACAAGTTAATACAAGAAGAAATAATAAAGGTGAATAAGATAGAAGTTACTGAAGGATGTCCCAAAGGGTTCTTTTCATTTTCGCTTTCTTCTTCCTCTTCGCTTTTTTGTCCTCAGTGGCAGCTTTAGGGTTTTCCTCCTTGTGATAGCTGTAATATTCACCCTTTAGAACCCTATTATTGTCTCAAATTTATTTCTTTTTTTTAGGGTTTCTCTTAGCTTTTATACTTCCTTAGCACTAATCAAAGGAGGTAAAGAGTCACCTCTTTTCTTTGATGAAATAGGTGAATTCAGAAACTCGTCGAACGCCTGGGCGCCCCCCCTAATTTTATTCAGTTTTCTCTGGCGCTTGGGGTGCTTGAGCGCCCATGCTTCAGTCGGGTTGGCGCTTGGGGCGTGCCTAAGCGCGCAGACTTCTGTCTCTTCTGTGCTCGACCACGCAGACTTTTGTCTCTTCGGCTCTCGGGCGCGCCAGAGTGTGCGTGTTTCTGTTAGATTGGAGCTTGGGCGTGCCTGAGCGTGCGTTTTTTTCTGTCACCTCTACGCTCGGGCGCGCCCGAGGGCGCAAAATATGTCAAGGCTCCTTAGGTGCTGTAAGCGCCTGGCATCTCTTTTCAATGAATTTATGAGGTAGAAACTATTAAAATGCCTTGAATTTCTATAGAATCAAAATGGAAGAAAAATATACCAAAAATAGATTAAAAATGGTATATTCTAACATGAAATAATACAATAAAATGGGATGATTTTAGTGTAAATGCATAGCTCATCACATTTTTTGAGGACCATGTGATCACGATTAGCGAGAGGTTTAAATACCTTGGATCAATATTCATAATAATGGTGAAATAGAGAGTGATGTGATTAATAGGATCCAAACTAGTTGGATGAAATGGAGGAGCACTTCTAGAGTGCTGTGTGATCAAAAAATCCCATTCAAAGTAAATGATTTTTTTTTTAGATTAGCTATATGATCAACTATGTTTTATGGGGTTGAATGTTGGCCAACAAAGAAGAAAATTATCGAAAAAAAGTGTTATAGAGATGTGAATGCTTAGGTGGATGAATGGGTATACTCGTAAGGATAGAAAAATGAGTTTATCCATAGCAATATTGGAGTGGCTCCAATAGTGCATAAGTTTAGAGAATGCCGCCATAGATGGTTCACGCATATTAAGCTACCATTCAACGAGCCTGCTTGCTTTCTAGAAGCTGCTTTTTTAACTCAAACCATGAAACTATTGTGTGAGAAAATGTAGGATTCTTATTAACACCTCTCATAAGCTATAATGGGGAATGGAGTGTACCATTTGAAGACTTTAAATAGACATTCATCATTGGGCTTAGTGAGGGGCTAGATTCAAGTTTGATTATGACTTTATAAGTTAATTAAGCCTTTATAAAGTGGCGTTCATACAAAACCCCAAAGGATAAAATCTTAATCCTCTCTATAGTGTTTGAAAGGATGAGAACTTAGCCGTACCAGATTTTTCTTATGCTATATTTGGTATTACAGATGATTTATTTAGCTCAGATGGAACATGGCATTTATAAAGATCAATTCTTTAAAATTATTTGCACCTCGGGATTATGTCAAAGAAAACTCTTTATTAAAGTTAAAATGCTAAATCTGAAAATTGTTGGAGATTTTGAATGAATGACCTGAATTTAAAGATCAAAAAACTTGATAAGTGGAGAGGAGTTAAATAAAGATTTGCAAATAGCATAAATCTAAGAACATTTTGATGCTCAACTTTAATTCTATATTTAACTTTTTTTTTTGAGATTATTGTAGTTAATTTGATTATCTTAATAAAAAAATTTGAAACTTGCGAGTTTATAATTGATTTAATAGATTTTTGAAGGAACTGTTCAGAGTGGTCTGATTACAGGGTAGCTATTGACCTAAGCCCAATGATTGGGGATCGGTAGAGTGCTTAGCCTTGCACATTATGCTTTGAAAAAACACTACATCTATAAAAATGAATGGGGATGATTTTATATGGCTAACTCTAAATAGTTATTACAAACTAATGATAGATATATTGTTTCATGCAATTCTGTAGAAGGCCTATTTGGTATATTTTCTCATGAGTTGAACTTTATAAAAATTGAATCAATCTCTTAAGATTGTTGAGGGTTGCTTTTAGTCTGTTTTATTGGATTCTAGCCCCTCAAAATATAGTTTGGCAGTCATGAAACACGGATAAAGTTTTGGTGCTGTGGAGCTGAATATCACCATACTACACGGTAAATTTTTATAATTTCCCCAGCTGCATCGTAAGGCAAGTCCGGCCATGGTCTCCCCTGTTAGTGTGCCGGTTGCCAGTTAGACCTCCCGTTGTTGAACCTAATGCCATCAACCTCGTGCAGTTGATGCCCATGTTGATGTTTTTTTGTTCGTTTAGCTCACCGATCCCCTAGTTTGCTAAAATAGAGCTCTTGTTTGTTTGCTGTTCAACACCGTTTACCCCTAGCTTTGCCAATTGAAGGTTGCTTCACCCTTTGCTGTTGGCAACCCCTTGAACGATCAACAACCACAATCACTCTTGCTTTTTTAGTGATTAAGTAATATCTATTTAATTATTAAAATCAATAACTAATTAAGGGTTAATTGGGTTTGGTTCTTTGACAATGTAATGGTAGCAGGATTCTCAAATGACACTGCTGTTTTTGGCACAACACCTTCATACAGCTGCTACTCTTGATGCAGCTTTTAAAAGTAACTTCAACTGTTTTAAGTTGATTCTTAGATTTAGTGAGTTCTCTCTAATTTTATTTGTATGGTTTAGTGACCTTTTAGTAAAGAATGTAATTCATTTCAGTGCATATCTTTTTGTCTAAATGTTAAACAACTTTCTAGTCGTCATGTTGTGACGTTAGTTTTACTTTTAATTAAAGTTGCTGTGGATGGGATGGGCTCACTGCAGATTGCTTCAATCTTGGCCGAAACTGCTATCTCAAATTTTGCAATCTCAAGGTAGTTTAGTCCATGTAAAGAAGCATTGATGTTGAGATAGTACGGGAATATCAGAGCCGCACAATCCTTTCTTTGTGCTCTTTTGTATTTACTGAGACATTTTATAATGCATGCTGGATAATTTCTTAAAAGCATTGGAAACACCTGCTTATACAAATTTTCTCCTTTTTTTGAAGTCATGAATGTTTTAAACGATGCTTGCTTACAGGAACTGTACTTAATTGAAAAGGATTTGAGGGTAAACATGAAAAAACAAGATACTGAGGTGAACGTTAGCCAATCATTGGTATCAGCAAGTGGTTCTAACAATGTTGAACAAATTGATCTAGATGATGAGCCTTCCAGGGGTGTTACCTCAAAAAACTTACAAGAAAAGAAAGCAGAATTAGTTTGTTCCTTTCTCTCATATTTACTGAATTCATTTTCTTCTTAAATCTAGGCAGCTTGAAAACTGAATAATTAAGGTGGACTGAGTGTCTCCATTGTTCTATAATGCTCTATTCTCAGAATTCGTTTGAAGTGATTGTTCAAAGATTAGAGGAAGAGTGGTCTCTTGTTCAGAAGGAGTCTATGAAGCAACCTTCTCCAGGTGCAATGTAGTAATTTAATCAGTTTCATTTTTTCAGATATGAATATTTTCTAAGTTTCTTACTAAAGCAGTTCAACTTATATCTCCTGTTATTACTTTTAGTACTTATCACTGTGGATTTGGATAAGTAGAGTTATCTATAAAAAATATCTAGATAAACTGAACAGTTAAAAAATAAAGGTTCGTTATAAATTTAATTCATTTCAGTGCTACAGTTTCAAGCATAGAAGCAAAATATTTCAAGTAAAATGATTTTTTTCTGTAAGGTACTATATTCTATGATTTTTGCAAGCACAAGGATCTGGCAGTTGGTAGTAGGCGTGTATTACCAGCTCTCTAGTCTCACAATGATATATACTTAGAGATTAAAAACTTTCGTATGTAAGAAAGATTGAAGGCGGTTTAATAGACTTCCTGTTTGTACCTGAACATTATCATGATCATCTCTATCCTCAATATTATGAAGCTATGTATTCTTTTTTTATTCTTTGCTGCTGGATGTTACATGCGGTTAACTATATTTTGATCATTATTTCACAAAATTTCCATCGTTCTATTTTTTCTTTTACATGTATACTTTCATTCTACATTCTATCTATGATCATTTTTTTTCTTGCAATTCTTCAACAATAAGTCTTACTACCATCCTGTAATGTTAACTTTTATCCTACATGCTCTAACCATTACATGCTACTTTCGTTTTATGTTGATGATCTTGGAAATTAACAAGATGCTTGTATTAAAGAAACTTTTGTAAATTTCTTAATTGTTGCATGCCTTGTATCTTTTGTGAAAATACAGGTTAAATTTGCACAAATAGAAGTACGACTGCTGTTGAGATTAATAATATGTATTTTTTTTTAGTGTTTGCAGCTTTGAATGTGGATTTTTCAAGTGTAGGGCAAGGGAAATGACTTTGGGGGATTCTTCATTTTGTTCGAGCATAGGGCCTAAACTTATTTTTGTAACATTCTTCTTCTTTCTATTATCTTTAAAAATACTGTTAATGATTTTGCGCGGGGCTATGAAATGCTGAAAGCAATTGCTAATTATTGGAAATCATTTATGCCAGGAAACTTCTAAAATATCTAATTTTCTTAAAATATGTCATGGTTTATATGCGCTTAACTTCTAATTTTAATTGTGAGTAATTTGTTCTCTATTATCAGCTTGGCAGTTTTGGCCGGGGAAAATACTTAGCTAGGAATTTCCTAGCTAAATCATCCCATGTTCTTATGGAATCGCCGAGTAGAGAACTTAACCTACTTTTGGCTCTGTCTTTTAATGAAAATGAGAATAATCTTAATCTAATTGAGTTATCAGTGACGCCATGCACCTAAATGTGTTGCATATCTCTAGGAAGTTGGAGATATGAGAATCGGGGCCCTCAATTGCTTGCCCGCTAAATTGGTTGTTCTGAACCATTTGTAGAGTTGAGGATTTAATTTCAAAATTATTTGCCTCTACATTAGGTATAACTATTGCATGTGGAATTCCCCTCACTGTGGGCAAGTCATAGTCCCTTAACGCTCCCCCCCTATTCTGCTGGTGCACCTCTCCTAAATTGTCCCTTAAATTCTTCATTGGTGTTGTTGTAGAGGTTGTTCTAATTTATTGTCTCCTAAGTCTTAACAAAGTTCATTGATTTCAGAGTCAAACAAATAATTGTCAATGTTCCTTCTACTCATACACAACTTAGAATTAAGCAACAACAATAACTTAGTTCAATGTAAAAAAAAAGAATATACAAGGAAAAATAGTAACTATAAAAATTCAAAGGAAAGTAAATTACAAAAATTGAAAAGATATGCACAAAATCTTAAATCATTATATAATAATGGATTGTCTCTAATACAAATCAATCGTTCCTCGGCAACGGCGCCAAAAACTTGATAGACCTAATTTACGTTCTGCGCTTGCACGCAAGCGTACGTGGTTCGACGTAATATGGGATGGTGAGATTCCGAGATTTATCGTCCTCGGAGAATGACATGTGATTTGTTACTAGAGTGTATCCACTTTCAATAATGTTTAAGCAATAATTTGTTTGAGGTTCTTGATTCTAAAGTTATCAATCCTAAATTAGTTTGATTTGTAATCAATTTGAGAAGATTGGGGAGACTTAGGGTTCAAACATACAACTCATCTCAATGATGTGCAATAATTACTCTTCTTCTAATTCCATGTCAAGTTGAGTTAATTTATTAATCATTTTATTATCAAGAGAGTTAACCTTTCGAATTGAAGAAATAAACTTGCTAAATCCTATCTAGTGCTTTAGATGAACACATTAGGGTTCAATCTCAGCACATGGATATCCATATGATCTTTTAACGAGTAAAATTACTCTTACGTCTAAGTGATAAAATTTACATTTTAATTTGTTGATCACATGGTCTTGATTCCATATATGGCTCACACGCATCTACTATTAATTTATCCAAGGAAATTAGCTGCGAAATTAAATGAGCTTATGTCTCATCATTCATAGCTTGTCGCACTCAAATATCTCGCATAAATTAAGAGTGAGCTTTTGTGGAGCCCTATAGATAGGTCTCGGCTCACATGCATCAAGTTCATACCTTAGCTTGGGATTGACAATAACTTACGTGAACTGTGTCAGCTCGTCTACTACCTAACATGCCTCCTCCAAGTGTTATGGATTAAGCTATGGAGCTCAGAGAAATTACATATTTTTCTCATGGCTTAAATGATCAAGCCTTTGCCTAAAAGTTGTGCGCAAGCTATCTTCGCACAACAAATGATGTCACATTTATTCATGGCGTTAACGCTCAAAGTGCTTAGCTTTTTAACAATGCGATCATCAAGTTTCAATGAGGTTTTCATTGAAAATATTTAGTTTTAATAATATTTATCATTCTTAACTCATCTCATATAATAATACATGAAGAGCTTTTAAGCTTGAAATGACATTTCATTAATAATAAGAGTTTTACATGCACTAATTATGAGATTTCTTACATGTCATCCCCTACGCTCTCAAAAAGGAAGTTTAGGCTGTCATTACAAATGAAATAAAGAGGAAGCTACAGAAAATGTTGAGCATATGCATTGCTCTTACAAGGAAATAAAATTAAAAAAATGAACAACCCTTGGCATTCTTTTGTCTTCTCTTTTCTTCAGTTCTCTTTTCCTTCCTTGCTCTCCACGCTTATCTCCCCTTGAAGTTGTAGCAACCTTTCTTCCTCCTTGAGGGTTGGGGTTTCCCCTCCAATGTATTATTCAAATTGAAAATCAACCTTGATTAAGCATTTCTTCTTGCATTTTATAATTTTTTTCTTTAGCCATTATTTCCACCAAACAGCCATCAATTTGTTCTGCAAATTGGAGTTTAATAAATATTATTCATTTATTCTTCTTGGAACTGAAGGTTTTGATTGCTTGCAATTAATTTTTGATGCAGTAAAATGGAGAAATTTAAGTCTTTTGGTCTTCCTAATGCTAACTTCGAGCATGTTTCCAAGACAACATTCCGCGGCGCGCTACAACACCAAGGTTTCAGTCTGTCTGGCGCTACGGCGAGCCGTAGCGCCTTGCTCTCTGGCAGACGAGCGCTGTGGTGCGCTATGGCATCGTGTTCTTTGGAATTCTGGTGCTGCAGCGCACTGTGGCTCTTTGCACTCGGGAAGACGGGCATTGCGGCGCGTTGTGGCACCTTGCTCTCTGGCAGACGAGCGCTGTGGCATGCTTTGGCGTCGTGTTTTCTGGAATTTTGGCGTTACGGCGCGTTGTGGCTCCTTGCGCTTTGGAAAATGGGCACTGTGGCTCGCTGTGGCGCCTTGCTCTCGGAAAGACGGGCGCTACGGCGTGGTGTGGCGCCTTCCTCATGGGAACAAGGGCGTCGTGGCGCGTTGTAGCGCGCTGTAGCGTGTTTTTTCACACAATCTCCTTCTAAATCATACTTTGATATCTTTATACCTGAAATGACATAAAAATACAATAAAACTACAATTAATTCTAATAAAAGCATGAATTCTAATAGGAATTTGACTATATTTATTTGGTTCATCAGTGGTCATGTCTTTTGGATTGGCCAAGGCACTCGGTACATTTATAAGATTATAAATCATATCTTGTACTCTCATATTGAGAGTTTTTTAGCTATTTATTATGATATATAATGTCTTAAAAATGAATATTTGATGCATCTTAAGAAAGTCTTAGGCTTTTAAAATTGAGAAATTATATTTCAATTTTAAGAAGTGTATTTTAGTGATCTTTCTTTTATATTCATAAGATTGTTAATTCAGGCGAAGGTTTTTATGTAGATAATGATAATGATTCGTACTTATTACCTATGCCTTTTACCGACTTAGTCGACTAGTAACTACATAACGACATGTTTTTGGCACCAAAGGTAGAAGGAAAAATGAATGTGCAAAGAAAGCTCAAACTAGAAGAATGCATAAAAAAATGTTCAATTGCTTAGCAATCTTTTCATTAATTAATTATCAGCTATTTATTTTCTTATAAATGGGGTTGTAGTGCTAAAATTTTATTCGGCTGGATAAAAAGATAAAATCAAATGTTAATTAATTCATTTATTGAGTGCCATGTATCTCACAGGTTTACTACTTAGTAGGTCATCTTAAATTGCATTATTCAAGAAGTTTTAGTGTTGTTTTTAATCTTCGTATAATGGGCTGCATTGGTTGAAAGTTGGAACTCACTCTTGTGAGTCAATTTTAATCTTGGAAACTTCTTTCATGTGTTGTAGAAAGATACAATAATCACAACGGGTTTCCATTGGTGTTATTGAAGCAAAAAATGTAAAATATAAATCAACACAAGCAAGATATAAATCACAACACAACAATCACAGCACAAACCCCAAAACTATCTAAAGACAAAGATTTATGTGGAAAATCCAAGAATGGGAAAAAGTACGAAGCCACACCACCAAAGAAAATCCACTATGAAATAAGGTTACAGAGTTACAAAGAGCATCATCGTCGCAAGAACAAGAAGGATCTACTGCTTCCCAAGCCTCTCGATCAACTTCTTGTCCTCTGAAAAATTTGCTCACTCTAGGGTAGGAGAAATCAAGCAGCAGCCACAGCCTCCAATAGATTAGGTTCAACATAAGAAATATCTCTCACATGTTTTCTTGAATACCCATGCTCCAAATAAACTCTAAAGAATCCAAAATACCCCTAAAATTACTTAGGGCTAGGGCACCACCAAAACCCATGGCAGGGTTTTCCAGGGTGCACCTAGGAGCCCCAGGCTTGGTCTGGCCTGCTCCACAGGGCGCCTCTGTTTGTCAGGCGTCTGGGCACTTGGGCTTTAGTTTCTAGGCGCCAGGGCGTGCCTGTGCGCCTAGCCATCGGGTCCAGGGACTGCACCGGAGAGCTCGAATTGCTCCTGACTTGTTCCGGAACATCCCGAGATCTCTCTAAAACTCACCGAAATTTCATTGGCACATCCATGGATGATCAAAATAGTCTCCACATCTCAATATCATGACTTTCATTATTGTGTTTCAATTTGCTCTGTTGGGTGTGGCTCTCTTTTTATATTGATTTTATATATCTTCTTTGTCCCTTATAGAGTAATTGAATGTTGTATTTCAAGCAAGGTATTTTGGGATAACTCTTTCACAATCTAGGAATAATCCGTCCATGGGTGGTGGCTCTCTTTATTTGCTAATTATGTATATTTTCTTTGTTTCTCAGAGTAAATTGATGTTGTATTTCAAGCAAGGTGTTTGAACAACCTTTTTTCACGATTCAGGAGTAACTCGTTCATGGGTAGCACCATTTACTTCCACCATTATTGAACATAGATGGCTCAGAAGGTTTAAGTTTTTTTGTGCTCACCACTCAGTAAATTTGCATGTAAGCTTGTAGCTTCAATTGATATTCATTGTTGTTTATTGTCTAGATTATTCAGAATGGGCTGTAGTTGATCGACTTGTACCTTTTGCTTTCACCTTTAGTCTCTTTTTTGATGTGAAAACATACTAGTCGTTGAATTTAATTTCTTCCATCTTGATGACGAATATATTTTTTGTTTTGTATCTTTGTTGAGAGAGCTTTAGGCTTTCAGAAGTATATTTACTTGATGTTCTCAAGAATTTTTAGAGCTCAACTCATTTTCTCTGCTTACAAAACCTAAGTAGAGATTCTACCGATTATTGTAGGTCAAATGGACTCGTAAAAATATAGCAGAGATGCGCTTTAAACAATGTCACTAAAGAGAATCTACGTGTGGCTAAGTTAAAAGCAAACCAAATATAGGGAAGACTATAATCCTGAGTTTTTGACTTGGCATGGAATCCTCTCAGCAAATGCATGACTAACTGCTTTAGTTTGACCCATCAGTCTGTGAATAAATGCAACATTTCGTTTCAGTGCAGTGCCCATAATAGTCTGTAGATTTTTGATATGATCGTGGAAGTTGGCATCTTTGTTGGAAATAATTGAACTTGATAGTTAGAAATTCTTCAAACATTCTTGAAGAGCAAATTAACAGTCTTTACCTGTAATGGTGTTTTTAGGTGTCATAAGTGTGATATGCTTGAAAATCCTATCCGCTACCACATATATAATTGTGCCCCTTTTCTGTCATCAGCAAACCTTTAGTGAACTCTATAAACATATTTCATAAGGTTAAGAAGGGATTGGTGGTGGTATGTATGGGTCTCTTATTATGTGATTTTAAAGTACACTGTAGTGTACCAAACTGAATCGAGCTACATTTTGCGTTCTCGGCCAATAAGCACACTCTTGGAGATATTTCAAAGCTTTTTCGTGCCCATGCCCAACGATAACAACTTTTGAGGCATGAACTTCTTTGACCCATCTCGGTCTCTTGGATGTTACAAATATCACAATCTTTTGTCTTTGTACAATAATTCATCTTAACAAATGAGGTTTCAGTTTTAGTGACTTGACAGGATTTTGTTTCTTTTGATTGACTTTTTCAAATTTCTCAAAATTCTTCATTTTTCTTATACACTTCTCTATATTTCTCCTAGATCTGCATTGACGTTTATGAGGATTGCTGCTATCATTAATGTTCTTGATAAAATGTTCGTTATCTTATTTTGAAATCTTTTCCTATAGTTAATAATAGAATGTGCTATTGGATACATGACATTTATTTCATGTGATAAGCCCATTGGAGTTGCAAAAGCTTCTGATTCATGTGAACCATAGCCTCTTTATCAAGTAAATAGTCTCCATTGTTTTACTACATTTTGCAGTGCCATTAGCTCCTTGTCATGAACTGAGTGAATCTGTTGAGCACCTCAGCATTTCTTAGAAAATGATATAACCAATCTCACTTCTTACATTTGTAGTGCTCCAATACATAACCAGAAGCATTGGCTTTGACCTTGAATTACTCTAAAACTTAGGGAGTGCCAGTATCGCTGCTTAATTGATTTTTTTTTTTTAATTCTTTGAATGTGAATTCATATTCGACATTCCATTGAAATTGCCACTATTTTTTGGTCAGCCAGTGGAGCCACGCAGTTATTGCTTAGAGAAGTTTTTGTTGAACTTTTTCAGATGCTGAAATACTCGCACAAAGGTTCTCACGTGTACTGCATATTTCATTTTGGGACACTTGTATTGCTTTGATTTTGGTTGGGTCTAACTTCACCCCTGGCTCCTACTTTAGACATGAGATGTGTAAGTAACTTCATCCAAAACTCACCCTTCTTTGAGTTGGGTAGTAATTTTTGTTGTCTTAATAGCTAATAAACTTTCTCTCTATATGCTTAATATGAGCTTTTTATTTGAGCTACAAGTCAGTATTTCATCTAAATATGCTAGGACAAACCCTTTCAAGTATGGCTATTAGATTCATTAATCACTTAATGCTTCAGGTGCATTTCGTAAATTGAATGACCACTAACATTCATACAGGCCTTGCCTAATCTTAAATTTTGTCTTCATGTGTACATTCAGTCGTACTTAATGATAATCCGGCTTTTGTCAAGTCTAGAAAAGACGTTGGCTTTTTTGAATCGTCCCAAAAAGGCATCTATTCTTAGTAGGGTTATCTATTTCTTACAACTATCTTATTCAATGTTCACTAATTGATGCACATTCTCAACTAACATCTTCTTAATTCTATATAATAATCGTCAAGCTACATGGAGAGCAATTTGACTTGCACCCTTGGTTCAGTAATTCAGTAACTTATTTCTTAATAGTTTTTTTCTCAATTACAAAATTTTGGTACTTGTTGAGATTTGGAAGAGTTGAATTTGAATAGAGCTGTATCTACTACTATTACAAATTAAGAATTATTTTTTCAATTCTTCAAACAAGTCTTGGTGCTCTTTGACTAGACGCCACATTTGTTGTTATACAGAACGTTTGTTAATAATAGATTCTTTTGAATTTAGTTAATTTCTGTTAGTTGAGTTTGTGTTGATATATCCTTGACTTTTCGAATGAACAACAGTAGTAATCTCTTATAACGTGAATTACCTTCATGATCTCACCTTGGATGCTAGCTTGTAGCATTTCATGTTTGTTTTATTGCAAAGTAAACTCTTTCCCATCCTTAAAAATGATATACTGATGTCTTCTTTGAGAAAAACAACTTCTTGGTCTCATTGATATCAGTTGGCAAATATTTTAGGGCATCATATCACAATAGCTCATTAATCAATTTTGTGTGATTCCAAACTTGAATAGGCATTGCTGGTAATTGTTAATTCGACTTTGTTTTGAATTCAACCCAAGGGTTATGAATGTGGATGTTGGACTTGAAGCCCAATTTTACCACTCTCGGAAATATGGAAATAGGATTATTCGAACTATTTGAGTCAATTATAGCAATGATGGTTTCTTGCCTTGTAATTGAAAAGTGAGCTGATCTTCCTATCTTTTATGGTCATTCTCCCTCAATAATTTTCTTATCTTTTGGTATTGTTGCCAAAGAAAGGTTCGTCTTAAAATTGTTCTTAATTTAAATTGAGTCTTGTATAATTGTGATAACCTTTTTGCCCTTTGAGTTCTTAAACTTTTCATAGAATAACTTAGATTGTTTTTCTTTCAACACTTTTTCTTCTCATGCTCACTATTGTGCAAAAATCAAAATAAGTTTTTCTAAGCTATTGGAGTTCTTGGTTAGCTAGTCTGCTCATTGGTTTGACTGGTTGTCTTTTGACTATTATTCTGGTTCTTATTCTTCTAGGTCTAATTTTTACTCCATCTGTCAGCTGACTTATGGCTCATTTCCTTGGGAGTAATTATGTTAGCCTTATTTTTCTTCTCTATAGGCAATGCATAAGTGTTATTTTGGTTTAGATTTTCACTCAGTAAAAGAATTAGCTTGTCTGCCTGCTATTATGCAGAAATGCTACCCCATTGTATGTATGCTTTATGAGCACTAAAACATCATTCAATGATAAGACATCTTCTGAGCTTAGTATCAAAACATTGTTGTGTAGTCTTGAACACTTTAGATTTTTTTTTTTTTAAAGAGACTGCTGCTACCTTCAGTGCTCTTCAGTATAGCCCATGGGATAAAGCTCATCCTTGAGCAATTCCTTGATTTCGCTCGATTTTTGCCTTAGAGTTCTACCAGGCTAGTGTGTATTTGGATAACTTCAACTTAAGTTAATTTTTTATAAAGAGCTATACTCATTGAGATCAAAGTAGATTTTCAACTGGTTTATATATCACCAATTTTCTTTGCATTAGGAGTAGCGCCGTATGTTGGCAAGACAATCTTAGACTTTAGAAAGCTTTTCTTCTTCTTGGGTCCTTCTTTAGAGTCTGACTCATCTCAGCTACTGATTCTAGCCTCATTTCCATTGTAGCTCATTATTTTCTTTGAATTTTTCACTTCCACCTATTGTTTTTCCTAGTTTGTGGTTTGGATTGTTGAAAGGTGCCTCCCTTTTTTGAGGATTAGGTTATTAGATATCAAGAAATATTTATATATTTTCATGCCATCATAAAATGTGTGGAGAGTGGATTGCAAAAACTCAAAGCTGATACGTGCATACATACACACACATATATATATATATATATATATATATATATATATATATATATATATATATATATATATATATATATATATATGCTAATACATGTTAAAACTTTAAATGATAAATGAAATATGACTACTTTAAAAATAAGACCAGAATTTATGATTGAACAATACCTAGGCAAACATCAAAGCATACTATATTGGACAATTATAAAAATTAAGGGAGAAAGTTATGTCGATTACTGAAACAACTATTTAGCCAATAATGTTGTAAAATAAGAGAAAAAGGTAGATAGATGACTGAGCCATTCATCTGCCCATTATAATAAAATGAAAAAGAAAAATAGGCAGATAATTGGGCTTATTTTTAAATTAGATCTTATTAGTCAAGTTTGATTTATTGTATTAATGAATTGAATAAATTTTGATTAATATTATTAATAATGTATGTTAATAATAAGTATTCATGTGCGTGTAATATATATTTATATAATTATGTGTGTGTATATATATATATTAATATATAAACTTTATAGAGATTTTATATATTCACAAATAGATGAGTACTAGATATATTTAGACTGAGTGTATATGGGTGTATGTATATACGTATAAATACACACCCATACACACACAAATATGGTACTCATTTACACCCAAACAAACTCATACACCCACATTGTCTATATATATATATATATATATATATATATATATATATATATATATAGACATACACACAAACACACCCCCACACACCCACCCACACACACACCCACATATATATATATATATATATATATATATATGTATATTCAAATTATTTAATATGTGTGTATATGATATACACACACATATATTTTATATGAGCGTGTGCATGTGTGGTGTGTGTATGTGTCTATATATATATATAGACAATGTGAGTATATGTGGGTGTATCTATATAATATAGTCTATAATAAATTGATAGTTTTATTCAAATCAAAAGTTACGAAATGAAATAGTCTCAAAAGGAAAAATAAATACATCCAAAATAAACCATCTAAACAATCTACAATTCGGGGCCATAAGGAAAAGGCAATTGGATGAGGATCAATTAACTGCAAACAAACAATTACCAATACTCGATCATTAGTGGCCAACGAATCAAGTTCAAAGATCAGTTTTGACGTCCCAGGTCTTGTAGAACTGTCACATTCCAATACCTCTAATACTTGCATCTTTTTGAGAATCCTTTCACCTACAAATAGTGTGGAGCAAGCCCACCATCAATAATTCCTCCTGCCTGCATTCTCTCACAATCTTCCCCATATGGTGTACTACTTATCTTTGGAAGTACCCACGATAATCATACTGCTCCTCCAGTTGCTGTGTGAGTTCATATCCTGCTCCTTTTTTATATACGAACGCCTGGTCAATAGGCACACAAAAACCATTTGCAATCCTTAAGTTGGATGAGCATGCAAGATGAAAACGTAGTCTGAGAAAGTGGTATTTATTACCTCCCATAGGGCTCAAAGCGCCTACTGCCTCAATTAATATTCTGGATATTGTCTTCAAAACAGTGTGGTTTTGATCTTGAATAAGAATTCTTCTGGTAACTAGGAATAAGATCAGCAATGTGAGAACTTTCACACCATCATAGCCCATTGTAATATAAGACCAGTTCCATAAAAAAAAACGTAAGCTTTAAAAGATAATTCAGGCCAATTATGTATTCAATACGAGTAATGATACAAAATCCTGGCAGCTGATAAAGAGCTGAAGAGGATGGAGATTTCCAAACCTGTAACTTGCAAGAGACGGTCTTACCAATGGGGAGGATCATATTTATGCTAAAAGAAAAAATAAATTGCTCACTGCTAGATGCATTGAAATCCAGCACAAAAAGAAATCAATAACACGAATAAGCATGCAAAAACTATCGCTTGCCACACATTCAGCTGTAGATAAGACCAAAACACATCGTCCAAATCAATTTAGTCCACACAAGGCAACAGAAGGTGCAATAAAAAGAAAGCCACTCTAAGAGTAGGTACAACTTGATAATATATATTTAGGTACAACCTGTTAAAGAAGGCATGAGATTTAGGCACTTGAACAGGTTCTTACTGCCCACTAAACTTATTTGGAGGGAAGCACTAAATAAATTGTAAACGTCCATAATGATTTATGTAATATACGTTGGATGTTGTGAGAGTGACTGGGGTATTTAACTGCATTTCTTGCACAATAAAGAAGCCATAAAATATAACCATCCATAATCCAAATTGGGGTTTCTTCCTATTTTTAGAAATGACAAGCATCCATCTTTGAAGCAACTGCAAAACATAATGAGGGTTTGGTCTACACAAATAGCCATTGGAGATGTTCAACAGCTTCCAAATCCTTATGACCACAACACTATGCAAGAAGACATGCTGGATGCTTTCCAAAGAAGAACAGCATTGACAATTTGAAGCTAACACCATTTCTTTTAGATTGCATCCCCTCATCAATAGGGATGTAACCCAGCTGAGCCTCCCACAAGAAAATGGATAGACTGACAGGGTGTTAGAGTGCCAAAATCTGTTTGATTGGTAGAATGCATAGTCGCGGCTAACAAACCAAGCAAGTTTCAAACTGTATTTTCCATTGGGGGCAGTGAGGAACTAGGAAATTTCTCTTCTTCCATACCAGGGCTGCTTCTAGTGATGGAGTCGAAAACATTATGGGGAAGAAGGTTTTCCAATATTTGAACATTAAACCCATTTAAATTATTCAACATTCCACAACTTTCTATCTTTTGTTTTGAATGACTTTTATCACTAAGCGTCCCACACTAATTTCAAAGGTCAAACCGAAAACTAGTGTCGTTGCTTAGTATTCCAAAATATATATTGTTCCATTGGGTCCTGAAACTCCATTTTTTTCCAATTTAAGAATTTTGTAATTTTGGGCTTCACATTAGAATGGTGTTTGTTTGCGCAATATTTGGTCCATAGAATGCTAGCCCCACAAAATTTCGCAAAAAATTATATGAAATGAGCGTATGCATATCATTTAAGCTCCCGATCTTTAACCCACCTTCAGAGTGGGAGAAGCAAGTGTTGTCCTAGCAGTTCCAAATAACCTTAGAGAGCCATTTTTATTCACCCATAAGAATTTATTCAAAATGGACTTGACGTGTTTGTAAAATTTTATGTAGGGTTTAACACATCCATCCAATAGTTGGGAACAATGTTAAGAACTTAATGAATTAATGTCAGCTTTCCCCTGTAGAAAGAAATTTTGTTTTCTCATTTGTTTATCTTGCTAATAATACTCTCAATCAAAAAGTTGAAATAAGCATTTTTATTATGACCTTTTAATATAAGGACCTTAAGTAGGTTAATAATATGCCTTTTTTGAAGCCCAGAATATCCCATGTCCATCATTTGACTCAATGGAGCTTTCTCATACATATTGAAAAAAGATTTCTTCGCATTAATATTTTGAGCCGGTATCTTTTTGGAGCTTTAAGAAGCTATTTTCTCATATTTATAGATCTAATCTCCCCATTAATGAACAACACAAAATCATTGGCATGAACTAGATAAGTAATTAGACAATTTTCTTCCACATTGTATCTCAATCTGTAATCATTTTGGATTAAATGATTTATATTTTTTGATTAGTAGTCCCCAACAAAAAAAAAAAAAACAGGATCGAGAAAGGGGTCCTCTTCTAAAGAAACCATGTTGAAAGCCGTTTTTAATAATAAGGAAAATCAGACTTTACCACAAATTGCTTTCAGTCTATCAACAAAAACTTTCTTAAAATCCATAACTTAATGAATTGTAATAAGAATATCCCAATCAATCTTATCATTCGTTTTCTCTCAAGTTTGATGGCAACATTATTACCATGTTTTTTAAAATTTGTACTATGAATAATTTTTTGGGCAACAGGAATGCTATGCTTAATATTTCTATTAGGAATAAAGCCACTATGATTGTGTTCTCATTTCTTGGGTAGCAAGGAAGTTTTTATAATATTTCTTCCATGGATTTAAATAATATTTCTGTAAAATTACATAACATTTTATGCATATCTATACACATAATGTAGAGGGATGGAAGCGAGTGATGACCTGGAGAGGCTGATGAGTTTCAGCCTAATCGATTAGGTGTCACGGTTGGTTTGGTTGGCAAGAGTAGTGAGGGCTGGGGGTATAGGGGTTTTGGGTAACTGTAAATGGGAGAGCGATTTATAAAGAAGAACAACAAAAAGAACAATAGTAATAATAATGTTGATAATTTTAGGATTTTTAATAATCTATAATATAATATATTAATTATATTTGTTTAGTAAATATAATGTTTTTCTTAAAAATAACTAAGCGCAATCATTAGGGTTTTTTTTTTGAACTTAGCTTTTATAATTACATAATAGCAGTTTTTATTTGTGCTCAAAAAACTGAGAATGAGTGTGCAATAGAAGTTGAAACACAAAATTGAAGTGGAAAAATGTCTAATTGCTTAAATGACCTTGCAAATGAATTTAAAATAGTGAAGTATTTTGACAAAATAATAATATTGCGTCACATTCCACACATTCATCTATATAATCACACGCGCTGTAATGGCTCCATTTGATTCATGCCATATGCCCTTGGGTTACTATATGCTCCACGAGTTAAACTCTAGGCCTCATACTAAGCATATAATTAGCATGACCTGTCTATTTGATTGACTGCAGATGGATCGTTTGTGTCGAATAGTTTCCCTTAATTAACAATAATTTGATAATTCCCATGCAAGTCTTTCTGAGTGGTGTTGTTTATTATTCCTGAGTTTGATCAATGCATTAGTAATACTCGGTTGATGGTCGGCTAAGCATTGAATGTATGATTTATTACTAAATATTTTGCATTTTGTCAATTCACCTAGTATTATATCTCAATTTTTATAAGAAATTATAATATCAACACACAATGGATAGAATTTTTATAGGAATATACTTTTGTTCTAAAATATAATTTCGGATCATGTAATATAATCACATACGCCATTAATAGAGTCACTTTGTTATTGCTCATTATGTGTGTCAGAGTTATAGAATTTGATCATATTAAAATGAAGTGTGCTATCTGCAAAACTTTGATGAGTTGTCTATTAATTTAAATGTTGATGCACTGATGTTGTAGAGATTTATCTAGAATTGTATGTAGGCGGGTGCAATAGATTACTTTGGTGGGGATTGGATAATAATGATGTTCAAAGATAGTTAACAATCCCAACATTACGATAGATATTGCTACACAGGGTAGAAATTAAAGCGTAGGATCATATATACCCTTGTCCATTCCATGCAAGTCTTGAGAAAATGCTATCATGAGTTTTGTGTTAGGACTACCAAGCCGTCCCACATTTCCTAGAAGGTACGATTCTATTTTCATGTTGACAAGTTCTCAAAAATAACTCACTTCATTTCTTACTACGGACTACCAAAGCTGTCCACATTGCTAAGTATTATTTCATGGAGTAATTAAACTATGTAACTTACCTAAAAGTTTAGTTTAGTTTTGTTTAAGGTAAGGATTTTAAGGTTGTTTGTTAGTAGGGCTTCAAAAAACCCTCTTGAAGAAGATAATTGTCTTAAAAGTTTCCTCTACATATCATCAATAAATAATTGGGCAACCAAAAGTATAATTATGAGTCTTGGAGGTCTATTGCATTGTTTTATAAAATATCATGTTTTTGGGTATAATTCAATTTTACTTACGATTGAGTTTGCATATAATTTATCTGTTAATAAGTACATGCATGAGTTACTCCAAAATCATCACAAGTCATCAGCTATGAAACCCATTGACATAATATAGTTATACATGAAGAAGAGATAAGTGCATTTGGCTAGTCTTTGCTTAGCACATGCACTTATTGCTCGAGGAGATTCATAAAATCATGTTATGAACAGTAATTAGTTTTGAAAGTTTAATGTAAGGCATGTTGAGTTGAATATTGTAGACATGTAACTCTGCAAAGGCTTTCCATTTGGATTCTTGAGTAAGTTTAATGCAAAAAATGGTCTGACTGACGTATTGGTACTAATGCTTACAGTCTTTCATTCTTAGGAAATTCTGGATTACTTTTAGTATTATATTTTGAAATCTGCCTGCTTTATAAAGCCGCCTTCAGAAAACGGATTTCAGGAAGCAATTTTCAGAGTGAGACTTGGCCACCTTTTATTATTTAGCATATAAAAATTACTATTTTTCTATTGCCTCCACCACCGCTGTTGCACACACGAACTCGCTGATCAGCTCGTTATCCAGCTGCTTGTTGACTCCTATTGGCAACTGTTGTTTCCGTGCAAGACAGTGTGACATTAGTAAAAACTAGCTTTTTATTCTATAGCTTCTTTTGTAACAGTTTCACAATAGCTCCATTTTCCCAATGAAGCTTGTATCAAGCGAACTTGATTCTTGTGTACATTGTAAGTAATTTTTTTAGTGGTTGCTAAGTGTGCTGACGGTGGCATTGTTCTGACTGGAATATGGCACTTGATTTTTATTTTTATGAACAATTCTTGAACGAACTTAATAATGGCACTTTTTATGGTACGCAGCTCAAAGAGAAAAGGCACAAGAAAAACAGCTCCATAGCCTGATTGAACAATTAACTGCAAAGCAAGTAAGTTTGAACATTTCAAGATTCTAGTCTAATTGCATGAAAAGATTATTGTGATTTTAAAGCATAGAAATCTTCAAATGACTTTCAATCAAATACATTGGTTGTTGCGAATATATATATACATATATATGACATTATATACTAATGCAAAGTAAAAATTGAAAAAAACTATTGAGTTCAAGCTACGCAAGGCTTACTCGAATTGGACTATTACCAGTTCTGTATTCTTTATTTCAAGACTTTTAAGATCATTAGAAACTCATCTATTATTGCTTGATATGATGGCATATATATATATATATATATATATATTTGGGAACATCTGCTGGGTTTTATATATGTCAAGAAAAAGATAACTTATATGATTGGTGATCTTCAGAAAATAAAATAAAAGGAAAATAATAAAAAAATACTAAAGTAATACATCAAGTCTTCAAGCAAGTGATGACACTCCGACATAAGACTATTTAATCGCTTCTTTTTTGAGATTATAACTTGTCCTTTTATGCGAAGATTTAGATCATTTTTTTCTCTTCTTTTTTTTTTCTTTTTTCTCTAGTGAAGTTTTCAATATCCTTAAAGTTGTCCTCTGATATTGATGTATCCTCAATAGTCCATATTCGAGTTCACTTCATGATTAATCAATTTCACCTGTGAAGGAATAGTAGATGATGATTGAGGGTTTGCATAGTCAATCTTAATCAACTCCTTGGCAAACGGATTGAGGGTTATGCGATTCACCACTTGAGAGTGAACCTCATTACTCGAAGTTGCTCCGAGAGGTGAAACTTCAACCTCAACAAGCTGGGCCAGGTAATTTTCCTTAGCTCGACTATCTAGGATAATTGGGAGTTCAGTAATAAACTGATGAAGCAAATCCGAAGAGGCAGTTCACAAACCCTTAAAATGCTTCTCTATGAAAGCCCGATCAAAGTGGGGATCCTCAAAACTAATGCGGGAGAACCACTCTCATCCTTAGCTCGCAACCTCAAAATGTGTTATATATGCCTTCTAAAGTGTAATCGAGGAGAAATTCTCATAAGCCCAATAAGCCTTCATAACTTTCCTTAGCTTCGTCGGAATGATTAATGTTTGGAGTTACCTTCACCTAAATGACACCAACACCAAGGTCCATAGCCGATGGCTTATCTGGTAAATTCGATGGAGGGACATCATAATAACCATTATGGTGCCTAGGCGCCTGAAAACCTGATAAGCACAAGTTGAACCAGATTTCATAGAATTGGATCCTATTATATCTATATATACACCTATGTAATGCCACATTCTAATCAATGAAATCTATTTCTTCATCTACATTCTTCATGGTATCAGATGGATCTCCTCTAACTCCTTCTACCTCAACCACCGGCAAGAACACCACCTCTCCAACTCCAAGAATTCCCCAACGCGTCATTTCTTTGCCCCTGCCTCAAGAACCTGCTGCCCAGCCCACAAGAACCCCTATAGTAACAATTCAAGAACATTTGTACCACATAAATCTCAAAATCCACATCTCTTTCCTTCTCCACCCCACAAGAACATTTAAGAATCACTTCTCAACTCAAGAACCCTCAAAAACCTCTCAACGACTGCAACAACCCATCTAAACCCTTTCAATGGACTCGGCAAACAATGAATCTCAGTCCAGCAACAATTCAAGCTTCGACACCACAAGCACCACCCTTTATGACTTAAAAGCACTCAAATTCCTAAATGCCCCACATCAAGAACATGATACATTGTACTTTCACTTTAAAAAGTTGCTCAATTTGGAAGGCCTAAATACTCCAACTATTCAAAATCAACAATCTCCAAAGACACCCAACATCAGAATTGTCCAAATGGATTTCTCCAACGCCTTCTTACATGGGAAGCTTACCAAAACAATATACATGTGTCAACCAATAGGATTTGAGTACTCCACCTTCCCCAAGCACGTCCACCTTCTGAAGAAAGCAATCCACGGCCTTGAACAATCACCATGTCAATGGTATTCCACCATCATAGACTTTCTACACAGCAAATGGTTTTGTACCAGCACCTCCACTGCCCCCACTTATCTTCTATTCTACGTGGACGACATCCTCATCATAGGGCCGAACCAAGCAGCACTTCAAGCCCTCGTCACCACGCTCACCCATCAATTTCAAATGAAACATCTCGGTACACCAGCCACCTTCCTCGACATCTCTCTCACATCATTCAAAACACATCTCTTACTCTCTCTAGCTACATGCGCATTCAACATCCTCCATACCACCGGTATGGCACAATGCAATCAGGCTCTTACTCCAATTGTTAGCTAAAACCGAACAACAGTCTCCTCGTCTCCCTTTTCACAACCGAAATTATACAAGCAGCTAGTGGGATCTTTTCAATATATCATCATCACCCAACCAGACATCAGCCTGGCAGTCAATAAACTCTGTCAACACATGGATCACCCAATTCATACAAACTTTGAGCATCTCAAAAGAACTATACGCTGCATCAAAGACTCTCTAGATAGGCATCGAGATAGACCCCGACAACATGCAACTTCAAGCCTATGCAGACTTTGATTGAACAGGAGATACAGATAATCACAAATCCACAACTGGCTACTGCATTCTACTCAATAGCACAGCCATCTCTTGGAGTGTCAAGAAACAGAGCATAGTGTCTAAATCCTCCACGGAAGCAGAACGTCAGGCCTTAGCCACTACAGCTACGAACATCATATGGCTCCTCCGCCTCTTACAATAGTTTGGCCGGCACACATCTCACCCCACACCTCACCATTGTGATAGCCAGCCTAGAAGTTGGCTTTCATCTGAGTTTAATTATCTGCTAAATTTTCTGTTTTTATTAAATTTCAAAATTAATTTAACCGAGTCAATGTGTTTGGTACTTACCAAATCTTGCTATTACAAAATGGGAAATTAAGCAAATGTCTGCTTCCAATACCCCTGTGGGAGTTTGTTTTAGGAATGGATATTGGTGATAGCTAGACTTTCTGTGCACCCCATAAATATATGCATAGCTTGATGCAAGATGGTACTGGCTGGATGCCTAGGGCATTTAGGCTGAGACAAACTCAAGAGACTGGACATGAGATCCTCTTAAAAATCATCATATTTGAACTTTCAATCATTAATATGGATACTGATAGCGTTTGCTCTTTAGTATTATGCAGTCGTAGCCCTCACCAAGAATGTAATTTTTCATGCCATAACCAAACACATCTAATGCGGTGGTCCATATCAAAAGTTTCATATGATGATTTTCAATGTAGTAAGACCCTCTTGCAAAAAGCCTATAGTTGCTCAAATCATTGGAAAGTTTAATAAAAATAAAGCGAGCATCAGTGAGACCGGCAAAATGTGATCCGGTTAATCCCAAATTTCTTAGGAAATTTTGAATGACTGCCAGTGGAGATCATCCATTGGAAAACTTTCCAACTAAGGAATATTCAAACAGTTTAGCCAAAGTATCCATTTCATTTTTAGAAAAAATAAGGGCAAGCTTACCTCTTAATGAAACAACTGGTTTGATACTAATAATTCCATGAGACAGAGAGGCATTGGTGAAGGCGTGAAGGAAGGATTTTGGAGCTGATGGTAGAGGAACCAGCTTGGTGTGCAGGTTAGGGAGAGACCGAATTCCTCCATTCCCTGTCGACCACCGCAGTAGCAGTTCGACGATGGCAGCAAAAGCCTTGACGAAACGCAGGACCCCTGAAGTCAGGAGGAACAACCCCTGCGGGGGCTGCGAAATTGCATGCAGAGAATCGGCCAGAAACGTCAGGCCGCGCGCTAAACCCTAAACCCTATAGAGCCGCTACACACGCTGAGAGGTGTGTGTATATATATATGTGTGTGTACTTTGGGTGGAGCCAAGAATATTTTAAGGTGGGGGTACAATTAAATAAATATATGATGATTTTAGTCATATAGTCGGTAGACAAATCAAGGCACTGCTAAATTTGATTGTTCGATATATAGTATTTGGTTTTGTGTTATGCAGATAAAAATATCAATTTTCACAATATAATACCTGACACCCAAAGTTTATTATTCATGAATAAATCATTGTTTCCTTGTTGCATAACCATATAAATTGATTAGCAGTAGTTTCAAGTCAACCCAAATATTTATTCAAGCGAGCCAACCTTGGCTTGAAATAAAAAAGAGTTTAAATTTTCAACTCCTGAACATTTTCAATCCAACTTCAGGTTTAATCAATTCTCAAGTGAATTTCGAACAAAAATGCAACCCTTAAGCCATATCTCCTCACAGGCACAAGCAGAAGATCTCATTGGCGAGATACGCTCTCGGGAAAAGGAGCTACAGAATCTCAGGGTCAAGCAAAGCCGGCCTGACACCAGTTCCTCGGACCTGAGCACAATGAGCCACTTTAGTAGAGTCAGTGCTGAAAGATTGCAAAGGCTTATACTTCTGAGGTCTGCATTCGTTCTCTATATTTTAGCTCTAAATATAATTGTTTTCATAAAAATATCATTTTGATTTGCTGTCCTTTATAATTTTATATTTTTTAATCGGTATGACATCTTTTTGTTCACATGAAGGGAGAGTGTTTACCTTATTTTGTGTTTAGGATAGCTTTAGCTGTTTGTAAGAATTTAGTTGTGAAACTATTGTAGAGGAAGAAGTTGATCATTTGATTGTTGAGATATTAGCATGAAAGTTAGAGCATTATATTGAAAATAAGATCTGGATAGTTATATCTTCATCTTGGACTTCTATTTTTATAATTCAAAGATGCCATTTACCCCCATTAATTAATATACTACTAAACCTTTCAATAATAAGAGACATATTTTGTAAAAATAAAGTGAGATTCACACACAAAAGTGCATATATCAACGGTCATTGTGTTTAGAGAGAGAAAGCTAGCGCTAGAAAATTTGTGAGATTGAAATTTTTTATTTGTACATAAATTTGGTGCAGTTTAGGAGCCCTTTTTATTTTGAGTTTTGAGGTTTTACTTTATTATCAATCCTGCAAATCATATGAATGTGCATTATTTTAAAGGGGGCTATTATAGTGCTCAATCGAGGACTCAGAACACGTCCTTAGATTTAAAAAAATAAAAGTAAATTTGAACGGCTGTGATGCACTATTGCTCGCATGATGATAGAAATCTGCGACTTTGAGCACTGTTGCTCAACGTGTTTTGATCATATATGCTTGCTAAGTCGATGTAACCGTGCTAGTGCATTATTTTAAAATTTTATTTAGTTTTGATGAAATATATGAATTGTTTTAAAGTAAACTTTTTGATTAAGTACATAAACTCAACTTTTCTAAGTCCTAAATGGTCTATGCTAAGCATTACATTGTTTTATAGGCCAACAATATACCTCATATGAAGATCTTGGCAAACTTGGAATTTTGTTCCTATAAAATATATTCTTATTTATGTGTGATTTTCTTGTGTTGCGTTATTTTGTCGAGATTCTGGAAAAATTTCCAAGGGAAAAGGGATCATTGAAAGTATCTCTAACACTTTCATCGTGCATTTTCTGATATTCCTCCCTAGCCTCTATATTGGGAGCAACTGATCTATGAGAAGTGTTGAGATTGGAATACACTTCTAACATGTCAATTGCATGGCCAATAGATTTACAATAGGAGCAAAACTTAGGATGGTTTTCAAACACCACAAACTTCTAGTCAGTTTTCCTAGAATTGTTCGAAACTTGAGGACTGTTACATAGTAACATCAACCTTAATAAAGATGTGAACAATTGAGGGACAAATCGAATTGGCAATGCTTCATTAATTCTTAGAGACTTCCCATAAATAGATTCAAGAACCAACATAACTGATTGAATACATCAATATGGAAATTCTGGAAAATTTTTGAATATAGTTTAACCCACGGATAACTTCAAGAATGTGTTTGCGATAAATTAAACCATTCGATCAGGTTCTAAAAAATTGAAAATATGACACTTGAATGTACTCCATTGAAGGGACGCATTTGTCAATCCAAATGATATCATAAGAGAACATTTCAATACTAGAAAATTCAAATAATATAGCCGATGCACAGATTGGATTTCTCTTAAAGTAAGCAATAAACCAGTTTTCTCCTTCAGTGTCATGAAGGGCGCTTGGACTAGATAGAACTAGGAGAGGGATCGCTTAGAGTGAGAGCAACAGTAAAAATCACTTGAATGAATGATTTGCCACCCCAAACAAGGGTAGTCCCTTCACCACTAGCTGAAGCATCCAACTAGTGAGACAATGAGATAGCATGATGTCTCCATTGTAGTTGGAACAAGAGAGCTTGGAGAAGCAAGAGTTGATGGAACCACCTGGGCAAAGGGACCAGACCCCAACAATGATGAAGTCGTAGAAAGGGAAGTTCCCATGAGAGACAGTCCGTCAAAATTTGAATGAAGCATGGGCAATGAGGATAGAAGTTTAGGTTTGTTGTGCGAGAACAAAAGAGAGAAAAATAATGGAGAAGATCGTCGGTCGAACATGTCCACGATTGCTGCCCATCCAAGAGCACTGGAGGTCTAATAGTAAGAGGAGAAATATAGGGAACAAAATTCTATGCGCCCATGCTGAACCAACCATAAGCAATGATTGAAAAAGACGAGCACAAGGGCCAAGCTGCCTACGCCGAGTATAGTAGCCTCGCGCGTACAAAGAGACATTGCGGCCATTTTGGCTAGTGCAAACAGGAGAGGGGATATGTACTTCCATCTACATTTAAGAATGAGTATTACTACACTTACACATTAATATACACTAACATATATAGATGATGTGTCAATTCAATGTGTAAGTAGATTATTGGTTGAATGCAATTTTTGATAAGACTTATATTTAAAAATTATAAAAAAAAAAATTTCTAATTAATTCTAAATATTTTTTGGTGTATATTCTTGTGTAATTATAGCATTTTCTTTTGAGAATATAGATAATAAGCTTTTTGTTTTAATTTTCCAAATAAAAAATTAAAATGCTATTGACATCATAAAATCACATGATTTCTTAAGATATAAAATTAAATTTTCTTCATTATTATTAAATTCTCACTGCTAAACTATTTTTTATCATGTTATTGGACAAGTTTATACAATATTTTTTTGTCCTATTAAAAATCAAAATTAAATACTGTTATTTTTGAGAATTATTTGAGTAAAGTAATATATATTGACTTAATATTTTTAGTCAAAGGACAGCTGCCATTCTCAGCAAGAACAGTAGTACCTACTCAATTGGCATGAGTTTAAAACGCTACTATTTTCTAATAAAATATATTACTTTTGAGAAGTTTATGTAAACTTCTTTTTAAATGGACGAATTTTTTTGGGGAGAAGATTTTTGTACAGTAGTTTCAGTAATAATTAATACATCTTTTATTTATGATAATCAAGATATATTAGTTAAAATTACAATTATAAATATATTAAAAATATTTAATTATTTGAATAAAAAATTTGAGTATAATGAGGTGTGAACAATTATTGAGTGTGAATGTGGTACTAATAAAATAAATATTTAATAAAAAGTATTGTTACAATTACACATTAATATAAATTAAAATATATAAATGATATGTTAATTCAATGTGTAAGTAAATTATTGATTGAATGTATTTTTTAATAAGAATTATATGCAAAAATTATAAATAAAAAAATTTTAATTGGTCCTAAATATTTTATAGTGTATATTCTTATATAATCATACTAATTTCAAATAATAAATATATAATATATTTTTTTGAGTATTTGAGTAGCTTTACTCAAATTCTATGTTTATATAATTTTGTAGTAAGGTCTGCCTTCTCAAGAAAGGTTTCCACAAACACAAACATCCAAACCGAAGCTCGGCCGGGCAATAATGGCCGTCCGATTTCTGATCGTTACATTTAACGTCCTATCGACCGGACTCACGGCATGCGTCGGCCTCCTCCTGATCGGCTCCACCGCTCTCGTTCTTCACCACGTCGTCCTGGTCGGCCGGGCTTGCCGGAGAGCGGCGGCTGGCGGCGGTTCCGCTCCAGTAGACCGCTGCCGGAAAGGTCTCTCCTCCGGCGAGCTCGAGAAGCTCCCGCGCTTTCACTGCTCTAAGGCGGAGGAGGGCCTGCTCTGCGCCGTCTGCTTAGAGAGGTTTCAGCGGGGAGATCCATGCCGCAAGCTGCCGGTTTGCCGACACAGCTTCCACGCATACTGTGCGGATGCCTGGCTTGTACGTAACCCAATTTGCCCGCTTTGCCGGTCTGCTGCCGGTCGCCCGCTCTGATGATTTATTGCTTTATTGCTTTTTCAGGGTTCATTCCACAACAAAAATCGCAATTTTTCTTAAGCACTCGAATTTTTTTGTGTGATTTTTGCCATTTTTTTTATATTTAATTATCAAATATCAGATAAATATATATCCGCAAAAGTAATTCCCCTCAATTATTGCACGAAAATATATTTTTAGCATTTTTCAACTTTTATCATAATATTATATTTAATTTTTTTTTTTTTTTTTTTTAGACTTACCTCTTAAAAAACTATCTAATAGTATTTAAATATTATTATTTATTTAAATTAAAATAATATAAATATTATTGAATAAATTTTTTTAAATATTACATCAACAGATTTAAATAATATTTTTCTGTCACCCAACTCTTTATTATTCATATATATATATATATATATATATATATATATATATATATTAAAATATTTAAAATAATTATGATTTACATGATAGTATTATTTTTACTTTATTATTATTATTATTATAAAAATATATAAATAAATTATTAAAAGATTTGTTTGTAACTATTTAAAAGATAATTTGTTATAATTCTAAATTTTATATCTCACCATAATGGCCCATTTTAAGTAATATATATTTAGGAACTATTTAAGAGTTAATAATATTTTCTTAAATAAAATTGGATTGTATCAATTTTTCATTTTGAATTTTGTTAATGCAGCTAAATTTAATATTAAATTGATAATTATTAAAATTTATTAGTTAAAATCACAATTATAAATGTATTAAATAAATTATACATATTTTTAATATTTGTGCATATTATAAAAATTTGTATAATTTTAATGTTTTATATTGTATTTATAATTGTTGTAATTGGTGTTTAATGAAAGAAAAAGAACTAATTCAATACAAACTTAAATTTAAAATATAAAAATTATTATATGACTCAAATAATTTTTAAGAATAATTCATAATTATGATTTTTTATGAGATAAAAAAATATTTATATATTTTTGAGCTATTTTAAAAATAATAAATAATTCTTTAATATATTTCCTAAAATATTTAATTATTAAAATTTATATAAAATATTTTAAATATAAATTATAATCATAAAAAAAAATATTAGGAGTCAAATAAATTTTTTCTTTATATAAATGATATATAAGTTTTGATACACAATTTTAATAAATCTCTAAGAAATTCTAAAAAATACAATGTTTTTTGTCTCATGAAAAATTAGCATTAATTTCAATTTTAAGTGTGAGATCTATTAATATATATATATATATATATATATATATATATATATATATATATATTTTAAATGCTAATGAGATAAATAATTAATATACTTATTATTCTGAGAAAAAAAACTTCAATAAAATAAAGACTTATAAAATCAACAAATTTTTGTTATAAATAAAAACTTTAATAAAATAAAATATCTTATATGGATGAAGCAAAATATGAATTAGCACAATAAATTTTCATTAATTTGTTGTCTTAAATATTTGATATTTATTTCAAATATGAAAATATGAAGCTCAATTAATTACAAAAAAAAAAAAGCATGCATAAGTTAATTAATAAAATATAATTCATATAAATAAAGTCATTCAACAATGCTTAAAATATTAATTAATGTAATTTATATGTACTAATCGTACGCTCTGGCCACATGTCTGGCCCACTTTTTGGATCCTCCTGTGTTTGGGTACAATAATGAGATTAATGAGTAGTGATTTATTGTAAGTGGGGAAGGTTCCTTAGTTCGATCGGGCTTTACCCAATCAGATTATCCATCCTTTAACGCCTCTCAGTATAACGTAATTATATACATTTATCGAGAATGCAGAATAAAAGAAATCGGTGTTCTTGTAAGGTCGAAAGAATTGGAGATTCAATATCGTAAGATACCATTACATAAAATTTAAAGATTCAGTTCAGCTAATAGTAGTGATGTTGAAATATGAACTTTGTTAAATTTCCTAACTCTTAAAGTAAAAAGAAATAATAAACAAGGAATGAGATTAACTTAATCGCATTAATAACTGACATGTGAATTTGAAGATAATAGGAACGACCTACGGTTTTTTTTTTCCTTAATTGATGAACGAACTCCATAAGAGCTCGATCGAAATCTTCTGGGATTAGAAGTTAATTTCTAATTAATAGAGATGTTAAGATGAAGCACATTTACAATAAGGTGAGTAAAAGCTGGAGTACATGTTGGTCACATTCGCAGAAGATGAAGTGCGAAGGATGAGCTCTAATGATTTATCATTGAGGTAGCTACAGCCTTTGATTTAGGGCTTGCGAATCAAAACGGAAGCTGCTTGAAGACGATCGGGAGGTGCGAATCGCCCTTCAGGAGCTCTTCAGATCCCTGATATTCGAAAATCAGTAAGGAAAATGGAGATAGCAAAGGTTTCGTAAGCTATGCGAAGGCATGAGGCATACGGGAGACGCCCCCCCCTCCTTTCCTGCGCACGATCCTATTCAGTGCAAGGACTTCATTCGTAGCCGTTGGGTGCCTGCCATTTCCTATAAAGCTTATCAGACGGCTTATATTCATCTGCGTGTATTGAAGTAAAATTTTGATCAATCCGTTGGATTGTCATGATCAAAGTTAATGGCAAGATCTTAAGAAGGAAAGAATGGAAAGTATCCTATTCGATAATACGACGTCCAGTGTTTTGCGCTATCCAACTGATTGACGCCTTTTTAAAATTGCCGTTTGGATTTATTTTAAATCTGTTGTTTATTTTATATATTAATTTATTTAAAAACAATATTTATATATTAGTTTTATCCTTTTATTTTATCAAATTTAAATATCCAAACGTATTCCGAAAATTCCCAAATTCCCAAAAATGCGATTGAATTTTTGATCGGAGGTATATTTAATTTTATTAATTTTTTGAGTATTAAAATATTCGTGAAAAATCCGACGACTTCCATACACTTCCAAAATACCACAACTAGCTAATTTGGGTGTGGTGAGTTCAATTGCGGATTCCATTTTTTATTCAGAGGTCTATATAAATTAGGTCTTTTTAGAATTATCAAAAAATCAGGAAATATTGGAAATTGTCCAACAGTCTCTAATTCGCATGAAATTTGAGGTGGAGATTCTTAATACTATTATAAGAGTATTGGAAGAAGATTAGAATCAACTAGGTCACTAATTGAAGGGTAACAACTCTAGAGTTGTTACACTAACGGTCAGTACTAGTCCCAACTCTAAGGTCCAGATGATGCTCCAGATCTATCGTATTTAGTTTTTAATATTGTATGACACAACTAACAAAGTAAAAATAAGTGATTATACTTAAAAAATCTATGTATATTTTAAGGCTACATTATGTTCTACTTAGTTTTTAAGTGGATATCACTTTAGCATTTACAATTATAAATGAGTAAGTGGAGCACTAAGCATCAAAAGTAGGGTATGAAAGTGTGTATAAATAATAAAGTAAAGTAAAAAGAGTAAGTATTCATCAGCAGTTTACTCTAGTCTACAACAATAAGTAATGGGAAATATACATTATATAAAGGCTAAAACTACTAACGTGCATACGAAAGTATGTAAGGATACATGAATATGTACAATGAAATTATGTTAAGTAGTAAATAAAATAAAATAGAAAAGTATAAAATGTAAGTAAAGCAATATACATTGCAAGTAAAATAAAGACTATAATGTGAGGTAAACAATAATAAGAAGTAGTACTATATAGTAAACTAAAGTAAAGTGAGACTCAGTCACATGGACTAAGTAAACAAAATCAAAGAGTATGATAAATATGCATAGTCAAAAAGCTATGAAAAGTGGCTCATAATCAATAAGATTATGATAAAAGTATGTTAAGTTATTTAAGTTGAAAAAGGTTTTATTCTATGGGCATAAATTACAGAACAAATGAGAATTTAAGCATGTCTGACTAACTAAGTAAAGCGGGGTTTTCCAAAACTCACACGCCGCCCCTATAATATGTGTGAAGTCTCCTTATTACTCCGTAGCCTACCCTGGCTTGTAGTTCACCATATGAAACCCCCATATTTAATGTCTTAATGATTTATTTATACACAATATCTTTATGAATATTTAAGATTATAATCTCAAACTAAAGCAACATTCAAGGAATTTAAGTTAATTGTAAATCATGTGATATCCATTATTATCTAATTTGGTTATCTAACTTAGTGATTAGAGATGATTAAGCTCCTACTTGACATAGACATCAAAATCTAAGTCAATTGAAAGATAATACTATAAGTAATTGAAGTTTAAAAAGTAGTAGTTTGAATAAGATTTAATATGTGGCAAAATAATTTATAAGTATATACATGCAATATGACTCTAATACTATACTAATCTTAAGCCAATTAATCTTTATTAGTTACTAGACTTAAGGATAAGTGTAATGATCCAACTATTGGATCAAGAACTTAATCTAATATTAGGTGTTGTTGTAGTACTTAATACTAGGTTAGTGAGTTTTAACCCACTATTAAGCATTATGGGGAGCTAAGGGTCTCTAAAGAGAAAAACTCGATGTATAATACTAAGTGATATAAGACATTCCAGCCATCTAGAAAAGAAAGTAAGAGCACAATCAAGAATAGTAAAGTAAAATATTCATAATTAATTAAAGTTATACAAATATTTAGATGTAATGACACTTGCCCTCATATGATGCATAAAGTAAAAGAAAGAAATAGCAAAAAGTAAAAGATCTTAAAAGTTGAACTACTAGATCTGATCTATCTCAAGTATAAGATCCACATCAAGTTCCTAATCTAATGTATTTGGTATTTAATATGGCAGGGTAAAATCAATAAAAGAAAAATAAGTGATTAGACTTAAAAAGTCTAAGTACATTTTAGGGTAACTAATCTATTTATAAGTTAAGTGGATATCACATCTAGATATTTATAATTATTATTTAAGATGAGCTCAATATAGTAAAAAGAGAAGTAAATTGAGTACAATAAAGTAAAGTAAGTATAGTAAAGTAAATAACTATAAGCAACAATAAAAAAGACTATAAAGTAGTAAAAAAGGAAGGCTCGTACAACATACATTATCTATATAAGCAAGAAAAACATGTACAACTATGCTAACAAGTGTGCAATAAAAATATATATAAAAATATGTACAAATAGACATATACTAAGTAATATAAGTGAAAATAGTGTGAGCATATATATAAGTGATAAGAACATACACTATAAGTAAGTAAGTAAGAAATGAAGTTGTAAATACATATAAACCTATAATATATGCAAGTAAAGTAAATCTCAGCCATAAATGACTGAGTAAATATAGTTAAAAAACTATGATAAAATATCCATAATCACGAAGAATGTGGGTAAAGTAAGAGCAATCATAAATGACTGTAATATGTAAATTAGTTACCTTGATTTAAGTATTTTATTATGTGGGCACAAGTTACAGAACAAGTGAGAAGTTAAGCACGTCTGCCCAACAAAGTAAGTGGATTCTCCCATAACACACACATTCTCCCTCGTAAGATTTGTGTGATCTCCTAATCTCTCCATAGTCTGCTCTGGCTCGGTAACAGTTGTACAATATTCTTTAACAAAACTCTAAAGTAAATATTATATATTAAATTTATGCATAATGTTTTATGAATGTATTCAAGAATTTAATCTCAATGCGATGCATAAATATCATCATCAATTGATACATAGTAATATATAATTAAATGAGTTTTGAAAGTAATGATTTGATTAAGGTCTTATTGATGTGACAAAATAATTTATAGATATAATTGAATTGTTACAAATAAGCATCATATCCTTTTTCTAACACTGCAATCATCTAAACTATTAAATAACCACTTATACTCTTATGGGACATTCTAAGCACATACTAAAGGTCTCACTGATACACCACTTAAGCTACTAGATTTCTATGACTTAGATCACTTGAAGGTTCATCTATTAAATTCTATAGATACTAAGCTTAATGTTCACTGTACTCAAAGATATATGGTTCTCTTAACTTACACTATCCAAACACTTAAGTTAACACTTGCTCTTTAATCTTTTTAACTTACTAGCATCCTAAGGTTATATACTTATGAAGGTTGCTCTATCTACTCTCTTCAAAGCATTTTATTTTAATAACATCTTAGAGATTCTATGCTTAAGAAGGTTCACTCATCAAATTACTTTGATTGATTTAGTATTATATATGATACTAGTAGGATAATCTTAATCTAATATTAGACTTAAGGGTTTTATGTAATGCCCCGTCCCGTCACTGCGTGTAAAAAAGTTAATTTAGTAAACAGTTGGCGGTGGAACGATGCGTTACTCGGGAAGGAAATACCGAACCTCCCTGAATAATCCTGCTGAAACAAAAGATGAATGTTGAGACTCAACCTCAAAGCAAAAATGGCTGAATTCTAATCCTTAAGATAAGTGTATGGTCCTTATCTTAAGTATTAAATAAGGTACTCATGTACATTGGATTATAAATGGAATCCAAGTTACACAAGTACTAGCATTTAATATAATAATCACATCACAATACTAAGTATAAGTAGTAGTAAACACAGAGTGCAAAAGCTAAAAAATACATCCAAAAACATTCATCACATAAGCTAAGTAAAGCATAGTCTTAGAATAGAAAAAAAAATACATTCAGAGTTAAAGTTATTACAGATAGTTTACTTTAATTAAATAGACAGAAAATAGCCTCTCAACTCACAACAGAAAAGTAAACTAAGTATAGTAAAATAAGCTGAGCCAACTAATGCTCTACTAACTTCGCCTGGATCTCCTGGGAAGCTTCCAATGTCTGCTCCTCAAATTGCTCTGGATCTAGCAACTTACCAGATCCCAAAGGCACCATGTGTTTGACAATGAGTCTAATGCATCAAAAAGCTAATATAAATAGTTATAATTATTTAAGGTTTAACATTTAAGTAATTAAACAAATTATATAAAATCACTAAAATAGTTGAAAAGTATGAAACTGTGCAAAGTTGAAATGTGAGGCAAAACAGTTGCAGAAAGACTAAATAATGAAAATAGAAAATAGTAAATGAGCTAAAACTAAATAAAAGCTGAAATAAAAATGCACTATATGTCATTGAATACACATCTAATTATGCTACTGATTTATGCTGTCATCATGTATTTGGTGCCTCATGCACCAAAAGTAATCCTAATATCCATGATATCTACTACATCTCATAGGTCTTAGTCAAATTGATGCATGTTGGATCATATAGTTCATAATACTTTTTTGATGCTTATGCTTATGCAGTTCATGACAAATGCTTTCAAATCAATATGTTTCTTAATTCATCGAAAGCTGAAAATCACTTCAAAATCAAGTAATGATTCCATTCATCTCCATCATGCAGAATTCATCAAAATGAATTCTAACTCATAATTCTAATCTACTGAATGTATTAGTTAAGATTATACATAAACTTATCTAATGAAGAGGTTGTATACACATAGTTTGTACGTTTCTAAGAAAGGTGGGTTTAACACTTAGTTTATTTAACTACACTTATCAAAACACATGACGATAAGGGGCAGAACCCTATCACAGTTTATTCTCTCAAACTAAATTATTAAGTACCCTAGTTAAAAGCATACTTATAGTGTCCTAAGGAAAGTAACTTGAAACACTTAGTTTGTTTAACTGCACTTATTGAAACACATGATGATAAGGGGCAAAACCCGATCACTATTTATTCTCTCAAACTAAGTCTTCAATCCCCTACTTATAACATTCTTGGACTTGGGATGTTTATCCTGAATGGAATTGTACTTATCTAATTACCTAAGATAAAATCGAGACTCTACAGTTCTATTCAGGGTAAATTAACCAACTCCATTTTTTGTTGAAATAAATTAGTTCTATGGATATACACTATCACCTCCAACGGATAGTTCTACTGATTATAACAACTCTATCTAAGAATTAAGGAATAACAGATTAATGAATCTACACTCAATTATGGGATTCTTACACAAGGGTTTCATGGGTGTGGCATAAAAGTCACTCAATTTAGGATACTACCACAAGAAAATAATCCCAACCTACATTTTTAGGTTATTCTATCACAAGGTTCAAAAATCAAATTTCTAAGGCTAATAAGGTGCATAAAAGTTCCTATCTCAAGATTTGACAATAAGCTCTTCCTACCTCAAAAGTCTAACTACTTAAAGGTTTAATAATTATTAAATTAAACAACTAGATATCAACCTTAAGATCTAAACACTGAAGTATACACATGTTCAAATTATTATTGAGTTATAAGATTTACTTGAACTTGCCATTCCTTAAAATATTTACTTAAGTCGTACAAATAAGATGAGTAAACTCATCTGATTAACTTAAACTATAATTATGGGCCATAATCATATAAATTCTTTGAGAATTGATTGAGTTTACAAATCCATTATATTTTAGAATTTATCTTATACTAAGTGTCTTTCTTATGAGAAAATCAAAGATCTAAAGGTTAGATTCAGATGATCAATCATATGAATTCATTGAAAATATTAATACTTCTAATTTACTAGTTTGAGATCAATATCAAATCAAAAAGTATTATTGGAATCATGCAAGTTCTTTAATGTCTAAATTAGGTATCTTATTCAATTTACTAAGGTTAAGGCTTAATCTAATTAGGTTAGGGTTTAATCCCAACATGACTAAATCAAGATTATTTTCTTATATATTGATTAGTAATCAAATCTGTAAGCTTATTACTCATTATTGATATATATATTGATGTTAATTCAATTATCGTTTAGCTTAAGATCCTCATTAGGATCATTAAGGGTTTAAGTGTTGATTAATGAATTTTGAAGTGTTCCAATATCCGCATTAACAATTAAGTTTTCTAACATGCATCATATTGTAAATGAGGCATCTAAATAATAAATTACTCAAGGCAGAAAATATTTAAAGCTAAGCATTACATTAATTACCATTTGGCATAAAATGTTCAAGAGAATCATTTAGGGAATTAGAACACGTCATTTGTGATAAGAGGTAGATTTCATATTTAACATGTGACATATGAGTCTACAATTTTCCAATATATTATAAGTCATTAAATTCTTAAAAATTTCAGCATAGTTTCTACTATATTTAGCTAAAGAAATACTTGCAATTTAAATATACAAGTCCTCCATTCCAATGGAAGATTAAATTGAAAGAAAAATAACCTAAAATTAATATGAAATCAATCCATTACATAGGATTATTTAATTCTAGTTTTAATATAAAACTAGTCCATTACATAGGATTTGCTCATTTATAATTCTAATATAAAGTCAATCTGTTATATGGGATTACTTATTTCTAATTCTAAAATAAAGCAATCTGTTATATGGGATTGCTCATTTACAATACAAATATTTTGAAGTGAGGAAAACTGTGGCACCCCACCCCTTAATCCACAAGATTAAGCTAAGAGGTGGTGTGTCACTCTAGCTAACCCTTCACTTATTATTGGATTAGGATGAAATCCACAATCCACCTAATAAGGGAAGGAGTGAGCATAGAATCAAATATTCAGTCACTTAATAAGAATTCATACAGAGTGCAGAAGCGATTTACAGTAAGAGACATCCAAGCATCACAACATAAATATAATGAAATACATCTCAGAATCTAAGCATAAAATCTAAATACACAATCACGAGTACATATTTATTACATCAATTTAAGTTCAAAACAATGAAGATAAAGTGCGCTCATTCTCACTTATAAATGAAATACTAAATAGATGCTTCTTCCACAAGCTCCTCCTCTGGATATGGCTCCACACCAAGATTCTGATCGCCCAACTGAAGAGGATCTGTCATTATCGATTTCACAATGTAGGGCCCCAGCCAAAAAAGAAAAATCTTGTGTTAGACAATTTTTTAAGTACATTTTAAGCTGATAAGTTGTATATGTATTTTGTAATATCATCATTTTACCATTTTTAAGCAATAACCATATAAATATAGGAGCAACTAACAATGCCAAAAAGGAAGGAAAATCTATAAATAATCATTTATAACTTAAGCAAAAAGAGAAGCTAAGATATGCCTCAAATGCAAGCTAAATAAGGTAAGGCATATAAATATAAATAATCAAATAGGTACTATAAGAAAAATACTACATCCTAAATATGCTGGTGATCAAAAAAAATATGCCAATTAAAATAACTGAACTCAGTAATGATACATATAAATAGCAGCAAAATTATAACATCCTAAAATATATAAGCAGTACAAAGAAAATAAATGACTGAATAAAAATGCTGAAAAGTAAACAAAATATCACAACTGCATATACATAAATGTCCGTGTATCAACTACCATATAGAAAAGAGCTAATCTAGCTCACCAGATATCGAAGGATCTTAGCACCAGTACGGTTAAGGCACCAACGGTGTACCCTAGTGTCAATAAGGAGACTAGGCAATCAGCACACAACAGAGTAAAAAAAGGTATAAATAAGGTCTTCCCCTAGTGTCATTTGAGACTAGGCAATTAGAAGACATAACTGAGAAGCTGCTCAAACACATATAATTATTATCTTCAATTAATCACTTCAATATTTTCATAAAGAATCTAAGGAGTCTCCATATTTTCCTAACATTTTATTTATCATCAAAAGTCTTATATGATATGCTCAAGGAAATATGGCACAAAAATCAAGGAATGTGTAGCAACAATCATCAAAGTAAGTAAGGGACTCTACTAAACATGGTGATATCATTTATTTTCTACTTAACCATTCTAACTATTCTAAGTTACCAAGTTCAGGATCATCATTTTCCTACTATCAAGTGTAACTTAGAAACTCATCCTTACAAGTTAAAAAGGATTAGAACTGATTAGATTCTAATCTAGTTCAATCAGACAGACGACTATGAGTTGAATCAATAAATCGTACGTCCTAAATTTGTGAATTTAGACTTTCTATCTAAGATCTAATTGAAAGTTGCATGAAGTCATTCTCTATTATGGTTTGGGCAGAAGGAGGAATGAACTCCTCACAGAACACTTGTTCAAACTCATCCCACGGGATATCTTCCAACTGAACATCTGAGAAGCGAGTCTTCAACTCACTATCCCACCAATATTCAATTTCACAGTGGAATAGATAGGTTGCAAGATGGAGGCACTCACTCTCCGAACACTTTATATTAGCTAAGGTCTTTTCGATGGCCTTTAGCCAGTCAATGGCTTCAAAATGGGAAACATAACCATTGAAGGTCGAAGGATTCAGATGAAGAAAAGTTAAAAGATAGGCATCCACCACAGGATAAGAAGATGGCTATTGAGCCATAGGGAGTTCAAGAATAATTGGAGAAGAGGCCTAAAGAGGAGTTGGACAATTTTGGGATGGAGCAAGAGAAGGTTGGGAAGTGTTGCAAGCTGAAGCTATCCTTTCAGCTACATGAGTCTGTGCTTCTATCATAACCTTCATTAGCTCAAGAAGTTTCTGCATTTGGTGTGTGAGAAGTTGTAGTGGAAACAGGCTCCTCCACCATGGGCTCTATAGGAATATTGGAATTGGGATCCATTCTAAGGAAAGGAAAATAAAATATAGTTCAAAAACTAAAGAAGATTGGAAAAAAAGATTCTCATTAAACTTTAAAATATTTAAGAGATTACAATTTTGGAGGAAAAAGAAAAGAAGCATAATTGAAGTAGGAACTATTCATAAAGCTACTAAAGGAAAAGAAGCTAAAGCAAAAAGAAAACTAGTGCTACTAGTTATAGAATTTTGCATAAAATATATTTTCTAAGTCTTCATAAGTGGGGGCACGATGAATATGCCTACACCCACGAATGAGTACTTCAAAAAGCATGACTCTACCAATCCATGGCGTAGTCACTAAAACATTCAACCAAATTTTGGAAGCATAAGTGATCGGGGCATTCTATGGCCTCAAATACTGTTGTAACATAGGAGAGCCATTCCCTAGCTAACTGAGGGAAACAATCGCCTTGAAATACACAAAACCTCAAAAGTTTGTTCAGAATGTCACCTCCCGCGGCAGATACTCTAAATTACACGACCAAACATCAAACCATACCAACGATGTACTCCCAATACTGGAAGAACAATTTGGTATAAAGTTTTAGTTCAGTACTAGAGTCTGCCATCTAAAAGTTTAATTAAGGTTTAAGTTAGAAATTTTAGATCACTTATTTAATTTGAAATGCGTTTACTGTCCTAATATGTCATTCACTTATTTTTACTATACTATGTTGTTTGCTTTCGGATGAATAGATGTGTTTATCTTAACTTAAAGTTCTCAACTTGGCTCTGATACCAACTGTAACGACCCCAATATTGAGAATCATTAAACTCAATATTGATACGTTATTACAATATATAATAGATTAGAAGAAAACTAATCCAAATCATTAGATATTGTGTTTGGCCAAGCATTTAGAAGAGAGTCTTAAGTTAAGATGGAAGGGATTTTTATGAAAATATGTTATGTGAAATATGTATTAAAATATGATACATATAAGGACATGTGAGAATATAAATTAAAAGTAATTGATGTGATTACTTGTAATTTTAGATATAAAAATTCTAAATATTTAACATGTGACATATGAGTCTACAATTTTCCAATATATTCTAAGTTATTAAATTCTTAAAAATTTCAGCATAGTTTCTACTATATTTAGCTAAAAAAATACTTACAATTTAAATATACAAGTCCTCCATTCCAATGGAAGATTAAATTGAAAGAAAAATAACCTAAAACTAATATAAAATCAATTCATTACATAGGATTATTTAGTTCTAGTTTTAATATAAAACTAGTCCATTAAATAGAATTTGCTCATTTATAATTCTAATATAAAGTCAATCTATTATATGGGATTGCTTATTTCTAATTCTAAAGTAAAGCCAATCCGTTATATGGGATTGCTCATTTACAATACAAATAGTTTGAAGTGAGGAAAATTGTGGCACCCCACCCCTTAATCCACAAGATTAAGCTAAGAGGTGGTGTGTCACTCTAGCTAACCCTTCACTTATTATTAGATTAGGATGAAATCCACAATCCACCTAATAAGGGAAGGAGTGAGCATAGAATCAAATATTCAGTCACTTAATAAGAATTCATACAGAGTACGGAAGCGATTTATAGTAAGAGATATCTAAGCATCACAACATAAATATAATGAAATACATCTCAGAATCTAAGCATAAAATCCAAATACACAATCACGAGTACCTATATTATTACATTAATTTAAGTTCAAAATAATGAAGATAAAGTGCGCTCATTCTCACTTATAAATGAAATACTAAATAGATGCTTCTTCCACAAGCTCCTCCTCTGGATATGGCTCCACACCAAGATCCTGATCGCCCAACTAAAGAGGATCTGTCATTATCAGTTTCACAATGTAGGGCCCCAGCCAAAAAAGAAAAATCTTGTGTTAGACAATTTTCTAAGTACATTTTAAGCTGATAAGTTGTATATGTGTTTTGTAATATCACCATTTTACCATTTTTAAGCAATAACCATATAAATATAGGAGCAACTAGCAATGCCAAAAAGGAAGGAAAAGCTATAAATAATTATTTATAACTTAAGCAAAAAGAGAAGCTAAGATATGCTTCAAATGCAAGCTAAATAAGGTAAGGCATATAAATATAAATAATCAAACAAGTACTATAAGAAAAATACTACATCCTAAATATACTGGTGATCAAAAAAAATATGCCAATTAAAATAACTGAACTTAGTAATGATACATATAAATAACAGTAAAATTATAACATCCTAAATATATAAGCAGTACAAAGAAAATAAATGACTGAATAAAAATGCTGAAAAGTAAACAAAATATCACAACTACATATACATAAATGTCCGTGTGTCAACTACCATACAGAAAAGAGCTAATCTAGCTCACCAGATATCGAAGGATCTTAGCACCAGTAAGGCTAAGGCACCAACGATGTACCCCTAGTGTCAATAAGGAGACTAGGCAATCAGCACACAATAGAGTAACAGAAGGTATAAATAAGGTCTTCCCCTAGTGTCATTTGAGACTAGGCAATTAGAAGACATAACTGAGAGGTTGCTCAAACACATACAATTATTATCTTCAATTAATCACTTCAATATTTTCATAAAAAATCTAAGGAGTCTCCATATTTTCCTAACATTTTATTTATGCATCAAAAGTCTTATATGATATGCTCAAGGAAATATGGCACAAAAATCAAAGAATGTGTAGCAACAATCATCAAAGTAAGGGACTCTACTAAATATGGTGATATCATTTGTTTTCTACTTAACCATTCTAACTATTCCAAGTTACCAAGTTCAGGATCATTATTTTCCTACTATCAAGTGTAACTTAGAAACTCATCCTTACAAATTAAAAAGGATTAAAACTGATCAGATTCTAATCTAGTTCAATCAAACAGATGACTATAAGTTGAATCAATAAATCGTACGTCCTAATTTTGTAAATTTAGACTTTCTATTTAAGATCTGATCAAGATCTTCTAAACCTATAGATTATGGATTAAACACTATGAGAATTAGGTTTAATCACATAATTCCAAAGGATAAGACCTAAGTTCTAGGTTTCATTCTAGTAGTGAACTAATAATTAAGGCAATTCCTATTAAGTAATCAAGCTTAATAGGATGAATCTTCTATCTTAAATCTAAAGTTAAAAGATAAAATAATTAAAATAAGTTGTAAAATAAAAGAAAAGTCTAGAAACTAATAAAACTAAGGTTTCACTCATTGAGTAACCCATTTACCCAATGAATGAACTCTAACCTATGATCTAGTTCTAGTCTCAAGAAAGGTCCTTAAGGTGTAGTGTTAAAAACTTAGGGAAATCTTGGAATCTAATATAATAGTTGATTTTACTCACTTAAATGTCAATAATATGATTATAACAGCGGTTTTAATGTTTTGAAATATTAATTAAATGTTAAGAGTGCTTATTCCAATATTAGGGCAAAATGATTATTTTTCCCCTACTCAAGGGTCTGAAAAATTGACTTTTAATTTAAGGGTCCAAATTAAAGTTTTTTTATTCTAAATAATTTCTTACTGTCAAACTTGAAGATAGACAGTAAGTATGCCCAATTTGGACTCCAAATGGTCAAGTTATGACCAAAATGAGGCCAAGAGTATTTTGGTCTTTATCTAATTTTTAGAGTTCAGATCTTAAATATTATTTCAGTTTATTGGTGATATTGAAATTTTAAACTGGTTAGCATCTTGAATTTTTGAATTTGGAGTTAATTTGACCAAGTTATGGTCATTTGAATTCTATGGGCATTTTGATCAATTTTCCCTAAAGTCAACTAGGAATTCTAAAGTTGTCTTTTTGTCTTGATATCCAAATGGGAAAATTAATACTACTACGGGGATGGAGCCGCTCTCCTGAGTATTTTAAGACCCATATTGAATATATTTGGTTAACTAGGTCAAAAGTTATGGGGTCCTAAAGAGGTCATGAAATGTTATATCATTATGTGTACCCTTAAATTAATTTTTACATTACGCCATTTGATTCTATTTATTTTTCTGAGTATTTTGAGACCTATATTGGCTATATTTGGATCATCCTACAAAAAGTTATTAAACTTTTAAGTTTTATTATTCAAAAATACAATTTTTATTATTTTACTGTTCATTTATTCAAATTGTATTAAATAACTGTTCATTTCTAAAGTTCAAATTATATTTTTTTGCATTTAATAATTAATTGATTAACTTGTAATTAGCTATTAATTATCCCATTATTTAATTATATATAATATTATTATTACAGTTTAATTAGGATTAAAGTTAATTACTGTTCAATTATTAATTAATTAACTGTTTAATGATAATATTATTTGATTAAGATTGAGATTTATTTATTTATCTTATTGTTTGAATTTAAATTAAGGATTTAATTAATATATTTAACTGCTGACTAATATTAATTATTTAATTAATCATCACTAATACTTGGTTAATCACTAATTATTTAATCTAACTGTAATTAATTAAATGCTAAAGTATAAATATATATATATATATTAATTATAATTAAACTAACGTTTACTGTAGGATTTGACCACGGCAAGCCCCACTGCCACGCGGCGAGCGCAGACAGGCCGCAGTCCTGCGTGTGGACCCCACGGGAACACGTCAGCCGACGCGGGCCTCGCAGAAGCGGGCCCCGCCCCCTGGGCGCTGAGCCCGCACGCGCGCGGCGCGTGCGACCACGGGCTGGCCCGGGTCTGCCTGACCCGGTCCGATTGGCGTCCTCCTCCCGCGACGTCCCGAGGGCGTTGCATTAGGGCACGATGCCTGGAGGCCCAGCTGGCGTCGTCAAGCCCCGGCCCGCATGACGTTGGGAGGGTCTCGTCGAGACCTTCCGTTCGGTGGCCGGACCGAGCCCGGAGGTGGCCTGGGTCGCCAAAAAAACCTAGCCCTATGTGCCTATGTGCGGTGCAGAGCGTACGAAGCCGACCCGAGAGGATCGAGCATCGATTCGGGTCGATCGGACCCGATCGAGCTCGATCTGATCGATCGATCGCCGATCCGATCCCGGATCTAAGAATTGCAATTACTTGGATGCAATCGAGTGAAATTAGGGGATCGGGGAGGTACCTGAGGGCGAACGGTTGGGGGTTGTAACAACCCAGGTTGTTACATTGGTCAATTAGGACTAATATTAGTCTTAAGACTAACCATAAGTGCTAATTAGGTCAATTGGAGTCAACCTCTAAGACCTAATCCAAAACAGGAGTCAAATGGATCGAATCCTGATTTCTGAAAAAATCTGAAAACCCTAGAAATTGACCTATCTAAATTGACCTCAGATTGGAAAATGAACTTCGCCATCGCGCTAATTGACCCCAAATTAGCTATGGGTGAAGTTTTTGTGCCAATCGGAAGTCGTTGAAATTTCGGCGAATATTTTAATAATATTTAATGCCTCGAAATTTGGGAAATTTAAATACTCATCAAATCAAAAATCCGACCTCGCCGTTGCGTTCCTCACCCCTCAATTAGCTAGGGGTGAGTATTTGCGAATTTTCAGAAATTAATTATTAATTATGAATATTAGATTTAATTAAATATGATATTTTATTAAATTAAATTAAATTTTTAATTTATTCAAAGCATTTGACGACGCCGTCCTTGCGCCGTCAGCTCTGTCATTCGATCAGGCCAATCGAACGGCCCAGATTGCTCCCTCGCCTTCGTCTCCGCCAACACGCGCAGGCCGCGGGGCTCGTCGTGAGCGGGCGCCGCCGCAACCGGCCAGTCCCAGCTCGAGGACCCCCTCGTGAGATCCGCCGGCCCTCCCATTTAGCGTCCCTCTGCGCTTAAAGTCGGCACCTTTGGATCCAGGGAGCCCGAACCGACGGCAAGCGGCAGGAACCCTAAAAAGTCGTCTTCTTCAGCAGGTACCTCCCTACACCTGAAATCTTCCTTTAAGCATGACATTTTTGGCGATTATTACGTTCAATCCCTCCTGTGTTCGATCGAGCCCTCGGCGCTAGATCGGGTCTCGTCCGCCTAACCCTAAGCCACGGCGCGTCCGAGAAGAAGGAGACGGACGGTTGAGATCCGTCCGTCGATTTCGAGCGCGATCTCATCCGTCGAACCCACGTTGACCCGGATCGTATGATTAGGGGCCTGACCCGTTCGCGTCGATCCAGCCGTCGGGCCGTGTCCAGCCCGCTCGCCTTGACACGGAAGGCGAAGAGGCGCGCCCGCCCCAAGTCGGCTTGCGCCCGGCCCGCCCGAAGGTCGAGACCACGCGCGCGTCAGCCGGTGGACCCACCCTCTGCCCTCGTGCCAATCCCGGCACGACACGTGTTTTGGCAGTCTCCTTCAGCCGCAGCAGGTGGGCCCCGCCGTCTCTGCCACGACCAATCACGAGCCGCCACGTGTCCAAGACTGGTCAGCCGTCATGATTACCTGCAGAGAAGAAATGTTAAATAATATAAATGTATAAATATTATATATAGATATTATACGGTTTATATTATGTAACTTTAGGATTAGTAGTTAGTTAATTAGAGTTAAGTTAGAAATTAACTAGTAATTTGCAGTGAGGAATCGAGTTAACAGACGGATTAACTAGTAATTAATTTATTAATCAATAATTAAGAATAATTTACTAGTGTATAAATTTATTAACGGAAGCCTTCAATTAAAATATAAACTCTAGTATATATTCACACAATATATGTATACTTACGTGAATAAGTGCTATAATTTGGTCGATTAATAAGTACTTAACAGCATATTATTAGCACTAATAATTAATAATTAACATTTAACATTAGTTAATTAAAATCTTAAATTAATTATAGTATAGCAGAATAACAATATTAAATAAGCACATATATATATATATATATATATATTATTCTAAACTAGTTAATTGAACATCATTTAATTAATATTAATCATAAAATGATTAAATTAGTCAGTAATAATAAACAGAAAATTTTAACATAAGATATATATATAGGTATAATTGTATTTGAGTGTAGGCTATAGTTATTTGATTTAATAATTTAAACAGTAAGTAATAAAACATTAATATTTAATTAATTTTTAGGATTATCAAATTAGCTAATATATATCTGCTTCGTAAAATTTAAGTATTATAACTATGTTAGTATATAGTAAATATATATTAACTAATAAATAATTAAAATTAATCTAGTGTTAAATAAATTGGTTGACAAATTAAAATATTGAAGTGACAATTTTGATAAATAAATATTATTAAAATAAACAATTAATCAATTGATGTTGAATAATTAATTTGGTTATAAGAAACAAACTTAATTAAATTAGTTCACTAGTACTTGAGAATTAATAGGAAGCGATTCACAATATTAATAAAATTAGAATATAAAGGTCATAAATAGATATTGAATGACACTAAATTAATTTATTATTAGAGGCAGCAAAATAAATATTAGATAATAGTTAATTAAGGTGAAACTTGTATGAGTTAAAGGAACACATAGATATACACGAAAGATAATCGATAATAATCAAATTAAAGTAATAATGTAGAGATCTTAATTGCCGTCGAAATTAAAATGTCAATAACTTAGCTATTTGACCTCAGAATGCAGTGTTTCTGGACTTTATGGAATCCTTGAATAGTAACCTACAATAAACTACATAAAAATTTAGGGTTCAGTAGAGTGGAAATTACTGAATTGCCCTTAGACTAAAAACTTTAATTTGGACATGTAGGAGCCGTTTCTCGTCCAAATTGAGCATACTTACTGTCTATCTCTAAGTTAGACAGTAAGGAATCATTTGGAGTTAAGAAACTTCAATTTGGATACTTAAATCAAAAGTTGATTTTTCAGACAATTAAGTGGGGGCAAAATAGTTATTTTGCCTTAAGATTGGATTAAGTACCCTTAACCTTTAATTAACTTCTCAAGACTCTAAAACCAATGTTATAATCGTATTAGTGATAATTGAGTAAAATCAACCATTATGTCAGATTCCAGAATTTCCCTAAGTTTTTAACACTACACTCTAAGGACCCTTTCTGAGACTAAGGCTAGATCATAGGGTTGATTTCATTCATTGAAAAATGGGGTTTTTCAATGAATGAATCCTTGGTTTTATTAGTTTCTAGAATTTTTTAACTTATTTTGATTATTTATCTTTTAACCTTAGATCTAAGATATGAGATTCATCCTATTAAGTTTGATTACTTAATAGGATTGGCCTAAATTATTATATCACTTATATAATAAAACTTAGATCTTATGTCTTATCCTTTTTAGATTATGTGATTAAGCTCAATCTCATGGTAATTAATCCATAATCTATAGCTCAATAGTTTTAAGTCAGAACGTCTAAAATCATTAATTAAGTCGTAATAATTTATTATTTAACTCTTATAGTCGACTTTGATTTAGCTTATTAGGACCTAGCTAGTCCTAATATTTGTAACTTATAAGGACGAGTTTCTGAGTTACACTCGATAGTAGGAAAACGGTGATCTTGAACTTGTGTAACTTAGAATAGTTAGAATGGATAATTAGAAAATAAATGATATCACCATATTAGTAGAATCCCTTGCTTATTTTGATACTTTGTGCTATGCATTCCTTATATATTTGAGTTTACTTTCTTGAACATTTCATATAAGAGAACTTTGTGCATAAAAATGAAAACTTAGAATAATAGGATAACAGTTGCCTTTGGGTTCGGTTTGTGGTGATTATGGTGCACATTTGCCCCGATGGACAGGGGTAAAGTGAGATCAGGATGCCTAACATTCTCATTGAGGAGAGTGTGTTAGGCTTGGGACCCGTATAGTCTTACAGACAGACGTACTTGACTCTTCAATTGTTTCTAAAAGTTGTCCATATAAATAAAAGTACAATAACTAAAATATGTTGCATAGTATTGCCTGCCTTTTCAGTCACACAATGTATTCAGTTATGTTTATGGGAACAGATTGATATATATGTATATATGGGCCAGTTTGGCCAAGTCTTCTGATATGGCAGTCAGTATACAGAGATTCATGTACAACTTGATATTTGGCTATGTTTCAGTATTGTTTATTTTATCAGTTATTTCTGGTTCAACTTATATATGGTAGGATATTAGAATTTTGCTGCTATTATACGTATCACTGTCAAATTTACTTATTTAATCTGCATGTTTCATTTGATCACCAGCATGTCTTAGGATGTAATATTTCTTTTCAGCACCTGTTTAGTTATTTATATTTATATGTCTTACCTTGTTTACTCTGCTTTTGAGGCATGCCTTAGCCTCCTTTTTGCGTAAGTTATAAATGTTATTTATAGCTGTTCCATTTCTTATTATACTGTTAGTCGCTCCTATTTTATTGTTGCTTGGAAAAATGTAAAGTGGTGATATTAGTAAACACATAAAAATGTATCAGCCTAAAATGTACTTAGACAATTATCTAACACAAGATTTTCTTTTCTTGGCTGGGACCCTATATTGTGAAACCGACAATGTCAAGTTTGGAGCAGGTGGAGGTGACAGTACCTGAGGAGGAGCCTTATTTGGAGGAGGAGGAGCATCTTGGACCCGAGGACATTTAGCTAGTTATTCTATTTGTGAGGATGAGTGCATTTTCTTTTCTATTTGTCTAAGCTTTAAATATTGTAATAATACAGGTACTTATGACTGCGTGTTTGGATTATTTTATGCTTGTATTCTGAGTTATGTTCCATATTTATTATATTGTGATGCTTAGATGCCACTCATTTTAATTTGCTTCTGCACTCTATATGATTTAATAGATAGTGACTGTTAGATTGATTCTGTGTTAATCCTTCCCTAATCAGGTGGATTGTGGATTTTATCCTAATCCAATGATAAGTGAGGGGTTAACCAGAGTGACACTCTACCCTTAGCTTAATCCTTGTGGGTTAAGGGGTGGGGCTCCATAGGGGTGCTCTCGGATTATCTACGACTCAACTCTCGGACGCTCTTGTCGGTTCGCTTGCGAAAGATCTGAGGCCCTGGGTTTGCAGGGGGGGCTTAAGGAGGTCCGGCGGAGCTGTCGAGGGCCTCAGCGTCACTGGTTGGGTGCGGCAGCGACGGGACGGACGCGTGGCGATCCTACGGAGAAGATGAGGACGATCGGATGGATCGAACGGTCAGATCCTATCGTTCGCTCGAACGGCAGGCAGACGGCGTGCGCTCGGACCCTAACAGCAGCGGACGGCTCCGTTATAAATTTAATTAAAACTTTTATTAAATTAATTTAACCATAATTTCATTAATTAAAATTAATTAATATTTTTGATTCCCAAAAAATTTCAAAATTTTCACTCCTAACTAATTGAGGGGCGAGGGACACAATGGCGTCGACGGATTTTTGATCCGACGAGTATTTTGATTTCCCAATTTTCGAGGTATTAAATATTATTAAAATATTCATCGAAATTTTGACGACTTCCGATTGACACAAAAACTTCACCCCTATCTAATTTGAGGTCAATGAACGTAATGGCGGTGTCCGTTTTCTGATCGGAGGTTAATTAAAATAGGTCAATTTTAGGGTTTCTGAATTTTCCAGAAATTAGATTCGATCCATTTGGCTCCTAATTTGGACTAGGTCTTAGAAGTTGACTCCAATTGACCTAATTAGCACTTCTGATGAGTCTTAAGACTAAGATTAGTCCTAATCGACTAAGGTAACAACCTAGGTTATTACAAAAACATATATGTAACAATTATCTATCCTAGAGTTTACACAATTCACATATCACTTAATACATATAAAGGGTAAAGAGAGATTCTTAACTTGATCATGCAACTATTTTTCAATTATATATACAAATTTAATGTACAACTAATTCCAATTAACAAATAAAGTAAATATGCAACTAATATTTTAGTTAATATTCCATTACACACATTCATTCATTTATCACATCCCAAGTATTTAAATATAAATTTAAACTCCAACACAAGTATAGTAAATGTAAGAAAATTACTTAATTATTACAAACCATTAGTAAATAAAGGAAATTAAAGAAAGTAATAGCTCACACTTTCAGTATTAATAAGCTATATTTTTATAATTTTAAGCAGAAGCGGCTAGCTTTTTGCACTTGGTCCAGCTCCACTAGCCTCCAAATGCACTTGATCTATCATATTTTTGGCATTTAAATGTGATAGGGCAAAACCAAGAAATAGAAAATATAGTTAGACTAAACAGTCTATGTACATTTTAAGATTAGGCTAAGCATTTTATTAATTCAATTAGATATCACTACTAGTTATAATATAAGCGCAAGCAATGGTGCAAGAAGGTAAGCATACAAGTGTAGAAAAATGAAAGTAAATAAAAGGCAAAGCGAGTAAGAATATTCACAAAAATATTCATCATAGCCTACAATTAAAATAAGGGTAAAAGCATCCTAAATATGCTAGATAGAAACTAAAGTGTATATGAAAGTAAATGAAGTAAATCATATATATATTCAAATGAACTTATGCTAAGTAAGAAAAATAGACAATGAAGCATTTAAATGTTATTTTAATAACATTCACTATAATCTAAGTAAACTGTAAATAAGTAAATTATAGTATTAAAATATAGAAAATGCATAGTATTGAAATAGGAGGAAGATCTTAGACTATTAGTCTAAGATTCACATAGTCTAGAACAATGGAAGGTAACATTGCTAAAAGCTATGATGAGTCTTAACAATCTATAAGATTGAAGAAGATCTCACATATTAATTGATTAAAGTTATTTTAGAAAATACTCATTCTGTAGGCAAATACAAAATGAAGCGAGGAGTTAAACACATATGTTTAACAAGTAAATGAAAGCGGGGTCAAAGCAAGTAACACTCACATTCACCCTCTGAGAATGTGAGGTCTCCTTATTACTTCTTATTAGTCTGCCCTTGGCTTATCCAGCAATATAAACTATTATAATTTTTAATGTAAAAGTTTTATTTATGCACAATATCTTATATGAATGATTTAAATAAAAAAGGCTCAAAGTTATACAAGTATTCAAGGAAAATTTAATAATTGTAACTAAACGATATCCAAAGTTATCTAATTATTAATGATCAACTTAATTATTGGAGCTAATTGAGCTCTCAATTAATTTTGAGATATTGATCTCAAGTCAATTAAAAATACTAGTAGTAATTGGGTTTTGAAAATAATAGTTTTAATTTATTTATTATGATATGACAAAATAGTTTATAAGTTTAATCAATCCAAATATAAGTTAATTCTATTCTAGTCCTAAACTATAAGATTTAATTATGATAATTAAATCAAGGCTTAGGTGACTAGTATGAAGAGATTGAGATTAAGAAAGTATCAAACTTAAGGAATTGGAAGTTAAGGTTCAATTCACCAAAGCTCTCTAGCTAGGTTGTAGTTTGAAGATTCTATCCAATCAAGTACTAATCTAGCTAGGTTATAATAAAATGAAAGGTTTAAAATATAGGAATAAAAGAATTACGAATTATAAGTTTTATATTTTCTAGTAGTTAAAGTTTAAAGAAAAATTAATAGGATTCATAAACTACCCTGAATGAATTAGGATTCCTATTACTAATTCTTAAAGATTTCAAGTGAAGACTTTAAGAAATAAGATGAATAAACTAAGCTTTAGTCTAGTCACTAAAGATTAGTTCTAGTTAATTCAATAACCTATAATTACAAAAGTATTAAGACTAACTATTCTTAATGGATGTAACTAATAGATATATGGATCAAATACAATTCATATTTAAATCAATCCTAGGATTTCTACCTTATGGTTGAAAGGTGAATCAAGCAAATTTATAATTTATTCACATATCTAGAAAATGAGAATTGAGCTCGAACATAAGTAATATAAATTGACATGGGAAATAATAAATGTGACATATTAGCTATCATAAGATTTTATAAAATCTAATACATGCAATCTAAGAAATTAGAATTTATTACAATAACACTTAATTAAGAGTCAACAACTTAAAATTACAATTTGTTATCCAATGGAAATAATTTATATATTAATAAAATTCTTATTTCATAAGAAGAAAAATGACACTAAGTATGTAAAATTTGGATAATATTTGAAACTTAGGGTTTTTGGGACTCTTAATTATGATTAAAAAGTGATTAAGAAAATTATGGTTCAAATGTTAAATTTGATTTCATATTTTTGTGAGTGAAATGGATTATTTAAACATCAAATTTGGATTCATAATCATCTAGTTATGATGTAAATAAAATTTGAATTAAATTGATAATTACTTAATTAATCAAAATAAAAATTAAAAATTAAAAATAAGTATCCTAATTTGAAATTTAATGGCATATTAATATTCTATACAATTTTGTGATTGAAATTATATATAATACCCTATACTTTAAGTAGATATTTTATAAACTATAAATGAAATAAATTTACTTCACATGTATTCATTTAAATCTTATCCTCATTTTAAGATTAGCTAAACTCATTTAACTAATCCTTTTCTTATTACAGCATTGAAAGGGATTAGTGAAAAGAGTAAATCTTCATTATGAAGGAAGACGGATTTATTTTGGAAGGGATCGACGGTTCATTCCTGCAAAAAATTGAGTCATCTTCATTATGAAGGAATCGCACGCATGAGGATTTTAGGGCATTGCCGAAATCCACTAAAGGAGGTACATGAATGCAATTTGATCAATGAAATACGATGCTCATAGGGGCATCTGAATCCTGATTAGTGGAATCAAATCCTAGGATACTTCCTTATAGATGAAATATAAGTTCCTAAATCTGCTCTTAAAGGTAAGTTAAATGAGGTAGTGGAGGTTCAAAATGGGTTTAACTCGATAAATGCATTACTGAATTCATTATTCCAATTCATATAGAGATTAATAATCACAATGACTAGAATATTAAAGATTATTCAAGTAAAATTCTGGAGAAAAATATATGTATTTAACTTTAGATTCTTTAGAATATGATTCATTCAAACTTACTCTGCTATACATGGCATTCTTATAAAACTAAGCAAATGAGAAATAGAGAAGTGAAAGTAATTAGAAATGATATAATAAGAATAATATGATACCAAGAAAATGCTGATATGGGCACACTTGCTCCTTAGTTCCGTCGGCCTGAATAGGTTTAATCACAAGCTTCTCAGAACTCTTCGCTTCACTCCCTCCGTAGAGAAAACTTCCTTTCGAGAAAATAGCTGGGTTGAAAAAAAAAGAATCAAGAAGTGAGAGTGGAGGAGCCGAGTCGAGGTTAATTGTCTGCAAAGGTTAATGGAGATAAGGACGGGCGTACGCCTGATGCAGAGCACGATCGATTGGAGGGTGAAGAAGGCGTACAGATATTCTTCCAAAGCCATTGGATTAAAAATGGATGATTTAACAGATCAGATTGATTTCGAATCAGTATGCCGTTCAAACTAAATAAGAACGAATCCAATGGTTCAGACGCGGCCACTATACTATTTTGTGTTTGGTGCGACGCATGCGATTTCTGTCGTTTATTTAACCGATGGAAATATTTAATTTATAATATATATGTATTAATTTATTCAATTTAATTATGTATTTAATACACATATTTTATTATAAATAACCAAATGCACTCTGAAAAATCCTAAAAATTAACCATTACCTAATTGAGGTGTGGTGAACTCAAAAATGCAGTCGAAGATCAATTTAATTATTTTAATTTTTTGAGTATTTAAATATTATTAAAATATTTGGGGAAAATTCGACGACTTTTAAGCACTTCCAAAATATCATCCCTAGCTAATTTGGGTGTGGTGAGTCCAATGACATACTTCATTTTTGATTCTGAGGTCTAAATAATTTAAGCATTCTCATAATTACCATAAAATTAGAAAATGTTGGAATTGCCAAATAATCTCTAAATCGCACGAAACTTGAAATGGAGGCCCCTAATACTATTATAAGACTAATGGAAACGGATTATAGTCAATTAGGTCACTAATTGATGGCAACAACACTAGAGTTGTTACACAAGTATACATCAGGTGGATGGTCGATCGGCTAGGGCTTGGGGAAGAAGACCTCTCGACTGTTCCCGCAGAGTCTCGAGTGTGCAAGGAAGAGAATAGGACTAGGCTTATGGTTTGGGGCTTAAGCGCGGCTTGAAGGAGCGAGAGAGGCCTCCGCAAGCCGCGGCACTGCCACATGGAGCATGATCAGAGGGAGTTGAGAAGAAGTAATCAGGACCGTCTATTTGGACTGTTCGATCGGGCAGATTAGGCGGACGGTTGGAGTTGACGACGTGCGCATAAGCAGACGGTGCGAAAATGGCGCTATTAGCTAGGATTTAATTATTTATTTTATTTATTAAATTCTGATTTTTCCTTATTAAAAGCAAATAGCAAATACTTCTAAAAATTCTCAGATATTTACTCCTAGCTAATTGGAGGGTGAGGAACACAATGGCGAGGTCAGATTTTAATTTTGATGAATAATTTAAACATTAAATATTTGATGGATTTTTGATGACTTCTGATTGCCACCAAAATATTACCCATAGCTAATTTGGGGGCAATGAGTGCAATGGCAAATCTGATTTTCTATTTGATGTCAAAATAATTAGGTAATTTTTAGGGTTTTTGGATTTCTCAAAATCAGGATTTGATTCATTTGACTCCCGATTTGAACGAGGTATTGGCGATGAACTCATAATAACTTAATTGGTGCACTAAGATCAAAATTAGAATTATGATTAGTCCTAATTTGCTAGGATAACAACTTGGGTTGTTACACTTATATGCACTCCTAGACCTTCTAACCCTAATTAAGAACTTAAAATCTTGCATTTATTTTTTTCTTATCTTCATTTGAAAGCATTGGTCAAACTCCCATTCTCTTCCTCTTCTCCTCCTCTCCAAGCCTAAAGGAATTCATCCCTAAGAAAATCCTACGACAAGGAGAAGATCTTGAAAGGTCTAAACCACATAAAGAATGAGATCTAGGCTGCACTATCTCATTCTTTTTACGATAAGGAGAAGATTAAAGCTTCATCAAAATTTCTTTGTTTCGAGGTACTCTTTTCTTTGATTCTCTCATTCTTTCCCTTCTTTACCAAATATATTTCATATTTGAATATCTTTATATCGATCAAATAAGTAATATTTAGAATATTGGTAGGTTATAAGTACACCCACAATCATATTTTAGATTGCATAATTTATATGTGTATATTCATAAAATTTCAAGAAAAGTTTCTTAGATTTATTCAAATATTTTATAATTCTTCATCCTCATTGTGTACTATCATGATTCTTATTCTATTTAAAAGTAGTTGTTGCAATTTAATACACATTCCCATATGTATTTTTAATAAATCACTATAAGACACTACACATTAGTTTTGCCTTTAATATGTTCAAAAATCATCCTAAAATTGAAAAAAAAAATTCTATTTAATTTAAATATTTTTTCTAAAATTTTATTTTTATTATCAACTTTAGAGAGTTGTAACTCTGTAATTATTAGGATATGAGTGCTTTGACTTTGCATATTTATTTTTCTATATTTTATGAACAATTTCACAGAAGACCTTATTAGTCCATTTGGAATCTAAGATCACCATTTAAGCACTCAAACTTTAGTAAACACCCATTAAAATTCAGAAACTAGTTTTTGATAAATTTAAAAATTTTCTTACTATGTTGTTGTTGTTGCTGTAAATTTCAATCTAATCATTAGATTTATTTAATCTTTAGCATGATTACTCTCTATTATGTTGGGAACAACTTCACTATTGAACACAAAGCTTAGTTTTTTATTTAGGTCTTATATTTAGGTCCAAAGCTCAAAAACTAATATGATTATTTCTTAGAAAATTTTAGAAATAATAAATATTTTTCTCAAACTTTACTCATTCATAACTTTCAAAATACTTTGAACCAATAGCTAAAATCTTACATACTTTCGTCATTTTCACTTGAACCATCATTCCCGTATGTTTACTACTCTGGAAGCAGTGAAAAGAGCTCTAAAGTCAAGGCCACGTAGCGGAACCAAGAACCTCCGACTCGACATCTTTCTCTTTGGCCTCGCTCGCACAAGGATTAAAGGAATCCGCGATTCAACAAAGATAAAGTGGCTTGTGGAGATCATGCTTCGTGGGTAGTAAATTTGTCTTTTATCAAACCCCAATTCAAAGCAGAGACAAATAGAAATATAGGTCCACTCAATTTCAATTAAAGTAAAGTAAAGGCTTTCTTGCGTTTGCGACTCAATTATGGGTGATGCCATGTTTAGTCACTCTATCTTAAAGATAGATCTACCTTTGCCTGAAAGAGAGAAAGTAGCTACCTCTCTTTAGATTCAGAGGCAACTGGGGTAGAAAAGGAGAAAAAGAAAATGCCACGAAGTGGAAGGCCGCGTAGCAGATCAATTACTTTTTGTTTTGGGGCTTACAGCTATTTAAAGTCAAGGTAGTTTATTTTAAGATCTTCTGATTTTGGAACTAATATTATTATTATCCAAGATAGGATAATATTAGTAGTGTGCTATTTATATAATCTTCTTCTCCAAGAGCATAAATGAATTGAATGAATTGAACTTACTAGATCCTATCCGGAGGGTGTCTTTTCTATCTTTCTTTTTTCTAGTAGGCTCACTCAACCCAGTCGCTTCATTAGATCCTGTTTGGATTAGCATCTCATAATCTCATTCCCTATTTGAATATCTCTATAATTCTAATATATAGAATAGAATCTCAAATCTACCTAACTTACTACTAAAAAAGAAGATAGCCTTTTTTCTCTTTACTTTCTTCAAATATGTTGAATCTAATTCAACTAATATCTTATATTATATATTATAAGATGCTTTGGCGCTCAAATCCTCCTTCGTTTCCTCGGGCTCACAAAAAAAAAGACCAGAAGCCACCACCTCCGGTGGCCTCCAGGTGGCCTGCTTCGCAACTCATCTATTCTATCTACAATTTAGTGTTCTTAATTCCTAACAACCATGGGTCAAAACTTACTCACCCTGGTTTGCCTATAGAGAACACTGAGATTCAAAACTACTGCGCGGCCTCATATAGGTGTAAAACCTACTAAACTGGTTTTCCCTCATAAGTCATTTTGAGAAAAGTAATTATTCATAACAACCATGGGTCAAAACCTACTAAATTATTTTTCTTTGATCGGTTGTTCAGTCTAAACTTGATCTTCAATCGCTCGGGCTCCTCTCTTTCAGCTATTGAACTCAAGAAATTCCGGAATAGACATCACCGGAGGCCCAATGGGAGCTTGGGCTCGTCTCACAATAAATTAACAAAGTTGGATCCTAGGTAGCGGAACTTCTTCTTTGCGACCGAGTAATGACTTTTGGGGGCTAAATTTTGACATACTTAATCTCCAATCCCTTAAGAACAACTTTTATTTAGACATCAGTAGGTAAAAATGTCATTTAGACCTTCATTTCAGTGTCCGAAATTCACTATAAAACATTAATTTGAAATTTATTTATTATTTAATTTGTATGGTTAGTAAATATTAGCAAATTTACTTATCCAAATAAATTATTTATGGGTTCTATTTCTTCATCATGTCATTTAGAATTTTACTGTATTACTATAATTATTTTTCTATGGTTAAAATTATTAATCATTTGCTAAATGCTTGAAATTATAATTTGTGAAAATTAACTTCATTTTCTAGTTAACCTTGCTGATTTTATCATTTAATCTTAGATTAGTACGTTGGATGAATTAAGTCTCATAAATAAAAATGTGATTTTTATCTCAAACTTTAAATCATGATTTCTTAATTTTCTCCTAAGTAAGAGGATCAGCATGTATTAACCTTTAATTAATCAATAAGATGTGCTAGATTTGTCAAATAACCAACTTTTAAGTCTTAATGATTTATCTCATGACTTGAATATATAATTTATAACTTTATGAGTTAAAGGATCTGTCTACTTAATTTGTTTCCTTTAATCAATGATTAATCTTATAACTTTGCATACAATTATATTTACATTGATTATAGAATAAATCCTTAGAAATTATAGATTATAGATGTAACTATTAACAGTTTTAGATTCCTTAAAGAGTACAAATAATATTATGATTAAATATATAATATCACTTTAGATAAGATAACTCTGAGGTAGAAAATGCTTATTTGATACATGTTAAGATAGGTCCTTAGATAATGTAGCACCCCGCCTCGTCGTCGCGCGCAAAAAATAAGTATAATCGGATTGACGGTGGAGCGGCACGCCCCTCGGGGAGGTATATCCCGTCTCCCCGAATGGCTGAAACCAAACCCATCTGAAGGGCTACTGACTCAACCTCAAGGAGGGTTGAAAGCTAATTCTTAAGATAAGAGTAGTATCTTTATCCTAAGTATTAGACTAATACATATATTGGATGTAAAACATATGAGGAATCCAATATATATATAAGATATCAGCATTTCTAGTATACTGATCATATCACAATACTAAGTATAAGTAGTATATAACAGAGTGCAGAAGCTTAAAGCAAACATCCAGAAATATTCATCACAGAAGCTGTAGAAATATTCATCTCAGAAAAGAAAAAAATATATATCTAGAATTATTACAAATAGTTTACTAAAGTACAAACATAAAAGCTAAGCATTGAACTGAAATAAACTAAGTAGAAAAGTAAAACTGAAGAAGAGTCCACTAGTGCTCTACGGGCTCCTCTTAAATCTCTTGGGTGTCCTCCTGACCTGGCTCAATATACTACTTAATATCTAGTAAATTGCCAGATCCCAAAAGTACCCCGTGTTAGACAATAAGTCTAATACTTTGAAACTAATCTAAACATTTCTAAATAATCATTTAACATTTATATAATGTAAGTAAATATGTAGTAATACTATAAAGATGACTAAGAGTATCAAAATTATATAAGATTGTATAAAATTAAATTAAAGTAAAGTAAAGTAAAGTAAAGTTGTACTGAAACCTAAATACTGAAAGTACACAAAAATAGTAAAGTATTTAAAACTGAGTGATAATATATAAATACATGTTATATGCTATTGAAACTGTGCATCTAAATATGCCACAATACTGTATGCTACTGATATGCAACTAAAATATCACTGAACTGCTATGAGTCATATGGTCCAATGTATACATACATCTAGTTGAGAACTATGATGCCGATGCATCCTAAAATTTCCTTAGTCAATATATACAATATTTCGTAACCCATAAATCATCACTGATACTCATACATCATCACTGATACTCAAACATCATGCTTATGCTCATGCTCATACTTCTAAGCTATATGAGATAAATCTAGAAATCTAAAGAATGCTTTGAAATCCAATAATGAATTCAAGGTCCTCATTTTGCAGAATTCTACTAAATGGATTATGACTCCTAAATTCTAGTCTCGATAATTAGTTAAAGTTGAGAATTTACTTAAAAATCATTAGATGGGATGATTGTATACATATATTTAGCATGTTTCTAAGGAATTTGGTTCTTAACATTTAGTTTAATTAAGCTACCATAACGAAGCAATCTTCGAGAGGAGGCATCACCCGATTGAGATTTGTATCTCAAGCTAAATCATTAAGATACCCAACTCACAATCACTCTCAATATCCTAAAGAAGGTGACTCGAATTACTTAATTTGTTTAAGCCACACCTATTGAAGTGATCTTCGCTATGAGGCATCACCCAATGGCGATTTGTATTTTAATCAAACTAAGGAATGAGTCCCTATTTATGACACTCTTAGTATTGGAAGATTTACTCTAATAGGACTGTATTCGTCTAATCCCTCGAGATAGCACCTGGTCATAAGTCCACATTGGAGTGAATCAACCAATCCTGAATACTACTGAAGCAATCCAGCACTATGGGTTTACCCTACTATACCCCACCAATAATTTGGGTTCAGAAGATTCTATTAATCAATGAGGATTCATCAAAGCTATTAATTCTTATTCTAAATTGGTGAGTCATACACAAGGCTCCAAGGATATGATCATAGAGATCACTCAATAATAATTTCTACTACATGGGGGAAGTTCTATTCTAAGTGCTTTAGGTGATTCCTATCACAAGGTATCAAGTTCAACTTCTAAAGTTATGAAGGATCGTCTAAGTTTCTACCACAATAAGTTATAAGTTTTTCCTATCTTAATATATAATTAATTAAGGTCTTTAAACATTTCAAGAATGATTCTATAGCACGACCCTTAAGATCTCACTTTTTTACTTTTTAAGTTAACATTCAAGGTTTACTTATTAGACTTGGATTAAAGTGATCAGATCAGATGATTAAAATTCATCTAATTCTTTCCTATTCTACAATCATGGGATGAAATCAAAGATATTATTAGAGTTAGATCATTTCATAAATCATTACAATTTTATTATCCATCTTATGCTAATAGTCTTATATAAGAGAAAATCAAAGATCTCAAGTTTAGATTCAGATAATTCAATCACACAGATTTAATATTAACCTTAGCACTTTTAATTTAATGATTTAAGATTAATATCAAATCATATGTATTATAGGAATAATATCAATTGAATTATCTTACAATCAAATTAATTGATTAAGGTTTAGATCTTAATCAAGACAAGTTAGTGCTTAACCCATAGCCTTACCAAAATTAAGACCAATGGTTAATTTAAAGGTCAATAACAAATCAATGTATTATTAGTGTATTATTAATGTCAATTTTTAGATTTGGATTAAGTATCATTTACTTAATCAAGTTCTTAAGATTCTTATATTCAAATATAGTTTAATATTAATTTAAATACATTTAGGTGTCCAAATGAATATTAAAGTTCTCTAGCATATATCCTAAAATCATGAAAGCACAAGAATGTAGAGGTTAATAAAATAGAAGGTAATTAAGACTAATCAAATTCTAAATCAAACTAAAGAGGTTAGCACTTGATTACAACTCTAAAAGACTTAGGTTTCATGTAATTTGGTTATTAAGAACTACTTAGCCAATCTAAGCATTCAAGGATCATATTCTTTAATATTTGGCACAAAAATTTATAAGAGATTTTATGCACTTGTTATAAAGGATATCTTTCAAATTTAATTTTCACATAAAATTTTATGCAATTCAAATTTGATATGATTCCTTCCCACTATGGTCCTAAGGACCTTAAAATGCAAAAACAGTGCAGTTTTGGTAATTTCTGCCAATTCTGTGCATTTTCAAAAAATTCTGGGCGCTGCGGCGCGCTACGGTGGAAAACGATGCCGTGGCGCGCTGCAGCGCTTTTAGTCGCTGCGACGCGTTGTGGCGGATCAACTTGCGGAAACACTGTTCAATTAATTTTTCTTCTGATTTCATATAGTTTTCTAGAAATAATGCCGCGGCCCACTATGGCACGTTATGGCGCGCTGCAGCGGTCCAACTTGCGGTTACTGTTCAATTAATTTTTCTCTTGATTTATTATAGTTTCCCCCGAAATAACGCTGCAGCCTACTACGGCGCGTTGTGGCGTGCTACAGCGGTTTGCTTCCAGGCCATTATTTTAGCTCTAGAACCAATGTGGCGCATTGTAGCACGCTATGGCACGCTACAATGAATTCAGTTCGAGCTCGGGCGCTACGGCGCGTAGCGCCCGACGGTGATTTCGCCTGTGCGGAAACGTAAAGGGTCACATTTCTAGCTCAAATACTTTTAATCCAGAGCATTCTATGAGTGATGTCATATATCAATGGAAAGGTCTTTCCGATACCTATCCATCGATGCCAAAATTGGTACAAAAGGATTATCCTAACATACAAATGATGGAGTTGAAGGCTCAGGTATACAAAATAGATGAAAAATAGATAATGCGATTTTCAAAGTAATATGGTGCTTTAATGAACCTCAATGATATCCAAATACAGTCATGGATCTTCTAAATATACAAAATAATATGATAGCAACATGAAGTAGACAAAGAATGAGAGCAAATGAGTACCTTGGCCTTGCAAGAAATGGAGGAAAAAGACTTGGAAAGCTTGGAGGAGGAACTTCTTCTTCTTCTTCTTCTTCAAGCACAAGGTGCAACAATGGAGGAAGGAGGGAGAGAACTCAGCTTGACAGCAAGGAAATGAAGGAGGGGCTGAGCTCCTTCTTCAAGGAGGAGAAGGAGATGGGGGAGGCCATCATGAGTTATGGAGGCATGGGTTAAAGAGATGGGATCTGCCCCTGTGCGTAAGGAGGAAGTATGAGTGCCGAATTGAGGGGGATGGCCAGTCGAAAATTAAGAAAAGAAGGAAAGAGAAAATACAATTTAAGGAATAAATGATTATTTATTCCTAATATTCGATTTATTAAAAATTCAGATTTAAGATACGCGCTCCGTAAAATCTCAAAAATTCACCATTAGCTAATTTGGGGGTGAGGAATTCAACGGGAAAGTCAGAATTCAATTCTGACGATTATTTAATTATTCAATTTTCTGGTGCATTTAATTATATTAAAATATTCGTGAAAATCCAACGACTTCCAAATGAGTCCAAAACATCACCCCTAGCTAATTTGGGGGGTGACGATCGCAATGGCGAAGTCAGATTTCAATTTCAAGGTCAAATTAAATACCTCAATTTTTTAATTAATTAAATATTAAAATATTCCAAAATATTTGATTTAGCTCCGAATCGCACCAAATCTTTAGAGATTGATTCTAATAGCTGGATAAACTAAATTAAGGTACGGTTAAGCTAAAATCAAGTCAGGTAATAATCTTGGGTTATTACAGATGAACATCATGAACCTTAGATGATTAATTTTATACCTTGTGGTGAAATGACCTAAAAATACTTTGCTTAAGTTATTCATTAGTGGTAGATCATCTAAATTGAGTGACTTTTATATCAGATCCTTAGAGTTATTTTGATTAGCACCTTGGATTTTATGGTTTGAACCCCATGTTTGGAGTTTGACTCTAAAACCCTAAATCTTGATTTTCTTAATCAATATTTAGTTTTGGGATGAATAAAATATCAAAATAAGATTAATGATTATTTATTCAACCTTTGTAGATAATATTTCTTATTTGGAAATAGAACTTGCTAAGTTCTATTGTTTAACCTCATAAGGCTGTGAAACTGAGATTTTATTTGATAGTTGGATATTGAAGATCCAAAATTTGCATTATATTATAATAGATAGAATGAATAAATCAAACAATAATATATATCACATGTATTTTTAGTAGAGTCTTGCTTATTTTGACTTTGATGCTCTGTACATCTTGTATTTAAGCTTTATATATTTGGATATATCAATTGAACATATAATATTTGATAAGTATTTTATATTAGTTTTGAATGCATAAAACATACTCATAATAATTCAGTAAGTCCTGTATTTCAGTTTTATGATTTAGACCTCAGATCAATTTTATAGAGTGTGTTCTAGTTAGTCAGCCTCTTCAATTTAATTTTTCTTTGGCAGAAAAGACTCAGTTTTAGCTCTGTGGTTGGATAGATGGTATATGTCTTTTCTGGAGAATCAACTTGGATCTAGCTCTATGGTTGGTTAGATGCCATATATTTGATTCTTTAGTCTGACCTGAATCTAGCTCCGTAGTTTGCTAGATGATTTTGGGGGGCTAGTTTTTCTTTTGTGGTTATGTTAGCCTGTCGCTGTTAAGGTAATGCTAATATAGGCATACGTCTATTTAGTTCAATTCAGTTTAATCACTTTTAGTAGTTTTATTGGTCAATTCACTACTTTTTCACCTTTGTGGTTACTTTATGTTTTTTGCACATTTTTTAGTTCAGCTCAGCTTTAGAATACTTGTTTTGCTTATGCATGCTAAATTATTAGCTGTTATTTTTGTTTCAGTACTCATATTCATCAGTTTTTACTATTTGATGTAAATCAAATACGTATTCAGATGATTATAAGCATGTTAGGGTATATTTTACTTTCAATCATTTTAGTACATTTAGTCTTACATACTTTTATATTGCCTGACCCTTGTTGCAGCTTCTGGTTTAAGGTATATTACTTTTCATACTTTTTTTTTGATAAGTTATAAATATATGATTTATAGCTTTCTAGTATACTTGTAGCTTGCTGCTTCCTATTTAGGTATTGTTGTTTTAAATTTTTAAATGTGATATCTTAAAGAATGTAGACTTCATTAAATTAACCTAAAATATATTTAAACAATTGTCTAATCAATATTTTCTTTTCTTGGCTGGGGCACTGGCATTGTGATACCGACAATATCAGATTCAGAGTTATTTGTTGGGCTTACTTTTGGTAAAAAGCTTGGATGGAGGAGGAACTTCCTGTTGTTACCGCTTAATTAGTCATTTTCTTAGGTTTTGAAAGGATGAGCGTTTATTTCCTCTTTCCACAAAATTCTCATTTACTACACTTGTATTATAGGATGAATGAATGTTTACTTTATTATATTTATGATTTAATGGATGTCTCATTTCTTACTCCCGCACTCTGTCTTCTGTATGATCATTTAGTGATACTTAGTTCAGATGGGTAACATCTTTCAGTTATCGACGAGTTAGGTAGAAACCTAATATAGCTTTAAATGAAGGATGTGTCTCGGTGACCACTCCACCGTAATCATGTTATTATATTAATGTTAACCTGACCACGCGAGTATAGGGCTCCACATATAGTGTTGTAGTCAATAAAATTTTAAAAATATTATATTGGTGGAAACATATTTAACAGCTAAAGGTATGATGCTGCTATATAGATAGTATCATTGAAACATTGATGATATGAATATGTCAAATTAATGACTGTAAACATTCTAGTTGGTACCTTTTTTGAATAGATGTTTTTCTATAAAATTTTGTACAATAATAATATGCTTTGATGAAGATAACACATGCTCGAATCAAGTACAGTAAATTTACATGTACACTCATGCATCATACTAGGGGAAAAAATAAAAACTCAATAATTTCATGGTATGACCATAACACATGCTTACAAATCACAATAAAATAAGAGACATACTCGAACCCTAACTGAGCTTAATATAGCATATGAAGAAACATAGAAACCCAAACACATGCAATTCGAACGATAAATGAGTGTAACAAAATATCATTAGAATAATAAATACCACACCGCATATAGCATAAATCGACAGAAAAATGCTTGTAGACCCGACCAAGGATGCACAAGAATTGCATAAATCACATATTATGGAGATGAGATTAGGGCATGGGAGAGACAACAAATAGAATGGATAGCATAAATTGAGATTATGGCCTAATCGGTTGTAATTTATTTACAGCAGTATAAAATTTACCACATTATATGAAATTTACGATGTAACTATTTTTACATAATTTCCAACAAAATACGTGTAATTCAACTTTTTCTGAAATTTTCTTACTTTTATATTTTTTTACCTAATGCCAATCGATCATAAAATATATTTACTAATTAGCTAGTTATTTAACATTTTGGTTCATTTGCAAATGAGTTCAATTACATTTTCCAATTAACTCATATAAATAGTTAATTTTTTTGTTCTCACAAAAAATATAGAAATTAAATTAATTTTTATGTGTGATGATAAAAAAATGATATATTTTAAATATAAACCATAATCATCAACCCAAATATATTTTTATTCTTTGCAAATTAAACCTAATAATCATTCTTCTATCCGCTGAAGTTCTCTGATCGCCCTCCTCCACCAGCGCGGCCTTCAGCAGGAGAGCGGGTGAGGGCAGCAATTACGTTAAAATGTCGGTTATGATAGTCACGAGCTTGGGAGACATCGTCATCGATCTATTTACGGATCGCTGCCCCTTAACTACCAAGAACTTCCTTAAGCTCTGCAAGTAAACACTCTTCGCACTTCCCTCTCTTTATACTTTTGTGAAAGTCCATTATGCTTTTTCTGATACGCATAGCACGCAGATTTTGTTCCCATACACCGTTTGCAAGTCAAGTTGATTTTAACTCTAAGAACGCACCTTTAATATTTATTCAAATGGAACTAGTAATTTGGCATTATTTTAGCCTTTTGTCAGTCTAGATTACAGTGTTCGTATGTAAAGAGGGAGTTGGTGGAAAGTATCTCTCTAAAAATGTATGATGACTCGATGAGGCTAACATTGGTGAAAATTTCTATTAGTGAGTTATTTGCCATGAGTTTTTGCGAGATGTTTTTATTAGTGGAGTGCTATTCCTTTTATGCAAATGTATGTTCTGTTTGTACGAAGACGTTGGTTTTGTTAATAATCTTTTCTATTTGGTTGTGTTATCTTTCACCTACGTTGCAACTGTTGTGAAATTGCCACCACACTAATTAACTTGCTCAATCAAGTTTATGAAATTCTGTATATGTGCAAGTTTACATCATCATCGGTCATTTATGTAAAGCATGAAAGAAAATATTAAGCTTATTTTAGTTGTTGTTCATGCCATCAAAGTATTTCTGTCTGATATATTTAATATTTTCATAGCATAGAACCCAAAAGCTACCATCATCAAATATGATACAGCCACAAATGAGATTTCTTATTGATAAAATCATTAACAAGTTTATTTGTTTTCTTATTAGATTAATCATGAAAGCTGCAATTGATAATTTCAAAGAAATGAAGTGATTGAAATATCCATTTATTTTTTCATTAGTGAAATCTTTGGTTTATGAGCTAGAAATTTCACTCTATCAAAATGAATAGCTCAGTTTTTATTTCAACCTCTAGTATTGAACCAAAGTATCAGCCCACCACTGTTGGCAATCTTTGGGCAGCTCTCGATGCTAGCAGGCCAGATCAATTTTATTTTTCTTGCTGCCAAGAATTCATAGATGAGTTTGAAATAGAGATTGATAGTTTCATTATAATGGACTTGATTCTGGTACTTTGACCAAACACAAAGGATAAACATTACCACACGTTTCTTATTAATACATGTAGTGTAATCCTTAAAAATCTTCTTACTTTAACCTGACATTAAGTTTAAATACCAGGGCGTTTTTTTCATTTTGATTACCAAAGTTGTAATAAAGTCATTTCCCTCATCAATAATTTTTTAATGTTATCACATGACAAGTTTCTCAATGACATTGTTGTTACATTTCAAAAACTTTTCCGTTGGTACTATTTCTTTCAAGAACATTAGGAAAAATTACAATTGCAACTAAGTCCTATTTGATCTCATGAGTCTTCATGTAAAATTAACCTCCACTGCCAATCAGCATTTTCAAAGAAATTTAAAATGGAAAAAATATGGTTCTTATATATAAAGAAATAGCTAAAAAATCCCATACTAAAATACTGCTGCTCAAAAATTTAATTATTGTGATTCTAGGAGTTAAAACCTTAATTAATCGTTAGGGCTATCTTTTCTCCCTAAAAATGCTTTTTTAATTTTTTTGAACAGAACAGAACAAGTGCTTCTTACTCCAAATAATTATGATTATGAGTAGGCACAAGAATGACAGACTGCATGGATGGGCAATCATAGTAGTATTAATAATGTTGCTGCATTGGTTGCATTGCATGTGTGCTGCAAACATCATAGAATAGAAAGTAATTGCAGTGTAATGCAGATCACTATATTGGATTGACGTAAAGCAATCAAATTAAGAAAAAAGAAAGAAATGCATCCTAAATTCAATCAACAATAATAAAAAATAAATCAAAACCGCACCTTTACTTCTTCTGGCGTTGGTTGAATGCGTTTGACGGGCCAGTCGAATGATTCATCGCCATCGTCAGGGAGTGGTTGGGCAGCAGCATTGATGGGCTCCGTCTCGTACAGCTGCTGTTGGGCGAGGTCTATATGAATATCCAGAGGGGAGAGGGTGGGAGACTCCACAAAGTGAAGGTTCGGATCCCCTGCGAGCTTCCTGGCAAGGTAAAAAAACAACTTTTTGAAATTGTGGTTGCTTTTGGTGGAGATCTCGTAGTACTGCAGGTTCTTCTTCTTGTGGAATGCCACCATCTTCGCCTTCACCTGCAGGATCCTCACATCCACCTTGTTCCTGCACAGCACTGTCAGAATGTTCTTGCACACCCTGCAGAGATCCTTGTGCCATGTAGAAGCATTTTTGCAAGTGAGGTGGGCCGTCACATTGAGCATGATGACGGTGCATCTTCCAAAATATGTTTTAATATACTTATATAGACTAAGAGATGCGAATTTCAGATTCCCGAAAAAACAAAACCTGGGCCACAAGTGAAGAATGTGTTTCTAAAGTTGGGAAAATGTAGGAGGTCAGTAGCTTTGGAAATCCCAAAGAGTAAAGGTGACTAGTATTGACATGAGAAGTGCAATGCACCCTAATATCTTAGAGAGAACCGTTGAGTGGTGATTGGTAAAGGTCTAGAATTTGCAAAAGCCCCAAATGCTGTTCTTTTTGTGGGACACTCAGATTTGTGAACTTGACGTCATGTGAAAATCTGTTTCTAGATGTCGTAACTGTGAATCGAACACTTGACCTTTTTTGATAGATGACATTATTTGTATGTCAGCAAATCAAACAACACCTTGATATGTTTTCTTATGAATCAAAGAAATTCCTATACTCCACTTCCTTGTGTGGCTCCTAACTGGAATTTAAGAACTTTTTTAGCTGTGCGTTTGTTGCCCTTTAAGATGAATTTCCAAGGTTGTGAAGATCATAAGCACAGTAAAGGATTGTTATGGATAACATTGTTCTTAATTTGATGTTCTTAATGCTTAGTCATGCTCATTTTTCCATTCTTTCATAGTGCCATTGTCTAAGCTTAGGTTTGTGTTATACTTTTGTTGCATTTTGTCTTTCTATTTACTGGTAGTTTATATTTTCTCTAATTTATTGAGTTTGGCTTTTGGAGTTTGTAGCAAATCCTTAAAAAAAATCACCGTATTAATAAAATACTTTAAATTTAGTTTGTACTTTTAGTGAAGATCATTATTACCATGATTTGTTGGTAGGATAACTCATCCCCTTTCCACTATCATTGTAAAACTTCTATTTTTCTCTTATATTAGCGTGCAATGCTATGAGAGAGTTTTGGAGTATTTTATTAAAAAATTCTTACATGTAGAATTATTTTGATTTTAAACTCAATATAGTAGTACTCTTTGATTTTTCATTTGAAGGGTAAGTAAAACTTAGGCGGCAAATTTTAAGATGATGAACTTTGAAAATAAAAAGTTGTTAGATGGATAAAATACTATAACACATGTTTATAAGAACAAAAATAATATGCATGAATATGCAATTTATACTAAAGTTTCATAGAATCAAATTTGGTTTTCAGCTATGCAGATTGACTATGGAGGCTATATCTAGCTTTGGGGTTTGATAGATAAATTTAAAGTGAGAGAAAGGAGAACTCCATATTATTTTTATCAACTTTGAAAAGGCTTTTAATAAAGTGTAAAGTGAAGTTCTTTAGAGGGTTTCAAAAAATAAAGAAGTTTGCACTGCTTATATTGAATCAAATACTTTTATAATGGAGTAGTTATGTGTGTTCTAACTCAAGTTTGTTTTCATATGATTTCTTTGTTTCAACTAAAGTACATCAAAGATCATATCCACATCTATTTGCATTAATAACTGATATTCTTGTTGAATGCTTCAAGAATATGTGCCTTGGCATTTATTTGTAGGTGATTTTTTTTTTAATAATAAGACTAAAGATAGATTAAAGCCAAGCTCAAGCTATGGAGGATTCCCTTTGAATTTAAAGTATTTTATATTAGTTAATTTGAATGGGAACATTTTAGTGCAATTTTAAATGCAAAGATGATGTAACAATTGTAGATTATGTTACAAAAAATAATGGGAAATTCAAATATCTTGTTTCTATCATAGTGAATAATGTCAAAATAAAGTGCAATGTGATTAATATAACTTAGGCTAATTGAATGAAGTGCAGGAGCGTTTTTGGGGTATTATGCTATTAAAAAATTCATGAAAACTTAAAATAATGTTTAATAGAACAGTTACAATGTTATACGAGACATACTGCTGGCTTGAAAAATAAAAGTATACTAGTAAATTAAGTGTTGTACACATGTGAATGCTAAGGTGGATGAGTGGACATGCACGAAAGGATTTGATGTAAAAGTGAGCCACCAGTAGTAAGGTTAGTGTAACTCTATTTGAGGATAAGCTTAGAGAAAGTTACCTTAGGATGGTTTGCATGTATTAAGTGTAGATTGTGAGATGGTCTAGTTAGGAAATTTGGGCTAATGAATTTTGCTCATATTAAAAGTAGAGGAAGAGTAGAAGTTGCAAGTAACTATTAGAAATGATTTTACATATTTGGGGCATACATAGGGATTGCTATTTGATTGAGTATAGTGGAGGCAAATAATTCAGTTTGCCATTGCTACTTAGTGGGGCAAGGGTTTAGTATTGTTGTTGCTGACTTATTTTGAATTTTAACTTGAATTTCATTATGATTGCATTTTTTGTTAAGGCAATAAAAGGGAAAGTATATAGAGAAAATAATTGTATCATTAGCTATTAAAGATTGCATTTGGTGCATTTTAAGGTCTGTTCAAAGTATTTTGAAGTTATTAAAAATGTATGATGAACTATTTAGTAGCATTAAGAGTTTACTATCTTGTCGAGTTGCAACTGGTTATTATTGGCTTCATCATTTGTATTGGTTATACAGTTTAATAAAGAATATCAAGTTTGATTATATTTTCTTATATAATTTTAAGATAATATAGTATATGTTTTATGAGGCAGTTGCTTAAATAAAAGTGGAATGCTGTGGCAATATAAAATATATGCTGAGGATAGCCTCTCATGATCAGCAAAGCAAAAATTGAAGTGTATTGTATAAAATTTCAAATGTAGAAATATTAGCAAATTCTAATCAATATTTATAGAAGATTATTTATTATCTGAATTTGATAGGATTAATATTCTTAAATTATCCATATATAAGAATGAAGATATAAATGTTGGCATAACTTTTGTCTGAGCAATTAATTGGATAACTGTTTCATGACTATATGTGCTAAATAAAATTTATGGAAATTAAAACAAATTTATTTTAATTTCTTGTAGGTTGTCTATAGTATATCTACTGTTGGTTGCAAAGATATTATTTATATTTAAGCTGAGCTTTGTAGAAAGAATACTGCTATGATTGGTGTTTAGTTAAATTAGGAAGGATAAATTAAAAAATGGCTATTTGATGTTTAATAGAATCATCATCCACCTTATTCCAAACATGTGGGATCGGCTAATGAATTGCCTTTCATTCATTAAATCTGCTGAGTGCTCTATTTTGGATGTTCAATCTATTCTGTTCCGATCTTGTTGCACTACTTGTAGACATGCTATTTTGATTTACTTCTTTTCTGATCCTTATTATTCTAATTATTTAAATTTTGTCTTCTCTATATTAAAGCCAAAAGATCTAAAACCATCTATAAGGATATTCGACAACTGCTTTTCTTTTATTAGATGTTAACTCCCTTTTTTAATAAATGCTGTTTCAATTCTGGCTTCATTATTTTATCATTCTTTCATCTTAACAATTTTTTTGTGCCTGAGTTAATTAAGATATTAAGAGATTGACGATAGTAAATAAGATCCTTGTGGCGTGTAAAAACCTGTAATGCTATCAATATTGAATTTTCATAACAATGCGGTAAGCAAAATGCTTCTACTAAATGATGCACGGATAGCAATTTTGTTCTCAGTAATCACAGATTGTGGTGATGTCTTTCTCTATTGGAACACTTATGACTTGAAAATTCATTTTTTGGTGGAAATTAACATTTTCCTTAATGGCATCCTTCTCTTGCTTAGTTGTACCTGTATGCTAGACTTGATTGCGATGCTTTGATTTTCATGCTCCATGCTTGGTACTATTTTTTTGTTTTCATGCAGGATGAAATACTATAATGGTTGTCTGTTGCACATAGTTGAGAAAGACTTCATGGCCCAAACTGGAGACCGTACGGGAACAGGCAATGGGGGTGATTCTGTGTACAAGTTAGTTCTGCTGTATTTTACAACTATTTATGCAAAGTTCTACCACTACCATTAATGCTGCTTTGCTGCGGTACTTGAATAAATGAGCTTAGGCTTTACTGACTATCATTCTTTTCCCCTAACCAATAAGCATTTATGTTAATAGTTATTGCTTGTTAATCTTTTTAGATGACTTGAACTCAGTTAATTTGGCACCTGCATTGTCTAGATAAATGGTTTATTTCGTCTGCTTAAACTTTCCAAAACTGGTCATTCATATTACGACCACCACAGTGTAGCTAATATGTAAATCTAAAAAAATTGGATTAATTTATTTTTGCTATGGTACCGGAAAGAGAATGATTTAAATTAAGTATGCTTTTGTTTATTTAAGCAAAGCTTAAAAGTACATCTATGTTTTGTGCCAAGTTTTATCTGCACAGTTCTTGTATTTTTGAATACTTTATACTTCAACTTGGTTCTGAATACTGGCATGCTGATGCTGTGATATTCAGATTTCTTTATGGCGAACAGGCTCGATTTTTTGATGATGAAATTCATCATGATTTAAAGCATTCAAAAATTGGTACCGTAGCAATGGCTAGTGCTGGAGAAAATTGCAATGCATCTCAGGTACCTTTTTTGCGATGTTTTAATCAATTCACTTCAGTTGCCATTTGTGCTAGATTTTATTACTCGTTGCAATAAGGCATGCATTTAAAATGAGCTCTTTCTCTACCTCCCTTTTGTTGTACTAAGCTGAAAAAGTTGTGTGGGGTAGGTTTCTTCTTATAGCTTATTTTTCTCTAAGAGTTCTATTTTTATACAGGAACTTTCTTGAATGTAATAAAATGAGCTCTTTTACATTACTCATTATTTGTGTTTTTGAGGACATAAACTTAAAATCTATTTTGAAGAAAAATATATAACAGCTTTAACTTGAGTGCTTGTCTCTCTTTTTCTTGTATCTTAATTTATCATTTTTCCTATTCTGTTTATTACCAAGCATTGCAACTTTTGAAAATAGAGAAGATACTGAAACCATTTTTATTATATTAACAATGAAGTGAAATGAATGCAATGTAACGTTTCTCAGGTAAAAACATAATATATCTGTTTGATGTTTAGAACTTTTGATGTTTGTTACGGTGGAAAGTTGCTATAAATTTGCAAAAAATGAAAAAAAAATCACTTTGGGCAGGAGAAATTCTTTGAATCAGCGCGCGCCCCTTGGTACTCAGAGTCCTCTCACTACCAACCAGGGCTATGTAGAGGCTTGTTGGGATGAAGATATTCAACATAGATGGATTAATTATTTTATTAAGCTTTTTAATGAAGTTGTACCAATACCATTAATTTAAGTGAATTTAATTATTATAAAAATAGTGTCAATTATACTTTCATTTGCTATGTTAGTAAAGCTAAGATTTGGAATACTTTGAAGAGGATGAAGAGCGGTAAAACATTACGGTTGGATAACATTCCTATTGATGTATGAAAATGTTTGAGAGAGGAAGTATTTTCTTGGGTTTTCAAGTTATTTAGTATTATTTTGAAGATTAAAAAATGGTAGATGAGTGGAGAATGAATATTGCTATATCTATTTACAAGCATAAAGCTGATGCTCAAGATTGTTTTAATTATAGAGGAATCAAGTTAATGTGTCATACATTGAAACTTTGGGAGAGAATAATGAAAACAAATTACGTAAGGATACTTTTATTTCTCAAGATCAATTTGATTTTATGCCAGGTAGATCTACAATGGACCTCATACATATATTAAGAGGTGTGACGGAGAAATTTAGAGAATGAAAGATCTTTATTTAATTTTATTGACCTTGAAATTGTTTATGATAGAGTACAAAGAGAAGTTCTTTGGAGAGTTTTGGAAAGAAAAGGGATTTATATTGCATATATTGTTATTGTTAGAGATGTATAACGGGGTTGTAATGTGTTTGATCACAATGTGGCTTGTCCAATGATTTTTCTGTGACTATCAGATGACATCAAGGCTCTCAGCCCATATCAATAGGAGATTTCTTGGTGCATGTTATTTGTAGATTATATTTTTTTATTTGATAAGACTAGGATGGAGTTAAAGCTAACTTAAGTTAGGGAGGACTATAGAATCGGAAGGTTTTTGTCTTAGTAGATCTTAAATAGAATATATGAGTGTAAGTTCAATTGTATTATAAGCCCTAATCTCGATGACATAACTATTGAGGACCATGTGATTAAGAAGAGCAAAATGTTACATTATCTTGATTCAATTATTCAAAATAATGGCAAAATATAGAGTGATGTGATTAATAGGCTCCAAGTTGGTTGAATGAAATGGAAGAACACTTTTGGAGTGTTGTGCGGTCCAAAAATCCCACTTTAATTAAGGAAAATTTATAGAGCGGTTATACAATCAACTATGTTATATGGGGCTAAATGTTGGCTAATAAAGAAAAAACTTACTAATAAAATTAGTGTTACAAAGATGAGGATGCTTAGGTAGATGAGTGGGTGTACTTGTAAGGATTGAATGAGAAATGATTTTATTTGTAGCAAAGGTGGAGTGGCTGCACTAGTGGATAATTTTAGAGAATGCTATTGATGGTTCAAGCATTTAAAACGTAGACTGTGCAGCACTCCTTTTAGAAAGATTGAGTTTATGAATTTCACTGATATTACAATAAGAAGAGGAAGACCAAAAAAGACATAGGAAGAAACTATTAAGATGGATCTTCACTATTTGGAACTTAGGGAGGGGTTCTATTTGATCGTGACAATGGAAACAAATGATTTATGTAGCCGACCACAACTAGTAGGATTAAGACTTGATGTTGTTGTTGTTGTTGTATCAATGACCCAATGATGTCCTTTTTCGACTGCTGTTTCGTCATCTTTTCTCTTGGATCCTTGTTAGAGGGGGCCTTCTCTATGTGTTTCTTTTAGCATTTTGTGTTATCTCTAGGCTTGCCACAATGATTGCAGGCAACCCCTTTGTCTTCAGTCTGCATTAATCGGCTGACAACCTTGGTCGTTCAGCTGGGGCTTAGCCAATTCTTTTTTACATTATAAGTTACATAGCTAATTGAATATTACAGTAATGATTAATTTCTATTATATATATTCAGTTGATAATTTTCAAATCTTAGTAACATGCATTCAATGCATGTGAAAAATAAGCTGTATATTAAAATGCATGATCGATCCCGATTGTTGAATTTGAATTTAAGATTTAAGTTAGTTTTTCCAAAATGTTGCTAGATTTTTTTAAAAATAAAGAAATTGAAAAGTAAGAAATCATTTGTTAGGTGAGGGCTGATAATATATAATTTTAAACTAATGTAGGATGTTGCACATATAAAAATATAATTTGATTTCTATTTTGTGGTTTTCTTCTATAGAATGATTTTGGATAATTTAGATATTACCATCAGTATTCCTTTTCCCTTTTAATTGAGGGTGCCTTCTTTTTATTATTTATCTTTCATTTGTTTTTTCTTGTATACACTGCAATTATGGTATAGTGATCAATATCCTTTTCTGTAATAAACCGAAATCATGAGTCGTTTGTCCGAGCTTTTGTACTTGTTGTTCTTATAGATTTGGATTGCATTAAAGCTTACTCACATATCTAAATTAACAGACTATATTGTGTAATTTCTTAGAATTTTTTTTTAATTTGTTCTTCTTTCTAGTGTTGAGGTTTAAACACATTTTTTGCTAGGAGCTTTTGAAACGTGATTGCTATAGATTTAATCGAATTGACGGAAATTTGATTTCTATTGTTGAATGCTTCTTTTCATGAACATTATTGTTTTTAAGGTAGATTTACAACGTATCTTCATTATTTGTTGAATTTTCTTACTTTATTAAGCAATCTTAGCATTTTTATCTAGATATTAGGATAACGTAGAATCTTTTGCCCATGCTTTAATAGTCAATAATTATGCGCTTGCATCTTTCTCTATAGCTACGATATTCTTGAAATGTCTATGCTATTGAATTTCATCTTATTGATATTGGCATATAAATTTCATTTTCTTGAACTTATCTTCAAATTTGAAATATTTAGATAAAACTTTGTCAGAGTTTATCTTGGTAAGCTCAAGATCCCAAATAGCACTCTTATCTATGTTGTGTTGTTCGAATGTAATATTACTGAAATTAATGTTCATGCTTGTAAAGCCTAAGTTCCAAGGATCCAGTCAGGATATAAAGTTTATCCCAAGTTGCTATTTTATATCCAGGATTTAATAAATCCTATATTTCGGATTTTGTAAATCTTAAATTTTTTAAATCTTGTAACTATTTGATATGACATTTAGCTGTATACTTTCAGTATTTGCAGATTTATGGGAATAACATGATATATATATATATATATTTATGTTGTATATAAAATATATAACTGTTATGTAAATTTCAGTAAAAAAGATGCATAACTATGAGCTTTAAATTTAATTAGTGATTTAGTTTGTTATTAGTATATTTTGCTTAGGTTTTGAATTTGCTAATTTAGCTATTTACAATCAAATTTATAGTTAATGTAATAACAAAAAAATAAAATTTTTTTGTTGTAAGATTAACTTAATAGTTATTATTCAATTTAATAATTAATCAATAAAAATGAGTTATTATTCATATGTATTAATAATATTATAATAATGTTTAATATAATAAACGTTGGTTTATTGAAAATAATTAAGTTCTCTGTCCTCTCTTGAGCTTCTCTTCCGCCAATAACTTTATTTTATATATCTGTAATTCCCCTTTCTCCCCTAATTTGGCGCATTCTATTTCTTGAATCCATACATCCTTTGGGCTGGAGGATTTGGTGATTTATGGGATTTAGGCATTCTCTTTTATATTCATGCGTTTGAGCACTTAACGGGGAATTTGGATTTATGTTTAATCCTTTGTAATCGTTATATACCGTTTGAACAATTTAAGGGTTTACTCAACCAAATCCTGCTTAACTCCTGTTACCAAACAACCCCTAAAAAGCATTTTTTTTTCTTAATAGTCTAGGCCAAATTGATATTTTCGCTGTAGAATGGCTTTCCATTGAAGGTATATTTTCCATTTCTCGTATTTTATATACTCTGTTGTTAACTGAGAAATAATATTTCTATTGCGCATGATTAATTGTTTTTCTCCGCCCATATTTTAAATTTTCAACAATGAACTTTGTGACAGTTTTATATTACACTGCGAGATGACATAGAATACCTTGATGGAAAGCACACGGTATGTTCGCTTGTGCATAAATTTGGTTAATCTGTTTTGTTGGCGGTCCTTACCTAAAACTGTAATTCTTCCTTTGTGATTGATATAGGTATTTGGTACTGTTGAAGAGAATGACAGCTTAGATACCTTAAGAAAAATAAACGAAGCTTATGTCGATGATAAAGGGAGACCTTTCAAAGATATTAGGTCAGTTTTATGGTTCTAGACACCTGTTATCCTTATTGTTATTATTATTTTAATGTGCAATATTAGGCTTAATTTCTCTGCAAGCCGCTTTAATGTTGATTTAATTTTCATTTTCCACGTTTTCTTTGACCCACTGCCATACTTCTTTCATTTGGATATCAGGGCTTGTATTTTATTCCTTGTCCTCTGATAAAATTAATAGCTCTATGGTATTCCTCATTCTTGTTTATTAGTTCTTTCAAGCCGTTTAATTTTGCCATGCTTTTGCTATATATAATACCAATGATTTTAGATAGATTTTAGTCAAGATGGTTATATCGTTTTTCTTGTGACCGGAATTTCATGGCGTTAATAGTAAAAATTCATTATATTTGGAGATTTTTGTTAAAGGGGTTCATTATAAAATAATGGTAAGCTTCAACACATGCATCATGCAATAGAGGCTGTTGATTATGGAGAATGTTATCTCTGGATACGATAGAGTTGCAGATCTGGAGGCCTCATGCTTTATTGCTTACACACACAACCAGAAGCTCTTCTTGTGAGAATTAAATCACATGTTTGTGCCTTTTAATTTTCTAGTGATTAGTCGTTATCTAAATTTGTTAGCATATGTACTAGTGCTTAGAGAGGCTAAAGTGATAGTTCTTGTGATGTTGAGCTGGACAGCATATATGTGTATGTAAGACTGATGACTAATCAATTATAGTAGAGTATGGTTCTATTATGGTAGGGCAAGATTCTATAACACTTAAGGAAACCTTGCTTGGGTATTGATTATTCACTCTACATGGTTCTGGGAGTTTCCCTTTGGTGGCCTCTGATAATTCTTGCTTTGGTGTTTCCTCCCTTGATACTCATTTTTGGTTGACTTCTACATATGGGATGACTAAGGTTTTTTAACTGTGGAGATATGATCTATCAACCATAGGAGTGAATTTGGTTGGTCAATGATAGTTTGACACAATGAGCAAGGAGTCTGATGTTATGGTGACTGAGGGGAGATAATGCTATGGGTTAGGAAGATGACCAACAAGAAGAGTGAGGAGAGTGATGACACGATGAATAAGTAATGTGATAAGCTTGACTAATGATGGCAAAGGCGTGATGATCCATGAGGGTTATGGTGCCATAGTTGTGGGGGCGATTTGCATAGTGAGGATGTTAGCAGCATGATTGTCAAGGAGGGTGAACAATACGCTGCTTGAGGATGGTGGTAGCACTCGCTGATTACCCTTTTTGGCCATCTCTGGATGCACACTGACGTGTTGACTGAGGATGGCTGCAGTGCAAAAGGTGATACTTGCTGAAAAAATGAGGACCCAAAAAGTAGGTGCTAATAATGAAGTGCATCTATTTTGGCTTTACAATGGAAATCATAGAAGAATTGTCCTATTATAGATTATCATTGTGCTCTTTATTTCTGGTTTTTGTATAATAAAATCTCCATGGTGTAATAAGCTTAAGAAGGGCAATATTGATATTCTTAAGAGTTTTTATAACTTAGACAATGGAATTTTTTGGGTGAAATTATGTTTATGTGAAATTTGGTTGATAATTTTTTTGCAATGCAGTTAAAAGTATAGTTGTTGAATTAAAAGGGAGAGCATCTAATAATAAAATGTTTAGTGGTGGAACAAGATGTGCAAGTAAAGATAAAAAAACACTTGTTATAAAGAACAACTTGAACATAAGAATAAGAAGAATTGGAAGAAATATTAAGCTTCATGTGGTGAATTTAGAATGGCAATTTGTGATACTATAATAAAGATGCTTGATGGTGGAAACACGATGTGCAAGCAAATATTAAAAACTATTTGATATAAATAATAGTTTAAACATAAGAATAAGAAAAAATTGAAGAAATATTAAGCTTCATGTCTTGATTTTAAGATTGCTACATTCGAGGGTTTATATGATAATGAAAAACTGTTGAGTGAGAGAGACACTGGCATAACCTTGCCATATTAAGAGATAAGAGAATCAATGATTTGATTCAAGTAAAATATGATAAAGATAATCATAAAAAAGATTTTTGGCATGAGGATATTCAATTTAGATATATAGATTATCTTACTAAGCTTTTAATAAAGAGTGCACCAGTGCAATTAATATAAACGAGTTTAATAGTTCTTAAAAAATATCAATTACAGTTTTATTCGATGTGTTAGTAAAACTGAGATTTGAGTTCCTTAAAGGATGAAGAGTGGAAAAATGGTAGTATTTGGTTGCTATCTTATTGATGTGTAGAAGTGTTTGGGTGAGGGAGGAATTTTTTAACTTACAAAGTTAATTTAATATAATTTTGAAGGCTAAGAAGATGCCAGATGATTGAAAGTGTTATTGCACTTATTTAGAAGAATTAAGGTGATGCTCAAAGTTGTGCAATTTATAGGGGAATAAAGTTGATGAGCTATACATTGAAGAAATTTTGGAAGACAATGACTGAATACATACTGCATGCTGATTTTTGTATTTTACAAAATCAATTTGGTTTTTTGCCTAGTAGATTTACCATGGAAGATATACGTTTATTAAGAGGTTTTATGGATAAATTAATAGAAAGAATAGTAGATCTTCAATTATTTTTTTTTTTCTCTTGAATAGATTTATGATAGAGTATCAAGTTTGGAGAGAATAATAATTTGAAGCATATATTGATATTCTTAAAGATATATATATATATATATATATATATATAATAGGGTTGTAACATGTGTTCAATTGCAAAGTGACTTATCTATGATTTTCCTGTTACTATTAGATTGTATCAAAGCTATGCTTTCAGTTCATATCTTGTTACTTTAATTAAGAATGTTTCTGTTAAGCATATTCAAAAGAAGGTTTCTTGGCTTATGTTATTTGTAGATGACATTATGCTAATTTATAAGACTAGGGATGTAGTCAAAGTAACGAGTTGTGCATGACTAATTTAGAATCTAAAGATTTTTTTCCTTGTAAATTTAAGGCAAAATATATTTAGTGCAAGTTTATTTGTAATATAATCCATAATCTTGAGGACATAACTATTGAGGACATGTGATCAAGAATAGAGAGAAATTTTAATACCTTGTTCAGTTATTCAAAAGGTTTGTGAAATAGAGAGCGATGCATTTTGTAAGATCAAAGCAGGTTGGATGAATTGGAGTGCTTTTGGAGTGTTGTGCTTCCAGAAAATCCCATTCACAATTTAAGAAAAATTTTATAAAACAGTTATACGTTCGATTATGTTAGATGGGATTGAATGTTGACCAACAAGGAAGGAATAATGCTACAGAGATGAGGATGATGAGGTGGATTAATGGTGTACTTGAAAGGATATAAGGAGAATGAGTTTATTCATAACAAGGTTGAAGTGGCTTCAATAGTAAATACGATTAGAGAATGTGTTCATAAATGGTTTTGGCACATTAAGCATAGGCCGTTTGATGCAGATTAATTTGGTATATGAATTTTACCCCTGCTAAAAGAGGAAGTGGAAAAGAAAAAATGTCAAGGGAAGGAACCATTAGAAATGATCTTTTTTTTAAAGCTGGAGGGGCTTCAATTGGATATTTGACAATGGAAATAAAGGATTCCTGTAATTGACTTCACCTTGCAAGACAAAGCATAGTAATGTTGTTGTAATTTGTATTGAGCTTGGAGGAAAAGGGAATATAATAAATGGTTTTGTATTTTGCATATTTTAAATGGATTTTGTTATGTAAAATTTTGAACAAGGTCAAAAATAGTATTTTATTATGACACTGAAAATTTTTTGATATAGAAGGAATTTAGATCAACTTTTCTTTATATTTTTGAAAATGATCTTTATCGCATTCTGCACATGCACTATGCTTTTTCTTCCATCTAGCTCTTTGTAGCATCTTAAACAGCTTCTGCAGTTCTACCTTTCCTTATCATTTAAGCTGCTTTTAACCATTCAAATGTTACTTAATCTTTTGCCTCCACACACATACACATGCGCTCTCTGCTTTGCTCCTCTTCTATCATGACCTTGGTAAGGGTATGTGTTAGCTGAACAAATTTTACTTGAACCTTGGCAACTGCTTGTTTATATGTCCTTGGGCATTCCTATTAGCTGATAAAGATGGGAAGTTTGAAGAAAGAAAAACACAAAAAATAATAAATGCAAGCAACATCATGCCAATTCTTAATCCCTCTAAATGTTGTTAGGCACTTGAATCTTTTGTCTCAATTGTGCTTTATTTTATAGTAGCTCCTTGCTAAAATCCATGTCTTTTTTGGCATGCCTTATTCTTTTAACTTTGGAAAAATTCTTAATATATATCCAAATCACGTGTGACGACTTTCTTTGAGCTTATCCTCGATTTGTGCTATTTAACCTTGATATGAATGTACTCATTTCTCATAATACTCTTTTGCGTATATCTACTCATCCACCCAACTTCCTCATCTCAATAATACTTATTTTATCAATATGTTCTTACTTTTCAAGACAACACTTTGTCTCATGTAATACTGCTATTCTTATGATTGTTCTATAGAACTTCTCTTTTAAATTTGTGTGGGATTTTTTGAACACAACCAAAAATGTGCTCTTCTATTTTATTAACTTGCATGGATCTTATTAATCACATTTACTTTATTACACCATTCTTTTGGATGGCTGAACCAAGATATTTGATTCTCACACTTTGTAATGACATGGTCTTCAATTGCTATATCTTTGATACTTACTATATTATGATTAAACATATAATTGTAGATTTTGTTTTTAATTTATTATGGTGACACCCTTTAGATTTTCTAGCAGATTTTCATAACTTGACTTTTGCTTTAATATCATTGCTAGTTTTATAGTTGGAAAAATATAAGTTGTTATGTAGCATGCGCCACAACACCTCTTGAATATGTTCAATAAGAATATTTGTAATTAATTGAGAGAGATAAACTTGGAGCAGTTTGTTGATGTAATTTGATTGGAACTTGCCAATCATATGGCAAAGTATATTGTGTTTGAAAAAATATAACTATCCATTATGCATCTTCTTAATAATATCATTATAAATAAGACAAGCCTATTTCTTTTTTAGCCTTTTTAAAACATGCAAGAACTTTGGTACCATTTCAAAATTAATATGTTCCAAAAGGAGATATCTCACTCCCTATATTTTTTTATCAAAAAATCTTAGAGAATGTTTATTCTTTAATTTGATTCCTTAGTATAAAATCAGTTTGATTTTGCGAAATTTTTGTATTATTGTAATATTTATTTGTTTACTTTTCACCAAAGTTTTAAAGTATCTCATTAAGTTAAATTCTTTATTATTTGCTCAACATGCATATAACCTTTGTTCTTGTAGATGTATACCGCAATATTTCTTCTCTTCTCTTTCAAAATCTATTTTTCTTGTATTAAATAATTTGGTGAAGCCAAAAACTCCTTACCTAAACATTTACACATTAATAGGGATGTCGTGCAATCTTATAATTTTTTTACAAATTTTTTTATAGTATTCTATACCTCAAAATTTATTCATTTAACTAAAGTTGGAGTGGCTAAAATTATTTATAGAGCCATTTAATCATTCATATTAATCACATATATTTTAAATATTCTCTTCTTATATGCATATTTTTTGATCAATATACTTGAAATATTTTATATTTGTCATTGCCATGTCCCAAGACCTGGATGAGTGCAAGTTAGTTATATGCTAGTCGAATGAGAATAGATTAGGTTTGTAGAAGGGCAGTTCGGAGATAGTTCTTTTATGCTTATGCTTTCAGTACAATGAAATTCAATGTGGCCTCGGAGAGATGAAATGTCGGAACCTCTTTCTAAAGCTGAATTGAATTAGATATGGTCAAAGATTTTTAATCCCATTCCAGGTCGATAAAGAAACAATGTGAAAGGAGAGTTGCGTTAGGTAGTCGATAATCAACGTAAAATTATATCTTTCAAACTTATAATTAATGGAATAATTTTTAATATTGAAAGTATTATGCCCCTCAAGGGATTATATCACCGCTAAGCTCTCAGCTTATATTTTTTCTTTAATTATGAATGTTCTTATTAAGCACATTCAAGAGGAAATTTAATGGAGCATGTTTTTTGTAGATGATATTCTTTATTTATTGATAAGGCTAGAGATGAAGTAAAGCAAAACCTGAGTTATAGAGGATTACTTTAGATTCCAAAGGTTTCTTCTATCTTAGTAATCTAAAATTGAATATATGGAGTGTAAGTTCAATAATATTAGAGGCTCTAATCTCTATGGCATAATTATTGAGGACCATTTGATCAAGAAGGGCAAGAGGTCGAAGTACTGGGTTCAATTATTCAAAAAATACCAAAATAGAGAGCGTGTGATTATAGGATCCAAGCTGATTGGATGAAATGGAGGAGTGCTTCTGGAGTGTTGTGTGTTCCAAAAATTTCAGTCTAAGTATAGAAAATTTTTAAAGAGCAGCTATTCAATTAGTTATGTTATTTGAAGCTAAATGTTGTCTAACAAAGAAGAAACTTGCTAATAAAATAAGTGTTCTAGAGATGAGGATGCTTAGGTGGATGAGTGGGTATACTTGTAAGAATAAAATGAGAAATGAGTTTATTGGTAGCAAGGTTGGAGTGGCTTCAATAGTGGATAGGATTAGAGAATGCTGCCTTAAATAGTTCAGGCATATTAAGTGTAGATCGTGCAATTCCCAAATTAGAAAATTTGAGTTTATGATTTTTTCTCATATTAAAAGAGGTAGGAAAAGCCCAAAAAAGTTATGAGAAGAAAATATTAGGAAGAATCTCTATTTGGAACTTAGGGTGGGTCTTCTTTTTGATTGTGCATAATGGAAACAAAGGATTCATGTAACCGACTCCATCTATTGGGATTAAGGCTTGGTGTTGTTGTTGTTGTTGAAGTGTTTATGCCCTTCAAATAAGATTGTATGTGTGTATAAAAGAAAAGTTTTTGGATGATTTGGATGAGTTGGTTCAAGGAATACCTCAAGAGGAGATGTTTTTATGTGAGGAGATTTAAATGGACATGTTAGAAAGATAATTAAAGAATTTATTAATATTCCTTGTGGTTTTAGTTTTGAAGAGATTAATGAAGAAGGAAGAATAATTTTAGAGTTTGCTTTAGTTTATGATCTTATGATTCAAAACACTTAATTTAAATAAGGGAGGAATCTATTATCACTTGCAAAGATAGGATTCTTAAAGCTCATGTTGATTATTTTATCTTAAAGAAATTGATCGTTTATTTTGTAAAGATTGTATGATTATTCATAGTGATTGTTTGACTACCCAATATTGTTTATTAGTTTTGGATTGAAAATATGGGGTAATAGGTATAATATTAGGTTTAAAATGTATCCTAAATTTAGATGTTGAAATTTTAAGATAGGTAATTTAGATATTTTAAGAGTAAATTTTTAAAACTTGGACAGTAAGATTTTGAGAGAAGCCAATCTCATGTTAAATTTGGTTGTTAGTTGTATTTTCATTATATAAGAAGTTTACTTAATGAATCAAAAGGAATAATATTAATTAATAAAGATGCATGGTAGCTAAAACAAGATGTTTAAATTAAGACTAAAGATAAGATGGTGTGTTATGAAGAATGATTAAAATGTAAAGCTAAGGAGAATTGATAGAAATAAAAATTAGCTTGTCGTGATTCCAAAATAGCATTCTTGATGCTAAGAGTGCAGTGTTCGAGGATTTATATAATCAAGTAAAAATTATCGAGGGAGAGATACATTTATAAGCTAGTCAAATTAATAGATAAATGAACCAAATATTTGACTCACATTAAATATATCAAATCAAAAACTTTTTTTAAGGATGAAGATATTCAACTTAGATGGATGAATTATATTACCAAATTTTTAATGAAGATTGTACCAATACAATTAATAATAGTTAATGTAATTGTTATAAAAGTAGGCTTAACTACAATTTCAGTTATCGTGTCAGTAAAGATGAGATTATGAATACTTTAAAGCTGATGAAACTTACCTAATGATTTTTGAGTTACTATTGGATTATATCAATGATCAACTATTAGCATATATCTTCTTGCTTTAATTATGAATGTTCTTACTGAGCACATTCGAGGGGAGGTTCCTTGGTGCATATTGTTTGCATGTCTCATTCTCTTAATTGATGAAACTTGGGATGACGTTAAAGCAAAATTTGAGTTATAGATGATTACTTCGTAATCTAAAAGTTTTTGCCTTAGTAAATCTAAAACATAATATATGGAGTTTAAGTTTAAATGTATTAGAAGCCCTAATCTTGATGACACAACTGTTGAGGACCATGTGATTAAGAAGAGCGAGTGGTTCAAATACTTTGGCTCAATTATTGAAAATTATGGTGAAATAGAGAGTGATGCGATTATTAGGATCCAAGTTGGTTTGCTAATATGTAGGAGCGCTTTTGGAGTGTTGTGCGATTGAAAATTTTTATAGATCAACTATACGATCTACTGTGTTATATGGGGCTGAATGTTGGCCAACATAGAAGAAACTTACTGAGAAAATAAGTGGTACAGAGATGAGGATGCTTAGGTAGATGAGTGGGTATATTCGTAAGGATATAATGAGAAACGAGTTTATCTGTAGCAAAGTTGGAGTGGCTTCAATAGCGTGGATACTATTAGAGAATGCCGCCTTTGATAATTCAGACATATTAAGCGTAGACAGTGCAATGCCCCTGTTAGAAATATTGGTTTTATGAATTCGTTCATTTTAAAAGAGTTAGAGGAAGACTAAAAAAGGCATGAGAAAAAATCATTCGAAAGGATCTTCTCTATTTGGAACTTAGGGAGGGGGCTTCTATTTGATCGTTTGCAATGGAAACAAAGGATTTATGTAGATGACCCCACCTAGTGGGATTAAGGCTTGGTGATGATGTTGTTGTTGTAGTTGAAACATCTTCTAAATTAATTGGTTTAATAATATCTAATTTTTAATATATTAGCATCACAATTCTAACAATTTTCTTGTACTCATGATTGACTTATTTTTATCTTTTTTAATGCTCATTATTTTTAAATTTAAACTACTTGTTATAATAAGTTTTATTTTTTATTTTTTGTTAAACATCTTGCACTAGCAAGCATCTTTATTGGTTTTATGAATTTTCTCTCACCTTGCAATATTTATATAATTAATTTACTGCATGTAATATCTTTCTCCATCTTATTTGGTTTGTTTTTGGTATGCAATAGAGTCAAACATACATATATTTTGGATGATCCTTTTGATGATCCACCTCAACTTGCTGAATTTGTTCCTGAGAAATCTCCCGAGGGAAAACCGCCTGACGAGGTACTTCCCCCCTTATGAATTGTCATTGAATGTTTATTACGAACAACTATGCTTTAATTTTTATAGGTCGATTGGTGTGCGTGGACACCAATCGACAGTCGATTGGTGTGCGTGGACACCTCGGGCATTTTATGGTGTTATTTTAAAAGATAGCTCAATGCATACTTTTACCTTAAAATTGATAGTTCTGCTCTATATTCTGCAATTAAGGTATTTTATCAAGCTGAATAATGAGAAACAAATCCATTCTAAGCATTATGTATAGGACTAGTAGTTCAGCATTTTTATCCTGAACTCTTCATTTTCTTGTGTCAGATCTTTAAGCCATGTCTTTGTTTGCTGGATGAATATTTTGTTTTCAATTACTAAGAATTTTTTGTGAATTATGGTATATTACTTTTGCTGGTTTAAAAAAGGAGAGGCTTAGCAAGCAATGTTATTTTTATAGAGAAGAGAATTTATTGAATACTATTAATATGAACTGAGATGTCAAAAGTGAGGTATGCCAATGATGAAGCTTTCTGTTGTTTTTATTTTAATTGTCAGATACTATGACAATTAAAAGAAGTAGAGGAAGACCCGAAAAGACATGGGAAGAAACTTTAAAAAAGGATCATCTCCATTTGGAACTTAGGGAGGAGGGGTTCTATTTGATAGTGCATAATGGAAACAAAAGGATTCATGTAGCCAATCCCATCTAGTGGGATTAAGACTTGTTGTTGCCAGATACTGCGAATGCTATTAAATTAGACTGGCATCTAATTTAAGAATGCAATGTAATGTTTATTCTGAAATTAGGATGCCATCTAAAATCATTAAATAGAGGTACCTAAATAGCTTTCTGATGGTTATTGAATTCTTTTACAAATAACTACCCATTACCTTTTGTAGGTTGCTGTGTGCTCGAACTTCTCAGGCAATAGGTGGTGTTTTTTTATGATGATCTATACTCATACAATTCCTTGGAATTGATGACTGCTAAATACTGTGGAATAAATCTTGGCTGCACAATTTGTTTGCTTAGGATTAGTATTTCAGTATTTTCATCCTGAATTTTATTCGATTTCTTCTGTTTGATCTTTTCTTTTTTTGTTTGTTGAATGGTTATTATGTATTCAATTATAGAGATTCTCTTTTAGAACAATGGCATTTTACTTTCTTCTGATGGCTTTAAAAGTAGTTGTTTAGAAAGCATTGCAAGTTCTATGGTGAAAGGATTTATTGATGAGCACAAATATGAACTGTGATGTCAAACTACAGGTTTGGCGATGATATATTCTTTATTTTAGTTGTCATTATGTTATTTGATTAGATTGGCTCCTAGCTGTCCCAAAAATGCATTTGAAGTGTTCATTTTGAAATTGGTACCTATTGCTGCAATATATTGAAACACTTGATTTTTACTATTAAAATTAGAGTATTTCCTAATAAATGCCAGCAATTGGACAATCATGTCTTTTTTGCGCCTGATATTATTGGGATGGATGTTTAGAGTAAGATTCAATATGCTTAATTTTTTGAAATTTTGAAGCGTCCCAAATAATTTTTTGTCAAGCCACCTCTAGTATCGTGATTGGAAAATTTTGAGTTTAGATTGGCTTGCTTGAAATTTACTTAAACTGAGTGTAAATGTTGTAACATTTTTTTGTTAATATGACAACTGGCTGTTTTCACCCAAATTGCATGAGTTTGATCCCTCTTGGAGTTATCTTATGACTATCTTTTTCTCAAACATATTTCAATCTTTTTTTGCCAGTTGGTCTGCAAACTGCAACGATCTTTGTTCCTATTATCTTATAATGTCCTTGATATCTTCTAATCTTTCATATCTTTAGAGCATGGAGTTCACATGATTATTAACAATGATTGGGTACTGATGTCAAACTTTTGTAGCATTTTTTTCTCTCCTCTCATTTTCATTGGCTGTCTGTCAATTTTTTATTTTAGTGGATCTTTTGATGGTGCTTTAAGCAATTATGATTTATGAGTTTTTAGTATCATCTTCATTGTCTGTTTTAGTTTCAGAAAATCAGACTTTGAGATTTTTATTGTTTTATTTATTATTTATTTTTGATTGCTTGAGGTGGTAAGTTGTTCCAGAGCATTGACCTATAGACAGATTTATTTAAGTGATCTTATTGTAGTTTGCTATAGCCTTAAGCGTGAAATATCTGGTTGTTTTCCTACTATTGTTTTCTTTTTGCATAAAGCAATACATGTCATTGTTTGTTTTCTTCTTCTCTACATTTGCCATAACTTATATGATGAAGAAAATGTATGATTTTTTATTTATCCTAATTGTTGCATAATTTGTAGATAAATTAATCCTTACATATATGTTGCATGGATTCATGCAAGCTAGAAATGACTTGCAATGACTTGAAAATTGGGTTGATTTTGAGTTGAATGATGTTGACCTACTTATAATGAATTTGCAGATTGTACAATTTTTATTGTTTACTTCAGTTTTACTAGATTTGAGTTCTTAAGTTTTATTTTTCTATTTTTGTCAATCTTAGGCATTTTCCTCTGGAGAGATAACTAAGCTCCTCTCGACCCTTGAGTAGAAGATATAATTTGTTCAAGCTATAATTTGAATTTTGTTTGGCTTTATATGTTAAATTTCCACTTGTTTTTTTCTTTTTTGCTTTAAGAACTATATGATATATTTCTTCTCTTGTCAACTTGACAGAGTTTAAAATTGACTTGTGAACTCGAACTTGATTAGAAAATTTAAGCTCAGACATAAGCCATTCACATATTTACACATTTTCATTAATTAATTAAATGCTAATCTTGAAATGAAAACATGAATAAAGCTTTCATCAAATTTCTTTCTCCTATTGCAATAAGTAAAACAAAATAAGAACAAACCTTGGATGTGTAAAAAGTTAATATTTTTAATAGGCTTTCAAACAAAAATAAATTTTGGACAAAAAAAGGTTTTGAACACAGAATTGATGCCAAAACACTCATGTAAATCGTCTTCTCTACATGTAGATAGTACCACTTTTTATTGCTTTTATGGAATGCTGCACAAGTCTTGTAACAAATCAGCCCACAAATTTTGTTGTCCCACACTAGCGACGCTTTTTTGCAAATTCATTGCAACGAATAGTCGCGACCTCGTAGGAGCTCGTAAGCATTAGTAATCAGGTCTCGAGGCAACCAAGGTTTGATGCAGAGCAGAATTGAGCTGCCAAGGCTTGATGTAGGGAAGCACTGAGCAGTGATGAGTAGTGTTGTTGTCTGCAACTTATAGACTTGCAGTTGAGAGAAAAATTGCTATTGAGACAGGTTGGTGTGTATATAGGTGTTTGGAATATTTAGCGGGATGTCTTCAAATCATATGCCTCAAATGAAATTTGCTTACAATTTTTTAGTATGTTGGATCAGGGATAATATTTTATTGGTAGCAAAATACCTCAATAAATGATTATTTAACATGTGTAGGAATTGGACCAAACTGAGTAGCTTGATGAGTGAATAAGCCGGGTTTGCCCAAGCTTGGATACAAGCTTGATTTGGTGTTGAACTCGAAGTTTTGCTAAACTCGCTCGTGAGTTTGTTAATAAGTTGTGAAGTCAGTTTGACGTTTGCAATTCTAATCCTCCATGACATAACTTTTATTGATGAAAGAAAGCATGTAGTTTTTATTTTGTATTTCAATTATTGAATGCCCAATGGGTTTCTCATGTAAATAAATACACCCTTGTGTGTTGTATGTATGCATGCTAGCTAGTATTGACTTTAGCTGGCTTTAAGTCAACTTGATGTGGATATTAGAATGGGTTTTGAAGTCAAGAGAAAATAAAATATTTATAATTTGAGTTGAAGTTGACTTGAACTCAAACCCATTGTCAACCAGACAAGAATGAAATCAATATTTGGAAATCATTGCTCTAATAATTTTCTTATTGTTTTTTCTTAAAATTTGGTTATCTTCTATCATCTTTCATATAATAAAAAAAAGGACGAAACACTCCTTGAATAAGGTGGGTCCCTTTAATCTTCTCTTAGAGATGTGAAGAAGGCTGATGCTTTCACCTTTAGCCATGAGTAACTCACCAAAGTCGTCTTCATTAGCCACGCCTCCAAAAGCCTTTGATTGGTGTTGAGAGAAAAGCTGTCGAAGTTTCACTTTATTCATTTTTTGAAGGGGGCATCATTGATAGGGGGTATAACTCTATACCAAGGCAATGAATCTCCATTGTTTGTTGTGCAGTTGGATTGATTTTGTCGAGCGGATCGCCATCAATTAACAATGAGAAAACTGAAGGGTTCATTAGAGTGAGTCTTAGACACCCGTGGTATCAGATTCATGTTGAACTCATTGGAATTTCTGATTGGTCCCATAATACCCACCAAATGTTGTCTTAACATCTCCATTAAAATAAGGTATTCCATTCCAGTGTGAAAGTTTGGAAGAATCTCTGTTCTCCCAATACCTGAACCTGGTTCACATGCTGAGATATTTTTCGCATTCCTGTGCCATAATCATTCATCGTATTGCCCATTTGATCATGCTGCAAGTAATCTAAGATTTTATTTGTTTTTGAAAATTGTAAACCCTGATCCGGGTGAACATTGCTTATCATTTCCATTTGTTCTTTCAAAAGAATTAATCAAATTTTTCTTGGCATTTATATATAAGTTTGATGGAGGTGTCGATCCTTTGGTGGATCAATCCGCTTCCAATGCAACAGTAGCATAGTCTTTCTTCATGGGAGCACATGCCGATTTGTTTGAAGAACAGTTTGCATGTGTCTAGAGGCTTAGGCCTGCTGTCACTGATGGCGGTGGTGGTCGACCCAACCCCTGTTGCTATGTTTCTCTTCTTTTGTTGGTTTTTTAAATATTCCTTGGCTTGCAATGGAAGGATTATTTGTTTTAATGGATTTAAAATCAAACACAAACAACATTGTTTAAAAATCTTGCCTTACAAAGTGCAAAATTGTTGTGCTTGTTTGAGTGCTAGTAATAAAATAGCATTTTAAGAAATAATGTTAACCCTGGATTGATATAACAATGGGACTGCGAGGACTTGGGATGGTGGGGTTAGTTTGGGGTGTGGTTAGTATGGGGTGGGGTTAGTATGGGTGGATTCTCTGGGCAATGATGTCTTGTCAATTGTAGTTGATGAGGAATTTGGAAGAATTCTAGTGGTTTCAGATGGTTTCCTATTGGGTATTTTAGGGGTTGTCCAATTATTTTCAGGCCACACCAGAATTTTATTTTTTGTTACTCGAAACAAAATGGAAGTTTAATGGCTGACTTTATGCTGTTGGGATAAGATAAAGATGAGGTGTCTGTAAGAGGAAGGAGATGATTTTTCTGTTCAAATCTTGTTTAAAATTTCTCTTTTTGTCAAGATATAATTTTGTATTTTATTTAAATTACAAAAATTATAAGTTTCAAAGTATTTCTTTTAATTTGTTAATGGTTTCACGTGAATCCGCTTAACATTATAAAAGTTATAAATAGTTTTTGTAATTCGGTTTTTGTTCTATTTGTATTTGAGATTCTTACATGTAAATACCTAGAATTTTACAAATTACATTTCTAGCATTTGTTTATCAATATTTACAGATTTAGCACTCCACTTTACTCATATATGATCTCTTCCATTTAGTAATAGAAACCATAAATAGAGTGCTTCTTTTGATGTAGCTGATAAATTTTGATGCTTTATTTGTAAATTATTAAGATTTGAAGGCCTACTCATGTAAAAATATTTAGAGATTTACTGTATGGTTCTCATATCTTTGTAATTCACATGTATAGCACCTAGTTTTTATGTTTGAAAATAAAGCACCTCATATTTGAATAAACAATAATTTATGGTCTATTTTCAATATTTTACATTTTATGGAAATAAATGGACCTAATGATAAATTATTAGGATCAGGCCCATCGGACTTTTCATTTTTTTAAGGGAGCATTTATTGGATTTTATATATTTGAATAAAGGAATTACGACAGATAGATAGGTTGGTGGCCTCAAACCAAATCGACTTTTCATATATATATATATATATATATATACATTCTTAATTGCATTTAACTCTTATATCGTTGACATTGATGAGATTTAATTCCAAACTTATACCTAAATCTTTCTTTAACCTTCTTATCACTTCCTAAAATAAAATGTAAATGAAAATTGTAAGATTTTTTGAAGAATCACATACAAAAGTTGGTAAAAAATCACTCCAAAATTTCTACATTTCTATTTTTTGTTTGGGTAACTTGAATTTGGCCTGATCGTTTTAGACACAGCATCTGTATGCCTGATCAAGGGCAACGCTCCATAGAGGAATGTATTTTAACAAAAAATTGATTCAATGGGTTTTTAAAGATTTTCTTTCGTTTGGAACCCTAATCTTAACTCTATGTGTGTGAAGATGTTTTAGGGCATCCGGTTGGTATCTATTTGCATTTTCTCTCTATAGCAAAGTTGATCCTCCCTCACTGTCTTTTATCCGATTTGGATTTTCCAAATAGATCCATGTTTGCTTGAGCTTTGTTTGGTGTTTTTTTGGGTTTGGTTTTTTATTGTTTGTTTACTGTGCCACACACCCTTAATTAGCTTAGGTGGAAAACTTTAGCATGCACACGCCTTCATTTCTTTCTGTAGTTCGACCTGTACCCATGAGTCTATGATACATTGTTGTACATACCACACTGTGATCATGATAAGAGTAAGATACTTGTGAAAATGCAATACATTTTTTGTTTTTAAGCGCATTAATTTTATTCATTAATTGAAGTTAAGCTATTTGAATGTCTCATTTTACTATGTATCATAGACAGCAGAGGAACGTCTGGAAGATAGTTGGGTTCCTCTGGATGAAAAATTAAGTGCTGGAGAACTTGAGGAAGTGATTCGGTCTAAAGAGGCGCACACTAATGCTGCTATTCTAGAGAGCGTATGAACCATTCACTATACGTGATTTCATATTATGATATTTTCAAGTGTGCATTAAAATTTTCTTATAATTTGCGTCTAGTTGGGAGACATTCCTGATGCTGATATTAAACCACCAGATACTGTGCTGTTTGTTTGTAAGCTTAATCCAGTGACCCAAGTAAGTGATATTTTGTAATCACTATTTCTCTTATCGAGCAATATTTATGAATGCCTATCCATTGTAGTCATTGAAAGTGTATTTGTGATTGCACTGTGAAGCCAAATTTTTATGATGCAGGATGAGGATCTATATACAATATTTTCTCGTTTTGGAACTGTAACTTCGTAAGTATTCTATTTAAGAGACCCACCACAACCCACCAATATAATTATCATTTTGTCACAAATTACACTTTGCAGGGCTGATATTATTCGTGATTACAAGACTGGGGATAGCTTGTGCTATGCTTTTATTGGTAAATTCTTATCTGATGCACTATTTTTTCTTAATTTGAAACACTTTTTAAATGGTCAGAATCATTAACTTCTGTACTTAGATTTTAGATATTATAAAGATGAAATTGAATGGACTTGCGCCTGCTCTAGATTTTCTTGTGCTTATGTGACATTGCATGGAGTTTTATCAAAATGTTTATTATTTATACAACATAATGTTGTCTTGATGTAGGAGGTTTGTTTTACTAGAAAACAAAGTTGAAAAATAATGGAATTATTGCCTTTTTTGAAGAATAACTACCAACACTGTTTTCATTAGTTAGGGAAGCTTTCTAAGTTGGCTATTCACTTGTGTTTAGTGAACTATAACGAATCAAGTTAAGGCTCTAATGTTATATTAGTCAACCGCTACAATAAAATGGAGCAAATGGTTTTTAGAAAAGGTTAAAGTCTTACTGACAGTTCACAATGATTTTCCTTGACATTTCATCGCACTACAAATATTTCAAATATATTTTGATATGAACCCTTTGGTCTCTGTCCACAAGAGATTAAATAAAAGTTTCATTATTAGAGGTTTGTCTTGGAAATAAAGTGTTTGGCTTTCGACATTAGAAATCCAATTCAGAACTTTGAATAACCAATCTAGTTGAGGGACAACTACGCTTAATACAAAATGAATTCGCATAGCTGAGGTGAAAAGCTATTAGCATGGTACTGTCACTCCTCAATTTTTGTGTATGTTCATAAATATTGTTGTTGTTTTTTGATAACTTTGTAGAGAATCATATTGTGGGGGCCCGATGCCGGTTCGGCAGAAACCGTTCTGGCATCGGGTGACTACTCACCGCAGGATCATATCGAGCAATTGGAGAGAAAAAGAATACGCATATAAAGTAATAGATATTTTTTATTTATCAAAATTCTTATTACAAGATCCTTCATCGTACAAAACAAAAGAAACAAAATAAGCAATTCAGCGCCGTCGTTGATCCATTTGAAAATTAGGGTTCTTGTTTAACCTCTTCCAGGAGCACCTGACCTGGTATTGTACAAAAAATAATACCGGAATTGAAATTCCTAGTAATTAGAGAATATTCTAAGTACAACAAATAACAAATTACATTCTTAAATGTGCGATTAGCGGAAGTAAGGTGAAAATAAAATGCAGGATAGGTAAGACAACTGCGCAAAATAAGCAAGCAAATTCCTGCAACAAGTAGTTATCACAAAATAAAGGTTACTGATATCATTTTTCAGTAACTAACCCCGAATGTTACTGATATCATTTTTCCAATAACAACCTCGAATGTTATTGATGTCATTATCCAATAACAACCTCGAATGTTGCTGATGTCATATTTCCAGCAACAACCCCGAATGCTACTGATGTCATTTATCAGTAACAACCCCGAATGATATTACGTTGGTTCCGGACAACCAACCAAGCTTCAAATGGTTTTGGCTCAAAGCAAATAAGCGAAGCATAGCAGTAATAGAAAAATGCAAGATATAATGCAAGTCATATATTGGGTACCTTTAGTCTTTAAGTTCAGCAGTTCAATAGCTCGAATGAGTGACAATTCGCTCAATCTGCATTTAAGTCCACGATATTTCTTTAAATTAGTCTCTTTTACAAGTGATGCGATATTTCATGATTTTTATATTTATTCATTATTTTGTTATTTTCCTTTATAATGATTTAAGTCCGTATTTCATAATGTTACTATTTTTAAAAGAGTAATGATCGAAAAGAATACTTAAAATAAGAATAGTAGTCATTTATAGCATTTTGAATTGTTCCCATTATTAATTAATGGGAATGATTAAAATGCGAATGACTAATAGCAACACATATAAAGTTAGTAAGAAAGCGCCCTTTTCAATTTCCTCCATTTCCACTCGTACCTTGGTTTTTAGAATTGCCGGAAATAAAGGAGGCTTGGGAACGGGGTAGCCGGATGGCTGGCCGAGGTGGCAACGGCAAGAGGCTGGCTGGCAGCGGCTACAGAGTGGTTTGGCGGCTTGTTAGTTGGCTGTCGGAGGCTGCCGGAGAGGGAGCTAGCTGGCTGAAGGGGACTGCCGGGCTGCCGGAAGCTGCTGGAAGGAACTGCCGAGGGCTGCCGGGCTGCCGGAAGGAGGCTGGAGCGACTGAGCAGGGGCTGGCGCTGGATGCCGGGGGCTGGACTGCTGTTGGCAGGCTGCCGGAAGCTGGGAGGAGAGAATGGCTGCTTGAGAAGGGAGGAAGAGGGTTGCTGTGGGGGGGCCTCTATTATAGAGGAGAGGGCTGGGGGGGTTCGGCTGAGGGAGCCGACCGCACCCTGCGCCAAAAACGGCGCATGCGGGCCCCCTATTGCAGGCGGAAGTTCCGCCAGCAGGCTCTGTCGCAAGACAGAGCCTGCGTATCGCATCGCAGGCGGGTCGGCTGAGGATCGGGCGTGGAAGCTTCTTCCGCCTTTTGGAGGAAGAAAGATCGCAGAATGCGATCTTTTAAGGGGGGCGTAGGTTTTCAGAGGAAAAAAAATGGAAAAATTTTAAACTTTAAATTAATCGTATTTTTTCCACCGTTTGGCATCCAAATACAAAGAAACTTGACACCGAGGTGTGTTACGACATGTCGAACACCCTCGCGCCTAAAATTTTTGATTCGGAGCAATATTTTATTTTATTTTAATTTTTTGAGGTTTAAAACTTCAAAAATTATCCACGATAAATCCGGCGCTCAGAATTTGGTGAAACTTCTCGAGCAGCCTTTAAATAATATACTTAATACAACGATACTAAAAACGATGAATGGTACACTTAATTCGATTAATGGTATATGCTTTTCCCAACTACCATCAAAATCAAGAATACTTAACCGCGGTAGATCTTCGAGTATTTGATTAACTTTTTCGGTTTGCCCTTTTGTCTGAGGGTGGAAGGCGGTGCTTAGAGCTAGAACAGTTCCTAAATCGCGATGTACCGCTTGCCAAAATTGGGATGTAAATCTGCTATCTTGATCTGAGACTATGATGTTTGGAATCCCGTGAAGTATGATATATCCTTAATATAGAGTTTGGCTAATCTTTCAATAGTGTCAGTTTGCTTGATAGGAATAAAATGGGCTGATTTAGTCAATCGGTCTACTATTACCCAAATTGTATCTACTCCTGAACGACTTTTGGGTAATCCTATGACAAGGTCCATAGAAATGTCTGACCATTTTCATTCCGAAATTTCTAAAGGACGCAAGAGTCCACCTGGCTTCTAATGCTCAACTTTTACTAATAGCACACATGACACTTAGCAATAAACTCAGCCACACTTCTTTCAAGCCCTGGCCACCAGAATACTCCTTTTAAATCTTGATACATTTTATTATTTCTAGAATGAACTGAATATCCTGAGTTGTGAGCTTCACTTAGTATCTGGCTTCGAATGGAAGCATTATTGGGGACCCAAACTCTTTTCCCGTGGTAAACGTAAATCCCTTGCTGAAGTTGCAAGTCTGATCGACGTCCATTTTCTATGTCCTTCTTTCGCTTCGAATACATCAGGTCTTGTTCTTAAGCGATATAAATCTGTTGCAGAAGCGTAGGTTCGATGGTACTTAACTGGAGCAGATCGTTTAATTGCTGGTTGGAAGTGGACCTTATCTTGAGCTTCTGAAATTCTTCTATCAAGAGGCTTTTTATGATTAATTCATTTAGAGATACTTTTTTGCTGAGGGCGTCAGCAACAACGTTGGCTTTACTAGGGTGATAAGAGATACTAAGATCATAGTCGCAAATTAATTCAAGCCATCTTCTTTGCCTACAGTTTAGTTGTTTCTGGGTAAAAATATACTTTAGGCTTTGGTGGTCGGTAAAGATTTCGCATTTTATCCCATACAAGTAGTGTCTCCAGATTTTTAAGGCAAAAATGACTGATGCTAACTCCAGATCGTGAACTGGGTAATTCTTTTCATGCTTCTTTAATTGCCTTGAGGCGTAGGCAATCACCTTTCCTTCTTGCATTAGGACGCATCCCAAGCCAATGTTGGACGCATTAGTGAAAACTTAAAAAATAATCCCTTTTTGAGGTAAGATCAGGATTGGTGCGGCGGTCAATAATTCTTTCAACTTCTGGAATGCCTGTTCGTAATCTTGACTCCACACAAAAGGTACCGCCTTTTGAGTTAACCTTGAAAGAGGTGAGGCTAATAACGAAAACTCCTTAACAAATTTTTGATAATAGCCTGCTAGGCCTAAAAAGCTACGAATCTCAATCACCGAAGAGGGTTGCGGCCAATCCTGAATGACGCTTATCTTATTCTGATCAACTTGTATCCCTTCAGCACTGATCACATGGCCAAGGAAGGCAACAGATTTTAGCCAAAATTCATATTTTGTGTATTTTGCAAACAGTGCCCAACACGAGTCTTAAGTGATTTTCGTGATCTTCTTCACTTTTCGAGAAAATAAGAATGTCGTCGATAAATACGATCACGAATTTGTCCAGGAATGGTCTGAGAACTCGCTGCATTATGTCCATGAAAACTGATGGAGCATTGGTTAATCCAAACGACATTACCAAAAACTCGAAATTCCAATAACGAGTCCTGAACGCAGTTTTCGGAATATCTTCCTCCGTATTCGAACTTGATGATAACCTGATCGCAAGTTTATTTTTGAGAAGACTTTTGCCTCGGCAAGTTGATCGAATAGATCATCTATTCGAGGAAGCGGATACTTATTTTTAATGGTTACTTTATTTAGCTCTCTATAGTCGATGCACATACGCATCGATTCATCTTTCTTTTTCACAAAAAGTACAGGGGCTCCCCAAGGTGACATGCTAGGTTTTATTAGGCCTTTTTCCATTAATTCTTGTAGTTGCTCATGAAGTTCTTACAGCTCCTTTGGGGCTAAACAGTAAGGTGCTTTTGACAGAGGATGAGATCCTGGTACTAAATCTATAGCAAAATCTACTTCCCTAATTGGAGGCAGAGTCCAGGAAGCTCGTCAGGGAAAACATCGGGGAATTCTTTGATTATTCTAATTTATGTTAGAGGAATGTCCTTTTCTGAATTACTTAACATGGAGACAAGATAAGCCTCGCACCCTCTGCGAATCAGCTTCTTTGCTTTAAGCGCGCTAATTAATGAAGCGTTAATACCCAATCTGCTTATGAATACACCTGGTTTTTCTTTCTTTTTAAGGGTAACCTTCTTCTTTCGACAATCAATGACTGCTTCATGCATACTCAGCCAATCAATCCCTAAAATGATATCAAAGTTCATTATAGGGAGGATTTGTGGAGTAGCTTCATAAGCCATATCATTGATTGGGATGTTGAAAATACAGAATTGCTGAGCGCTCATGGTGGCTCCGGAGGGTAATCCAATATTAAGGGTGCTGGTTATATTGCAACAGAAAATATTTAGGGCCCTAACGCAAATTTTCGAAATAAAAGAGTGGCTCGCTCCAGTGTCGAACAAAACGCTAAAAGGTTCACTATTAATTTGTATGGTGCCTAATTAAAAGGAAATAACTATCACATAAAGTTTAAACAAGCGTGTTGACGAAATAATTTAAAAAAAAAGTAGTGTACCTGACACCATGTTATTGTCGTCGGGTGCTATGAAAGGGGTAAGAGTGTATATCCTTGCTGGAATGGTGGCTTGAGAGGCCTGACCATTCCTTTGGGTAGGTGTTGTTGTTGAAGCGACTTGCCTTGGAGCAGTTCCCCTTCGACGATTGTTGGCGGGGAGGTTGTTGGTGCTGAGTTCTGGCTCGGGGCAGATCTTGCCCCAAGGATAATATCACCATCTACCGTCCTTTTGGCTATACAAAACGGTAACCATGGTTGGTGCGTCCGCAAATAAAACAGCAGTTCTGCCCCTGGTAGCATCTCCCACCAGGGTGAGGTCGATCACATGCTCCGCCTTCGATGGTCTTGGGAGCTTCTGCCGACATTTGATATGCCCTTGCTGGTGGAGGGTAACAGGGACGTTTGAAAGTCTCCTGGTTCACAGTAGAAGTGATCGGTCTTTTCCCTTGTCGTTCTGCGATCACCTGCTCATTATGCTCCAGCATTGTTGCACAGTCCAAAAGATCAGCAAATTTTGTATGCCTCAGAGAAATCAGGTTAGTACGAATGCTGTCTTTTAGACCTTCCAAAAATCTACTGCACCTCGAAGCTTCGCAGTCCACAAGCTTCGGTGCATAACGAGAGAGTTTCGTGAACTCTGTCTCGTAGGCTGCCACAGATCGGTCACCATGAGCTACCCTTATAAATTGGCTCTCAAGTATCCTCTGGGCGGAATGACGAATGTAGCGGCTTCTGAAAGCGGCTGTGAACTCCGCCCACGATACGTCCTCAAGACTGATACCCATGAAGGTGGTTTCATACGTGATCTTCCACCACCTTTCAGCTTCACCCTCCAGTAAATACTTTGCTAATCTAACCTCTTCATTGGATGGACATTTTAAGCTGCCCAACTTGCTTTCTACGACTTGAATCCAGTCTTTGGCCTCCATGGGTCTGGCCGATTCGTTAAAGGTGGGAGGGCTGAGCTTGAGGAAGGCCTGCAGGGCATTATCTACTGGAACTCTTTGCTCTTGAGGGGCTTTGGATGAGAGCAGGGAGGTGGAGGCCTTCCCTTGGTTTGAGAGAGCTTGCAAAACAGCTTCTAATAAACGGTCTGTCCTATTGTCTGCTGCAGATGAGGAGATCGTGGTTTTAACTGGGGTTTCGGCGGGTACTGCGAGGAAGCCTTCATCAAAATCCATCTGTTTGGAGTGATAAAGTTTGAGATTTAGAGGCGGTTTGAAACTTGCCGAATACACAAACAATTAAACATGACAAATAAGATTTCATCTTTTAGCTTCAAACAAAACTTCATCTAATAATAGATTTACACAAAAAGAGATTGCATTAACAGTAGGACTTATTCCTTACTGGATGCATCAAAAAGATAAAAATCTAACTCCTATTCTAACTCCTACTGTCGGAGGCTGCCGGGGGCTGTCGGGAGCTGGCTGGCTGAAGGGAACTGCCGGGCTGCTGGAAGCTGCTGGAAGGAACTACCGGGGGCTGCCGGAAGGAGGCTGGAGCGGCTGAGGAGGGGCTGACGCTGGTTGCCGGGGGCTGGACTGCTATTGGTAGGCTGCCCGAAGCTGGGAGGAGAGAATGGCTGCTTGAGAAGGGAGGAAGCTGGCTAGAATGAGGAAGAGGGCTGCTGTGGGCGGGCCTCTATTTATAAAGGAGAGGGCTGGGGGGTTCGGCTGGGGGAGCCGACCGCACCCTGTGCCAAAAACGGCGCAGACGGGCCCCCTCCTGGCAGGCGGAAGTTCCGCCTGCAGGCTCTGTCGCAAGACAGAGCCTGCGTATCGCATCGCAGGCGGGTTGGCTGAGGATCTGGCGTGGAAGCTCCTTCCGCCTTTTGGCGGAAGAAAGATTGCAGAATGCGATCTTTTAAGGGGGGGTGTAGGTTTTCAGAGGAAAAAAAAATGGAAAAATTTTAAACTTTAAATTAATCGCATTTTTTCCGCCGTTTGGCGTCCAAATACAACGAAACTTGACACTGAGGTGTGTTACGACATGTCGAACACGCTAGCGCCTAAATTTTCGATTCAGAGCAATATTTTAATTTTTTGAGGTTTAAAACTTCGAAAATTATCCACGATAAATTCGACGCTTTGAATTTGGTGAAACTTCTCGAGCAGCCTTTAAATAATATACTTAACGACTAAAAATGATGAATTCGGACACGCAATTCAATGTTCTCAATTTTTAGAATTTAAAATTTCAGAAAAATAGAACGAGAGTTTTCGTCTTTCGGATTTTTTCCGAACTAGGGCACTTTGATTTAAAAATTATTTCTATCTATTGGTAATTTTGTTTGCCCTAAGTTGAAATTCCTCGGGATCCTGATTCCTAAGGCGGGATTCTGACCTAATTTGCAGAATAACGACTTTGGGTCATTACACATGTTCCAAAACAAGACCATCCTTGGAATTAAAAAGAGACAGAATTTGGGTTCTGGATAAAGGAATAATTTTCTGTTCCATTTTATCAACTTTCTTTTTGTTTTTCTACTTCTCTCTTAACTGAGTTGAGCCCATGCCTACCTTGGTTTTTTGCTCATTAACCTATGTATGGAAGTCTCATTGCTTTTTAATGTTAAGCTGGTTGAACTTGCTAAATCCATCCTATTTTCTTTGAACTCAGCATTTATTTCTTAGCACTTTGAAATTGTATGTGTCGATCTGAATACGATTAAAATGACAAGCTATTATTGAAGTGCTTGCTGGGACGAAAGCTTGGATAATATGCATCTTTGACAAGGTGTCATTTTAGCTAGCCTTTAAAAGAAAAGGGTGGCACGGATGTATTGAATGCACCTATGAATGGGAGAAAAGGAAGTTGATATAAAAAGTTAGGATTATAGAGATTGGCTTTTAAAAGTAAAATCATGTAACAAAAACAAGATGCCTTTTAAGGTAAGGGGCTGTTTGGTATGACAAAATTTGAGAAATTTAAAAGTAAAGTAATCTGATTATAGTGTAATTATGTTATTTTATTATTGTTTGGTAGTTTCACTGAAAATCTAATATTTTTCTATTTGAAATGAAGTAATATGTGAGTGTCATGTTTTGATTAAATTGAGGGGTAAAAATTATCTCCCAACTTTTTTATTAAGAATTCGATATCAAATCGTTCGAACGGTTCTATCGAACAATTCTTTTGTTCGAATTAATTTCGTTCATAACGATTTTCACCAGAGAAGACAACCAACAACCTCATTCGATGGAGAAGACGACCAACAGACTTGTTTGTCGGAGATGACGTCATTATAAATCGCCCGTTCGAGCGGACAAAATATGAAATTGTTTGTTTGTTTGACTGAACAATGAGCTTCGCTACTCCACTCAGCCTTCGTAATCTCAAGTTACTCCTAATTAATCCCCCACTCCTATACATATTAACGCAAAATTGAATTACATTGTAAAAGTTTTTTGCTCATTTTACTTCAAACCAAACAACCCCTAATTGACAGAGTTCTATTATGAACTCCAATGTTAAATGAATTTTTATTGGAGCTTCTTTGAATAGGTGATCTCTTTGGAAATATTGTATAAGAACAAATCATGAGATTTTGCTTTGTATTAGACGAATCAGGCTAAAGTAGGTAATACCTTACTATGGCTTAGGGTGCTAAAATTGTGATTATAATCTAGCCTCTAGTACAATTTGTTGTTCGGGGACTGCGATTGTTGTGGAGTGTGATCCCATGGGCAGTATAGGTGTAAACGAGCTGAGCTTAGCCTATGTTTGTGTTCAGCTTGTCAATAAATAGCATGTGTTCGGCTTATTTATGTTGGAGTTGTTATCAAATTTAATATTATATAAATTTTTTTATAAAAATATTCATATTTTAAATAAAGGCTTTTGCATAAATAGCACCCAAATCCTTGTAAACACATTTTGCATGAATTATTTATATTTACAAAAAGCATTTTTATCTTTAATTTCGTCGTTGTCGGGTTCCAAATCCCAGATGAGAAAGGATGAGGGTTGCATTAGGAAGTCGATAGCTAGTGTAATACTTTATCGAATCTTCCCATGACATATTCTTTTTTAATTAAATGTATGAAATATATACCCATAATTTAAAAGTTATAGATGAATGGATATTACTTTATTAGGATTATTGAAGCTTGGTGGATTTTTATGTATATTATAAAGATTTTAGTGTTATGCAAGAAATGTCTTTTTTTAATATATATTTATTTATATGTATTTAAATTAATAAATAATGTTTTATTCATAAATTTATAATTGAGCCGCTATCGAGCCAAACATAAGTGCATGCCATTGTTTTTGTTCGGCACGATAAGACATTGAGTTTCAAATGTGCTTAAGCTTGTCTTGCTAGCTGATATCAAATACGTTTTTTTTATAAAAATGAGCTTTTTGGACGACCCTATTACTCAGGCTCCTTAGCTTGTTATGAATCGATGCATAACATTTATGTACTTTGTTGGATTTGACAGCAAGACTTGTTCACTAATTGGAGATGTGATTTTGAGAATAACTTGTGGATTCAAATGTGACTATGATGTATTGGACATGGACTTAGTCACTAGAGTTTTTGTTGTAGCATAGGATGCATACTAGGAAAATTAGTGTTGATCAACATTAAAATAGTTGCGTCCACCCAACATCTGACGAATAAGTTTCTTGCAATGGGAAAAAGTGTGATGATCTGATGTGGCACGCTGGCCTCATGTGAGAGTTTCATTAAGATTATGAAAAGATTCAAGCCTTACAGAATGGTAGAGGTGAGAAGAAAGGTTGGAAAGTGGCCCTTGAATTATTAGTCTGAACAACTATTAAAATGATGGGAATTTATCATTATTCCATTAATCAGGACTCTTTGGTATTAGAAAATTTGAGAAATTTGAGTGTAATCTAATCTAATTATAGTGTAATCAGGTTACTATCCACAGTTTGGTAGTTTTATAGGAAATTAAATATTTTTTGTTTGAAATAAAGTAATCTGTAAGCGTGTTGTTTTGAATAAATTAGGGGGTAAATTACCAAAAAAAGTATTTATTTTGAAATTTTTTAGGGTTTCGTTCGAACGAATGAATTGTTCGAACGATTCGTTCACTCAAATTGATTTGAATTTTTTTTGGATTCGTTCAAACGAAGCGAACGAATCGTTCGTTTGAACGATTCATTTGAATTGTTCATTTGAAGGAAGGATTCGTCTTAATCGTTTGTTCGCTAGAGAAGATGAACGAACAAAATCGTTCGTTCGCCTGTTTGTTCGCTGGTTCGTTGGTTTGTTTGCTCCGCATATTCTCCTAATACGCCCAGTTCAGGCGTAATTCCTTTAACCCATTTCTATATATATTAACGCAAAATTGAATTATAATGTAAAAGTTTTTCAATCGTTTTGCTTCAATGCCAAATGCCAGTATTTCCAATTTTTACGCAAAAAATTTTTACTTTGCACCGACGTTTGGCATGAAATTAATGCAATGTAAAGTAAATTTTTTTTGGCTAAACTAAAATTACCGGTGTTGGCATAAAGTAAACGGATGAAAAATTTTTACATTGTAATTTGATTTTGCGTTAGTATGTATAGAAATGGAGTAATTGAATTATGCTTGAATTTGGCGTATTAGGAGAATACACGAAGTAGCTGAGCGAGTAAACGAACGATTCCATTCATCCATCTTCTCCGGTGAACAAATTATTCCGGCAAATTTTTCGTTCGAACGAACGATTTCAGCGAATCCTTCGTTCGAACAAAAGATTCGTTCGTTTTGTTCGGACGGATACTAAAAAATTTCAAATCGATTTGATGAAACGAATCGAACTAACGATCCTGTCGGGAGCTTAATATTCGTTCAAATGATTTTGTTCGTTCAAATGATTTCGTTCCTTCGAACTAAACCTAAAAAAAAATTCAAAAACAGAATTATTTTTTAAAGTAATTTTATCATCTCAATTTACTCAAAACACCACACTTACAAATTATTTTATTTCAAATTGAACATTATTAAATCTTTTGTAAAATAAAAAAGAACGTAAAGTAACCTGATCATACTGTAATCAAATTAATTTATACTCAAATTTCTCAAATTTCTTCATGCCAATCACCCCTAAGCGGAGAATGTGTGTAGACTACCAAACTATTATTATTGCTTGCTTGCTAGGCTGATATCTTTTTCATGATATTGATGATTTAGCTAATCAACATTGGAATAAGAGTTGCTTAGCTTCTTGAATGTGCCTACTCTAGATGCTATAAGATAAAAATGGATCCTTGAGATGCCTTCTAGAATGTGACCACTTCATAGCTTGCATATTAGTGTTCCTAAAGATCCTCATACCATTTGGATGGGGAACATTTTGGATACTAATACCGTTTTGGTAATCTGGATAAATCTATAAAATCATTATAAATTTATTACATTGAATTTCTAATTAAATGGTAGTTTGATCAATTTATATCGCTAACATTTTATATTAACGTTACTAATTAATCTTATACTGATTGATTACATTATATTAATGATTATTTTTCTAACTTGTTATTACAAACTTTTATACTTTAATATATACTGTTTATTAGGTGAGTAATTTATATTACTATTCAATTTTATTACGACGGCTAATTTATTAAAAATACTAATTATAAAAGAGAATTATAAGTTATATTAATTTATATGTGGACTCTTAACCATTCAGGCTTTTTTTTTCTTTTACAACTTACTATAATTTCTAAGAAGAGTCCTTTTTTGATACATTCATGCCTATTTTAAATAAAGGCAGTGCAATAGTCCATTACATTTGTCTTTCTAAAATCATTACATTACCCTTATTTTCTATGGAGTGTGTGATCTCAAACCTTATTATAAGCACCCTCATTAAGTGTGGGCGGCATTGCTTTTTTTTTCTTTCAAATAATGCTCACTGTACACTAGCTTTAGGGGAGAGGATGATATAGCCGTGCTTAGCTCATCATGTGGATTTGTTGCTTAAGCGAGGTCCAATGTTACTAAGCGAAGCCCCAACCAAAGAACACATTCATAGTTATGAAGGGATTGATTAAAGTTAGAATTAACACAACTGTTTGTATGAGGATGACAGAAAGGTAAATAATTGCTGTTTGTTTTAGTTTGAAACAAACAATAATCTATAATGTGCATACTTCAGTGCTAATAAATTTTTACTTAAAAATAGAAAATCTTAAAGAGAAATATATCTGCTCTATTTTTGCAATGCCAAGTCCTTGCATCCATAACCAAACTGTTGGCATGTCATTACGAGATGTATAATATTTTTTCAGAGTATTATGCATTGACATATATTTGATTATTTTTTCAGAATTTGAAGCCAAAGAGGCCTGTGAACGTGCTTATTTCAAGGTATGTATTGTATGTTTTTGCTTTTTTATATTTATAAGTAACTTTCCTCAGCCCACCCATCAGCAGTGCAGGCCAACGTTGCTTTCACTCGTATATGCAAACACGTAAGCCTCGCGTGATGTTGCATGTATAATAACAACAATAACAAAGCAAACCTTAATCCACTCAAGTGGTGTCAGTTGTATCAATCATGTCTCGAGTTTCGACAGTGTATGCGCTTTTAATTACTTCTAGTAAAATTCTTTGCTTTTAATTATTTCTGAGTGGCGAGGTCCAATTGTGATGTATGATGTTAGGCGATCTTTTTTTTTTCTAGTGCAATTATATGATGCATTGCTGAAAGTTATTATAGAATTGATTAGCAATTCACAAGCTGTGAATTTAAAGAAATCTTTTCTAAGCACTAACAAAATCTGCACAAGCAGCAACTTGGTTTTTTTCTTAAAGAAATTTCACATTGATTGTCTGGTTTATGAAATATTTCACATTGACCAATACTTTTATCACCCCAATGAATACACCAACAATACCAAGCATTAGTCTCATTAAATGCTAACAATTATGTGAGATGATTTTGAATTACTTTTGTTGTCTTTTTTTGGCCTTCACCTTTCTCTTGTTAGTATAGTAGTTAGCCGTCTTTGATAATACATCCAAATCATCTAACATGACTTTCTCTAAGCTTCTTAGTTGGAACTACTCCAACATGTTCATGAATATACTCAATTCTTTTATTATACTTCAGTATGCTTCTACTTTTTAGGCTAACATTGTGCCACATATAACATTGTTGTTCTTATGACTTTCTAAAAAAAAGTTTGTAAGCTTAAGTGGTATTTTCTATGCATAGCACATTACAGTCCTCTACTTCAACAAATTTGTCTAGATCCTATTATTGGCGTCACCCTTTATTTTCAATTGTTGCCTAATATAGAACCAATGTATTTTGACTTTTCCCTCTCCTTAATAACATGATCTTCAATTGTCATATCTATATGATTAAACTTGCAAATCAAATTTTTTCTATTTTAGATCTACTAAGTCTAAACCTTTTAAATTCTGGGGTAGTTCTTATCAATAAGAAAGATATTTTCTCCAATTAAAATGCATCAAGGCATCAACTTTTACTGCAATTAAAAAAATATTTATTGCATGAATTTTTGATAACTCTACTTAGTGGCCATTAGTAAAAATTATGTAGTAGAAAATGGCTAAAATAACAATCCAAGTCTAATGCGAGCACAAGAAACCTTTTTCTAAAAATATGTAGTCTCCAGTTATAGTGGAATATAGAAAATAACATTCAATCTTCCAATTATGCAAAAAAGAGAAGAACAAAACAGTTCAAAGGAGTACTTTTGAAACTGCTTTCTGCATGGCTCAGCTACCCCTTTTCATGAAGTGTTTGATTGCTAGGAATTTGAGGAAATGGAAATGAAAAGTGAGTTGAAACTTATCCCTCCAATTTTTTTTCTATCCAAATTATTAACCTTTGCTTCTAGCTATATGAATAATTATCCATCATTGAGTTAGGCTTCTTAAATCTTCCTCTAATGATTTAACCATTTTCTTCAGTCTCACTTAATTATGCATCATCATAAGGTAGAATTAGATGTTGGCCAATAATGAAGAAACTTACTAATAAAATAAGTGTTACATAGATAAGGATTCTAAGGTGGATGAGTGGGTATAGAATGATATATGAGTTCATTTGTAGCAAGGTTGGAGTTGCCACAATATTGTATAAGATTAGAGAAGGCTGTCTTTGATGGTTTTCGATGCTCTTGTTAGAAAAATTGAGCTTATGAATTTTGCTCATCTTAAAACAAAAGAAGACAAAAAAAAAGAAGAGAAAGAACTATTAAAAAGAATCTTTCTTTTTGAGGACATCGGAAGAGGTTTTATTTGATTATTCACAATGAAAACTAAGGATTCATATATAGCCAACTCCACTTAATAGTACTTAAGGCTGTGCTACTATTGTTGTATAAACTAGAATCAAAATTCTTAGATCCTTACTTTTTTTTATTTTCTTACTGGCATAATTTTATTTATTTTCTTACTGGCATAATAGATTTTGATTTTAGAATCTTCTTGCTATCACTTACTGAGTTTGACAGATGGACAATACGCTAATAGATGACAGAAGAATACGTGTTGATTTTAGCCAAAGTGTTGCTAAATTGTGGAAGCATTTTAGGCATGGTAAAAGGTCTACCAAAGGTATATATTCTCAAGTATATTTAAGGATTATATATATACATATATACACATTGATGCTTATTCACACATATATTCATTAACAAAATTTTGAGCCTTAGCGCAACTTTGATGTCCGAGGGTTCCGTTCCAATAATTCGATAACAATATTTAAAATATTCCTCAATTAAGGAAGCTGATGACACTTGAGACATCGAGATAAACGTTGCTCATTCTTATTTTTGTGTTATTTTTTCAATTGTTACTAATTCTAAATCGCATATTCTGCATGCTGATGTGCATTTCTTCCTGCATTTAAAATCTCGTGGCATGATAATTCTGTTCATTGGAAATATGCATTGCTTCAAAATAAATAAACTTTGATGTCCTATTAGCTTCCTATGCCATTTTCAATCTTGTTAAGAAATAGGAATTTGATCACTACATCAGATTTTAGATAATGCTTTATTCTTGTTTATCATCCTGACATCCACTAAATGCATAATTTTCTTAAAAAATGAATAACATGAAGAATATCTCTGGATTTTTGAATGTTTTCTGCCAATTTCAATCAAGCAGATGGTTGCTTTAAGTGTGGTGCTACTGATCATATTGCTCGTGACTGTATCTCCGAACCTGACGTCAAACCTGAAGGCCGAGAATATATTCTCAAAAAAGACATTGTACAGCATGGAGGAAATGCTCACAAGTATCAAATCGCCATCTATTTACAGGCTAAATATCTGTCATTTCTTTTCTCTCTTGGATAATTATTATCTGCTGAGGCTTATTACTTTTGTTGCAGCTATGACTTGCTGTTTGATGAAGAGAATATGGAAAATTCAGAGCAAAGGAATGCAAAGAAAATGAAAACTGGCCAATTCAATTTGGATCTCGGCAGCAAAGGCTCGGCAAAGCGCAAGCATGATGAAGATCGAAATAGGCGGCTTCGAGAATATGAGAAAGAGAAACCGAGCGGCAGAGATGACAGAGACCACAACGAATGGAAGGAAGATAGAAATGGAGATACGGAGCATTATCAGAAGCATGAGAGAAGCAAAGAACAGAGAGATGAAAAAGATTACAAAAGGTCCGGCGGCAGCAATCGGAAGGACAGAGAAGACTATGGGAAGAGGAGGGCGGAGATGGATCGACACAAAAGGGATGATAGATACCATGAAAAAAGGAGCAGATCTGGAGACCGAGAAGATGAGGTAAGGCGACATAGGGATTCAAGAAGATGAAAATTGAACTCTAGAAGTTGAGGTGGCATACTAGGAGGAGATAGAAAAGTATACTTTTATTTAATCTTTGCTGATTTTGAAAAAGGCTTTGTGTAGAGTACCGAGAGGAGTTTGTTAAAGTGGTTTGAAATGAAAAAGAATGTGTAACATATACTAATATTATTATAGATAAGTATAATAAAGGTTGTAATATGTGTATGATTGTAAAGTGACTTGTCTAATGATTTTTATGGTATTATTAGATAACATCAAAGCTTTGCTATTAGTCTATATATATATATATATATATATATATGTTATATGGAAGTTATGTAATATTTCTGTTGCTTTTGGTTTGTATGATCTTACCTTAAGCTCAGTTGTCAGATTGTTGGGTATTTCAAGCCTTGATCTGCATTAAATGGCTTATGCAGGATGCAAACCTAGTTTAAAGGGGGTAATGCCAATATTTTTTTTTCAATTTATCTTTATTGCAGAGCATTGGATGAGTATATCTATGTTATCTGTGATTTTTGGTGCATATTATTCAATGTTGTCATTTATTTATGACGTGTGATGGCTATTGAGGGCTAAAAATTATATATATATATATATATATATATATATATATATATATATATATTAATTTGAGTAAACTAAAAAATTGATAAACAACTTAATACAAAGACTTGTTATTAATACTTCGAGTACTTAACTCTATTGATCGTTTATGATGTTGGATTCTGACTTGCGTACAATGTTCTTATTGGGTTCATTGGGAAATTAAAATGAACTTTTTGGATGATGAGGGATTCTTATATGATCATCACAGGAAAATTAAAAGTTGAACTTATCAAGTGGTTAATGTTGATGAATCGAGGCTTTGTTATCAGTAGTATAAAGCGCCAAAAATTTACAAGTTTTAAATTATCAACATTAGATATTCTGTGCTATTACATTTGTAATTGCTCGAGCTCTTATTCTCCTAGAAATTGTTCGCTTTGAACTTAGTTGTTTCATGATTTTGTACTTAAAAGATGATTTTCTAATATCATCAATCATAGGAGTGCTCTCACTCGAGAATACTCAACTTTGAAGTTTTTATTAAGAACTCGATAGTTATCTGAAAATGTCTTGATGTTCAAAAGTTTTGCTTGAGAAATACATAAAAATTGCCCTTATTCCATCATATAGATGCAAGAGGTCATTCTCACGATGTTGTACTTAAGAAATACATAAAAATTGTTGAAGTTGATATTGCATGACTAATGTAGCATATATATCTATTCTATTAATTAAATTCAAATTGATATATATATATATATATATATATATATATATATATATATATATATATATATATATATATATATATATATATATATATATATATATATATATATATATATATGAGTATTTTAACACTTATATATTAATATATATCAAAATATATATGAGTATTGCTACACTTACATATTAATATATATCAAAAAAATTCTATTAATCTTAAATATTTTATATATATATTTTTGTGCATATTTTTCATATATATATATATATATATATATATATATATATGCGAAGTTCAAAGATATCTAGAAAATCTTGACTGATGACTAAATTTCTGACGAAGCATCAAAAATTTATTTATTTACTTATCAATCACCGAATTTTTCCGCAGTCATTTCTCTTACAAATTTACCATTGTTCTTATTGCTTTTTCATATATTACAAAAATGTCCTAAACTGATTCGGGCTCAATAATTGTGCAGCCATTTTGGGCCTTATTCTTCTTCTTAAGAAAATTAGTTTTTCGGTATTATTTCAAAATAGCTTCTAAGAATATAAAATATTTATACGTTGGAACCGACAAAATACATATTTTAATAGAGAATAATAATAATTCATTCTTTTTTTAGAGCTATTTGAAATTAAATAATTTTTTTTTTTTACATATTTGAGCTAAGTATTTAGCTGTGTTGTGTATATGAGGATTGTTGCATATTTGTGGCAGGTATATACTTATTGTAAACTCTAATTACAATATCATTAATAAATGTACGAAGAAAGACTTGTGAGCTCTTATGTTAATGTGGATAGTCATCACTCATATTCCATATGTATAGCCTTCAAGAACTCAATGTATGATTAATTTTAGGATTGCTACTCTCGCTCAGTCTCTCCTCCGTTTTCGTCACAATACACGCAGCGGAATTTAACCCATCATATTATTTAACTCAAAATAGAACATATAAAGTGTAAATTTGATCATGATATATATAATATTAAAAGCTATCTTATAAAAAATTAGTTATTTAGGGTTTTGTTATAAAGAAAAAGATGCCTCATATGTATTGATCTTATTGTACAAAATAACTATGAAATTAAGAGTATGAGTAGATATGTTAACCATAAAAGGGGTAGCAAGGTTGAAATAATTAAAAACAAGATATATTAGTGGTGAATGATATAATGTGAGAAATAAGTAAATTCATAACAATGTTAAAATAGTTCAAATGACTTGCATGTATTAGGTGTAGACTGCCAAAAGACTTGACCAAAAAGTTAGTAATAATGATCTTTTACATGGTGCTAATGAAAGGGTTTATATTTCATTAATATAGAACTCAGCTCATATTATTATTTGTGTACAAGGCATAAGAATGGGTTTTGATACAATGCAAAATAAATATGAAATATCATATTCTCACTTTGTTACAACACTCTCGTATAGATTATATACAAATAAACTTTACAAACGAAATAAATTTGACGAAATTATGCATAAAATATATCAGCCAACTTAAACGCTAAAAGTCATGTGGGACGAAGTGCTCAGCCATCTCTCGGTGACAGCATTCGGCGAACACGGCGAAGAAGCGCACTTCAACAATCTTTCCTCCTCCTTCCCTTCCACCCCAACCCCAGTAAAACCCTCACCAACATTTCTCCCAGCTTTCTCTATCCCTCTCAAAATCTCCACCACTTCCTTGATTCCTGGCCTCATTAACCCCTCTGCCTGCAAGCACCACAACCCCAATCCCGCCACCTCGCCGATCATCACCTTTATTCTGTAATCCAGATCGTAGCCCAGCCTTTCATCGACAAACGTGTGCAGTTCTCCTGCCTGAATCTTCTGGATCGCCAAACTGGCCAGATTCACCTCACTTCTCTCCCTGCTGATATCAACGGCTGGCAAAGACGAAATGAGCTCCATCAGCACAACCCCGAAGCTGTACACATCGCTCCTGTCCGTCAGCTGATAAAACTGATGGTACTCTGGATCCACGTACCCCGGCGTGCCCTGCGGAGCCGTGGAAACGTGTGTGGCATCAAGCGGGAAGAGCCGTGAGAGGCCGAAATCTGCAACTTTGACCCGAAAGCCGTCATCCAGAAGGATATTCGTCGTTTTAACATCCCTGTGGATGATCTGTGGCTCGATGGAGTGCAGATAGCTCAACGCATCGGCCGTGTCAATGGCGATGCTCAGCCTAACTTGCCACGACAAGGGGGAATGGGAGGAGTACGAGCCGTGGAGATGATCAGCAACAGTCCCGTTCGAGACGAACTCATAAACGAGGAGGAGCTCGCGGCTACGGCGGGAGGTGCATCCATACAGGGTGACGAGATTCTGGTGGCGGAGGAGCGAAAGGATCCTGACTTCGTTCTCGAACTGCTCTAGGCGCTTGTAGTTGTTCTCGTAAAAACGCTTCACCGCGACAATCCTACCGTCTTTCAGCTTGCCTGCATTACGATCATCGAAATCGTAAGCTGAGAACACTGATATCAGAATGGTTCCAACATTTACAATATAGAAGTGCTGTAAGTTCAACTCAAGGTTGGCAAATTTGATATTTGATTATGGTTTGCCCAAATTTGCTTAAAATCAAAGAAGGTTAGCTTCAAAAGCAGATTACGAGCGATGGGGTTACCTTTGTAGACAGTGCCAAAGCCACCATCGCCGAGTTCTTTGGAGGCATCAAAGCCGTTTGTGGCTTCATAAAGTTCTTCGTAGGAGAAAATGGGAGATTTTACAGTAGGGATATTTTCATATTCAGATTTAGAGATCTCAAAAGAAGTGCTTCTGTTAAAGAGGTTTTGTTTCTTCTTCCAACGTCTGTAGAGAAGGAAGAAGAGAAAGCAAAGAATGATGAAGCTCAAACCTCCAGAAGTAGCAAGTCCTGCTTGCGCCAGATTATAGTTAATGGCATTGTATTATATATTTGAAAAAAAATGACAATGTTATTAATAAGAAAATCAAAGCAAAACCTATTTTTCATAAATATAACAAATTGTAGATAAATGTAGGCATAATGTGGCATAAAAATATAAATAATTATCTTCTTTGAAGGAATAAGAATAATTATTTATTACTTATAAAAAAGTACAGTAATAGTTCATTTGTAAGAAGAATAAAAAACAGCAGAAGCATTAAGATAGATTTTACTAGATAAAATGTATCAATAGGCATAAATAAAAATTGCAAGAAAATATATCCCTCACCTATTATAAGATGAGCCTTCGAATTTTTCTCTTCTGATTTAGCCATACCTGTAAGAAAAATACAAACGTGGAGAACATTTTCTAATTCAAAGACAAACCATCAAAAAAATTCACAAATAAAAATGTTATCTAGCTATAAAATATTAATCGACATTTTTTATTTTATGATATTCTGAGCTTCTATAATCTACTCCTTCCGGCAGATAAGAGTTTGAGAATGCTTTAAGCCCTTCCTACTACATAACCACAATACTTAGGTACGTGTTATTGACATACATAGCATCAAAAATTTTATAATATACGCGTATCCAGATCCCAAACATCTATATTTAGATAAAACACCACCATCTCATCTATCTTATAACTTTTTATATTTTAAGTAGATATGAGGTATCATATACCTATCTATGAATTATGAGATGAAAGATTTAGTTATGGATACACATATTATAAGGATTTCAGTGGGATCATGTAAAATTCTATTACTTTGTGGCTTATTAGAAAGACTGGTGTTGTTTATGAAGTTAGTTGGTTAAAGGTTAGGGCATGTGCTAGCTCAGAATAAAAATTGATATGCAAAGCTCAAGCCCAACCTGATTCACAGATCATGATTGGGTAGGACATGGATTTAAACAAGGCCCTGGCCATGGATGGATGGATCCAAATGGGGTTGGGTTGACTGAGGTTAAATAATGCAAAAGTAGAAAAAATTATATTGTACACAATGTTTATTATGTGGATATTATACCAAATAACACATGTACAAAGGAATTATTTAAAACTGCTCTTGTTTTCATATCTTCCACAATTAACAAAAACATTCATGATTGTCACAAGAAAATATAATATATGTATTTTCCGTATCACGCTACAGTAATACTGAAAAATATAATTATAATTAATCCTCTTTTGGCATATATTAATGATTTTTATTAAATTAAATCTAATATATTATAACAACAGCAGTAACAAGCCTTAGCTACATTAGTTCTTATAATAGGCATATCTATAACCCGATCTCATCTTATGCCTTTTTGGACAAGATCTGCCATCACAATTTGATTTCACTTAGTAGCAATGCTAGGTTAGTTTATTTTTTTAGTTTCTTTTATAATTGCCCCCAAATTATAATATGCTTACAGAAAAGTTTAACAATTCTTTTATTAATTTGTTGGATTAATAATTGATAAAATATATTTAAATTAAGGTATATGTTTTCTACATCCTACAAAACTTCTGTAGGACTTCTGTTTCACATTTCTTAAAGTATTAACAAATATAAGATCATAAATTAAAGCAACCTCCCTAACATTATTTTTTAATTATTCATTAATCTCTTCAAAATTAAAACCATTATAGTTACTATTAAATTTTTCAATCACTCTTCCAACATGCCAACTTAAGTCTCATATAAATATCAGCTTCTCATGAATATTCCTTGAAAATACTTACAAATCATGCTTAAATTTCTCTGAGTTGCACAAATCACAAATGAAGGTTACTAAACAATTTCATCATGTTCTAGTATTTTAAAAAATAAATAAATATTTTTTAAAAAAGTGAAAAATAAACCGCAAATAATCTTAGAAAATTTATTAATCTTTTAAACAGAAAAGACATTTAAGTGATGACAAATGAACCTAGACTCATTAGGGATTAACTCACAACACATTTATAAGATAATAAAAATTATTGTCATGCCATAAACTAAAGGAACATCAAAACCTAGAAAAACAAACATTGCCGGCTTAGCCGCACTTGATGTACTGCTGATAATTAAGTTGGCCCTACATCATAGTTAGCCAATATACAACAAGTGCTAATTAATCAAATTTTAAGTAAATAGTTTAATATAACATATGGATCAAAAAAAAATTTCAAAATTTGTTGCATTTTTTAAGTTTAGCAATCAAAAGATTACAACAGATAGAGTTTGTGATCTTAAAACATAATTTTAAAAAAATAAAAAAATAAAATAAAAAGCAAACAAAACAAAAAAGGAGAAACGATCAAACAAACTCATAGGATCCAAGATCCAACAAACGATCAAACAAACGATCTATTTCACCCAGTGCACATGTCTTAAACCAAATACCATATGCATAACACTGAGATGCTCACATTTGAACTATGATAGCTATCTAGGCTCCTAAATTGTGTTTTTCTGTGCTAATATGATTGTGTATGTGCTATGACAGACATGGCATAAGGTGGTCGGCAAGTTGAAATCGACCCTGATCACAACCAAGCAGTTCTTATATTTCAGTTTAGCAATAATGTACTGCAAAAAACTGCCACAAAGATGGTGAATGGTGCCCATTTTGAAGTTCCAAGTGCTCAGATATGGACAGCTCAAAATAATGGAACTTTACAATGAAACTACAAGTAATAAGACCAAGAATTTCGGCTTTTACAATTTTTAACTTGAAAATATTCTTGTTATTCAACTATGTAATATAACAAAAAGAATGTTATTAAATACTATAAAATCTTTATAAGGTTATTACAAAACACAAGCTTCATGAAATCCGTACACAAAGTTCCAAGAACATCACAATCCTCCTAACTTTTCTTTTATCAATAAAATCCGATTGAAAATTGGCCCAAGGAATATTACCATTTTGACTATCTTCAATTATAAAAAGATTAATCAAATAAAGCGCGTGATATTGACTCGGTGTCACAATAATGTCCCCTCTTTGAATAAACATCAAACAAGAAAAAAACGCCCAGGAACACAAAAAATTGACAAATGGCACACCGCAATTTCTATTAAGAAGAGAAGATATTTTTTAACCATTTTATATGGCTTTGTAGTAATAAAACTTTAGCATAAATAGAACCACGGTTACAATCATAACAGCCTCAAACAGTACCAATTAAATTATTTTGAAGAAGAGCTTCTCCGTGCAATATGACTCGCAGGCGGAGGCATTAAAACTTCTCTCACTACTTTCGTTTTTGCCTTATTTGCATTTTATTTTCTAGATTCTACATGCCCGCATGATATTAAGAACTGGTATAATAGTAAAGGTATAAAAATTGAAGCAGAAAGACTTTACTGCAATTCTTCAAATGAGATCTGTCATGGCAGATGCACATGAAATTTCTGGAAGTATTATCGTACCCACACTGCCCATTAGTCCTCAAGCACTCGGAGCAATCAGGAGCAATCCAGTTCAAAAGAAACCCATTGGCCAGAAGTTTATGATATTCATCAACCCTAGCACCAGCAAACCCAAGAACAGGCATAACAGCAGTGAAGCAAGGACCGAGCAGACCCTCGGTCTCCTCAACTCGATAGCTCCCTCCGAGATACGCATAACTCCGATTTTTACGGCAATCGATCTCGACAAACCCATCTCCAGCCTCCGAGCAGTTGTAGACGAAGATGAGCTCGCGATTCAGCGAGCTGATGGTGAAGGGCGTGAGTCCGAATGAGAGATTGTAGTAAGGAAAGAGGCAGTCATGCGGAGATGTAAATTTCGCCATCGAAACCGTGAGGGTTTGCTTTTCGTAAGAGATGTCGAGGACCTGGAAGTCCTCCTCCGGTATGGAGAATTTGGGGATTCCATTGTCGCATTGGAGCTCGAATGGAGGGTAGCCGCAGTAGGAGGGCTGAAACGATCGAATCCAGAAAGGAAAGGTGACATTGATTAGGGCACCGCAGTTCCGGGGCTGGCAGTTCTGGGAGTAATTTTGGGTGAAGGATAGAGACGTGAGGAGAAGAGAGAAGAGGAAGAGGAAGAAGAAGAAAGAGGGGAAGAAGGTAGGGCTCATCTGAGGAGGAAGGCGGAAGGGGAATGGAGGAAGAAGATAGAGAAAGGGAAAGGGCTGAATCAGTGAAGGGTAGGGCGTTTCAAGTGCTGAAGTTTGACCGTTCTACTAATAATATGCTCCAAAATTATTAAATAGGAAAAAGTTAATTGCGGCTCAACTATCTCAAAAAAAAAAAAAAAAAAAAAATTATAGATGTTTAGGATTTAGAAATTTAAAAGTAAGAGTGGATTTTTTATTTTACTTATTTTTTAAATTTTAATTATCTATACTTATTAGAAAATATATAAAAATTATATAATAAAATTCTATAAAATATTACAGAATTAACGTAACGAGAGAAAAAAAATAAGGTATTAAAGTTTAAACAATTGACAAGGAAAGCTGAAAGAAAAAAAAGTACGATACAGCGCAAGAAAATTACCCTAAATAAATATCAATGATACGCTGCAATCATCCCTTGTCAAATTTTTAATGCTGCACAATTATGGCCGACAATTTAACCTAAAATTTGAAATTCGAGCTCAATTCGATCTAGAGATATTTTAATTTGACTCGAAGAGTTTTGAATCAAGTTCAAATTATACGTCTTAACTCGAAGACTATTTAAATAACTCGAATTCGACTCAAAATAAAACTCGAATATGTTCGAGTATTGATTGACTCCAATCGAACAAGTTCCACCTTATTTAGAGTCATAATACAATTAAAATAAGTAATTAATTTATAAAAAAATAAGATTTATTACTCAAAATCATAATTAAAAATTTATTAAAAATTAATAATGATTTAAGAAAAAGTGATTGAGACATTCAATTATTCTTCATTTTTAAAAAAAGTTGCTACACTAATATATAGATTGTGTTAATCAAATATATAATTAAATCATTGGTTAAATATATTTATTTAATATTTTTGTTAATACATTATAAAGTATATTATTTTGTATCAAATTTATTTACTATCATGCCTCATACATAAGAAAATAAAATTAGATATTAAGCTCTTAAGTATTAATTTTTAAATTGTTTAATGGATAATTAAAATTTTAAAATTGTTTGATGGATAAATTTTTACATTAATGATACATTTCTTGTTTAAAAAAAAATAAATAAATTTTATGCTTGCTAGATAATTATTTTACATGAATTATTTTAATATTTATACAACTTTAATATTTAGCTGAACAAATCATTATTTAATATTTATACAACTTTTTATTTATATTCGGAAAATTTATTTAATATACTTGATTTTGTTGACAAGAAATTTGGAAATTATTATTTGAAGATGATCATATAAACACCAATCTAAATTAAAAACATTATTTATTATTTTTATTATATAATATTATAATTTTATGGTCAATATTTATGTTACTTTTTTTATAAAATATTAATATTACTACTTTTAAGATTAAAAGAAAAATATTCTAATAATGTAATTTAGAATTAATTATTTAATTTTAATTAAAAAATATTAAATTAAATTTAAATTCTTTACTCCAAGCACACTTTATCAACCAACATTATAGTCACATGAACACTAATGTCCAACCAAGATACAAATTCAAACTCAATAATACTTCTCTTCCATGAACAAATATAGATCCTTTGAACATTTTTTATTTATTTTTAAATAAAATGAGCTTCAAATAATAAAATTATGTGGTAAGTGAGAATTTAGCTCAATGACATGAGATAACAAATTCAAAAATCTCAACTACTGAACTACAGCACCATTCGCAATCACTTTTCATTGAAAAAACGTGTATTTCAAATAAAAAATAAAAATACGACCAGTGAGATTTAAACCCATGACATGAAGCAATAAATCCTGAACCTTAATTACTATGCTATAATATTGTTCACTCAAAAATAATGTTCAACTAATTACAAAGACTTGTAATATAAATATAATAGAGCTAATACTTTGTTGTTGTTTGAGTTGCATACATATTGAAACACATTCTATAGATAACAATGGACAAACAAACGCCATTGAGCCAAACTACTAAGCTTTATTTGTGCTTTCACTCACTTGCCTATCGACTACCACACAATCATGTATTAGGGCTTAGGGATCAACAAATAAGTCTGAACTCGATCCTATTAAAGAAGACAAAAACATGAAAATTCCCATACTATCAGTCACTTCATGGTTTTAGGATAATATAAACTGTTGAAAAACCTATCTTTATACTTAAAAACAAAACTAGAAGGCTTTCACAATTAGCGAAACCTATAAAGTAAAACTTGTAGACCTTGATTTGGCAGGCCAATTAACCAAAAATTTGAATTTGTTCTGCAATATGCCAACAATGCCCAAGTTAATGAAAACTCTATACAGAAAAAGCACCCATTTATAGAAATGGCATATGAAATAAATAGCATAGAAGCCAGCATGTTCTTAATAAGGCCATAAAATCATTTGTATTATTACCTCCACTCTCAGTGAAATTCCTAATCACTAACAATCATGCAAGTACAAACAGCTGTTAAATGGACTGAAGATAGTTTCTTAAAGGCCTTTTCAGGATCACAACGGGTAGCTAGCCAAGTGGTCAGAATCTAAAAGGCTAAAGAAAAAGTTGTATTATACTTAAAAGTATCTGTTCTCTTCACAAAGTTAACAAGAAATATAAAATTAAAAGCATAATCAGCTAATCCGAAAAGCATTTATATATAAATATCTTATATAAACAATCTAATGATGGTCTTCAACTATGGTATGATAAAAATATGAAGCTCTCGAGACAGAAAGAAATTATAGAATGAAACACCAGTTTCAGCAAAAATCCTATAGTCGAGGTTATAATTAAGCTCTTAAAGAAATATATTTTCCCGGGATTGAACTTACCTAAAACTATAATTAAGAATAATGAACATCAATATGTTTCTAAGAAGTTGCAAACATTAATGGAAGAAAATCACGCGCACTTAAACGAACGACAAAGCCATGCCTGCCAAGTCCTAAGGAAAAGATTTGATCATTGGGGAGAGTTCGCTAAATGATCTGTCTAAAGTGTTGTAAGCATATAAATCTACTCCTACGATAGAAGAAAGTTCATTCCCATTGTCCTTTAACTCTTAAATTATCACTTGGAGAAATTAAAACTATACTTTTCATATTCTAAATAGCCCAGCTGAGAAACTTTACAAGCAACCTTACAAATGACCTAGCTCGATGTGACTTGGACATGGTTGAATAGTTGCATTTAGCATCACACAATAGAATCAAAAAGCAAAAGAACATTTTTTTGTTTCTTACCAAGAAATTCAAAACTAGGAGATCATATCTTTAAGAAATCCCAAAGTCATAAATCATACATCACAAATTCATCTCACAAAACTTTAAGGATCCATTTATCATCAAATGCTTAACTAGCATATTCGCTTATGATTGCAAAGTTATAATGACAATAAGCTACTACTACCTACAATTCATTCGAACTGATGTTTTATCCCAAAACTTCTAAAATAACGCACAAGACTTCATGATGCTGGGTAAGAAGATGAGAAAATAATTTTGTAAAATTGATTGAAACGGGAACACATCATTTACTCCAATTTGAGCTCAATTAAGCAAATCAATGCTCCACCCTTTTAAAATATTAATTATTCAGTTTTAGTAATATCATTATATTGCTCAAAAAAGAAAATAAAACTACTTAATCCGTCTTTTTCATTGGTAAGATGAAATCTTAACTATGCATCGACATCTTAACATAGAGAGATAGAACGATCACAATAACTCTCAAGGCAAAACACCGAGGCACAAAAGAGTAAGCATGAAGTAATATTGAAACTATGAGCTCTCATAGACTAAGTCTGCTAGTAAAAAATACATCTTTTGAAGCTGGTTTGAAGTAAATAAAGAAGATACATGTGCTTATCTTAATAAACTCTATGACAGGCAATATTTGTTACATAAATAAAACACGTAAAAGAATATTCAAACAAATATATTAAAAAAAGAAGACAAAAGTTTCCACGCATTTATTCAAAATACCAAAAATACATTCAAAGAGAGGAAGAAAAAAAAAGATGATATAATCACTCATTAAACTCACTGAGAGGGACATTTCATTATTCATTTACTATCTTCACTTTTAATTTCTTATTATGCTCTAGATTCTTCTTGTAGCGGTAATAATAAATCCACGGATAGCAAGGTAGCTCAATTCATCTTCTTCAATCGGAACAAAACCCTTAATAATATTGCATGTCTCGAGATACTCTGAAGATTTTGAACATTTTTCAATGATGACCTCCTTGCAATCTCCATGATTAACTGATTCCACTGCTTCACGGCTATTTTGAAAATTTGAGTTGTAACTTTAGAGCCAACCAAAAAGATCTGAACTCGACAATTTGTTCATTTTCAAGAAAATTTCAGTCTTTAGCAATTTAGGGCATGTTCATTTAATGTTCAAGTAAAGATTTATCCGACCTAAATCATTTAATCTGAGAGCTCAACTGATAGTAAAACATAACATAATACAGTATCAATTTATCAAAAATATATTATCAAAAAAGTTCAATTGAATACTCTTAAACAAAACCACAATTTCAAAATTTTCACTTGATATGAAAAAAGATGAATAATCGAATGTATTAACAAGTGTAATAGGCTGCCCAATATTCATCCACAAAATAATATTGACGTGTTTGGCAAGAAAATAACGGAAAAAAAAAAAGAGAGCTATTATGATAAACCAATTTCTCCAAAGAATAGCCTAATAATGAGGTGGCAATGCAAGGAAAAAAAATTAAATTTAGTTCAATACATTTTGCTTGTTGTCTCTACCGCCATGTATCCCTCCTAATTTTAGAAAGATTGACTCGCAGCTCATAGTAATTAATTGTTTCAGAAGGACAATAACAATCTATATACAAAAAGAGAAATAATATTTATGATAAAATTACCTAAGAAACATCATCCCATTGTAGAAATCCGCCTTGGCCGCCCGAATCGGTGAATGCATATACAGCGCCAGAAACTATGGAGAAAAATTTGAAAAATATATATATTTTTACATACAAAGAACCCAAATCATTACATTATACATATCTAACCCTCAATCTTTGATATCCATAAAACAACACTTTCATCTCACATTTTTTAAAGTATACAAAATCTTGCATCTAGTTATAAAGTAGAATGAACGTTATATGTAATTATTAAGATTTTATACGCAATAAACCTAAACATAACATATTTACAAAAAAAATATCAAGCTCGTGAAAAGACAGTTCACCTTCGTAGCCACCGATTACTGGATCGCTTGATAGAAGAAGGGGTGTATCAAGATCAATATACCTGCATTTGCATAAAAAAAAAAAGAAATGAACTTTCTAAATAATCACAGTTTTACATCAACTCAAAGGTTCTGAAATAATATTTATAGGTTCTTACTTGAAACTTCACAAATCAGCAGCTAAGTGTCAATTAGCTTAGGAATGAAGAAAACAAACATTCCTAAATAAATTACAATTTAACATCAACTCAAAGGTTCTGAAATAATATTATAGGTTCTTACTTGAAACATCCCAAACCAGCAGCTAAATGGCCAGCAAATCCCATTGAAAGCCTTGTCTCAACCATGCCACCAATCATAAGATCAATACCTGCAGCTCTGGAAGCCTTAATTACATCAAGAGCCCCAAGCAACCCTAATTTGGCCAGCTTAATGTTAATAACATTGGCTAAATTTTCTTGAATAATTCTATTTGCATCTTCTAAGCTCCTGCAGCTTTCATCAGCAGCAACAGATAATCCATATTTTCCTTTTGCTACCTTAGTGACATGACGAAGACCCTCCCAGTTATCCCTATGAACTGGCTGTTCAAAGAGAATTGGGGCAACCCCTATTTCTGAAACAAAAAACATAAAAAGGAATGTTGATACATAAAGCAAATTAAGGGCCTGTCTGATTTGTAGACAACTTAATGTAATTAAGATGTCAATGTTGTTGAGATGTGCTATTTGAATGTCAGACTCATTAAATTGTCAATGTTCAGTTTGTTCAATGCCTTTATATCTAGTGTGAGTTTTCTGGTAAAATTAATTACTTTAAAAATCATTCATCTTTTTTTAAGTTATTTTTAAAATATGATGAACTCAGCTGGCTTCTTTCAGTACGCTTACAGAACCTTGCCACACCTCACGATTTGACTTCGGTGACTTCGCCACTAGCAGGCAACCTTACTGCAGGCCGACATCCTAAGCTTGCCTTTCTCCTATGAATCCTTTTGCCACTGCCGCCGAGGATCACAAGCAATGGCATCTAAATGTCAACTAAGTTCATATCTAGATACTGTCTAATAGTGACATTTTTGCAATTATTTGGAAGTTGGAGATGCACTCTGCAAACCAATGGGGTCGATTTCCCAATAGCACCACACTGCATCAAGATGTCGGTGAACAAACAGCCCCTATGACTCAGTAGTTTTGATTATGAATCATATTTTTATAATCAACGATCTAAATCTTATAATAGATAAGCATTAAGAAAAAAGAAGTTAAGTCAATTTTGAAGCAAAAAAAAAAAACCAACTACATAAAATAAAACTTATGAGATGAATGTGCTCCTACAAAGAGTGAGAAACTCCCATGTATAAATTTTAACTTAAGATTTTATGGCAACTCAGAGCTGATTAATATTGAAGTGAAGGTCTAAACAAGCAGCATATATTATTGAACTTGGCCATGCCTACCATTAAGTTTTTCAAGAACTTCAATTGCTTCAATGGTGGTATAGCCCTCATTAGCATCGAGGATAAAAGAGCAATAAGGGTGAACTAGTCGAATGGCCTTCAGAACTTCTATGTCTGAGCTTAAGTTTTTCCCCACCTTAAGCTTCAATGTACTGAAGCCTCGTTCCCTGTATTTTGCTGCTAATTTAGATGCTTCGTCCGGAGCAACAATTGGGATCTGTAACTTTCAAATGAAGTAACACAAAGTTGAAAAAAAAAAATTGAGCAACTATAAAGAAGATCACTTTACCGTTATATCGGTGACAATGGTATTAGTGGCACCACCAAACAGTTTCCACAAAGGTATGTGCAAGCTATTAGCAACGGCATCTACAAGTGCCATTTCAATCCCTGCTCTTGCCTTAATCAAAAAATGAAGTTTTATATGGTATCAATGACGATCAAAATACTCTTGGAACAAAATCAAATCATACTTCTATCTAAGCCCAACATTTTCCTCAAACTAATAACTTGCTACTATTGAAACAAATTTGATTGTGTGCGCGTATTTATTTTTTTGCTATTAGATACGTAAATAAATATATGCAAATAAAAAAGTATACGCATTTATATTTTACATTTAATGTATAATTGAAAATTTAAGCATAAGATGACTACTTTTATATTGATAATAATCATAATATGGCATTAGTACCAACCATGCTGACAACTCTTTTCAGGATTAAGAGCATCTCCTCCAATAATAACATTATTCCGTAAACAGGAAATTTCATGGCCAAAATGATGTGTGGATACAATAGCGTCAAAGGCGTTCAGCATGGGTCTCTCAAGACTGATAGATCTTACTGCCAAAGTTCTTATATTTTTACCTCAGAATCTCGATATATTCCTCAAGTTACAAGAAAACATTCTAGTAAATTAGCCGAATGACTAGATCGGTGATTAGGATCACTTGCTGAAAAAATATAACTCATCATGACAATGGCAGATGCAATACAATGCAAGCCGACTGAAGGAAAACAATAAATATTTTTTTACTATAGAAGCTTACAAAGATCAGTTGTCTGAGAGATTTGAGACTTACAAAAGATAATATGGCTTCCAGGACTACTAATACATGCAATAGAAAATAAACAGATCAAAAATAATCATAGGTTTCTATAATTTAATCATAGTTAGCAATTAGGGATTGTTTTAAAGCAGGATTTATGCAAGTTCAGTAAATAAATTCTGAAATGCTCCAGAAGCTATTTTTCTCTAAATCCCACGAATTGCAGAAAATCAAAGGTTACCATAAATCTTGAACTCCCTGATACGTTAGGAGTTGGCGGTTTATTAGGCTGAACAACACCAAACAATTTTACAAATTAGTAAATCATATATTTCATAATTTATAAAAATTCTTAAATTCTGATTATCAAACAGCATCTTATGGTATCAAATAACTTTCGGGATTTAACCCAAGAATTTAGCAAAACCTTGAGTCAAAAATTTTTTGAATTTCTCCACATAACCCAGCAATACGAATGCATAACTTGAATTTATCACTTACACGTGCATTATAACTCATTAAAAATAGCATTAGGGATGCAAGAGGAAAGGGTAGCAGTTTCCATTTAGTTGGGTCCTGCTATTTCCAGCACTAGAATCCAGTTCAATGTCCCAACTAGGCTAACTCAAACGCTACATACACGCAAAGCAAAAATGTTCCATTCTTAAAATTTTGGTCAAATAGAGGAAAAGAAAATTAACAAGTCTACCACCACCATAACCATCAAACAATAAAAGAAAGTACAGAAACATGCTCGCCACTTTCCCTTCTAAAACTCCATAATTTTCTGAAGGAGAGGAACTCACTAATCATGTCTTATCAGCTCACCTCTAGACCCTAATCTTCTCTAGCAACGATTGACCTAAAACAAAAGTTGAATCTCTTAGCCTAAAAAAGTAAGTTGAAATGCCATGCACTTTCCAAGAAAAAAATACCCTGAGAAAGTAACCGGATCTGCTAACAAAAGCACTCACCGATGCGTGGTCGTGAGCAGGGAGAAGGTCATTGATCTCGGCAAGAAGGTGGCCGAGCATCACCGAGGGACTGTTCAGAAGAAAGGTGCAAGCTCTGGCGACGAACTCAAGGGCGGAGGACTGGTCCTCGGAGGTGACGGAAGGGAGCACGGGAACCTCACCCCAGCCGATGCCACCGCCCCGCAGCTCCATTCTCACGGCCGCATTCCTTACTGCGTCGAGGCGGGACGAAGCGATCGTGAAGGGCGCGATCAGCGGGACGTCGAGGGGCCGAGCATCGGCCCGGATAACGTCCACGGAGAAGCTCGCCTTTAGGGCTTCGAACTGGCCGGCGATCATGACAGAGGACGGAGGATCGCCGGGGCTGGATCGGAGGCGGAGGGGAAGGATTGGGGTTTTAACATGACGATGAAATGTTAGGGTCGGTGGCTGAGCTATCATGGATTCATGAACGATACAAGAGCCGTGCGCTTAGGTTTTTTTGAATTTAAGAGTTGTTTTTTTATATAATATTTTAAAAAATAATATTAAATAGTAAAATATGAATAAATTTGTGTTTTTTAAGTAAAATCCCTTTTTTTAATCACTTTTTTTTACTATAAGAAAATTGTTTTAGCTTAAATAAACTATTTTTACTTGAACAAGTTTATGTATATTTTATTCAAATTATCATAATTATTATTTAGTAAATTTGATTTTAAACTATATATAAGTAACTAATTACAAAAATCCTTATTGAATATTTTAATCGTTTATTATTTATTATTATATTGTCATTATATTAATTATGAATATTATGATAATTATATTAGTTAAAAGAGGGGGTATTGTAGTATTATCCTTAAAATTTATCAACTAATCAATTAATTATAAGTAAAATTATTTATTACGAGAAAATTATCATTAATATAGTATAATATATATATATACATATGTTGAATCTTTAGTTATGTTAACTTCTTTTGAATCTGTACAAATTTATTTGTTAGAAAACTTGTTAAAGGGAAAAGAAGATAGAGAGATATTTGTATTTATCCTATTTCTAAATATTTTTGTCTCTGGTTCTTTCTCTTAATATTTCAATATTAGTGTAAATAAAATGATGATAATGATGATGATGGAGATAGTAATGATAGTAGTGATGATCATAAGTGTGACGATAATGTTAACGACAATAATAATAATAGTAATAATAATAATAATAATAATTGATGTTATTATTTTACTATTATTTATATTTATAAGTAAAGAAAAATAAAAGTCATTATGATAGAGCAAAAGTACGAATAATAGATAATAATAATATTTTTTTATTATTATTATCATTATTATCATTATTATTTATAGAAGAATCTACAAATAAAAAGTATTATTTGTATTGCTCTATGTAAGAATGTACAATAAATGAAAGAAAATAAAATTATTATTTCGGGTGATAATTTTATGCACATGAGTTTATTTTGGAGAAATAGAATATTATGATAATATTAATAGGATAATAATAATAGTATAATAATTATTATTATTATTATATGAAGATGATAATAAGTATACACTTATTATTATTTTAAGAAGAGAGATAATATAATAATAATATTTTTATATTTATAACAATAGTAATAATATAATTATTATTGATATTATTATTTAGAGAATAATAATAGAGAGCGAATATTATAAAATTAGTGAGAGATATTATAATAATATTATTTAATTAATAAATATTATGATAATAATGATAATAATAACATATTTAGTTATTATTATTATTATTATTACATAATTATAATATGACATATTATCATATTATAACAAAAATACATGTGTGTATATCTATATATATACATATATACTAACATAATATATATATATAAAAGAACAAGAATTAAAATTTAGTAAAGATAAATACATGAATTAAATTACAAAAAGGAAAGTTAGTGGTTAGTAGCATAAGAAAAGTGTAAAAACTAGTGGTTAATTAATTAACATAGTTAAGAGTCAAATTAAAATTTTAGTTATTTTTAACTGCTCATAAGAAATTTTTATATTTCAATTGACAATTTAATTTTTTTTTGAGTTTTTGTGGGTTTTCTCCTCGTTCAAATGGGGCTTGCCGAGGGTGATAGAGACTTGCCGAGGAGGTAGGAGACGACTCGAGGGAATTGCGGCAACGTGTCGGCGTGGCGTCGGCACGGCGAGGTTGCAGGGCGAGGGGCGGCCGATGGCCGAGGAAAAAGAAGAAGAGGAAAAGAGGTGGGGGGAAGACTTTGGGGTTACCGAGGGGGGAGGGAGAGGATGGTTGGTGGTTGTCGGCAATGTAGGGAGGTGGACGGGTGAGGTTGGCGGCCAGCCAGAGGTGGAGGAGGAGGAGGAGCCTGAGGGAAGAGGAGAGGAGCGCAGCCCTATTTATAGGGAAGAGGGGCTACCCACCCAATCTCTGGTCAGCCTGGGCAGTGAGCGGCTGCCCCCAAGGGGAAGGGAGGGGGCCGGGCTCCATGAGTTACATGAGAAGGAACCAGTAGCTTAGGGTAGGAGAGGGAGGGGGACCATCAAAGAAGAGAATACTTTGCTTAAGTATTTAATACATCTAAAATAATTTATGTAAATATTGGTTGTTATTAATATAAACCTGTGAGACATTTATGACATTAAAAAATTAAATATATTATAATACATTTTTTTATGTACAGATTATTACATAAATTAATATGTTATAATATATATTTAAGAATTAATATATATACATCTAACTAGGATAGTTTATTATTATATTTATATGTATATAACTTCAATAATATGTAATTTTTAATTTAAAATTTGATTTAATTTAATAATGTATATATTTTTTATTTTATTTTTTCGTCGTCTAATTTTTTTAAATTTAATGAAACTTGACCCGGAGGTTCGTCTTGATGAAACGAATGTCATCATACAGAAATTCCTCGATTCAGAGCTAAATTTTATTTTTAATTAATTTTTGAAAATAAAAACTTCAAAAATTAATTACGGACAATCTAGCACTCAAAATCCGACGAAAAATTTTATGTTGCCTTATTTTATTATTGCAAATTCAATGGTACTAATATTTTTAAATTTAGACTTATATTTAATTTTCATAATTTTCTTATTTTAAAAAAATTCAATAATTAATATATGAATATCTGTCCGTAGGATTGCCTCTAAACTTGAGCATTATGATCACAAAAATATACTATTTTTAATGGTCTATTTTGTTTGGTCTAATTTTGAACTTGCTCGGAATTTTATTTTATCTTGCTTTGATCGATATTTTGGCTTTCTAAAATTTGGGTTGTTACAATTTTAGACCCCATTCGACAATTTGATGACTTTCTTGGGTCATACCCTTCGAACAGATTCTACAGTAATTTTAAGGTTTGATGTCCTGTCGGGTCTTTGGTTTTCTATGGACCTCATTTGGAGGAACTGAATCCGAGTCTTATAGTCTTTAAGTCTTTTATTTTTATTTTTGCTTTCATCTACAATTTGAGTCTTTGAGGAACTGTAACCATTGTTGCATGCCTTATAGTAAAGCTGTTAATTAGTCATCCCCTATATAACACCTTCACTTAATTTACTATCCTTTTTTTTATAATGAAACTTTTGAAAGCTACACTTTAAAGATGAATTCAACGAGAGCTATTTATGCCACTCGCATAAAGAGCCACATGCCTTACGGCGGTCAAATTTTTTTTTTTTAAACAAAGAGTTTGGTTGTTTATGCCACACGCACAAAGAGCCACATGCCTTACGACGGTCAAATTTTTTTCTTAAAACAAAGAGTTTGGTTATTTCAACAAGTGCACTTTCTGGCATTATAATATTGAAAATGCATAATTATACATTTTCCAAGCTTTCTCTGAGGTTGCAGCATAGTGGGTGCTTGATGAAATGATAAAACTTATAGAAGATCCTCAAACAACAGCTAGCAATCAGAATAAAGCTCTTGTTCTAATTGAAGCATGGGAGAATCTGAAGTTTAACTTAGATATTTTCCCGTTTATGAGGAAACCTATAAGGTACTTAAGTTCTATTATTAATTGGATATATGTTAAGATAATACTCAATGAGAATATACAAGTTCTTCTTGCATGTAAGTTACTTTGGTTGCAGAATAATTAATGCTCATTCATGTATATTAGCTAAAATAAAGTTAAATAGCTACTTTACGATGTTGCTTTTTAGTTTCATTCAAACTTGGAAAATGTATCATTTTGGCAGAGATGATTTGACAAGCTGTTCATATTGCTTTTCAAAATTCATTACCATCATAACTGCATAACATTTAGTTGCTGAAGGCGCTCACAATGTTTTCTTTACTTTTATTTATCTAATAAATTTTATGTTTTATTTCTTGTTAACATTTGAATATTTTTATGTATCTTTAGTAAGTATTTAAGTAATTTTTATGCATATTCGATGGCCTCTTCTGTGGCGATCCACCGCTGGATCAATATAATTAATCCAGCGTTATGTGCTCACTCACCAGGATCATATCGGTGTTTAGTATAACAGTATATTTAGAGGTGTATAAAATACACACTTTCACATTCATTGCAATATTCAAAAATATCAGAATAATAAATAAAATATATTTATTATAAATATAATAATTATTTTACGAAATATATTACACACTTAAGCAAAAATATAAACTTTAAGAAAATCAGCATCTAAATTGCTTCATTATGTATCAACTCCTCCTCAAAAGCTTGATCCTGAGATTGTTACTAAACTGTCATATATATATATATATATATATATATATATATATATATATGATCAGGCGAACAAAAAAAAGAAAAAAAATATTTTATTAGACACAAAGGTCTAAGTAAGGTTTGTATGATATCAAAATTTGTATTTAAGTGGTATGATTCTACATGAGAATCATATATAAATAAATATGATATTTAAGTATAATATGCTTACGATTATGAATACAATACATATATTTAAGATATGTGCTCATTCTAAAAGAAAATACAAAAATATATAATATTTATTTTCTTAGACAAAGTTACAAAATAATTGAAGAGTTAGATACGTCTATCTAACTATCCGAGATGTGGGTTCTTGACTAACTACACATTCCTTCTCAAAGGCTATGTGCAGTCTCCTTATTTCTCTAAATATCAGTCTGTTATAGCCTAATGTATTATTTGTACTGACCAGAGATCAACTTGAATGAACCCATGATACTAATTTTTGATCATTTATTTTAAGATCTGAGTACAAAATCTCATATAAATATATCAAAATGGGTTAAATCTTAATAAAAATACAAATGCTGTAAATAAAATAATTAAATAAAAAGAATAATATTCATCATTTAATTTTAATAAAAATATTAATATAAATATTTATCTTGGTTATTTATCTTTATATATTAAAAATAATTATTTTTTATTTTTTTATTATTATAAGTAATATATATTTATATATTTATATATATATATATATATAGGAAAATGATAAAAATTAAAGTTACAGAAATTATGAAATATATATATATATATATATATAAAAGAAAATGAGAGAAATAAAAGTTACAAAAATTAGAAAATATATACATATATATAAAAATAAAATAACATAAATGAAAGTTGTAGAAATTAGGAAATATATACATATATCGAAAAAAAAATGACAGAAATGAAAGTTGTAGAAATTATGAAATATATACATATATATAAAAAAATAACAGAAATAAAATATGCATAAATTATGAAATATATACATATATAGAAAAAATAAAAATGACAGAAATAAAAGTTGCAAAAATTAGAAAATATATACATATATAGAAAAAAAAAATGACAGAAATAAATATTGTAGAAATTAGAAAATATATACATATATAAAAAAAATAAAAATGACAAAAATGAAAGTTACAAAAATTATGAAATATATACATATATAGTAATAATATTAACATTAATACTAATAATAATAACATTATTATTATTATTAAAAGAAGAAGAATAAATAAAAAGAATATGAAATATTTTATTTTTTCTTATTTCTTACTCTATATTGACGTTGATGAGGCTTTACTGGAGGTTGGCGGGGGGAATCGTTGGTGACCGAGGAAGAGAAGAAGGAAGCATAGAGGAGAAGAGGAGTGAGGGAGGAGAGTGGGGAAAGACAGGAGGAGCGGGGGATGGGATGTGGAAATGTGGGGGAGGTGAGAGGTGTATTTATAAATTTTTTTTCTTAATTAATTAATTATTTTCAATCTCATCCATTATTTGGACGAGATGGTTGAGAGAAAATTTATTATAATTGTTGGAGTGTTCAGTTTGATATTCTCTTTCTCCTTCTCAAAGCCCCTTCTCCAACCGCAAGAAACCAATTCACTGTGAATGCACAACTACCTTTCAGATCCGTAGAAGAAAGCCCAAAAGCAAAATAAGAAACTCGAAAAACTGAACCAATTAAAGGGGAGAAAGAATACATATGAGAGATAGACAAACAAAGATCAAAACATCAATCCAGAAATCAATAAATATAGTATTCGGAATGGAGAAAAACTGGAGCTTTTCCCTCCCTTTTGGCTTCCTGCCATGTTTCACGGAAGAATCTCCATTTTCAGCAACACCCATATCCTTCTCCTGTGAAACGTATACGGAAGTCGACGATTTTCTCGAGGGATCTGACCTTTCCCAATGATTCGAAGGGGACAGTAATGCTTGACGCCTGTTTGGAGTCACACGTGCTGGAGATTGGGGACGAGCGGGAGGACGGCGGCGAGAAGGTTGCGGAGCATGGCGGTGTTGATGTGAGCGATGAGCTGCGTATCGACGACCTCGCACTCGAAGGAGGTCCTGCTTCGCGAGTATCAGTCTTGTTCCAGCCGAAGTTCGGGATGACTTCGGTAGATTAGGTTAGAGAAAGAGGGAATTTTAAGGAAAAAGCAAACTTGACCTGAAGTGTCACATTAGGTGCCACATCATCTAGAAAAATTGGAGTATTAGAAGGGGTAATGTAGTATTATCCAAAATTTAATTAACTAATAATTATGCTTTGCTTCCTGCTACATTAATAAATTAATCAATTATAAGCTAATAAATTCAACAATTAATCAATAAAAATTCCTCTTTTTTCCCAAGCTATTTATAGTGATTTGATTTTAATAATGCTTCAATGCTCATACCAAAATTGTCATTAAAAAAACTTACTTTAGGCACCAAAGTAAGTTTTATTTGCAATAATCAATAAGAAAATAAATACATTGTACAAGGAAAAAAATTTCAGTAAAATTGAGATTACCAGCATCTAATATGAAATAAAACTAATGAAAAATTTTTACACTTTCAATTGCGTTCGAATCAGGTGAATTTGAAGATTGTGCAGAGGAAAACGAAAGAATCGCAGATGAATCTTTTGTTCATACGATCGAACGAATTGTTTGTTTAATTGAACATCTTTCTTTTGTTTGTTCCAATGAAAACTTTTGTTCAAACGAACAAACATTTTAACCCTAAACAATTGTCATTTGTCCACAACTTAGCAGCTCGAGTCCATCTTCTATGTCTACGGCTTGATCTTTCATGCACGAGTTCACCTTCTAAACTAAATCCATTTCGAACGAAATCGATTTCATTCACTTTCCATCAAAGAAAAACTTACAAGTGATTATTTTATCCCCAATTTAATCAAAATACCACACTCAAATATTATTTCATTTCAAACAAAAAAAATTTAAAAAATAATTATATTTAATTATATTTCATTATAACTATATTACTTTACACTCAAAATTTTCAAATTTCTTATAAATATCCTTTGAGGAAAAGAAAGATTGCCACACAAATCTCAAAATTTGTGATATTTGCATATTCAACACCCAAGACCTAAACATTACTGAAAAAAATACCATGCAAAACTTTATTCTTTAAGCAATGAATATAAAGATAATTGTATGTTGAGAGAATAGCAATCCCTTAAAAGTATAGAAAAAGATGCACAATTCAGAATATAATAAAAAAATTAATGAAAAATACATTTCATCAATCTCATTATTAATACATATGACAGGCCACATCATTAAGCACTACTTTTGCTTATTTATTGGTCATGATATGATAGAAGAGCACCTCAAATAACACAGTAGCCTCACCAGCTTCACCTCTCTCCCTTCCTCTCTAAGCAAGGCACGCATATATAGAAAAATGCTATACTGTTGTTACAAATGAGACCAAAACCCTGTGAAAAAACACACAGAAAGAGGAGAGCATTTTTTTTCAAGTGCTCAGAGCCCTTTCTCTAGTCTCTCTGCATTTTTTCACCTTTTTATCATATTTGTAACATTATAGCAAATTGTATATATATATATATACTGTAATATGATCATGCAGGGATTTGTGCAGACACTTTCTTCTTTTTAGCAAGTCTCTCCATAAACCAAGGGTTGGCTTTAAGACGATCCCTTACATAAACATTTCGCGCGCTTTCCACCAACTCGTCTGCTTTTGCCGCGTCTTCAATTAATGCGTACAGTGTTCTCAGGCAGTCCTTCCTATTTTCTTCTCGATGCTCAAACCTTCAATATTTTTTTCAAATTTATTAAGAATATATATATATATATAATAGATTAGTATGCTAAAGCAGATCAGTGGGTTGCTTAAAAGAATATAGGATGAAAATTGTGTTCATTAGTAGCAATGCTGGATATTTTATTTATGTTTCGTTGCTCCTAGTAGAAAACTTGAGGGTATGAATTTTTCAATGTTAAAAAAAATGAGAAAGACCGAAAAAGACAGTTGAATAAATCATTAGAAAGGATCTAACATATATGAAAATTAGAGAGGGCCTCTATTGGATCGCGCACAATTGAAACATAGGATTCATATATGAAATGAGACTAAGGTTTGGTATTGATGTTATTGTTGTCATTGGAACAGTTGAAGACGGAGGGTTTCCTACAAAAATACAACTTAGCAATCATGAAGAAATCACATGGGACATTGGAAAATAAAAGAAGGGTTTCATTGTAAATAATAATAATAATTAAATATATAAAGATGTACTACTACCTCTCACTGGTGATTGTGAGCTCATCTCTGCCGGGATGATACCTCTTTCCAACCACCTCTCGTAACCGGCAGAATGCCCATCTCGAAAGCCCCAATTCCTTCACGGTAACCGATAGCTTGACCTTTCGGTTCTTTGGATGCCAAGCGTCGCCACCTGGACCAAAAACAACACGCGATTCCCACCGTAGGACTGGTCCTTCGCCGGGCGGATCATCCAACACTATCTTCTTTGTTTTTTCGTGAGATTCAGCAGCTTCGCTTTCGTCAGGTGAAGGCATTTCGGCTTCCATGATTTTGGCGCATTCTTGAACCATTTGGTCTTCAAATTCCTTGAACTGTTTGTAAGCTTCCTCAGGTTCTAACTTTCCTTCGCTTACCATGTCTTCTAACTCCTTGTACCTGGCCTCAACCTTCTGCTTTATCTCATCTGGATATCACCCACAAATTAAAAATTAAGAATTTAAAGGAAAGGGATCCAACAGTCTAAATTTGCTCTCAAATTCAGTTAAGAAACAGATCTGGAAAGCCTCTTCAGTTGGAATTAACAGAAAATGACAATTAAATTTGGTTTATACATGATATTTTATATTTCTTAAATAGCAGATAACCATTTAAGTTTTCATAATAAGGCTCTTAGTGCACAAGTCTTGATTCAAATCAACAATTTTAATTAATATAATACTCTAAACTATACTAAGGTATTATTTGTTTTAACCAATTATGTCCCATACTAAACCGGTCTTCATAGTTTTAACCTCACAGAATAAGTTACGGGATGTTCATCCATCCTAAAAATGCTCCAGTACGAATGTAGTTATCTTTGGAGTTCTTATAAGAACTTCACCATTATCTCAAAAATTGGCTTGCTTATCATTTTGTAGTTTTTAGTTGTATATCTTGAATTTTCCCTCCCTTTCGAGCATGAATTTTCGAGCATGAATTAAGTATATTCGCACCTTTTCTCCTAGAATCCGCCAAAAGGTACTCCTTGTCTGAGCCTTGGTAAACCAGCGATTACTCCTTGCCCTCTTCAAATTCAGATTATCATAGTTAATTTCAGGAGAGATGATAAAGTCAGATCTCTAACTGTTCTACTATTAGCAATGGCAAGAATGTAATTTCACATAATTATTAGGACGTTTTGAATGTAGGCAAAATAGCAAACACTTGCTCAAGGCATGAAAATATGATAATGCAGTTCAGTTCTTCAATTGTCTTCAGAGAATGGCAAATAGCATTATTTAAATAGTGAGCAGCAGATGTATTTTAGCATCAAGACATTTCAAAATTATAGCATGATCAATTTTTAAGGATCTATACATATAGCTCCCAAATCTTTATAATATTACTGTCCAGCTCCAAAATTTTAATATTTGCAAATAAAGTATATAATGTTTTAGAATTTCTATGCGTAGACATATAGTGCCATCATAAAAAATAAAAAGATTTTTTTTAAGTCAAATATCACTAAGAGGCGAATATGCATCTGGTGAAATTTAAATTCTTGATCAAGCGTACAAATACACCAACCTCAATCACTGTTACAATATCATTTGCAAAGTGTTCGTCTTGTAAATATTAATGTTCAAGTGCTAAATATGTGTATTATAAAATTTCAGATGTTATCTAAGTAAAATCCCCAACTTTTTATTAATGTACAACATAGAAGTTACAACTAAAATTCCAAATATTGATAAACAAAAAGGAGAATTGCTTTAAAATCTGCTTTAATTTCAAAGCATGCGTTCTATTTTAATCACCGCCTCGTATTAATAATGTACAGTACATCCATGATCACATGAAACAAAAAGGAGAAAATGTTTTTACATTTGAATTTTTTTTTCTGATTTAAACCTCTGCCTTTCGGTCGTTACCGCTTTTATTAATGAATAAGCCCAGCCAACACCATTCATCTTTAATTCCCCATTACTATAAGGTAGTTCATGTGACAGCAATACAGCACACACGTAAAAGATCTCAAGAAATAAATGTTAAAATAAACTCACCCGGTACTATTATTTATTATTAAATTGGGAAATTGGAAAATTAACAAAAATGAACATTGGTTAACTGTTGTAAACCAATGCATAGGGTTAAGGATAGCAAAGTGGCAAGGATAATCACAATGTAATACAGAAATTCCAATAAAATGAGCATAACTACACAAATTATAGCCCCCGTCAACTATTTAAAAAAATGAAACTGTTATTGTTGGGTTTGAGAAGACACCAAGGTGACAGTATATAAACAATGAGGATATTTGAATATTTAACTTCTAAAAATTGAACATAAGAATCTTTAGATATTTTAATATAGTATAGAGATACTAGGATATTTAAACTATAATTTATCCTAAGAAAAAATTAAAAAAATAAAAGCAAAAAATAAAATATAGAGAAAAAGAGTACAACATTTTTATATTAGTTCGTATCAATCTGAAATTCGACATCCACTTTTCAAAGGTTCACCACCTTAGAAATGTTTAATAAAACACCAAGGAACCTCTGATTGAATACATTCAATTAGAACATCCAAAATTAAACCAAAAAGATAGGACCAAAAGCAATGCTTTGATGCAATCTAATTTTAAGAGAAGAATCATTATTAGACAAGCCATTTTATGATCAAACAAATGTCACATCCCTATAATACATATCTTTAATAACATTAACATTGCCACACAAATTCTTTCTTTTTCCACAGCTTTCCAAAGAAATTGATAAAGATTAAACTTTTATCTCTCTAAATTTCTCTATGAAAAATCACTTAATAAATATATGACTTTCATAGTAGATCTATCTAATAAAAATGAAACTGACTTTATGAGAAACAGGTAATCCTTTGTAATTTGAATTCAATCTCTCCGAAAATTTTAACACATTGCTCATTAACTTAATTCTCCTATAATTTATTTACATAGACTTAAGCATTGTCTTCATTCTTATTAATATGTGCAACAATACTCCACTCACCTAACATCTATTTAATCTTCAAAATTACATTAATAACTTGGTAATACAAGAAATATCTTCCTCACACAAACAATTCCATACATTGCTAAATATGTCATCCATCCTACAAGTTTTTTCCTCCTCATTCTTTTGAAAGCATTCCAAAATCAGTTTTACTGGCCCCTTAAATAAAAATGCAATTGTATTATTTTTCCTTCTTTATAAAATAAAAAAACTCAAAAAATATGTTTGCTTCATTATTCTCTCCAAAATTAAAACAACCATGAATATTATTAAATTCTTTACTCACCATTCCCACACATCCCTTTAAATCTCATTCTATAAATAACATCCCCCCTTGAAGTATTAGATGAACTAACTCTTTCAAATAAAGCAAAAAAAAAAAAATTTACTCATATTGAATACAGTTTGAGGACATAGCATTTATAATATTAAAAATTACTTCATCAATTATAACTTTTAATGATGACCATCTATCAAAATCTTCCACTACATTATTCTATAGATTTTTACCTAGAATGATACCTACATTATTTCTATGAAAATTATTAACTAAGTATTAAAATTTAAAGTCAAAATTATCGATTTCTTTTGCTTTCTCTCCCACTCACATTTTTCAGCTACCCATTCATAATATAGTGTCACAAACTAGCTCCATTATCCACACATGTCGATAACGCGAAACACGCTAAATACTATCCAGAGCGTTAACGTAGCTGCCTTTACACACTTTGACTATAATAAAAAAAATGTAGTATCACTTCCAAAAGACACCCTAGCTTTTGTTGACTACCTAACGCAACCCACCTCGTTTATTATCTGACGCTTGGAACATGAAAACGACGGAGTTGGAATAGGATAAAATGAGAGATAAAAGTTTGGCCACTTTAATAACCTGCCACGAAAAAAAAAAAAGCACCAAAAAAATTCTCATATTCTAACATTCATTAACAATTCTCAAGCTTTCAACAAAAAATGGAAATAATAAAAAAGAAAAGATTAAGAAAATATGATATTGAAGCAATACAGATTAAGTCCCACATTGTTATAAGAGAAAGAAACACTAGAAGTTTCCATACTTTTGCTTTTGCATGTAAATCTATATCCAAAAAAATAAATACATGATGCATGACAAACTAGTAGTATGATTCATTACATGCCTGAGGCATACCTAAGAATATGCCTAGAACTTATGCCAAAATTTAAAGAAAAAATATATGAATGTCATAAAAAAAATTTAAAAAAAACCACAATAGAAAAAAATTCTAAACAATATTCCTTTTTTTTAATAAATAGTATTGATGATGTAAATATAAACATAAGACTTTGGTGTGCATAACATGTGAGTTCAATTCTAAAAATATTGGAACAATTATAAACTTTCAATATTAAGACTTAATACACATGATTTCCTAGATTATAACAATCACTAAAGTCCTAAGTCCCAAGCAGAAGCTGATAACAGAGATATTTTATTTAGCAAAAAGAATATGAAAGTACAATGTTAAAAAAAACAAGTTTCATTTCCTTAATATTGTTTAATTTCAATTAGAATGATGATTGTGTTCTATGTAAAGCATAAATCCCATCAAATCCTTCCCGCATAGAAAATCTTTATTCAAACTTTGAAAATAATGCATTTAATTAGCAAATCCTGGTTGCAAAATGTAGATTATAATCATTCAATTTTAATACAAATATATTTAGCATGAAAATAAGAACCATTGGAAGGCAAGAAACTCATGCATAAAAATATAAATCCCATAAATCTCTCATTATATAGCAGGGGCAAAGACTCCAAGCATGTAGACCAATTAGGAGCACATAAATTGTTGGGGGAGCATAGCAAGGAATACTTAAAGATTTCTAATTTCTAACACTCTCACTTATATTGATGAGTAAATATTTCCATCCCAAATTTTCTTACAATTCTCTAAAATATGTGACTAGCAAGATCTTTTGTTATTATGCTAGCAACTTGAGAAACCGTTGAAAAATACAGTGTGCAGATAAGCACACTTACTAACGATTTCCTTTATAAAGTGTCAGTTTAGCTCTAAATGTATAAATCTATCATGTTAAATTGTATAATAAGTAACGCAGATGATTGTTTTTCTATCAAAATATAGCCTAATTGATCCTTCCAATTTATTTTTATGTTTTTTTGGATGACAATAACTAGTATAAGTGATAGAAGCCCTGCATTATATTTTCAAACTCAGATACCACGTGCAATTCATATCGTGACATTTTTACTTCTTCATGTCATAAGACTTTCTCCAATTAAATGCAATAGAATGTTGACCCTCTGTCCACTAAAGATCCCCTCTATACATATAAATTTAACATTTTGAATAGTTACCATTATCAGAAACTTTAATGTATTGTTGGCCTTAATAAATAGCCTCAAGCTGAATTGAAGTCATGCTGATATATTCAAGGCATAAGCTAAATCAAGTGAAATAAGGGGAAAGTAATCAAACTTGCAACATATTACTACTAATTTGCTCTATTACTTGCTGTATTTAGTTACAAAATGTGGGAAAGTAGATCATTTTTCCCAAAAGTCATTGATATTTTGCTCTATTACTTTATTAGGCTACTCTCAAGCTTCAATAGGAGTTCTAGCATACTCGCACTCTTCTTAACCTGTTTCTTTAAGGAGGTCCAATGCATATCATTGTTGTGAAGCATATATTCCTTATTTTGAGTATTATATTTAAATTATATGTATGCTTTCCCAAGTTTTCCATTTTGAATTCATATTGGATTCAATTCATGGCTTTGTTGTGCGGTAAGGTGCTTTTTGGGTGCCTTCTTGACTATTTCCTACAATAATGATTTTATCAACATAAGTAATATTAATATTCATTTGATGTTTGAGTTAAATGGTAACTGTATGATCCATTAACTTATTTGCAGTTCATGCTAGCATTGCTTTTGTGAAACTCTTGAAGTATGCTGTGCTGATCACTTTAATCCATATAATGCCATTTTAAACTTATAGACCTCACCTATATAATAAATTTTTCAACATACAAGCAGTCTATAGATATACTCTTCAATATCCCCACTCAAAAAAATATTTTTACATCTAATCAGTGCAAGCTCAGATCAAAATGAGTTGCAAGACGTTGGGTAACCTTATGGATTATGTTTTACACAAAAGCAATGATATCTTGATATCAGGCTGACCTTAAACCATTCTAGAGAATCAACATCTTCGTATTTTACTCTGAAGAGCCATAGACACCCAAAGGTTTATTTCTCTTATGTAAAATACTAGTTATCAGTCAACCTTTTTTTAAGTGCCAACACGCTACCATTACGACATGTCTTTATAATGCAGAATTTTAAATATCAAACATTGTCAAAGGTAGAGAAATAGGGTTTAGATGAGCAAAAAACCTTTTATGCAAGAGAGAGAATATTTCAAATGATAAATGATTGAACAAAAAAATGATAAGTGCATACTCTTACAGATACAGATAAATTACGATCTTTGTCAACATGGAAAAAAGAAGCTCATCCATAAAGAGTTTATTTCATATATAAAAATGAACAGTTAAAAGTACACATCTTAAAATTTGAAGTTCAAAAAGATTTGGGAATGTTTTGATAGGGCAACCAAGGATCTTGGAGGATAAAGATGAGCAAATGTTAGAGCAAGTCCCACAGATGTTAATGAACAATGTCTAGAACCGTAAGTTTTTTTTTCCTTTAGCGCATCCACATATGTCTATTATTCATGGATTATACCTTTAAAAATAGGAAGATGAGGTTTATTGAAATAATATTTCTTGACATTAGCTCTACTTGACCCCAAGTAAATTTTGAGTAATACCATGAATTATAAAGAATAATATAGCTGCATTAGACATTTTGTTCTAAAAGATGAACTTGAGTGAATCAAGTGCAATCATTTATTAAAGTAAACAAGCCAATCCCATATGTAGTGAAAATTAAACAGTTCTTAAAAACATATAATTGAAAGGAAATGGCAATAAATTATTAGTTGCAAAATATGAAATACACTTGTGTTTAGCACTTCATTCAAGATTTGAGTAATAACAACCAACTTAAATAATGTGGGCAACATCTTACTTGGAATCTGAAGTGAAGAATTATCCATCTGATGGTAGTAGAGCCAATTTAGGAGACGATTACATCACTCATGGTTAAATAAGAATAGGCTAATGGTGATACGATAGATGCAAAATTTAAATGATGCTTTCATCATGTTAGCGGTCTTGTCTCCATAGATATTAATGGGCAATGTCTAGATGCGTACAAGTAATTAAACATAACCCAAAAAAAAAGTTGTTTTCTTTAGTGCATCCACATGTGCCTAATCATGGATTATACCTTTAAAAACTGGAAGATGGGGTTTATTGAAATAATCTTTTTGATATTAACTCTACTTGACCCCAAATAAATTTAAAAAAATTACCATGAAATATAGATAATAATATAACTGTATTGGACATTTGTTCTAAAAGGACTTGAGTAAATCAAGCGCAATCATGTATTAGTAAGCAAACTAATCCCATAATTAGTGAAAATCAAACAGTTCTTAAATAACAGATTGAGTAAAATGGAAAGAAAAGGCAATAAAAAATTAGTAATTTATTAGTTGCCAAATATGAAATACACTTGTGTTTAGCACATCATTCGAGATTTGAGTAATAACAAACAACTTAAATAATATGGGCAACATCATACTTAGAATCTGAAATGAAGGATTATTCATCTGATGGTAGTAGAGCTAATCTAAGAGATGATTACATCACTCGTGGCTAAATAAGAATAGGCTAATAGTGATATGATAGATGCAAAATTTAAGTGATACTTTGATCATGTTTGCGGCCTTATCTCCATAAATGTTAATGGACAATGTTCAGAAGCGTACAAGTAATTAAACACAGCAAAAAAAAAAAAAAAAATCTTTAGCGTATCCACATATGCCTATTCATGTATTATACCTTTAAAAATAAGAAGATGGGATTTATTGAAATAATCTTTCTTGACATTTGCTCTACTTGATCCCAAGTAAATTTTGAATAATACCATGAATTATAGAGAATAATATAATTGCATTGGACATTTTGTTCTAAAAGGCTTGAGTGAATCCAGCGCAATCATTTTTATGAAATTAGCAAGCAAACCAATCCCATATGTAGTGAAAATTAAACAGTTCTTAAATAACAGATCGAGTAAAATGGAAAGGAAAAGATATTAGTTGCCAGATATGAAATACACTTGTGTTTAGCACATCATTTGGGGTTTAAGTAATAACAACCTACTTAAATAATGTGGGCAACATCATACTTGGAATCTGAAATGAAGGATTATCCATCTGATGGTAGTAGAGCCAATCTATGAAATGATTACATCACTCGTGGCTAAATAAGAATAGGCTAATGGTGATATGTAAATGAAAATTTTAAGTGGTGCTTTAATCATGTTTGCGGCTTGTCTCAAAAATAAATAAATAAATAAAATATGAATATCAACCAACCAGGAGATCACTAAATCCCTGCATCCAGTAAGAAGCTGATAGAGTAATTCGAACATGAGAATAAAAATGAAGCACAAAAATGCCAATAAAATATTTTAGATTACAAATATTTATATCAATTTATAAAAATAATTGGAACTGCGTTCATTTAAATTAGCATTAACAACGCTTTTAGATACTTAAAAGTTTTAATTTGGATAATTTTTGAATTTATTTTGAAAAAATTAGATTTAGCTTTAATTTGTAGCATTCACATTTTCAAAAAAAGCCTATTTTATTAGCATACTTTTGCATTACAACACAAATCATACAGCTGTTCTATAAAACTTTCCCCTAAAGTGGGGATTTTCTATCGCAACAACTCAAAAGAGCATTTCTACTTATCCAACCTGCCTGGATCACGCTAATCACATTTCCCATTATTCTGTATAATTAAACTAATATATCTGAACCTTGCACTCTTATTGATAACATATTCTTTAATTGTCATTCCACAACACTAGGCTACCTATTATTATTAAATTTTTCCTGTCTATTTTTTGTAATAAACCTACTAAGATAACATCCTTTAAATTTAGGTTAAATCTCTAGAACTTGAGTTTCACTTTACCCCATCTCTAATCCTTATCTAGAAGAAAAATATCATCTATAAATAACAGGCACCAAGGCACTTCTCCTTGAATATAATAAAAAAGACCATTCATATTAATGCAAAAGTATATAAACAAAGGTAATGTAAACATCAAATCATTTGGCAAATCATTTTATAATTGAACCATGTACCTGCACCACTCTACATGCCTTCAACAAAATATACATACGCAACTCAAATCCATTCTTTTTCCAAAACCCTCCAAATAATTCACTTAGTACTTTTTCATATGCATATTCTAATTCAAAGAATATCAAATTTTAGCAATTAATCCACACATGAGCACAATATTCTGTTAAGAAATCAAATTAGAGGGAGAGGCCGGTATCGGTATCAGAAGGGCGAAAGCTAAAAACAAAGGTGTGAAGCCGGTAGGATAGGATCTAGTGAGCCCTACAGTATCTAAAAGAGTAAGGCGCCAGGCTTTATTCTTTTTTAGTAGAAGGATCTATTTTGATTCTAGAAGGTTGATGTACGAAGGGGGTAGGTTAGGAGATAGGTTCAAAGTCTGAAGGCTAAAGGTAATTTGAGCTTTATATCATAATAAAAGCCTATTATAATGAAAAGCAAAAATGTTAAAATGAGCTGATAAGCAAATCGAATAGCCTACTACTATACTATATAAAGAGAAAGATAGTTGATAAACGAATCCACCTAACGGTAGGTGAGTTGCCTGCTTTCCTTAATATTTCTATGACGGCATCAAGGAAAAAATTATTTAATGTGAGCTGCAACAATAAAATAAAAAATACAATACAATATATCAATAATAACATTCCAAATCATATTAAGCAAACTATGTACCATTTTAGTCCGACATCTCATACTAGAGAAGATCTCATGACTTTGTCCTAATATGATTACCTTCAATGAGATTACCTATAAAAATAAATCTCCACTATAGGCATGTTTAACATTGAGGTTTTAATTAAAATTTCAACAATTATCTTATCCTTTATGCTTATTATGGCCCAAATTTTACTTGTATAGCATAGTATCCTTTCCTCCCCTTCCGAAGTAAATATGTGCATTACTACCATATTTTTCTCCTAGAAATGTACAAAAAATGTACAAGTCACACATTATTTGAGCCTTTTGCATGGCTATCACTTTTGTCATCATCAAATTTAAGTCATCACAAGTCCTTCACCTTCTGCTCAAGTTTGCCCTTGAACGACATACGTTTTGCTCAAATCAACTTACCTGTGCCAGCAAAGATTTGACATCCATTGGCTCACACACATGTTCTTTTATTAATGAAAAGCATCCTAAAAAGACATTGCAATGCTTGCAATTTTTAAGCCCCAATCATTTGATGTAACGGAAGTTTACAGAACACCGTTCAAACTATTTTAATTTTTATTTAAATTATGATGAATTATCCTTTTAGAAAATTATAGTTTAAAATTAAAATTGTTTGCTGATAATATATTAACCTCAAATACTTGTAGGATAGGCAAAGATTGTTATTTGATCATGCATAATGCAAATAAAGTATTCATGTAGTCAACACCATTCATAAGGACTAATGCTTGGTGGTGGTGGTGCTAAAATAAAATATTAGATAATCATATATCAGATTTCAAAATATGACTCATTATGTCTTGAAACTCTATATCAAAAATAGGGATTTATGAGTTGTATTATAACAATTGATTAGAGAATCAACAATAAAGTTTTTCTCTTTTCTTCACTCTCATCCTAATTTTATCGCTAAAAGTGAACTCTAATTGCACTTCACAAATTCTATGAGCATTTATAGAATCATCATCTACACTATTATTATGCACACTTGGATAATTTGGGCTCTTATGTGATTGCTATAATTGTAAAAAAAGGTACTTGAAAGTAAACCAAAGCAAGCCCAAAGACCTAAGCAGCCTGATTGGCCTGATCAAACTGGCCTTATGTCTATTCAAAGTCGGGTGCATTCTTTTGCCTATCAAGTACGGTCTAACTTGTTGCCAAAAAGAAACATAATTTTTTTAAAATTGACGTATATTTAAATGTTAAGCTTGTGTATTAATAGTATCTTATGTCAATTTAACTAGATAATCAAATTTTAAAGTTGTGTTAATAATAAATATAAGTAAATTGGGTCATATATATTGTATTTTTCCAAAGATTGATTTTATAGCATATGAAAAAATCTAAAATTAAATAAAATATTTTTGGGCTAACCCGGACCTAAGCTTGGATTGCAGCGGTTCGACTTTATGTCAAAATTCCTAGCCCGATCTTTAGTGAGTACAGGTACTGCAAAAGCAGACTACGACCCAAACCCAAGCCAAACCAATGCTCTGTCTAGTTGAAAGATAAGATAATAAAATTAAGGGCTTAGTCCATTTAAGCCCCATTTAGCACAAACTTTGTTACTAAGCTTAATATAAAATAGTTTTGTTATTTTTTAAGAGGCATCATTTATCCTGCCACCTCAAAAGTTGCTTTTATGAAGCTTCCAACCCTAACTTTTCAAATGCTTACCATGGTTCCATTGTTACTATTTACAAAATTGTTTGCCCCGTGCAAACATAATTAATTTACATATTATTTAATTAGGGTAACTAATTAGTTAGCACAATTAATTTACTAATTAAAATGATATAATAAGTTAACATAATTACTTAACATACTAGTCTAGCTTAGTTAGCTAATGCAACATAATTAACTAACATAAATTAACTATGATAACATAATTAAATAACTAACAAACACAATGTCATTAACTAACATAATAAAACTAACTCATAAAAAAATGTTTTATTATTATTAATTAGAGAATGCCACCTTAAATGGTTCATGCATATTAAATGTGGATCATGCAATGCTCTTGCAAGAAAAATTGAGTTTACAAATTTCACCAATATTAAAGAGGAAGAGGAAGAGGAAGTTCAAAGAAGACGTGAAAAGCAACTATTATGAAAGATCTTCTCTATTTGAAACTTAGAGAGGGGCTTCTATTTGATCATGCACAATGGAAACAAGGAATTAGACCCCACCTTACAGATTAAGGCTTGGTGTTTAATAATAGTGTAATTAGTTAATATAGTTAATTTTTATTATAAATTAGCATAATAATTAATTAGTGTAATTAATTAATTAACATGTATATTTAATTAAAATATATTAATTAATTATCAATTAATTTAAAGCATTTCAAATTCAAAAGTACACTAATAGGTTCTCCGACAATAATTTTAAGAAACAATTTTCTTCGCCAGGAGCTTTTTCAGAGCTATATCAAAAGACCCAAAGACATGTCCTAAATAATTTAAGTAACAATTACAATTACAACTACAACCAAAGGATAAAAAATGCACAGTATTCATTCTATATTTTATATTTCTACATCGATTTCCACTCAACTACACTATTTGCACAAAACAGTAAGAATTCATAATTGATGGTAAAAACTGCAACAGAAAACTTTGTGATCATTGCCTTTAATCACTGTGCAATATGCATATTTGCAAATAGACAATATCATAACATTATTCTCATTAATTTTTATGCAACAGATAATTTCATAACATTCTTCTCAAGTAGCTTTAAGACGCTAGGCCTCACCCCAAATTAGATAAGCTGAAAATAGAATATGGATACAACAGTTTCCCATTTTCAGAAACCTTGTTTTGATTTACTCAAATCGTCAAAAGACTAGGATCGCGACTCCTTAATAAGAATAACTAATCAATTAATTAAACAGAAAACAAATCAAAGAAATAGCAAATAATCAATTAATACCTGGAAGGAGCTTATCCCAGTTTAGCATATCTTCAAGTATCCCCTCACATTCCCTGGTATCCTTCAAAAAACCTTGCTCTGTCCCCTCTTTGATCATCTCATCCCACTTGCGGTCATCCATGTTGAAGAATTCATCACTCATCATCTTCTTCTGAACGTATTGACGGGCATCGTATAGATCTTCAATTTCCTCGTCGGTCTCGTGCAGCGCCTCGAAATCGGATTCGAACTCGGCATCCTTGACGTCATCAAGCGGTACCATACTTAACTCGTCCATCAACTCATCATCCGTCTGCGCGTGCTTTCCGGAAATCCCTCGCTTCAAGACTGCCTCCATAACCGATGGAAGTATCAGATCATCCCCCTTAAAATACTGTTCAATAAGGCTGTTCAGCTCTGCAATGGCATAAAAGTGGGAAAAACAAAATGATAATCGCAAAGTCAGTAGACGGAGCTACGGAGGCAATGCAAGTGAAGAGAATGGAAGGGGATTACCCTTGTTACTGACATCCTCGACCGTAGGATCAACCTCCTCGGAATGCTTTGTGGAGGAAGAAGCGGAGAAGAGAGCAGGAGGGGATTCTCCGGCATCGGATGAGAAGAGACGGAGATAGGAGGAGAGGTGCGACAAGAACGTTGAAGCTGGTAGAGGACATTTTTTAATGATTGGTGAATGAGAAACGTAATGGTGAGAATGTAGAGCTTGGAGAAGCGCTCGTTGGAATCTGCACAGGTACATGACTCTTTTGACTTCACCGGGCTGCAGAACGTTTCTAGGGTTTAACGTGTGCCTAACCACGAATCGTCATGGAGAACATTATTTAATTAAATTTTGGGGAAATTATATATATATATATATAAGCCTTTATTTTTTATTTTAGACAAGGATTCTTTTTTTTTTTTTTTTTTTTTTTTTTTTTTTTTTTTTTTTTTTTTTTGAACCAAATATATATTGGATTGACACATCACATATCTATATATTTTGATATATATTAATGTGTAATAGTAACAATACTCTTCAAGTATTTCCTTAATAATAATTTTACTACTTATATTATCATATACTTATATTATCATATATAGTAATTCTATATGTAAACTAATGCCTAAGAAAAAAAAAATTTATTAATGATGAATTTAATTGTGTGTTTAGTGGTGTAAGTGTAGTAATTTTTCTTATTAAATTTTACAAATTTTAAATAAATTTCACTATAAATGTATATATAAGAAAAAACTATCGAATTTTTTATAATTTTTTAATTTATATAAAATATAAAAAATTTTAAGAGTTTGATAATATATATTATATAAATGTATTGGAGAAAGATTGTCAAATATTTTCCCTTATTTTTAAGGTTATAATTGATTTTATTAGTGGGTGTTTGAAATAAATAAATTTGAGAAATTTGAATTAAAGTAATTTGATTACAGTATAATTATATTTTTATTGCAGTGTGATATAATTTTGAGTAAAATATGAGTAAAATTACTCTATAAAATTTATTTTCTTATTTTCTTTAGAATCATTATTTCACTAAAATCAATTCAATTGAACGAATTGTTTGAACAAAATAAATTTTGTTCATACCGGTTCTCGTCGAAGAAGATAACAAATGACTTCCATTCACCGGAGAAGATGACCAACAGACAGTTCGTTCGTCGGAGAAAACAACGTCTCGTCTGTTTGAACGAACACACTAGCTCTGTGCTCCACGTAATCCCACTTTGCTCTCGATTCGGGCATAATTCAAATAATCAATTCTTATATATATTAAAGCAAAATTATATTACACCCGAAAAAAATTTATTTTACCTCAACTTTTATTCAAATCATAAAAACTCTCAAATATTTAATATATAAAGAAATGTGGAGCTTTATAAAATGGGTATCATTGTACTTTAATATTGATAATAATTAATATTTAATATTAAAATAAAAATTATATACATTTAATTGCCTGAAAAAAATAAAGATTGTGGAGAATGCACTGAATATTTTTATCTAAGAAATATAATTTTACTTATGAAATCTATTAAAATATAATTTTTAAATCAAATTTATAATCATAAAATTATTTAAAAGTCAAATAATATTATTTTATTAAAATAATATTATTTAATTCCTTTTAATAACTATAGCAGCTCGAGTTCCTCTTCTTTCTGGCATGGAACGCGCTCCCACATTTATTGCCCCCTTTCCTCTTAAGTTCTATTAAAAGCACCGCCCAAAAATAAATAAATGTAAATTTTATTTATTTATTTATGAAAATGCCTAAATTCTCAATAATAAATTTTATTAATTAATCTTAATTATTACAAGTTAAATATTAATTTTAATACTAGCAGATATATTTGAGATATTTTAGTATGTTATTTAGATTGATTGACGTGGCATCCAAAAATACCCATACAATTTGATTTGAATTTTATTTTATTAGTATTTATTTATTTATTTATATTAAAATAATATAAATATTATTTTTAAAATTTATATTAAAATAATATAAATATTTTTAGGTGCCACATCATTAATGAATTGTATATTATGAGATAATTAATTTAAAGTCTTAACTAATATGCTACATCATCATTAATAACTAGAGTTTAATTTGGCCAATTATTTCTTTACATTTGGCAAACTTTAATTTTAATTATAAATTTTTGTGATAACTTTAGGCATTACCAACTATTTACTTTGTGAGTATACAATTGTCCCTTTCCCATTCTATATCACTCACTCTCTTCCCATTTTCTTTCACTCACTCTTTGCAGCTTCCATGACCCCGATCCCTCCCCAATGCCCCATCATCCTTCCCTCCTCTTCATGGCACTAAGGAGGCATCTCGTCGCCGCCCTCTTCCTCTGCCTCGTCCTCGTCCCGGCCCCTGCCTTCGGGGGGGTGTCATCTTCAACGGCCAGTATCAATCACGGGGAAGCTTCTCCTGCATCACCACCACCATCATAGCCGGCATTCTCGCCGAAGCCGCCGTATTGAGCCCAGCAAGATCGCCGCCGACGACGAAAGAGCCGAGATAGATCCCCGCTACGGCATCGAAAAAAGATACGTCCCCAGTGGCCCCAATCCTCTCCACCACTGAGAGACTAACTCCCAATCGTATGTTTTTTCAACCACATTCATGCTAAGTCATATTCATCCTCAATGCATAATAGCGAGAAAGTCTAATTACTATCTTCTTACAATAATCAAGAAATGAAATAAATATAAATCTTTTTTATAATTTATTCATTCACCGTTATTTGATATTAAAAAAAAAAATAATTTTTAATTTGGATGATATAAATGTAGCTTTTTTTAAATAATTATGCTAATAAGATTACATAAATATATAGTGAGGAATATTTAGAAGCTATATAGCCGAATTATAGACAAATGATAAATGTATAAAAATAATCCGAATTTATTTATTGTAAAATTAGAAAAAAAAAATGGAATTATTGTTCGATTGCACCAAAGACATCGGGGAGTGGCTTTCGCCACCAATTGCGGATTACGTTAACGGCATTTTTTCAAAATTTATTGTTTATTATTGAAAAATAGTATATTCAAATTCCCAAATATCAAAATAATACAAAAATATTTATAAAAGAGTATTGATAAATTTACAAATTAATATACACTAAAATATATAGATAATGTGTCAATTCACTGTATAAATAAATTATACTTTTTTATAGGACTTATATGCAAAAAAAAAAATTTGACATATTATTGTATAAATATAACATTTTCTTTATAAAATCAGAATTATCAAATATCTTTATTATCTATGCTTTTAGGGCGCAAAATAAAGAGTTAATGGTACGGCACGTACGGACGTGAATCTCAACACACGGATTAATAATGTGAATTTTAATTGGGTTCTAAAGGCCAGAATTGCATATCATCTAAGAAAATTTTACATGGCAGGCTGAGCCAGGCCGGGTTTTAAGTCAATACCCGTGCCCGGCAAACTTGTTTGCGGCCAGCCCAGCCCAATAAGGGCAGTGGGCCCTAAGTGCCCAAGCCCATTATTTAACCGAGCCGGGCCGGGAGCCAACTACACTCGGGTCAATCAAGCCACGAATGCCAATTTCTGTAAGAATAAATAATAATGCTCAGTTTGGGTTTATGACAGACATAATATGAGCAGTAGCAGAGGTTTTACTAATACTAACCACAGTAGCAGGAGCTGCATCCAAGAAATTCCAAACTCCCTTAGCAGGCTAATTGTTAAGAAAATATATGATCAATAATAGTTTTGATAGAAGAATTGCAACAAACGCACTTTGAGGTGAGATGATATCTTGCATAATAACGTCAATAAAATTGCCAAATGCGTGCTCAAACCCCCGGATTTCTCCCATCAAGCGCGCAAAAAGTGAATCTCAGCGGTCCAAATTTTTGTTTAATCCGGGGGCGCGTTTTGGATTCCCAGAGACACTGTGAAATGTACAATCGCATAATTTTATTCAAAAAAAAAAAACTGAGGCCATATTCCAGACTAAATTGATAAAGAACAGATTTTTAGCATAATGTCACAAGATGCAGTTTTCCGGGTTATGTGTCGCTGATGTCAATCAAAAGTGGGCCAAAACAGCAAAGTTCCATTGCATATTATTAAGACAACAGTCCGTAACCCGGAGATTAGGCTGCGGCCACGATAGATTCAATAATAATACTGAACTTGGACCAACTATCATACCAATAATTACTGCTTTCATCAATGTTGTTCCAAGTGATTAAAGGCTCAATTAAATCCGTGTTCAAGCATTCTTCTTGAATTAATAGAATCAGTGATTCAAATAGAGACAAGTAAGCCAAGGAGAGGTGTTTCATAATACAGTGTTTGGCCTCCAAGAGACCAGACCAAAGTGAATGTTTGGTAGAAGGGCTTAATGGAAAGAGAGAGCGAGATTTAAGAATAGCTTCTAAATCTTTAATGCCAAGACTCCCCTCATCTTAGTCATGCCAGTTTTTCATTAACCTAGAATAATTTATTCAAAACGTGCTAATCAAACCATAAAATTCAAACATTTTAAAAACAAAAATATATTATTTACTTTGGAGAATCTTGCCAACATTTAAATACAATGGGTTTATGATTAGATACAACAGCATTCAAGGTAATACTTGATATCATTAAACAAATCTAGCCGAATATCAATAAAGATCATTCTGTCAAGTTAGCAAATTTACAACCATTTGACCAAGTGAAATTATACGCAGAAAATGAGCCCACAGTCCATCATAATGACATAGAAATCATAAAAAACTCGTGGATACGAGAGTAACCAGTGTATTTATTTTCAAAAAGGTATGACAGCCGTGGCTAGCTTGCTCATGATCATTAAGAATGCTTATATGCCACTAGCTTTCTAAGAGAACCAATTTTTGTTACTACCATTCAAAATCCCAATCTCAAAATTACTTAATTTGCAAGCAAAATTATGTTTAGTATTGAAATTTTTGGTTCTGCAATAACCACGATGGATATGCGATGTAAAGCAACGATATATTTCAATGTATTAATAGAAGAGGTATTACCAATACCTGATATTCCCAGAAATTATAATCATTTTAATCAGATATCTTAGGATCATCCCATGGGACCCTTAAAGTTGAGTGGGAGTATATACCTTTCAGGATTAAGAGACCTTTCCTTCCCCAGCCCAGAGTTTTCAGTGCTATCGTTTTGTTTAGGCAGTCTGCCTTTATTTCTTGGCTGGGAGAGGAAAGGATGTCCATATTGGACCACTTCTTCCGAAAAAAGAAGAATAGCTTCTTTTTTTCTTTTCCAGGCGAAGAGGCACTAGAACTTGTGCGTCCATTTGAGCTCACTTATTAGGAAGTCTTCCTATAGTTATTCATTGATGGTCAACATTCATATGGCCCTACAAAAGTTTAATACTGTAATGACCTTGGGTCATTTTGACAAAATACGTTAAAATTCTCAGCTATATTTAGTTTCTGTTAAGATAACTAGCCACTAATTTCTGTTTATTATTCACGAATTTTCGTTTTCAGTTAAAATTTCTCGCTAAAAATTCGTTTTCGTCAGCTCCAGCTTGATTTTGTTATAGCCGGTTAAAATTAGTTTAGGAAGCTTTAAAAATTCATAGATGTTTCATTAATTCATTCTGAATTTAAATACAAAACATTCCAGGTAACATTTCAAGCAAAATCACATTACTAAGAAACGTTCCTCTTTTATTTAAAACAGGAGCCTCTTACACACAAATCCTTCCACTCCCGCAGCCAAGAAACTTCCGTTTTCTCCACTCATGTAATCAGCGCAACGGTTACATCTTCTTGCGGAAACGGTCAGCAATTAAGCCGACGATTTTGACGGAACGCACATATAATCCGTAATCGGCGCATAACTTATGTAGGAGCTGCCGACAGTTTTGAAGGGAGAAATCGACGAGCCTCACGAAAAGGCCCGTAACTTGCGCATCGTAATCAACAGCTTGAGCGCAAGAAGCGGATGTGTGTTACGTACGCACGTCCTATTTTTATTTCATAAGCTCTCTCTTTATTCCTCGCTCTTTCCTTCTTCAAGCCGCGACAACTCCAAAGAGGGAGAGCCTTGACCCCTCGACGCTCCTTCAGATCCTTCTTGCCCAACGCACTGACGCCTATGTAACAACCCAATGTCGTTACTTGCAAATTAGGTCAGATCCCGCCTCAGAAATCAGGATCCCAAAAACTCTGAATTAGGGAAAACCAAAACACCATTTGTTAGAAATAATTTTTAGATCAAAGTGCCTTAGTTTGGGAGGATTCGGATAACAGAAACTCCCGCTTTATATTTATGAATTATTTAAATCCAATAAATTGAGAAAATTAAATACGTGTCTGAATTCATCGATTTTCATGTCGTTATGTTAAATATATTATTTAAAAGCTGCTCGAAAAGTTTCATCGATTTTTGAACACCGGTTCAACCTCAATTAATTTTTGAAGTTTCAAAATTCAGAAATGAATTAAGAATAAAATATTTGTCCAAATTGAAATTTTTTGGCGCGAGGGTGTTCATTACATCATAACACACCTCTATGCCAAATTTCGTTATTTTTGGACATCAAACGACAAAAAAATGCAAAAAAATTAATTTTAAATAACTTTTTTACCTTAATTCCTCTATATTCCCCCCCCCATCGCTATCCCTCCCAATCGCCCGATCGCAGGCTCTGTCGCTAGACAGAGCCTGATGCGACAAGTCCTGCGCTATTTTGGCGCAGAATGGTCGGCCCACTGGCTGACCCCTCTTCCCTTCCTCTATAAATTCTTCTCCCTCAGAGCAGCCCTCCCTCTCCACCTCTTAGCAGCCCCTCTCCCTTCAGCCTTCCTTCCCCTAACAACAACCAACAGCCCTCCAGCCAGCCACTCCCTGGCCACCCCTCAGCCCTTCCTTCTCCTTCCCAACAGCAGCCCACCTGCAACCTCCGGCCAGCCCAGCCAACCCACCTGCCAGCCTCCGACGAGTCACCTGCCACCCCCTTCAGTCACGCCCGACTCCCGACAACCCTAACCATAGGTTAAAGGAGAAAGAAAAAGGGGAAGAAATGAGAAGAAATTATTTTATTTTATTTTCTTTATTCCTTTTTAGTAATAATAAATATACTATCTATATTACATCATTCACATTATTATGGTTCTCATTAATTAATAATAAAAAATGTACAAATATTATAAATTGATTATTATTTCAATTCAAGCATTTTTATTCTGTTATTTTCCTTTATTTATTATTATTATTATTATTATTACTTTCTGCGGATTTTTACAATCATTTTCATTTTTATCATTTCTTTCATATATTATTATTATCATTATTATTATTACATAATGATAATAATAACATTATATTAAATATAATTACTACACTCAGAGACTTAAAATATTATCTTCTATCAAGATAAAAGAATGAAAGAAAGGCAGAATGGAAAAGAAGAAAGTAAGAAAAATTCATAAAAATATCATATCACTTTCATATTAATGTTGGTTAAATGACTAATTTAAAATATCAAAAATTTAAATACAGATTCAATCAAACTATTAAAAGAATAAAGTATCAGATGTCTATTATTATTATTGTTTAAATATAATTTTCCACTCAGCATCGCACAAAAATGATATAAATGCTTTAAGAAAAGTCACACAAAATTATATATAAAAAAGTTGGGATAACTGAGAGGCAAGGGTTGTTGATATATTTTTTGTCTAATCAGACAATTGCTGGGACGAGGCTGTCCGGGAGTCATAAGGAGCCTATACTGATAAGCCTTGAGGGGACAGGTATAGAGGAAAGTTGGATATAAAAAAGAAAAGATGAACCCATTTTTCTCGATTTTGTACTTGCCCAACAAAATCACGTTTTGTACCAGATAATAAATGCTAAATTCTATATTTATTTTTGTGACTGCAATTATTTTCATACTAAAGTTTCAGTGCAACTGAAACAAATTTGCAGGAATAATTTTATATAGCTTTTATTTCTTGTCAAATTATTGCTTATTTTACTTATTATTTAACAATTATAAAGTTGACATCTATTAGTTCTTAGTTTCACAACTAAACTGGTATTCAAATGCCCGCACTTTTGAAACGTGCCCAGATCAGGAGTTCGTCCTAGAGGAATGGTGCTAAGATCCAACCAGTGCTGATTCTGCTTCTACTCTTTTATCACTCTTTTTGACCCTTTTTAAAGTTTGTAACTTTTGTTTTATTTTGCTCCTTTGTAATCAAGACTTATGAATTAATGAATAAATGAGTTATATTTTATTTATCTTTTAAATCAATCAATGATCCTGCGGCTAAAGGACTTATCACCCCAAAAATCGGTGATGTATTAGCCCCCGCTGACCCGACATCGGGTCCTCACAGCCTATTTCCCTTCTCTAAGCCGAGAGAATCAACTAACCTTGGAGGTCTTCGATAAAAATGGAGGCAATCCCGAACGTCCCAGCGTCTGGCGTTGGCTCCTTTCCTCCTGCACAATCTCCTGCTTCTCTTTAGGTAAGGTTTCTTTGCAAAACATTTGCTATTCTAATACTTTTATTTTAGAATCGCTGTGTAGGAAGTAGTTTAGAAGATTTAAAATAATGATCTATAATTAAATGAAATCCCTAATATAAGAATCAAACCTCATTATGATAATAAATTTATGTAGGCTACAATATCATTAGAATATTTTCCGACCTCACTTGCAATACAATCCAGTTACATATCAAATTAATTGTATTTCTAAAGTGACCGTTAGCATCTTAATTATACAGAGATTAAAATGGGGATTTGTAGTATGGGCATTCTAGTTCACCGCTTAATATTTTAGGATATAAATTGCAAGATTTATAAACTGTTAAATATTGATAGTATCCCTAGTTCATAGCCGTCTGCTTAACTTGATATTAAAATAATGTATTTAATACTCTAGTGATGCTAAAAACTTCATTTTAATATTTAAAGGTTTAGGATAATAAATTTTTATCTTAGTTAAAATCTGAAATCTGCACCCATCCATCTTACGGTGCTTGATTTTGTATCTTACATCTCTTAGAGGTAAGCAAACCTATGAATCTAATCATGTACTTTCTCAATTAATTCATCATCGTACAAAAATTAGCATTCTAAAGTTGTAGTGTTAGCTGTTGGATAGACCTTGAAATGGAAACTTCAAAAGATAATAATGTAAGCTGAGGAGATATCTCTAAGTATCAAGTTATGAAACTTGCCTTAGTTAAAACCTGTGAGCTTACAACATTAGGACCAAGTTCTGTCCTATACTAATCAAGGAATTATTTAAAAGTAGAAGATATGTTCTAATCTGATTTATAAGTAGAACCTATTGCACCTCGAAGCTTCGCAATCTACCAACTTCGGTGTGTATCAAGAGAGTTTTGTAAACTGTCTCGTAGGCTGCTACTGATCTACCCCCCTGAGTTACCTTTATAAATTTGCTCTCGAGAATTCTTTGCGCTCAGTAGGGAATGTAGTGGTTTCTGAATGCAGTAGTGAATGCTGCCCAGGGTATGCCCACCAAACTGACGCCCTTAAAGGTTGTCTCGTACGTGATTCTTCACCATCTCTCGGCTTTGTCTTCTAGCAAATATTTTGCTAGTCTAACTTTCTCGCTTGTGGGACACTTTAAACTGTCCAACTTGCTCTCTACCGCTTGGATCCAGTCTTCAACCTCCATGGGTCTGGCTGATCCATTAAAAGTAGGAGGATTCAATTTGAGGAAGGCTTGCAAGGCATCGTCTACCCACAACCTTTGTCCTTAAGAGGGTTATGGTGGAAACAGAGAGGTAGAGGTTTTCCCTTTGTTTAAAAGGGCTTGCAGTACGGCTTCCAGTAGCATGTCTGTCCTATTATCAATTGTAGATGCAGATATGATCGACTTGACTGGGGTCTCGGAAGATATTTCGAGGAAGGCTTCGTTCGGAATCCATCCATTAGAAATGATTAATAAAACTTGAGATTATAAAAGGTTGTGTCTGATCGAATACATAAACAATCAACTGTAATGACTGAAGAGTTTTACAAAAATTTTGCCCCAAAAATTTCTAGTACTAAAAGATTCATACACAAAAAAAGGAGTTGCATTAGCAATATGCCTTATTCCTTACTTGATGCACCAACAAAAATATATAATCTAAATCCTATTCAACAAACTGGAGGAATCAAAACTAGTCATCCTCCTTTTTGATAGCGAACTTCCCAAGGTCCATGGCTTTCCTAATTCCTTTCGAGGTGGAGGCAGTCGCGTCGCCAGTTTTGATGAACTCCTTCAGGTTGTGGAGTTCATCCTGCAATCGAACAATTTGACGCTTATGTACTTCATTATTTCTTTCCACTTGCCAATCCAAGGCAGTCATCTTTCCATGTAACTCTTTTAGGTCTTGAACTTCTATTTCTAAATTCATTTTCCTACGACCGGATGCTGATATCCACCATGCTAAGGTATTCTCTACCTCACACATTCTTTCTGTTAAAACCTCAACTTTTGATTCCTCAGCGGGCGCATCCATGTTGGTGGTAGTATCAATTACCCCTGAATTCGAGGAGTCACCATCACTTTCTCCCTCAAAGTACTCAACCATATCATCACGAAGATCCATCTATAAGAGGTAAAATGATTAATACAAAAAAATGTCATTTTACGCCCTAATTGCAAAGAACATATCTTTAGAATGAACATATCTTCGTTTTTGTATATATATTCTTCCCTCTCATATGTGCTGAATCCTGCTCTGATACTAACTGTGATGTCCCGACATTCGGGTGTTCATATACCGCAGGATCATATTGAGCAATTCGAGAGAAGGAAAAATATACATACAAAATCCATAGATATTCTTCCATTCATTTCAAAATTACATAATGCAAAATATTTTCATCGTACATCATGAACATTGCTCAACTTTTTTTAAAAAAAATAAAGAGAAGATAAATAAAAGTTAAAGTAGCGCTATCGTAGATCCATCGACAGTTTGATAATTTAAGAATTTAAAGTTCTTGCTCAGGCGCTCCCAGAAGTACCTAACCTGGTATTGTACAGAAAATAATACCGAAATTGGAATTTACAATAATTAGATAATACTCTAAGTACCACAGTAAATAAAATAATATTATATTTTTATAAAAACAAAAATACAATTAGCAGATATAAGGGTAAAAATACAGGAAAATTAAGGTAATAGTGCAAAATAAAAGTTTCCTGCCACAAGTATTATCACAAATTGTAAGTTACTGATATTATTTTCCAGTAACCCACCATGAATGTCACTGATGTCATTTTTCCAGCAACCCACGAATGTTATTGATGTCATTTTCTAGTAACTCACAAATGTCACTGATGTCATTTTTCCAACAACCCACGAATATTACTGATGTCATTTTCTAGTAACTCACGAATGTCACTGATGTCATTTTCCTAGTGACCCACGAATATTATTACTGATGTCTTCTTTCCAGTAATAACCCACGAATGTTATTACTGGCATCTTTTTTCTAGTAAAAATCCACGAATGTTACCACGTTGGTTCCAAACAACCAACCAAACTTTAAATAAATTTGGCTCAAAGCAAATAAGCAAAACTAAGCAGCAATAAATTATATATAAAAAAGGCAATACATGTCATATACTGAGTACCTTTGTTCTTTAAGATCCAAAATTTGACAGTTTAACTTTTGGATATGTATTTAGATTTGAAAATCTTAAATTAGTTTTTTAATCCAATATTTTATGAGTAATTTTTATCTTTACTTTGATTATGTTCTTCTTTCATTTTCCTATTAAGATTGAAGTCCAATTTTTAAGCTGCTGCAATAGCAGTAATATTCCTTAACGTTATTATTATCATTATTTAATAATAATTATAATAATAATGTACAAAATAAAAGATAATAAAAATAACTGAATTAAAATTGATAAAAATAGAGATCATGATCATTTTATAACACATGTACCGTTATTATTATTGATTAATAACAACAGCAATAGTATTAATGACTAATCTTATCATTTTTAATTTCATAATAATAAAATATTAAGTACGTAAAATGAAATACATAATAGTAAAATTTCCTCATTTCCCTCTCCTCTTACCTAGGATAGTATTGCTAGAAGACTGAGGGGGGCCGGACGGCTGCAGGAGGTGGTCAAAATGGGGGCTGGCTGGTGGCCGACAAGAGGAGGGCTGCAGCTGGAAGGGGAGGGTTGCTACTGTTGGGAGGGGTTTGAGAGGGGTGAGGAGGGCTGCTGCTGTTTTGGAGAGCGGAGAAGGGTGTTGGTTGGGTTGGAGGGTTCAAATTGGGTGCCGGGATGGCTGCCGAGGTGTTTGGCGGGGTGGCAAGGGTGGCTGTCGGGGCTGGTGGCTGGCTAGGAGAGAGGTTGTCAGTAGGGTGAGGGGCTGAGGAGGAGAGCTAGCTTTTGAGGGGAAGGGGGAGGGAGTGAGGGGGTTTAAGTAGAAGGGGGGAGGGGGGAAGAAGAAGAGACGGGGCCCTCCCAGGCGCTGCCTGCGCCTGGGAGGCGAAGGAAATCGGGAGGGGGAGAGAAAACTTAAAGAATTTTGAATAATTTATTTAAAGTTAAATTTTTCATATTTTTCCGCCGTTTGACGTCCAAATATAACGAGACTTGACGATGTGTGTTATGATGTAATGAACACCCTCGCGCCAAAAAATTTCAATTCGAACAAATATTTTATTTTATATTAATTTCTGAAGTTTTAAACTTCAAAATTAATTTAGGTTAAACCGACGATTCAAAATTGATAAAACTTCATGAGCAGCTTTTAAATAATGTTCTTAACATGACGACACGAAAATTGATGAATTCAGACACGTATTTCAATGTTCTTATTTTTATTGAATTTAAAAAATTCAGAAAAATAAAGCGGGAGTTTCCGTTATCCAAATTTCTCCCAAACTATGGCACTTTGATTTAAAAATTTATTTCTATCTAGAGGTATTTTTGTTTGCCCTAATTTAAAATTCCCCGGCATCCTAATGTTAGAGTCGGATTTTTTTTTGAACTAATTTGCAAAGTAACGGCATCAAGTCGTTACAAGTTTAAATATTAAATTATTAGTTTATTTTGCCTTCTCTCCCGCCCACTTAGTTTCTTAAATACATAACATATTAATCCTCTTATTTATCATAATATCAATTAACTCAAAAAGCTTGCCAATGAGAGTGCCAATATTTCAACTTTTTAATCATAGTTTAAAATCAAAGACTAGCTTCTTTACCCTCATACACCATAATATGGAATTTTTGTTATTTAATACTACACCTAAGCACCAATGTAGTGGCATTTGCACACTTTTTACTACATTCAAGCTATGCAGCGCGTCGCTTCTAGAGGATGCCCTAGTTCTAACACAATTATTCAAAGGATTCGCATCATAATAAGATTCAACAAAATTTTACGATGGTCATCTACCTAACACAACCTCCTCCTTTCACATCCAAAACTTAGGACCCGACAGCGATGGAGTTAAAATAGAAATACGATGAACAACAACGGGCTAGGTCTTAGATCGGGCCTTTTGGTGTTTTTGATAGTTCAAAATTACACAAGTCGTTAGATATGATCCAACAGTTCGATTTAATTAACATGTTTAAGCAACTATAATCACCTTGTTGTCAAGATATGAGATCCAAGAAGTTGGAGAATACATTAGACATGTTCATATCACGAAAGTAAGTGGAGCAAAGAAAACATAATATTTCTTTTCCAATTTCTTAAAGCATGAATGTAGATGCAAAATGAAGACTAAAGTTGTTAAACATCCAAAAGAAGTCAATATAGTTGAAGTTGTGCTGCTTGTATACGTGTAGTTAAGTGATGTGTTGGGAGATAAAAAATTTAAGCGATGGAATATTTCATTAGATTCATCAACAAGCAAAAATGCTTATGGTTACGAGGGATAATTTGTATCATGTAGTTTGAGTTTGATGGGCATATAAAAAGTGGAGTTTCATTTTCAAATGGGTTGAAGATGGAATAATTTAACACCACCGAAAGAAAGGCCATCAAAAGGAGTCTTCAATAAGGCCAAGGACCCATAGTGTAGGTGATGGGCGTGTGGTTGTAGCATAAGCAAGATATGTGGCAACCTAGCATATGAGAGATGCAGCAAGCGGCTGTAGCAGGAGAAAAAGCACAAGCATTAAAAAGCTGGATCGAGCTTCAATAGTGCCATGGAAGGGAGCACGGGAGTACAGGTCGGAAGAGGTGAATAGCTTGCATGAGTATAGCGAGTGGGTAGCCAGTGGGAGTGAAGAGAGCGAGTACAAGCAAGGGTGGATCATAAATACGATGGGAGCAATGGGCCACAATTAGAGTAGGCTTAATCTATGGCTTGAAACTAGTTCCACGCTCTAACACCTTGTTTAAATGTAATTAAAGAGAGATATTTTATGAAGTAGTAGATACCAATGAATTAACATCGTCATTGTTGTATCTCAAGTTCTACATGACAAAGGTGGAAATTTGTTTCAGTTAGCCGATAACTAGTATAAATTGTGCTAGAGCTAAAGATTCCTTATAAATGGAAAACATGGTGAGGGAGTGTTAAATAAGGGCTCTCATATTATAGATTAAAATAAGTTGGTCCAAGACCTATGACAAAAATATAAACTTAAAATGCAACTATAAAATTATAAATTATTCAACCATACTTACAAATTTTGGGAGAGCATGATGCAATGCATAGTATTATAAAATATAGGAGTTTCACACAATCAATTTGGCTATATGTCAAGTAGATCATTATGGAGTTCATGCATTTGTTAAAATGTTTAATGAAGAAATTTGGAGAGGAAAAATATCTTCATTTGATCTTTATCGATCTAGAAAAAGTGAACGATAAAGTACAATAAGAGTTCTTAAAAAAGCATTATAAAGATAAGAAGTTTGTATAGCATATATTAAGTTAGTAAAGACACCCAATGGAGCAATTATGTGTTCAATCGCAAAGTGTTTTGTCAAATGAATGTTATTTAATCAGACTGCCAAATATAAGCTCTAAGTTTGCATCTTTTGATATTAATTTTGGATCATCTTAGTTATTGCATTCAATAGGAGATGCATTGGTATATATTATCCTCATATAGTCTTTTTATTAATAAATTTTTAAATGGTTAAAGCAACACTCGAGTCAAAGGAAACAACATTAGAATCTAAATTTTTTTTCATAATTGCAATTATAGAATTGAATATGTGAAGTATAAGTTTAATCATAATAAATAATAACATTAAAGATATGAAAATTGAAAACCATGCTATCATGATGGAGAGGTTCAAATGTCATAGTTCCATCATAAAAAATAATATTGAAATAAAAGGTGCTGTGATAATTGGATACAAGTTTATAGGATGGAATGAGGGTGCACATTTGGGATGTTGTGCAACCAAAAATCCTCAATAATTAAAATTTAGTTTTGAAGAAATATCTACAAGAACAACAATATTATATGAAGTAGAGCGTTGGCATTGTGCCTGCAAAGCAAAATTATATTATTAATATAAGTGCCACAATGGTAAGCTAATGCTATGAGTGGGCATATTGAGGATACAAAAGTAACGATTCATGGGTAATAAGGTTGGAGTAGGTCCAATTGAAAAAAAGCTCATTTTCTTAGACGATTCAAACATATTAAGCATAAAAAGTTGGATACCCTAGTCATAAAAATAGAGTTAACAAATTTTTCATATTAAAATAGAAAAAAAAAATACCCAAATTGGAATGCAAGAAAATATGTAAAATGATTCACATACTTAGTAGATATTATGGTGGGGATGTTATTTGATCAAGCACCATGAAGACAAATGATTTATGCAACCAAACCCACTAAGTTGGACAGATTTATTGTTGCTCATAAAAGATATAAAGCAATTTAAAAAATCAAATGAAAAATAAACAAAATAATATCTCCCATAAATAATAAGCTATCCTCTAAAATTGACAACAAATATGTAACATTATATTCTTTAAAAAATACAATGATAATGAATCCCAATATACCTATTCATAAGATTGCTTTAAATAAGTGCTTGCAAATATGTTCTAGCATTTTAATGGTCAGATAAGCATCAAATGAATTGATAAAGTGAGTCTATGAAATGCAGTGACAAATCAACATCGATCTTTTGTAAAGCTTGTTATTTTCTTGAAAGTTAAAACTTGTTCAAAATATGTCAATTCAAAAAGTTTTGAATTGAGGCATGAGTTCTATTTTGAACAAGAATTAATTCCAATTCAGTTCAATCCAAAAGATGTGTCAGACCTAAATTACGTTATTTGCGCTCGCACACAAGTGTACGTGATCAGAAGTAATATATGGGATAGTGAGATCCTCTAGAAACAGAGTGTGTATTGTTACTAAAGTTTATCTCTTTTAAATAATGTCTTAGCAATCAATAATTGATGGTTTAATCCTAATAAGTAAGCTAGAATAGATTAAAATAGTTTTTTAATCAATAAGAAGAAAATTAGAAAGAGTTGGGGTTCAAACATACAATTCATAATAGACATATGCACAAATATTCCTTTCTTATGTCATGTCACATTTTTGTTATCTCGAATAATTTTATAATCAAGATGTCCATCTTTCACATTTGAACATTAAATTCGCTATGACCCTATCTAGTGCTTAAGATGAACACTCAACGGTTCAATCTCAGCACATAGATATCTCTGTGATCTTTTGATAATGAAAGTTATCCTTATATTTAAGTTATAAAATTCATATTTTAATTTAAAATCACTCGGTCTTGATTCCATCTATGGCTCACACGCTTCTACTCTTGATTTAGCTAAGTTAATGAGCTGTAAAGCTAAATGAGCTTATGTCACTTCATTCATAGCTTAACGCACTCTATTATCTTGCATATATTAGGAATGAGCAATGAAGCTATATAGATAGGTCTCGACTCACATGCATCAAATTCATACCTTAACCTAGAGTCAGTAATGGCCTACGTGAACTATGTCACATCGTCCACTACCTAATATGCCTTCTCTAGGTGTTATGGATTGAGCCATGGAACTCAAAGATTTTACAGTGATTTAATTATGGCTCAAATAATCAAGCCTTATTCTAAAGCTTGTGTACGAGCAGTTACGCTCAGCAAATGGTGTCCGTGGCGCAAACGTTCTAGGTGCATAGTTTCTAGATGCGGCGATCATCAAGTTCTACAAGCTTTTAATATAAAGATAGTTTGCATGATATTCAGGTAGTTTTCCATTCACAACAAATTTTAATTCATTAAACATAAAGAAGATTTCAGCATAAAACGTGACATTCCATTAGTGAAGAAACATTACATGCACAATATATAGAATTCGTTACATGTTCTTCACCGAACCCTCCTCAAAGGAGGGGTTAGGCTGCATTACAATCAAAATAACAAGAGAGATACAAGTGAATAAGGGTGCACACATTATTTTCTGAAGATAATAAAATACAAGGCTAAGTTTGAGAGGATAATACGTAGGAACAGCTGTGAGCGTTCTCTTCATCTTCTTCTGCCTCTAAGCCTTGCTCTTTTCTTCACTGTTGTGCTTCTTCTTGTCCTGGCTACAGCCTCCTCTAGAACCCTTCTTGATAGATTATGGATTAGTGTTTTCCCCTTTGAATGTATATCTAGACTGATTAAGGAGCCCTTCTTTAATCTTTTCTTTTGCCTTTTATAATTTCTCCTCCTGCCATCCTCTTTTAATTTTGCCCTTTACTCTTACTTGAAAGTTGAACTTATTAACTCTTCTTTGCCTTGATTACCCCTTTATTCCTCATTGAAAACTGAGGAATTAACTTTTGCCTTTAATTTCGACGTTAGAAGCTGTAGAAATTTAGTGCCTAGGTCCTTTCAAATTCCTATTTGAAACAGGTTTAAAGGCAGAAATTTCGGCGCGCACTACGGCGCACTGGGGCGGATGAGCCTCGAGCGGTCGCGCACTGTGACGCCTTGGTATCGAGCAGTTGCGCGCTGCAGCACCTCCCTTAATCCCTTCCCTGGAGCTACAGCGCACTGCAGCGGGTTCCTTGCGAACAGTAGCGCGCTGTGGCGCCCTTCTTCATTAAAAATCTCTTTTTGTTGATTTAACCATTTTTAAGCTGAAATAACATAAAACAAATTAAAATAGCAATTAAACTTACTAAAAATTCACATTCTAAGTCAGAGTGACTATAATATTAGGGTTCATCAAGATGCTTGGGCAAAAAAATTTAATTGACGTTAAGGTATGTGTCCTTTCTCCTCATATGGCATAGGATCGCCCAAAAGATAAAATTGATAAAAAAAAATGAATGAAGCAAGTATAAACATATAATATTTATGTAGCTCAGTGAATGTTCGCATATGCTTAAAGGCATCCAAAAATAGTCATCTTTTATTATTCAAAAGAAAGAAAGAAAAAAATATTACAAGAAATTAAAACAAAAAACAAACTTATATTTGAAATGCATTATTCAACTCCATTACATCCCCTATTTATAATCTCTCAACTCTCACATAATATAAAAAAGTAAATTTTAAGCAAATTTACTGGCCAGATAAGACAATTTAATGAGAGTTTCCTTTTTCTTGTAATAACTAAAGGAAAATTTTCATGGAAGTGTCTTCCATCAATAAATATAATCAAGTATTTATGTTGCATGGAAATCTTACATATAATCAAAATTTGAAGTGATTATCACTGTCAAATATGAAGATTACAAACAAACATCCCTTTAGTCATCATTTGACAAAAGCTTTCCATAACATTGAGTCAACTAAAAAATACATACAGATAATTTGACTATTGGTACTTAAAATTTTTGGCAACTGATTTTAACTCAAGATTTAATTAAATGGCACAAGATTTATTTTAATTAAATGACTCAAATTCAAAACATCAAGATGATTTAATTTTTAAACTTTGCCCTTGCATGAATTAACTTTAATTGTTTCAAAATCAAATCATTTTCAATCAAGCTAACTTAGCTGAAATTTTTACAATTTCAAGTCATGTTTGTATCAAGCTAAATTCAAAATTTTCAAGTACAAATTCAATTTGGATCGTGTTATCAGAAGATAATGCATACAAAATTAGACTTCATTTGGGACAACTTCATGGTTGTTGTGCTTTATAAAAGGTGTGCAAAACTTTTATTTATCTAATGACTACTTTTGAATCAATGCAAAAAAATTTCACTTCGGTGAATCTATTTATAAACAGAAGTATGTCTACTTTCCTTATTGTGTTAAAGGAAAAGTATACAAATGGCCTTGTTTTATTCAGATTACACCGCTTCCCCAATGAATAAAAACTATGTATGGATTGATCCCTAGTCAATGAGTCCTTCATCCATAAGCAATGGTGCCTCAATGATTACCCTTACAAAGCCCTAGTTGGCAATTCCTAAAATTTTGTTGATTTAAGGTTGTCACTGATGCCCTAGCTCATCAAAATCAAGGTCGCATTTTGCCAATTAAATGTTGTATCTTGTTGATGACCCCCTAGCTTGTCAAATCGAGGTAGCATCTTGTAGCTACAGCCATAGCTCGCCAAAAACAAGCTTTAACTCACCAACAGACAGTCAACAACACCCAGCTTCATTATTCAAAGGTAACCAACCCCCAAACAATGACCACTTTAGCCAACCCACTCTAATAAATAATGAAAATGTATGTTTATTAATCTTTTAAATTTAATTAATTCCTAATAAACATAAATTTACATCTTATATAGCTAATTGATAGCAAGATTTCAATTCCCAAACAACATCAACTATTTTGATAAAGCAGTTTTGCTACAACTTTATCTATAGTAGCTTCATAAGTTGCTACAATTATTCCAAATGTAGCTTTAGTGTTGTAACTTGTGGATTTACTCGTCAAGTTGATGATGCTTGTAGTTCAAAATATATAAATACTATAAAACTTTGTCAAGTTGCATAAACATGGATCAAATTTTTTTTGTTAATCATTAGAAAAAACATATTGAACATTGATGAGCCTCATAGTTAGTCATTTTATTACTTAAATTGTGAGTTTTTAGTAAGTTTAGCTGTTATTTTAGTTTGTTTTATGTCATTTCAACTTTAAAATGATTAAATCAACAAAAAAGAGATTTTTAATGAAGAAGGGTGCCATAGCGCACTGCAGTTCGCAAGGAACGGCCGCAACGCTCCACAATGCTAGAATGCTCAAGACCAATGCGACGCAGCGCGCTGCAGTTCGTACGGAACGCACCGCAGCGCGCCACAGCACCAGAATGCTTGAGACCAATGTGTCGCAGCGCCAGGATGCTCGAAACCAAGGTGTCACAGTACGCCACAACGCCAGATGGCTCGAGACTTTGCGCCACAGCGCAGGCCAAAATTCTTGCCTTGAAATCTGCGTCAAACAAGAATTTGAAAGGACCCAAGCACTGAATTCCTCCAGCTCCAATACCAAAAGAAAATGCAAAAGTTAATTCCTCAATTTTTAATGAGGAATAAAGGGACAATCAAAGCAAGAGAATTTAATAAATCCAACTTTCAAAGAAGAGTTAATGGGAAGAATTGAAAAGAGGAAGTCTGAAGGAGAATTTATTTAAGGCAAATGAGAAGACTAAAAAAGGATTCTTTAATCAGTCTAAAAAATACCATAAAATGGGGAGAACCCTAATTCCATACTCTATTCAAGAGGGTTCTAGAGGAGGTTGAGCGGAGACAAAAGGAAGCAAAGCAGGGAAGAAAAGGAGCAGTGCTTAGAGACAGACGATGACGGAGAGAACGCTAACAGTTGTTCCTATGTATCATCCTCTCAAACATAACTTTGTATTTTTATTTATTGTGAAAACAATGTATGCACTTGTTATTATTTGTAGCTCTCTTGTTATTTTCATTGTAATGGCAGCCTACCCCCCCTTTGGGGAGGGTTTGGGAAAGAATATGTAATGAATTCCAGAGGTTGTGCATGCAATGTTTCTTTCATAAATGAAATGTCATGTTTAAGATAAATATTTTTTATCTTTTAATGAATGAAAATATGTTGTTGAATGGAAAACTATTTAAATATCATGTGAACTATATTTATATTGAAGACTTATAAAGCTTGATGATCATCTTGTTTTAGAACACGTGCACCTAGAGCGTACACACCGCAAATGAATGTGACATTATTCGCTAAGCGTATCTGCTCATGCACGGGCTATAGACCAAACCTTAATCATCTGATCCATAAGTAAATTATGGTAAAATCTCTGAGCTCCATAGCTCAATCCATAACACCTAAAGAAGGCATGTTATGTAGTGGACGAGGTGACATAGTTCACGTAAGCCATTGCTGACTTTAGGTTAAGGTATGGATTTGATGCATGTGAGTCGAGGCGCAGCTATAGAACTTCAATGCTCACTCTTAATTTATACGAGATAATAAGGCGCGTTAAGCTACTAGCAAAGTGACATAAGCTCATTTAGTTTCGCAGCTCATTACCTTAGCTAAATCAGGAGTAGAAGCTGTGAACCACAAATGGAATCAAGACCGAGTGATCATAAGATAAAATATGGATTTTATCACTTGGCCATAAGGATAACTAACATTTATAAAAAATCACAAAGATAACTTACATTTATTCATCCTAAGCACTAGATAGGGTCATAGTGAATTCAACGTTCAAATGGTAAAAGCTAGACCTCTTGATTGTAGAATTATTTAATATAATAAAAATATGACATGATATTACAAAAGGAATATATGTGCACACATTTATTATGAATAGCATGCTTGAACCCTAGATCTCCCCAATTTTCTTTATATTGATTAAAAAAACATTTTAATCTAATCTAGCTTAATTATTAGGATCAAAACCATCAATTAATTGTTTGCTTAACATTGTTGAAAAGAGATACACTCTAGTAACAGCACACACTGTTCCCAAAGGACGATAAATCTCGAGATCTCACCATCCCATATTACTTCAAACCATGTACATTTACGTGCGAGCGCAGACAACGTAATTTAGGTCTATCAAGCATTGCTTTAATAGTGTGCACCGCTTCACTTTTGAAGCACAAGGGCTTTGTGAATACTATCCAAAGAAGCAGCACTATTTCAAAAAGAATCCTCATTGTGCTCTGGTGTCAAATGCAACCACAATTCCCAATTATGATCGATAAGGTTAGGAAAATCAACAATGCTTACCGAACAATCAACAAAGGCTCAAATTTTTTAATCAACAGTGAAGCTTAATGACATTCTTGACAAAGATATTAAATATCTAAGTAAATGAGCTTAAGTGTTGCATAAGAATCTCAAGAAGCGCTATTGAATGAAGATTTATTTGTGAAACTATCATAGTAATATTAATGATAGAGATTAGTCAAAATAATATTATTAGATGAGCACTCTATTGCACTAACTTTTTTGTTTTACACACTAAAGCAAAATATTCATCCGATTTCCATTGCATATTGTATCTTGAAAGCACTAGTACAAAAAGCAATTAAAAACAAAAAAGCAGATCAAAACTATATCCCAACTTCTAATTTTTTGCAACTTTTCTTTTTAAGAAAACATTAAAAAAGCCAATCGCCAAATAAATAGCTGATACAATTTTGTAAAAAGGAAAGCATTAAGAAAACTAGTTCCAAATAAATCCTAATTCAAGCAATTAAGAACAAGGGAGCTTTTGTCGACGATACAAGAATTAGAGTGACCATTTTAAAGGATCTCGTCCATAACAAAAATAGAAATAAGTCTAAATATATCAAAACAATGAGATTCGTAAGTCTAATTGTACTCAAGAGGGTTCAAGGATAATTTTATAATGATGTTTCTAATAGATGCATGCTTACCAAAATAGTTAATAGAGTGAGCATCAAGACCTGGTTCTCTTATACTGTAACTGTTCCACCAAGTATCAAAAATAAAAAACAAATCCTCTTCTTGATCAGCTTTTGAATAGTAAGGACTTCCAGAAACCAACTTAGCATTAGAGAATAATGTGCAATTTGTCATTTAAACCAATATAAAAAGGGATCTAGAAAGCATGTTACTCGCCATAATCAAAGTACAGTTTTGACACGGAATCAAACCAGTAGGACAAATGGAAATTGCAACAATCCATCCTGCAATGAAGATTATTAATGAGAAGTTGAAAATATTTATCCAGAATTCCAGAAAAAAATAGGTAACCCTAAATATTGAAGTGCAAAAATTAACAAAAAATAGTTCTCAACTATTTTAGCCAATTTAGTCTATCCCAGGCCCTCAATTATTCTACTTGAACACAAATTGATCCCTTGAATTTTCAATTTGATTCCAGTTTGAGGCTTAATTGAAATAAATTCAATATCTAGGCAAATAAAAGGATTCATAAATAGTCAAGGACTAAATTATCAGCATATACACAAGTTAATTTTAGGATAAATTACCATTAGCTGGAGGCTGATAGATATTCTTAAGACAAAAATCCTCCACACGAGAAAAAATTCATAATGCAAGTGATGAGTAAAATATAAGGAAGACTTGTGCTATTCCATTCTGAATAATGAAACCTCTATCCACTGAACGAATCTAGCAGGGAACAATTCAATAATAATCTATTAAAAAGAGAGGATCTATTAATGCATTTTAAGCTTTGCAAAAACAGGTCCACGGTGGACTTGTCTTATCAAAGAGTAAAAAGCAGCCAAAAAGCTGTCCCCGAACAAACCTTAAATCAGGTAATTGAGATCACAAAGGTTTCTAAGGGAATACAAATATAAATATGGTCATTCCAGTATAAAATAGAAACTTAAATAACATCCCTGATATTAAACCCATTAGAAATTTTAGATGCAAGAACAATATTATTTGCAATGTCTATAGTTTAAGACCCTTATTAGGCAAACCATTTTACAATAAAAAGAGACGTTCTATTAGCACAACCTAAGCCTTTGAGAGGATTAATCTTAGTACAGAAGTCTTAGTAACAATCTGACATTAAATCCATTATGAATTTTAGATGCAAGAACAATGCTATTTGCAATGTCTAAAGTTTAAGACCCCAAAAAGTTTGAAAAAAAAAAAGGAAAACAACAATAATAAATTGGTGTCAATGGCATTCTAGGCTTTAACAACTAAAAAGAAGCATTATTGAGTTTAAAAGGATTCCAGCTCTAGAAATGAATCTAACGGGATATCACCGTAGCTAACAGGCAAACAGTTTCAGTTGAAATTGTCATTAAGACAAGATGAGTATAACTGTTGTAAATATTGTTATATAACATGCATTGATTGGTAGCAGTAGCTGTAGTATTATCCACACAAATGGCCAAACTATGCTCATAGTGATGTTCTTTGATGTAATTAAAGTTCCTTCTACCATTATCTATCATCTAAAGAAGAAAGAAAGATCCTCTGCCCCTTTATAAAGCCAATTGACCTTAGCAAGTTGATAAGCTCATATGCATTCACAGCTGAGGCTTGAAAAAGCTTCTCTTATATATCCTAAACTGTTGGAGAAATGCCAGCTTTTTAAATAGCACAAAAATATGCCACCATACACACAAATTTCTAGCAAAAAAAAGGAAATGTGTAGCAAGCTCTTAAAATGAAGGAATTTTAAAGGATGAGTTGATGATATTTTGTAACGTTTAAGAAAGAGTTCCAAAGCATGTTTTTATCACTAACATCATTGGCATTATACAAGATTAACCAAAAAATCCTATGGCATCAAGAATTTTACAAGGCCATTGATTAATTCGGCTGCAGCTTGCGGGAATGCAGCGAGTGTATGAAATTCAAACCCTGTCGTCAAAAGAAAAAAAAAAATTGCGCTCTCTTTATTGAAAACCTGCAAATTGCCTTATGAATAAGGGATCATCCAAATTCTCATATGGCACGTGGTTTTTCAAGTATACTTAACATATATAACTTGTTTTTTACTAGCCAACTTCCTGCAGTACAACATTTTTTCACCCCTGGAAAACTTTCATGTTCCAGGATGTGAGTTTCAAAAATATTGCATGTATCCAGAATACTCCTCCCTAGAAGATTCTGTTTGTAACAAAAGCCTTTTTGATCTTAGACACACATCAAGATTCCCTTGTAACCAACTAATGTATATATGTGGGTGAGTGTGGATGAGTGACTGTATTTACACAGCAGCTAAGTTAATGAATGAAGCAATTCTCAGTTTCTGCAGCTTTCTGTCCTTCCTAATCTTAATGAAACCTGTAGATCTCTGTTCTCTATAAATGAGTACAGCAGAACACTTTCACGGTATAACACACCAGCGCTACTGCCCGTGATTAATTAGCCTTTATAAGAAGCGTTTGCCAATAATTAATGCTCGTTAAGAGTGGGGAAAAAATGCTCCTGAGCAAGAGTTTTGATGTTTGATTGGGTTTGGAATTTGTACATGGATCAAAAGTTACAGACGAATATTGATGAAAATGTTTGAAATTAAGTGTTAATGAGCAGGCGTATCGGTCAAGGAGGAACCCACATAATTGTGTTCACCTAAAGATTGATTGATTTGGTAAGGAAGATAAAATTTTTATCCTGAGATTGATTAATATTAATATAATCCTGAGGTCTAATATTTAAACTCTCTCTGTTCCTTTTAGATCTGCAATTCCTAGAACGGTTTCTTCCACTATGTGGAATACCAAGAAAATCAGCTGTCTAGAGAGAAAAAAGATATTACATTTTAGACAATAATTGAATTTCCATCAGTAGACTACTACTTGCGCATGAATAGCACCTGTCAGTTTTAGCAAGATTTGATGATAAAGAGACATGAGGAAATACATACTCTAGCATAACATATGCGATCTAACCACTATGATAGTCTCAACTTGAACCCAAAACCCTTAGAACTTTCTTAATCATTACATGGGATGACATTCTGCACATGAGTACGGTTATATGTTAAGCGGCAGATATCAGAGTTTGGGTATTGAATAGTCAAATTATAAGAATATTAACTTTGGTCAAGTGATTGTGCCTTTAAACATCGTAATCTTAGAATTGATCATCTCCCTTAGAAACAAAACAATGTACAATGTTCTCAGTAGTGTGAATAATTCTTAATTGTTCCAAGTCTCATAGAATATGAGCTTCTATTCAAAACTTCGAAATATCACGCACATTTGAACTCGAAACAGAAATTTGGAGTTACCTTATAATCTAGGAATCCGACCAAAGCTCGGACTCAGCCCGCTGCTCTTCCTGCTGTCTTCTCTTCATCTCATTCTGATACCACCTTAACTCCTCATTTTTCCTCTCCTGAATCGAAAATGGAACGGGAAATGAGAACGCAACAGCGGAGTGGAGAGAGGGGGGGCAGAGAACGAAGGAGGAATTACCTTGTAATTGATTTCTACGCGGTGCATCACGTAGAAACCTAGAATTCCGCCAAGGATGGTACCGGAAATTATCCTTGCGTACGCCCACGCCTGCGAAACCATTGCTGGACTCGGGATCTGCCGCTGAACTCCTGAGCGCCGCAGTGTTTAGATCTTAACAGCTTTGAAAGGTTTATCAATGGCTGCATGGGTCGGGTTCTCATTATAGAAAAGTTGGGTTAAATTAATTTCACTAAACTATAACCTAATATGTAATATAATCTTTTTATTGTGTAAACTTTTTTGCTTAGAATAAATTAATCCGGAGAGGATGATTTTTTGATTAATTTATCAGAGTAAATTAAAAGCTAATGTTTTCTTCTCCTGGCATCAAAAAGCAACTCTTTCCAAACAGCAGCTCACTCCCCCGGCCCTCTCTTCATCTCCCCACACAGCAGTAGCCCTCTTCTTCCCTCCCACACAGCAGCAACCCTCTCCTTCTCTCTCCCACGCTACAGCAGCCCCCTCCTCTCCCCACACAGTAGTAACCCTCTTCTCCCCTCCCCACATAGCAGCAGCCCCCTCCTCCCCTCCCACACACAACAGCAGCCCTCTCCTCTTCTTCCCACACAACAGCAGCCATTTCCTCCTCTTCTCGCACAGCAGCAGCCTTCTCTTCCCTCTCCCACAGCCACTAGCAGCCCAACCTCTCCTTCCTGCCCTCCAGCAAGCAGCCGGCCAACAGCAGCCCCTCCTGCTGCAGCCCTTCCTCGTCTGGCCAACAGCTAGCCATCCGACCAGCAGCATCCAGCCAACCCCCGCTGCCTCGGCAACCTCCTGCCAGCTGCCTTCTGCCACGTTCGGCCTCCCTCCATCGTTTTTTGGCAACTTCCATGTAAGAATAGAAGTTTAAGAGAAAGAAAAAGAAGAATAAAATGATATGGGATTTTTAATATTTTATTTTCTTTATTTCATTTCTTGTTAATATATATACTACTATATTATGTCATTGTATTATTATTGATGGCATTAATTAATAATAAACAACAATACAATTGCTAGAAAATAATTTTTACTTCCATATTATCTATTTCAATTCAAGTATTTTTATTCTGTCATTTCCATTTTCTTATTATTACTATTATTATTATTATATTCTGCAATTTATGCAGTCGTTTCCATTTTATTTTCATATATTATTATTATTATTATTATTATTATTATTATTATTATTATTATTATTATGCTATTATCAATATTATTGCCACACCAATAACTTAAAAATATGTATTTCTATCAAGTTGAGAAAATGAAAGAGAAATACAATAGAAATGAAGATAATAATATTGCTAAAATGGCTAATTTAAAATATCAAAGACCTAAATGCAAATTGAGCGAACTGCCACTCATCCGAACTGTTGAATTTTTGAACTTAAAAGAATAAAATATCAGATGTCTTTTATTATTACTCTTGTTTAAATATAGTTTTTGTTCAGCATCGCACAAATTTGATAAAAGTGTTCTTTAAATCACATAAAATTATATGTGAACAAGTTTGGATAAGTAAGAAGCAAGGGTTTTATATTGATTTATAATTTTTGTCTGATCAGACAATCACTAGGATGGGGCTGTCAACATCGGGAGTCATAAGAAGCATATATTGATAAGCCTTTGAGGGGGCAGGTATAGAGGAGAAGTCGAGATATATAACATAAAAAAATGAACCCCCTGTTCATTGATTTTGTACTTTTCCAACTAAATCATACTTTACCTCAAATATTAAACGCTAAAATTCTATATTTATTTTTGTGACTGCAATTATTTTTATACTAAATTTCAAGTGCAATTAAAACAAATTTTCAGGGATAAGTTCATACAACTTTTATTTCATATCAAATGATTAATTATTTTGCTTGTTATTTAACATTTGTAAAGATGATATCTATCAGTACTTAGGTTCACAACTAACTGGTATTCGAATGCCCGCATACTTGAAACATGCACATATCAGGAATTCATCCTCGAAGAAAGGTGCTAAAAACTGAGCAGTGCTGATACTGCTACCTACTAATCCATCGTTTTCTTTTTTACTTTATTTTTAAAAGTTTGTAAATTTTATTTTATTTTAATCTTTGTATCAAAAACTTATGAATTAATGAATAAATGAGTAATGTTTAATGTCTATATATTTGTCTCTTAAATCACTCAATATGATCTTGCGGTTAGAAGACTTGTTATTGTTATTTTATAACACCACAACAATCGGTGCTGGATTAGCTCCAACTGACCCAGCACCGGGTCCTCATAATTTGTGAGCTAGATGCCAATGAAAGTTTTGGATGATCCTATGTGTTTTATACGGAACTTTAGAGTGAGAGTTTGTATAAGGGAGGTTATATAGTTATTTTTTAGTATGGTGATGAGGAAGTTATCCTCATTACTAAGGAGTTATAAAATTGTAGCAATTTAATTTAAAAAAGTCAAAATGTTGACTAAATTGAGACAAAATCAAGTCCCCGGGTGTAACAACCCAGGTTGTTACTTAAGTCAATTATAATTAATCCAAGTCTTAATTATGGTTATAGTATCTTAATTAAGTTATTAGAAGCTTACCTATAAGATCTAGTTTAAATCAAGAATCAAATTGATCAAATCCTGATTTTGAGAATTTTTAGAAACCCTAGAAATTGACATATTTATTCTGATCTCAAATCAAAAATATGACTTCATCATTTCACTCATTGCCCCCAAATTAGCTATGGGTGATATTTTTGTGTCAATCGAAAGTCGTCAAAATTTTGGAATATTTTAATATTATTTAAATATCAAAAAAAATTAAATAATTAATATATTAATCGAAATGAAAATCCGATTTCATCATTGCGTTTCTCACCCCTCATTTAGCTAGGAGTGAAATTTTGGATTTTTTATGAACACATTTGAATGTCAAATTTAAGTTATGAAATTATGTGCTTTATTAATTACTGTAATATTCCTTTAATCAACCGGTGGATCCCATTTCTTGCTTTAACAGACGCTATTTAGAAAAAAAATAGGGATGGGCCCGATTTTTCTATTCTTCATGAGTCGGGCTCGCTGGCTTATTCTGGGCCAGGTTCCAGCTCAATACAGCTTGAGCTGATCATAACGATCGAGCCGTCCAAAAGGGATGACTCCGATACTTCCTCTCCCAATTTAGGGCAAGCGCCCCTCCCTTGCAAAGACACGCGACTGCCGTATGGCGCCCCACCCCTTAATCCACAAGAATTAAGTTAATGGGTGGTGTGTCACTCTAGCTAACCCTTCACTTATAATTGGATTATGATGAAATCCACAATTCACCTAATAAGGGAAGGAGTGAGCATAGAATCAAACATTCAGTCACTATTTAAGTAAACATACAGAGTGCAGAAGTAATTTTCAATATAAAATATCCAAGTATCACAACATAAGTATAAAGAAATGTATCTCAGAACATAAGCATAGAATCCAAATGCGCAGTCATAAGTACCTGTATTATTACATCAATTTAAGTTCCAATTAATAAAAAGAAAAGTGCACTCATCCTCACTTAAAAATAGAAGGGGCTAAATAGTTGCTTCTTCCACAGGCTCCTCCTCCGGATATGGCTCCACACCAAGATCCTGATCGTCCAACTGAAGAGGATCTGCCATTATCGGTTTCACAATGTAGGGCCCCAGCCAAAAAAAGAAAAATCTGGTTAAACAATTGTCTAAATACATTATAAGCTGATAAGTTTTATATGTGTTTTGTAATATCACTATTCTATAACTTCTAAGCAACAATATATATGGGAGCAACAAGCAATACAAAAGGAAAGAAAAGCTATAAATAATCATTTATAACTTAAGCAAAAAGAGATGCTAAAACATGCCTCAAATGCAAGCTAAAGGTAAGACATAAATGTAGATAATCAAATAAGTACTGTAAGAGGAATACTACATCCTAAACATGCTGGTGATCAAAAGAAATATGTCAATTAAGATAAAATAACTCAGCAGTGGTACATATAAATAGTAGTAAAATTCTAGCATCCTAAAATATATAAGCAATACAAAAAAATAGCTGACTGAATAAAAATGCTGAAAAGTAAATAAAATATCATAACTGCATATATATATATATATATATATATATATATATGTACGTGCATCAACTGCCATACAGAAAAGAGCTAATATAGCCCACCAGATATCGAAGGATCTTAGCACCAGTACGGCTAAGGCACTAACAGTGTACCCTTAGTGTCAACAAGGAGACTAGGCAATCAGCACACAACAAAACAACAGAAGATGAGGTCTTCCCCTAGTGTGAGCAAGGAGACTAGGCAATCAGAAGATAATACTGAGAGGCAGCTCAAATACATTCAATTATAATCTTCAGTTAATTACTTTAATATTTTATAAGAAATATAAGGAGTCTCTATATTTTTCTAATATTTTATTCATGCATCAAAAATCTTATATGATATGCTCAAGAAGTTAAGGCACAAAAATACAATGAATGCGTAGTACAAAATATCAAATAAAAGCAAGGGACTCTACTAAACATGGTGATATCATTTGTTTTCTACTTAATAATTCTAACTATTCCAAGTTACATAAGTTCAGAATCACCATCTTTCTACTATTGAGTGTAACTTAGAAATTCGTCCTTATAAGTTAAAAAAGATTAGAACTATTCAGGTTCTAATCTAGTTCAATCAGATATATGTTCTAACTAAGATCTGATCAAGACCTTCTAACCCTATAGGTTATGGATTAAATACTACGAGATTTAGATTTAATCATGTAATCCAAAAAGGATAAGACCTAATTTATAGGTTTTATTTTATAAGTGATATACTAATTAAGGCAAATCCTATTAAGTAATCAAACTTAATAGGATGAATCTCATATCCTAAATCTAAGGTTTAAAGGCAAAATAATCAAAACAGTTGTAAAATAAAAGAAAAGTCTAGAAACTAATAAAACTAAGATTTCACCCATTGGGTAACCTAATTTACCAAACAAATGAACTCTAATATAAGATCTAGTCCTAGTATCAGGAAAGGTCCTTACAGTATAGTATTTAAGACTTAGAAGAATCCTGGAATCTGATCTAAGGGTTGATTTCACTCACTTAAATATCACTAACACGATTATAAGATTAGTTTTAATGATTTGGGATGTTAATTAAATGTTATGGGTACTTAGTCCAATCTTAGGGCAAAATAACTATTTTGCCCATACTCCAGGAGTCAAAAGTCAACTTTTGACTTACAGGTCAGAATTGAATTCTCTTAATTCCAATTTGGACTTCAAACGGTCAAGTTATGACCAAAATGTGGCCAGGGGTATTTTGGTTATTTTCTAAAATTCTAGGATTCATGTCATAAATACTATTTTAGTTTATTGATGACATTGAAATTCTAAACTAGTTAACATCTTGAAATTTTAAATTTGGAGTTAATTTGACTAAGTTATGCTGCTTGAAGTCTATGGGCATTTTAGTCATTTTCACTAAGAATTCTAGGGTTGACTTTTTGTCCTGATATCCAAATGAGAAAACTAATATTACTACAGTGATGGGGCCGCTCTCCTAAGCATTTTAAGACCCATATTGACTATATTCTGATAACTGGGTAAAAAGTTACGAGGTTCTAAAGAGGTCATAAAATGCTACCTCGTTATGCGTACCCAAAATTAATTTTTACATTACGTCATTTGATTCTATTTATTTTTCTGAGTATTTTGAGACTTATATTTGCTATGTTTAGATTATCTTACAAAAAGTTATTAAACTTTTAAGTTTTACTATTTTGAATTATTTTACTATTTATTCATTTAATTTGTATTAATTTACTGTTCATTCCTAAAGTTCAGATTTTATTTTTTTGAATTAAATAATTAATTAATTAATCTGTGATTAATTAATATTAATTATTATCTAACCTATTCTAAATTTATTTAAATTAATATTAATATAGTTAACTGATTAATTAATTTATTGAATTAATATTAATCTGATTAATATTAATTATTTAGTAATCTGTTTTATAATTCTAATTAACAGATTCTTAATATTAATCTAATCCTAATCACTATTAATTATAACTAGCTGATTATAATTATCTATATGTATACATATATATTTATTCCATATGTAAAGTTTCTGTTTAGGATTTATAAGTTTTATTACTAGTATAAACATTTGTATAATTGTTATTATTCTGAATTTATATACATATATATTTATTATATCTATTGCATATATTATTAATATTTTTCTGCAGGTCATAAATGCGCGGGGCCCGCCATGACACGCGGCACAACCTGACTCGCTGAGTCAGAGCCGCGGGTCTCACAAGCGAGGGCGCGGCGGACGATGGCGGGACCCACTGGCCACGCGAACACCCGCAATTCGCAGCGGGGCCGCGCTGTGGGCCCGGGTGCTGGCGCGCTGTCGCCAGAGGGGCCCACCTCACGGAGGGTACGACACGCGACTAGCCCACGCGTCACGGGCCAGCTGAGCCGGGTCCGACCAGGGGTTCAGCGGGTCGGACCGTTTGAACTCGGCGAGTCAGATCCATACGATCCGACGGGTCCAATTTTCTTACGATCCGACGGATCAGATCTTTACTATTCGACGGATCAGATCTGGAAGGATGGACGGCTCGGATCGGGAGGACGGTCCGTCTCCCTCGAAGGTTCGTGCGAGGCGAACCCTAATTTCACGATGGCGAACCCTGTCTAGGCCCGAGCTTCGATCGCAGGGGATTAATCCACGGACGTTAGTGATCGAATGATTGCAAGATTGATTAAATGCAAACGAACGAAGAATTTGAGGAGTAGAGGTACCTAGAGCGGACGGTGAAGGACTCTTAGGGCTCGGCACGGTTCGACCTACGGTCCTCGCAGCTCCTCGATCGCCAAGATGGTGAGCTCTTCCCGTGGCTAGGGCCCTAAGGATACCTAATATGAGGTGAGGCGATGCGGTCGAGGTTGGGGTTCTCGGCATAGGCCGTCGCGACCGGCAGGGAGGCCACGTGGCGTGCTAGGGTTTGGCGACGGGGACGGGGATGGTGGCGCCGTCTGATCCAAACGGCAACCCTGACGGCGCCACCTAATAAAGGGGTAACGGCGTCAATTTCTTAACGGTGCCGCAAAAATTTAAAATTAAATTAATATTAAATATTAAAATATTATTTTAAATTCCTAATTAGATTTAATTGATTCCAAATGAATAAATGACTTTTAGGAAAAATTCCAAATATTCACCCTTAGCTATTTGAGGGGTGAGGAACGCAGCGGCAAGGTCGCATTTTCGATCCGACGAGTATTTGGATTCCTCGATTTTCGGGGTATTTAAATATTATTAAAATATTTGTCGAAATTTCGACGACTCCCTATTGATACGAAAACTTCACCCTAAGCTAATTTGGGGTCAATGAACGCAATGACGATGTCCATTTTTCGATCGGAGGTCAATTTAAATAGGTTAAATTTCAGGGTTTCTGAATTTTCCAGAAATCAGGATTCGATCCATTTGACTCCTAATTTGGACTGGGTCTTAAAAGTTGACTATATTTGACCTAATTAGCACTTATGAGTAGTCTTAAGACTCAAATTAATCATAATTGACTAAGATAACAACCTTGGTTGTTACATGCCGTCACCGCCTTTAAGCCATGGTTAAAAATCCCGTCACTCCTAAAGATCTCCAGCTGTTAACCAAACTCTCTAGCACAAGATCTTCAGCTTCCAGTCTCCATCTCCTCCTTTCGGTGCTCATCAAGTACCTACCTCTCCATCATTTATAATTAAGTTTAAGGTTTCATTTTATTTTATTTTTTGGGGTTAGTTGATATTATTGCTGCTCTCTATTAAAAATTAATTTATTAAATGGCATGCTCTGCATTTATTTTTATCTCCTTCCATCATTTGGAGTTGAAGAAGATGACCTCCATTTATGGACTGGGCCTGTATGTCTGGGTCCAGTCGCCCGTGTTGGGCTAGGCGACGCATTTGTGCCATTTGGGCTCAGCCGTCTCGTGCTGTGGCGATCGGGGACCGAAATTCGAGAGTCTTTAAAGAATAATTCATCTCAAATGTAAACATATACATTTTTATAAATAAAAGAACATAAAATAATAAAAGTCCATAGTCCAATTATACATTTAAAGATAGAGCCAAAATATATATGAAATTTTATAACAATTTATCTTTTACAAAATAAAAATAAAATATTCACATTCTCTCGCTTTTTTATTTCTTCTTTTTTTATTTGGCAGATCTTCTAAACTTTAATTATCAAAACTTGAAAAACACAGTTACCAGTCAGGTAAGAGTACGCAAATCATTCTTATAAGATTAATTCTAACATCCTAAAATAGGTATAAATCAAATATGAAAGTGATTGAAATATCTGCATAAGTAAAGCAAATTTCCAAATTTAAATATTGCCCTGCAAGTTAGCTGTGAAATTCCATAAATATGAAAGCATGAAATAAATAATTATATCAAAAGCATTTGTAACAATAAGTCGAGTCCGTAGACTCCTGACCCAAAATGGGTAAACCCATAGGCATAACCTGTAATAAGCTTATCTCGCTACCCATCGGTAGCTTACTCAAAATAGGAACTGATGGTGTGTCTTTCCTCTGGATTTGCCCACTTCCTATAAGGGCTAAATCCCTCCATATAACTCCCAAAGGCTGCCAGCATGCCAAATCTGTACAGATTCTCAATGTTGCGTTCCACCCTCCAAAGACAAACACCACAATAATATATATTATTTTTCATCTTTTTGTTACATGCTATTTGATATCATTCTTTTGCAGGTTTAATAGCGGTAAGCAGTTTTGTAATAAATAGTAATCAAATGAAAATGACTCAAATAAGAATACTGAAATGAAACTTATAAGTAAATTTGCGTACCTTACTGTTTTGATACAATTTATAACCAGTTTAATTCATTTGATCTGCCAAAAGTAGTTTAAGTCATTAATTTAATACTTTATGATTTTAACATGATTTGTATTAATAATGAATATTTGAATATTTAATTTATTTATTAAGTTACTTAATTATTATGCCTTATAAGGTTAAATTGGGAATTTGACCTTATAAAGGCATTTTAGTAATTTTACCCTTAGTAAAATCTTAAAATATTTGTTAATTTATTATAGATTATATCCTAAGGTTTTCATAAAATCTAAAATCATCTAATTCTAATATATATTGGCTAAGTTATAGCTAATACAATTTCTAGGGTTAATAATTAAGGTTAAATGTGATTAGTGAGTGATTAGTGAATTTAGTTATAAAATTATTAAACTAATTATACATCTAAGTTATAATTTACTTTATGAGTCCTCTGAAATTAAAATTACTTAATTTGGATCATTAGATTTGCTAATATTCACTAATCAAGTTTTTAAGTAATTAGAGTTAATTAAGAGATCTAACCATTAGATCCTAAATATTTTTGCAGTTTACTGTAATTTAGGTTTTTCTAATCTAAATTAAAATTTAAATCACTTAATTTGGAACTAAATTGATTAACTTATGGTCAATCAAAGTTTTAGGGTTAAAGGGCTTAATTAGAGTTAGGCCTTAAATGTGATTAGATAAATACTAATCCAAACAGAAAAATTAATACTTCTAAGTTATTCCTTAGGTTTTTTGAGTATTTTGAGACCCATATTTGATATGTTTAGATTAGTGGTTTATAAGTTATGATTATTTGAATATTTGAACTATTTTTCCTAATTAATTAATACCCTAAAATATCACTATACAAAATATCTGTCCAAATAGAAATTTGACTATTTCATATTATTCTTCTAATTTTGTTGATTAATTTAATATATTTGTTTGTATGATTTGGATAATTATTTTAGGAGTTATGGATATTTAATATTTTGCTATTAATTGAATTATATTTTTATTAATATGTAAATATTTCTAATTAAAAATTTTAATTTTATATTAATTATTTATGTATAATTTGTTATTTATTATTAATTATTTACTTTTATTTTTTTGTTATTATTTTATTTTATCTGTTAATTATATTTATTTAAACTAATTAAAATATTATTATTTATCAAATAATATTATATTTTCTGTTTATAAATATATTTATATTATTATTTCTGTTTTATATTATATTATTTATAAAAAAATTTGTTATTATTAATGTATAGATTTTGCATATTGATTTATTTGATATATATATATATATATTAATAATTATTGATTTATATATTTTTAACATTTTCTGCTGTAGGCGAGGTCCATAGAAAACACGTGGCGTCCAACTATTGGCCGAAGATCTGCTGAGTGGGACCCACGGCTGTCTCAAATGAGACAGTGTTGACGCAGTATCCAGACATGGGTCCCACATCCAGCGTATCACTGATGAGACGATTGCGGGTCCCTCCATATTACACGCGGCTAGCTTAGAAAGTGATAGCGCATAAACAGGGGTCCCGCCATGCCCCGTCAGTGCTGAAGCTGAACTGGCATGCTGGACCGGTCAAGCCGATACTCGGTTCGAGGGTTCGACTCATCGCCTCCTGCTCGACGTATCCAACAAACCCTAAAGCGACTAAGATCAACCGGCGCGATCGATCGAAAGATTCCATCGATCGCACTCGAAGGGTAATGGAATCAGTCGACCAGAGTGCTAAGAATGCAGATAAGATCGTAAAGAAGGAGTGAGAAGTACCTTAAATTTGCTGCTTTGAATGCCTCTTCGCTTCACTTCCGAGATCAATTTCTTTTGCCGTTTTTCCTAGATTATTACTCGAATCAGGATTAAAAAGGCTCTAAGCAAGTATTGCAAGTGGTGCACGCCATTTGGTTCGTCGAGCAGTGCCGCGTATCGCGCGATCAGGACACGCGTTGCCCTATTCAGGGCACGCGAGGAAGAAAAGAGCTCAGCCGTTCAATCTTCAATCGAACGGCTAAGATCAGCTGTTTACTTGAACCGTAGAAGACTGACGGTGTTAACCCTAATGGACGGCACCGTTAAGTCCTTTTAAATAATAATAATATTATAATAATTTAATTAATTAATTTTAGATAATTAAATGCATTCATAAAATTTCCAATACATCACCCCTAGCTAATTGAGGGGTTCTAAATGCAACGGTGTAATCAGATTTTTGATCTGATGAGTATTTAATTATTCGAATTTTTTAGGTATTTAAATAATATTAATATATTCGTCAAAAATCAATGACTTCCAAATGCATTGAAAACTTCACCCTTAGCTAATTTGGGGGTGGTGAACGTAATGACGAAGTCAAATTTTTAATCTGAGGTCAAAATTGTTTAAATATTAATAAACAAGTTTGAACATAAATTCTAGTATTTGACATTCTCTCCAACTTAAAAGGGATGTTGTCCCGACATCAATCTAAAATTTAAAGACATTTACTAGATCTATAATCACTTACTAGTGAAATAAGTGAGGGTATGCTTTCTTCATACTTGATTATTCTTCCCATGTAACTTCTTCTTTGCGACAATTCTTCCATCTAACCTTTATCATGGGAATAGATTTATTTATTAATTTTCTCTCATCTCGATCTAGAATTTCCTTTGGTTCAATCACATAGCTGAGGTTTGGTTGCAAGCTGATATCTCTTACTTCCACTCTCATTGAAGGTTCTGATAAGTATTTCCTTAATGAGGATATATGAAACACATCGTGCATCAGACTCAAATGTGGTGGAAGCTTGATTTGATATGCCGCTTGACCTACTCTCTTCGATATTTCAAAAGGTCCAATAAATCTTGGACTTAATTTCCTAGAAACTCCAAATCTTGAAACTCCTTTGAATGGATTTACTTTTAAATACACAAAGTCTCCAACAGAAAATTCCACATGACGATGGTGAGCATCAAAATACTATTTCTGCCTATTTTGAGTTGCTTTCATTCGATGCTGTATTATCTTAATCTTTTCTGTTATCTGAAGAATTAAATTTGATTTTAATATCCTATTTTCTCCAATATTATTCCAGGATAAAGGAGTGATACACTTTCTTCCATAAAGGGTTTCATAAGGAGCCATTCCAATACTTGCTTGAAAACTGTTGTTGCAAGAAAATTCAATTAATGGAAGGTGATCATCCCAATTTCCTCCAAAATCTAATACACAAAGGTGAAGAAGATCTTCTAGAGTTTGATTCACTCTTTCAATTTGTCCATCAGTTTGTGGATGAAAAGCTATGCTCATATAGAGCTGGAAACCAAGATCTTAATGGACTGCTTTCCAGAACTTTAAAGTGAATCTGCTATCTCTATCAGAAACGATGGTTTTTGGAATACCATGTAACCTTACTATCTCTTTTAGGTAGATCTTTGCCAATTTGTCTACTGAATCTGTCTGCTTAATGGGTAAAAAGTGTGCTGATTTTGTAAGCCTATCCACAATTACCCAAATAGAATCATTATTAGATTTTGAATGAGGAAACCCAGTTATGAAATCTATAGAAATATCTTTCCATTTCCATCGAGGAGTAGCTAAAGGTTGAAGTAATCCTCCTGGTTTTTGATGCTCCGCTTTTACAAGATTATAGGCTTCACACTTTGATATAAACTCAGCTATACTTTTCTTCATTCCTGGCCACCAAAAGTGTAATTTCAAATTTTGATACATCTTATTATTTTCAGGATGAATTGAGTATCTAGACTGGTGAGCTTCTTTCAATACTTTAGATCTTAGCTCATCTTTATTAGGTATCCAAATTCTGGATCCACACTAAATATTCTTATTTGAATCCAAGTTCAGTTCTAGATGCTTTCCTGATTGAATTGATGCAGATAAGGAGCTATTGTGGCGGCCCTGCCCCGCCGTGGTCCTGTTAACCCTTAAGTTAACATGATTACGGTGGAGGGGTCACCAAATGACAAGGTCCCTACTTAAGGTTAGATTAGATACACGTACTAATCCAATTTAAATAAGGACTTTGCCATTCAATCCAGAAATACTATCACTAAATGATCATACATGAACTCAGAGTGCGGAAGCATAAAACATAACATCCATCCAATACAGTATAAATACAACAATACAGAATAAGTAAAGTACTGAAAAAGAAAATATAATCCTGTATTATTACAACATTTAATGAGATTAAAAGAACTGAAAGAAAACTCTCAATCTCACTGGAAGAAAAACTAAAGCTACGGATCTTCAGGAATGGGCTCCTCCTCCAATGGCAAACTCTCCACTGGATCTGCTAAACCAACAAACTCAGAACCTACCATTATCAGTTTCATAATGGTAGGGCCCCAGCCAATAAAAGAAAAACTGGTTAGACAATAGTCTAAGTACATTTTAGGGCAGCAATTTTATTAAATTAAGAAGATATCACCATATAAACAGAACTAAGCATAATAGGTGCAGGAAAGCGTATCAAAAGAACAGTATACAGTTATAAACTACAGTTTATAACTAAACAAATAGGAAGTAATACAAACTTCCTCCAAGCAACTGCAACACAAACAGGTAAGTAAAAGAAAAGTAAAACTGTAAGAAAATACAACCTAAATATGCATATGTTCAAACGGATTATGCTAAGTGACATACAAAATTTAAACAGTAAAAACTGAAAACACTAACATCCTATGTAAGCATATGAAAATAGAAAGTAGAACTAGCATCCTATATAAAAACACGTGCAGGAAAGCTGTAAGTAAAACAGTGCTGAAATGCAGAATATACTAGTAAATCAGTAACTATAAACTGAAACTATAGTAACTATATAAGTCAACTGAACTGAACATGAACTCAGCAATTCTTAGCCTGATGAGCTAAGAAACTCTAAACTGAACGTCACTGAAACTCTTAGCCTGATGAGCTAAGACAGAACTGAATGTAAGTGTACTTGAATTAGTATAACCATATCAAAATCCTGACTGTATAGTCAGTAGGGCAAGAGTCTATCCATCCTATCCATGGACTAGGCCTGGTATAGACTATCGGACATTAAACCCTCGAAAGGTTGCCGACCCCGAACGGGTTGATCGAAGAGGTATACTAATCAAGCTACACCTTACAAACCACTTGTGAAACGAACATAATGCTACTTATGAATAATGTTCCAAATTAACATAAGATATTTATCAAATATCTTAAGTACATAATATATGTTCAAGGTATAAGGCTCAAAATCAAGGAATGCAAAGCATCAAAATCAAAGTGCAAGAAACTCTATCTAGGACACAGGTGATATCCTTTGTTATCTACTTTATTCGTTCTATCTACTCTAAGTTACATAAGTTTTAGAATTATCAATTCTTACACATTATGTAACTTAGAATCACGAATCCTACTTGTTGAAGATAATTAGGACTGGCCAAGTCCTAATTATAACTTAATCAAAAGATGACTATTTAGTTAAAATGAATAAATTAGCGACCTAATTTTGTAATTTAATTCATCCCCACCACATCTTGATTAGCCAAATTAAGAATTAGACTCCAGATGATGGGGTCTAATCACTTAATATAAAGGTATAATCTAAGGGTCTAAGGTTTAGAACCCAAATCTCACTGATTAGGTTAAGGCAAATCCTAATGATAAATCAAATTCATTAGGACAGATCTCTATTCTTAGTTCTAAAGTTTAAAGATCAAATAATCATTTAATAAACTAAGAAAATCTATAAATTAGAAAACTCAAGGTTTCATCTAATTGAGTAACCCAATTTACTCAATAGATGAATTCTAACTTAAGATCTATTCCTAATCTTAGGAAATAAAGCTCTTAATTACTAAGAGTATCTCTCAAGACACACATCCTAACTAATGTTATAAGACCTAAGGATGGGTCTAAGAATAATTAAGGAAGGAGAACACTCACTTAGGACTTATGAATTTTCTAAATGAGCAAATTCTGAGATTTTAATCAAAACTTAATTTAGACTTAAATTTGATTAATTTCAACTATGAATCATTCTATTTACTGAATTTAGTGATTTGAAATTAAAATTAGGGCTTTTAAAGGCTAAACCCTAAATTTGGACAAAATGACCATTTTGCCCCTACTTAAGGGTTCAAAAGATCAACTTTTAATCTAGGATTTAATTTCTGAAATTTTTCTTTTGGAAAGTGTTTCTTACTGTCTAATGTAAGATTAGACAGCAACTAAATTAATTTTGGGTAATTATTAAGCCATATGAGATCAAATTAGTGAATTTGACTCATAAGGGAAAATTAGTAATTTGGCTAAGTGAAAGTTAAATTTTCTTTCAGATTATTGTTCTTTACTGCCTAAGCTTCCCATAGAACCTAAATTTGCTAAAATCTGATAAGTATTGGCCAAGTTATGGCTAATACACGATTTAGGGTTTTAAGGTTAATTAAGGAATTGTTAACTATAGGTCAAAAATTCTAATTTTGCTAATTAATGTCCAAATTAAGCAAAATTAGTGGCTATGGTTTACAAATAGCTCACTGATCATAATGACATGTGGTAGGCTCAATTTGGGCCTAATTTGACTAAGTTAAGACCTAATTAGGGTTTAGGGTGATTAGTGAGTGATTAATAAAATTAAGCACTCAAATACTGATCCAACCTTATAGATTGATTCTAAATGGTTCTATGAGTTCTTTGAAATTTAAATCTCTCAATTTGAGTTACTAGATTTGCTAAAATTCACTAATCAAGGTTTAGAGCAATTAAGGGTGATTAGCAAATCTAACCGTTAGATCTAAAATATTTTTATAGATTATTATTAATTAAGTTCTTCTGATCTAAATGGATCTATGGATCATCAAATTTGGAGCTCAATTGACCAAGTTATGGTCAATTGAAGTTCTAGGGTTAATTAACCTAATTAGGGTTTGGTCCTAAATGTGATTAGGCAAACACTAATCCAAACAGCAAGATAAATACTATCAAATTAATCCTTAGGGTTTTCTAATTACTTTAAGACCCATATTGGGTATATTTGGATCATTGGGTACAAAGTTATGAGCTAAATAAGGTTTGTGATATTTAATTTAAATTAAATTAAACCTAAATAATCACTTTGCAAAATATTGATTATACAGCAAAAATTTTGGTATCAATAAATTCCTCATATTTTTCTGATTAATTTAATATATTTAATTGTATAATTTGGATAATTATTTTATGAGTTATTAGGGTTTAAAGTTTGGATTTAAGTTAATTATTTAATTTATGTTTAATTAAATTAACTTAAATCTGTTATCATATATATATATATAATTATAATTCGATTATAATTAACTGTTTATTATTATATATTTACATTTTATTATTTTAAATCTGCAAGACACGTGGCGGCCTCGGATTGGCGCGGCAGACAGTGGCGGGCCCCACGGGTCAGTCTGCTGACGCGCAGGCCACGCGTCATGCCCGGGTTGGCTGGCGCGCTGCGCGTGGGTCCCGCCGTGGCAGCTGAAGCGCCACGGCCACGGGTTTCGGGCCAGGCCCGGGCCGACCCTGTCCAGCCCGTGAAGGCTTCGTCTTCGCGCGATAGATCCAAGACGGAGGAGCTAGGGTTTGATTTTCCGGTGGTCTCCGGCGTCGATAGGGCTCAACCAGCACGGCAACGTGAAGAGGAAGGTGAGACCTATCTAATGGCATACGGTTCAATGACTGGCGTAATCCACTGAGCGAAAAAAAAAACCTAACCCTAAGAAGGCGTGACGGGGATAACGACTTTCACTGTAGACAAAAGATCAAATTCACGTGATCGGGGTTGACCCAATGCGATCGAGCCGGACAATACGCTATCTATCGAATGAAATAAGATTTCAGAATGTAAAAACTTGAATTGATTGCAAAGGTTAGAAGATCGGGTACCTTGAGTTAGACGGCTGGAAAGGATCGGGATTTGATCTTAGGGTCCTGAACTTCGGGGTTGAAAACCGAGAACTCGGAACTTCAGAGGTCTTATACAGACCCTAAATGGTGGTTTAGGAGAGGTGGGGAGGCCAGGTGTCGACAGCAACGCCCGGCAAGGATTCTAGGGCGACGCGTGCAGCTTCCCCGAGCCACACGGCGCACTCGTGGAGACGACGACTCACAGCCGTCTGATCCCGCGATCAGACGGCGCGGAGAGCGTCGTCAGGATAGACGGCACGGAAATAAGAATAGGCGACGGCGTTAAGGTAAAGCAGACGGCGCCGTTAATTGCGATATTTAAATAATAATATTTAAATTAAATTATTCAGTTTTAATTAATTAATTTTAACCCATTAAATGAATCCCAAAAATTCCCAATAAATCACCCTTAGCTAATTGAAGGGTGAGGAACGCAACGGCGCACTCGGATTTTTGTTTCGATGAGTATTTAACTATTTGATTATTCCGGGTATTTAAATAATATTAAAATATTCGACGAAAAATCAACGACTTCCAATTGCCTCCAAAATTTCACCCTTAGCTAATTTGGGTGTTCTGAACGCAATGGCAAAGTCAGATTTTCAATCTGAGGTCTAAATAAAAAGTCAAATTCTAGGGTTTGAAATTTTCCAGAATTCTTGTTTTGACTTTGTTGACTTTTTAATTTGACCTAGGTTTCAGAGATGAATTCCAAATCACTTGATTAGTGACTTAGAATCTTAATTAAGAGTTAAATTAGTCTTAATTGAGCAAAGTAACAACCTGGGTTGTTACAGCTATATTCTTCATCAAGATGTTGAGCTTCTTTAATTTCATCTATTAATGAGCATTCTATAGTTATTTGAAATAGATTAATATTTGATGGTAATATAACTTTTAATTGAAGATCTTCTATTTCCTTGAGTAAGATAGGGTTAGAGGTCAAAATATGTAAATGTGAGATTGTCTTTCGACTTAGTGCATCTGCTACTACATTTGCCTTTCCAAGATGATATTGAATTGATAAATCATAATCTTTGATTAATTATAACCATCTTCGCTGCCTTAAATTTATCTTCTTCTGAGTAAAGATATACTTCAAACTTTGGTGATCAGTAAAGACTTCGCATCTTACTCCATATAAGTAGTGTCTTCAGATCTTAAGTGCAAATACTATTGCAGCCAATTCTAGATCATGAACTGGATAATTTTTCTCATGAATTTTAAGTTATCTAGAAGCAAAGGCTATAACCTTTCCTTCTTACAAAAGAACACAGCCTAATCCAATTCCAGAAACATCATAATAAATTTGATATTCTTTTCCTTCAACTGGCAAAACTAGAATAGGAGCTGATGTTAAACATTCTTTTAACTTTTGAAATACAGATTCACAAGATGAATCCCAAACATAAGGCACATCTTCTTGAGTAAGATGAGTAAGAGGAACTGCAATCTGGGAAGTTTTTAACAAACTTACGATAATAACCAGCTAATCCCAAGAAACTGCGTATCTCTGTTACTGAAGTAGGTTAGGGCCATTCTTAGATTGTACTTATTTTGCTTAGATCAACTGATATTCCATCCTTGCTAATTACATGCCCCAAGAAGGCTTAGATTGAAGCCAAAATTCACATTTTGAGAATTTGGCATACAATTGATATTGCCTTAACAAGTTCAAGGTGATTCTAAGATGCTCTCCATGTTCCTTAGCATTCTTGGAATAAATTAATATATCATAAATGAAGATGATGATAAATGAATATAAGTAGGGTTTCATTATTCGCTGCATCAAATCCATAAAATAGGATGGGGCATTGGTTAACCCAAAAGGCATCACCAAGAATTCATAATGCCCATAATGCGTTCTAAAAGCAGATTTAGGAATATCTTCATCTTTGATACAGAGTTGATGATAACCAGATCTCAAATCAATTTTGGAAAAGACTAACGCACCAACTAATTGATCAAATAAACCATCGATTCTTGGTAATGGATTTTTGTTTTTAATAGTACTTTATTCAATTCCCGGTAATCAATATATAAGCGCATACTCCCATCTTTCTTCTTGACAAACAAAATTGGGGCTCCCCAAGGAGAATTACTAGGTCTAATAAATCCTTTTTCAATCAACTCTTGAAGTTGATTCTTAAGTTCTTCTAACTCTTTAGGTGCCATTCTGTATGGAGCTTTTGATAAAGGATTTGTTCATTGACTTAAATCAATACTGAACTCTACTTCTCTTTGAGGTGGCAAACCTGGAAGTTCTTCTAAAAAAACATCTGCATATTTTTTCACTATAGGCATTTCTTCTAGAGTTATAGATTTAGCATCGGAATTTGAGAGTAAGGTTAATAATATGGGATACTTCTTTCTAATAAACTTTTCAATCTTGTTTGCTGGAATGAGACTAATTACTACACTCTTTTGACCAACAAATATTATTTTCTTACTTTCATTATAAATATACACTCTCTTCTTTGCACAATCAATTAATGCTTTATTCTGACTCATCCAGTCCATCCCAATAATGATATCAAAAGTGGTTATAAGGATGACAATAAGTTTAGCTTCCCAAAAAATTCCACTTATATCTAACTTGTAATTACAAAAGACACTTATCTCTAAGAACTCTCTTGATGGTAGATTGACTTTAAGTACTGAAGAAAGTTGTTCTACTGATAACGAATATTGTTGAACCATTTTTAATATAATAAAAGAATGCGTAACTCCAGGATCAAAAAGAACTGAACAAGGGTGCTGGAATAATAAAATAGTACCTGTGACCACATCAGGTTCATCTCTTATCTCTTCTTGAGATAAATTGAAAATTTTGGCTTAAGCTGAATTATTCCTTGTATTACTGGAAGATGCAATGTTGTTTCCTTAGTTTGCTAATGGTCTGCCTTGATTCCTCATAATTGCATTGTCTTGATTTGGGAGTTGATGCCCGTTTACGGTGTAAGTAGCACGACATAACTTTATTGAATGATTTGTTCTTCCACATCGATGGCATTGACCATCACCGATAAAACACTTATCTGTATTATGTATTCTTCCACAAAATCTGCAAGTGTTTGGTGTTTTTGGAGCAGGTTTACTTGAGTTGCTTTGAATATTGTAAACTTTCCCTTGAGGTCTTGAGAATTGCTGCCTCTTGGATTGAAAATGGGGACAAAATGCTAGCATTTTCATAATTGAAGAGTACTGCTCTTCTTGAGCTTCCATGAGCTTGGCTTTTTCTACTAATTGAGCAAAGTTTAAAATCTGGAGAGGTGTAAGAATATGCTAAAAATTATTTCTTAATCCATTAAGGAATAAATGACATTTGACTTCTTCAGTTGTAACCATCTCAGGAGCAAAGCTAGATAAACGAGTGAATTCTTCCTCATATTATATCACAGTGTGACTTCCTTGCTTCAGGTTTAGGAGCTATTTTCTCATTGTTTGCCTAGCAGACTGGGGCACATACTTGCTTAAAAATGCCTTCACAAATTCTTTCCACTTAATTTCTTCTTCTGATCTATTTTCAGTATACTTCTTTATACAGCACTTTGGTTATATACTGTAACAACCCAGGTTGTTACTTTGCTCAATTAAGACTAATCTAAGTCTTAATTAAGGTTCTAAATCACTAATTAAGTAATTTGAAGCAAATCTCTGAAACCTAGGTCAAACCAAGAAGTCAACAAAGTCAAAACAGGAATTCTGGAAAATCCCAAAACCCGAAAATTTGACTTTTTATTTAGACCTCAGATTGAAAATCTGACTTCGCCATTGCATTCAGAACACCCAAATTAGCTAGGCGTGAAATTTTGGAGGCATTTGGAAGTCATCGATTTTCCGTCAAATATTTTAATATTATTTAAATACCCTAAATAATCAAATAATTAAATACTCGTTGAAACAAAAATCTGAGTGCGCCATTGCGTTCCTCACCCTTCAATTAGCTAAGGGTGATTTATTGGAAATTTTTGGGATTCATTTAATAGGTTAAATTTAATTAATTAAAACTGAAAATTTAATTAAATATTATTAATTAATTTAAGTATTTAAACGGCACCGTCCAATCAACAGTTAACGCCGTTGCCTTGAATGTTTCTGCGCCGTTCAATCGAACGGATCACTCGATCCATCCGATCGTGAGATCGGACGGCCGAGGCGTCTTCGTCCCCGAAGACGCAGCGCGTGTCCTGGGTTTGGACACGCGGCGGGGCCGTCATCGCGCAGGCCTTCCACGCGCCTCCCACCACCTTTGGCCACCGCATTAGGGGTAGTATAAGGCTCCTATGCCTCCAGCTTCGCTCGGTTTGAACTCAGAAGACCAGATTTCGCCGATCGAAAGTTCGACCCTTCCCTGCCGTCCAAATCTAAGGTACCCGATCTTCTAACCTTTGCAATCAATTCAAGTTTTTACATTCTGAAATCTTATTTCATTCAATAGATAGCGTATTGTCCGGCTCGATCGCTTTGGGTCAACCCCGATCACGTGAATTTGATCCTTTGTCTACAGTGAAAGTCGTTATCCACGTCACGCCTTCTTAGGGTTAGGGTTTTCTCGCTCGGTGGATTATGCCAGTCGTTGAACCATATGCCATTAGATAGGTCTCATCTTCCTCTTCGTGTTGCCGTGCTGGTTGAGCCCTATCGTCGCCGGAGACCGCCGGAAAATCAAACCCTAGCTCCTCCGTCTCGGACCTATCGCACGAAGACGAAGATCATTTCGGGCCGGTCGGGTCGGCCCGGGCCCGGCCCGTGGCCCGAGTCCGCGGCGCTTCAGCTGCCGCAGCGGGACCCACCGCGTGACGCGAAGCCAATCGCAGAGCGACACGTGGCCAGCGATGTCAGCGGTCTGGCAGTGGGACCCGCCGTTGTCTGCCGCGCCAATAAGAGGCTGCCACGTGTCTGCAGAAAATGATTAAATTAATTATATATATATATAATTATACGTCAGATTATAATATCTGAATTAATTATATAAATGTATAATATAATAATAGAATTATTTAACTTAAAATAAAATAGTAAAATTAATTTAATTAATTCCAAACTTTAAACTTAAATAACTCATTAAATATATGTCCAAATTATACAAATAAATATATCAAATTAATCAGAAAAATATGAGGAATTTATTGATACTAAGATTTTTGCTGTAGGAGGAATATTTTGCAAAGTGATTTTTCAATGATTAATTTTATTTAAATTAAGTGTCACAAATCTTATTTAGCTCATAACTTTGTACCCAATGATCCAATCATACCCAATATGGGTCTTAAAGTGATCAGAAAACCCTAAGGATTAATTTGATAGTATTTATCTTGCTGTTTGAATTAGTTTGAGCCTAATCACATTTAGGACCAAACCCTAATTAGGTTAATTAACCCTAGAACTTCAATTGACCATAGCTTGGTCAATTGAGCTCCAAATTAGAAGATCCAAATATCAATTTAGATTAGAAGAATCTAATTAACAGTAATCTATAAAAATATTTTAGGATCCAACGATTAGATTTGTTAATCACCCTTAATTGCTTTAAACCTTGATTAGTGAATTTTAGCAAATTTAGTAACTCAAATTGAGAGTTTTAAATTTCAGAGGACTCCTAGATCCATTTAGAATCAATCCATAAGGTTGGATTAGTATTTGAGTGATTAATTTTGTTAATCACTCACTAATCACACTAAACCCTAATTAGGTCTTAACTTAGTCAAATTAGGTCCAAATTGAGCCTACCACATATCATTAAAATCAGTAGGCTATTTGTAATTCATAGTCACTGATTTTGCTTGATTTGGACACTAATTGGCAAAAATTAGAATTTTGACCATTAATTAAGTATTCCTTAATCACCTTAAAATCCTAAATCTTGTATTGGCCATAACATGGCCAATACTTATCAGATTTCAGCAAATTTAGGTTCTATGGAAAGCTTAGGCAGTAAAGAACATTAATCTAAAAGAAAATTTAGCTTTCATTTAGTCAAATTACTAAATTGCCCTTATGAGTCAGATTCACTATTTGATCTCATATGGCTTAATAATCACCCAAAATTAACTTAGTTACTATCTAATCCTATATTAGACAATAAGAAACATTTTCCAAAAGAAAATTTCAGAAATTAAGCCCTAGATCAAAAAATTTGATCTTTTGAACTCTTAAAGTAGGGGCAAAATGGTCATTTTGCCCAAATCTAGGATTTAGCCTTTAAAAGCCCAAAATTCAATTTCAAATCACTAAATTCAGTAAATACAATGATTTAGAACTGAAATTATTTAAACTTAAGTCTAAATTAGGTTTTTATTAAAATTTCAAAATATACTCTTTAAGAAAATTCCTAAGTCTTAAGAAGAGTTCTCTTTCCTTAATTATTCTTAGATCCATCCTTAGGCCTTATAACATTAGTTAGGATGTGTGTCTTGCGAGATACTCTTAGTAATTAAGAGCCTTAGTTCTTAAGATTAGGAATAGATCTTAAGTTAGTATTCATCTATTGAGTAAATTGGGTTACTCAAATAGGTGAAACCTTGAGTTTTCTAGTTTATAGATTTTCTTAGTTTATTAAATAATTATTTGATCTTTAAACTTTAGAACTAAGAATAGAGATCTATCCTAATGAATTTGATTTATCATTAGGATTTGCCTTAACCTAATCTGTGAGTTTGGGTTCTAAACCTTAGACCCTTAGTTATACCTTTAGATTAAGTGATTAGACCCCATCATCTGGAGTCTAATTCTTAATTTTTTCATCTTGATTTGGCTAATCAAGATGAGGTTGGGATGAATTAAATTACAAAACTAGGTTGATGATTTATTCATTTTAACCAAATAGTCATCTTTTGATTAAGTTATAATTAGGACTTGGCCAATCCTAATTATCTTCAACAAGTAGGATTCGTAATTCTAAGTTACAGAATGTGTAAGAATTAATAAATTCTGAAACTTATGTAACTTAGAGTAGATAGAACGAATAAAGTAGATAACAAAGGATATCACCTATGTTTTAGATAGAGTTTTCTTGCACTTTGATTTTGATGCTTCGCATTCCTTGATTTTGAGCCTTATACCTTGAACATATATTATGTACTTAAGATATTTGATAAATATCTTATGTCAATTTTGAACATTCATAAATAGCATTATGTTCGTTTCACAAGTGGTATGTAAGGTGTAGCTTGATTAGTATACCTCTTCGATCAACTCGTTCAGGGTCGGCTTCTTGTAGGGGGTTTCAGTCCGATAGTCTATGCCATGTCTAGTCCATGGGATAGGATGGATAGACTCTTGCCCTACTAACTACAGAGTCAGGATTCTGATATGGATATACTAATTCAAGTACACTTACATTCAGTTCTGTCTTAGCTCATCAGGCTAAGAGTTTCAGTGACGTTCAGTTCAGAGTTTCTTAGCTCATCAGGCTAAGAATTGCTGTGTTCGTACTCAGTTCAGATGACTTGTACAGCTGCTATAGTTTCAGTTTACAGTTACTGTTTTACTAGTATATTCTGCATTTTAGTACTGTTTTACTTACAGCTTTCCTGCACGTGTTTTTATATAGGATGCTAGTTTTACTTACTGTTTTCTTATGCTTGCTTAGGATATTAGTGTACTCAGTATTATATGTCACTTGGCATAATCAGTTTGATCATATGCATATTTAGGTTGTATTTTTCTTACAGTTTTACACTTCTTTTTCTTACCTGTTTGTATTGCAGTTGCTTGGAGGAGGTATGTTTTACTTCCTTTTTGTTTAGTTATAAACTATGGTTTATAACTTATTACAGCTCTTTTGTACGCTTTTCTGCACCTATTTTTGCTCAGTTCTGTTTTTATGGTGATATTCAATTAACTTAAATAAACTTCTGCCCTAAAATGTACTTAGACTTATTGTCTAACCAGTTTTTCTTTTATTGGCTGGGGCCCTACCATTATGAAACTGATAATGGTAGGTTCTGAGTTTGTTGGTTTAGCAGATCCAGTGGAGAGTTTGCCATTGGAGGAGGAGCCCGTTCCTGAAGATCTGTAGCTTTAGTTTTTCTTCCAGTGAGATTGAGAGTTTTCTTTCAGTACTTTTAAGCTCATTAAATGTTGTAATAATACAGGATTATTTTTTTTTTTCAGTACTTTACTTATTCTGTATTGTTGTATTTATACTGTATTGGATGGATGTTATGTTTTATGCTTCCGCACTCTGAGTTCACGTATAATCGTTTAGTGATAGTATTTCTGGATTGAATGGCAAAGTCTTTATTTAAATTGGATTAGAATGTGTGTCTAATCCAAATCTTAAGTGGAGACCTTGTCATTTGGTGACCCCTCCACCGTAATCATGTTAACTTAAGGGTTAACAGGACCACGGCGGGGCAGGGCCGCCACATACACAATAACTTCTTTAGTACTTACAGCTTTACATATATATTGTACTTTTCAACAGTTCATTTTACTTGATGGCATGTTAGAATGTTAAAACTTTACTTTTAGTTCAGCATTTTCATTTTATATTGGAATCAGCATGTGTTAAATTGATCATATTACTTAATAATTTTCTTGTATTTAGTAGATTTCATTATGTGTTACTTAATATTTTTCTGCAGCTTGAGTTGAGGTATGTACTTACCTTATACCTTGTATGAGTTATAATTATGTTAATTATAACTTTATCGCCTTTCTTTGATGCTTTACTGCTCCTATTTTTTTGCTTAGGTGTTGTGATATCATTTAATTAATAATTTATAGCCTAAAATATACTTAGACATTTTAGCTAACTAGATTTTTCTCTTATTAGCTGGGGCCCTATCATTGTGAAACCGACAATGGTAGATTCTGAGCTTTTCGAGGTTATGGGACCTTCCGAAAATTTGATTCAGGAGGAGGAGCTTACAGGAGAAGACCCTTAGTTCTTTTCTGTTTCATTGTAAGGACTGAGTGACTTTACTTTTCTTTGTTGCTTAAACTTAAATATTATTTTATAATAATACAAGTTTAAATTACTTTACTTTTCATATTTATGTATTCTGAGTTGTATAGTTCTTATTTGAATTGTATGAATATTGTTACTTGACTTTCTTCCACACTTTGATATATTATAGTATGTTGATTAAGTGATTGACTGTCCTTTGCTCTCTTAGGGCATATATTCCCTTGGTATTGATTAGAAAGGTTTATTCCTTAATTTGATTGATAAGTGAAGGTTTGCCCGTTTATGACCAACTCTTAATCCGAAAGATTAGGGGGCGGCCACCACACCGAGCAAGTTCAAAATTAAACTAAACAAAATATATTGTTGAAAATAGTATATTTTTGTGATTATAATGCCCAAGTTTGAAAGCGATTTGACGAACGTATATTCCTATATTAATTATTGAACTTTTAAATAAAGAAAAAAAATGAAAATTAAATATAAGTTCAAATTTAATAATTTTAGTACTGTTGGATTCACAATAATAAAATAAGTATACACAAAAATTTTTGTTAAATTTTGAGTGCGAGATTATTCATAATAAATTTTTAAAATTTTTACCTTCAAAAATTAATAAAAAATAAAATGTAACTCCGATTCGAAAAATTTTGTTCGAGGATGTTCGTCTCATCAAATTTGAAAATAAAATGACGAAAAATAAATAAATAAATAAATATATATATATATATACAAATCATTAAATTAAATCAAAATTTAAAGTAACAATTACGTATGATTGAAGTTATACACATATAAATATAATGTGTTATTAATATACTATCATAGTTAAATGTATATATATTAATTTAGGTAATAATCTGTACATAAAAATAAATGTATTATAATATATTTAATCTATAAATATAATAATAAATGTCTCACATGTTAGATAAGATATAAATTAGTTTAATATATATATATATATATATATATATATATATATATAAATTTTGTAGATTTTCCTCTCTTTTTTCTTTCGTCTGGTCCACATCTTCCCTACGCGTACTGCCCTAATAGCTTGCTGCTTGTTTTGCAAGCAACCTACAGGCTAGTCCCCGCTTATCTCCCCTTGGGGGTGGCCACGCCGCCCCCTACCCGGGTTGATCGGAGGCCGGGCGGGCAGCCCCTCCTCTCCTCTTCCCTTAAGTTTCTCCTCCTCCTCCACCTCCGGCTAGCTACCGACCTCCCTCCTCCACCTCCCAATCTTCCTATCAACCTCCAACCATCCTCTCCTTCCCCTCTCGACAACCCAGTGTAATAACCCATGTTGTTACTTTGGTCAATTAGGATTAATACAAGTCCTAATTATGGTTCTAGTATCTTAATCAAGTCATTTAGAACCTACCTCTAAGATTTGGATCGAATCAGGGATCAAATAGATCAAAACCTGATTTTTGGAAAATCTCAAAATCCTAGAAATTGACTATTTATTTTGACCCCAAATTAAAAATTTGACTTCGTCATTGCGTTCATCACTCCCAAATTAGCTAGGGGTGAAATTTGGGATGCATTTGGAAGTCATTAAATTTTTATCAAATATTTTAATATTATTTAAATATCTTGAAAATTTAAGTAATTGAATACTCGCCAAAATCAAAATCTGACTTCACCGTTGCATTCATCACCTCCTAATTAGCTATGGGTGATTTATTGGAAAATTTAAGAATGCATTTAAGTAACTAATTTTAATTAATAAAAATCAGTGTAATAAATAATATAATTAATTTAATCGGCAACAAACGGCGCCATTCGCACTGTCTACTTCGGCCGTCTAATATGACGGCATCTTTCAAAACCGTTTGATCCGATCTCCTCGTGAGATCAAATGGCTCATAGATCGTCTCTACGGATGAACGACACGCATCCTGCAGGTGTCCTCCTGGCTCACATGCGGCGCTCTCCGCGACCATACACGAACCAGCCGCCGCTCTAGGAAGGACCGAAGGACCCATTAAGACCTTAGAATCAAATCTCTGCCTGGGTGGGGGGTGCATCGAACGATAGCTCCGTCTCCTGCAAGGCGAGCGGCAAGCTGAAATCCTAAACCCTAAAGTACCTCACTTATATACTCACTTCTTTTCTTGCTTAATTTACTTCGTTATTTATCTAATTTCACTTCATTCAAGTGATTAATAGTATGCAATTATCGTCATTTCATATCTAGCCCCGTTTGTGCTGTGTTCGAAAAATCCTAGATAAATCATTAAGGGTTAGGAATAGCCGTATTGAATCATCGAACATCAAGCATGTTCGCAAGAGTGAAAAGCGCTTCATTAGGGACTTATAGATGTTTTAGATGTCTTCTATAACCCTCTGATTGGCGAAAATTTGGATGCTCTAATCGGCGTCTTTTCGCCTGTGAAGAAATCGCAAAAATGGCGAATGGAGAAGGCGCTTCATGTGTGGCAGCTACGTTGGATAGGTGGGCCCCACCTTTCAGTGACATGTCATCCGTAGAAGATTTAAGGTGGGCCTGCCGTTTAGATGTAAATAAGCTTAAAGTGTCAAATCTCAATTTGGATAAATATTTATCATAGTGACATTTATGAATATTAATTAAATTCAAATATGTCACCTAAATTCATTTGATCATAACTCTTAAACCACTAACCCAAACTTACCTAATATGGATCTTAAAATATTTAGAAAACCTTAAGAAATATTTTAGTAGTATTAACTTTGCTGTTTGGATTAGCATTTGACTAATGACATTTAGGACCTAATCCTAATTAACCTTATAACTTTAATTGACCATGACTTGGTCAATTGAGCTCCAAATTAGATGATCCAAATATCAATTTAGATCAGCAAAACCTAATTTATAGTAATATACAAAAATATTTAGGATCCAACGGATAGATTTGCTAATCACCCCTAATCATCCTAAAACTTAATTAGTGAATATTAGCAAATCTAATTATCCAAATTAGACAATTCAAATTTCAAAGAGCTCCTAGAACCTATTAAAACCTAATTATAGGGTTAGATTAGTGATTGGGAGATTAATTTTACTAATCACTTACTAATCACCCTAAACCCTAATTAGGCCATAACTAAGCCAATTAAGGTCCAAATTAAACCCACTACCAGTCAATGAAACCAGTGGATCAATTGTGATTCATAGCCACTAATTTTAATCAATTTGGACACCAATTAGAAAAGTTAAGATTTTTGACCATTAATTAAGAACCCTTAATTACACTTTAACCCTAAAACTTGTTTTAGCTATAACTTAGCTAATACACATCAGAATTTGATAATTTTAGATTTTATGGAAATCTTAGGATATAAACTTTAATAAACTAACAGAAAAGTTATATGTTATTAGGGTAAATTTACCAAAAAACTCTTATAGGTCAAATTCCTTAATTTGACCCTATAAGGCTTAATGCCTAACCAAAATTAATGAACTTACTATCTAATCTCATATTAGATAGTAAGTAATCATTCCACATTATTAAAATCCAGAATTAAGTGCTAATTCATAAATGTGAGATTTAGACCTTTAAGTGAGGGGCAAAATGGTCTTTTTGCCCAAAATTAGAGTTTAATGATTTTAAGACCTGATTTCACTTCTAAATCATAATATATAGTAATTAAAATAATTTAGGCCTTGATTTAGATAATTCTAAATCTCAAATTAGAAATTGATGAAAATCATAAGTAAAACTTAAGTGAATTATGAGAGATCTTCCTTTTATTTTGAATTTCTTAGATCATCCATTAAGTCTTATAACTTTAGTTAGGATGTATGTCTGAGTGATACTCTTAGTACCTAAGAGCCTTAATTCCTATGATTAGAATTATATCTTAGATTATAATTCATCTAATGGGTAAAATGGGTTACTCATTAAGGTGAAACCTTGATCTTACTAGTTTATTAGATTTTCATAGTTTATTAATTGATTATTTGATCTTTTAATATTAGAGTTAGGATTAGAAATCTATTCAATTAAATTTGACTTAATTTAATAGGATTTGTCTTAACCTTTAATTAGTAAGATGTGATTAAAACCTAGTCCTTTAGGATAGCCTTGTAATTAAGAATTAAACTTCATTCTTTGGAGTTTGATTCTTAATTCTTTAAATCTTAATTTAGCTAATCAAGATTTATTTGAGATTTATAAAATAATAACTTAGGATGATTGATTTTACTTATTTAACCTTTAGGCGACGTTAATTCATTTATAATTATGACGTAGCTAATCCTAATTATGTTTAACTTGTAGGTTCATTATTCTAAGTTACAGATAGTGTAAGAATTTATGATTATAAATCTTATGTAATTTAGAGTAATTAGAATGTTTAATTTAGAAAATAGGTGATATCATGAAGTTTGTATAGTGCTAATTTATTACTTTGAATTTGAAAATTTCCATGTTTTTCTTATCATTTGAGCCTTTTACACTTTTGGACATACTTAAATATTTGATATATACTTTATAATATACTTTGAGTTTATTCACATATCATATGCATAATTTTAAAAGAAATATTAATAAATAACATTATACTTGTGATTTATGTTTTACTTAGCCTGTCACTTAGTATGACTTTACTTTAGGACAGTTTTTGCCTAGGGAATTTCCCATATGGTATTTTACTTTGGCATTGGGATATTTCTCCTATATGCTCTTTAGATACATTGTGGATTTTACTTTAGGATCTGGGATATTTCTCCTAAATGCCTCTTTGGTGGACATTACTTTAATCTGGAATGTTTCTCCTAGATTATCAGATGGACTTTACTTTTTGGCAGACTAAGTAAGAGTATCTCACACGTACAGTACTTTAATCCACATTACTTACATTTACTTTTCAGACTCTTTACAATTACTTTACATGTTTTCTTTACACTCCAGACTTACTTTACTTTACTATTTCAGCATATTTTTTTTCTTTCGTATTTTTCATTTTTTGCAGTTCTTTTACATTTCAGAACTTTTTGTATGTCAGCCATTTTACGTACATGAAAGCATGTTAGGATGCTAGTCTTTATATTTTTAGTACAGTACTTTTACTTATTATATAACTGGCATATTAGTTTGATCATATTCTTTAGGACTTTTCTTTGTACTTAGTAGATTTACCCTTGTACTTTACTTACCTTGTATTACAGCCTGAGTTGAGGTATGTTTCTACCTCATAACTTGTTCTTTCCTTTCTTTGTGCTTTACCACTATGTTTTGCTTAATTCCAGTTGTGATATCATTAAAATACATTAAAAATAATTATATTAAAATGTACTTAGACATTTAGTCTAACTAAATTTTTCTTTTATTGGCTGGGGCCATACCATTATAAAACTAATAATGGTAGATTCTGAGCTTTTTGAGAAAATTGAGCCGACTGAGGAGCAGATCCAGGAGGAGGTCCAAACTATTGAGGGACCTTAGTCCACTTATTAGATTACTTTTCTTTACTTTTATATTGTAAGGATGAGAGACTCTTTTCATTTCAGTTCTTAACTTTAAATATTTGTAATAATATATGACTAAATTGTGCTTTACTTTCCTGCATTGTCTATGTTCTGAGTTGGATGTCTTTATTTTATAATATAGATGTTTACTTCAATTACTATTTTTCTTCCGTACTCTGATACTCATTAAATGATTGTTAATCTTTACCTTATTATGAAAAGTACATCTTTTCCTTAAGATTGGATTGGAGTCTTAAATTCCAACCTAATGTTAAGTATAAGATGTGCTTAGTGACGACAACTCCTTAAGCCTTATGATTAGAAGGGGCGGCCGCCACACCAAGTCTCCCCCAATCTCTCATCTTCTTCTTTTTACCCGGCCAACGGTCGCCCCTCGCCCCGCCACCTCGCCATGCCGGCGCCATGCCGACACGATGTCGAAATTCTCACAAGTCGTTTATTACTTTCTTTGACAAGTCCCTGTCGCCCTCTGCAAGCCCCTTCAAACGGGGAAAAGACCCACAAAAAAAAGTGAGTCAGAAAAATTAAATGGACAAATTGAAATATAAAAATTTAAATGAGATGTTAATAATAATTAAAATATAATAATTTAAATGAGAGGAGTTTTTTTGATCCGTTAATTTGCTAAATCATGAGCAGTTTAGTTAGCCGGCATTGGAGGTTACTCAAGAGATTCAGGAGGATACAGTGAAGCAGTAGAAGACTCAACTTTATTCTTTTAGTTGCTTTTATTTTTAGCTTGAGTGACTTTTATTTCTGCTATCTTTATTCTAAAATAATGGTTTGCAATAATTATCTTGATGTATGTTCTGGGATAAATGTTCTAATTAGTTCTATGATGAATATTTGGATAAATGCTTTTAGCTTTTGCACTTTGATTATTCATATTTATACTTAGTATTGTGATGTGATCAGTAGTAAACGCTCATATAATACTTATATACATTGGAAATACCACTATTATCTTATCAAGTTCAACGTATATAAGTATTATAACTAATACCTAAGATAAGTATACTAGCTGTCTTAAGGATTAGTCTTTAGTTATACCTTGTGTGGATTTTCAATTTTCACGTGTAGGAATGTTTAAAAACCCTTCCCAAGTAACGCACCGTTTCACCGCCAGCTGTTCAGAGTACTTACTCCTTAAACACCCTTATTGCGCATGGCGACGGGACAATGCGTTACACGCACACATGCCCAACACACATGCACGCACACACGCACGAGCACCCACACACACGCCCACGCTCACACACACGCGCGCGTACACGCACCCTTGTTGGCCGTTAGAAGGTTAAATGTGCAATTATAAAATTTGCCAAAAACTAATTAACAATTATCCCAAACTAAATTAAATTAAATTTAGTGAGCTAAGTAAGAAAGGTAAGGAATTTTAATAAATTAAGAAGGAAAGTTAGATTATTTATGAGCATTGAATCCTTAAAAGTTAATTAAAAAGAATAATATTTTATTAGATTATATGAGTTAATAAATATATATTTCAATGTTTCACTAAGTTAACTTGATGTAAAATGAATTTAACATTTTATTAATTATATGGAAGTTAAAAAATGAAATATAATATTTATAACATTAATTAAGAGTCAAGAAAATATGCAAGAAAATTTTATTGCTATGACTTTAATATGAATTTAATATTTACTAATAAAAACTTTGAATTGAATAATATATATGAAAAATAAATTTTATTTTAATATATAACATTTTAAATAATTACAAGAAATATAATTCAATCATAAATTTAATTTTAGTGAATTAAAATAAGTATTATGACAATTACAAAAATTAATTATATATTTTTGTGTAATAATAACTATCACAATAAGATATAAGATATTGATATTGATATAATATATTATTATTCTTATAAAATGATTTTAAGTGAACTAAATATAAAATTTTTCTCAAATAGTAAAAAGAAATAATTTCCTAAGAAATTTATAACTAAATAATGATAAGAATAATTAGGTATTATATCGTGTAAATTAAAATTTGAGTATTAGTGAAATTAAAAAAAAAAAAGTATAAAATGTGCAATAAAAATATAGATAATTGAATGGAGAATAGTATTATAATTTTAGTTTTTGACCTAATTAACTTCTATAAGATTTAAGCTATTATTTGAAAAGCAAAATATTATTCTTAAAATTTATCATATTATATCACAAAACTCATATATGTTATTATTATTCTCACACATGTAAAATATTGAGGGAAAGCAAAAACGCAATTTGGCGCGAAGAAGTACCCTCCAAAATGGCATTTTTTCGAAATGATTAAAGAGAAAAAATCATCGAAGGCGGCAAAACGAAAAAACTCCACAAATTTAACACGCCTTCTCGCCGCGCTAACCCCATCCGCCCTTTTTCTTCTTCGCTGAAGAATCCAAGAAGGTTTTCCACCATCGTCCATGGCCGTTCCCCCAAGTTCGCCGGCAGGCGGCCGCAGAAAGGCGGAGAAAATCGAGAACAAGAACGCAATCGACACGTCTCCAGCAAAGCGCTCTAAGAATCCCGGGATTCGAGTCCAGGGAGGGCGGATCTACGACTCGGAGAACGGGAAGACTTGTCATCAGGTAAACCCTAGTTATAAACCTTAGCTAATCGATGAACAGCATTTCGTATTCTCATTTTCTCCCCATTTTTCTTCATGCAATGCGAGTAGTGCCGGCAGAAGACCATGGATTTTGCTGCATCCTGCAAGGCCATGAGAAGTGAAAAGCCTTGCACGATCAAGTTCTGCCACAAATGTCTTCTAAACAGGTTTTGGTATTCTAATTATTGCTATTTCTTAAAATTTGTGATTGTTTAATGCTGAGTGGTTATGAGATTGTTTGTTCCAGATACGGAGAGAAGGCCGAGGAAGTTTCTGCTGCTGTTGATTGGAAGTGCCCTAAATGCAGGGGAGTCTGCAACTGCAGCTTTTGCATGTAGTTGTTTCTCATTATTTTTTTCTTAATAGATTTGAATTCTAGTAATTTGCCTCTGTTTTTCATTTTTTTTTTCATGTTTGCGGCGCTGTTTTTTATTTATAGGAAACGAAAGGGTGAACAGCCAACCGGGATTCTCGCATATACAGCCAAACTTACTGGGTTTTCATCAGTTCATGATTTGTTATGTAGAGGTGAAAATGTGCTAAGACATGCTGTTGCTCTAACGAAGAAAGTCCCTGATTCAAAAACGGTATTTATTTTGCTGGAATCGCATGATTTTCAACCGAGTTGTTGTTATCATTGTTTTTGTTGTGATTTCTCATTTGATGCTCACTGCATGCATTTTCTGCACTGTTAGTCGTTAGTGCCGTCAAAAAGATCCAGGGACAAAGAAAATCGCAATGTTGAAAAGAATAGTTACGTCAGCATTGAAGCTGATTTTGCCAAGAAGGGATCTCTCTCCGAGATCAAAGATGCAAAATCATCGAAGAAACTAAAGCAGACAATTCTCAAGGTTGAACACAAGACTGAAGTGGTTTCAAAAGAGAATAAGTCTCAGATCAATAATTCAGGAAAAGAGTTACCTGCAAAAGCAGGTAACAAGGAAAACTTGAACGGAATTATTAAGAATGATGAATTGGTAAAACCTCCCAAGCAGAAAGGACGGCCACATAAAATAGTTACAATGCCTATTCGTCCTGTTGAGAAACCCATGAAGTTGATTGCCGGTGTTGGTCTTCCTGATGAAGACATTGGCTTTGCATTGCAGTTTTTGGAATTTTGTTCTGTGTTTTCGAAGGTACAATGCTCATGGTTTTTGATTTATTTTAATTAGTCAGTACATTAAACTAAGAAAACCATCAAATGATTGTAACTTTATTATTTATTTTAAATAAATAAACAGAAATATGGAATTCAATATATTCAATGCTTATCACGTCCAAATCAGTAAGGCACACATCATTTCACCTTGTTATTATAAAGTGATAATTTAAATTTTGTTAACTTTGCTCGACATGCAAACTTCAACTTATAATAGATCAGGAGCACAAAAATATTGCATTCTAGATTATGACTATCAATAATCTGACGTTTTTACTAAGCAAATTCAATGTTACATGTATGCACAAAAATACCATTTGCTACAATCCAATAAAAATATTTCTAGTTCCCTTGCAAGATTTAACAACTTAAATACATCAAATGTGCAATTAGCTATACAGCCAATGAAATGTTAACCTGTAATTTTACTGACACCATAATACATGAATTGTAATTATCATAAATTTAATACCTAGTATATAATGAGGTACATTTAAATTCAATCATATACCGTACTTTGTCCACCCACTTTACAAAAGTGAGGTTGTTTATTTGTTTGTTTAGTTAATGTTGCTGTTTATACTCATATATATTCATAATTTTGATTTACGGACCGTGCGTATCAAATACAGAATGTGGAGAATACAATTTATTATTGCATACAAGTATAGTGCAATTATCACACATAATCAAGAACCTATAAAACATTGTTTTGTTGATGTTTAGGTATTTAATTTCTCATGTTTTCCTTTGATTTGCAAATTGAATTTTTTCTATAACTATATTTATAGATTAATTTGACTCTACTAATGTTTTAAGGTATTCGATGTTATTTGAACTCTCTTTCATCTTTCATATAGCCTGAAATTTATCTGTGTTTGTTAATCTGCTGAACTCAAAATTGTATAGGTCTCTTTCATTGCTTTTGCATAGTAGGTATTGTAATCTTTTCATATTCCATGATGTGAATCTCTCTCTTTGTGTGTGTATATATATATATATATATATATATATATATATATATATATATATATTAAAGGGAATTAAGGTTAGTATAATTATTTTTGTTTTTGATTATTATTTTTTGGATTATTCATTTCTTTTTTTCCATCTACATTTTATGTATGGAATTTCTTATGTATATTGAAGAGTTTATTGCTCTTGTACTCTTACAATTTTTCACTAGTCAGGTTTTTCACATAAATTTGGCATTCTTTACTTTTTTTATATTTATTTTTGGAAATTATGCCAAATTGATGTAATGACTAGATATGAATGCTAAACAAAATGTTAGCTTATTACTAAGGTTTTTTCTAACAAATAGTAATCTAGTTATGTTATAAAGCTCATTACAGGTTTTATTTTTGTATACAAAATTTTAATAAACTTCTGTTCGTCAATAATCTTTTGTTTTAGTAAACAAACACATAATTATATATATGCACAAAAATGCCAGTTGCTACCATTCTGCTGTTTAAATTTAGCTAATTAAACATTAGGAATTCATCAGATGAAATGTGTATTATGTTTTTGAAGATCAAACTTGATGTACTTTTCATATTTTCTTAAATAAGATTATGCAAATTGATTTCTATTAATGATTTGGTTGTTATATTATACTTGTGTAATTTATGAATTTATTCATGTTAATGCATTAAACAGCATATATAGTTCTAAGTTCTCCATCAAATTAACGTATTTAATCAATTGATCTACTTTGAATTTTATTTTATCAAATATTTATCTATATTTTTTGCATACGGCATTTGCTCACATAAATTAATTAACATTTTAATTACTCTTAGGTTTTTGATATAAAGAAAGGCGAACCCGAAGCAATTATCAGAGAACTGGCGAGAGGTTCCTTCTTACTTCGCCGTTCCCGAGTTACTTCTGCAATGATTCGATTCAAAATGAGATTGCTCTCCTTAATCTTAGAAGAGTAAGTATAGTTCTTTTCATTTTTAATTATGAGTCTATTAATATTATATAATTTATTTTTATTATGCCTATCCCCAAATAGCACTAATAGCTTTTAAAATTTTTAAAAGTAATTTTCTGAAAAAAGGTACAAAATTGTAATTTTTTTTTTGCCTTAGACTCACTTCTCTAAAATTATCAAATTTGTTTTATATTTTCTTGACATTTTGGGATGTGTGCTTTTGAACTCTATTGTATTCTTAATTTTATTTATTTATATTGGTCAACTTTAAATTTAAAACTCATTCCTGATTTATTTTTAAGAAATTAGTTCTTGGACAATTGCAGTACATTTTTTGTGCATTGTGATAAAGAAAATTTGAGTGTCAAGAATGTTTTGATACAATATAATTTTTCCCTTTAGATTTTGATCTTTAAATAAAAATCATATATATATATATATATAATTAAATGATAATGACTTTTTTAAAAATTGTGAAGGCCTTGTTTAGAAACCGAAGGTGAAAATTCATGGTTAAAAGGTCTCAGCAAATGCCTCAGCCAATATAAGCATCTCACAACGGGCCTGCCTCTGGATTTCATTGGCAGCAACCCATCTAAATACCACACATTGGACTCGTCAATTAAGCTAAGGATCCTAGTGTTTCTCTGTGACGAGGCTCTTGGCACCGAGTCAGCATTTCTTTCTTTTTAATTTCTCTTATTATATAAATTTAACAAGGTTTTCCACTTCGATGTATTTATAATTATTTTTATTTTCTTTAGTGAACTGAGGAATTTTCTTGATGAAGAGAATGCAAAGTTTGCTGAGGAGAGGAAAGAAAGGAAAGAGCAAGTTGTTGCTGCTAAAACAAAGGTCTTCACTTAAAAAAACCATAATAATTTCTTTCTACAAAAGTTTACATGTATTCTTACTTTTTCTTAAGCATCAAATTTCAATTTTTGATATTTTTTGCATATTTATTTATTTTGTTTAAATCTTTATTCATAGCTATTGCTGTCTTTTGTTTTGTTTTAAAATTAGTTGAGTTTTAAATATGAATTAAATGTGTGGCTGATAAAATTTTAACATAAGACTTGAGAATAAATATTGAATTTAAATTATTGGGATATAATACCATTCGCCTGTTTTTAAAAAAACCCAATATCAAAATGAATGTTCTTGCCAAGTTCAATGTTTTGTACACCTTAGGTCAATTATTTTCAGTTATATTATATTATCCTTTTTGAGCGCTGTTATTTCACATCCATTTGACTGTCAAAATTCAAAAATTAAATTTTAGAGCACTTTTTGGCATGAACCCCACACAATTTGTTTTAATAAATTTGCAATTTTTCCTTATTTTGAGTATTTGGAAGTTATGGTGGGAGATATCTACCACTTAAATATGGATTTGGCAACACTATATTTAAAAAAACAATTCCATATCTGAAAATCAACCTTTATCTTGAAAATGTTGGCAGGAGAAACTGATCAAGCAGACTCTTAAAAATGATCTAGCTAAAGCAATGCTTCCTACAGAAGGGGCTGCTCAGCTTTCCATATCTGCTCATGAAGAGCTCATTTCAAAAATAAGGCAGGAAACTGAAAGGGCTCGTCAGGAGATGCTGGAATCTGTTGAGCAATTGCCAAAGAGTGAGAGCACTTTGCACCACATGCTTTATTCATTTGTTCATTAATCATATATTATTGAGTAATAATGGCATGAATTATACCAATGGAATGATGATGATATAGAGAAGCATGGTCCCGATGCCGTTCGAACCAGCCCTCTATTTCTTGAAAAGGATGGAGTCTTGTTCTGGAGATTGAGGAGTTACGGCCGAAGTTCAAGCATTATGCTGCAAGGTTTCTACTGTCTGCATCTTTTCTCAGCATTTCTATCTGTTTCTTTTCATGTTTAAGAGACTTTCTGCGCCTCTCCTTTCAGATAGTGTAGAGAATGGGAGTGACAAGTGGTTCATATTCGATGATGAAGATCAAGGGATGATTGAGAAATACATTTCTTCTCAGAGGTATTCAAAATTTGAAAACATCCCTGATTCTTTTTATATTTACATTTTGCATCCATAAATCATAGCAACTTAGATACTTTGTATTTTCTATATAAACACTTTTACACTTACATATCAATATATTAAATTATTGGTAGAAAATATTTTTTTGTGAGGCTTGTGTAAAAATATAAATTCTGTTTTTTTTTTTATTAGTTTTGAATAATTTTTTTAATGAATATTCTTATATAAATATATTGTTTTTATTTATATATACTTATTTTGACTCTAGGTCTAGCAGAGCGAAGGAACAGAAGGAACTTGTGAAAAATGCCCAAGGAGGCGCTTTTGGGATAAAGAATGAATCCAGTAGTAACGCAGAACCATAAAATTGCTTTGCAGAAGGTTACACTAAAAGCTGCCACTATTATTTGAAATGATTATTATTGTCATATTTACAATACATAATTAAATATTTGAAATAGTCATTATTCTTAAATTAACTTTTAATTACAAGTACTTAATAATTGTTAAGCAATTTAGAAATTGAGTTCATATGCATTGATTAATTTTTAGATTATGGTTTGCTTAATCTATAATATACTTTAAGTAAATTATGATTTTTTACGTATGTTTTCCTCGAAAATACTTGATTTTCACTTATTTTGTGCTCTTTTCTTGTACTTACTATAATGCCCATTAGGGCTAAAATTGCTTGAATATCATGCTCTCTCTCTATATATATATTTTTTATGATTTTCTTAAAGTAAATTGACTTATTTGTATTTGGACTGCAGTGGAGTGAAAGGGACAGCAGAAAGCTCTGAAGCAGTTGCTCATCAGTATTCATAGCAGTAGTAGCAAAGTCTAGCTGAAGCCATTCCAGTGAATTTATGCGCCTTTTTATTTTATATTATAATTTTTTTTGGTAATGGGCCTCTTTTCATTCTTTTTTAGTGGGTCCTCACAATTATCTGATTCATCAATGTCTTTTTTTTCTTCTTAAGATTAGATATTTTTCATGTTTATATATGTTTATGATTCTAAAATGATCTTCATTGCACAAATCTTTATTAGTGGCCTCATTTATATTTAAAAAAAGAAAAGGTTTATTTTGCTCCAACTTTATTCAAAAAATTTATTGATAATTAGGATTTAGATTAAAAAAAAATATATTTTTTATTCTAATTTTTGTGAGCAAAAAATATTTAAAAAAATTATTTGGAAGCTATTTAGTTGAATTTTTAAAAAAGGTGTATGATATTGTGTGGTGTGGGATTGTAGCATTTAAGATAATTTTTTATAGATGGGATTTATTTTTGTGTTTATGATGTGATAAATTCAAAGATTGAAGCATTATATTTTCATGTGATTAAAGTTATATTTGGGGAACTCTATTTTAATACTTAGAAAATTTAAATATGTTTGTCACAATTTTCAATTAAGAAAATTTAAATATTTTCATGTGATTAGTTTGCTGAATTTTAAGGTTAAATGGTTTAGATATGAGTTAATTAAAAAAAAACCTTAAATGTTAATTAAGAAAGGGCTAAAAACTTATTTTTACTAATTAATGTTCAAATTAAGCAAATTAGTGGGTATGGATTCTTTATAGCATATTGAGTATAATAATTATAATAAATTTGAACTTTAATTAATTAATATAGGTTTTAATTATGATTTAAATTGATTAGTAGGTGATTATTAAAATTAATTATAAGAAAATATTTTTAATTTCACAAATTGTTCTTTGTTTAGTGAGTCATCAAAGACAAATTTTTTTGAAAATTGGCTAATTTTGGTTTAATATTTATTAATCTATTTTTTAAGTGATTAAGTATAATTAAAAAAAGTATTGATAAAAACATAAATATTTTCTTAGATTAATATTCATTGTATTTTTTTTTGATTAAAATGATATATTGATCATTATATTTTGTGATTTGACTAAGTTATGATATTAGCAAATTTTAGAATTAAGGGGTTAATTATTAAAAAAAGGTAATTAGTGAAACTAAATACCAAATATAAAAATTAATAGAATAATATTAATTATTGCATTTTTTTTTAGTATTTTGAAATATAACATCAACATATTTGGAATTGTGTTATAAAGATATGAATCTTTGAAAATTTTGAATTAAAAAAAAATTAATTTATTTTGAAAATTATTGTTTATATGAACATTAAATCAGCAAACTCAAAAGGGCAGAACCTAGGGCATCAAAATTTCTCATACACAGTGTTTCTCATGAGGTGTCATATATCAAGATATTTTTATTGATATCAATGTGATTTGTTAATAGCTAAGTTGAGGTGTATTCTAGTGATTTGTTAGCAGTACATAGTAGAGTATGAGTGTAAAATTATAGTAATTAGCTATGAGTAAATTAAGAGTTATGGTGACACAAAGTAGATAAATAAATCTATGAAAGTTTTCTTTGATTTTTTTTATGAAACTAAACATACAAATTATGAAATTTAAGAAATATTATCATGAATGTGTCAAGAATATAAAAATACTCAAACATCATATAATTATTCAATCTATAAGCAAACATGAATGCCATTTAGTGGATGAAAGATAAAGAGAAAGATAAAGACAATGAGCAAATGGATTTTAATGAAAACTTGCGAGAGAGTGTATAACTTGGATTCTCATTCTTTAAGTGGTTTGGAGCCTTCAAAACTTTCTCATTGCCCTTAGTTTTGCTTAGAGATGGAGTCCTTAGGGTTTATAGGGGTGTTGAGGAGGAAGTAGATGAGGGTTTTGGCAAAAGCTCTCAAATGAAGTAAAATAATACTGGTGATTGAATTTTAGGTTTAGAATTATGATTTGAGTATTTAGGAGTGTTTATAAAAACCTTAGGATTAATTCAATGGTGATGGTTTAATTAAAGGGATTTTGATGACTCAAAATAATTTAACATAAATTTATCTTTAAAATGAGAAAATTTCTTTGAGATCATAAAAGGTGTATTTAGGTTTAATAAGGTTTTAAGGCAAAAACTTCAACAATTCATGTCTAATTAAGCCTAATTTGGTTGAAATTATTTTTTTTTGTATTTCTTAAAATTAAATAAAAATATGCAACCAATTACAAATTGATGGGTTCAAAATATAGGTTACAGTAAGAGAAATTCATAGACACAAAAATTATCGAGTTTGGCCTAGTGGTTTAGCAAAATTTGGGTTTGAACCCAGCTCGACTTGGGTTTCACCCTCCCTGGATTGGATCAAATAGATTAAGCCAGTCCAGTCGACGGGCGTAATGTTCATCGCTTTCTAATTTTTTAATTTATTAAAAATTCGGATTTAATAAACGTACTCCGAAAAATTTCAAAAATGCATCCCTCGCTAATTTGGGGGTGAGGAATCCAACGACGAAGTTGGATTTTGATTCCGACGATTATTTAATTAGTCTATTTTCCGGTGCATTTAATTATATTAAAATATTCGAAAAAATCTGACGAAATCCAAATGCGTTCAAAACATCACCCATAGCTAATTTGGGGGTGACGATTGCAACGGTGAAGTCAGATTTCGATTTCGATGTCAAATTAAATACCTCAATTTTATAATTAATTAAATATTAAAAATATTCCAAATATTTGATTTAGCTCTGAATCACACCAAATATTCAGGGGTTGGTTCTAATGACTAGATGAATTTTACAGAATGAAAATTAAAATATGATTAAGCTAAAATTAAGCTGGGTAACAACCTTAAGTTATTAAAATGAGTGACCTGCTAGAAATTTATCTTTTAATGATAAATTCATGAAGCCTTTCAGGATGGGTGACCTGCTGTTAAATTTTAAATGCTCATATTTACGATTTGCCAATGATATTATGCTATTTAGAAAAGCTACAAATCACAACATAGAAGCTTTAAATCGGTGTCTAGAAAGTTTTACTAATTATTCAGATTTATTTCTAAATGCAAGCGAGTGAGCCCTCCATTTATTTCTCCAAATAAATTTCTAATAAGCTATTGAATCTTATTATCAAATAGCTCTCTATCAAGTAATTTGGTTTACTCATTTACTTTACCAAAACCCTAATTGCTATGTATCTTTAATGCAGGGAAATGATTTATGCATATAAATACATGAGACATTTTTATTAGTCTTTTTCTTAATGATTTTAGTTAGAAACCAAAAAAATATGTTGAAAGTTATAGAATTTATGATTATTTAGATTGTACTAATGCACATGATCAATAGCCTTTTAATTTATAAATATGAAAATACTATATTTATATCATTATATACATATGTTATTAATACAAATTTACACATGAGCCTAACAAATAAAAAGTGCATTACAACAATTAAATACTTACATAAATGATTATTAAATCATTTATATTTTATTATGTATATGATAATATAAATATAGTAAATGTTTTTGATCATTTAAAATCTATTAATCTTATGAGTTGTCATAATTCCTCAAACTTTTTTCAAAACTAAATTTTTTTAAAGAAAAATGATTTGCTTAAAGAAAAATATATATAAAAAATATTCAGTACTAATATAAAATTTTCTTTTTTTTTAAATTTCTATATATAAACTCATATTTATATATTTTGATGTATACTAATATGTAAAAAATATAACAATTCAATTCAATTATTTATGAAGCTCATTTAATGCATTTTCTCTTCATTTTTCTTCTAAGAGGAAAGTTGTGATACTGTGCCTTTCAGAAGAAGAGTTCTGTTATACTTCCGAATCATTATCTTGCTATTATTCTTAGTGATATAATTTAACCAATACACTAAAAAAAGTGCTTATTTATTCTCTATTGTTTTTATAATTTTTAAATAAATTTTGAGATATATTTTGAGAATTTTAACATTTTTTTAAGAAGAATTTGGGTGTATTTTTCTTAAAATAAAAATTTCCGTTTTATAAATATTTTAGATTTTTTAGGGTTTCGGGATTGGATAGTCTAACGCTGACTCAGATCGTCGTCAATCCTTCCGGCCACAAACAACGAGGGTGAACCCTCGGTCGCCGGAGCTACGCCGGACGGTGTGGTGGCAGCAGTCGAGATCCTCATCGGAAAATGAGCCCAGGCGGTCTTTCGCGTTGCTCTCGAAGCTCAGCACGAAGACAGCCTCGCCGGCATCCCCCGCAGCTGCCGGCGACCTTTCCGCCCCAACCTCCGGCCGGAAAAGCCAGTCGTAGAGATCCCACGACACCTGCAGCCTCCCCCCTCCCTTCAATCCCAGCCCTTCGCTCCCCCTGAACTTCCATCCCAGCCGCCTAACCTCCAGAACCTTCTCCCCTTTCACCCAGACCTCCATCTCCTCCTCCTCCAGATCGATCGAGATCGAAATCTCGACCGTCCCCTTCGTCGAGTACGTCATCGCGCCTCCTCCGATTCCCCCGAATCTGACCCTCTCCCTCCTCGATACCAGCTCCGACGCCGGGTGATCTCCCACGATCAGCGCCATCTCGCCGTCCACTGCGAAGGAGAGGAAGAATCCGGCCATCGGCTCCGGCCCGCCGCGTCGGGAAAAGGAGGCGAGGGTCAGATCCCATGAAAGCTCGACCACGCGGCGGCGCCCAGAGGCGGAGACGAAATGGTGGTGCTTCGATCCCCTTCGCTTCCATGAGAGGTACGGGCGGAGGCGGATTCGGAGATGATCGGCGATCTTGGCTTCTCCGTCGACCGGAGAAAGGCACAGATCCGTTTGGAGGAACACTCCGAGGGACCCTCGGCTCCAAGTAATGGTGATCGTTCCCAAATGCGTCGCGTATATAGACGAGATCTCGCCGGCGGCGGCTTCGCCCGAAATTGACGGCAAGCACCTAACCATTAGGGTTTCCGTGTGATTGATGAGCTTTGCTCGGGGACAGGGAAAAGCGCACGGGGTATTTATAGTGCCTTGGAGGGTAATCTTGTAAATACCATTAGCATGGCGTCAAGTATTTATTTATATTTTAAAATTTTATTTAACTGATGAAAATTGCTGATATTACCGAAATATAAAAAATAATAATTTTTTAATTGAATTCGAACTCCACAAATATTATTTAATAAAATTTGAAAATTATTAATATTTATTTATTCATATTTAAATTAAAATGATTTAAATATTATTTTTAAATTTTGTATTCAAAATAATATTTAGACTCATCATTGACATGAAATTCAAAAAAACCCATATAATAAAATTTGAACATCATTTCATTAGATTTTATTTATTTATATTAAAATAATACAAATATTATTCTAAAAAGTATATTAAAATGATGTTCAAATTTTATTAAATAAATTTTTTTAGGTTGATCATTTCTCTAAATAAATATGACATAAAATTATTCAATATTCAAATTTATTAGTAAATATATAATTATATAAATTTCTTTATATTGACACAACGCAAAAATCAATTTTATTATAAAATAAATTACGATTATTAGTAAATATTTGTATTAAATGCATAATAATTACGATTCATTGATAAAATCATAATGAATTAGGACATATAAATTTAAAATTATTTATATAAATATATATTATTTTTGATAAACCGTTAAATGAATATATATTGCTTTGAATTTATTTTCTAAGAAATTCTTAGGATGTATTTTGGTTGCTAATTAATTGGGACTAATTTTATAAATTCAATAGATAGCTTATATTTTATTATATTCTTATGCACATCATTTTTGACATTAGCAAACTTCGAAATCAATAAGTTTTTTCAAAATCGGATTCTCATTTCTCTATTGTTGCTAAATAATAGCTTAAATTTCATAAAAATTGATCCAATAGAATTTGGACATATGCCAAAAATGTTTATTTATTTAAATTAAAATAATATAAATATTATTTTAAAGCCAAAACTCGGGTTTTTCTTGGTGCCACGTCAACAGGTCTAAATATCATTTCTATAAAAAAATAATCCTTGAGTTATGATCATATTTTATTTTTATTTTTCTAAATTTTAGAAAAATTTTATTATACAGCTTAAATATGGATGATTAAAATTTAGAGAATTAAATATAATAAAAAATTAATATTAAATATACTTATAAAACTCATAAAAATACATATTTTAAATTTTAAATACTAATTATTTATATTTTTTAAAAAATATTTGAGAGTCAAATAATATTTTTCTATTTTGGGAAAGATTCCCTACTTAGGTCATCCATTAGAAAATTTCTCAATGATGCCTTGAGCATTAACATAAGAATAGCTCTAACAACCCATTTCAAAATTCAATAAATAATTTATTTTTAATATTTTTAATTTTCAAAATCTTAAAATTCATATAAATTCACCAAAAATGTCTCGAGTTCGAATTTTAAGTTTTTGCTATAATTCCATTAACTTGGAATGCATTAAGAAATATTTTATTTATATATTAAAAACATAAATTTAGTGTCAAATGATACCTAACGAGAATCAATATACTTTTCAAAAAATTTGTTAAAATTTATCTCAAAAGTAAAAATTAGTATATTTACATAAGAATATATGCTAAAAAATATTCAGGATTAATATAATTTTTTTTTTAATTTTTGCAAATATTACAAAAAAAAATTTATTCAACTAATAATCTACTTGCACATTAAATTGACATATCATTTATATATTTTGATATATACTAATATTTAAATATAGCAATACTCATAAATAAAACTAATTATTTATTTATAATAAAAATAATGTTTATTTATAATTACTCTAAATAATATTTCTGTTGCAAAACCAGCAGCCTAAGTTGACTACGATGCGGATAAAAAGGAAGATCCCCAAAATTCCATAAAAATAAAATCATGAAACTCTAATTATGTTTAGTATTAATTGCAGTGCCTTTAATCCCACGCTACAGACTGCCCTTTCATAAATTTTGCTTTTTTTATTATTATTTAGCAAAGCATAGAATATGCTTTCAAAAATTAAAATACTTTTAATGAATAATAATTATGATTATAACTAATAAATCTTAATTAGCATCAATTTATATCTCAACCTAAATAATTCTTTCAATATATCTCAGCATAGAAAAGTCTTCCAAATAATTTCAAATAGCTCCCTAAAATATAAAATAAAATTTTTTAGCTTACTAAGAAATAGCATTAAATCCACTTAAAATATAAATCCCACTAAAAATATATATATTCCAAATCTTAGAGAGCTATTTAAAAATCAAATAATATTTTTCATTTTATTATTAACCTTCATATAATAAATATTATATAATAATAGTTTAACAAATTATCGTAAATACATTATATATATAATAATAATAATAGCAAAAGTGTTGAGTGCATATTGTATTGGAATGTCTAACACTAAACTTAGAATGTTTCATTATATTTATTTAATTAATTACAGCATAAATAATTATAAAAATCTGCAAACTTAAGGAAAATGTAATACTATATAAATATTTATAAAATACGTGCAAAAAATAAAGATATTTGTGGTATATATGTAAAAATTGTTAAATATTATTTTATAAAAAAAATTACATGCTAAGTACCCACAACACATATGGCTACAGAATTGGCAACCTCTTTATAAAAAAAATGAATTTAAGTTAGATTTGCTGAGAAAATGATAAAGAACACAAATTTTGTACAAAAAAACGGCCATTGCAGGATCGCAATTTTTTTTTTTTTTTTTTTTTTTTTTCAATTTTCATGCAGTGAGCTTTTTGTTAAAATCATACAAATATTTTACTTTTTAATAAGTATTTTTTTAATCTTTTTCTTAAAATATATATATAAATATATAAATAATTTTGTACTATTCTAAAGGAGTTTGTTTATCTTTGAGGTGTTTTTCGAGTGACTTAGAATAATGTATGGTTTCACAAAAAATAAATGAAAGGCATTGGATTAGGGTTGGCTTAGAGTTTGAGCCAGTAAGTCCATATTTGAACTCAGCTCGAACTAGTTCGAGTTCTAATCGAGTTTGTGTCAAGTTCAAATTATTTCGACTCATTTTAAATAGGGTTGGACTCAAGATGTATGATTCGAATTCGACTTTAAAATTTTCGAGTCGACTCAAAATATCCGAAGTTAGAATTTCAAGTTCCGGCCAGCATTTTGAGTTATTATCGGAAAAGATAGCGCATTAAATCCCTTAAACAACAGTGCTGGCAGTTATAAAAAAAAAATACTAAAGTTGTAACACAATAGTAATCAATATAGTTTCTAAGGTTAATCAAATAAGGCACAAAAATAAAAAAATAAAAAAATATCAGATGGCTCAAAAGAGTTTTTTGATACAATTAAGCTGAGGACTACTGGTACTGCTCCCTCATCGACTCCACAAAATTGTCCAATATTATAGGCCAAGCAAGATCAGGGTCATAATTATCAAGTGAAGGGAAATTAATCTAAAATTAAAAAAATAATAAGTTAATTATATTAATCATTAAATTTATGAGTTTTGCTATATAGCTCACATATATTTCCCAAAAAAATATGAATGACTAAAATTTAAGAAACTAAGTGGAATAAAAAATTATTATTAAATTCACTTTTACTTGTAGGACGCATAAAAATACATATTTTAAATCCTAAATTTTAGTAATCTATACTCTTTGGGATATGTTTGAGAGCCAATTAATATTTTTCTAAATTTATTAGATTTTTCAATTTCCAAAAATCTGAAAAAAAAACTGACCTCGTTGCAAAATCTGAGAATGCCCAACCACTGGTCCATATTTACTACCTTGTATTCATGCTGTTTCTGCAGTATAATCTCATTAATGGAGTCTTATAGGAGAAACTTACAGCACTAATGACTTTGAAATAAGAAATTATTAATGTTATTAATCAAAGTATCCCAAATTTCGTCCCAAAATTACAAAAAGTTTGAGAATGAGTAAAGAGAGAGATAATAGATAGGCTCACTTCAAAATGCATTATTACTCCAATCATTTATGCATGCCATGCCATCTAGAAATTATCATGTTATGGATTGGAAAAGTAGCAATGCTCTTTCCAAAACTAGCCAAATAGGAAAAAGTTATGGTCACTGCTAGTTAAGCGATTAATCATGTAAATATATTAATCGAATCATCTTAAAAAAGCAAAAAAAAAAAACTTAAATTCAATAAAGATCATTCATTGATTCATCTCACATATCCACATAAGAAATTGAAACAATACTATTCAACAAAATGATAATTAGGCTACCCGATTTACACATGAATAACGAACAAAATGTAACAATCTAAAATCTCTCAAGCAGATGATACTTTGATTGCATATGCACAACAATTTGGATATAGGACATGGCTCTATCACTAATTATTTGCTAAGAATGACATTACAACAATGCTCTCAACATGAACATTATTTCACATTTGCAAAATTATTAACTATTTAATTAAGCAAACAATACAATACAATGCAAAAAAAAAGTTGTCATAATTTATAATTCTAACAATAATTATGACATCAACAACAATCCAATGGGCAAGCAGCACAAAGTTAATATTAATTGTATAATTGAATAAATTATAAGAAAATTAGACTAAGTGTCCTCGTACAAATGAATTGGATAAAAAAGATGCTTTCTTTCAAGCTATTGCACTAACCTCGTACAATCGAACATGTCGCAACATAAGTTCCTAGGCTCTCACGGAATTCCAACAGCATAGCAATAAGATTATGAAAAACTAAAAAAATTAAACTCTCTAAGAGTATTTATAAACTAAAGCGCTTGTGCACGCATATGATGCGCCTGTGCACGCATTATGATGCTCGGTGCGCCTGGGCGCCCAGATTGGTGTATGAACATCACGAGTCATTTAATGCAAAATTCGCAAGATCTTTATCCGGTATGCATTCGAGTGCCCAACCCTTTTGAATGAAAATATTATAATCAGTATTATTATTAATTCATTTTTTCATGAAATTTCTTTTTATCTGCAGTTTCTCTATTGCACTCTGACCATGTGAATACTCTTATTGCGCAATTGCCTTAAATAATTATTCAAAATCTTCTCAAGTTCTTCTTCATAGGTAAGATCAAGCTGGAGTAAAATATCTTCAACGTCAAATTTATAGTCGATTCAAAAAAACATCTAAGAAGTGAGGCATGAAATACATTGTAAATTGCGCTCACATGAAGTTAAATCTTCAATTTATATCTTCAACATCAATTTTATAGTCGATTCAAAAAAACATCTACGAAGTGAGGAGGCATGAAACACATTGTAAATTGCGCTCATATGAAATGAAATCTTCAATTTATAGGTTCTCTCCAACTTGTCTCATAAGCTCAAATGAAATCACATACTTCGGATTGAGTTTCTCCAAATTGATTGATCCCCTTCAAATGACTGACTTTCACGTAGACAAAGTCTCCGACATCAAAGTTTACTTGTAGACACTACGAATCAAAGTATTTATTTTGTCTGTCCTATGCAGCTTTAATGAGACCTGAGATCAACTTGATTTTTTTGGTAGCAGCAATAACCAAATAAAAACTGACTGTTTTCTAACCCAGACTAAGCATCTAGTGCACTTTCAATCATAGAGTGCCTCATTAAGTGTCATATCTATATTTTCTGATAACTATGATTGTAGACATTTTATTAACAATAAATATACTTCCCAACTTCCCCCAAAATCAAGCACTCACAACCAAAATAGATTTTCTAATATCTAAATCTCTTTTCGTCTGTTAACTAGTTATCACGATCCAATATAATAAATAGTCTTTGGCACGCCATGCAATCTCACTATCTCTTTGATGCACACATTTGCCAATCTTTCTACCTAGTTTGTTTGTCTAGTATGAACGAATTGTGCTGGTTTGGTAAGCTGGTCTACTATTACCCATATCGAGTAATTTTTACTTGAAGAATGAAAAAACCTATTACAAATCCATTGAAGTGACATCCCATTTCCACTCAGGAAAAATGAGAGGTTGAAGTAATTGCCAAATATTTAATATTCCATCTTAACTAAATTGCAAGCTTCACATGTAGAAATTGCATCTCCCACATCTTTCTTTAGTCCAAACCACTAAAATAAAGCTTTCAAGTTATGCTACATCTTTGTTTCTCCCGAATGAACCATATAATCGACAGTATGAGCCACAACAAGATTAATTGCACTAAATGTTGGATTATTCGATACCCAGAGTTTGTTTTCTTGGTTTACAATATTATTTGCATCTAATTCAGGTTTAACTTGAGATTCCTTGCACACCGAAGTTACTAAAAATCCATATTTTACATTTTTTTTCTTTGTCAACTTAATGTGCTCTGATAAATGACCATATATGAAAATATCTAATTTTGAATAACTTTAATCAACCTTTGAGGACTAGTTCTAATTTTTCCATTTTCAAATTAAGAGCATCACTTAAAGATTTTCTACTCAATGCATCTACTACTACATTAGTTTTTCCAAGGAGTTATTGAATATTTAAATTATAGTTCTTTATGAATTATAGCCACCATCTATGCGCATGGCTAATTCTTTCTAAGTAAATATATATTTAAAGCTCCAATAGTCGGTGTAAATTTTGCACTTGACTTAGCATAAATAATGCCTTTGAATTTTGAATGTGAATACAATTACTGCCAATTCTAAATCATAGAAAAGATACTTTTTCCCCTCCAATATAGGTGTAGAAAGTCAAACAATCCTTTAACTAAACTAATGAAAAGCTAACACACTAATAATAAACAAAAGAAATATTTTTCTGGGTCAATTTCATTAATAGGGTCGCTATTTGAGAGAGATATTTTACAAACTTCTAATAATATTCAACCAATTCCAAGGAACTTCAAAATCAGTTATTGATGTCGATTGTAGTCATTCTTAAACAATACTAATTTTATTAAGGTCAATTGAAATTTCATTCTTTCCAATTATAAGACCCAAAAAAGATATCGAGTCTAATCAGGACTCACATTTAGAATATTTATCATTCATTTGATTGCTTTTAAGTAGGCTTGACAATTTTACCCGAAACTCAAAAGTCTCTCAAGTTTGAGTAGACTCAAAATTTTCGAGTCATTACGAGTTGAACAGCTCGACTCGACTCGGATTGGGTTCGAAGCACTTCAAATATATATAATATCGATGGAAGGAGAAATTAATTATAGCTAATGCGGCAAGTTCTACGTATTCTCATGCAAAGCTCTCAGGTTCAAAACTCGCTACCAGCAAATGATTGTTATTTTATAAAAAGATTCTTTTTTTTTAAATAAAGCCAAATTTGGCCATTCCAATGAAAAGTAGGCAACATTGCATCACACCATGAATCCCTATCTGCAAATAGTAGAAGGTTTTATATTTTATATATTTCGAGTCTGACTCAAATCAAGTTTGAGTCAGCTCGAACTCGAACTAATTTGGGCCGAAATTGACTCGACTGGAACTCAATTCGAGTTCGAGTCGGACTCAACTCAAAACTTTTGAATTTAGATTGGCCTGACTCACTCGAACTCGACTCGAATCCACCCCCACTTCTAAGAATTATCAAGATAGTCCTCAAGTGATTTTCATGCTCCTCCTTACCTTTTGAATATATAAGAATATCATCAATAAATATTATAACACACCTATTAAGAAAAAATTTCAAGATACGGTACATTAAGTCCATAAAGACATGGAGCATTGGTTAATCAACACAATATAACCAAAGAGATAAGTTTATGTTCCTCCTTGATTCACAATTGATGGTATTCAAACCATAGATAAATTTTCAAAAATTTTGTTGCTTCTACCAACTGATCAAATAAATCATCTAGTTTTGGAAGATGATATTTGTTCTTTATTGTGATTTTATCTAATTCTCTATATCAATGAACATGCACATCAAACCATAATTTTTCTTAACAAAAAATACTCACCGTGAAAAGTGCTCAAACAAATAAAACCACAATTGAATAACTCTTCAACTACTCAAGTGCTTTAAATTCTAGTGGCCAAATGCTTTGGTGTCTTTGAGATAAAAAAAGGTTCCAGACATTAAATCAACAGTGAATTCAATTTCACATTCTAGTAATGAACCTAGAAGATCTCAAGAAGCTTAAAAACTATGTGGGAAATTCTAACTTCGTATTAGATTTATAGACTTCAATCATAATAGCTATGAATGCTAAATTTCCTTTTTTTTAAAAATAAAAATATAAAAAGATGAAATTAAGGAAGACAATAACTCTATGCAGCTTGGGAAAATTTTTTTATCCTCTCCTAGACCAATCTGAATTATCTTCTTTAGAAGTCTGTTAAATCATTCAGTTCATTCCAAGAACTACAACGAACATCACTATTGGGATGATAATAATATTTGCCTGGATAAGTTTACCACTAATCCATAATCATATGCACGTTGGGTGGTTACTCCTAAGCTATCCCTAAATGGTAACCCACTACAATAGGACTAGAAATTATTTTTACAGATGAATTTGATAAAGCAACATCAGAACCAGAAATAAAAAAATGACTAGCACCAGAATCAAATCAAATTATGCAGGGAGTGTTAGATTATAATCGTATCTAAAATCACATCTAATGAGTATGTAGGTTCTGCAAAAGATAAATTGAAAATGCTATCCATTCGACAACTTTGTTGTAGGTTGGCGCACATTAGCTTGTTTTGATGCATTTTGTTTCACAGAAGGCCTTCTACCACTAAGATTGGTTCTTTGCATATAGTGTACTAGTTATGCACCAACTAAAAACTTTGTTAAGTTTGTTCCACTGTTTTTCTCTTTATCACATGAACTGTGGCAAATCTTTCTTAATTTTCTAAGAACTTGGGCCTCTCAACTAAATCTACAAACTCTGTAATTTGGTGAACTACTATGTTACTGGTAAGAGTCTCTTAACACTGGCCAAAATAATTGATAGCTCACATCCTATGTGGTTATCATCTCTTCAGATGGAAAACAAGGTAATCTTGTAAAATCTCCTTCGTATTATGTAATTGTCTACCTTCTTTGCATGAGTTTTGGGAATTCCTACCTTACCACTTGTCAGACAGAATGTGGTATAAATTTATTTAATTTTTTTTTCACAAAATCCACCCATTTAATATCTCCTCGATTCTCCCAAGAAAAATTATTGTCAAAATAAATTTTCACCGATGCTTTGTTGGTTCAAAGAAAAGGTAAATAAACAACATGATTTTTAATCTCATGAGCATTTTATACATCTTAATTCCTTTTCGATTTGCTCAGGTCACTCCTCGACTTCTTGAGGCAAAGTTACACCACCAAATTTTGGAGGCTGAACCTTCAAGCAAGTTATAGAACTTTGCCAGAGACACACTCCTTTGGCACTTGCGCACAAGATGATTGTTGATTTTCCATGAATTAGGACATCATGTTCACAAATTGAAGCACGGGGTTGGTCGTACTATCCCCAAGTGGACAAATAGCTTTAAGAGCAAGGGAATTAAAATTATTTTGACTAACAAGACTTTAATTTTTAGCTCTATCTTGTGATAACGTAATAGTATTATGATATATAATCATCATATTAATTTTTCTAAGAAAAAGTTTTAATATTTTTATTATTTCTTTATTCTTAAGCTTAGAAGAAAAAAACAAACTGATATTCTATTAACAATCTTAACCATATTTACATACGATGATAAGTTTAGTTGTATACACAAAACCAAAGCTCCTAGTTTACATAGTCAACGACACAACACACTAACTTATTCACAAATGTAGTCACATCGAGCATACTAAAGTTCTTCCTCAAACATTACCACAACCTAAAGGAAAATCTCTAATCGCATACATAATTTTCAATGGAATCTTATATTTTTTGGGCCCTACAGGTGAAGCTGGGGTTGGAGCAGTCTTGCTATGCTTGCATCGTAAGTATGAACAATTTGAGAACAAACAATTTCAATCTGTCCAAAAATTCTTCAGTTAACAACTTGGCAATAACACTCATAGTACTCATGGAAATGATGGACCCTAGCACTCCTAAGATGCTCCCCAACTTAAGAAAATCCTACTCAATTAACAAAAACCTAAGAGCTTTAATTTAATTCTATCTACAAGTTTCTCAACCCGGCTTTAATACCAACTTAGGGTCTTGAGGTTCAGGGTCAAGGAAAGTGAGGTAATAAATAGAATATAATTAAACCAAATCCAAAAAATTACATTCAACCATAGTGGAATTTCATTCATCCAAAAAGTTTAAATATAAAAGCACATAGCCATAGTAATATTACAGTAACATAATTAGACATCGCATACTAAAATACAATCCCAAAGATCATCAAATTCATCAATATAGTAATACCACTAAACATGCTATACTCTCTAAGATACACAACAAATGAAGCCCTATTAAACTAGTTATCGAACTTAGCAAACTTGCACAAAAAATATCAGTACATATAAATCAAATATTACCCTATCTCACTCATATGTTAATTCTTATTAGAAGATTAAGCAAGCAACAACGTTTAATTGTATTTCATAGGTTTACAAAAAGACTTATATGAGAGCTAGAAATCTAAATAAATTAAGTAAGCATTTTGACTATCAATAAAAAATACTCAACAACAATATATTTTAATTAAAATCAACTAACATCAAGATTATAAAACCATGCTTACCTAATTAATGACCATTGGAAAAATGCTTGAAATAGAAATTCTAACACAATGATATAAATGAATGACAGAATTGTACCAATATTAAAATATCAATCTTATTATATATGAACATTAGCAATTTCTTAATTAAATAGCAACAATCAAATTCATGACTAAAACTTTTACTAATTTATTTCTCATTTGACCCATCTTCTGTAAGAAATTCATACCCCATAACTTTACTTGGAAAAAGCCTAAAGATGTGTCTTCATGGTTTTTTTGACCCACAACCTCAATGGAATATATGCTGGCTTTAAGGAGAGTTTTGCCCCACATGTCGGTAAGACTTATATATAAAAAAAATAATGATATGATACACGTCCACTTAAGTCAATGCCCTTCCTAACATCATATGACCCTCCTTATCTCTCTCTAGTGCTAAATACTACATTTTGAGAAACAACCCATAACTAACACCTTATTGGACTTCAAATTAAACAAGAATGTACTGAAAGTTTCTCTTTTACAATGTAATTAAATACTTCACACAAAAGTGCACACACTATGTGTCTCTCTTTAAAATGTAAGTAATAACAATCATAAGATCATATGCTAAAACAAACTTAAACTACCAAAGAGAAACCCAAAATCGATACAGGACAATACCAATTGGATCAGATCACAATATCATTTATTAATTCATTTTATATTTTACAGACATGCCACATAAATTTTGAACCAATACTATTCAACAAAATATAAATTAGGCTACTCACTTTTCACAAGAATAACAAATAAAACAACAATATAATCTCAAAGAGATGACAATTTTACTACATATGCACAATAATTTGGATAAAAGACATGCTTATATCACTAATTACTGCTAAGAATATAATTGAAACCATATTCTCAACATGCACATTATTTCACAATTATGTAATTATTGGTTCTTTAATTAAGAAAGCAACACCATCCAACAAAATTTTATAAAATTGTCCTAATTTAGAATTATAATAGTAGTCATAAAATTAAAAGCACAATGTAATTGAACAATACAATAGCAAAATTAGGCTTAAATATACCTCACATAGCGATGAATTGAATGAAAACAATGCTCTTTTTCTAGCTATCGCACTATCCACGTAATCATTGCACAAGTCCCAGGCTCTTTCAGGATTCCAACAACACAACAATAGGATTTTGGAAAACTAAGTAATCAGAACTCTCTGTGGTATTTATAGACTTCTGGAAGTACCAAAGAGCACATCATGACATGCCTTCACGCCCAGCTTGGAGTGCGAACAATACGAGTCATTTAATATAAATTAGTCCCGATCCTATCTAGTGTGCCTCTTGGGCACCCAATTCCAAGCTCCTGGGAGCCCAACCCACAAGAATAAAATAATAATTTTTCGGAACACCATAATGATAATAATAGTAATAACAATAATATTAGTGCTATTGATAAAAGAAATTGATAATTTGTGATTACCAATTATCGAGGTGTCCCACTTACAAAACACAAAAAAAAGGACAATGGCGAGCTGATCGTCCAGTGCAACAACGTTTCACCTATCTTTTCTATTATAAAAATCATACACTCAAGACTTAAGAGTGGTATTGACAAAGACTTATTGGAATTCTAGCTAAGTTGATTAACTAAGCAATTGGTCTCACCACAAAAGAGATAACAAGGTGAGTAGCCACCCTAGGAGAGATCAACTCTAGTGAAGGCTCAAAAGAAACCTCAATATACAAATTGAGCCTCATTAAGTTTGTTGGTACGCTATTTGAGAGTATTCTTCAAAATAACCTCTTGCCAAATCCAAATCTACCATAACCCATTCATACATAAGGACGATGGTTGGCTGTAAAATCCAGCTCATCCAACATGTGAGCAAAAGTCAATTTGATAATAATTAAAATGGCTTGATCAAAATTGTAAGAAGCTTATCAAATAACCCAAAACGACCACCATGTAAATTGATTATAAAATCAAATTGGTGGTTTGGGAAAAGCAATCTATATTGTCTTGATGGGTGTTTTAATATTATGAACGAAATATGGAGTCCATTAAGCAAAAGCATGGGAAAAACTCAACCACCTGAATAGCTGCACTAGAGAAACTCCAAATATAACCTGCCCTATTAAAATGCTTCAAAAAAAAAAAAAAAAAAAAAAAAAAATATATATATATATATATATATATATATATATATATATATCTTATGAATCAAACCAATAAACCAAAATCATGTGATACCAAACTAAGAAATAACACCTTCCTAATGCCAAACAATAAATGGATGACCATACAAAAATTTGCCAATGAGGGGAAGCTCGAATGGAAGAGCTAATTTAATAAGCTTTCTCCTTCGAGAATTAGAAAGTAAATTTGCCTTCAAAGGAGTGGTGCCTAAGCTAGTACAAGAAGGCTAGGGTTCCTCATGTGGGTGGCATATATGCATATGAAAAAAGCCACAAGTTTATCTCTCATATACTATAGTTTTTTCCTCTTCTCCCATATTTTTGATTTACTACTTAAAATTTGGCGTTCAGTTTTTTAGTTTAATTCCGTGTATGTGCATTGTGACATTAGATGCTATTTTAATCTTTGAGCAGTCGTTGATGCTTTAACGTTACTATTAGCAGTTCTATTTATCCAATGTGGCCAACAATTCCAAGGCTGGTTAAGCCTTCACTGCCACTTGTCCCTTTTGGAGAAACAAAATTGTTGTTTTTTCACCCTTTCCAATACATTTTCACCATAAACTATAACTACATAACCTATTATATTCCTTATACTAATATATTTAAGTTCTTACCCATTTTCCCCACAATTGGAAAAACAACCTTTCCCTCAAAGCCTAGGCTTGGGTAGACATGAAAGCAGATGAATTGCCCTTTAGAAGAGACTCTTTCGTAGCATTCATAGCCAAAGGAAGACAAATCAGTCAGGCATACAAAGAGAGATCGAATCCGGTCGAGTACAAATGACAATAGAATTGGACTATCAAAGCTTGAAGGCGCAAGTAAAACAACAAATTAAGAAGGATATGCTCTTGGCAAGTAACTAAGCATTCCAAACATGGAACTGGTTGCAGGAGTTTAACACGTACACAAGAGAAAGACCAAATTCCTTTAGGTTCATCATAGATAAGGATCACTTGAGAGTTTGTGAAATCAGATTGTCTGACTAGGGAGGCAGTGAAGCATTCCCTAAATTCCAGTTGCCTGCTTCCAGGCCATCCATATAAACTATGATAAAGTTGAGTTTGAATACATCAGAGAATTCATAAAATTGAAAGCAGGGGCGCCATGAGTCAAGTCTATTGAACTTGCAAGTCAAGCTCAAGCCACAAGATAAGCTCAAGATCAAATTAGTTCAACTATCTAGTTTGTCAAGCCCAATGGTTTACATGAAATGATATAATAATTTATATAAGATTAATTAACTTAATTAAACTCTTAATATGATAATTTAATCTATATATCACCACACATAAAACTCCATTTGTTGGTTTATCAAGCAGATCGAGCTTGATTAGATAATGTGCTCGAGTCAAACTTAAGCTTGAGCTTGGCTTGTCTTAGCAAGCTCAAGCTCTACTCAACTCATTTAACACCTAATGAAATTTTTTTGATAGACAAAACCCAAGAGCAAGGATCGAAGTAATCAAAGCATGGAGTAGAAGGTATGATCAAACTTTACTCTTAGTGTTCATGGATGAAATAAAAAAGAAGTTAATCTAGTTTTTGTATATCCCAAGCCTTTACATGGCATATCAATACTGTCTACTCAATATTTACCATTAACTGCTTGTTCTGTTACTCTAGAGGATTTAGATTGTTTCAGTCATTTAACTCCCACAGACAACCACAAGCCACAATACTCCATGCACACCTACAACTATCATATTAATATAATTTTTAATTCTAAATACAAAGCTTTATCAAGGAAGCTGGCACATAATGTGTACCTTAAGATACTCTACAAGGCTGTCAATCTGTGGACGAAATACAAAGCCTAACACAATATCCAGCAGTTCACAAGCAATCTCAATATCTACACTCTTCTGCTTTTCCTCTGAGCAGAAAGTTGGTGTTAAAGAGCATTAATTATGGAAAAAGGAATAAATAGAAAATATTATATTATCAGTTCAATAAGCTGTGATTGACCAACCTGTTAAGCAATAGCGGAAAGAATAAGAATAGAAATCCTGGAAATTTGGAGGCCTCATAACCTTCAACACATGAAAAAAACAAAATCCAGTTCATGTAAAACCACAAGAAAAGCAGGAGATTGCCTCAAACAAGAGAACATCAGAAGGACAAAAGTATGATACAGCCACTAACCTCCTTCTCCAAGTCAGGAAGAGCCTTCTTTAATTTAGCAACAGTATCAGCCCGTAGAGCTTTCAGGCCTCGTCGCCATTCTTCCTGTATGAAAATTGGTCAAAAAAGGGATATGTTGCAAGATTAGAGCATTTCTGTGCACATTTCTGATTGAATTAAGGGCAAAAAATGGGTAAATTTATTACAAATTTTCAGGTGACTTGTTTTTTGCAAGGGAAGTTAAAGCAACACGATAAGATGGTGATTTTTTAATATTTTTTAGACAAATTTGAGCAAAACAAGCTTAATTCGAAAACATAATCAACTTAAAAAATATTCCGAAAGCCATACAGAAGAACTGTGCTTATAATAAAAAATTTTCATAAAATTATATAGGCTTACAAGAGTAAAATATCCTTGCCTTTCAGCTTTCATTCTCCTGATAAATGGTGACAGTTGAACAACTGAATAATCAAAAAATGACAATCAATCAAAGGCAATATATATGGAGAAATACCATGCAAGCATCAATATTCTGACATCAGTATGCTCTACTTCCAAATCAGCACAAAAGGCCTCAATCCCTTCAGGGCTGTAAAGCAAGTACAATAACTAGGTATCATATTTTAAAATTATGAAAACATCGTGTAAGGCCACAAAAGTGAAGAAAAAGGTATATTAAAGTTAAATACAGTAGAACAAGTGTTAAAATAAGCCCTCGCAATAAGATTTTCAAGAAAACAAAGCCTGCATGTTTGATCATGTTCAGTTTGAAAAGTAAACTATTTTTATCTAGTCATTTATTTAGTGAGCCAAACATGAGACAGACATCATTTGATCATATTAATCTTGACTGCTTGGCATTAGTTCGAGCTTAGCAAACAATAACTCAATCTCGATAAGTAAACAAGAAAAATACAAATATGAAATTTTGGCTCTCGCATACTTAACAAGCCGGAATGAACAACCCTAAGCTCACTCAGGCCTAGCTAGTTTGTATCCCCTACTCGCAAATGCACAAACAAAACAGATGTATACCTACTTGTTAAATTGTTTATGAGCATATAAGCATACTCCTGTACTATAGTCTGTTAACAACAGAAGAGTGCAGTAAAGAGCACTTTATAAAACAACAAACTGCAAGCAATAGAAGATAATTAAGGTGGTATGTCAAAAGCCAGATGTTGGGATAAAAGGTTTTAGAACAAGTTGAGAAAAAAGCTCCTTGGCATAAGCTGAAATATGAAGAAATGAAATGGCGCTATGTGATGCTAGTCACATGTTGGAAGGGACCTATAGAGTCTTCCATAAATTATGAAACTCCAGATTTACAAGTTTAAAACTTTAATATGCATTTTTCAGTCCACTTAAAGCAAGCTTATATTTACTTTATTCCAAAACTTTCCAGATTCCTAGTTAAGCCCCCTAAAATTTTAGTAAAATTAAGGATGGGTTTTAGATGAACATTAAATATACATTTTGTTATATGGAATTGGTAATAAATTGAAATATGACAATTCAATGAAAAAATCTATTTGATACATTTTAATTAAATAGTTTACATATACAAAAAATAGGCAGTCGATTTTTTTTTTTAAGAAAAGTAAAATATATAAAATACATGTATAATGTTTTTCGAAATTGAAAATCACATGCTTTCATAATTTTTAAAGCCAAAAGAAGCATTGTTTTATTTTTTTAAAAAGTTCGTATACATGTACCTTACGAGCATAAAATGTAACTTTACAGAGCTAAAAATTATTGTAAACCATTTTGAATAGCCAGAAAAATAACTTTCTAAATTCTTTTTCCCCGGGCTTATGAAAATATCCAACTCCAATGTTTCAAAAGCTGGCTTTATAGCATTTAGATAGATCAGTTAAGAGAGAAACGAAACTCACCCAATCAAGCCAGAAGATTTGTCAGCGTAGGTGAAAAATAATTGATCAATACGTTCTGTTTCTTTAGACACTGCTTTATTTGAGGCTACAAAAATATAAGTCAGATGATCAGTATGATGAAGCAGAAATAGCACATATCAAGATCAAAGTGTGTAATGGTTGTAACAAATTTTCAATATTTTGTGGCCTCCCCAAAATAATAAAAATACAAGAAAAAATATATATGCGTAGGATCTAGACATCAATTTTTTTTTGATGAAGGTCATTTAAGAAAGAACTTTTAATAATTTCATGCATAACCCTGATACAGATTGTTGCAGAAAAGGGCAAAACCTATAAAAGATGCTCAAGGAAGAAGAAAGTATTCAATAACTAGTTGTCTAAGAAATGCAAGCCTATTTTGTGGGACCATATTAGTTGTAATGGACATTAGAAGTTCAGTTAGAGCCATCATATTGAAATCAGAAAAATGTAGGACTTAGTCTCAAGCTAGCAAAGCAGCCAAAATGAAATAATGCAGTACAGCATCCATCGATCACCAATCACAAGAGTGCGTTCCAAAAGAGCACAGCCAGATATGCCATGTTTGACCAAACCTATCCGGTCATCATTAAAAATCCCGCAGGATACTATCTACAAGAAATATATTCTATTATTTTTGCCACAAAATGAAAATGAAATTTTTTTGTCAAAAATTAATTTTTTATTATCAATCAATGATGGGTATATCATTAAAGAAATATGTTAGAAAACTCAATATATAAATTTCCTGCTAATATTGGAATTCAAATTGTATATGGAATGCTAAGGTATTTAAATAAATAAATTTGGAAAGGCATAAGAACGACAAATTATTTTCATTAATTTTTAAATTTAAAATTCCTGCAAAGTAGATGGCCAGCTCCCTCACTGAGCCCACTTTTATTACTCTAACGGACAGGCAGCTACTATTTTATTTCTTTTCAGTTTTCCCTCCTTTGAGAAATTTGAGTTTGAATGTTTATTTGGAGAGGAAGATATCCATATTTTGATAATTAAAATGAGAAATTTGTCTTAGTTCTATAGAAAAGCACAGATGTAATTTCATAAAATGTTGCCTATTGCAAGGAAGACAAGGGCTATACTTATAGGACGGATTACAATGACAAAAAACAAAGAAGAAAGAAAAGGACAAACTTATAGCAAACAAAAAAGCCGTTATTTCAGTTAACAGCTCCAGTTATTAAGTGAGTGCGATCCAATGGAATACAGGTAGGCGCAGCCAACTACGAAGAAAAAACTGAATATATTTCTTTTCATCCCCACCTCAAGTTTCTAATCTTCTGATTGCTAATAATTATTTAAAGAAAAAGGGGGTACATATTATTGCTTATAAAAACGGGACTTTTAAAACTCAAATTGATTATTTTCTCTTAAAAAAAGTTTCGCTTAACATGTAAGAATTGTAAGATAATTCCAAATAATTATTTGACAACTTAACATTGTTTAATAGTTTTAGATTTGAAATTAAAAGATAATAAAAGCAATATTAAATCTAAAAAATACCCTTAAACTAGATGGTAGTATTTTAATAAGGTAATATAGATAAATCTAAGTATAGCTAATATTTGAAATGCTTTAAAAAAATGAAGAGCAAACAAGCAGTAGGATCAAATGATATTCTTATCAATGTATGAAAATCTTTGGGGGTGGAAAAAATTTCTTGGCTTACTAATTAATTTAATGTTCTTTTAAAGATTCAAAAGATGCCAAATGAGTGAAGAAAGAGTATTGCTATACATATTTACAAGAATAAAAGCAATGCTCAAGACTGTTAAGTATAGAGGAATCAAGTTAATGTGCCATATTTTGAAATATTGGGAGAAAGTGATTGAATACAGAATACGAAAGGATACTTATATTTCTCAAATTCAATTTGGTTTTATGCCAGGTTGATCTGCCAGAGAGGCATACCTTTTAAAAGATTTATTAGAAAAATTTAGGGAAAGAAAAGAAGATCTTAATTTTATTTTTATTGATCTTGAAATGTATTATGATAAAGTACTAAGAGAAGTTCTTTGGAGAGAAAATAGATTAGTGTTGCATATATTAATGTTATTATGATAAAGTATAATGAGGTTATTATATGTGTTTGATCACAAGGTAGCTTGTCTAATGATTTCTTTGTATTGATTGAATTACATATAATTTCAAATCTCAGCCCATATCATTTTGTTTTAATTATAAATGTTCATACTGAGCACTTTTAAGAGGAAATTTCTTGGTGCATATTATTTGCAGATGATACTCTATTAATTGATAAGACTAAGGATGGAGCTAAATCAAAACTTGAGTTATCGATGACTACTTTAGAATCTAAGATTTTTGTCTTAGTAACTCTAAAATTGAATATATTGAGTGTAAGTTCAATTGTATTAGATGTCCTAATCTCAAGGACATAACTATTAAGGACCACGAGATTAAAAAAAGTGAGGTCCAAGTGTCTTGGTGCATATTATTTGCAGATGATACTCTATTAATTGATAAGGCTAAAAATGGAGCTAAATCTAAACTTGAGTTATTGAGGACTACTTTAAAATCTAAAACTTTTGTCTTAGTAAATCTAAAATTGAATATATTGAGTGTCAGTTTAATTGTATTAGAGGTCCTAATCTCGAGGACATAACTATCAAGGACTACGAGATCAAAAAAAGCGAGGTTCAAGTGTCTAGGTTCAATTATTCAAAATAATGAGCCATATAGTGAGGATGTGATTCATAGGATCCAAGCTAGTTAGATGAATTGGAAGAGTGCTTTCGGAATGTTGTGTGATCCAAAATCCCACTCAATTTAAAAAAAAAATTCTATAGAGTAGCTAAACAACCAGCTATGTAATATGGGACTGAATGTTAGCCAGCAAGAAGATACTGATAAAATAAGTATTATAGAGATGAGAACTCTTAGGTGGATTAGTGGGTATACTTGTAAAGATAGATAGAGAAATGAGTTTATCCATATTAGGGTTGATGGACAAGTTTAGAGAATGTCGCCTCAGATGGTCAAGGCATATTAACCGTAGACCGTGCAAATGCCCCTATTAGAAAAATTGAGTTAATGAGTTTCTCTCATATTAAAAGAGGTAAAGAAAAACCCAAAAAGACATGGGAAGAAACTATTAAGAAGGATCTCTTCTGTTTGGAACTTAGGGAGGGGCTTCTATTTGATAGTGCATAATGGAAACAAATGATTCATGTAGTCGACCCCACCTAGTGAGATTAAGGCTTGGTGTTATTATTGTTGTTGTTGTATGAGTCGCTAAAAAAATTGAACACTATCAACTGTCTCGAATGCTTGAACAAACACGAAGCATAATTTGTATGAATAACATGTTTTATCTCACAAGAAGAGATCTAAGATTGTAGGTTGAGGCGGCACCGGCATTCAATTTCCTCCCATCCTTGACTAAAGTGTATTGATATAGCATTTGGTAAAATATAGATATAAATCCCAAAGATAAGGACTTCTCAGTAGTATTTTGTAAATGTTTAGTGGCACCACATTGCAAATAACTCATTTTTAAATTTTTTGAGTTACTGTAAACATTACGCAACATTGTCAATTGATATTTACTCGACATCTTTATTGATCCAACTCAACGAGTGGGGATGTAAGTGTTTACCTATCTCCGATCCTAACTTCTTAAATAGTTGTGCTTGAAAATCAAGTTCTTTTTATTCTCCAAGTTAAATATTCTATGGCATTTTCTTTATTAACTTAGATCTTATTAATAAAGAGTTCGTCTCAGCTACAAGGATTATCAGTGTGAATCAATTATTTCCACTTCAATATTGCCATCAAAAAGAGCTTTGGCATTGCTAACACTTTTAAAGTCTACCAGGTCGATGCGTGTATTACCCATATTTTCTCTCAGACTAGTGTTCTGAGGTTCTTTATTTGGGATGCTTCTTCCAGTATCTTAATATGTCACAGCATTTTTGTGAACTTGCATATATGAACTTTCCTATTGAGATTATCTTTTGATCAAAAAACCTCGTGAGTTAGTCGGAAAGAGTTCAAATGCTCCTTAGCTCTAAGGATTCCTCACCTTCGAAGTTTCCACCACTTGCTTGATAGCCTTCCCAGGAGTCATCGTTACTCCCTTAACTTTTTCTCGACAGCCACGACTAAGTTGGTCACCTCATAAATACCATCTCATCAAAAATAATTGGTAGCTATCTTGTAGTGTATATGGTCATCACATGTGATTTCCAATGATTAATCCATGAGCAATGCCACCTTCTAGAACTATAAAATATAACTCTGTACAATCTGATCGTTGTGTTATTTTCTCTAATGATCTTTTTCATATCCATAATAAAAATTCATTCTAGAATAGGTTTTCTAAACTCCAAGTATAAATACTTTCTTGCCCCTGAAACTTTGTAACATCCATCAAGCCCTCGTGCGACCAATCAATTTTTATGATTGAAAATAATCTTATCATTATCAAAAAAGTCTTTGAGTTCACAGTAGCTCTCCAGTTATGACTTTCTTCGAGTCAAGTTGATTCAAATAATACTGAACTCGAACTCAATATTTTCAAATTTAGCTCGACTTGAAATTGACTCTAACTTGTTTTGAGTTGAGTCAATCAACTTGAAATAATTTGATTTTGAGACAACTTGAAATTGATTATAGCCTAACTCGAAATAAAATGCAAAATTATGAAGGAGAGGGGATTGTAGAAGACACATCTTTGATCATTTTGAGTTACTGTAAACCTTACTCGGCATAGTCAAGTAATAATTTAATTGACATTCTCAACTTGAAATCTCAAACTCGAACTTGTTTTGAGTCAAGTTGAATCAGCTTGAAATTATTTGATTTTGAGAGGACTTGAAGTTGATTATAACCCGACACAAAATAAAATGCAAAAATTTAAAGGAGAGGGGGTTTGAAACTAGGACTTCTTTCCTTTTAAGATTGTGCAACAAACCAACTAAGCTAAAGATAGCTTTGTAAAGAATGTATGCCAAATATATTTATTATTAATTTTGAGTGATGCCAAATAAAAAAGCTAAATTATGAAGAAAAATAAGACTTAAACCCATGGCATCTAATTTTAAAATTGCACCCAAAACCAATTGAGACGGATACACAGCTTTGTTAAGGATTCATACCAAATATATTTATTACTAATTTGGAGTCGACTTGAATCATAAATCGAGTTGACCTATACTTAAATTAATTCAAAGACATTGTCTAAAACACGACTCATAACTCAACTCAAAATTGTTTAATTTAATTTCAGGTTTAATGAAAATTCGAGCGACTTTCAAGCAAAAATGTCAGCCCTAATTCCAACCAATCATCAATTAACTTTAAGTCAAAAGTACTCACATATTAATAAATCAATCTTCATCTAGTTTTCAGTATCATACGATTTCATTGTTTCTAGCCTTCTCAATCTCTACAGAGACATCTACACTTGATTATTCATCACTTACAACTTGTGATGAAATTTATTCTCATTGGCTCATCACAGTGAACTGAACTGCATTAATTTGGCTTTTATCTGGCCTTAATTTGAACTTATAATATGATAAATTGGCTCCCATTGCATTCATCTATTTAGCAAAAACGATCATAAACTTTATCATATAACAATTACCCATTCTTATTTGTGATGTCGTTTAAGGGTCTTTACTTTATCATCTTCACAAAGTCTCAATAATGGAGCAAACACTACTAGAGATTGATGCCCTCCTCGGGTCAACATCACACAAGCCCAAAATCTTGATATCTGATACTAAAAATATGATTTTTAATCAGAAAAAAGCATAAGCACTCAACATATCCAACTAAAAACATTGGGGGTGATCATCAAGAATGACTTTGTAAATCCTTAGATGAAATGGTCCATGTCCTAAAGTACATAGCATAAAAGCACAAGTGTGTAAACGAAGCACACATAAAGAGTAGAATAGAGTTAGACTAATGCTATGAAAGCTATTTCACTATAACTAAAAAATTAGAAGCAAAATAAATAAACACAATTATTGAAGTTGCAGGGGCTAAAAGCCCCAACACGGTTACCATATAGGTATTTTTGCCAAGAAGAACATGAAGAATTTGCAAACTGGAGACAATGGCATCAAAATATTTCATACTATTATCTACGTCAACAATGATCTCCAATGTATAACAAATTGGTGTGCTCTACTTCTGTCATGATGACAGTTCCTGTCAGAAAACAATGCTGCCAATCACTTTATCATGTGTTGGGTAAATATTTCCTGCGCAAAGCTAGGCATGGCTCAGGCAACAGGTTATTTGTGTGAGATTTTAATCATTACTCCACCTTGAGAAAATATCTTCTTAGTCAGGAAGTGCCTTCCCAATTTGCAGACGAATCTTCTGAATAATTTCACTTGTAAGGCGCAAAAGCTCCTCCTTTACTCGGTAGTGGATTCAAATCACTAAACAACATCTTGCTGAATAATTTCACTTGTGAGGCGCAAGAGCTCCTCCTTTATTCGGTAGTGGCTTCAAATCACTAAACAACATCTTGCACAATTCTCCCGAGACTTAACATGGGTTATAAGTACTTGATCTAAAGCATGAGTCACTCAAAAACAAAGTGAATCAATTAACCGACTAGCCTCGGCAAAGTTTCCCAGCAAGTCAACTGTGCTTTTGAACAGATTTTATGATCAGCCATTTTGATCAGAAGAATTCAATGACTAGAGTTATGTGTGGGCCTTGCAACCCTTTGAAAATAGAGGAATTGCTGAGAAGTGCTGATTATGGGCTTTAAACTGCTTGGGTTAAACATGTGAATGTGCTAAATAATCCTAGGGCTCGTAAGGGTGTGAGGCGTATAGTTTTGGTTCTATATTTAGAGATGCCATGCAGTTTCGGTAGTTAGAACTCTAGTCAGTAAGCCTCTTCTTGCATTGACAATTTAAATGAATTTTTTAGCTGCAAGCATAGCAATCCTCTATTGAAGTTGGTCTGCATAGAAAACGATTGGGATTAGTAGGACATACACCAACATGTTAAGCCTTACTTTTTATTTTTAATTAGCCATCCCTTTGGTTTTTCCATTACATTTTCTATATAACAGAACCTAATTCCCTCATTAAAATAACAAGTTGTATCTGATGCACCAAAAGTAGCAAACATAGCAAAATAGATCTTGTCCAAAAGTACCTATCAGAGTGGCAGCAGGAGAAAGTTTTTACATGTCTTGTTGCATGAACAAATGCAGCTACAAATAGGCGATGGAATCCTAAGGGTAGCGGCTAGGATGCAAAGCGGATAGCCAATGGCGGAGATGAAGAGACAAAAAACTGTTATGGGTAAATAGGTAATTTCTGAAACTGTTATCACTCCCCGACAAGCTCATCGGCTGATCGGTGGGAAGACAATGAGCTTGTTAGTGATACGCTGGTGTGCTAATGCAGGAAGAGGAATTCTCAGGATATTGACGAGTTGGTTGGTAGCAGGTATGTGCTCAACAGTGAGCCTCCTTGATTTGACCAAGTCACAAACAAAGTGGTAGTCGACTTCAACATGTTTCATGTGAGTGAAGGATGGGTTTGTTGGTAAGGAAGGTGGAGCTCAGATTGTCACTAAAAATGATTGGCAGGGAACTCGAGGTGAAGCCTAGTTCGGTAAGGATAGACACAAGCCACATCACATCGCTAGCAGCATTAGCTATGGCTTTGTGTTCGGCTTCAATGCTAGAACAAGCAATAGTCTACTGTTTTTTTGAAGACCATGAGATAAGGTTTTGACCAAGGAAAATGTAGTAGCTAGAGGTAGCCTTTTGATCACTTGGGCTGCTAGCCCAATCAGAATTACAATATCTGATAGGGTGGCATTTTGAACTGGTTGAAGGCGAATGCCAACTGTGGTGGTGCTGCGAGGCTACTGGAGAACGTGTTTTACGGCTTGCCAATCAATGGTGGATGGATGATGCATGGATAGACATATTTTATTCACACTGAAGGTGATGTTTGGCCGGGTGTGTTGAAGGTATTATAGAGCGCCAACAGTGTTGCGGAAAAGCGTGGGATCCGAGAAGGCTTTAGTAGGAGCGTTGTTGGAATGGCCCTGTACAATCATTGGAGTGAGTATAGTGTTTGAGTGTTGCTGACCCACACTTTGTAGGATATCTGAATGTAGTGTGTTTGGGATAGCACCAAATGATCGGTTGCACCAGTGATGTTGATGTTGAGGAAGTTGTGAGCAAATCCCATATCTTTGAGAGAGAAGCGATCAACAAGAAAAGTTATCAACTAATGTAGAAGTAAGTCGTTGTTGCTCGTGAGGAGGATGTCGTTGACATAGACAAGGAATATCAAAATGTCACATAGAGGGGTCATTTATCACATTGCAAAAACCGAAAGATTTGAGCGCCGAGGATAAATTGCGATGCCAAGCTCTGGGGGCTGTTTTAGTTGATAAAGGGCTCGATGAGGAGGACAAACGTGATCTGGATGAGTGGTTGAAGTGAAGCCAGGTGGCTGCCCCATTAAGATAATATCTTAAAGGTCACCATTTAGGAAAGAGTTGTCGAAGTCAAGCTGTCTGATTGCCAAAGGTAAGTGCAAGCATAGCTATCAACGGGATGGTAATTGGTTTGACAACTGAAAATGCCAAAATAATCGATATCCTCCTATTGAGTGAAGGTGACCAAGCAAGCTTTGTGTCTAGCAATGAACCATCACAGTTGTATTTGATTTTGAAGAGTCATTTGCAGCTAACAATATTAGTGTTTGTTGGTTGTGGTACTAAAGTTCAGATGCTGTTTTTGTGAAGAACTGAGAGTTCATCATGCATAGCTTGAACCCATTGTGGATTTTTAAGAGCTTGGCGGTATGTGGATGGCACTGAAGGAAGGGAAAGAAAAATCGTGGTGTAGACTTTGGGCTTCATGTTGCCTATTTTAGATCGGGTGAGCATTGGATGAGTGTTGCTGACTGGTGGAGGTGGCGCTCGGTGCAATGGTGGTCTGCTCGGTTGAATGTAAAGAGAAATTTTGTCTATGGAAGCAATTGACACCTGTGTGACCAAGCTTGTTGCAAAGTTGGCACTGGATGATTAAGCGAGCTTTGTCACTGTAGCGTCCGTGACCACGCACAGTTCTTCCTCGGCCACGGAAAGAATTGAACCCGTAAAATTGATTTGAAGCCGTGTGAGCCATATGCACTGTGTTGGCTAGAGTTAGGACAGAAAAGGTTCTGTGGAGCGCTCGAAGTACATGTGTTCGTGGTTGAGAAGAATATCAGTGAGTTCATCTAGTTTGATCGGAGTGTCCCGAGTTGTGGTGGCCGCAGTATTAGAGGACAATTCGATTCCCAGACCTGTAAGGATGCTGAAAATAAGCTTTTACTATGCCATAGGGATCCTGCAATGGTGAGTTGATGCGCTATATCCTTGGCTTGTTGTATGAAGTCAACCATCTTCATTGAGCCTTTTCTTAAGCTCATAGCTGAAGTTCCAACTGTTGTAGACAAACTTGGGATGAAGACGCGTATATTGCAGCGAGGGCAAACCACATGGATGCTGTGGTTTCACAAGAAACTACTCGAACAAAAGCCTTTTCAAAGAGGGAGGAAATCAACCAACTTAAGATTAGTTGATCTTGCTTATAGAACGATATAGCTTCAGGATTGGTGTTGTCACCTTCAGGTGGAGCGGAGGATCTATCCACAAATCTCACAATACCGTGAGATCTAAGGATAGGAAGAAATTGGGACCTCCACAGCGTGTAATTCGCTCCGTCAAGTTTTACAGGGAGGAGATGAAGAACAGCAGGGCGAGAGTGAATAAGTTTGTGGTGATGGGGAATTGAGTCGCATAGTAGAGGCCGAGGATTGAACCGTCGCTCGCATCTCCATGAGGGTCTCTACAGATAGCTGAGCGCTGAATCGTCGCTCGCGTATCCGAGGATTGAATCATCACCAGCTTTCGTTCGGTCATAGATGAACCGCCGAGCATCGAGATCAGATCTCCGCTCTAATACCATGACAGCGGGAGAAAGTTTTTCCAAGCCTTTTTGAGTGAACAAATGCAGCTACAAATAGGAGATGAAAGTAGCGGCTAGGATGCAAAGACAACAGTGGAGATGAAGAGACATATAACAAGAAGCTGTGGGGTAAATAGGTAGTTTTTGAAACTGTTATCACAGAGAACTCTACCATTTTTAAAAGAAGCTGCTTTCAGCAATACAATTTTATACATTAACCAGTGGCACAAGCTTAAAATGTTGGATAAGTATTCCACATTTATTGTTTGGGAATGTAAAGCATAGCATATGCATATTATTAAAATCATGAATTGGATAGTTGCCTTTGCATCAAAAAAGGAAGAACAAAAATTGAGGCTAAGAAAAAAAAAAGGAGGGCATCTGCAAACCACCTATCTCTAACCAACAAAACCATATTCAAACTCTATGGTTAGTCCACAGTCTTCGGAATTTTCAGATTAAACGAACTGAAATTCCTGAGCAGCTAAAAAAAGGAAAATCAATAGAAAATTCATTCATCCTTGGGCAGTAATAGATTATTTTTAGATAAAGTATAATTAGTCCAATTATGTTTGTATGAATCTAAGCATAAGTAGTAAATAAATACTTAAATGGCAAGTTAAAAGCAAAAAACAGTGTTAAATCAGAATGTGGAATAATTAAGAACCTTAAGAAATGATTATACTAGGAGAATTGTGAAAATAGCATTTATTAGAGATAAGATTGTGAAGAATAGACTTAAAGGACATTAATATAAAAGCTATTTATAAAGGTACTAACTTCTACAAAATTTATGTAAAAATTAAAATAGGTTTCATACCACGTGCAATTAGAAAATCAGGAAGTGGATAATAAGAATTCCAAAAGTTCCAAAATATTGAAAGAAGCGACTGCTGCCATTGCTGTTGATTATGATGATAGTGTTAATGATCGCTAATAAACCAAGATTTATTAAGACTTCTTGACAGCAAACTAAAGCTCCAAGTTTTAAACATTCCCACCAAACTTTAGTGATAGACTTAGTGATCGCTTAACAAAAATAAAAAAAAAGTGGTATCAATGTTTTAGCATCATTTCGCTCTTAAAACTTTTCTTGCAATATCATTTCTTAGACTACGGGGGCTATACGGATCAGTTCAAGATTGTGAGTCAATGTTTTAGCATCATTTGAAAGCATGTGTAACTTGTGCAGAAACAATCAAAGTGCTTTTAAACTTTCATTTAGGGGCAATTTGGTATGCGGTAAAGCTAGTGTAAAGTTAAATAATTGTAAATGTAACATTTTGATATTTGGATGATAGTGATTAATAACATGTATTCGTTAATATGAGTGACTTTAAAATTTATAGAAACAATTTCAATAGTGCTTTCAATTGGTGGGCTAGAAATATTGAGATTTGATATGATTTAAAGAGGATGAAGAGTGCAAAAGTTGTAATATCGTATGACATCTCAATCGATTTGTAGAAATGTTTGGGTAAGAAAAAAATTTCTTAATTTAAAAGTTGTATATGTTATTGTGACGACTAAATATATACCACATGAGTGAAGGAGTATTGCGGTACTTATTTACAAATATAAAAGTGATGCTCGAGATAGTGCAGCTTATAGGAGAATTAATTTAATGACTCATGTGCTTAATAGCTATAGAAATAATATCAATAGCACCTTCAATTGATAGGTTAGAAAATTTAAGATTTGAATTGATTTAAAGAAAATAAAGAATGCAAATGTTGTAGATCAAATAACATCTTTGTTAGTGCGTGAAAATGTTCAAGTGAGGAATAAATGTCTTGGCTTACCAAGTAAAATTGTGTTACTTTGAAGGCTTAAAATATATTAGATGAGTAGAGAAATATTGTTGTACATATATACAAGAATAAAAATAGTGCCCAAAGATGGTGCAAATTATAGGAAAATTAATGTTGAAACTTTTGAAAAGATTGAATGAATACAAATTATGAATGGATACTCATATTTCATAAAATCAAATTGACTTTATGCTACGGTAGATCTTTTATTTTGAAGGCTTAAAATATATATTAGATGAGTGGAGGAATATTGCTGTGCATATTTACAAAAATAGAGATTTGTAGAAATTTTGGAAAAGACTGAATGAACACAAATTATGAATGGATGCTCATATTTCACAAAATCAAATTGGTTTTATGCTAAGGTAGATCTATCATGGAATCCCATACATTTATAAGAGGTTGACTAGAGAAATTCAACCAAAGAAAAAAATTATTATTTAATTATTATTATTCTTGAAAAGGCTTATGATAAAATACTAAAATAAGTTCTTTAGAGAATTTTAGAGAGATAAAGACTGTGTGGCATAAGTTCATGATATTAAATATATGCATAATGGAGCTATAACATGTGTTTGATGACAAGGTGGCTTGCCTACTGATTTTCCTATTATATTTGGATTATATCAAGGTTCTTCTCTCAATCCATATCGTTTTATTTTAACAATAAATGTTCTTATTAAATACATTCAAGAAGAGATTCTTTGGTGCATGTAATTCCAAATGATATTCTCTTAATTATTTAAACTAGAGAATTAAAATAAATTTGAGTTGTGGATTACTACTATAGAATCTAAAATTTTTTATCTTAGTTGACTAGATTATTAAAGTAAAACGTGGTTGTGGATGCTACTTTTAAATCTAAAAAGTTGTCTTAGTAAATCTAAGAAAAAATATATATAGTGCATGTGTAATTGTAATAGAAGCCCTAATCTTAAGGACATAACTTTTGAGGACCATGTGATCAATAAAAGAGAGATTCAAATACCTTGGTTCAATTATTCAAAAGAATAGTGAAACAGAGAGCGATGTAATTAATAGAATCCAAACTAGTTCGGTGAAATAAAGAGCACTCTTGGAAAATTGTGCAATAAAAAACTTCTGCTCAAAATTAAAGGAAAATTTTATATAGCAACTATAAGATCAGGTATGTTAATGGGGCTGAATATTGGAAAAATAAAGTATAAAATTATGCAAAATAAGTTTTACTGAGATGAGAATGTTAAGGTGGATAAGTGGGTATATTCATAAAAATAAAATGAGAAATGAGTTAATTCATACAAAGGTTGGAGTGGCTCTAATAATATGCATAAGATTGGAGAAACATTATCTTAGATATATTGAGCATATTAAGTGAAGACAGTTCAATGCCCCTATTAGAAAATTTGAGTAAATAAATTTTACCCATTTTAAAGAAGAAAAAGAAAATAAAAAAAGGTAGGGAAATAAACTATTAAAAAAGGTCTACTCTATTTAGAACTCAAAATACGGCTAATATTTGATTTGCAATATGGAAACAAAGAATTCCAAGTAGCCAACCCACCTAATAGGACTAAGGCTTGATGTTGTCATTGATGTTGTTAATATTGGATGAAGTAATACAAGTGAAAAGTTTAACTTTAGAGAATTGCTTTCCCACTAAACTGAAAATATTTATATAATATTTATGACCAAATCAGGCGACAGTGGATTAACCCCTTAAAAAAATGTTAATGCCTCTCCTTGACCAAAAAACACTGACATCAATTTTTAGTGGCGTAGAACCACCAACGGCGTCATCACCTGCCAACCAAGGCATGTCGGTGCTAGCCCTTGTGAGAAAAACACAAGGATAAAACCTATCTCTCGCTAACATTGCCCTGTAATGTTGTAGTATCTTAACTAGCATAATATCTTAGTTTTTGTTTTTTGTTTATTTTATATTTATTTACTTTACCATAAAACAAACACACAAAAATTTAAATAAAATTATTACTTTACATCAATCCAAATACATCTCAGTTAAACAATAGACACAAAACAATTACATTGCTATTATTTTACTAAAGGATTAGTCTAGCCTCAAACCAAACAATTCCTTTGTTTTTCATTCAAGCTCTATTTTACTTTTTTGCATAACTTGTATTTTCATTTGATTAGCACTTAAGATCTAATGGGTCATTATGAGGTTAGTAGCATAAGAAGAAATTACAATCTTCCATCAATTGGTGATACATACTAGGGTATTTGCCTACCTAGTTGTTTTAAAATTTTGTGCATATGTTAACAGCCAGTAACTAACTTTAGCATAATGTTGCTGACAGATATAACCAATGTTGCCTATTTGAAACTCAGTTTCTTACACATTTGGGACATTCAAATGTGAACGTTTCCCTTCAAAATAGTTTAAATTGTCAAGGGACATGATCAACATGTAATTTAAAGATTTGTGTAGCCATATTCTCTGTCTTCTCAAGAAAATATTTCTTATAATGTCCCCCTCTCCCTATTTCCTTGAAAAAAAAAAGTCCTTTGGCATTGGCATGGATGTGGATGAAACCTTCACTAAATCACATAATTGATTTTTGACTAGGCTTATATTTTATGCTTTATTGTTCAACTTTTTTCATGTGTTCCTGTATTGGTAAATATATCTGCCAGTGACGTCTTTTCAACAATTGATATAAGTATATACAATGTGTGCATGTCCCAATGCTTGCATGTAATTTTATTTCTCCCATACAAATTTTTGCTTGAGCAATATATATTACAGAACATAATTCAATCCCTTTTGTGCATGCCATGAAAACCATCACATGCATCATTTAAAGGAAAATCCTCTGCTTCCTAAAAATGAAGAAAAACTCCAACAAGAGGTAACTAATATGCTTTCCTTTATCCCATAGGAGAGCCACATAATAACATCAGGAATGGAATTATTAATCTCCTATGCTTACAGACAAGATCATGAAAAATGAAAAAGCTCTGAAAAAATACAAAGTAAATTATTTTTAACAAAGGGGTAGTTTAACATGAGAAAAATTTAAAAATTTGAGTGTAAAGTAATTTGATTACAATATAATTAAATTACTTTATGATGTTCAGTAGTTTTACAGAAAATTCTACATTTTTCTGTTTTAAGTGAAGCAATATGTGAGTGCGGTATTTTGAGCAAATTTTGGGGTAAATTAATCAAATAAATATAAATTTTTTGAAATTTTTTTAAAATTTCGTTCGAACTGAACGAACGAACAAATCGTTCGTTCTCGAATGAATTTTTCGAACCATTCGTTTCATGAATCGATTTGAAATTTTTTTAGGGTTTTACTTGAACGAAACGAGAGAACGATTTGTTTGTTCGAACGAATGATTCACCAAAATCGTTCGTTTGCTGGAGAAGATGGAGAAATTGTTCGTTTGCCGCTCCCTCGGCTACTCCGTGTATTCTCTTAATACGTCCGATTCAGGTGTAATTTATTCACCCCATTTCTATATATATTAAAGCAAAATCAAACTAGTATAAAAGTATTTCACCCGTTTTACTTCATGCCAAACGCTACCTCAAAAATTTTTACTTTACACTGCTTTTACCTCATGTCCAACAACCCCTAAATAAATTGTTGACGTAGTTAATAACATGCCCTCAGAGGTGGGCATTGCTAAAGTTCTTATGGAACACAATAAAAGCACAATCTCAAAGATAATCTAGTTTAATCATAATGCAACTGCAAAATAAAGGCACACTTTGAGTTCGCCTTAAAATAATTACATTTGCTTACTGAACCACCCTAACAAATAATGAATCAAACAGTGTGATCACCAACTTTACAAAAATTCCTATACAATCAAGTTCTTTTGATATTTACTATCAAAGATAAAAAATATGGTAGCCTTGGGCAAAATTTCCAGCCAAAAGAACTCTACCTAGGGCTCATTTTTACCACTAACCAAAAACAATAGTAGACTGCCTTCACAATAGTACATGCAATATCAAAGGCTGATCTTATGGTCCATATGATTGTACTCTAATATTTTGAGATCGAAGTGTTGCGCCACCTAATTTAGAGGCATTTCTTGATTTTGTAATGCACTTGTTGCCATCTCACAAGAAGTAACTTCATCAATCAAATTGATTATGAAAAACTCCATTTCCCAAATGGTTTTCATGCTACTTTATCAGGCTTAAAGTTTCTTCCATAACTGCTAAAGAAACCACCTATTTTTGGAACTCGTCAAGCAAGTCCTTTACAAACTACTTAAACCCTTGCATTAGCCACTATAATCTAACCCACCTCACTTGATTATTGTTAATATAACACAACTTCTTCATGAGGACCTTGTAATTTTGTTTAATTTTAAGAGATACATCATCAAATGTAAATAAACTTTCATCCTAAAATAGGCTCAATGTACGAACTGATCCAAGTCCCAACAGTTCAGTTCCAAAAAACAAAATTTTCCTTAATGAATCAATAGCCACTTACCTATTTAAATTCAATTACCAGCTATTAGATGGGAAGGTTTGGATATGCATGGACCAAGAATAATAAAAACTGAAATTGAATGGGTTAGCAACATGAATGGTTCATAAGTATCATTTCATAAAGCATTTAGTGCGCTGAATCAAACAATTTATTATGACAATTTTGTTATTGTGCTCAAGCATTATGTTACACGTCCCTTAAAAGGTCTATATAATAAGATATTCTTTGATGTTATATTTAAAATAAAAAGAAACGAGCAGAACCAGTTTATTTGAAATGAGAAAAACATGATCTTCACATGCACCTCCCCCTCGACTACAACCTACCTGCACCATGTGGAGTTCTACCTAACGACAACTCTGTTTCCTCAACATTTGCATAAGAAGCCCTTGAGCACGTCCCTTAATCCAACCAAGAGCCTCTTACTCTTCTTATCCACTTTCGTCTACTTCTTTCTATCCATAATTTAACATTTTATTAACACCAGGCTTATCTTCGTCAAACACCAAAAAATCAACTGGGTAATCTAACATCTCTCCTCATTGTATTTATTTCATTTTGTTTAAACTTTAAATTGGAGTCAAATAGGAGCCATTATTTATAAATTAAATTTTTGTTTCACGTAGAATTGTCTTGTGATATGACACTTGTCATTACTTCAATGAAATTTATTTGAATTCTTTTCCATGCGCCATGGGGGAGGTAGCTTTTATTTAGTAAGAAAATATACACTTTTCCTATAAGGAGTTATTATTCTTGCCATTTTTTGTGGGTTTCGCTTGCATAAAATTGATAATCAATCATTTATATATATATATACATATATATATATATACATTATATATATATATATGTATGTATATATATGTATATATATAACAATTTTTAAGAATAGAATTTAGTCATTCGCCCATTGATAGTTTATGATACGTACTGAATGTTTCAATTCAAACAGACACACATTTTTATGCACAACTAAATTTGCAAATCAATAAATTATTTCATGTATAACAAATTAAAGAACAGATCTGTCATATTTTAATACTGCAAAGATTATACTTAGTTATAAAGCAGGTAACTAACATATGCACAATAACATAATAATGTACTTGATATATTGCATACTTTGAAATATCCAAGCAACGATATTAAATAAGCTAAGAACTGGGTGACAATTCAAATGAGAAATTAAGAGATTCCCAAACAATAACAACACCATTAAGTCTTAATCTCATTAGGGTGGCTAGCTACATAGATCCTTGATTCTATTGTGCATGATCAAATAAAAGCCCCTTCCTAAGTTCCAAATAAAAAAGATCATTTCAATGGTTTCTCCCAAAGTTTTTTGTAGTCTTCCTCTTCCTGTTTTAATATAGGCAAAATTCATAACTCAATTTTTCTAACAAGAGAATTGAATGGTCTACGCTTAATATAGACAAAATTCATAACTCAATTTTTTTAACAAGAGCATTGAATAATCTACGCTTAATATGTCTAAACTATCTAAGGCAGCATTATTTAGTCTTATCCACCATTGGAGTCAGTCCAGCCTTGCTACAGATAAACTCATTTCTTATTCTATCTTTACAAATATACCCACTCATCCACCTAAGCTGTAACGACCCAATGTCGTTATTTTTCAAATTAGGTCAGAGCCCGCTTCAGACATCAAAACTCCAGGAAATTTCAAACTAGGGCAAACAAAAATACCCTTAGATAAGAATAATTTTTAAGATCAAAGTGCCCTAGTTTGGGAGAAATCCGAATAATGGAAGCTCCCGCTTTATTTTCTGAATTATTTAAATTCTAAAAAATCAAGAACATTGAAATACGTGTCAAAATTAATCGATTTCAGTGTCATTGTGTTAAGTATATTATTTAAAGACTGCTCTAAAAGTTTCATCAAATCCTGAGCGTCAATTTGATCGTGACTAATTTTCAAAATTTTAAACTTCAAAAATTTAAAAATAAAATATTTGTCCGAATCGAAAATTTTCGGAGCGAGGGTGTGTCATGTCATAACACACCTCGGTGTCAAGTTTCGTTATTTTTGGACTTCATACGGTAGAAAAATGCAAATAATTTAAGTTTAAGTAAATATATAATTTTTTTTTAAATTCCTCTAATTCCTTCTTCCCCCGTTCGCCCCCTGTTTTCGCAACGCGCCCAACAGGCCTTTTGGCACGGAAGGTTCCGCGCCAGGAAGGGGCTGCCTGCGCCATTTTTGGCGCAGGCGGGGTCGGCCGACCTGGTCGACCCCCCCCTCTCCCCTCCTCTCCCTCTACATAAGCCCTCCCCACTCCCTTCCTTCATCCCCCACAGCCTCCTCCTCCTCCAAACCCTAAACCTGCAGCCCCTCCTCCCCCTCTTGCAGCCCTCTCCTCCCTCTCACAACAGTCACTCTCCTCCCTCAACCCCCCCATCTCCCCTCCTCCCAAAGAACAACATCCCTCTCCTCCCTCAGCCCCTCCTCCCTCTCCCAACAGCCCGGCTAGCCGCCTCCCTCCTTCGGCTGGCCAACAACAGCCCAGCCAGCCTTCCTCCAGCCGGCCAGCTACTTGCCAGCCTCCGGCCTCCCTCCGTTTTCCGAAAATCCTAATCCTAAAGGTATGAAGAGAAGTTTAAGATAAAGAAAAAGGGAAAAGAAAACATGAGAATTGATTTATTTGCTAGTTCTTCGTTCGTTTATACCTACTTAATAGTCATTATTATAAAAATAATAACGATATAACAACGTCATTCACATTAATATGGTTCTCATTAATTAATAATGAAAACTATACATATGTTATAAAATGACTATAATTTTAGTTCAAATATTTTCTTTTTGACAGTTATTTCTATTATATATCATTAAAATAATGATAATAATAATATTATATCAATATGATTCTATCCGCAGCGACTTAATAAATGCTATAAATAGTACTGTCATCACAGTACCTTAAAAATCAGACTTCAATCATAATAAGAAAGCGAAAGAAAGGCATAATCGAAATGAAAATAAATGTTACTTCTACAAATATTGGCTAAGAGCTAATTTAAAATATCGAAAACCTAAATGCAGATTGAGCAAACTGTCACTCATCTGAACTGCTGAACTCTTGAATGTATAGAACAGGATATCAGATGTCTTTTATTACTCTTGTTTAAATATGCTTTTCTGCTCAGCATTACACAAATTTGATAAAAGTGCTTTTTAAAGTCAAATAAAATAATATATGAATAAGTTTGGATAAGTGAGAAGCAAGAGTTCTATGTTGCTTTATACTTTTTATCTGAGCAGGCAACCGCTAGGACGAGGCTGTTCGACATCAGGAGTCATAAGGAGCCTATATTGATAAGCCTTTGAGGGGGCACATATAGAGGGAAGTTAAGATATGTAACACAAAAATGAAACCCCTTTTTCTCAATTTTGTACTTGCCCAACAAAATTATATTTTGCCTCAGATATCAAACGCTAAAATTCTGTATTTATTTTTATGACTGCAATTATTTTTATGCTAAGTTTCAAGTGCAATTGAAATAGGTTTGCAGGGATAAGTGTACAGCTTTTATTTCCTGTCAAATATTGATTATTTTGCTTATTATTTAACATTTGTAAAGATGACATCTATCAGTACTTAATTTCACGACTAACTGGTATTCAAATGCATGCACTTTTGAAACGTGCCCAGATCAGGAGTTCGTCCTTGAAAAAAGGTGCTAAGAACCAAGCAGTGCTGATACTGCTTCCTGTTGATCCATCGCTTTCTTTTTGACTCTATCTACTTTTAAAAGTTTGTAATTTTTTTTCTTTTATTTTAATCTATGTATCCAGGACTCGTGAATTAATGAATAAATGAGTTATATTTGATGTCTATATATTTATCTCTTAAATCACTCAATATGATCCTGCGGCTAGAGGACTTATTGTTGCTTGTTGTTATTGCTATTACTTTCCACAAGTAAACCGGTGCTGGATTAGCTCCCGCTGACCCGGCACTGGGTCCTCACATAAGCATCCTCTCTCTTTTTATTAGTAAGTTTCTCTTTGTTGACCAACATTCAGCCCCACATAGCATAATTGTATAGCACGCAATAAAATATTCCAATATTTTTAAGTGGGATCTTCTTATCGTACAACACTCCATAAGCACTCCTACATTTCATCCAACCAGCTTGAATCATATTAATCACATCGTTCTCTATTTCACCACATTATTTTGAATAATTGAACTAAAGTATTTGAGCCTCTCTCTCTTCTTAATCACATGGTCCTCAATAGTTATGCCCTTGAGATTAGAGCTTCTAATATAATTGATCTTAAATCCCTATATTTTATTTTAAATCTTATAATATGAAAACCTTTAAAATTCTAGAGTAATCTTCCACAACTTAAGTTTTACTTTAATTTCATCCTTAGTTTTATCAATAAAATGAATGTTATTTGCAAAAATCATGCACCGAGTAACCTCTTGTTGAGCGTGCATAGCAAGAATATCCATAATTAAAGCAAAAATATATGGGCAGAGAGAGTCAAGCCTTTATGTAATCCAAAAATAACATGAAAATCATTAGACAAACTACCTTACAATCGAACAAATATTATAGCTCCATTATACATATCCCTAATGGCATTAATATATGCAACACAAACCCATCTTCTCTCCAAAGCTCTTCAAAGAATTTCTCTTGGCACTATATCATAAGCCTTTTCATAAATAACAAAATTTAAATAAAGATATTTTCTTTCTCTAAATTTCTCCATCAACCTTTTAATATTGAATAGCTTCAATAGTCGATCGCATAAAATCAATTTTTTTTGAAAAATACAAGTATCCTTTTATAATTTGTGTTCAATTACTCTCAACAAAAAGTTTTAACATATGACACAATAACTAGATTCTTAAAAATTTGCACATTCTTGAGCATCATCTTTATTCTTATAAATAAGTATAACAATACTCTTTCTCTACTCAACTAACATCATTTTAATCTTCAAAATAATACTAAACTTGGGAAGCCAATATAATCTTTCATCACCCGAACATTTTCATATATTGATAGGGATGCTAATCGATCCTACCGCTTTTTCACCCTTTATCCTCTTTAAAGCATCCCAAATCACAGCTTTACTAATGCACTGAATGAAAGTGTGATTATCAATATTTTATAATCATTCAACCTGCTTATATTATTTATATTAGTACAACCTTAATAAAAATTTTAATAAAATAATTTATTAATCTATATTGAATATCTTCATTTCTAAGGAGATTTTTTATTACTGTCTTTGAAACATTTTGCATGAGTCAAATATTTAATTATTTAATCTCTTAATTTGTCTAATTTATAAATATGTCTCTTCCTCGATAATTTCTAATTATTAAATAAATCCTTAATTATTGCACTCTTAGCATCATGAAATGTTGTTTTTGATTCATGACAAATTGATTTAAATTTTTTTCAATTCTCATCAATCTACATTTAAATTATTCTTCATAGTACACTTTTTTATCTTTAATCTTACTTTGAATATTTTATTTTCCACCACCATATATCTTTATTATTATTATAAAAGATCTTCCTTAGATAAAAATAATATAGGCAAAAAATCCTCCTTAATTTCTGCATATTAGCATGTGAGAGATATAGGCATGATTATTACGTAGATAAATATGTTAGGTAAAATACATGAATATAATAAATGCACTGAGCCACGTGCCATGAATAAAAAACTTGTTGAGAGCTTGATTCATATAGTCTAGTTAGTCTAAATGTATTATGTCTTGATGCTATGTTAATGCTATAAATTGATTCTGTTTCCCATTAAGTGAACATGTTGCTTGCACTAAATCTTATTTATGGCTTATAAATTTAAGTTACCTACTATGATTGTTTTACAAATTAACAAATGATATTTACAAGCTCTTCCAAGTTAGCTGGCGAGCTATTGCCTTAAGAACCTATCATTTTGCAATAATAGAATTCCCACGACAATTATAATATTTAAAGTCTTTCTTCGTTGTATTTGTCGTATGAGATCAATTAGTTTCTAACTGTAATATAAGTTATCGATGTTTTTATCTACAATTGTTTGAAATTATAATTGCCATCATACTTTTGTTGAATAAATAAAAACTTTTTAATAGTGTTTACATATATATACACACACACACAAGCGCAATTCTTTCTCTTAAAATACAAAATTATTTTAAATTATACAAATTATAACACCAGGTTGTCGGGGTGTACCGCCTTCTCGACTTGGGGTGTCACTCTTGATCTGCCTTTGCCTATCACAAATTATTTAGGTAAAATATCTACTTACTCATCATTGGATGCTGCCAGAGCTGAAGCTTAGAGAGATAAGAATAGAAATTACTATATAAGAATGGCATATATTTATACCAACGATGTGCCATCTAAATTACAATTTCTAGTACCAAGATTTCCCTGATGCTCCTTCAAACTAGCAGAACAGAAATATAAATAAGAATTATCCTCTTAAATCGATGCATACAATCAGATCCCGTAGCCAGACAAAAACCTTCATACACCAAGCACATGCAGCCAAAAGTTCAATTTTCTGCACGTCGAGTCAATAAAAGGAAGCCGATCGCGAAACCAGTACAGGTCAAAGGCGGGGCTCGCCGTTATTAGACAAAACAATGGTTGAAGCAAGCATCGAATTCAAGGAAAAAACTATTACAATACTGGACAACAGGTATAAAATATTAAAAGGGGATAAAAAAGGGTTGCGACTTGAGAATTACCGGAGCGGAAGAGATCAGAAGCACCGGAGGAGGAATTGACATGCTGCCCCGTCTTCTTCCCCGACGAGCGCCTCATCGCAGGAGCTCACTCACTCCGGTGCTCTGCGGAGAAAGGCAAGCCAAGATCCTTTTTAACTCCAGAGAAAATCAGAGGCAGGCACAGGACGCTTTATATGGGGGGCAAGCGTTTGTCGGATATGGCCGAAAGCGAGCGCTCTGGCTAGACTGGTCCAAGGAAGGAGAGAGGGTCACGGCAGCCAAACGCCAATTCAAAAAAAAGATGCAAGTATCAGCTTTATACTTTCAGTGAACATTTCCAGCTTATTCAGCACTAATCTTATAAATTTTTATCACTCCTTTTTATTTATTAGTAATTATCTAATTAATTAATGTGATTATGTGATATATTATCCGATCATGTATTTGTATTATTATTTGTTGATTCTTTAAAATATTAGATGATTAAAATTTGTAGCTTATTAAAAAATATATATTTTAAATAGAAATATTGATCATTGATCAAAATATTTAAGTTTTTTAAAATTCTCATTAATTATTTATAAATAGAATATTGTTACACTTACAAATTAATAGAAACTAAAATATATATATAATATGTTAATTTAATATTTAAGTAGATTATTATTGATTGAATTCATTTTTTTGTGATGTCAATATATAAAAATTAAGAAAAAAAATTTTATTAATCTGAATAATTTTTAATATATATTCTTATATAAGCATAATATTTTCTTTATCAATATACAAATATTCCCAAATGCATGCGTACAACAAAAATTAATTTTTTTATTGCTACACAAAAAAAATTTCAATTTTAATAATACTATTTAGACTCGCTAATATGGCACCTAAGAAAATTCATCCAATAAAAGATCATTTCATTAGTATTTATTTATTTACATTAAAATAATATAAATATTATTTTATAAAATTTGTATTAAAATAATATATAAATCTTATTAGATATATATTTTCAGGTGCCACATCAGTATGTCTAAATAGCATTTCTTTTTAATTTTTACATCAAAACTATAAATCAATCTCCATTATATAATAATTTGTAAATATTTAAATTATGTATTTAATTATTATATCATATGCGATTATCTAAAAATAGCCAAAAAAAAATTATATTTGGCATGATTATTTTAACTAAATTGATTTAATCCTAATGTTGTTTACTTTGGAGGTAATTACATCATTATACTATTTATAGTATTATAATCTATAAATTGCTTCATTTAAAACAGATAATTGCATATTAAAAAAAAAAAAGCATTTCATGCAATAAATTAAATAGTTGTTTGGTGCGAAATAAAAACAGTGAAGAATAAAATTTTTCCAACTAAGTGTTAAGTGATCGAACACCTAAACCCTAAACGATTATCGTGTATCAATGACTTCATCGTTCGAGTTTATATTCTCCATCCACGGCTTGATCGTTCGTCCATGACTTTATCATCTAAACGAAATCGATTTTATTCGGTCTTACAATAAAAAAAAATTGAATTTTTGTTTGTAATTTTACCTTTAAATTTATTCAAAATAATATACTCACAAATTACTTTATTTTAAATAAAAAATATTAATTTTTTTTTGTAAAACTATAAAATTCTAATAAAGTATTGTAATCACTATATTCTAATTTTATTGTAATAAAATAATTTTACACTTAAAATTTTCAAATTTTTTTATGCTAAATAATTCATAAATGTAAAATAATCAAATTATAGTATATTTAAATTATATTATAATTAGATTATTTTGTTCAAATATTTTTAAATATCAAAGAGCCTATCTTTAAATGTTAGATATGACATAAGATAGATGAATATTATTTGGACTTGTTAGTGTACCATTCAAGAAAATTATTTAATGAAATTTAAATATTATTTTAATATAAATTTTAAAAATAATATTTGTATTATTTTAATATAAATAAATAAAAAATAATAAAATAGTATTCAAATATTATTACATAACCAGAAATGTTATTTAGATTTATTAATCGTGTACTTAAAAAAATTCAATTAATATAATTTAAATATTATTTTATTAATATATATTTATGTATATTAAAATAATATAAATATTATTTTAAATTTTAGATAAATTTTTTAAGTAAATAGTATTTCTCTCCTAAAAACACCACGGAACAAATGCTTGTGAACCAATGCTCAATAAACCCTAACCTTCTGCCATTCTCGAAGGTAAGAAGCAAAGGTTCCCTCGCATCGGCCATGGCGGGAGGTAAGATAAGGAAGGCGAGGCATCAGCAGCCGCACTTGCAGGGAGGTATCCCGTACGAGAAGTCGAAGGGACAGCATATTTTGAAGAATCCGATGCTCGTTGAGACAATTGTTCAGAAGGCTGGTATCAAACCCACCGACGTCGTCCTCGAGATCGGTCCCGGCACTGGAAACCTTACTAAGAAACTCCTCGAGGTCTCCAAGTCTGTCTTCGCCATCGAGCTCGACCCCCGCATGGTCCTCGAGCTCAATCGCCGCTTCCAAGGCACTCCTTATTCAAATCGTCTTAAGGTTTTGCTTACCTTCTCCATCTCATCCGAAATAATGCTTTTCTTAAGATTGCTACCTTTTGTTATCACTATTGAGTTTTGTCTTGCATTATTTGTGTGTGAATTTTTAGGGGCTGCTTGGTAACATGGTTTAGCAAGTTGAATTTGTTAAATTTTCTAGACAGCTATTTGAGTTAACTGTAAAGTTCCGTCACTTTATCCCCATTACGCTCTTAAATTCACCAAATCTTATTGAATTTTTGATTTTGCATAATCCACCAATTGATTATTTCTTATTTGTAAAAGAGATTATCTGTATTGCAAGAATTATAAGATTATTCCAGATGATTGTTTGACAACTAACATTAATTATTAGTTTTAGATTTGAAAATAAGAAATAATAAAAGCAATATTAAATTTAAAATATGTCACAAAATTAGATGATGGAATCTTAAAAAGGGTAATGTGGATATTTTTTAGAAGTGAAGTTTTAAAACTTTAACAATGAGATTTTGAAGTCGGAGCCAACTTTGTGTGGAATTCGATTGCTAATTAGATTTACAATGTAGCTAAAATTGTACTTGGTGACTTAAAAGAGAGAATTCTTGATATAAAGATGCTTGGTGGTGAAGGTTAGATATTCAAAATTTTAAAGATATATTTTAATAATAAAGATATGCTATAACCAATGATTTAAATGCAAGAATAATAAAAATTATAAGAATATAAAGTAGTTAATGTGAATCCAAATGAACAATTTGTAATGCTAAGATTTCAATGATTGCGAATTTATATGTTCCAAACTGCCAAGAGAGAGAAACATATATAAGCTAGTCAAATTAAGAGATTGAATGATCAATAACTTGACTCAAATAAATTGTAATCAAGATGATAAAATTCTGTTAAGGATGAATATATTTAATTTAAATGATGGGTTATTTTATTAAGTTTTTAATAGTTGTTCTATCAATATAATTAGTTAAAGTGAGTTTAATGGTTTTAGTTAACTTAGCTTTATAATATTATTTTGAAGATTAAAAAGATGTTTGATGATTGAAGAAAAAATATCATTATATCTATTTATTAGAATAAAGATGATACTTAAGATTGTATAAACTATAGGGGAATTAATTTAATGAGTCATACATCAAAATATTGGGTGAAGGCATACTCATATTTTATGAAGGCAAAATATTGAATACAGATTATGAAGGCGTACTCATATTTTACAAAATCATCTTAGTTTTATGCTTTGTAGATGTATCATGGAAGCTATATATTTGTTATGATATTTGTTGGAGAAATATAGTGAAGAAAAGAAGATAAATTTTTTTTATTGATCTTGGAAGTGCTTATGATAGAGTACCAAGAGAAGTTGTATAAAGAGTTTTGGAGAGAAAAAATTTATGTGACATATACTGAAGTTATTAAGATTATTTATAATAGGGTTGTAACATTTAATTGATTGTAAGTTTGCTTGTTTAATGATTTTTTGTTACTACTAGATTATATTAAGGTTTTGTTCTAAGTTTATATTCTTACTTTAATTATGGATGCTCAACTGAACACATTTAAGATGAGGTGAAATGATGTACTTATTTGTAGAGGACATTTTGTTTGTTTATAAGACTAAGGATGATGTTGAAGCAAAGTACTTTTTTAGACTATAAAGAGTTTTGCCTTAGTATTAATAAAAAAAATATTATTGTATTAAAAGCCATAATTTTGAGGACATAGCTATTGAGGACCATGTGATCAAGAATTGTGAGAGGTTTAAATAACTTGGTTCAACTATTCAAAATGATGCTAAAAAAAGAGCTATGTGATTAATAGGATTCAAGTTCGGTGGATAATATGTGGGGGTGCTTCTGGAGTGTTGTGTGGTTAGAGAATCTTTCTCAAAATTAAAGAAAAATATTGTAGAGCAGTTGTATGATCAACTATGCTATACAGGGCTGAATGTTGGTCAACAAAGGAAAAAATTATCATTAAAATAAGTGCTACAAAGATGCAGATACTAAGGTTGATTAGTGGTTTACTCAAAAGGATATAATGAGAAGTGAGCTCATTTGTAACAAGATTGGAGTGAATTCAATAGTGGATAAGATTAGAGAATATCATCATAGTTGGTTTGGGCATTTTAAGCATAGATTGACTGATTTTCTGTTAGAAAGATTGAGTATATGAATTTTGCCCATGTTAAAAGAAGAAGAGGAAGACTATATAAAGGCATATTAAGGAACCATTATAAAGATCTTTACTATTTAAAAATTAGGGGGTTTCAATTTGATTGTGCACAAGGAACAAAGGATTTATCTAGCCGAACATCTAGTGGGACTAAATCTTGGTGGTGCTGTGTAGCGCGTAGATGAATTTCTTCTTGTTCATTTCATGAACTAGTTGACAACACTCATAATATATGGTCTGCCAAGTTTATTAATTAGATAAATAGATGAATCTTTCTAGCTAATTTATGGTATATAATTTCTTAATTGGATTATTATCTTCAGCACTTTCCATTTTATAACTTGGGTCATTAAGTGTTTGAAGGTTTACATGTTATGTCTCTTGTATTTCTTAGAGATTTATAATATATATTTGTTGGAAATAAAAATCCAATTTTTTATTGAGCCATCCCAATTCCTAGCAAGTGTTATAAATATCATAAATTTTTTATTTCAAATCTCATTGCCAAATATTTTGTTTATATTTTTCTTTCTTATAGTTTCATGCTATTTTTATGATATCATCTACATATACTAGCAAATCTATAGCTCCCTATGTTCTTAAATTTTTAATAAAATAGTATAATTTTCTTAACTGTCTATATCCAATTGATATTATGATTTCTGAGAACCTTCTAGACAAGCTTTTGTTAATTGTTTTAAGCCATATAATGACATTTTTAGATTCCACATTTTGTTGCTATGCATTTTTATTAAAATCAGACATTTTTTCTTATATAGTTCTATATCTAAACCTTCGCGAAGGAAGATGTTTTCTCACACCAAACTTAAAAGAGGCCAATCATAATTTGTAGTCAAGAAGAGATGTATTCTTACTATATTCATTTTTTGCAATATGTACAAAAAACTATTGATGATCAATCCCATTTATTTGAGTGCATCTTTTGCCCCTAACCTTACCATGTAATTTTCAGTTGTGCCAACTTCTTTGAATTAGTTGTGAATACCTGTTTTAATCAAAATTTATTTGTTCCTTTGATAGGTCCATCTTCCTTGTATTTTTCTTTTCAAGACTTTGCATTTCCTATTTATGAAATTATTTCAATTTTCACAGTTATAACTTTTCAAAGAAATGTAGAAATACTAATAGTATTTAGTTGAGATGAAAGTTTTATGATGATGTGAATGCTTTTTGAAAGATAAGTAATCTAAGATTGGGTAGCGAAGATGTATCTGCTTGATACATTCCCTTGTTCTCTTTCCAATAGAAGTAAACATTTCTAGATTATGTAAGGTTACTTCATTCTCAGAGCTAGGTTTTGATTCATAAGACATGAAGGTCTAGAGCAAGTTTACCTTCTCTCAAGCATTCATGAGAAAATGACTGGTAATAGCTGCAACTCTTTGGGTCTAGTTGATGTTGGTGCAATGGGTTTTAGTAAAAAATGATTATGTGATATCTTTAATTGGAGTTATTTTTTAATGGTAACACTTTGAGTATATTTAAAAGAAATGAGATAGCAAAAATGAAAAAATATTAAATCTTTTCTTCTATTAAGAAAGTTTCTCGCAAAGGATAAGACTGAGTAAAATAAGTGTTGTTTTCAGCAAATGTTGCATCAATTGAGACAAAAATATTTAGACGGAGGATGATGACATTTATATTCTTTTTGTGTTAGAGTATCCAACAAAGGCATATTTGATGACTCTTCGGTTTATTGATAGTTGTTGATAAAAATTAACCAAACAAATATTTTAGGTTTCATATGGCCCATGATTTTCTTAAATAATGAAAAAATTATGAAAGGAATTTTATAAAACTTTGATAATTTAAACCTTTAGAAGGTGGTTAATTTATGATGCCGACAAAACTAGGAATTAATTTCCGCAAGTATTATTTTGGCATTTTTATTTAGATAATAACTCTTTTGTAGTTGTAAGAAAATGACTTTTTTTTTTCTCAATAACACCATTTTGTAGTGGGATTATAGATATAAGATGATTCATGGATTTCGTTGACATTTTTTGCATTATCAGATTTAAAATTTCTAATTAATACTGATATGATTTGAATTTATAGTTGGATACAAAGACGATCTCTTTTAAAACTTATTTTTGACTCAAGTAAGATGATTCAAAGGCTCTAGTGTAATCATCTTTAAAAGATGTGAACATTCTTACCCCTATTTGAAATATTCGAAGGGCCCCAATTATCACTGTGAAACAAATTAAAGAAAGCATGACGCACTGTTTTATTATTAATTTTTTTTTCTTTTATGCCTAACAATTTTGTAAATATCACAATGAAAAAAAATTGTATTTAAATTTTTATATACAACGGAAAACGTTTATTCATGAGCTGTAAAGGATAAATAGCCAAGTCTTTTGATGATGAGCCATATATATCTTTTAAGTTGCAAGTTTGTTTTCTCAAGAATGTAATAGTTGGTTTTCCAGATTCCGCGAGCATATAAAACCTGCTATTCTAGAACTTCGGTATTTAAATACACCGTAGAATAAAAAAAGTTTATTTTGCAATTTATGCCAAGTGAAAGTTTATTAATGAAGATGAGATTTATGAATAATTTGAGGATATGAAGAATTTTCTTAAGATGAGTATTTGATTGAATTTCATATCTCCTATTGCAATTATAATAATTAAAATTCTATCAATAATGGATATTTTTCTATCACCTGATCAATGAAACTTTCAAAGTAGTTAGAAGAATGTGTCTATGAGTAGTGGTTTTGGAGCCAAGGATCTAAAAGTTCATTAAAAAATTTATAAGCATTAAATCTATATGGTACTGAAAGAGAATTATTTACCAATTTATTCTCACAACTTTTAAAATTGTCCAAAATATTCAATGACTTGTGTAAATTCCAAATTGATTGCTCAACAAATAAAAATGATGCAAATTTTGTTATACAATTAAATTTTATTTACGTCACATTAATATGCACTGCAAATAAGAGGGATTTTCTTAAGAACAAAAAGGCATTTGAAGTTCATAAATGTTATATTTAAAATTTCTATGGCCGCAAGCTCTATCATTAGTAATTTCAATCGCAATTTCAAAATAGGTTTTGTGATAAAAAAGTAGTAAATGCAATAGTTATCAATTTTGATCATATTTTTTCTTTTCTACTATTTATTTGTAATGCTTGGTAATGCGATGTTACAAAAATGAAACAATGTGACTAAATTTGCAGTATTTTTTAGAGTTACAGGGTCTATTTGGGATTTTTAGGAGTTACGAAACTATTTTAGATAATAATTTTAAAGAGTCAGATGATCATTTTGACTAATAACTCTTTTTAACAATTTTTTTAAAATGAAAAGAGAATTTAATAAATATTTTCTATAATTTTGTTTTTGTTGAATGTTTAATCTCATTTGCTTTATCTGACTACATGATATACTTGTCCCTTTGGTTTTTTTTTTTTTAATTTCTATTTTTTGCTTTGTAGCTTTCCATGTAATTTCTAAATCATTTTTTTGTATGCCTTGGTTTGTTGCAACAAAGTATCCCTGTGATCTTTAATCGGCTTTCTATTTTTAGTTCGCAATCCTCCACTTTTTAAAGCTCAGTTACTTTACATAGTTGAGCCTTCAACTACTTTTGATTCTCACATCACATATCTTTTGCTTCTCAACAAATTTAATCAAAAAATTTTGTTAAGTTAGAGTAAATCATCCTTATTGAATATTGGAATCAACACATGATCAATATTCATATTGAAACTTGCAAGAAAATCATAAGCTCTTTTTTTCGAGAAAAGCTTTTAGAGTAGAATAATTATCTTTGTTTTTTATTTATATGACACGTAACGATCAATCTCCTTCTTACTTTCCTTTTAAAACGCTGATATATATATTGTGATGGTTTTGTTTTTTTGTCAATTGGATGTGATTTTGACCTTTGATTCATAGATTTGGGCAATGCTTTTATTCTTGTGTATGCTTGATGAATACAACACCAAGCCTTAATACCGCTAGGTGGGGTTAGCTACATGAATTATTTGTTTCTCATTGTGCATGATCAAATAGAAGCTCCCCTCTCTAAATTTCAAATAAAGAAGATCCTTTCTAATGGTTTCTTCCCCTGTCTTTTTTGCCTTCCTTTTTAATATGGGAGAAATTCATAAACTTAAAATTTCTTGCAGTGGCATTGCATGATCTATACTTAATATGCTTGAACCATCTAAGACACCATTCTCTAATCTTATCCACTATTGGAGCCACTCTAACTTTGCTACGAATAAATTCATTTGTCATTCTATACTTATGAGTATACCCACACAGCTATCTAAGCATCCTCATCTCTATAAAACTTATTTTATCGATAAGTTTCTTCTTTGTTGGCTAGTATTCAATCTCATATAATATAGCTGGTTGTATAGCTATTCTATTAAAATTTTCATTAATTTCGAGTAGTATCTTCCAACTACACAGCACTCCATAAGTGCTTCTCAGTTTTGTCCAACCAACTAAAATCCTAATAATCACATTGCTCTTTATTTTATCGTATTGTGAATAGTTAAGCTACGGTATTTGAACCTCTTGGTTGCTAGTTGGTAGATTTACTTGGCTTAAAATCAAATTGATTTTGAGAAATACAAGTATTCCTTCGTAGTCTGTATTCAATTATATTTCAATATATGACGCATTAACTTGATTTCTTTATAATTAGCACGGTCTTGAGCATCACTTTATTCTTGTAAATAGGTTTAACAATGCTCTTTCTTTGCTTATTTGATATTTTTTTAATATTCAAAATAACATTAAATAATTTGGTAAGCTAAGAAATTTCTTTGTTAGTCAAATATTTTCATAAGATAGGGATGTCACCCAATCTTACCACTTTTTCGCTCTTCATTTTTTAGAAATCATTCAAAATCTCAACTTTATTAACTTCATTTTTTTTAAATCATTCAAAATCTCAACTTTATTAACACGTTGAATGAGTATAATTGATATTATTTGTATATCATTAAACTTACATATATTAATTGTATTGGTGTAATCTTTATTAAAATGCTTAATAAAATAATCCGTTCATATATGTAAAATATCTACTTTCCTAAATTTTTTTTCTTACTATCATTTTTAATATATTTTACATAGCTTAAATCTTTGATTTTTTTTCTCTTAAATTGGCTAGTATATAAATGTCTCTCAACATTTTCTAATTTATTAATACTACACTCTTAGCATTACGAATTGTTATTCTGAATTCACAATAAGCTAGTTTATATCTTTTTCATTTCTCTTCTTACATTTAAACCATTCTTTATTATACACTTTTTTATTATTAATCTTAACTTAAACATTTTGTTTTCATTACCATATATCTTTGTTATTGAGTACTCTCCTTTTCATTCACTAAATAAGTTCTTTGTTACATTGTGAATATAACTAGCAATTGAATTCCACATAAGGTTAGCTTCACTCTCAAAATCTCGTTGTCCAAAGTTTTAGAATTTCACTATTGAAAATATCTTATTGTCCTTCTTAAGATTTCACCATCTAGGTTTATGGCATATTTTAGATTTAATATTATTTTTGTTATCATTTATTTTCAAATCTAAAACTAATAAATGATTTTGGGTTGTCAAATAATCACTTAGAATAATCTTACTATCTTTATAATGTAAATGATTCAAATATCTTATTATGAAGTATTCCTTGACTCATTTTAGTTTTAATAATACTTTTGTTATACTTATTTTTAAATTCAAAACAAATAAATGATATTGGGTAGTCAAATAATCGTTCAGAACAATCTTACTATCCTACTAATATATATGATTCATTTTTTAAGAAAAAATACTTAGTTTGAGTTTTTATAAGTGATGATATGTTCATTTATTTTCTTAAAATAAGGATTAGCAATAATAAGATCATAAGCTAAAACAAATTCTCAAATATTCTTTAATTTTCATTAATCTCTTCAAATTCAATGATACCATGAATATTATTAAACTCTTTAATTACTTAAATCTCCTATTATAAAAAAGTATCTCACGAGGCATTCCTTGAACCAACTTATCTAAATCATGCCAAGATTTTTCTTTTGTACTTATATTTAATTTTATTTGAGGGGCATAAACACTTACAATATTAAAAAAAATATTTAATAATTATAAATTTTAAAGATATAGTTTTCTTACCAACCTCTTAATATTTACTATAATATCTTTTAAGTTTTTATTTAGAATAATACTGACGTCATTCCTATGATGATTCTTACTCGAGTACCAGTTTAAAGCCTAAATTTTCAATTTTTTTTTTACTTTTGCTTTCACTCACATAATTTCTTGAAGGCATAATGTATTAATTGTTTTGTTTATCATAATACTAACTAATTTAAAAAGCTTGCAAGTGAGAGTGCCAAGATTCCAATTACCTAATCTTAATTTAGAATCTTAGACTAGCCTCTTTATTCTCATTTGTCCATAATGCGGGAACTTGCTTATTCGACACTACATTTGAGTACCGATGTAACGGTATTTTCACGCTTTCACTACATCCAGGCAATGCATCATGCCACTTTTAGGGGACACTCTAGCTCTAGGACAATTATTTAAATGATCCATGACATAATAGGATTCAACAAAGCTTTACACTTGTTGTAGATTACCGAACAACCCTCCTCCTTTCTCACCTTGGACTTGGGACCCAATAACGACGGAGTTAAAAATCAAATGGGTACAACACAAGGACTTCAAGGAGGTCACCCATCCTAATACTACTCTCACCAAAGTACGCTTAACTACGAAGTTCTGATTGGATCTGTTGCACTAATACTGGTATGATCACACTTAGGAGGCCATGCATCATAGTATGCTTGATGAATATAATCTTAAATTTCTTTTGATGTGGGCATAAACTTACGTGTGTCGATTATGTCTATTATTATAAAAATACTTACTAATGCCATTTTCATGGAGTCAATTTCTTTCGATGAGTCAAAATTTGGGCTTCCTTTTTGTCTTGTTTCTGAACTGTGTGAGATTTTATCTTTTCCTTTTAAAGTATTTGCAAATCAATTGGAACCATTTTATTTTAAATCATTTTTGCAACTGAGACTATATGCAGTGATAATCCATTGTAACTTAGTATTTTAAGTACTTCTTGAATAAAATGAGATATCGCAGTGATTTCAAACTTTCTTTCAAGTGTCTTCGGTTGAATGGAGTCAGTAAAGATGACTGAAATGTTAGTTGGTGAGGCAAAATAATTGCAAGTATTCTTTCGCTGTAGTGAGTTTGGTTTGGGAAGCTTCAATCTTGAACGTGGCTGCAAACCTAGTTCTGCCATGATCCAAAAGCTTGAATCCAGCTGCAGACATTTGCCTTGAATAGATTGACGATGATTGACAATCAAGGCTGGAGAGAAAAAAATGATCAAATTCACTGTCACCATGTTAATAGAATTAAGAGAAGAATTGAAGTTTTTTATTTAAGAATTTGTGTTTTTTACGAGAGATTATAATCTATTTATAATACAGGAAGAGTACAAAAAATAAAATATTCCAATATAGATTTTGATCATATGGACTATTAGATGGAAATAGAATTGATGGATGAGATTTTCTTAGGAATCAGTTTTAATACATTATAGAATTGTTGTTTGTTGTGTTTTTGTTTTGCTGCTCTTTAAGTTCAAGAATATAAACTTTGTGGTCATATGGCTTTCAAGGCTATGATAGATTTTACCATCTTTTAAAATGCTTTTAAATGCTCTTTAATTTGCTTCAGATTTTAAATATTTTAGCTCGTGGAATGACTAGTAAGTAGTGGCATCTATTGGGGTCATGAAATGCTAATCTTTGTATAGGTTGCTTAATTAATGTTGCATTTGCCATCAAATGATTGATTGTCTAGGTTATTCAAGGAGATGTCCTCAAGACCGAGCTTCCCTACTTTGACATCTGTGTGGCAAACATCCCCTACCAAATCTCATCTCCTCTGACCTTCAAGTTACTGTCGCACCAATCTGTTTTCAGATGCGCTGTTATCATGTTTCAGCGAGAATTTGCCATGAGGCTAGTTGCAAACCCAGGCGACAGTCTCTACTGCCGGCTTTCAGTGAACACACAGCTCCTTGCTCGTGTCTCACACCTCCTTAAAGTCGGGAGGAACAATTTCAAGCCTCCGCCAAAGGTCGACTCCTCTGTGGTTCGCATTGAGCCTAGGCGGCCTCTTCCACCAGTCAGCTTCAAGGAGTGGGATGGGTTGATACGGCTTTGCTTCAACCGAAAGAACAAGACTCTCGGATCAATCTTTAAACAGAAAGGCGTGCTCTCGTTGTTGGAAAAGAACTATAAAACTATGCAAGCTCTGCAGCAGGCACAAAATAGCCAGATGTTGGAGGAGAAAGATTCAGCAGATGATTTATCTGTTTTGGCTAACCTGATTGAGGACCTGAGTGTGGATTCTTATGGCATGACAGATGCGGATGAAATGGATATGGATGAGGATGAAACCATGGGGGAAGGAAACGAGAAATCCGATTTTAAGGAAAAGGTAATGGGGATTCTGAAGCAAGGGGATTTTGCAGAGAAGAGGGCCTCAAAGCTTACGCAAGTTGATTTTTTGTACCTTCTCTCTCTCTTTGCAAAGGATGGCATCCGTTTTGCCTGATTGTCAGCATTTCACTTGTAGTGGTAATCTATTCTTATTTATTCAACTGAAATTTGTATTTGTTTTATTTGAGATTTGAGATTCATTTTTCTGAAGGGAAGTTTTGTAAGAATAAGATGTAAGTTATTATGCTGGCATAGATTCCAGTTTTTGCTAAATGTATTTTAGGTAAACTTATTTAGTTGGTATTTTTGTTCTATAGGATTTCATACACTAGCAATGCAATGAGCTTTCTCATCTTAACTTATCACTACAACAAATCTTTTTCTGTTGAACATGATCGATACTGTGCTGCTTCTTTGATGTTAAGTTTGATCATTTAATGCTTTTCGGATTTTCTGCTGTTTTTTCTTGTGTATTAATTAATGGTGTTGCACTCTCTGGAGGAACCTTTGCAAGGATTTTGTCATTTTTATAAGCATTGTTAAATTTCTTTCCCAGCTTGGTTTTGTGCTATGATAAATATGAATTTTGAGTTTTTTGAAAGAGTTCTCGGAGAGTGGCTCAGTGGCCATCTTACCAGCTCCTTCGTTCTATCTTTCTTGCTCCTACACACCTCCGGTTTCAATGCCAAGGCGAGAACCATTCAAAATTCGTCATTTTATCGAGTTCATAGTAATCGTCGCACACGCAGAAATGCTCAGTTGCTAAAGCGACATTTTCAATTAGGATTCCTTTGATGCTCTGCCATAACGAGATTGATTCAGCTGGTTTTCAAGACCTGGCGATCGGCTTTTGCTCGCCAAAATGTCTCTTTCGATATTGAAAATGGGATGGGAAATGGCTTTGGGCCACCTGACCCAGCCATTTTGCACTTGGCTCCAGTCTTTCTTGCCTGATTGACTAGCCTAGCTTGTTAAGAATAGTGCTCCACATTTCAAAAATTGGGTCACCTGTTTGGTTGAGTGCATGCCCCCTTGCTTGTGTTCAACTGTATTATTTGTGTTTGACCTGCCAACAACCCTTTTAACATGCCATAAATACAGCACTGAATCCCTCTTTTTCCAGCTTTTATTTAACCACTTCTTCTCGTTTCCGTTGCCTCAATAAAATCAACCCGCATTGAAACCACAATGCTGTTTAATGCCTAAATTTTGACTGATAAAAGCCCTTCCATCTCTCCGACTTGTTCTATAAAACTTCAGACACACATCTCCCAAACCCAAACCATGAGCAGAATGCTAACTTTGCTGCTTCTGATCCTTCCTCTTTTCTGCCCACTTTCCATCATATGCTATGCAGAAGCCAGAGGCTATGAGGGATCATCCTGGAGCCCATCAAACTGTGACCCTTACTTCCAGTACTTTTTCGGTAACTGCGGCCAATGGCCGTTCCCTTCCTTCCCATCCCCTCGAGATCCCCCCTTCACCAAATCGCCTCCTCGCCGTCCTCGGATTGCCCCGTCGTCGCCGTTCTGCTCATCCCCACTGCCCATCCCGGCTCGAAAACCGGCTTGCCCGACCGTCTCATCTCTCGTCCCGTCGCCGCCAATGCCTCGCAAATCACCACCACGGCCTCTTGTAGCATCTCCGCCGCCTCTGCTTATTCTCTCCCCTTCACTTCCTCCTCCAAGGCAATGCAAATTGCCTCCGCCGCCTCTCGTGCCGTCCCCTCCGCCTCCATCCCCATCCTTGCCGTTGTGTCCTCCATCCCCGTCGCAATCATTGAGGCCGCCGCCGAGAAAATTGCCGCCGCCGCCGCCTTTGGTTCCCTCGCCTCCACCTCCATTGATAAGCATTCCGCCACCGCCACTGGCTTCGTTGCCGCCACCGTTTTCGCCTCCGCTTATCGTGCCGCCACCGCCTCTCGTGCCATCGCCGCCACCTTCAGGATTACTCACGTAGATGCATATATCGTGTGTGTAATTTCCATGGCATTGTGTTTGTTTTTCAAGATAGTATTAGGCAGCTTAGGATTCAAAAACATTCTGCACTGACATTAATTATGTCTGCAATGCTCCTTCCTGTTTATTGTTTGTGTTATGGTAAAATAGCAGAGGTATGATATAAAACAATCATTTAAAGATTAAATATTTTTTTATGGTTAATAATCTAATTAGTTATTATTAATAAAACTACTTTATAATCTTAATTTTAATTTTTTCAAAAATATAAATACTTTTGTATAAATGAGTATGTGATGATGTCATAACCATTAATCATCATCATAAGAAGTTCTAAAATATTTAAGGATTATATCATTAACTAATAGGGAGTTTGGGTTAAACGTATAGTCATTCAATTTTATTAGGACATGGAAGAAATAAAGGCAGCCATAAACTCTAAACCCTACCAAAACTTCTCGCTCATAATAGACATAATGAGGACGAAGTATGGAATGTGGCATGTGAATAGGAGTACTCATCATGGTCTATGGTGCAATAGAAGCGATAGTGTTTAGGAATATTTACCAAAACAACCGTTGGGATATATGGAAATAAATTCTAAGCCAAAGGTGCTCCAAGGCTGAGCTTGCCAATACTGAAGCATCTGTCAGTGCCTAGCAACCTTCATGCCCTTGAACAACATATAAAAATATCAGCCCAAATCAGTTCGAGAGAATGCCAATCAGCAGCTCAATGGGTGGCACTGAGCCAGCTGCAAGTAAAACACAATCATCTTGTAAGAGATAGAGAAGCCAATCCAATTAGCGAGAATCTTCATAAAGAATTTGTAGCAATAGCTGTTAGGAGGCAACCAAAAGATTTTCTACTCCGAAGGAATCCCTAAGGATCGAGATTGGGCCACTGAGAATCACTGAAGCAAATACAAAATATATAAATACAAAATTAAAGAGGAATCATATCACAAGCAATTACAAACATGCAAGTATACGAATATAAAAATATACGTGGAAAACTCAAGAATGAGAAAAACTATGGAGCCACATCACCATAAGAAAATTTGCTATATAAAGAAGGGTTGCAGAGTTACATAGAACTTATCAATCTCTTTAAAAAAGAAGAGATTCATCGTCATAAGCTTTTTTTCTTCTTCTTCTTCTTCTCTCTCGAATTTCTTCTTGCTATCACTCTAGGGTACAAGCCTCTTTCAAAGCTCTTATAGAATATTTGGCACACACATAAACCCTAACCATCATGTTAGAATATATATGAGATCCCACATCAACCCTCAAATTTCCATAAACAGCCTTGGACACGTCACACATGGGCTGATATTTTTGCGGGCGCCTGAGCACTCACATTGCTGCTAGGACTCCTGGGCACTAGACTATCTGTCTGCATGGTGCCTAGGCGCACCTGAGCGCCAGATCTCCCGTCTACTGGGCACCTAGGGCGCCTGAGCTCCAAACCTCCTGTTTGCTGGGCGCCTGGGCTCGCCCGAGCGCCAAACCTCCTGTTGACTTAAATAGATCAGTCCTGGAATCCTCCGGAGCACCTTTTTCTCTCCTCTTGATGATCCAATGGATCTTCACATCATAACAATCTCTCACTTGGAGATCAATTGCAATCAACCTATCTTTACCCTTGGATTTTTTCAATTTGTTTTCCCTCCTTGCAAAGGCATTGGTGTGGCTCACCCTATCCTTTATTTATCCTTTGAGGCCAACTGAAGCTGATCATAGATTCAATTTATTCGTTGTTACTAATTTTATGAGCATGTTAGCTGGGTTCTTTAATGTGTGAACCTTCTCCAATGTCAGTTAATCATTTTTAAACAAAGATCAGATGAAATGGTACGACAACTAAATATGCTTCGTCCTGGTGTGAAATACGCGTTCTTAACTAGGTAGATGACACTCATACTGTGACTATGAAGTTTTCCATCTCTTTGCTCATTGCCCAACTCAACCATGAAGCTCTTCAACCAAATCAGCTCCTTGCATGCCTTAGTGGTTGTAACATACTCTATCTCAGTTGTGGATATAGCAACTATCTTTTCTATCATGGAGATCCAACTCACTGTAGCGCTACCCAAGGTAAACACATATCCTATTGTGCTCATTCTGTTGTCAATGTCTCCAGCTAAATCTTAGTCAACATATCCTTGTAGCTCTATTTTAGACTTACCAAAGCAAAGTGCTTTTCCATTATACCTTTCAGATATCTGAGAATTCATTTAAATGTCTCTTAATGAGGTTTCCCGAGTTTTCTCATGTCATGTTGACCACTCCCATTGAATGGACAATATTTGGTCTTGTGCAAATCATCGCGTACACTAAACTCTTACTTGCTGAAGCGTAAGGAACATTTTCCATGCATTCCTGTTCGACTTCAGTCTTTGGCATCTGCTCCTTTATCAAGTTGATATGACTTGCTAGAGTGAAAACTAGTTTTGCATCTTTCATGATGAACCTCTTGAGTACTCATTCAACATATTCAACCTAAGATAACTTCAATATCCATGTATTTTCCCCTATGGATCCTCATCCTGAGCATCTGCTTTGCTGGCCCTAGGCTCTTTATATCAAATTCCCTTAACAACTGACTTTTGAGTCCTTTTATCTTCTCCTTCTTTAATATTGCTATCAACATATCATCTACATATATAGGTACAATGATAGTAGGTCTCAAACTACTTCACATAACAGTAGCGATTCGCCTGACATCTTTTGTATCATGTGTGTGACATGAACCTGTCAAACTTCTTATACCAATGCCTCGACGTTTGTTTCTTGCCATACATATTTTTCTTAAGCTTGCAGACTAGCTCACTCTTTCCTCGGGTTCATAACCCTATGGAGGCATCATGTACAGGCCTTCCTCCAAATCATCGTGAAGAAATGCAGTCTTCACATCCATCTACTCTAGATGCAGATTTTCGACTGCTGCAATGTTCAACACTATTCTGATTTTAATTATCTTCACTTGGAGCGAAGATTTCATTGTAGTCCTCGTTGTGCTTCTGTTGGAAGCCTTTCACAACGAGCCTTGCTTTGTTGTGTTTCCTACCATCCGATTCTTCCTTCAACCTGTAAACTCATTTGTTTTGAAGAGCCTTATTTCCTTCTTGAAGTTTAGCTAACTCACATGTCTCATTTGACATTACTTCGTCTCGCCATCCATGGCTAACTCCCACTTGATTGAATCATCAACTTGAAGCACTTCCTCATAACATTCTAGTTCGCCACAATTCATTAGTAACAAATAATAATGAAGGGAAATACCTCAGTGTGGGACATGATATTTTGGTGGATCTTCTCAATTCAGTAACATGAGTCTGAGGAGTCATCTATTCTCCACCATAATGAGCATCTGGCCGTGCCTGCTCATCTTACTCAGCATTGTCATAATTTGGCACATATCTAAAGTTAATGTGACATCCCGACTTCTAATAATCAATTTTGCTATACTTATGATGTCGTAGCATAACCCAATATAAATTTAGCAACAAAACTTTGATGAGTTCAAAGAAAAAATATATACTCTCAACCAATTTAAATCTATCACAAACACACAAATGTAGTTTTCTAACAAAAACAACCGGCACGTATTTCTCGAGAGAATAACCACAATATGTTAATCTTAAAAATATTATTATTATATTCTAAAATCTTGAGTTTAAATTCTAACAACAATATATTTATTTCACATTTAAAGCTCAACTAATTTCAAAAATTAAAAATACTCTAAAATCTCTCAAAAGTGTTCTTAGAACTTGTTCGAATCGAAGATCATCGTTCAACGAAGGCCCTCGTTTCTATCAGACGAAGGCCCCCTTCTATTCGTTCATAACATTGGCAGTAAGATCTACAGGATTCGTTGGAAGCGAAGAAAATACTAGTCGAGAAGATATTTTAAGAAAATAATTCAGAGGGTAATCTTACTCCTACAAATTATCTGAAATATCATAATATACAGATTAATTCATTAAAAAAAAAACCCTTCAAAGTTGGAAATTTAAAGGCCATGTTGTTAAAAAGCATAAAATTACATTAACCCACCTTTAAAGAAAGAAAGGAGATGCTTTAAATCCTAAAATGCAATATGATTTGGTACCCATAGAAAATTAGACACTGAGAAGGAAAAAAAAAAAAAAAAGTATAACCCTAAACTCTAATTAAAATGAGCACCATAATATTATTTATTTCATATTTGAAGCTCACATCTAATTTAAAAAAACAAATTACTCTAAAATTTCTCAAAAGTAGTTCTCAGATGACATAGCAAAACCAAATATAATATAAATATTGATTTCCTATACTTTTAATTACATTATCTTATAATTTTTCATGCAATTGAGGACTTCAATTCAAACCAAAATTTATGAAAAAAAACAAGAGCTTTTTACTGGTGCTCTCATAGTTAAGTGTCTTATTGCAGGAATCCCTGTTTCACCTGAACTCCATGGCCACACATTTCTATTCTTATCGTTCTCGTAAGCCCCTTTCTTCTTTATCACAGAGTTAAACCTAATTCTTTTCTGTATTCTTACTGCATTTTCCTGTTTGTTCTTATCGATCCACAGCGTAGCGTGGATTTCATTTGCCTTTTTGTGTTTTAAGAATGTGGCAAGATCCACAAGATTCCACCTGAACAGGATGTTCAATGAGCTACTTCTCTTTCTACAGGAAAAAAAAATGACAGTGCTCCAAAGGCGCATTCCCGGATTCAAAGCGGTGCGAGCCGCAATTATTCAACAAAGCATGTGGAAACTTCGCATCACGTTCTTCGATCTAAGACGGTGAGTTCGATTCAAAGTACGACGTGACGGTATATTTGGTTAGTTTTTAAGATTAGCATTATGTAGGCAATATTTAAAATTTAGGCATTTATAAGTAAATTACGAAGAAATTAGTGTTACACTAGTAAAAAGTTCAAAAAAACAAGAAACAAAACAGTTTCATTGAAAAGTGAGAAATTTTATGGCCATATTGTTAAAAAGCATAAAATCACATTAACCCGCGTTCTAAGAAAGAAAGGAGCTTCAAATGCGATAATGCACAAAACTATTTGGTAATCATAGAAAATTAGACATATCAAGTGAGAAGAATTAAGAAAAAACATAAAGGTATAACCCTAAACTCTAATTGAAATGAGCAGCACGCAATTTTGATATGACGAGGCAAAATCTAAGACTCAAATTTGGAGGGAGCACCTCAAGAAGCCCCCAATCCCCGGGCTTTCGGCCGCCTGACAGCCGTTAACGGGGCAGTCATGCCTTGTGCATCCTTCCCCAATCCGGAACCTGGAATGAAGCCCATTTTTGCCATCATCCTAGATCCAAACCCTTTGGTGTGCTTCTCAAATGCTCCAATTCCCACGCCCTTTTCTGCTCCCACTACGGCAGTCGAAGATTCGGCGAACTCGATGCCCAATCCAAGAGATTTCGGTCTCTTGATGACTTCGATTGGACGAGCCATCCCCTGGCCGCTCTTGCCCAAGCCGCCGCCTTCAACGAATCCCATTTTGGCCAACATTTTTGACCCGAAGCCCTTTGTGTGCATCTCAAAAGAGCCCAGCTTCGAAGAACTTGTTTCGGAAACTTCAACCAATGCAACTGTTTCGACGGTCTTTGCACCAGAGTCCGCCTGCATGAGGCCGCACGAAACAAACGAGACGGGCTTTTCGGCATAACTCTGCCCTGCAGCCGGTTTCTTGTTGCTGCTCTTCGCCGGCTTACTTATTGGTGCAGAAAGACGAGATTTGGACCTCGTTTTTGACCCATGCTTAGTCCTTTCTCTGGCCGCGCCACTGGTACAGACAACAAAGTCCTCATCCTCAATACCAACTCCAAGGAACTGAAACCAATGCAAAAGGCCAAAGATTCCTTACAGTTATTAAAGAGAGATTAGGCCGTCGTCCTTCAATGATAAAATGGGATGATCAAGGAAAGTTCTTTTCATATTTGAAGATATTATTAGTGCTAATCTACATGAGAACATAATATAAACGGAAAATGGGATACCTTATCCAAGCGTTCCTTATCATTTAAAGAAGGCAAGCCGGTTCGCTCAGTCCTTGTCACAGTCACAAATCTGTAGTGCAACTCACTATTAGCAGTGTAATAAACTATAATGAAATCAGCTTCAATTTAAATCCCATATGGATTCACAAAGAACGGGTAAATCGAAAAGAATCCAGCGTTGAGAAGGTAAATCCCAGTACAAAGTTGGTCATTCTTTGAAATAATGCATTGGATATTTTAAAAAGACATGCCCACTTGCATTTAATTCTTTAAAAAAAATATTATTTGGCTCCCAAATAACTTTCCAAGAGATTGGATGATTAGGATTTACATTTAAAAATGTATTTTTTTAATGGGTCTCACATGCAAAAGTGGGTTTAACGTTAGCTTTTGTAAGACAAAAATATTTTGTTTTTGGAAGCTATTTTAGAATTACTTAAGAGTTGTGTATCAAAACCCTTCTTTCAAGTACCATGTAGAAGTTTTTGAGATTATGCGCACCATCACCTTATCCCCAATAATATATTTAAGTGTGTTGTTTATTAGATTTGCAGAGTTTTAACATTGGACTTAATTTTCTACAAAATTTTCATGTAAATCATATGTTATGCAAAAAATTGCCCTTGGTCGTTAGGCCCAAGTCAAACAAATAAATTTACTAAATTGGTAGTTCTTTTAAGCTGACAACAATAACGAATGAATTATAGAAAACTTCAATTATTGGTAAATCAAACCCACCTAGAGATATGATCAAATATATACCTAGAGATATAATCAAATAACACAATAAATCCCCAATGCTCATATTTACTATTTCAATTTGCTATCTGCTTGTGAATGATAAGTAGTGAAGATTTGTAAGGTCACCATTTTAATTCAAATAATTGTTCAAGAATAACTGAAACTTTTGACATCACACAACACCACCAAGCCTTAATCCCACTAGGTGGGGTCGGCTACATGAATTCTTTGTTTTCATTGTGCACGACCAAATTAAAGCCCCTCCTCAAGTTCCAAATTGAGAATATCCTTTTAATGGTTTCTTTCTAGGTCTTTTTTGCCTTCCTCTTTCACTTTTAACATCATCATCTCTAAAACACTTATTTTATTGGCAAGTTTCCTTTTTGTTGGCCAACAATCAACGCTATATACCATAGCTTGTCATATAGTTGCTCTATAGAATATTTCTTTAGTTTTTAGTGGGATTTCCCATTCACATGAAAAAAGTGCTCATCTATTTCATCGAGCCACATTGCTCCTTAATTCACCATTGTTTAAATAATTGAACCAAAGTATTTGAACCTCTCACTCTTCTTGTTGAGCACAATCAAGAAGAGATTCTTTGGTGCATGCTATTTGCATATGATATTCTATTAATTGATAAGATTATGGTTAGAGTTAAATAAAAAATTTGAGTTGTAGAGAACTACTTTAAAATCTAAAAACTTTCAATTTAGTAAATCTAAAACATAATATATGTAGGGTAAGTTTAATTATAATAGAAGCCCTTACAGCAACTTTGAGCAAAACATGCAATTTTACAATTTTTTCAAAGTATAAATTAGGGATGTGTGATGCTTTGGCACTTTGTAATATAAATAAAAAGATCTATCTTAGAGATCTATCGACAGTCACAAATATTGAATCATACTTTCTAAGTGTGAATGATAATTCCAACACAAAATCCATTCTACTACCTTACCATGACTAAAATGAAATAGGTAAAGGTACGAGTAACCATGCCCTACCCTTAGCCAATTGGCATATTTAACACAAGGCAATAATCCTAATGACATCTCCCTTAATATCATGCTAATAATATCCACATTCTCAATTATTTCTATGGTCTTATCTCAACCAAAATAGCCTGCTTCTCCAGCATGTAATTCTTTAATCAAAGTTTCTAGGAAAAATATTAAGTAGACATAATCGTGTTCCTTAATTAATATGACTGCTCTCAAAATTACATCTTTATCAAATATATACATTATATTTTAAATCAATTAAATCTTTCTAAGATCATTGTTTGTGTTGTATTTTATTTTGAGTTGGCCCAATTTGGTAACTTTAATATGCATAGTGCGTTATGGGCTCTTTCTATAGGTAGGAAGATTGTGCAAAAATACTCCAGAGACTATACCTACAGCATGTTGAATATCTGTAAGAGATGGTAGCTTATGAGACTAATCTCCATAGAATCCCTAGAAAGACAATAAAAATTTAGCTTTGATGTTTTTAGTATAGGTAGGATAGAATGAGTTTTTTGGCATTTAGTAGTGATTATGTGTGATAGGTGAATGTAGTGACTCACAGCCTCTAACTACCAGCCACCACAACATTCTCAGCATCATACAAACCCTAAGCATCTCTTAGGTATTTATAGCCCTCCAAACATTCCCCCAAAAGCCTCCATCTGACCCTAGGAATCATTGATGTTTGTCATGTGTCGCCCATGCCCCTCTTGAACATGCCACATATTCAATTTCCCATTCTTCGTTCGGTGCTTAGCGCGCCCAAGCACTGGGGTATTGGATTGCTTAGAATGTGTTAAAATACACAGAGCCCTTGGGCGTGCCCAAGCCTCTACCTTGAATTTCGCTTCTAGCGCCTGGGTGCATCCAAACTGCGCCCAAACACCTAAGTCTCTAACTTTGCTCCGTTGTCTAAAGCAGTGCCAGTGCTTGGGCAGGCCCAAGTCTCAGCCTATTGCAATCTAATCAATGCCTCCAATGCTTGGGCATGCCAAAGTCTCAATCTACTAGGGTTTGGAACAACACCATCAGTGCTTGGGCGCACCCAAGCACAATCTTTGGCTGTTGAGTATTTCTCCAGTGCTTGGGCGCCCAAACACTGCTTCTTCGCCCAATCTAATCCCTTCGGTATTTTCAGATTCTACTTAATCTGATTCTCACCAGCTTACACATGTTAATTCGTGGCTAACCCAAAGTCACTCTAAACCTCACAATTGTGTCGTGGTCCATTCTAAGGCCACCACATTGCACTTGAGACATCATCACATCCGACCATTGCTCACATTGACAACCTCCAAGCTGCATGTTTAAGTGCACCTAAATTCGTTGCACTACCTCGAGCTGCACTCGAGGCTTCACAAAAACAACATGGAACTCATCAGAGCAAATCTCTTTAAAATCCCTAGAAAGATAATATGAATTTAGCTTTAATGATTTTAGTAATTGTGGTATTACTATCTTTTAAAGTGGTCGGTGCATGGATAGAATGATTTTTTTTTTTGGTGTTTGGTTGTGATTATGCATGATAGGTGAATGATGTGACTCACTTAATGGTTGGGTTTGATAATATGAACCCTAAATCAAAGTCAAGTTGATAAACATGAAATAAATGTGGCTAGTCATGGGGATTACTTCTTTTTACTAATTAATTTAAAAACAATCTTAAAACAAGATAAAGTTTTAGGAAAACTGAAAGCAATTCAAATTAGTCCATGCACTCAATAATGCTTTGGATACTTGTTTTAAGAAGTTGTACATTTTAGAGACGATCCATATATAATAAAGCAAGTATTTATCCTTAAATGTCTTTCATTTTTGCAAGTAGTTACAAACTTTCTATCTAAATTCTTATATTATCTCTCCCCTCCAAACAAGAAGATTTGGACTGTCTTTCGAACTTAAAATTGGCATACCTAAATTAGTGTTCTCCTAACATGTGGTGCCATTTGAAAAAATATCCATGTCGATTAGTCCAATAGTGAAGACCTTCAGGTAAGCTAATGCTCATAGATGGACAGATATAACTTTGCCTTTCAAATTATATCCTCGTCTTTAACTAGAATGTAGTTAGTTTACTCAACCTTCATTTACTTGCACACAGTTCCTTGAGCCAATAGGCGGTCATGTAATAGTGAATCACGACGTTAAAATGTTGATGATAACTTGCATAACCTTTTTAATTGACTCTAGGATATAGATCAGGTGTTAGCTCAATTTAGGTCTCTAAATCAATCTGACTTTTTGTTCAAATAGATGTGTTCATTTAAATGATTAGAGTCCCATTCAATGTCACAATTATGAATTTAAGTGGCCTCATAATGATCCAGTCTATAACATAAACAATTCTAAGTCCTTAAAGTGATTATGGTTGTAAGAGATCTCAATTAGTTGGGCTTTTAAAATAAAAAGTCTTCCTAATCTAAGTTGGTTTCCTTCATATTGGTTCATACTTCCAAGTGTTACATCAACCTAATGATTTAAGTTAGAACCAATGACTGATACTAATTTGATACAAGATAAATTAATGTAGGGTATACAAAATGCTTACATAAAGCATCCTACAAATATTATTAAGGTTTATGCACAAATTTAAAAAAAAGAATGAATAATAACAAAGAATGATGATAAAATTTGAGAAAAATAACAATTCAAATAAATTCCATAATAAAAACCCTGAGTCATTTAAATATAAGCAGCAGAATCATACTTTAATATTTAAGATAAGCGTGATTGCTTGTGAAATCATTTGTGAAGAAGTTATGAAAATTTATATTTTTTTTCATATATGTAAATACGACACCCAAACAATCTCGATACTTAAATAAAACCAGCATCATAAATTAAAAAAATGAAAGAAGCTACCCAAATAACGGAAATTCATGCCTCACTTCAGAACAAGATGATGATTCATCCGGAAAGTTGTTTCCCTTGCTCCCACAAGAACTCCACATCTATGTGTACGAAAAAGTTTGAAAAAGAGTTTTGTTTTCATAACAAGCTTAAAATATTATTTAATCCAGCACAATGTTTTGAGACAATAAAAATTAACCCTATTTATATCTTATAAAACACCGTAAGAGAAAATCTGTTAATTTTGGAAAAAATAGCTAGAGATCCATGATATCTTATAAATCATATCCATAAAAAAGTAACCCTATCCATAAAATATTAACCCAATTTATATCTTATAAAACATTGAAAGAGAAATCTGTTGATTTTGGAAAACATACCCACATCTGGTTGTAGGCAACGATTTGTGGGAAAGAATCTAATGCTAAAGCTGGTAATTTGTGAGATATAATTTGATCTTTAAAATTGGTGATCTATAATATGTAAACTAATTATTGAAAATTGATATGAGAAAAAAAGCTATCTCCAAATATCATCCCAAAATATATAACTAGAGAATAAATTTACAATAATCTAAAATACAAAATTCTCTTCCTTAATATTTCTTAACATTAATTTGACCGATATTCGTGTTGATTCCCATCACATTTTTTAACCAAGACTAATCATATTAAACATTGATAGAACATTACTTTGATTGGAAACTCGACTGTAACTCCAATGACAATTGCTAATACAATCCAGTATTGCAGCATACTTTTTCAGCCCTGATGGGATTAAATTTCATGGTGTTAAATCATAAATTTAATAATTTTATGCATAATAAAGCTTAAAATCTCTTAAATACCAATTAAAGCATTGGCAATTCACAATACAATTTCCACCGAAGCAGATGTACTTGCTTAGCCCAATACTGTCTTCAAGGTTGTGGGTTTTGCTAATAAACCATAACATGAAATAATGACATCTTACCTCTTTTTGCCTGAACCTTGGCAACCACTCCGTAATTGATATATTGATGCCAGCCGTTGAACCTAGAGAAAAGAAGAATATAAATATATAAATATATATATATAGATAAATATATATATATATATATGTGTGTGTATTTACAAAATGATACAGTATGATTTACACAAGAAAATTATTACTTTAATGAATTTAAAAAAAGATAATATCATGTAAAATTTGAGAGAATTCAAACAGCATCAGACGCAGAAGATCAAGCGAATAAGGATCGGGTGACTAGGGCAGCTCCTTGGGTGTCTGCACCGGAAACCTCTCCTACTTCTGTGCAGTTGATTCCATCCATCATGAGCACCAACGCCTCCTACTCTTTCTCCTCACAAAAGAGTTAGTCAAGCTTTCTCCTCTTTTGCAGGTCCATCAGCAATAACGACCACCTCCTTTTTTTCTTCATGCGAGCACTACCTCCCGTCTCCAATATGCAGAGCAAACACATCGTCTCTTGCTCGTACTTTTTTGGCACAGCTATGGCTTGCTGATAATGATCTCCAGTAAAGTTATTGGCAATTGCAAAATCAAAAGTTAACTCTAAAACTTTAATATTGCTTCCGGGTAGGCTAAGATCTTGTTCCAACTTTTTCACAAAAAATTGAAGATTTTCTTTAATTTGAAATATTTTTATTCCATGTTAAGCAAAGATGAAGATCAAATTACTTTGTAAAGGATCATTTACCCCCACCAAAAATCAATGTCGCAGTTGATTTCCATTAATTGTTATTTCCATCCTACTGCGTTCGTTAATAACATAAAGTAGAAATATTATTGTAAAATTGAATAATTTCTATACAACTTTCACTAATAGCAGTTAAATTCCATAACTGTTTTTCATCATATACACCTGCAAATTATCACTCTTCTTTATATTATTTTTATAATTTAAGCTGCTCTTCATGTCTTTAAAAAATGGATGACTTCCCAAGTAATATTCATTTAAGAGAAAGGTTGATATTAAATTTTTGAGACATTTTTCAAATAATTCCTTAAGTATTATGGTTTGATCAAATAAGTCTTGGACATATTATATGTCCATTTTAGTTTCAATTACTTAATATGTTCGCATTAATTCTCAACTATTCATTGTATTGGGCATACAAACTTAAAAATTGGAAATTAAAAAGTCATTAAACTTAAATGAATAGTTTAAAACTATATTGGGCATATTGAATAGTTGGGGAATAAATTGGTCAAACTAAAATAGCTGAATAGGAAGTGCAAACAAACCGAGTCGAGCTCGGGCCGTGGCACTCAAGCTCGACACATGAATCATCATCTACTAAGCTTGAGCTCAAAAACTCATTTAATGAGTTTGTGCTCAACTAAAAAAATAAGCTTAAGTTCAAAAAGAAAAGGCTCAAACTCAACTAAGAGCTCAATTTTCAAGCTCAACATTGAGCTCAAACTCCATGTTAATGCTCAAATTTTAAATTGAGTTAGGGCCTTTTTTATGGATTCATTGTATAAGTTACCTCCTTTACTCCATTTCAACCATCTTGGATCTTACTAATCACATTGTCCTCTAATTCTCCATTATTTTGTATAATTGAACTAAGGTATTTGAGCCATTGACTCTTTCTTAATCACATGATTCTCAACAATTATGTTATTAATATTGTGACTTCTACTATGATTAAATTTGCACTCATTAAATGGAGATCTTTTTTCCTCGATTCACCATAACAAGTTTTGTTTTAACCTCATTCCTCATTTTATCAACCAAGAGAATTTCATCTATAAAATATACACCATATTACCACCTCTTGAATGTATTCAATAAAGACATCTAAATTAATGAAAGAAATAAAGGAGAAAGAGTAAAACCTTATCTATTAGTAAATGGAAAAACATAAGCAAACTACCTTCACTCGAGCACATTTGGCAGCCCAATTATACATATCTATAATAACATCAATAAAAGCCACACAAATTTTATGTTTTCAAATAATTTTTGCTTGTAACTTAATTATAAGCCTTTCTAGATCAATAAATATTAAATAGAGATCTTTTTTCTCTAAATTTCTACATCAAGCTTCTTTTGTAATTGCATGCCCTCCATCTAGATCTAATGGTGGGCATGAAACAAAACTAATTTTGTAAATTTTGGATATTTTGTTGTAACATGTTCATTCATGTTGTAGTGTTGGTACAACACTTATTTAAACTAATAAAATAATCAGCCCATTATATTAAATGTCTTCATCCATAAAAAATAATTTAATCATCTTTGATATCGTTAACTTGAATCAAATGTTTAATTCTCTTGCCTTTTAATTTGGTTAGCTAATGTATTTGTCACTCTCTCTTAATAGTTTTTAATAGATTTTAACTTCTCATATAATTCATCAAAAGCCATAGCTTTGACATAGTGTGACTTGCTAATAGATTCACAAGAAACTAAATTATATTTCTTCTAATTCTCATCCATTTTGCATTTAAATTATTCTATAAGCAATTTTTTTTCTTTAAGCATTTCATAATTTTTATTTGCCACCGCCAAATAACTTTACTATTAAGTACTCTCCCATTTGACTTCTTTAAATCACCAAACATATATTTATCTACCTTATAAGTACAGTGAAAAATTAAATTCCTCATAAAATTAGTTTCACCCTCAAAATTCCATTATTCAAAATTCAAAGCCTAATGCTAATTATATCTATATTATCACTCTTAATATCTCCCCATCTGATCTTCTTAGGATAAAGTTTCTTTTATGCTTGCATCCAATTTTCTTTGTGAAGCATAACTACTTATAACATGAAATGTTAACCCATCAATTATAATTTTTAAGATATATGAATATCCCTCATTTCTTAGCTTCCACAATATTATCTTTAAAATTCTTATCAAAGATGATGCTTAACCTTTCTCTAAGATTATTACATTGATAACAAAGTTTAAAAAATAAACTATCAAGTTAATTCTCTTTGTGAAGCATAACTACTTCATACATAAAATGTACCCATCAATTATAATTTTCAAGATATAAGAGTATCCCTCATTTCTTAACTTCCACAATATTATCTTAAAAATTCTTATCAAAGATGATGTATAACCTATTTCTAAGATTATTACATGAATAATAAAGTTTAAAACCTAACTTATCAAATTCTTTTGATTTCTCTATCACTATTTTATTTCCTAAGAGAATAATTAACCTCTTATTAGTTGCATATTAATAATTTCTAAAAGCTTATTAGTATCAGTGACATTATTCTAACTTCCTGTTCTTATAATAATATGGCTTCATTATTGCATTCAGCATTAATAAATGAACCCTCGTTCATATGACATTGTGCATGGGTGTTGATGCAGTGGTCTTTGCACACTTTTTGCTATAATCAGGCGACAATGTTGCAAATCGTTTTCATGGGATGTCCTAGCTCAATAACAATTCTTCGAAGGATTCATGAAATATAGAATCAACAATATTTTACATTGGATAGAAATTGCCTAATATAACCTTCCTTCTAAGTTTGCTAAATTGATACTTGGTTACTAAATTAATTGGCTTTAGAATCAGATGTCATACATTCATATATTTATAAAAACATAATGAGGAGAATAAAATGTAAATAATAGGCATTCAATGTTACTAATTTACCTTAAAAATGATACGCATCTCAATTAATTATTAGAAAAAGCCCATTTAGATGGATTATCTAATATAAATAATGAGATTAAAGTGACTTTGAAAGTTTAGATATAATAAGTAAATTGTAAGAATTTAAGTTCAACACAAAGAAATCACTAAATCATCCCATATAATACTCTACAGAAATTGCCTGCACAACCCTCAAATGAACCATATATAAAGAATCCAAAGGCTACAATTTGTACTAATAGCTGCAGCAGATTACACACAAGTAAAACAGGATTTTTATTAAATACTGCACAATATTGCAGAATAAAGACATCAACATAACATGGATGAACATATCACAGGCCACAAAGGTTATTCCCAAATTTTGAAAGTTTTCTGATTCATGTTTACATAGTGATTATATATTTCTAGATCTAATGCCTACTAGAATGCTACGTGAGTTGATCTTTGATTCAGGCACTTGCTATAAAAGAGCTCAATGGCTATATAACACTGGAATGCTTTCATAGAATTTCAAAGGCCACTCTAAATCTTCACGGGCTGATTAGAAGTAAAAGCCACTTTCAATTTGAAAAATACACAATCAACACTTGTTGGAATTGGTCTTGTAATCTAACCAATCTATTTGTATAGATGATAACATGTTCATCTCCTTAAAAAAATATGTTATAAAATCATAAGCTAAAATTAATTTCAAATTAGTATTCCTTCTTCATCAATCACTTTAAAACCACAACTATCATTAATTCTCTTAAAATTATCAACAACCCTTTTAATATGCCCATTTAAACTCCTAAAAATAACATTTTCTCTTGTGATATTCCTTAAACCAACTTATCAAATCATGCTAAATGTTTTATTTTATACTCACATCTAATTTGTAAGACAAACAATTATATTATTAAAATTTATCCAATCAATTATAATTTTAAGGAAATATTATATCTCTCATCTTTTAACTTTGGCTACATTATCTTTACAATTCTCATCTCAGATGAGGTCCATTCTATTGCTATGATAATTCTTATACGAACATCAGAGTTAAGAACCTAAATTATCTAATTCTTTTGCTTTCTCTCCAACCACTTTATTTCCCAAAGACAAAATATTTATTCTCTTTGTAATCATAAATCAATCCTAAAAGCTATCCAGTAAGAGTGTCAAAATTCCGCCTTCCTATTCTTATTTTAGCATTTTGAGCTTCAGTATCATATTTGTCCTTAATATGTGAACCCTCACTAACACTACAACCAGCATCGATGTAGTGGCCTTTGCAAGCTTTTCATTGCATTCAAGCAATGCAACACATCGCTTCAATGGGATACCCTAGCTCAATAGATTCATGTCATTATGATTTGCTAAAATTTTACGTCGCTTTTAACTTCTAATGCAACCTCCTCCTTTCTCAAATAATTATAAATTTGATCTTTGATTATTATATTTATAAGAATATAGTGAACAAAATGAAATGTTAAAATAGTAGACATATTGACTATTTAATAATGGAACTTATATGATATCACATTTCAATTAACGATCAAGGAAAACCAGATTAGATGGATTTTTTGATATAAATAGTGAGATAGAGATGATTTTTTTGTAAACATGTAAGCTTAGGTATTAAATCAATAACTACCAAAGTCCAGCTCAAGATTCTCTTATGCAGTTAAAAAATATAAATTTATTACATTATTGTCCAAATAAAATGAAAAATTGCAACCACACAATATGAAATCACTAACTTGTCATCAAATTTATTACATTATAGCCCATATCAGAAAAGAGCATCAAACCATTAATGAATTCTAGATTGACATATTTACCTACATCTAAGAAAAGTGTGAATTTACATATTAGAAAATAGTCTTCATTCTCATCTGTCAGGATTACTTTGCAACAGGACCGCTCTAGCTATGCAAGAGCGAAGATTCCTTGATATCACAATCATGGGAAAACAAAAATTCCAATATGAACACATCCATTTACACATAATAAAGGCTTTGCAATAACTTACAAAAGAGTTTCCTAGATCAAAATATCAACATAATTGCAAATGATCTACTCACCCAAGGAAGAGTGAATCACTCGTTATAACAATCATGAGATTCACTCATAAACTTTTTGCAGAAAACAATATTCCATGAAAAACTCTAGTCAAGCTTGGCCCAATACTTGGGGTAGCTTTCTTGGTGAAAATTCATTTTTTTACTGGCTCAGTTAACCTAACCAATAAATTCATCAAAAAAATCACATAAGAATAATCTATAACCAAACCTAACTAAAGCATAAGATTAGGGAGGTCAAGATAAATTAATGTGTGATTTCAAAGAAGTACAGCTAGGTTGGATTAATCATGCTGGTTGGCGATTCGAGCACATATTTAGGATCTACTTCAAGTATCTAATGTTACATATTTCTTTTCAACAGCTCACAACTTGCTTCAACTTTAAACCATCAATTATAAGCTTATCAGAACATAAATGTACCTGAGAACAATCACGAGAATGCATTGGTTGGAATGAGAGTATATCAACATCATTAATGATCATATGTCTCAACTTCTGCAAATAAAAGGAGCAAGAAAAATTAGTCCCAGAAGATTAAAAATTTCAAAAATATTAGTTTTTATTTTGAGAATATTCTGAGATGTTGAAGACATTGTTCATGAGTGAATTTCAGATATTACTAATCACTAAAGTTTATGCTGATTTCATTCAAAATTCATGGGATTCATTGATCTGATACAGATAGACATGAAAACAAGGGAAGTAGAAAACAAATGGTGCTCGTATAATTATTTTCCAGTATCAGAACAGTCGCAATGATATGTCCATAAATGTAACCATACCACTATCATGCAAGCTTAAGCATTTTATTTGAACTATCATATTTATAACATTATACAAATGTTTGATGCAAAGAAAGACGAGTAACAAATAGCTCTTGCATGGCATAAATTTGTTTATTATCTATTCGTAAGAATCACATCCTTGTTATGTGAGTTAGGATTAGTAGAAACTATTTAAGAATATTAAGCTAATAAATTTTCTAATTTAATTGTGTAGTATAAAGAATAAAGCCTATACATATATAACAAAGTAGCAGGAAGATATCAGGCTGAATTCCTTGATAAGATTGAGTAATACAGCAACAAATTTCTTTAAAAAAGTGAGCATTAAAATGCTGAGTTTGAGCATCCTCCTTCATGTTACTCAGCAATAGCTTAAAATTCAAAGAGTTTTGCATACTTTTAGTTAAATAACACAAGAAACAAAAAATTATATTATGTAAATTAATAATTCAAATACAATACCAATAACAATGAATATTAAACGTTTAAATACATATCCTTGCCTTATTTATTTGATCTAGGTCAACACCACGATCGATCATACGCTGTCTCCGTTTCATGGCAATAAGTTCTTTACGGTGTTTCCTTTTCCTACCTGAACAAAAATTTAATATTTAAAAGTTGCTTCATTAAAAAGATAGTTAATCGTAATAATGCATTTATATAGAGAGTGAATTAAGCTCAAGTTTATTATCGTACTTGCATAGCCATTAAACTTAAAGCAACACTTGAGCTTACCAAAAAAAAAAAAAAAAAATTACACGACACTGTCCCTGCTTTCCTTTGATGGCACAGAATATGCATGAACAAACTAAGATGCCAGCCATTCCGCTTACCCTAACACTAAAGCAAGTTCAAGCTAACCAGCGGACGCAAATACTTTTCACTGATTATCGTACCAATCCAAAACAATAGCAAATACTGGCATACAATCAAGATATATTTATCAAATAAATCAATTGATTCCAATTCTAAAAAAGAAAAGAAAGAAATTTAATGACTAACTTGCATAATGCATTGGGAGGAGCATGCCAAAAATGGCCACTATGCGCTGATTTAATTATTAATGCTCACTTGAAGAATAAATTTTACTATAGAACATTTTCCCAGTTCGACTAAAAATCAAGCTAGAGTGAAAAACTAAATAATTAAATCTGTCCAATTATAAGTGCGTCTAGAAATAGGTAGTTTAGTAAATATTAAATGCATGCAATTAAATTTAACTAAATCATTGATCGCATACATTCAGCTCATGATATTTAAAATATGCAGTCTAGTAAGTACTTTTTTTATTCTTATCACATCACTGCCCTATATTTTATTAGTTACTATTTTGTCATTATAACATGTCAAAATAATGACCACAAATGTGTAACAGTATATTATCTGTGTGCATTGTAGTTAACTACCAAATGCGCCTATAATTCACTTGATTGATGAAGAGCTAGTTAAATTAAATGGCTAGCTTAGTTGGCTGCATTTTAGGTGCAAAGCAAAAAAATTACTTAGAATCCCTTTTTTTAGGTAATTGAGTTTGCTACATTTCTTTTATAGTATAAAATTTTGGAGGGTTTTGTTTTCACATGTAAACCTATTTTCCCCACAAAGTTTTACACCCAAATTAGGCAGAAAAATTTTGCAACGTGCGCTGTGACCACAAAAAAATATTTTTTGTGTGCTCTAACCTAATTCATATGTGATCTCAATAGAAAAAATAGCTTTTTATTTGTTTTATCATATGTTAAAATATAAATATCAATTGATTATCCATTTGTCATTCTCACAATGTAGATGAATGTGTGAAAAAAAACTAATCTATGACATTATGAAAATATGAGTTTGAAATATGGATACCCTAACCTTGAAACTTTTGAAGTTAGTAAATGCTATGATTAATAAAAAGATACATAGGCTAACTTTAAGAAACAATATGGGTATGTTATAAAACTAAAGAAATAAAAAGTTTAAGCATTAAACTTTTGACATTTGAGAAATATTTAGTAGACGAATAGCATGGATATTATCCTAGATAACATTTAGAAAATTGAACTTAGTGTTTGCTTTATATTATGATTTAATGATTTTTAATGTTCTATTAAAAAAGAGAATAACAATATTACTTCAAAATTGAATATTTTAGAAATTAAATTAATTACTTTTTATAAAAAAAAATCAATTGTTGTACAATAATTATAAGATTACTTTTGAAAATTTTTGGCAACCCAACGTGATTGGTTATTAGTTCTAAACATGAAGATAATTAATTGAAAAATAGAATAATAATTTTTTATATATCATAAGACTAAATGGTAAGAACTTATAAATGAACTAGGCATATTCTAGAAAACAAATCAAAGCTTGGACAAGAGAATATTAAATAAAAGCTAATCTTATGTGGCAAATGAGAATTGTATACAGCTAATGATGAACCCTTTATATATATATATATATATATATATATATATATATATATATATATATATATATTTTTTTTTTTTTTTTTTTTTTTTTCTAGTAAAAATTAGTATTATTAGATGAAGTATTTGCTACTTTAAGGTATTTTGTTTTATGACTTTTTCAGCACAAGTGACCAATCTGCACAAAAGAAGAAAAAGATGAGTTATTAAATTGAAGGGTCGAACGCTACAGCGCGCCACGGCGCTTAACCATCGAAAGGAAGGCGTTATAGCGCGCCACAGCGCATGATTGGCACAAGTGACACGCTATGGCGGGCCTCAGCGCCCAATCATCGAAAGCGCCGTGGTATAGCGCGCCGCAGTGCCAGATCAACGCAAGCGACGCATCATAGTGCGCCGCAGCGCCACGTCAACGCAAGCGACGCGCCACAGCACACCACAGTGCCAAACCATAGATAGTCAAGTGCTACAGCGCGTTGCAGCGCATATCCAGGAAATCTAAAGGTGAAGCATTAGTCGAGAATAGAAACCCTAGTGCCATGGCGCATCGTAGCTCCTGCCATCCATAAATCTCAGAAAAGGTGAACGGTTGGGAGTTCAAGGGACTTAATTCATTAATCCCTTCAGCTCCCAAGGTTGATTTAAGAGAAAAGTAAACCCATTCAACTTCTAATGTAGAATAAAAAGGAGTATTCATAAAATTAGCAATTAAAAACTCTAGCTTCCAAGAATGATTAAGAGGAGAAATTACTAAGGGAAAAAGGGGAATTAAAATTTGATTCAGCCCCTTAGGCTAAAGGAAAGGAGATTATTTAAGCAAACCTCAGAAAAACATAAAGAATTTTTTGAACCCCTAAGGAGGGATAGGAACCCTAGCAACCATAGAATATTTTTAAGGAGTTCCTGAAGAGGAGGCCTGCAGCAGAGAAGAAGGAAAAAGAGGCAGTACCAAGGAAGAGGAAGAAAGAACTAGAAAGGAGAAGACAAGGAGAATGCTGGAAAGTTGTTCCTGCGTATCGCATCTCTAACCTAATATATTTCTGTCATCTTTTATTGTAAGAACTCTATGAGTTTCTTGTGTCGTATCTTTATTATCTTCTGCGTATTGATTGTAATGGCAGCCTAAACCCTCTTTTTGGGAGGGTTTGGCCGAGAGCTATGAAATGTAATTGACCTTGTGCATGTAATGAACTTAAATTCAATGAAATTTTATTTGAGTTTTGTGCTGGAACTTCATGTGTAAATTCATAAAGGAAAAATGAAGGAATTGATTTCTTAAAAATTAAAATATATTAAAAATAGATTTGAATAGTAAAACATTCACTGAGCTAGAAGCACATCTCATATTTCAAACAAGTGCACTTGGAACGTGTAAACCGCGAACGATGTGACATAAGTTCGTTGAGCTTCACTGCTCGTGCAGTTGCTAAAAATCAGAAATTTGAAGCGTCGGAGCCATGAAGAATAAATTCTTTGCGCTTCATAGCTCAATTAGAACTTAAATACAGAGAGTTGAGCATCTTCAAGTAGTGAACGAAGTGACATAAGTTCACATATTCTTATTGCTCATCTCCGTGTTAAAGTTCAAAAATTCGATGCATGTGAGTCGAGAATAACTAATTAACTGGGCTCCACTGCTTACTCGTGACTTAAGCGAGAAACTCGACACACGCTAAGCCGTGAGTGATATGACATAAACTCACAGAGCTTCTTACTCATTTCCTAAGTTAAATCAGGATTAGATGCGTGTGAGCCGAGAACGGATCAGGATTTCGTAATCACCAAAAAAAATTGTAAAACTTAATCACTTAGACATAAGAATAATTTTTATCATTTAAATGATTACCAAATTGCTTGTGCTTAATGAGGACCCTAATGAGCTCCATATAGCACTAGCTAGGGCAAAATCACAATGTATAATCTTCAACAATAGCCCTTTGATTTATGAAATAACAAATGATAAAAAAGATAAAGGACAAAAACATTAGATTGAAGAAAACTCATGCACAGGACTATTACAGATCAAACGCTCAAAACTTAATTCTCCACATTTTACTCTAATTGATCAAAAATATTAGCGTAATTTATGTTTAATCATTAGCATCAATCAACCATTTTCGATCGTTTAAACATTAGAAAGGAAGAAAGTACTTAATAACTATACACACTGTTCTCTATTGACATTAAACTCGGAACTCACCATATATGTCTTACTACGTGCATTTGTGTGTATGTTAGCTAACTAATAATATTTTTAGAGAATCTAAGAGAACAATAAAGATGTTTTATGATGAAATATGGTAATCATAAAGATGTTTTATAAGGAATTAATTTTAAAAGAGTAGAAGATTTTATTATAAAAAGTTATTCAAATGTAAATAATGAAAGATGGAAAATATAAATTAACTTTCCATTATTTAAAGAGAGCAGTCATTGATATTAAAAGGGTTGCTTTTGAATATTTAATTGAGATATTAAAAACTATTGAGAGAGATAAATATATAAGTTAATTAAACTAAGAGAACATATTAGAGGATTAACTCAAGTGGTGCTTTAAGGATGCTAATCAAAATATACTTTTTAGAAATGAAGACACAAATAAATGAATTATTTTCATAATTTTTTTTAATAATTGTTATGATAATGTAATTAATACAAGTGGCTTAATAGGTCTAAACATAATATTATTTGATCATTCATTCAAATAGATATAAAAAACTGAAATTTAAAATGCTTCAAGGAAAATAACCAGTGAAATAGATGCAAGCTAAAATAGCATCCCTAATTTTGTGTGAAATGCTTTGGGAAAACAGGAATATATTGACCAATTAGTTTAACATAATTTTAAAGATTAAGAAAATGTTGAATGAATAAAATACTATGACATATTTTCAAGAACAGAGCCAATGAGCAAGATTATACAAATAATGAAGGAATTAAATTAGTGAGTCATTTTTGAAACTTTAAAAGAGTGAGTGAACATAAATTATGATGAAATACTATAATTTCACAGACTTGATTAGGCTTTGTGCTAAATAAGTCGACTACAAAGGCTTGTTGAGGGTTTCATGAAGAAATTTAGATAGAGAAAAGAATCTTCATTTGATTCTAATCGATTTAAATTTAGAAAAAAGTGTAATATAAAGTCTTCAGATGAGGTCCACGGGGATATTTAAAACACATAGCTTATATTGACCTTATCAAGCACATATATAATGAAGCAAATACATATGTTCAAGTGCAAGATGAACTGTCAAGTAATTTTTTTTTCAATCAAACTATAAAGGTAATAGCTTCATATCAATATCTTTTGCACTAACTATGGATGTTGTTACTAAGCACATTTACAAAGAAGTGCATTGGTGCATGTGTACGTAGATTATATACTTCTTATTAATAGAACTAGAGACATGGTAAAAAAAAGCCCGAGATTTATAGAACTACTATAGCCAAAAATGGAATCTATGGAGTGCTATTTTAATCATAAAATTTACTTTTAAAATACGATAATTTTAAATCATGTTATCAAAAAAGTGAGAGATTCAAATATCTTGGTCTAGTTATCCATTATAATGGCAAAATAGAGAACAATATGAAAAATAGAATTCGAGCAAATTGGACGAAATGAAGGAGATGTGTTGTTCTATCAAAAATATCTCATAAAACATTAAAGGAAAGTTATATAAAATAGAATCATACATAAAAATAAGTGTTGCATGGATGAGAATGCTAACGTGGATGAGCAGATACGTATGAAAGAATATTATGAGAAATGAATAAATTTGTAGCAAAGTAAGAGTAGCGACATTTGAAAATAAGTTCTAAAGAAAGTCGTCTAAGATGGTTCAAGCGTACTATTAAATTCCCCAAGTGAAAAAATTGATTTCATGACTTTTCCCATGTTAAAAAAGAGAAAATGCCTGAAACTTTTAGGAATGATCTAACATAATTGACGCTTAGAGAGTGATCGATATTTGATCGACCAGAGTGGAGACAAAAGATTCATGTATTCGATTCCATTTAATGAGAGTATGATTTGTTATTGTTGTTGTTATCATCATAAATTTCATTAATCTCAAAATAAATACAGATGTAATTAATTACATTGTGGTTCCAAAATCTATCCCAAAGTTACCAAACATTGAGATTCTAAAGCAAATAGATCATCCTTCATATTTACATTGCTATGAAAAAAGAGTTGACTTTGCCATGCAAAGATTCAAGTAAACTCATTTTCATCATTCAAGCACAAAATCTTAGCACACATCTTTTGAAAATATCAAGCCTATATAGCAAATTAGTGGCAATAAATTTAAATAGCACACGCACGCAATGCAAAGGTAGGTGGAAAGCATTGACCAAAAAGCTCGAAGGGCTTTTGTGTGGTGGCCCAGCGCCGATTCAATCCCGAGACTTACCCTGTATTGGGCACCCCTAAGCCGCAGAATCCTATTGAACAATTCAAAGTAAATGGGCACGAAAATAACGAACAAGTATAATATATTCATCCATTCATCATAATTCAATATTTAAACAAAATAAAAGGATCATTTATCATTTGAACTGCTTGAAAAGAAAGGTCCAAAAATATTACAAAGCTTTTTAACAATGATAGTAAAATTAAAGGAAAATGACAGCAACGGTAATAATTTAATCGGCAACTTTAAAGCACATTTCGATGTTTTTACAATTCATGGGAAGTAATTTATGAAATATTATGGATGATATTATTTTTAAATTGAATGAATGATATTTTTATTCTTATATAGCTCTCGATGTTGTTTAAACTGCTATTTTACTTAACCGTCAATATGATCCTGCGGAAAGATGCACCAATGTTAGATTGGTTATTACTAACCTAGCATGGGTCATCACAATTGATATCAGAGCATAATTGAAAGTGTTTGAGTAAAATATTGCATAAAAACAAAACCAAAGGAAAATTCATTCAATTTAATTTAAGAATTTCAGAATATTGTGCAATTACATATATCGATCTAGAAAGAATAGATGACAATTAGAAATAATAACATGAATTTTAGACGATATGATTTAACAACTTAGGTAACATTAACAAACAACCTTGTAAACACAAAACATGTTGACGATAAATGAGAACTTTACAATCACTTTCCATGATTAGGATTATTTCACAAATGCAAAGTGATGTATTCTCTTATGCCATCCATTCAGTGCCACGGTTTTGAACCATTTCAAAATTTCTAGTGAACTTATGATTTATTTTCGTAACATTTCAAGAAGATTTTATAAACTATCTAAGAACTTTCAAGAAAATTTGTTTGTGATGATAAAAGTATGGCTATAATTTATCATAATTCATCAAAAAATCTTATGTAATTTTGGAAGTTTTAATTATTTAGGTTTTGTTGGAACAATTAGATAATTGTTTTTTGTTCGACCTATTTTTTTCCAAAGGTTTACATGTTGCTTTCAATATGATATTTCTTTTATATATAAATATTTGGATACTCTTAATTGTTGAATAATAATATAATGTTTGCTTATCATCTAGGTTGACTAGAAGATGATTTTTAATGAGAATGATTAAATGGGAAGTAGATGAAAATGACAGTAATGAGAATAGTGATGAAAATAAGAATGATAGTATTAAATAGATAATAATAATAATAAGGTACAAGTTTTGTCTCCTCTAGATATTGATCTAAATTGTAATTGGAAACAGTAGTGTTCTTAGAATTTTTTTAAGATATAATATGTTGACCTACTTTATATCTACTTAACCAAAACTAAAATCTTCTGAGCTATAATAGCTTAACATTTTTGAAAATATATGACTCTTGGAATGAATTTTAAAATCTTAATCTTAAGCAATCTTTACTGAAAGTTTTGTACTTCATTATCATGAATTCTTGGTACATGCATTCCAAGAAAGAATTGGAAGAATTTGTTGAAGAAATTTTGGATTAAATTGAGGGAAGTTAAAATTCTGAATTAAATTTTGATATGCCAAAATTGAATTTGAGATAGATTTTGAATGCAAATGTTATGCGAGTATGTTAGAGTTCTACTGGTAATTGATTTACCTTATATGTATTTGACTTCCAATTTAGGTAATTGAAGCTTATTGTAAAGTCATTTATTCTAATTTAGCATGTGGACTTAGATCTCATCTTTATTCTTAAGAATTTGCATTCTCTGTAAAGCATTTTTTTGAGCTTTCATTGTAGCGTATTTAACTAGACTTACAATTCATGGGAAGCAACTTCATAAATGCAAGAACTTCCTATATTGCACTTGAAAATCTAATATGTGTGATTTCATTTGTGTATGTATTTATTATAATCCAAAATTTTATGCACTGATAAACCACTTCATTAAAAAAAGTTAATTATGAACGATTTACTTAGTTTGTTTGGAAGCTCAAAGTGAATAACCTTGGAATCTCAATCATATAATAATAGAAAGGTATGTTGAATTCAAGTAGGATGTTAACTTATAGTATGATTCATCTTTTAATTTAATTTGGAAATTGATTTCGATTCATTGCAGAATAATGAATTAGACTTAAATATGATTTAAACTCAGATTTCATCTCTTTTCTTAATTTCACCATATTATTTTATTGAGGTTCTTAAGTAATAGATTAGTAAAATCATATATCTTGATAACATGTAAATGCTAATTTAGCGATTATTGCTAAGGGACAGTTATTTTGTTGCAGTAATAAACTGAATTAAAAACATCGAAATGTGCTTCAAATTTATCATTAAATGAATTAAAATGCTTAATGGTTAGGAGTACACCCATTCAAAATTAAAATTTTCATAGTAAGATCAAGTCGATTTAATTTGAAGATTTTGGAATTCGATGCTTAAAAAATAGACGACATGAGTAAACAACAATATGATGAGGGCATCAACACACATAATAGTAAGAAAATAATAGCGATGTTTGAGATCAATAATACAAATTTGAGACGCTTAATGATTTGATACTTAGATTATATTCTTGAATAACATTAATGATAAGTTGAGGAGAAATTCATGTTATGTAGAGTTACTTTAGAAATTAAATATTTTCGTCATAATAAAATTGGATACGTGGATAAACTCGACAAAATATTAGAACATGATAATTGTCGATTAAGGAATAGAATCATCCCAATGATCAAAGTTCGATGGAAAAATCATAGCGCTAAAAAAGCCACATGGGAAGGGAGGAAGATACGAGGAAAGAATACCCAGACTCTTTGAGAATTCAAGTAATCCTAATTAAGTATTCTTACTATCAATTAAAATGTATTTTATACGATGCAATGTCGAGGACGACATTATTCTTAAGTAGGAAAGTTTGTAATTATGCTAGGTCATTTGGACAAAGAACGTTAAAATCCCCACTATATCTAATTTATGTTATCTACCCCCAAATTTTTTTTTTCGGTTAAAATTCCCGCTAAAATCAATTTTTCGTCAAATTTCTGTTACGTATTAAATTGGGGAAGTTTCTCAATACCAATTATTGCTAAAATGAAATTTTAATTTTGCCATTAACCTCAAATTTAATTGCAAAATAGTAAAATATTTCAAAACTTCTTATTATTCTCGTAACTGATGGAAGTAACTCTAGACAATAAAGGCTACAGTTACCAACTAACGGCATTTTAAAGCAGATCTTTCCCTTCATGCTTGCTAGGCGCATGCTGCTTCTTCCGCTCGGCGGTTTCCAAAAAGCTCTACTTAGAACCACAGAGCGGGATCAACCCTTCACAGGAACCGCAAGAGATCACTACCTCTCTCTCGACCCCTTGACGCACACCCACCGACGCTCGCCTAAAGCCGACGAGAGCGATTCTTGAAGCTTGCGGTAGAAATGCAGAAGCCGACGGAAGTCCTCGATAGAACCGGACACTATCCCAAACGTCTCAATTTCTGGCATCAGCTCCTTCGCACGATCACTTGCTTCGCTCAATTCCCTTTTAAACTAAATCGATTCCTAAGGTACGATCCATTTTCTGTAGGAGATGGGAAGTTTGTATATAAATAAAATAATAATTTCAGTACTTCAACATTTGGAACTTAATTTTTTGCACTCAATCACAAATCTTGTGTTGGAAGAGACATGATGTAAATCATAAGCCGAGTTATATGAATGAGGTTAAGGATTAGAAATTAGTACTAATCAAATTGACAATAAGGGAATATTGAGATTCAGCACTAGTTCTATCTTGCACTATCATATTAGTTGTTGTTTTTAGCTCTTGAAGAAATTTAGAATTTTATTTATTGATTAAAGTAATTTAATTGCTTTATGTTGATCCTAGACTTATTTAATTACTTTATGAATAGAAATATGGTGTAATCAATCCTGATTTAATCATCATAGCTGTGCTGTAGAGGGAAATTGATGTTTAATTTGCAGTCTAATGTTTATTCTAACCAACTAACACTATGAAGAGGATTTAAAAGATTTAATCAGTGCAAATTAATCGTTCAGTAAATTCTTACTGAGGGTAAGAAGTTACTAGACCTATATGGTGCATCTGAAGTCTATTATAATTTCCTTTGAATGTTGTAATATCAAATCAATAATTATTCCGTCCTAACTTGTGCTTTAGTGTTCATTGAACTTTTAGGTTTTTACCAATTTTGACCATAAATAATAGCTCGAGAAGTTTTTATATATTGCTTTAATGAAGCATGTGTGATGCTCTAGCCTAATAGTTGAATTCTATGCTGATAAAGAGAGGTTTGGTTTAGTAAAAACATTATCAATTCAATTAGACTCCTTTTACTCCAACATTGTAATATGATTCTTTCAGATAAAGTTGTCGGAATTCTTCAAATCTAATCAAGTGTGATTTTAGTTTAAATATAATACTTTAAAGTTATGTAAGGATCCTAAAGTATGCTCATAAATTAGGCCTTCTAGTGGTATGATTTATTGGAAGGGGAATGGGGTACTCTGTATCATTTGCAATGTGAGTTATAGATTAAGATAACCAACTTAAGCCAAACTTGAGAAATTAGAATACTAGTTATAATTTTGTAAGTAGTTCATAGTTTAATAAAATTTCAATTATAACTTTTGCAGACACATCAAGTTTGTGAGTGATTCGTCTTCTTAAATCAAATACAAATATTGTAAATTGAATCGGCTTGTCTCTGTATTTACCAAAATTTGAAATATTCTAGATTTCCCCTGCCAAGGACCAATGAGATGGTTCTTCAAGCTTAGAAGGATGAATGAGAGCAATTCTTTTCATCAAGCATGTAGAAGAGTATGGACTCTACAGAGGTTTCATTGCCCATTAAAAGTCTTAGTTTACAGTTTCTTATCTACTATTACATGTTTAGTACTGTTCTACATTCATGTTTATGTAGTGATTTGTGCAGTTACAAGTGTTTGTGTTTATTTGGTTGAGTGAATTTATAATTTATGTGTTCATGAGTGTGCCATTTATTTGAATTATATATAATCTCCTCGATGAATTTTGATTTACATGAAGAAGGCAACAACAATTTAGAGAAAATTGGTTAGCCAACTAAAGCATACAGCAAATAAAATACTGCATAAAAATAGCTTTTCTATATGAAGTTTTTGTGTTCTTTTATGATTATTTTTTCCTTCCCACAAGTAACTCCATTTTTTTTCTTTTATTTTTAAATTTCAGAATTGATTGTTAACAGCCATTATATGCATTGTTCGGATTTTCCCTCCAAAGTATATGATCAAAATTTTCCATTCTTATCCGGAGTATTTTAGCAGCATAGATATTTGGATCATAAGTTGGTGATGCATAACAAACTGTGCATCAACATGAATTATCACTATCAATCTTCTAAAGTGAATAATATAAAATACGAACCTATTTTGAATGAACAAGAGAATGCTTGGCCCAATTTCGTTTCATTAACTTGCAATGTAGTGAGTTATCGTAACATATGTTTGATTTGCAACAACTAACCTCTTACCTGGAAAATTATCAAACTTTCTGCTTTTCTGAGCCTCAACAGGCCATGAACGAGAAAGCTGAGAAAGCTGTCGTTTCTGTTTTTTCTTCCCTGAAGCTGTTCTAGAATCCTTTACAAACAACAAATCTTCAAATCCTGGCACGTCAACGTCCACAATAGGCGAGTAGGATTGACGAGGCCTTGTATTAGCTTTACCCTTTCTAGAACCAGGCTTCTTCATACCATAATCCTTTGAGGCATTCATAAAACCGTTTGCCTCAAGTTTAACCTCACTTCCTCCTTTAACCCTACGATCACTTCCTATCAAGCCATCCTTATCGGACTCATCCAAATTCGCTGCCGCCAGCCATTGGGAGTTAAGCAGTTCCGAACTCCCTCCAATGCCTTCCAAGTAATCCTCGGCCAACTCTTTGTCGATATCAGAACCGAATGAGCCATCCGATGAATCATCGTCTTCCGCTTCACTATCAGAAGCGTTTGAATCGTCCGAATCAGAGGAATCGCTATCGCTAACCTCTCGATCATAGTCCAGTTCGTCTTCCCCCTCAACTGAAGACGAAGTATCCTCCGTGTAAACCCTCACACCCCCAATCATCAAAAATCTGTCCTTCTTAATCACCGGGGTCGAATACGAATCCAAGCAATCCAACTCATCTCCCTTGGATTCTACAGCCACAGCTTCCTCCGCTTGCTCATCATCTCTGTCGCCACGACACCCCAATCCAAATCCGCTGACTGAGGTGTCATACTCATGAAAAGGGAGTTCATCAGATTGATCAGGATTGAGATTGACGAAGAGTTCGTCGCCGTCACCATAAGCTGCGGTGGCATCAAGATAAGTGTAACCGAAGTCCTTTCCGTGAGATCGGGACTCCTTGGTTCTGCTTCCAGATTTTGATGTAGAACCTTGATGGATAAAAGAAGGTAGGCTTCCAGAAACAGCGGATTTGCGATCGAATGATGCGCCGTGGTGGGTAGGGTTTCGTTTGCCGGACTTCCGCCTGCCGCCATTCCCTCCGACCATAGCTTTATCCAACGCTTGCGTGTTTTCTCCGCCCCGGCGGAAAATGGAAAAAAAAAAATCCATAAACAATTAGAAATAATGATTTAAAAAAAAAATGAGATAATACAGAACAGAGATAAATAAGCTAATTAATGTTGGATGTTGTAGTACTAAAAGATGAGATAATTGCGCTCCCGCCGGATGAAGTTGCCAACAGTTCCAAACAAAAGGGGTAGGCTTTCTTAATCCATCTTTTAATGTTGCTCCTTTAAATGTTGAGAGCGAAAGATGATAAGAGTTATCGTGAATGTTGTTGATGAGGAGAATTTGGAAGCCCGGTGCAGCGCAGTGTAGCGCGCTGCAACTCCCAATTGCTCGAGAAGCGAGCATCCTAAGCGTCGTCGCGCCATAACGCGCCGTGGCGCCCATGGCTCAGCAAGCACAAATCTGAGCCGCTTGTAAATATTCTTAAGCTCTTTTTTAGGGTTAAGAAGGCAAAAATATCTGAAAATTGATAGTCTTAATTGATTTTAAGGGTGTGGTGACTACTCAATTGAAGAATAAAATGGCTCATAGGGTTTGTGTAAGGGTTTGATAACTTTAAATTTTTGTAATATCCTCTCTACATAGTAAAATTTCTATTTCTTTCTCCTTGTGAACATAAGTGTTAATACTGAACCATATAAATCTCTCTATTTTGTGTTGTGATTATTTGCATGTGAATTTTCTTTATTTTGTTTTGATTTGCTCAATATTTACAAATATTTTGTTCAGCATTGTTGAAACCCTACCACCCATCATTTAGATCTCAACAGATATATGGTGCACTAGTCAGAAATAGCACTGGGAACACTGAATCAAGGAAGACGCATTCAAATAAGGGGTGCTACTCAACACTAGAGTTGTAGAGCACGCAATCCATTTGACAAAGAATGTTCTGGTGTTGCAAAGGAGATCCTTAGTCTTGTAGCCAATTTGAGTATCTATAGCGCTCCGCCCCATTACCGTGCACAAGAAATAAGTATAATCAAATCGGCAACGGAGCGGCGCGCCACTCAGGGAGGAATATTCCGTCTCCCTGAATCGCTAAAATAAAACTCATCTGAAGGGCTGCTGACTCAATCTCAAGAAGGGTTGAGAGCTAATACTTAAGATAAGAGTAGTATCATTATTCTATGTATTAGACCAATACCTACATTGGATGTAAAACACATAAGGAATCTAATATATGTATAAGATATCAGTATTTTTAGTATATTGATCATATCATAATACTAAGTATAAGTAATATATAATAGAGTGTGGAAGTTAAAGCAAATATCTAGAAATATTCATTACAGAAGTTGTGGCGACCCTCACCCTTAACCCTCAATAGGTTTAGATTAAGGGTTGAGTGTCACTTTGGTTAACCCCTCATTTAGCATTGGATTAGGATAAACTCCACAATCCACCTGATTAGAGAAAGGTTAACTCAGAATCAATCAAGCAGTCACTATATAAGTAAAAATACATAGTGCGGAAGCGATAAATAAATGATATCCAAACATCATAATGTATATAAGAAGAGAAATATAACTCAGAAAAGTAGCATAGTGAAATCTGAACACACAGTCACAGGTACCTGTATTATTACATCAATTAAAGTTTAACAAAATAAATGTTCAAAATCCACTCATCCTCACATGCAGTAAATGACTAGATATCTTCTGGCCTCAACTGCTGCGCCTCCTCTAAGTAAGGCTCCTCCTCGGGTGCAAGCTCCTCAAACTGCTCTAAGCCTGACATTGTCGATTTCACAATGTAGGGCCCCAGCCAAAAAAGAGAAAATCTGGTTAGACAATTGTCTAAGTACATTTTAAGCTGAATTTTTAATAAGGCTATATAATATCACCATTTTACCATTTACTTACAAGCATGATGTGTAAATACAAGAGCAGTAAGCAACACAAGTAAAAAGGCAAACTATAGACTATGATCTATAGTATAAATAAGGCAAAGAAAAGAGGCTGAAGCATGCCTCGCATAATAAGTAATTAAGGAAAGGCATATAAGTGTAAATATAACTGAATAAATGCTGGAAGAAAAATTCTACATCCTAAACATGCTGATGATCAATAAAAATAATATGCTAATTAAAAAATGAATAACTCAGCAGTGATATATACATATAGCAGCAAGATTCTAATATATATAAAGCAGTACAAAGAAATAGCTGACTGAAAAATAATATACTGAAACAACCACAATTGCATATAAAACTATAATACATCAACTGCCATACAGAAAAGAGTTACACTAACTCGCCAAATGAAATTGAAGATCTTAGCACCAGTACGGCTGGAGCTACTCCTAGCTCGATATGGCTAAGCCAACAACAGTCGCACATATGGCCCTAACACGATACGACTAGGGCTACTCCTAGCTCGATACGGTTAGGTCACCAACTATCATACCGAAATATCCTGGCACAGTACGGCTAGGGCAACTCCTAGCACGATACAGCTAGGGCAACATTTGGTATGATCAAAAGAACACTGAGAGACAGCTCAATCACATCAATTCATTATCATTTCACTTATTTACTTTAATATTTTCATAAGGAATCTAAGGAGTCTCCATAATTTTCTAACATTTTATTTATGTATCAAATGTCTTATATGATATGTTCAAAGAAAATATAAGGTACAAAAATACAAGGTATGCATAGCAACAAATAACAAGTAAGCAAGAGACTCGACTACACATGGTGATATCATTTGTTTTCTACTTAACCATTCTAACTATTCCAAAATTACACAAGTTCAGGATCAGAACTTATAAGTTAAAAGGATTAGAACTGATCAGGTTCTAATTTAGATCAATCAGATAGACGACTATGAATTAAACAAATAAATCATATGTCCTAATTTTGTGAATTTAGACGTTCTAATTAAGATCTGATCAAGATCTTCTACACCTATAGATTATGGATTAAACACTACGAGATTTTAGGTTTAATCACATAATCCGAACTGGATAAGACCTAAGTTCTAGGTTTTATACTATAAGTGATCTACTAGTTAAGGCAGATCCTATTAAGTAATCAAATTTAATAGGATGAATCTCCTATCTTAAATCTAAAGTTAAAAGATAAACCAATCAAAATGGGTTGTAAAACAAAATAATATCTAGAAACTACTAAAACCAAGGTTTCACCCATAGGGTAACCCAATTTACCCAATGAATGAACTTTAACCTAGGATCTAGTCCTAATCTCAGGAAAGATCCTTAAGGTGGGGTGCTTAAGACTTAGGAAAAATTATTGGAATTTAATTTAATGACTTGTTTTATTTACTTATATGGTACTAATATGATTACATTATTAATCCTAGTATTCTAAGATTTTAATTAAGGGATAAAGTTGAGTAATCTCTAATTTTAAGGTAAAATGACCATTTTGCCCCTATTTTAAGGGTCAAAAAGTCAACTTTTGATTTAGGGGTCTAAACTGAGTTTTCTCTTCTCCAGCTAATTCCTTACTATTTAACTTGAATATAGACAGTAAGTACGTCCAATTTGGACGAGAAACGACCGAGTTATGGCTAAAATAAGGATAGGGGTATTTTGGTCATTTCCCTAAATTTTAGGGTTCAAATCCTAAAAATTATTTCTGTAAAAATGATGACATTGAAATTCTAAACTAGGTAGCTTCTTGAATTTTTGGATTTGGAGTTAAATTGACCAAGTTATGGCCATTTGAAGTCCAAGGGCATTTTGGCCATTTTTCACTAAAGTCAACTCTAAATTCTAGTTGACTTTTTGTCCTTATGTCAAAATAGAAAAACTAATACTACCACGGTGATGGGGCCGCTCTCCTGAGCATTTTAAGACCCATATTGATTATGTTTCGATAATCGGGTAAGAAGTTATGGGGTCTTAAAGATGCCCCAAAATGCTACCTTATTATGCGTACCACGAAACGAAATTTTACATTGCGCCATTTGATCCTAAATATTTTTCTGAGTATTTTAAGACCCATATTGGCTATGTTTGGATCATCCTACAAAAAGTTATTATGCTTTTAAGTTTTACTATTCAAAAATACAATTTGAATTATTTTACTATTTATTTATTCAAATTGTATTATTTTACTGTTCATTCATAAAGTTTAAATTTAATATTTCTGATTTTTATATTATTTACTGTAGTAAAGTAATTAGTACTAATTACTTTTTAATTAGTCCTAATTATTTATTAATTATGAATTAATTTAATTATATTTTACTGTTCAAAAGTAATTAAGCTAATTACTGTTTAATTAATTATCATAATTACTGTTTAATACTAATTAACTTATAATTATATTTAATTAATCAAATATAATGTTCAAAAGTAATTAACACTAATCCTGGGTTAATTAATACTTTGTAGTTAATTATGGCTAATTAACACTAACAGTAACTTAATTAATTTCTAATTAATCGACAGTGGGCCCAACTGACACGTGGCACCTTTCAGAGGCTGCCACGTGGCACAGTGGACCCCACGGGCTACTGACTCAGCACGGCTGACTGGTCAGTGGGCCCCACCATACACATGGCACTGCCAGAGGCTGCCACGTGGCACCGTGGGTCCCACGGCTGCTGACTCAACTCGGGTGACTGGGCAGTAGGCCCACCTAACACGTGGCACTGTCAGAGGCTACCACGTGGTACTGTGGGTCCCACGGGCTGCTGACTCAGCTCGGGTGACGGGGCTGTGGGCCCCACTTGACACGTTGCAGTGCCAGCGGCTGCCATGTGGCACGGTGGGCCCCACTGGGAGGCGAACCGCCGCGGGTAAACCCGGGCAGTGGGCCCCACTGCCACGTGACGGGCCCAGAGGCTGCCATGTGGCTCACTGGCCCCACTGGAGAAGCCGAACCGACGCGGGCTCGGGTTGTGGGCCCCCACGTGACACGTGGCGTGCCCAGAGGCTGCCACGTGGCACTGGTGGGCCCCATGGCCGAAGCAACGCGGGCTTGGCGTGTGGGCCCCAACGTGACACGTGGCGGGCCCATAGGCTGCCACGTGGCTGGGTGGGCCCCACCCGCGCTGACGCGGACCCGACCCGAGCAGGTCGGGCGCGGGTCGACCCAGCCCGGCCCGAAGCGGCGACCGTTCGTCTTCCTGGGGTTCGGCGGATCGAACCCCGACTCATTCGCGGGCCTGGTGCGCCCGATCAGGTTGGTTTGAGCCCGATCGGAACGGTAGATGTGTAGATGACATCCTAATCTACCTATCCTACAATTATTGCAATGATCGAACGGTAAACGAGGGAGATCGGGGGTACCTGAAGCTCGGATTGGCGAAGGGATTTGGCGGAAAATCTAGGCTGACTTCGGGGCTTGATTTCGGCTCGATCCGGGCTCCGATTTTTGCAAACTCGGAGCCTATGGGTCGGCCGAGGTCTTATAGACCGGACGGCGACCTCGCCGAGGTCTGGATGCAGCCGGATTGGCCAGAAAACGTGACGGGCCGCCGCGTGTAACGCGGGCGGAGAGGGCGAGGACGATGCCTCCGGACCGTCAGATCTGCACGATTGCGGACGGTTCGGATCGCGCCAGACCGTGGGGGCCAAAAGTAATGCTCTTATTTCAGGTACACCTATTCAATTATCTAATTATTCTCATCATTTAAATTTTACAGTCACTTCATTATTAATTCTTATTCTTAGTCATCCTCAAATCTTACTTGTACTATATTAGGGTGTCACATTGGACAATTACTTATTCCTATCTTAGGTAGTCAAATATTTAGATCTATGTCATAATTTTGTGACTCATAGCGATAATTCCTTTATCGAGTAGCAACTTACCCAGCTAGGTAAATGATCTCTCACTCTTTAGATTAAACTGAATGATAGAATCTATTAATTAGGTGAGTCATAATTGTAACTCAAAATGCCAATTTAGCATTTTCTTAGGTCTCTAACCCTTTACTCCATTAAATTAAACAGTCAAAAAGCTCGGGTCTTTAATGGTAAACCTTTGGATTCTAGTAGTATCCCAACATTTTTCTTAATTCAGGATAGATCTTGTAAATGACTCATTCACCCTTGATTAAACCCTTAAGTGGTGAATATCACTTACGTATAGAACCACAAGGATCATTGAGCCTTAAATCATCCTATGCTTAGTAGGAGGTACCACATACTAAGTGATAATCCTATCCCATAGTGCAGAGTCTTGTGATATGAATGAGTATTTAATCTATAATCTTGGAAAGCCACATTCAACCCAGTTCAATGTCAACTTACCTCTCTTTACTTACATCCTCACTCAAGTAATAGCTAACCTTCAAATTAATTAAATTCTCTCTAATCTTAATAGTGAGATTGAAATTCAAAGGTCTAACCTTAAATCTTAAGTCCTAAAACTCTAAATGATAAACCCTAGTACTTTCTCATTCCTTGCTTCTGCTTTGTCCCAAACCACTACTGCTTCATTCTTCCTACTTAAGTGATGTCGAGGACGACATCGTTCTTAAGTGGGGGAGTCTGTAACAACCTGAGTTGTTATTTTAGATCATTAGGGTTAACCCCAAGTCTTAAACATAATTAGATGTGCTAATTAGGTCAATGGAGTCAACCTCCTAAACCTAGCACAAATCAGGAGTCAATTGGATTGAATCCTGATTTCTAGAAATCCGAAAATCCTCAGAATTGACCTATTTAAATTGACCTCCAATCGAAAAATAGACGCCACCATAGAATTCATTGACCCCAAATTAGCTTGGGGTGAAGTTTTCGTGTCAATCGGAAGTCGTCAAAATTTCGATGAATATTTTAATAATAAAAATACCCCGGAAATCGAGGTATCAAAATACTCGTCGGATTGAAAATCCGACTGCGCCATTTAATTCCTTGACCCCAAATTAGCTAGGAAAAATATGTTCAAATTTTTTTTTCTGAAAAATGTTTTTTTTAATATATATATATATATATATATATATTTAATTAATTAATTAATTAATTAACGGCGCCGTACGACGCCGTTAACTGCAGTTAACGGCGCCGTCAGATCGGACGGATCAATTCGGACCGTCCGATCGCGCGCGGATCCCACGGCCCTCGGCCGCGATCCGCGTCGCGCGGTCTGGCGCGATCCGGACCGTCCGCGATCGCGCAGATCCGACGGTCCGGAGGCGTCGTCCTCGCCCTCTCCGCCCGCGTTACATGCGGCGGCCCGTCACGTTTTTTGGCCAATCCGGCCACATCCAGACCTCGGCGAGGTAGCCGTCCGGTCTATAAGACCTCGGCCTACCCCTAGGCTTTGAGTTTACACCGATCAGAGCCCGGATCGAGCCGGAATCAAGCCCCGAAGTCAGCCCTATTTTTCCGCCGAAACCTTCGCCGATCCGAACTTCAGGTACCCCGATCTCCCTCGTTTACCGTTCGATCATTACAAAAATTGTAGGATATGTAGATTAGGATGTCATCTACACATCCACCGTTCCGATTGGGTTTAAGCCAACCCGATCGGGCGCACCAGCTCCCCGAAGAGGACTGGGTTCGGTCCGCCGAACCCCCCCGGAAGGCGAAGCGTCGCGCCTTCGGGCCGGGCCGGGTCGACCCGAGCCCGACCCGCCCGGGTCGGGCCCGCGTCAGCGTAGGTGGGGCTCACCCAGTTACGTGGTAGCCGCTGGCACTGCCACGTGTCAAGTGGGGGGGGCCCACAGCCCGTCACCCGAGCTGAGTCAGCAGCCCGTGGGACCCACAGTGCCACGTGGCAGCCTCTGGCTGTGCCACGTGTCAAGTGGGGGGGGGGGCCCACAGCCCAGCTGAGTCAGCAGCCCAGTCCGCCGAGCTGAGTCAACAGCCCGTGGGGACCACAGTGCCACGTGACAGCCTCTGAAGGTGTCACATGTCAGTGGGGCCCACTGTTGATTATTAGAAATTTTTATTAAGGTTAATTTAATTACTGTTAGTGGTTAATTAAGTTAGGGTTAGTACTAATTACTTTTAAACAGTAACTTTAATTAAATAATTATAATTAAAGATTAATTAACTGTTAATTAAATCTTAAATAGTAATTAGGATAATTAATTACTTTTGAACAGTAAAACCTAATTAATTATATTTAATTTAATATTAACAAATAATTAAGACTAATTAAATAGTAATTAGCACTAATTACTTTGCTACAGTAAAATTAATTAATTAATTAATTAATTAATTTATTAATAATTAAATAGTGATTAATTAAATAAAAATTTTATGAATGAATAGTAAATTTAAATAATTAAATATAATTAGAGATTAATTAAGATTAATTAAATAGTAATTAGCACTAATTACTTTGCTATAGTAAAATTAATTAATTAATTAATTAATAATTAAATAGTGATTAATTAAATAAAAACTTTAGGAATAAATAGTAAATTTAAATAATTAAATATAATTAGAGATTAATTAAACAGTAATTAGCACTAATTACTTTGCTACAGTAAAATTAATTAATTAATTAATTAATAATTAGACAGTGATTAATTAAATAAAAACTTTTGGAATGAACAGTAAAATCATTCAATTTGAATAAATGAATAGTAAATTAATTCAAATTATATTTTTGAATAGTAAATCTTAAAAGTTTAATAACTTTTTGTAGGATGATCCAAACATAGCCAATATGGGTCTTAAAATGCTCAGAAAAATATTTAGAATCAAATGGCATAATGTAAAATTTCGTTTCGGGGTACGTATAACGAGGTAGCATTTTAGAGCCTCTTTAAAACCCCATAACTTTTTACCTGATTATCGAAACATAGTCAATATGGGTCTTAAAATACTCAGGAGAGCGGCCCCATTACCGTGGTAGTATTAATTTTCCTATTTGGACATCAGGACAAAAAGTCAACTTTAGAACTTAGAGTTGACTTTGGTGAAAAATGACCAAAATGTCCTTGGACTTCAAACAGCCATAACTTAGTCAGATCAACTCCAAATTGGAAAATTCAAGATGCCAACTAGCCTAAAATTTCAATGTTATTATTATAATAAAATAATATTTAGGATCTGAACCCTGAAAATTTAGGTAAATGACCAAATTACCCCTAGCCTTATTTTAGCCATAACTTGACCGTTTCTCGCCCGATTTAGGCGTACTTACTGTCTATCTTCAAGTTAGACAGTAAGAAACCAATTGGAACTAAAAAAATTCAATTTTGACCTATAAATCAAAAGTTGACTTTTGACCCTTAAGGTAGGGGAAAAATAGTCATTTTACCCTAAGTTTGGACTATGTACTCTTAACCTCTAGTTTACATTTCAAAACTCTTAAACCAAGGTTATAATCTTCTTAGTATCAATTAAGTGAGTGAAATCAACTCTTAAGTTAGATTCTAATAATTTCTGTTAAGTCTTAAAAGCACTACACCTTAAGGACCTTTCCTAATACTAGGACTAGATCATATGTTAGAGTTCATTCATTGGGTAAATTGGGTTACCCTATGGGTGAAACCTTAGTTTATTAGTTTCTAGACCTTCTTTTATTTTACAACTCATTCTGATTATTTTGTCTTTTAACCTTAGGTTTAAGGTAGGAGATTCATCCTATTATGTTTGATTACTTAATAGGATTTGCTATAACTAGTAGATCACTTATAGAATAAAATCTAGAACTTAGGTCTTATCCTTTGGATTATGAGATTAAACCTAATTCTCGTAGTGTCTAATCCATAATCTATAGGTATATAAGATCTTGATCAGATCTTAGTTAGAACGTCTAAATTTACAAAACTAAGACGTATGATTTATTGATTTAACTCGTAGTCATCTATCTGATTGAACTAGATTGGAACTTGATCAGTTCCAATTTCTTTTTAACTTGTAAGGACGAATTTCTGAGTTACACTCGATAGTAGGAAAATGGTGATCCTGAACTTGTGTAACTTGGAATAGTTAGAATGGTTAAGTAGAAAATAAATAATATCACCATGTTTAGTAGAGTCTCTTACTTCTATTTAATACTTTGTTGCTTACGCATCCCTTGATTTTTGTGCCATATTTTCTTGAGCATATCATATAAGACATTTGATGCATAAATAAACTGTTAGGAAAATATGGAGACTCCTTAGATTCCTTGTGAAAATATTAAAGTGATTTATGAAAAGATAATAATTTTATGAGCTGCCTCTCAGTTATATCCTTATTGCCTAGCCTCCTTATGTCATTAGGGGAAGGATCCATTTTGTTGTGTGCCTAGTTTACTAGCCTCCTTATGTCGCTAGGGGTACACCGTTGGTGCCTTAGCCGTACTGGCGTTAAGGTTGCCTTGTATGCTTAGTTTATTAGCCTCCGTATGTCGCTAGGGGCATACAGTTGGGCCTTAACCGTACTGGTGCTAAGACCCTTCGCTTGCTTTGTGTGCTTATATGCCTAGCCTCCTTATGTCGCTAGGGGTACACAGTTTATGACTTAGCCATGATGGCGCTAAGCTTCTTTGGTATTCAATGAGCTTGAGTAGCTCTTTTCTGTATGGCAGTCGATGCACATGTGACTTTATATGCAGTTGTTGTTTCTTACTTTTCAGTATTCTTATTCTGTCAGCTATTTTCTTGTACTGCTTGATATACATATTTAGGGTATTAGAATCTTGCTGCTATATGTACTTACCACTACTGAGTTGTTTATTTATTTTAATTGGCATATTTTTTTGTTGATCACCAGCATATTTAGGATGTAGAATTTTTCTTACTGCATTTGTTTAGTTACGTATATTTATACGCCCTTCCTTGTTTAGTTTGTATGCAAGGCATGTCTCAGCCTCTTTCCTTTTCTTTGCTTAAGTTATAAATGATAATTTATAGCTTCCCTATTTCTTTTGTATTGCTTGCTGCTCCCTTACACATATTATTACTTAGATGTTGTAGAATGGTGATATTACTTAACACATATAAAAATTTTCAGCTTAAAATGTACTTAGATAATTGTCTAACCATAATTTTTTTCTTTTTTGGCTGGGGCCCTACATTGTGAAACCGACAATGGCAGACTCCTTTCAGTTAGACGAGCAGGAGTTAGGTGTGGAGCCTTACCCCAAGGAGGATCCCGTAGAAGAAGTGTTGTTTAGTCCCTTTATACTTCGAGTGAGAATGAGTGGTTTTCATTATATTTTTATTTAAATATTTTAAATTATGTAATAATATAGGTACCATTGATTGTATATTGGATTTTATGCTTATATTCTGAGTCTATTATTCTTATTTACACTGTGATGCTTGGATGGTTTATATTTCCTTAAATCGCTTCCACACTCTATTTATTTACTTATACAGTGACTGTTAGTTTGATTCTGTGTTAATCCTTTCCTAATCAGGTGGATTGTAGAGACTATCCTAATCCAATGATAAGTGAGGGGTTAGCCAGAGTGATACCCCACCCTTAACCTAATCCTTTGGCAGATTAAGGGTGGTAGGCGCCACAAAAAGTGTGTGACAAAAAGTAAGGAAATTTCCTTTTTGGTGTTTATCTTTGAAGGAAGAAATAAAAATGTAACATATGCAAGTAGAGCTTACTAGTAGCTCACAAAAAAATAAGAAGGGATCTAGCCCTTATGGAAGTGAGCAGAAGATTCAGAGGACCATTTTATATCTATAAGATGAGGCACTACTGATGGGTGGTGCTAAGCTTCCATAGCCAATAGATTTTACCTATTGGATGATGAGTCACATGACTCAGTTTTGTGTCACAATTTACTTTTAATTGAAATTTTTTTCTTACTTAATGCTTTTTAAATGTTTAATTTCATATCTAACATGCAAGGCAAATTTGGTAAAATTTACAGCATTTATTTTTGTTGCTCTTCAATATATAAATTTAATTTCATTATCATTTAATTTGATTTACACTTATTTTATGATGATAGAAAATAATTCTTAATGGATATTTTTCGTACTCCTGCTTGACTGACTTTGTTGATAATTATTTCAAGTTTTGAAAATTAAACCTTAAGAAGTTAGTCACTTAAGAAGAGCGTATAAGAAGAAGTGAGATTGGAGTGAATATATTTTATTTTGTTATATGATGTAATAATAGTTGAATTTATATAATTTTATAAGATTGGCTCTGTAATGAATAAATAACTTATACTTTTATTATCTTATTCTCTATATATTTCAAATGATGAGTTTATTATTTAGAAATTCTTAAACTTAATCATTTGGTTGTCACAACTTTGGTATCAGAGCAAAATTTGAGAAAATCTAAGTAATAAATTCAATAGAGCCAAAATTAATAATATTTAAAATTTTAAATTATGGGATAAAAATTAAGTTGGGGAGCTTAATAGTAATTAAGCTTAACAAAATTTATTTACTTTTTTCTCAAGAAATGGAAAGTCAATAATAATAATAACTCTTCTCATGATGATAGGGTTCAGCAAATTACACTTAGTCATAATGAAACTATCTCTCCAAACCCAAAGGCAGTGTATCCAATCAATAATAATAATGGGGCAAATCAAATGTTATCATTTATGAATATGATGGCACAATTTATAAATAATCAACAAACTCACTTCAAACCTCTTACCTCAACTCAAATAAGGAATGTTGAGAATGCAATAATGGTATTTCTCAAATTGCCACCGCTTAGATTCAATGGAATAGTAAATCTTTTCAAGCTAATGAATGAATTCAAGGAATTGAAAAAGAATTTAAGTGTGCTAAGTGTCCTGAAAATAAAAAAATAGCTTTAGCTACTTATCTTCTGACTGAATCAGCTGAGAAATGGTGGAAAACTGCAAAGGCAACCACATTTTAAGAGAAAACTGAAGAAGAAATTTCATGGCCTGAATTTGTCATTGCCTTTCTTAATAAGTATGTGCCAGCGTCTGCAAGGCAGACAATGAGGAAGGAATTCTTGAATTTAAAGCAAGGAAGTCACACGGTGATAGAATATGAAGAAGAATTTACTCGTTAACAAGTTTAACTCCTGAAATGGTGGCAACGGAAGATGTGAAATGCCACTTATTTCTTAGTGGTTTGAGAAATTCCTATCAGCACATTTTAACTCCTCTACAAATATCAAAATTTCCTCATTTAGTGGAGAAGGCAAAATTAATGGAGATTCGAGAAGGACAAGTATTTCAAAATCATAAAAGATTAGGAACTTTAAACTTCAGTCCAAATAAGAAGACTCATTTTTAGTCACATCAAGGAAGACTTCACAATATTCAAGGAAACACTCCTCCTACACCTAAAGGAAAATCTACATGTAGATTTTGTGGAAGAATTCATTCTTTGAGCAAATATTTCACTGATTTAAATCAATGTCATTAATGTGGAAGAAGAAACCATCTAGTTAAAGATTGTCATGCAAATTTTACAGTTAATGGGCATCAGATTCCTAATGATGGAAAGAAAGTAGCTGAAGTGCCAAGTCAACCACAGAATAATAAAAGAAGCAATATTGCCTCTTCTAGTAGGAACCCTCCTACTCAAGCCAGGGTCTTCAATTTATCTCAAGTAGAAGCAAAAGAAGAGCCTGATGTGGTGGCAGGTACTATATTACTTTCAATAATTCCTGCATAGTTTTATTTGATACTGGAGCGACACACGCTTTTATTTCTTCAATTATTGTGTAAAAGTTATCTTTACCTGTAGAAATGCTTTCAAACTCATTCAGAGTAAATTTACCATTAAGAGATCATTTAGAATCAAATACTTATTGCTCGTGTAAATTAGAAATTGATAATAGTAGTTGGGAAGCAAAATTAACCATCCTTCCTATCACTATTTTTGATATTATAATTGGAATGGAATTGATGAGTCAGAATGGGGCAATGATTGATTGTACTAAAAAGAAAGTATGTTTGAATGCATCCAAATTAGCCTATATCTTTAATTCAGTTTTTTGATATAGAATCGACTCAAATCCACCCATGATAGGGCTTGGATAATACATGTATGATTCTATAGTCCGACTCGGATCCACTCATGTTAGCGCTTGGATGATACATGTTAAACTTTTTGTTCATTGACCCTATTTGTCTCATTTCTATTATGGCAGTACTAATTTTGGCACACTTCTACTTTAAACTCAATTCAGTTTCAATTCAGTATCTTGTTTAGCCATATATTTTTAGTAATGTTCTGTTTTTATGTACACTTTATTGTTCATTTTAACTTAGCATTTTCAATTCAGTTTTACTTAGTTCTTGCATATCTTAGGATGCTAATTTTATTTCGGTTTATTTTCTTACTTCAGCTCAAATTATTTTTCTGTAAATCAGTAAATATTTATTTGATCATAAGCATGTTAGGATGATGTTTACTTTTAGCAATTTCAGTTATTATTATATAGTTATTGCCTAATCTTGTTGTAACTTTTGGGTTAGGTATATTATTGTGGGGCCCTGTACCCTCTGTGGCCATGCTAATACGGATCTTAGCATAAACATGAGAAGTATGGTGCTCCAGCTGTGGCAAATTCCTAACTCAAGTAGAGTCGGGTAAGACCCAACCCGCCTTAAGCCAAGGATTTATCATATGAAACTGTAAACATACACCAACATATCAAAGTAACGAAAGTAGAAAATAGTGTAACATAACATCCACATCACAGTATAGTATAGAAGAGTAAAAAAAATAGTAACTCAGCTCAAAGTGTAGAAAGAAAATATATCCAGAAATAATTATTACAGACTGAAAGTTTAAATGCAGAAAAGATCTCTAAAATCTCACGGTTGAAAAAAAGTCTATCTAAGCGGCCATAGGAAGGTCCTCCTCGTGTGCAAGCTCCTCTCCTGCAGAATTACCAGCGAACAGCTCTAAATCTGACATTTGTCGGTATCACAAATGCAGGGCCCTAGCTAACAAAAGAAAAAGTATACAGTTAGATAATTTATCTAAGTACATTTTAAGCTGATTTAAGTGAACTAAATATTTAAAGATATCACATGAACTACTTTAAACATGCAAGCAATATAAGGTGCATTAAGCTACAAAGAGAATGATAGTTATAAACTATTTATTTATAATTGAACAACAGGTATGTAAAGTAACATACAAAATGTGAAACTAAGTAAGATGAGGCTAAAGAGCAAAAATAACTACACGTACTGAAGAGTTAATCCTAACATGCTCATGATTATATAAAAACATGCTGATTTCATCAAAAGTAACTGTACTGAAATATGCTGAATAAATATACAAAACTAGCATCCTAAATATGCTAATATTTAATAGCTACTCAATGGAAACATATATATTAGCATGCAAATTTAATAAATAAAAGGCCACTGAAGTATGTGAAAAAATAAGCTAAGTACAAAAATAAGCTAAAAAGTAAAGCTACTGAGGCATGTGGCAAAGCAACTAAAAATACCAAAAGTAAGGCCACTGAAGCAGGTAACACAACAAAATGAGGTGCTGAAATAGAACTAAAGTAAAGGTATACCTAAAACATAGTACTACCATAACAGAAATAAGCCATGCAGGGCCTCTGAACAGAAAGTTCAACATGTGTTCATCCTAAGCATCATCAGAGCTAGGTTCAAGTTGAACTTATAGAATAAGATATGTATCCATCCTAGCCAAGCACTAAGCTAGGTCCGAGTTTATTTTATAACAAAACTAGAACTAAAGAGGCAGACTGTAGCGCCCCGCCCTATCGCCACGCGCAAAAGATAAGTATAATCTGATCCGTGCGGTGAAGCGGTGCGCCACTCGGGAGGAATTACCCGTCTCTCCGAAGTAGCTGAAAGCCAAGCCCATCTGAAGGGCTACTGACTCAACCTCAAGGAGGGTTGAGAGCTAATACTTAAGATAAGAGTAGTATACTTATCATAAGTATTAGGTAAATATATACATTAGATTTAGAATACAATAAGAATCTAATATATGTATAAGATATCAGCATTTCCAGTATACTGATCACATCACAATACTAAGTATAAGTAGTATATAACAGAGTGCGAAAGCTTAAAGCAAACATCCAGAAATATTTATCATAGAAGCTATATAAAAACATTCATCTCAGAAAAGAAAAGAAAATACATCTATAATTATTACAAGCATTTACTGAATAACAGATATAGAGCTAAGTACTGGACTGAACTGAAATAAAATAAGCAGAAATATAGTAAAGCTGGAGGAGAGTCCATTAGTACTCCACAGGCTCCTCCTGAATCTTATGGGTGTCCTCCTGACCTGGCTCAATATACTGCTTGAAATCTAGCAAATTATCGAATTCTAAAAGTACCATGTGTTAGATAGACAATAAATCTAACACATCGAAACTAATCTAAATAGTTCTAGTTATTCATTTAACATTTTCATAATGTAATTAAATCCGCATAAATACTGTAAAGATAACTGAAAGCATAAAACTGTATAAAACTGAAGTAAAGTAAAGTGAAGCTGAACTATACTAAATACTAAAAACAAACTAAAACAGTAATGAATCTAAAACTGAGTAGTCATATGTAAGACTATATCGTATGTCACTGAAATTGTACATCTGAATATGCCACAACACTGTATGCTACTGATATGCAACTAAAATATCACTGAACTGCTATGAGTAATACGGTCCAATGTATACATACATCCAGTTGAGAATACTATTTATTGATGATGCTGATGCATTCTAAAATTCCTTAGTCAATGTGTGTAACATTCCGTAATCGATAACTCATCATTGATACTTGTATACCATTATAATACTCACACATCATGCTTATGCTCATGCTCATGCTTCTAAACTACATGAGATAAATCCAAAAAATGCTTTAAAATCTGATAATGAATCCAAAGTCTCCATTGTGCAGAATCCTGCTAAAAGGATTCTAACTCCTAAATTCTAATCTCGATAATTGGTTAAAGTCGAGAGTTTACTTAAAAATCATTAGCTGAGATGATTGTATACACATATTTAGCATGTTTACAAGGAAGGTAGATTTAACCCTTAGCTTATTTAAACTGCACTTATCGAAGCGCACTACAATAAGAGGCAGAACCGGTCACAATTTACATCTCAAGCTAATCTGCTAAATATCCTAATTACAAGCATTCTCAATGTCATACACAAAGTGACTTGAGATACTTAGTTTGCCTAAACTGCACTTATCGAAGCGCACTACGATAGGATGCTGAACCCGGTCACAGTTTATATCTCAAATTAAGGATTTTGTTTATTAATTGTAACACACTTAGTCTTGGAAGATTTACTCTAATGGGATTGTATTCGTCTAATCCCTCAGGATAGCACCTGATCATAAGTCCACATTGGAGTGAATCTGTGGTAACCCGCACCCTTAATCCGCCAAAGGTTATGTTAAGGGTGGAGTGTCACTCTGGCTAACCCATCACTTACCATTAGATTATGATAAACTCCACAATCCACCTGATTAGGAAAGAATTAACACAGAATCAATCTAACAGTCACTATATAAGTAAATGTACAGAGTGCGGAAGCAATAAATAACATCCAAGCATCACAACATAATATAAGTGCAAAATATGGCTCAGAATATAAGCATATAAATCCAAATACACGGTCAATGGTACCTATATTATTACAATAATTAAAGTTTAAATAAAAAAAAATGCAAATGCACTTATCATCACATATAAATATATATACTAGATATGCTCTGGCCCGAGCTGCTGCTCCTCCTATAGGTATAGCTCCTCCTCAGGTACTAGATTCTCTATCTGCTCTATGCCTGCTATTGTCGGTTTCACAATGTAGGGTCCCAACCAAAAAAAGAGGAAATCTGGTTAGATAAATTGTCTAAGTATATTTTAGGCTGATATATTTTTATATGCTTTATATTATCACCACTTTACATTCTCTAAGCAACAACTATATAAAGGAGCGACTGGCAATACAATAAGAAAGAGGAAAAGCTATAAATAATATTTATAACTTAAGAAAAAGGAAGGCTAAGATATGCTTCAAAAGCGAGATAAATAAGGTAAGGCATATAATATAAGTAACTAAACATATGCTAAAAGAAAATACTACATCCTAATACATGCTAGTGATCAAATGAAATATGCAAATTACAATAATAAATCTCAGCAGTGATACGTATAAATAATAATAAAATCTAATATCCTACTGTATGTAAACTATACAAAAAAATAGCTGACTGAATAAGCAATGCTAAAACATAGCCAAATATTAAAACTGCACATCAAACTATGTATACTGACTGTCATATTAGAAGACTTGGCCAAACTGGCCCACATATATATACATCTCAATCTATAAACATACTGAACATATTGCATGACTAAAGAGGTAGACAATACTTATGCAACATATTTTAGTTGTTTTACTTTTGTTTCTATGGATAATTATTAGAAACAACTGAGAAGTCAAGCACGTCTGCAAGACTATACGGGTCTTAAGCCTAACACACTCTCCTCAATGAGAATGTTAGGCATCCTGATCTCACCTTACCCCTGTCAATCGGGGCAAATGTGCACCATAATCACCTTAAACCGGACCCAAAGGCAACTGTTATCCTATTATTCTAAGTTTTTATTTTCATGCACAAAGTTATCTTATATGAAATGTCCAAGAAAGTAAGCTCAAATATACAAGGAATGTATAGCACAAAATATCAAAATAAGCAAGAAACTCTACTAATATGATGATATCATCTGTTTTCTATTATCCGTTCTAACTATTCCAAGTTACATAAGTTCAGGACCACCATTTTCCTACTATCGAGTGCAACTTAGAAATTTGTCCTTATAAGTTACAAAATATCAGGACTAGCTAGGTAATAATATACTGAATCAAAGTTGACTATAAGGGTTAAGTAATAAATCATCACGACCTAATTAATAATTTTAAACGTTCTAACTTAAAACTGCTAAACTATAGATTATGGATTAAACACCATGAGATTGGGCTTAATCACATAATTCAAAAAGGATAAGACCTAAGATCTAAGTTTCATTCTAGAAGTGATCTAATAATTTATGCCAACCCTATTAAGTAATCAAACTTAATAGGATGAATCTTCTGTCTTAGATCTAAGGTTAAAAGATAAAATAATCAAAAATAAGTTAAAAAATTCTAAAAACTACTAAAACTAAGGATTCATTCATTGAAAACCCCATTTTTTAATGAATGAAATCAACCCTATGATCTAGTCCTAGTCTCAGGAAGGTCCTTAAGGTGTAGTGTTAAAAATTTAGGAAAAATTCTGGAATCTATCCTAACTGCTGATTTTACTTACTTAATTGTCATTTATATGGTTACAATGCTAGTTTTAGTGATTCAAGAGACTAATTAAGGGTTAAGGGTGCTTATCCTAAATTTTGGGCAAAAGGACCATTTTGCCCCTATTTAAGGGTCTGAAAAGTTAACTTTTGATTTAAGTGGCCAAAATAAGGTTTTTCTTTTTCATATGATTCCTTACTATCTAACTTGAAGATAGACAGTAAGTATGTCCAATTTGGACGAGAAACGGGTCCTACAAGTTCAAACTAAGGTTTTTGACTTAAGGGCATTTAAGTAATTTTCACTCTACTAAAAACTAAGTTTTTATGTAGTTTATTGTAGGTTACTATTCAAGGATTCCATAAAGTCCAAGAACACTGCATTCTGAGGTCAATTGACTAAGTTATGAATGTTTTAAGTTTGAAGGGCAATTTGGTAAATTCGAGTCGGTCAACAGGTGACAAAAATCGAACTTTTCTGTTTGAAGTCCAGTTTCAGCAAACTCAGTTTTTATAGCTTCTATATAATATATTGAGTATGTTGGTAGGGAGTAGACCCAATTTGGACCTCAAATGGTTAAGTTATGACCTAACTGAGATTGGGAGTATTTTGGTAATTTTCTAAATTTCTAGGTTTCAGATGCTAAATGTTATTTCAATTTATTGATGACATCATAATTCTAAACTAGTTAGCATCTTGAATTTTTGAATTTGGAGTTCGATTGACCAAGTTATAGTAATTTGAATTCTATGGGCATTTTGGTCATTTTCACTAAAGTCAACTCTGAGTTATAGGGTTGACTTTTTATCCTGATGCCTAAATAAGAAAACTAATACTGCTATGGTGATGGGGCCGCTCTCCTGAGCATTTTAAGACTCATATTGACTATGTTCTGATAACTAGGTCAAAAGTTACGGGGTCCTAAAGAGGTCCTAAAATGCTACCTCGTTACACGTATTTTGAAATTAATTTTTACATTACGTCATTTGATTCTATTTATTTTTCTGAGTATTTTGAGACCTATATTAGCTATATTTGGATCATCCTATAAAAAGTTATTAAACTTTTAAGATTTACTATTCAAAAATACAATTTGTATTATTTTACTATTCATTTATTCAAATTAAATTATTTTACTGTTCATCCCTAAAGTTATATATATATAAATTCTGAAATTATTAATTTTTAATTAATATGTAATTAATTATGGCTTAATTATCAATTAGCATTAATTAATCCTATAATTAATTAATTTAAATATATAATATTATTATTTTACTGTTGAAAAGTAATTAAATCTAATTACTGTTTAATTAACATTAATTATTCCTAAGTTTCATTTATATTATAATTAATCAATTGATCTGTAATTACTTTGTGATTAATTAACATTAATTATTAATTAGTTAATAATTAATTTATTTAGAATATTATATTTATAATAATATTACTAGCTAATCAGGATTAGTATTAATTAAACTCTAAAGAATTAATTATTAATAATATAATATTAACTAATTAACAGAACCTAATAATTAATACTAAATCAGTTAATTAATTGACTAATATTCTCTGTTTACTATTACTTAAATACCAATTATGATTAGTTTAATACACTAACCTATTGTTAATCCTAATTAATAGACTAATGTTAACCTATTTCTAATATTTTAATTTAACACTAATCTAATCAATATTAATTATAACATATATTATATCTATTATATAATTATTATTAGTATCTTTTTATGCAGGTGTCGGGCCCACAGAGGACACGTGGAGGCCGATGATTGGCGCGGGCCACTGAAGTGGGTCCCACGGGTGTCGGCTGAGTAGGCGATTGGGACCCGCGGGGACACGCGGCAGCGCCAGATTGGCTGCTGCCCTGCACGTGGGCCCCACTACCGGCAGTCGGTGAGACTACGGGGCCCACTGACTGCAGTGCGTAACATTACGCGACAGCGGGACCCACGCACTCCACGCGGCGCTCTCAGTGCACAACACGCACGAGGCCGACCCCACCCTCGGCAGACGTGCTCCGAACGTGACTAGGTCGGGCCCGGGTTGACCCGGCCCGACCCGAGGGTCTCCGCCTTCGTCCCGTGACGAGGGACCTAGGGCTCCAAAATGCCGGCGACGGGGATCGCCGGCCCACCTGTCCGAGAGTAGGTCTTGACGAGGCCTACCCAAAGAGACCCAGACCGAGGTCGGGGAGGGCACGGGGAGCGACCTAGAGCTAACCCTAACTCCTATGGTTCGGCGTATCGACGGGTAACGGTTTGTACTGTAGCCCGTCCCTCGATACGCTTCGATCGGGTTCGATCGAACCCGATCGGACCGCAAGATCTGCAATCTATGGTATGAAATTGAGCTTCGAAATGGAAATGAGGTGATCGAATGCAAGGATCGAAGGGTAGAGGTACCTGACGATTGACGGCAGTAGGCGATCCGAGGGTTTGAGGCTCCCGGCTTGGTTCGACACGTCACACTGCGGAAAATGCATGCCCTAAGGTCTCAGGCGGTGTTAAAGGCACGAGGACGGAGCGGCCGAGGCCGGCGAGGCGTTGGGTTGGCGAGCGGGGCGGCGTCCTGCCGCGTGGCGCAGGCGATTTCGCCGAGGAAGACGACGGGCCGGGACCGTTCGATCGGTCCCGATCGAATGATCCTGATCTCTCGATCAGGTCTAATGGCTGGAGGTGACGGCATCCCTTGCGGGCGACGGCGTGGGACGGCGCCGTTTGGAAATATTAATAAATTAATATTATTTAATATTTAATCAATAAATTCCTAATTTTATTTAAATTTTTAAATTGATTCTAGAAAATTTCCAAATATTCACCCCTAGCTAATTGAGGGGTGAGGAACGCAACGGCGAGATCGGATTTTTGATCTGACGAGTATTTTGATTCCTCAATTTTCGGGACATTTAAATATTATTAAAATATTCGTCAAAATTTTGATGACTTGTGATTGACGCGAAAACTTCTCCCTAGCTAATTTGGGGTCAATTAGTGCAATAGCGAAGTCCATTTTTCGATCGGAGGTCAATTTAGATATGTCAAATTTTAGAGTTTTTGAAATTTCCAGAAATCAGGATTCGATCCATTTGACTCCTAATTTGGACTAGGTCTTAGAGGTTGACTCCAAGTGACCTAATTAGCACTTATGATTAGTCTTAAGACTAAGATTAGTTCTAATCGACCTAGGTAATAACCTGGGTTGTTACAGAATCAACCAATCCTAAATATTACTGAAATAATCCAGTACTATGGGTATACCCTACTATACCCAACTAATAATCTGGGTTCAGAAGGTTCTATTTAATCAACAATGATTTATCAAAGCTATTAATCCTTATTTTAAATAAGTGTGTTCTACACAAGGCTCCAAGGATGTGATCAAAAGATCACTCAATATTAAATTCTACCACAAAGGAGAAGTTCTATTCTAAGTGCTTTAGGTGATTCCTACCACAAGGTATTAAGTTCAACTTCTAAAGTTATGAAGGATCATCTAAGTTTCTACCTTAATAAGTTACAAAAGCTTTTCATACCTCAAGGTATCAATAATTAAAGGTCCTTAAATATTTCAAGAATGATCCTAAAGCAAGACCCTTAAGATCTCACTTTTTTACTTCTTAAGGTTTACTTATTAGACTTAGGTTAAAGTGATCAAATCAGATGATTAAAATTCATTTGATCATTTTCTATTCTACAATCATGGGATAAAATCAAAGATCTTATTAGAGTTAGAACATTTCGTAAATCATTACAATTTTATTACCCATTTTATGTTAATAGTCTTATATAAGAGAAAATCAAAGATCTAAAGTTTAGATTCAGATGGTTCAATCATACAGATTTGATATTAACTTTAGCACTTCTAATTTAATGATTTAAGATCAATACTAAATCAGATGCATTATTAGAACAATATCAATTAAATTATTTTTCAATCAAGTTAATTGATTAAGTGATTAAGGTTTAGATCTTAATCAAGATAAGTTAGGGTTTAACTCCTAACCCTTCTACCATTAAGACTAAAGGTTACTTTTAAAGGTCAATGATAAATTAATATATTATTAGTGTATTATTGATGATAATTTCAGGTTTAAATTAAGTATCATCTACTTAATCAAATTATCATGATTGTTATGTTCAATTATAGTTTAATGTCAACTAAGCCCATTTAAGTGTCCAAATAATATTAAAGTTCTCTAATATTCATCCTAATATTATGAAAGCATATAAATATAAAAATGTCATATGACAAAAAGGTAATTAATGCTAATCAATTTCTAAATTAAATTAAAGGGATTAACACTTAATCACAAATCTAAAAAGACTTAGATTTCATACCATTTGGTTATTAAGATATACATATTCAATGCAAATACTTAAGATCCTATTACTTAGCATTTGACACAAAATACATTTAAGGTACATAGTAAGTTTTGAGCACTTATTAAAAATGATAAGATTTTAACTTAATTTCCAAATAGAATTTTATGCAATATTCAAGGTAATAACATTTGATATAATTCAATCCCACTAGGGTCCTAGGGACCTTAAAATGCAAAAACAGTAAAGTTTTGGCCATTTCAGCCAATTCTGGGAAGTTTTCAGACATTTCTAAGCATTTTTGCAATTTTGGCACGACAGCGCGCTGTGGTACAGCGCGCTGTGGGGCTTTTAATGCTGCAGCACGATGTGGTCCATTTGTGCAGCTTAAATACTCCCAATCCAGAGCATTCCATGAGCAGTATGATATATCAATAGAAAGGTCTTTCCGATACCTTTCCATTAACACTAAAATTAGCACAAATAGAGTATCCTAACTATACAAAAAATGATAATAAATACAGGGGTGTACAGATAGATAAAAAACAGAGCCATTTTCTATAAAGCTTTTAAGAGCCTTAATGGCTTCCATACATGCTTATGGATTTCTAAGGATATATTCAAGCATTGTAGAAGCATAAAGGAGACAAGGAGAGTAAACAAAAGGGTACCTTAGACCTACAAAAGGAGGTGGAAGAAGTGAAGAATTTAGTAAGAAGAGGAAGGAGGGGTTGGGATCCCTTCTTAAAGGAAGGAGGAAGGGGAAATGGGGGTATGGCCTATAGAAGCTAAGGGTGAGGGAAGAAGAGATGGCTCTCAGCCATCTCTTGCATGCCATGGAGGGAGGGGCGTCGAATATGGGCTATTGTCAGGAGAATTAGAAAAAAAATAGGGGAAATTGCAAATTTAGGATTAGATAATTCCTTATTTATTTTCTTTGATTATTTAAAAATTCAGATTTTTGAAACGCACTCCGAAATATTCCAAAAATTCACCCCTAGCTAATTTAGGGGTGAGAAATTTAACGACGAAGTCAGATTTTGATTCTGACGATTATTTAATTATCATATTTTTTGGCGTATTTAATTATATTAAAATATTCACGAAAATCCAACGACTTCCAAATGTGTCCAAAACATCACCCCTAGCTAATTTGGGGGTGACGATAGTAACGACAAAGTTAGATTTCGATTTCGAGGTCAAAATAAATACCTCAATTTTCTAATTAATTAAATATTAAAATATTTCAAAAAAATCGATTGAGCTTCGAATTGCTCCAAATTTTCAGGCTTTGGTTCTAATGGCTAGAAGAACTTAATGGGATGATAATTACAATACAATTAGGCTAAAATTAAGCTGGGTAACAATCTTGAGTTGTTACACAGACTAAGCTAGGACATACCTTGCTGAACTGAATGTGCTGAAAGAACTGAATGTTATACTTTTCAAATACTAACTTAGGATGTATCTTCCATATCCTAAGTTTACCTATTATGTCCAAGGAAAAAGCTTAATATCTAAGGTATGTAAAGCAATCAAAGTCAAAGTAAGCAAGAGACTCAACTAGACTTATGTGATATTTGTTGTTGTCTAATTTATCCAAATGTAACTATTCTAAGAATATACAAATTTATGATCTCTAATATCCAGCTATTGAGTAAAATCTCATATTCACGACCTTAATATTAACAATAGAACTTAACAAGTTCATGTTCATAATTGAGTGACAACTATAAGAGTTTAAAGTAAATAAATCAATGACTTAATTATTATTATTTTCCTAACCCAAATCTTAATTAATTAAATCAAGACTAAGGATTCTGAACTTAAACTTCACATTGGAGTTCAAATTCTGAATCAAGGTGATATCCTAATAAGGATTTTGGGTTCACACTTAAGCATAATCTAAATGTGCAAAATCTTATAAGCTAAAAGATTTAGAAACTAAGATCTTAATAAAAGGTCATGTATAGTATTATAATATAAAATAATCAACCAAGAAGTAAGAATCTAAGATCTATATTCAATCCTTAGAATAATTATATTATTATATGGATTGAATCAATCCTACATCCATAAGGAGGATTAAATAGTAAATCAATTAAGGAATTTTAAAGAAGGTAATTCAGTTCAATCAGATAATCTAAAGTCTAAGATCTAAGGTTTGATTGCTTTAGATCTAAGCTAAAGACTGGACTTAGGATTTTAAAAGGATAGTTCATTAATACTATAGTTTATGGATAATCTTTGATAAATAACTAGGATTAGAAACTTTAGCTTTAGCATTGATCCAGCAAATTTTTTATGAAGGGTCTTAAGATCACTTAAGATCTTAAGGATTTACTTAAGGATTTTAGGACTTAAGCACTATGATTCATCCATGAGGTGATGAAACTTAGAAATTGATATTAATATCATTCATTATTGATTACAATCTCTTCACTTGAGGTTGTTAGGGTTTAAGGGTGCTTAAACCATTCTCTAGTCAAAATGACCAAAATGCCCTCTTAAGGCTAAAATTGGGAAATTGGGGTTTGATCAATTAAATTAATTTAAGTCTATTTTAATGAGCTTTATATTAATTATTGAAGTGGGTAAAATACTTAACTTAGGTTTTGATATTTAAATTAGCTTAATTAGCAGTAATCACATTAAGAGGTCAATTAAGGTGACTAAAAGAATTAGGACATATTAGGATGATTCAAATGTATTTATAAGTTCTACTATACTTAATAAGGCATTAGAAATTAGGTTCACTAAAATCAGAGATTAATTCAAGGCTTAATTTACTAATCTTATTTTAGGATATTTAAGAAGTGATTAGTAAATTTAGGGTTCTTAAATTTTCTTTAATGGCTTACATAGGATCTCTATGGTCTTATGAGCAATCAGAGACCTTAATCACTATTTTTGGATAATTAATAACTTAATTATGAATTAAATAAAAATAGGGAAAAGTTAGGCAATTATTTAAAATCTAACTATTATATCCTTTATTTTATATTATTGTTCCTTATATTTTTCTAATTAAAATAGTATATTGGATCATACAATTTAGATATGTATAACTAAAGTTATTTAAATAATTTAATATGTATTTTCTAAAAATTAAAACTATAGGGTATGCATTTATCAATTATTTATCATAAGAAAATTAATTCCAATATTCCTTAAATAATCGTGGCCCAAAATCGAAACCGCACGGGTCAAGAGAGGCCCGACCCGATGCACCAGTGATACCTCTCCTTCGCAGACAGCTGCGAGCAGGGGACCATGGACAGCCAAATTCGTCGCCGCTAGGCCACGCCACGACCAGCATTCGATCGCCACACCTTCAGGAGGTCAATGTGCGTCAATTGAATCTGGAAGCCCTAATCGGGACGGACTAAAACACTGGATGGATACTCCACCGAAGCTTCCAATTTTAGACGATTAAGGTTCACTATGAGGGGATAATTCTCCTCACAATGGCCACTGAACGAACGGGGCTCGATTTCTACACCACTAGTGAGGTGAGGTGAGTCGAACCCCCAAGATTTCACAGCTTGGGGTGTAGCCAATCGATGGGTCCTTACTTGGACCCAGTTATGGCTCAGCTGCTAGCTCGATCGATCGATACGATCGATCAAAGCAGCTCAACCCTAACGACAATTAGAATAGGTTCCCTAGGTGGCTAAGGTAAGCTAGACAACATTCAGAGGCTCATCCAAAAGCTTAAATGGAAAACTGAACTTACAGAATTCAGTGGAAGAGGCTGTACATGAAGACGGGGTTGCAAGGACGGCCGAGAGGAATTGAGAGGCTTCCGAGCTCACACAGCAGCAGGCACATGTTTGCAGGGAGTCTGAACACCAGACAGACCCTCTATCAGCGGTACATAGCTGCGGGGATGCTGGGATTCATCGAGAGATGAAAGCTCCAGGGGATTCAATTAGGAGGATTAAGAGATCATAGTGAGCAAAAGGACTCGCTGTGATGCTCTCAAGGTATTTATAGGCGATAAGGAGCACTGAAGATGGGTTTCAGACCTCGGGTTTCATGACATTAGCTTGGACCGAAGGAAAAGCTCGACTCAATGACTAGAAGTAATCATGGGAGACTACTACTAGCAGAAGGTCGCGCCGAGGGTATAAGAAGAAGAATGAGTTCTTTCTCGTACTGCCACGGAAGCTGGGAAGGATCGAGCTGTTGGGGGGGGGGGGGGGCAGCATGCGATGGGCGAGAGGTAGACGAAGATCCATAATGCACGGGGTGCTGGGAACCGTCTGATCACCGAGCCGTTGGGATTGGAAGGCTGCGATGCACTACTTAAACGATTAACCATAGATCAGATATCAGCCGTCGGATGTGCTCGATCGATCTAACGCTTAGGATTTAATCACTGCGCGGGTGATACAAGCCATTAGATAGATGGCACTAAGATGCTTGCTAGCGTATCCAATGGAAGGAGAAAGTGCTCCGTTGTTGGGACCCCGCAGCGGATCTGCCACAGTCCCGACAGCAAATCCCGTATAAATAAATTTTAATATAATTAATTTTAATTAATATTATTCATTTAAATAATTAAATTAATAATCCTAAAATTCTTAAATCCACTTTAGGCTTAAATGAGCTCCAAAAATTCTCAAAATTTTACTCTTAGCTAATTGAAACATGAGAAATTCAAAAATGAAATCATATTTTAATTTAGATATCAAATTAATTTAGGATTTTCCAAGGCTCAAAAATAAGAAAGAATACCAAATTTCTCAATTAAACTCCGATTGATCTTAAACTTCCAGGGTTATGTTTAAATGACCCATTGAGTCCAATGGATTCAAAATATCATAACTTGATTTAGCTTAAATAATTTGGATTTAGCTAGGATAATAACTAGGGTTGTTACAATTATTTACATACTTCATTTTATTTAGTTATAAATGATTTATTTATAGCTGTCATGTTCTTTTATCTCTTATTGCGCCTATTTAAAATGCTTGCATATTTAGAAAATGTAATATCTTAAACATGTAGCTTCATTTATTTGATCTAAAATGTACTTAGATAATTTTCTAACTGTAAGTTTTTTTTTATTTTCTTGGCTGAGGCTCTGGCATTGTGATACCGATAATGTCAGATTCAGAACTGTTTATGGAGATAGCTTCAGGAGAGAACCCTAATCAGGAGGAGGACCTTCCTGCTATTATTGAGGCTTAGATAGATTTCCTTTCTGCTTGTGAGAATGAGTGTTCCTTCTATTCAATATAGTTTGTAATACTTAAATATTCTGAATGTATTTACTTTTATACACATACTGAGTTGAGTTATGTTCTTATGCTATGGATGTGGATGTTATATTTACTTTGCTTCCGCACTTTGATATGTTGATGTATGACTATAGTTTTTAGGAGATAAGTCTTTCAGCTAAGATAGGCTAGGTTAATTCCTAACTCGACTATAGTTGGGAGATTTTTCTCAGTTGGTGATCGTCTCATCATAATCATGTTAATATTAGTATTAGCATGGCCACGGTGGGTACTGTGGTGACCCCAATATTGAGAATCACTTAACTCAATATTGATATATCACCACAATACCTAATACTAGATTAGAAGAAAACTAATCCAAATTATTAGATATTGTATTTGGCCAAAGATTTAGAAGAGGGTCTTAAGTTAAGATAGAAGGGAAATTTTGAATGTTTTAAGTAATTTATAAATGAAGATACAATATATGGATTTATAAGTGAGAATGAAATATGGCTAAGCATGTGATATATGTAAGGAGATATGAGAATGCAATTCAAAATAATTAAAGTGAATATTCGCAATCTTAGACATGAAATTTTAGGTATTTAATGAGTATTTAATATGTGAGTTATAAGTCTACATTTTTCAATAAAATTTCTGTCCTAAAATTCTTAAAATTTTTGGTAGAGTCTCCTTTGTAAATGGTTAAGAAAACACCTCCAAAGTAGATATACAGGACTTCCATTTCAATGGAAGTTATAATTTGAAAGAAAAACAACTTAAACTAATATGTAATCAATCTATTTTAGTTCTAATTATAGTATAAAGTTCAATTAATTATATAAGATTGCTCATTTCTAATTCTAAAATAGAGTTCAATCTATTACATAGGATTGTTCATTTGTAATTCTAAAGTAGAGTTCAATCCATTACATATGATTGCTCATTTCCAATTCTAAAGTAGAGTTCAATTCGTTACATGGGATTGCTCATTTACGATTCTACAAGTTTAAAAGGGAGAAAATTATATGTGTAACAATATCTATCCTAAAGTATACTCAACTCACAAGCATTCATTACATACATGTAGATAAAAAAAAGCTTCTCAATTTAAATAAGAAACTAATTTCCAATTAACATTCTAGGTAGATATGCGACTAATGACTTAAGTAATATTCATTTTTATACATTTATAACCATTCATCCATTCAATACATTCATCTATTCATTCATCACAATCATTTAAATATAAACTAAGCTCCAACAAAGTATAAAAAAAATAAAGTAAATAACATTTATTACAAACTAATAGTAAACTGAAAGGAAACAAAGAAACTGAACTGATGATAGAGGAATATATATAAAGAAATTGGGTAAATCAAATTAAGATTACCTAAATGCCAAGCTAAATTATAATGAAATTAGTAAATGTAGAGACGCAGTACCTTAAAGCTCACGATAAAATCCTGAACGCCAAAAAGCACAACTCCAATCCCCTTCTCTTGCGGTTCGAGCGCACCCTCCAGCCGCTAATAGCTCCGAGGAAAATGAAATTCCAAGCGAGGAAAAGGAAGGTTTGGAAGGATGATAAGGACCCTCGGCACAACTGGAGGACAATCGTGAGTACGACACCTGTCCTTCTGCGAGGTCGTGCGAAAAGAAAGCCAAGTGGAGAAGAAGCATAGGAAAATATCTCAACCGTTGATCAAATTCTGAATCTAACGGTGAGATCAAATAGGTTCAAGACTAGCCGTTGGATTCAATGGGAAGTATATGGACGGATTGGATTAAAGCGTAAGGCTGTCTCGTGTTTGGACCAGAACACGGGAGTACCACGGTTTGAAATTTAAAACGTTGGATTTTATTTAGTAATTATATATTAATTTGACTTTTGATAATATATTTAATTATTAAATTTTACTTAATTTGTTACTCAAAATTAAATAACCAAACACATACTGAAAAATCTCAAAAATTCACTCTTACCTAATTGAGGTGTGGTGAACTCAAAAATGAAATTGGATTTTTGATTGGAGGTCAATTTAAATATCTTAATTTTTTGAGTATTAAAATATTATTAAAATATTTGGGAAAAATTCGACATCTTCCAAACACTTCTAAAATACCACTTTTAGCTAATTTGGGTATGGTGAGTCCAATAATGAACTCTGTTTTTGATTCCGATATCTAAATACATTAGGTATTCTCAGAATGATAAAAAAACTAAGAAATATTGGAAATTATCAAACGATCTCCAAATCGCACAAAAATTGAAATAGAGACTCCTATTACTATTATAAGACTAATGAAAAAAGATTAGAGTCAAATAGGTCGCTAATTAATGGATAACAACACTATGGTTGTTACAGGTTTGGGGCGCCACAAGATTGAATGGCTCAGTTCTAGCCGTCTTGCAGCACGGGATTCACCCATTACACTGGATCCCTGTTGCTTGATCAATCAGATCCTGAGCCGATCCAATGACCACAGAGGTGTCGCACATTGTCCCGTGTCCAAGTCCCCGGAGAGGATTAGGCACCGGATTAACATTTAAAAAAAATCTAATAATTACATAATTTGGTTTATTCAAATCCATTTTTTTCAAATTTTTTCTCCAATGAATTTTGTAACAACCTGGGTCGTTATAGATTAGCCTAGTATTAACCCAAGATTGTTATAACATGTTCACCATCAAAAACAGTTAACATGTTTTAGTCCCTAATTTAGCACATTCGAACTGTTAATCCCAGAGAAATCATATTAAGAGTAATACACAAAAAAAAACAAAGGCAAGAGTTTAAGTTATTTTCAGCTTTTGTAAGGTGTGTTCCTCTGTTGATTGGTTGGCGTATGCTTATAAGTTTTTTGGTTTAATATGTTTTCTTGAAATATGTCTTGCCTTAATCATGTAGCATCTTTTTTTATTTTAACATAATTGTTTTTTAAAAATAGTGCAGCATCTATAGCACCAACACATGACTGAACTAATGGGAAAGAATATTATCCAATATTAAGGTAGATTTGTCTTTGAGTTTCATTTTGATTTCTAAGTTTTTGGATGCTTGTTGAGCTTATATGTAATGTATGTATTTAAAAGTCATCATTGCATTTGAGTAACTTGATTTTCATGTTTGCAGTTATTATTCTCAGCCATTGGATAAGACAAAGACAAAAACTTGAATCATATGAAAGACTATTGTGCTACAAATCATGAGAGACAATTGTACATTGCTCAGCGTGAAAAAACCACTATATATTAACATTGCTATATGATAAAATGATCATCAATTTCAAATGACTCAATATTATAAAAGTTTTTATTTACACATTAAACACATTGTAATCTCACTTTGAGACCCAATTTAGAGAAAACAAGGTACTAGTGCTTGCCCATTGATTCAGTTTTGAACAATTCATAATGTAAGCTTAATCAACAAGTTAAAAAAATATATATATAGCACTTATATGACCGACTATTGTTGTAAGGGACTAATAAATGCATAAAATGAGTTAGCAATATACACCATCAATCAAGTGGTTCATTAGAACTTTAAGCTCAACCAAAAAAATCATTAATATATGCATAGCATAGAATTGTGCTTAATTATACATACAAAATACTTCAAATTGGGTTGCAGTTAAATAACATTCAGTACAAATATAGTAGGTAGCATATATTGGGCTGCAATCAGATAACATTCACTTCAAATTAAAGCATCCAAAAAATGTGCTTTTAACTTAAAGACCAATTAAAATCAAAATCTTCCATAGCTGTATTCCCAAAAAAACTAGGAAAACAACATACGTTGAGAAATTTGAATCGAAGACAGAGCTCATCTCCTCACGAGAACAGCGGGAGAGGAAAATCAAAGACGAATCTTCGTCTCCGAACGAAGACAATGCTCATCTCAGTGCAGGAATGTTGGGAGAGTGGAATCCAACACAAAGAGGAAGCCTCATCTCCGAAAGAAGAAGAAGCTTTGTCTCCGCACAGGAATGGCCGCTTGAGCTAGTTCGTTCAGAGAATTCATTATCATGGATTTGCTTAGATTGATTCGGATCGATTCGTTCATTCATAGGGATTCGTTTGGATCATTTATTCCATCTCACTGATAGAAAAAAAATTAATTCGTTCAAATCATTCGATACGATTTGTTCTTGCTAATTTATTCATTCGTTCGGAACGCTTGATCCGCTAGTTCTTAGAAAATCGATTATTATTTCGAAATATCACACTATGCATATTAATTCATTCCAAATAAAAAAATCTAAACAAAGTAAAATAATCTGATTACATTATAATTATATTATACTATGGGATAGACGAAAAAAATTTTACACTGTAATTCAATTTTATGTTAATCATAATATTTTACATTCAAATCTTTTAAATTAGCTTATGTAAAAATAGTTTTATAAAAAAGTTACTATATCTCTATTCTCTTACATTCCAAATAGTCTCAAAGTAAAATAAAATAAAAAATATATATATATATATAAAAAGTTTGGATAGTGTATTATAGCATATTCAATCATTCTATTGAAAAACTATTAATTATATGAATGTTGCTATAGTGCCAAAAAAAAAAAAAAAAAATTTGAATGATGTGACAGTACTATGCATAATAATTTAATTGTTAGAATTTATTTTTTGTATTTCTAAGAGCAAATATATTAAAGAAAAATAAAATAAAATAAAAATTATATTGCTTTTTTTCTTGCTTGTTTTTTGAAAGCTTATTATTTTCCTAATTGTAATATGTTTTGAGTTTAGATTATTGAAAAGCATGTAGCATAATTATAACTATTTATAGCACTTACGTGTCCATATTGTACGAGAAAGAAGGCTCATCTTCCCAAGTTGGCGAACCAAAGCAAAAGGTTATATGTATATTGGGCTATTTAATTGCGGTAAGAATAGTGTGGATGGAAAACTTTTACACAGTAATTTGATTTTGAGTTTATATAAAGGAAATGCCGTAATCGTATTATGCCTAATTCGGGGTTACACGGAAGAAGTGGAACAGCTGAGCAGCGTCTTCTTCGGCCTCGTTTCGTTCGTTCGATCGAACTCCCTCTCTGAGTAGCCACGATTCGTCAGAACGAATGCATGGAAAGAATCCCGACGATGTTTGATCAACAAAATGAACGGTTCATTGTTTCGTTCAAACGAAACTTAAATTAAAAAAAAAATTTTGATTGGCAATAGTTTTAACATCACTTGGTTGAAAGCAATAGAATACTAAATTTTATGAAGAACTAACAAACAAAAATAACAGAATCAATTTCTCAATCCAACGAGCCTTATAATTTAATTGTTATCTATAATTGCAGTCAACAGTGTCAATCGCATAAAGCGGACGACCGAAGTTGCCAGGTCCGGTCCATTTTAAACCGCACCAAATGAACCAAAGCAAAACAAACCCAAAAAGTCGGTCCGGACCCGGACCCCGACCTCGACCCCTTGCACCCTTACTTCCTTCTCACGCCCTAATAAATAGAGACGAGATTCTTACTTTTTAGTCTCCCATCACTTTTTTTTTTTTCTGTGCTCCCACAGCCCTTTAATGGAGAACGCAGAGGAGCCGATGCTAGAGGCGGCGGAAACGCTGATCATCTTCAGCCTCTCGCCTGTAATCGGACAACTTCCGGAGATTTCCGATCTACGGCCGTCGAATCCTCTGATTCCGGCGATGGATCTTGAGACGATCCCTTCCTTGTTCCTCCCTTCATGGGGGCTTCGATTGAAGCGATCCCGTTGCTCCTGTGTCTTGAAATCGGAAAGGGAAAAGGATCGGGTCGCTGAGACGCTTTCAAGTCCGGCCACGCCTCTTGACTTTGGCTATACTTCCATGCCTTCAACCAGCGGCAGCGATGAGGATTCTTCTTCGCCTCATGACTCCTCTATCCCTTTCGATGAAATCAGCCGGAAAGAGGTTCGATCTTCTCTCAGATTTCCGTTTTCTTCGTCTTTTTTTTTTTTTTTTTGGGATAGTTGAATAAAATCAACTCAAAAACTTGCATATGCATAATAGTTATTCGCTCACCACACAAAAAAAAATAAAGAGAAACAAAATTTTACAATCCAACTGCGATCAAATAATGAGAAGTGTCTGCTTTATAAATATCCAAAAAGCCTAAAGTATTTATAAAATAAAAATTGATGGGAGGATAGTTTGAAATTTAACCATACTCGTATCATTTTAAATAATCGTTTTCTTCGTTTTTTTTTTTTGACGATTGTATAAAATCCACCCAAAAACTTGCATATACATAGTAGTTATTCACCCGTCAAAAAAGAAAAAAGAGAAACAAAATTTAATAATCCAACTGCGATAAATAAGAGAAGCGTCTGTTTCATAAATTTACAAAAACCTAACATATTTATAACATAACTATTGATGGGAGAATAATATTTTATTTTAACAAATGTATATTTCATTTGTAATAATTGTTTAAATTTTTATTTAGTTTTTGAAACATCTAGCATTTAAAGTTTTCTTAATTTGTTAACATAAATGCTTTTTTTCTTAAAAATATAAATAATGTTTTCTTTTATTTTTCTTAGATTTGTGTGTTTGAAAATGGAATATCCACTGCCTTCTGCATTTCGAGTTCGATTTATAAGATTAAAATAAATTTCGTATTAATTCGTAATTATTTGTGGGATTTTTAAATTGAAAAATACTAAACATTCAAAAAGCTAAAAAATATATATATTTTTATTTATATGGATCAATGCAAAAATTATATTTTATTTTTTATGAAAAATAATATTTGACTCACAAAATTCATATATTATTAGGATTTTTCTATTAATATTTCATTTTAGCTGGAATAATTATTTTTTGTTAGATTTTTTTTTTATATATATTTGAATAATTATTAGGAGTCGTGCGTATTTATGTTTAAAATATAATTATATTGCATATAAAAGCTCATAATTATTTTTGTGAGATAATGAATAAAATATTATTTTTGCTAAATATGAAAAAAATTTAAATTCAAAGAACTTTTTTTAGAATTTCTTGTAGTTAAAATATTTAATTGCCCATGCTTTAATGCTTTTAATAGAAATTTATTAAATAGAAAAATTGAGAAGTCATTTAATAATTATATTATGATATTTAGAAACTGTTCAATCATCTCTTCTGGTACGAAGAACATTGATTATATTGACATTATTTGAATTTTAATGTAATGTTAAATTTTCTTACTTACACAAATTTGAAAATATATTCATTTATGTTGGTTGGGCCTCTATAGTATTTTCTTAATGAAAACATTATGATATTCTAAAATAAATTTAAATTTTCTAAAAAATACTATATAAAAAACATTTAAAATGATGACACAGAATATAGAAAGACTAGACTTCGAGGCTTTTTTACACAAGTGTAGTGTAAAATAAAATTTAAAAGAAAATTTCAACAAAACAAAAAGGATGACTGAATAATGTCTCTATTTAAAATATTTGCTGTTAGTGCGATCTCATTTTAACAAAACACTGAATTGTTACTTTATATTATATTTTCAAAATATGATAAATGAGCAGTTCTAATTAAAAAAAAAAGAGAAATGCTATTTATAATCGATGAAATGATACTAAGAAAAATTTATCAAGCACATTATTATCTAAATTTTATTGTATGAGTTTTTTTAGGTGTCACATTAATAAATTTAGCATTTTTCTTAAAAAAAAAAAAAAGTAGTCCAATGTATTCAAGTTGTGGATTATTTATAATAATTTTTTTTTAAAAAGTACTCAAGTGAATATATAATATATGAGAATTGAAACAAAATGTTTCTGCCATTTTAATAAATCATTTTTTGTTAGTTTTAAAAGAAATATAAGATTTTTTTTTATTTGGAATTAAGTAATTCAAGGATTTGGCTGATTTTAGTGTTCGAGTAAGTCGGTTCATACTTAAACTCGAATCAAATTTATTCGAATTTGAGTTCGAGTCGAATTCTAATCGTGTTCGTGTCATTTTAAACTCTAAAATTTTAGAGACTAGTTCGGGTGAGTTATAATGTCTCTTGATTAAATTTTGAGTTTCAGCTCAAATTTAAACTTAAAAAAAAAAAAAAGAATAGGATTTGTTCGATCGTGCCCTCGATACGTTACTTTGATTCATTCGATTGTAATAGTGCTAAAAGTTAGACGAAAAAAAATATAGATAACATTATAATCATTTATGTAATTGCATAATTGATACAATAGTTTTTTTTTTGTCAACCTTTGAAAGTTTTTAATTTTCTTAGTAAAATGATTAAAGTCTTAATCTACTAAGAGAAATGTTTTCATTTTATAATATATTAAAATTTATTTTAAAATGATAAAAAAGTAAATAAATAAAGAATAAGTGAATATTTTTTAAATTGCATTGCTTTAATAATAAAGTTAGTTTAATATAGTTTAGTTTATTTTAAAATTTATATTTTTAATAGACACAAAAGTAATTTAATACTGATTTTACGAGAACAATACTATCTGATTTTATGAACAGTTTTGCTAATATTAAAACTTGTTTAAAACATGTCGAGTATTAGTAGATTTTGAGGGAAAAATAATAAGATAATTAAGTATAAAAAAAGATAATACCTCATTTATCTTTGATAGTATTTTATTTTGGGGAGATTTGGAGACTAGTCCTGATTATATTATTGACATCTACTTTTATTCTTATAAAATCAAAATTTACACATAATTTAAAATATATTCTATCATTCTAATTTATAAGATATATCATATAAAATTTTTGAGAATTTGTTGAGAGTTAAATAATATCTCACTTGCATCTCATTAAGGCTGAGTTTAGTAAAAAGAATAGAACTAATGTTTTCCTTTGGTCAAATAAATGCAACCGGTTTCCCATTCTTGTACTGTTTCGGTGTTGGTGAGCAGGTGCAGGTGATTATGATTCAATTTAAATTAGCTAATCTTGCTCTTAGAGTTTGTAATCACTACTTAAAAGGTAGTTTAATACAAACGCCCAATTTACTGGCATTACTTGTATAATTGTATTTTCAGCATAATTATTTAAACTAAATTTTAAACCAAAAAAAAAAAAAAAAAAAAAATTCCTCCTATTCTCACGCTGTATTTCGTTACCTCTACTTCGATTTATGAAAAGTATTATGACAACAGACAAGCGTCGGAGCATCGGAGGGTTTCGGTCTTTTGGCGTTTGACATACGTCAAGTCTTTTTCGTTTTTCGCTGTGTTTGTTTTCTCTTCCTGTCTAAAATATTCAGAGGAAATTAATTTAATTATATATTTATTTATTTGTTTCTGCTATGGTACTCCATATTGATTCATGATCAATATTTTTATATAATCTTTAAAAATAATGAACAGCAATTAAACTCTCTTCATACCTCATTCACGAATTTTTTTGAGATCTCATTTATTTATATTTAATAAAAATTTAGATAATTATCAAATAAAAAAAATCGTGCATCTGGGCTGATTTTCTCTCTCCTCTTTTTTAATTTTCTTTATTAGAAAAAAATTAGAATATTTTTTGGGTAAGCATTTCAAGAATCAATTTCTTATACTTGTATATATATATATATATATTAAAATGATCGGTACAATAGATGATTTGGACAAAAAAAAAAAAAAATTTTGATTCATATGAATATGATATTTTAAGTCTATCATTCTTCCATTAAAATTATCCTAATTTATTTTTCCAAGAGCAAAAAATAGGGTATAGTAATGGATAAGCGGGCCCACATGCAGAAAACCATTTAATATCTTTAGTTTTTAGCTTTTAAGTCTTTGATAATTTAATATAGAGTATTGCTACACTTACACATTAGTATACACTAAAATATATAGATAATGTGTTAATTTAATGTGTAATTAGATTATTGGTTAAATTTATTTTTTGATAAAACTTATATACAAAAATTACAAAAAAAAAAATTTTAATTGATCTTGAATACATTTTTTTGATGTATATTTTTGTGTAATCATAATATTTTCATTTAATATAAATAAAAAAAATAATATAATACATAGTTAAATATTAGTTTTTCTTATAAAAAATAATAGAGCAGGCTATGATCATAAAATTGTCTCAAAAAATACAAAAAAGTAATTCAATCTTATTCAGTGTTAAAAAAAAGAAAATCTGCACTGTTTTTAATATATCCTACTTTTTTTGCGAGAGAGCGCGGCATTCTTTTCGCGTGGAATCATTTTTTTCGATTTCTGTTTCGGACGGCTGCGATCCGCCGATCTGGTCGGACGGAGGCGACATCCTGCCGGCACGTGTTAATAATAAATACCTTTTCGATCGGGATTTTTATTTTTAATTTTTCAGGCGAAAATAATCGGACGGTCGCCAACGGCCGGTGCTGCCATCCTGATCACTTCATCAAAGCCCATCAGGCTGCATGGAAAGAAGGTTTTTTTTTTTATTGTGAATAAAATAATGTATATCCTTAATTAAATATTTTTGAATTACCGTTATTTAAAAATCAGATGATTGTTCAGCTGCGGGCGCAGGAGAGGTTGCTGGCGGATGAGAACTCGATGCTCAGGAAGGTGCGCCCCCCCGCCGCTGCTCAGACTATATAAAAATGCTTAATTTAATTTCTTTGCTAATATATGTATTTATCTATTTTTTAAATATTAATTTGAATGACAGAGGGTGGAATCTAAACGGAAGGAAATGAATTGTTTAGTAGCTGAAAATAGGAGGCTGCAGTGTGAGAAGGTGAGTGGAAAGCTCTTTGATTTCTTACTCCTCTATCAAGAAGTGGCTGTTTGTCTGCAACACTAACACCACGTTTTTGTTATTCGGCATATATTTTCAATCTAAATATTCTTTTTTCTTTTTTTTTTTTCTGGAGGAAATATTTAATTAAAATAATTTTATTCTGTTTGAATTCACTCACAAACAGCTCCAAAAAAAAAACATTAAATTTACTTTAGCCCGAATCTCGCTAAAAAATACTCATTTAAATTTAGTCGAATTGAGTTGAATGTGGGACTCGAACCCAATTAGAGTCCTTTCTATAAAATAAAGTCACCATTATCAGCAAAATACGAAATGTTTTATATTATTTATTTATTAATGTTATTGAAAAATAGCATTGCAAGCAGCCCTTTGATGATGAGCCAAAAAGATAAAAAAGAAATTTAATCCTCCATACATTTATAATATACAAAATAAAGTATAATTTGTTCTCCTTTTGCTATTATCTCTGAAGAAGCTGCTTATGCATTTTGATGCTCTTTGCAGTCGAGCTTCCGGCTTTGCCGAGCAGCGATTGAAGCCGAAAAGCCTCTGTTTTCCTTGCCGGATTTGAACGAACCGGCTAACCCAGACTCAGAGGGATGAAATGCCCGCTATATATCTTTTTTTTTTTTTATTTACTTACATGGCACCTAAATATTTAAATAATATGCATTCACTCCCCAAATTTCATATTTACTAAATAAGTAAAATGATAATACTCTCTGTAAATATTAAAATTTGGGTGTTTTGTGTATTATTTAAAAATCTATGCTATAATGCTGCACAGATAATTCATTATATATTTTATATTTAGTGCCCAAAATTTAATTTTTACAAACGTGCTTATTTAATTTTTTTGTTTGATGTTGGCATTTTTATGTCCTCTAACAATTTTCTTACACAACACATATTATATATATATATATATGTATATATACATACACACACACGAGTCAGCCTTCCACACTGAGCAGCCTTCCACACTGAAGGCTTAGTTGTTAATGGATAGAAGAAGAAGAATAAATGAGCCAAATGCGGAAGAGGCTAAAGGACATTGTAGAAAGCATTATTTGGGAAAGGAAGGCTCTCTTACTTTATAAATTTCTCTCTTATATATATATATATAAAAGAAACCTCAAACCTCAAAATCTTTTATATTTATATATTAATCCCTGCGCATTGAATGCCACCAAAATATCACATTAATATTTACCATTTTATTAAATTTATTCTCTCATTTAACTATTTCTGACCATTATTAAAAATAAAAAACAGTAAAAATATTGAGTACTTTAAATTGATGCATTCTGCTAACAATATTTAAAAAATTAAGTGTTTTACGATATAATCTTCCATACGATTCATTAACATGTTTATTGAATGAGCAATTTTCCTGCTGAAAGTTGAGATTGTGAAAATTATATATACATATATGCAACATTCTCAAAATCTTAAACCTTAGATAAATTTAGAAGAGTACTGTTACAAACATAATTTTTTCAATTTAGAAATAGTTTAACAATATGCTAATTATTTGGATTAGGCGTTGAGTTAGGCTAATTATTGTAGGGGCTTTCAAGAGTTTTACATCAGTTCCTCGTGAGCCTAGCATTAAAGCTCCCACACTAGTTGAAGGTAAACATGTTTCATTTCTTAGATGAAGAGGTTCATCAGCCAATGCTTGCTTTCATAACTCTTACATGACAAAATAAAATAGTAAATGGGAGAACGAACCTAAGGGCCCATCTAATCGTAGTCATTGAGGTTGAATAATTGTGAGTAATGCAACTTTTAGAAAAGGACTTTTAAAGAATGAAGGATCCACACTTTAGAATTCCTTCTCTAAAAAATGAAGAATACATAAAAAGAAAATAGTATTTATTTAACTTCAATGCCTTGATACTTAAGGAAGTATCCTATTTATAGTCATGAAATATATATCAAATGACCAAATAATCATAAATTTACTACCATTTAACCCATAAATTACGAAAAAATTTCGCCCAAAAATAGACCAAAAATTTGACTGCCATTTCAAACTCTATTATTAAAACACCTATAGTAAAATGGCCAAGCCATTTTATTAAAGGCTGATGTAAGAACTATGATAAAAACCTTAAAATAGAACTCAACAAAAGTCAATTTTCCTTGAATTTGGTCTGTGGGTCTTACTCATATGGCACATGTTTTAAGCTGTAAATAACTTAGATTATGCACGCCTGTTCTACAAAACTATTGGGTTTGGTGGAGCCTCGATTGCAACCCAAGGAGGTGAGCCCAAACTGGGTACACCTAGACATAGAATGACGTGCCAATGCAAGCGGTAATTGGAATGATGGTCAAGTGAGTTTGGACAAGTTATGGATCATTTGGAGGTTTGAAATGACTTTGAGTAAATTACATATCAACCATAGGTGAAACTAACGCAAAACAAGACTGAATGGGCTTCGAAATATGTTTGGGCGCCCCCAAGTACCCATCTCAGCCTTGGTAACCGATGGCAGGGTGCTTGGGGCGCGCCCAAGCGCTTGTTGAGGTCATCCTGACAAAGGGTAAGGCGTATGGGAGCGCCCAAGCGCTTGTTTTAAATGCCTATGCTGAGGGATTGTGGCACTTGAGCCCCAAGCGCCAACAAAGCATGAAATGACCCAGAAACATACTTGGACATAAATAAAGCTGAAAATATGATTTTAGGGATTTTTGGGGGGATTGTGGTGTGTGGCTATAAATACCCTTCTATGAGTTTTGGGTAGCATGTATATTTTTGCTTTAATTATGTATACACATAGTTAGCACATTCAAGATGAGCTTCCTTGATGCATATTATTTGTGGATGAAATTCTATTAATTGATAAGACTAGAAACGGAGTTAAAGCAAAATTAGAATTTTGAACTACTAACTTAGAATCTAAAGGTTTCATATTAGTAGATCTAAAACTAGATATAAGAAATGAGCTCAATCCTATTAGCAGCCTTACTCTCGAGGACCTAACTAATGAGAACCATGTGATCAAGAAGCGTGAGAGTTTCAAGTACCTTGGTTGATTATTCAAAATAATGATGAAATAGATAGCAGTGTGATTAATAGAATCCAAGTTAGATGGATGAAAAGAAGGAACAAACCCCACCTAGTGGGATTAAGCCTAGATGTTGTCTTTGTTGTTGTATTAGTGCATCCATCCTTTTGATTCACTCCTCCCTAATAAGTGGTATCAAACCCAATTATTTAGCTAAAAAATTAAAGGTGCCAAAATGTAAACTGAATAAAAAAAAAACCATCAGCTTGACCCATAAAAAAAAATCTTTCACTGTAATAATATCAAGGCTGGATTTGTGCTCAAGTTTTAGCCACATAAACGGGTTGGCCTGCAAAACAAAGTTCTAACTTAGTTTGATCAGTTCACAAAACATAAGGGGTGAACGAGTTGTGTTCTGGACAAAATAAGCCGTGTTTGTATCAAAATGCTTCAATACTTCTAGAATGCTTGTGAATTGGTATCAATCCTGCCCAAAACAATAATCCAATACTTTCAATCTCTTCACATATAAAGTTTTATATCCATTTAATATGCATGCAGGTTTTCTACAAGTTCAATACATATTCTATTTTCATTCCTTGAAACAGCAGTAATATAAAAAACACGCTATTGCAAACAAGTCAAAAAATGATTTCAAAACATAATATCGCAGGTGCACCTTTTACAAAAAGCTACATACTATATTCCATTAAGAAAATGGTAGCCTGCTACTGGTCATTGATATGTGAAATGGGGGACTATAACCTACACACACAAATAAATAAATAAATAAATATATATATATATATATATATATATATATAGGCACTAAAGATACAATGACAACCAAATTACTAGAACTTTTTAGATGAGTAATAAAAACAAAAAAAATACAAACTTATATAAACCTTGCTATGCACAAGTAAATAATAATTCGTGAGGTACCTCATTTTTTTTTTCTTTTTGTTCTAAATCTATATGGTGTGCTGAAGCCTCTAATTTCCATTCAATACCAATCGACACAAACAAGCGTCAAAACTTTTTTTAAGAAAAAAAAAACACAATAAAATCAGAGGCAGAATGACTTATCAGTGCTTGGCATGGAAGCATCACTTCTGAGCTTGCCCTTTCTGAGGAAGCGAAGCTGCCATTGATCGCAATCTGTCGGCTATCTCCGTAAAGCTCGGCCTCACATTCGGCTCCGCCGACCAGCACTGTTCCATCAAGTTCCTCCACTCGGGATCACACGAATCCGGCACCGCAGGCCTCAACGTGTTGCTCACAATCCCGCCTGTTGAGATGTCAAATAAAATATGGGAGAAATTCGGTATCGAAAAATCTGTGAAAAGAAAAGATAATAATACCTATGATTGCGCCGTAATGGAGATCAGAGTAGGGTTCCTCTCCGGTAAGAAGTTCCCACATAACGATGCCGAACGAGAACACATCAACCTGAGGAAACATGTATAGCTGCTATGAAAAGGGAAGTCCGCAAATCTAATGGGGGACATTACGATAACTTAAGCTTGCCTTCTCGGAGACCAATTTGCTGCTTCCATTCAGGAGTTCAGGAGCCATCCAAGGGAGAGTTCCTCGAACGCCGCCCGAGATCAGTGTCTGGCATTTCACCTTTGAAAGACCAAGATCTCCTACCTGGAAATAAAAATTGAAGATACGTGTAAGAAAATAAGAACATACTGAATGTAAACCCTAATTTCAATGTTTCAAACAGGCGTGAGGGAAAGGTGCTAATCTCCCGAAAAGAAGGTTTGAGCACTTCTAAACATATCCAATAATAAAACTATTTGGATTATCAAATCAAACACTTGGTCCGGGTTAGGCCCATTGATATTCTTTTCTGTAATTATTACACCAAACCTGCATAGATGGTGGCAGTTATACAACTAAGGGAACCTCATTGCTTAGGGTGTAATCAGAATGACCAAAAGATATAAAAGTGTTCACATATTTCACTACACTTGCATTATTATAAATTCAAGTAAAACAAATTTCGTCGCAATAAAAGTTATGATATGAGACAGTTGAAGTGAGATTTCCTCGTTGTTCGTCAAATAATCTTATAGAAGGCTTCCAGAAGATTTTTTGAACTTGCTTTGAGACCTTGCTGGCATATAAGGCATGGGTAATTTTTCATGTTTTGGATTCAGCATGTCGCCATATTTGCCCTTGTAAGAAGGGCATTACCTTTTGCTTTCTTCTTCATGGCAGGCTAACATCAACAGGAATTTCAGAGACATACAGCGATAACCTAACTAATTTACCATATTGTAACAGCATATACATCATAGAAATGCCATAGTAGTTTCTCAGTGAAATAACCGTTCTTTGTAAGCTGACATCAGCCTGGACATGGGCCGGGCTCCCAAAACCTGAAAGGATTCTATGTTTATATGGCCCAACCCTACCTGACCCACAATTCATGCAATATATTTCGATTCATGGATGCACTGGACCTACTCACCAAATTGTAGAAAAATTAAATGTATGATATAAAATTTTTAAAAATGGTATAAATACAAAAATAAATATAAATTTGTATATTTTCTTCAAGTTGAAGGGAAGCCTTGATCTATTGGCCCTAAATTGGCAAGAATGTTTCACGCACGGGCCTACTAATTTTTATAATTTGCTTCCATATAATTCCAAAATACAATTTGGCCTGTATTTTTAATCTTTAAATTATTGACATAATTATAGATTTAACATTATATCAATATATAAAGTAATTGAGATTATATTAGCATTAACAATAGATTAAGTCAGGCCAAGACAAAGTGTAAATCATTAACTTGGCCCTCAAAGTAGCTAATACAAATCCAAATTCATTCAATTCCACTTTTTAGCAAAAAAATAGACACCAGTAGAATAAATTCAGGCTGTACCAACTGGGCCAAACAGGTCCCCAGGTCAACGCCTAGGTCTAGCTAACAATGATAGTCTTTGTATAATATCACATACCTATAATGCAGGTATAAACTATCAAAAATGGCATGACGGATGCTAAGTGCAACCATCTCACATGCCATCTCATTAGCATACTCCTTGGTAACTGGAAACTTCAAGCAATACTGTGACCACTTTTTTGTCTGCTATCCTTTTGAATCCAACTAAACTGTAAAAATTGAAAAAAGATACGATGTCCAACCAAAATTTATGCACATACTAGCATAATAGGGTTCTTCTAGTTGCCAATATCAATCATGGAGTTGGTCATAATGAATTAAACTCAACGCGTAAGAGAAAAAACTTATGAATCACCCTAAAAGAGTAAAAATACCCTCAAAAAGAGAAAAAGGAAAAGGTCAATTTTGGTAATTTCTATGATTATTGTCATACACTTGACTACATAAAAAATGTTGGAATCTATATCTTAAATTATTCCATTAGGAATGAAAAAAAAATTAAGAAAAAAAAAAAAAAATGCCGATGTGGAGGGACAAAATCATGTTGCTCCCAATGGAAAAGGAAAATAGACCATATTTAATAGAAATGCAAAAACAGAAGCATGATCGTAGTAATATTTGAGTTGACATTAATGACACATGTAAGCAACAAGTAATCATAGATCAGTGATAGGGAATTAGAGGAATTCAATTGTAATTTGAAAATAGGATCACAAGGTGTCCTTAAAAAACTTTTGTATATCCCCAATAGTTACCCACAAAATAACTGCCCCACATCGAAACTCTGACATACTTCCCTAAGAAATACCCTTAGGTTGCCTTAAATTGTTCCACTTACTCCATTAATACTATGCATATCTTATTGGACCAAACTCTAAAAATACTAAATCTTAATTCATCTTATCAACATAATAGCATCTTAAGAATTTCACAAGTCTCCGCTTGATGACCACTCATTATGAAATAGACATTTCCCTGTGCAGGAGACCATGATCACAATTTGTCACCAAAGTAGACCTTCCCATGAATAAACAAGATAGAAGATGAAGTATGCAATTGATCCAGTTGCTCGTCAATGGTTTTTTCACAAGTAGAAATTTCCATTATGGTTCTATAATAAGAAAGAAATATAAATTGACCCATTAGCTGCTGTCAAAGTGGTCTGCATACAACATGGTAGCTATCTATTACATCAAATCTAACAAGTTGATCGACTATAACTGGTGTAAAATTTATGTTAGCCAATAATTGTATTACTTTACTTCCTCTTACTCACATATCTTGATTCCTTCAAGAGATCAACATATCATCATCTTCATCTTCTCCATGTATGGAATAGGCATGAAAAAATAAGGAACTCAACTTGGCCCATGAGTCCCTGCCATAGTTGTTTGCATCCTTACATTATATCATGATGTTTATCTGCTCCATTGATCAAGCTACAAGGTGGTCTAAATTTGAAGTCTTTCTTGATTTTAAATGTATCTCTAACATACAAAGCGTTGCCACTTAGCTTTTACATCCTTTCTTTATCTAAATTACCTACCAAGAAACACATCGATAATACCACAGCTTGTTCTGTAGATACATTTCTTATTTCAGTATTCATAGTGTAGAATTTTTTTTTTTGCATTTTTTTTTTTCATATCAAAAAGTGCTGCTTGAGAAAAGGATTGCTTAAAACAAGAATAAAGCCTATTTATTCCCTTTTCCAGAGCATAACTGAATTCTTGACTAGCTGCAGTAGCTGGACGTATCAATGATATCATCTTCAGACAAACAGCAGAAAACACTAGGTAAACAACAGTAATGACAAGCAAAATACAGTTCAGCCACTGTAAAAGCATTAGCATCAAAGTAGCGACTGTCAATCAGCTACAGCAATAAAAAGTGTAAATTCTCTTTAGGCACCAAAAGATTAGCAACTTCAAGTCATAGTATCTTATGAGCTGAATGAATTTGGTATAGAGAAGAATAATAAAATAAAAAAATAAATGACTTTCTGAATTTTTATCATTTTAAGTATACTATCCCTAATTTATTGCATATCCTCTGCTGTGCTTTTCTACAATACTTAATATTCATCTTTCTTACATATCCTTTCTATTAATTTTACACGCAAAAGTACTGTAAAATATTCTCTCTACTTTATCATCCCACAAGTAATCATAAGTAGACAAATCATCAAATTAAGTTCTATTAATTTTATATTATTATAAGGACTTAATTAACATAGTAAAAACAAATTAATATAATTAGATTCCTAGTAACATACTTTTTATATCAACGATGGGATCTCAAAATCAACACCGCTGACAATCAGCATAAATATTTCAGATAGTAAAACCTTCAACAGACATGATCGTCAGCTACTTCGACAATATAAAGCCCAAATTGTGAGGGATGCTTTTGCTTGGACTACTTTGAAGTAGATTAGATTTACCATCTGCTTCGAATCATTAAAAACATCAAAAACAAATTCATCCATACCTTCTAACATGTGAAAAGACCTTGCATCATATATGTAAAACATAACAACAAGAAATAAACAATAGAATTTGCATATAGCTGGACAGATAATCTGTAAGTGATGTCCTCGTAAAAGCTTCAAAATTTGCACATGCAATTAATTAAAGATCTCCTATGCTTTAATAGATAAACTATGACAGCAATTTAATAGTCTTTCAAAGAAATTTTGTAACAGGAATCCAACACAAGATTTACAGAAAGACGGTTTCTAAAGCTGAAAAAATATGAGTATGACAAAAAAATTGGAAAAGTACGATAACCGGAGAACAATGTCCTGAGTTCATTGCTCAAAGAGCCTTCTAATGAGACAACAACAGAACCTGATTCTGGTAGCAGATCTATCATCTCATTCAAACATTTCAACTCGGTATACTACACCAAAATCAAAGTGCAAAATCAATTTTTATGGTGTACATTACCCAATACCTACTCAAAGTATAAATTACACCTTCATATGTATCTTCTAAGAAAATATGAGCTTAGCTTCACAATTCTTTTTTCTAAAACCCAAGCTTAGTCAACTCCACCATTGTCAAGTCCCAAGTCCCGATTAAGAAATGAAAATGGATGCGTTAAGTTGTCGATAAACACCATAAGACTTTGACAGAACACCCTGGTACTTAAGTAAAAAAGCATTATAAAAATGGCATGAATATTATCCTAGATAAAGAATTTTTAAAAAATATAGCAAAAGTTAAAATGATCAAAACTAGAACAATATCTTTAAAGATTATAAATGATGAAATACTTTTTATTATATCAAGTACTCATTCTCCTCAAATAGAATCATATCAGTATTAAAAAAAAAAATTAGTATAGTTTAGAATATCTAAGAGAATATTATTTATAGGAGGGCATTTAAATGGGCAAGTTGAAAGGTGGCTACAAAATTTATTGATATTCATAATAATTTGGTTTTGGAAAAATTACTAAAGAAGGAATAATGATTTTATGTTTTGGCTTCTGATTTTATGATTGCATATACTTATTTTTTAAACTGAATTGAACTTACTGTTAGTTAAAAAAAATGATGGCTTTTACTTTTTCAAGGAAAATAAATCCTTTATATTGTCAAGAATTGAAAGATTATTTCAAGTTAATGATTGATGGCCCAATATCAATTATTAATCCAAAATTAAAAACTAAAAAAAGTAATATTAAATCCAAAATATACCCAAAAACTAAATGAAATCTTAACAAAGATAATATAATTAGGACTGAGAAATTTTGAGGGTAAAGTTAATATTATATAAAATTTGATTACTAATTGTATTTGTAAGATAGTTGAACATATATTTAGTGAATTGAAAGGAAAGCAAGTAATAATGAAATGATTAGTGATGAATACAAAATATTAAAGTAAATATTAAAGCAAAAATATTGGAATAAAGAATTATGAGAATTGGAAGAAAAAACTAGTTTGTTATGAAAATCCAAGATAACAATGTGTAAAACTAATAATACAATATTTGATGATATATATGAAAGTCAAATTTGTTATAGAGAGGCACATATAAGAGATAGCTAAGTGATAAAATAAGAGAAGAACTTGACTAATATAAAATATTAAAAAACAATGATAAAAATTCTTTTAAAAAATAAAGATATTCAACATAAATGAAAGAATTACTTTACCAAGCTTTTTAATGAAGGTGTATTAATACATTTAGTACTAATTTAGCAATTATAAAACTATTATCAATTGCACTTTCATTTGACAAATACCCGAATTTACAAAATTAGTTTAGTTTTATACAAATAGATCTACTATGGAGGCCATACATTTACTAAAATATTTGATATTAAAAAACAAAAGAAAACGAACATCTTTATTTAACATTCATCTATCTTTTAAAGGCATATGGTAAAGTACCAACAGCAGTTCTTTAGAAAGTTGGAAAAAAATTAATCGGTTCAGCTTATAATGATGTTATTAAAGATATGTATAATGAAATTATAACATGTTTAATCTTATGTGTTATGTCCAGTTGTTTTCCTATTACTATTTATTGCACCAAAGTTCTACTCTTATTCCATCTCATTGTTGCAATTATAGATGCTCTTATTGAATACATTCATGAGGATGTTCCTTGATGCATGTTACTTGCATATAGCATTTTCCAAATTGAAAAGATTAAGAATGGGTTAAAGTAAGACTTGAGTTGTGAGTGAATGACAATTTTGCTTAATGGATTTAAAACAAAATAGATAAAGTGTAAATTTAATCATAATAGAAGCCTTAACCTCAAGGACATATATTGAGAACCATGTAGTCAAGAAGAGAATGTTAAATACCCTAATTCATTTATTCAAAATAATGAAGTAGAAAGTGATGTGATTAATGAGATTGAAGCAAGTTGGATGAAATGGAGTGCTTTTGAAGTGTTGTATAATCAAATATTCAACTCAAAATTAGAGGAAAAATTTATATATCCGCTATAAGGCTAGCTATATTACATACGGCAGATTGTTGGTCAACAAAAAAAAACTTATTAATAAAATAAGTGTTCTAGAGATGAGGATGCTAAAGTGATGGTGAGTATACTTAAAAGAATAGGATGAGAAATATGTTCATTTGTAGTAAGATTGGGGTGGCTCTGATAGTGGAAAAGAATAGAGGATGGAATCTTAAATGATTCAGATACATTTAGATGTAGATTGTTTGATGCCTCTGGTAAAGATTGAGCATATGAATTATGTTTATGTTAAAAGAGAAAGAAGATAAAATAAAAAGACGTGAAGAAACTATTAGAAAGAACCTCAATTTGAAACTTAGGAGCTTCTATTTGATCATGCACAATAGAAGCAAAGCACACATGTAACCAATCCCATTTAGTGAGACTAAGGCTTGGTGGTTGTGTTTTTTTGAAACCCAAGCATAGATAGTCATCCACACTGCAATTTCATAAAAATAACATTTTAACTTGCACGATTGTTTGAAGTTGTGAAACACCTGTTGAAAGAGCAAAATAATAATCATTAATATTTTCATGAAAATCATCCCATAATTATGTAGTGCAAATTAGGGAGGGTTTCAAAAGCAAATAGGGGGAGGGGGATTGTCCATTTTACAAGCCAAAGTGATGCATGATAGAAATAAAGCTTTTTATAAATCTTGCAAGGACATGATCATCATCAACATCAACTAAAAAATACAAAAGCAAGAAAAAATATGTCAATTTTGAAAATTTCACTTAAGAAAACTTCTCAAATTGAAATGTTGAGAGAGATGCTACTTTAATAATTTAAAACTAAGAACCATTTGTAAATTGTTAATATCATCAAAATCTTAAAAAGATATAAACAAGAAAAAATATTTCCATATTTGATCTTTCATCGTGAAAAACTTTTTATTTAAATTCAACACTTGAAATTAAATTTCAAATAAATTCAAATATTAGAGAAAAAATTTTTTTGCAAGTTATGATGTTATTGTTGTTATAATAAAATTTTCTACTTAAATTAAGAATTAAAATTTTAAACTTTGGTGAATTTTTTTTGGAAAAACCTATTATTATTTCCTTATTATTTAAAATAGTAATGCTCCCGCCCAAAAATTAAATTCAAACCTTGAATTTGAAATTTAAAGGAGAATACTTTTTAAATACAAAATAGAAAATATTGAATTCAAATCTCTTCGTTGACTCCTTGAATTATTCTCTTAATTAGAAGTTTTATTTTTTATTTTATTTAAAACACTTATAGATTTGTTTAAAAGAAATTTGAATTTGAATATATGGATTAATAAATATCATCATTCAATATAATGAAAAAATATATATTTGGCGCGAAAGAAAAAGTTTAAAAATTATTGTTCCAACTCTTTCTCTTTCTTAAACTTTCTTCAAATATTTTCATTTTTTTCTAATTTCTCTCCTTAGCCCACATATTTTCAGCTTTTCTTCTTTCTTGACATATTTCCTCACCATCACCGTCTTTATTCCCCATCAATTGTTATCAGAGTCAATTTTAGTTCTTTCTCAATGCACCATGGGATTCCCACATTATGATTATTAGGATAACTTTACATGTATTTCATCATTCAAGGGCTCTCACAATCTAAGAGAATTTCAGAAGTGATTGAAGCATATGAAAGCATTTTTCAAGTATCATCATAACAACAATGACACAAAAATTCAAATGATCGTTTAAAGGCTGAATAACCCAGCACGGAGTTAATGACACGATTACATACACAAAGAAAAAAATTTAGATTCCTTATGAGAACAAATGGAAAAGAATATTATCATTCCCAAAAGAATAAATGAACTACTAAAAATATGAAGTAGTGAACGACAAAAACTTAATATAGAAACACAAAAACCTACCCCACTTCCCAAGGCAATTCTAGTTTGACAATATATCCAACTTCATCATTGCCACCTCCCAATAATTTACCACTTCTACAACCAACATCCTTTTCCAATCCAAAATTTGTAATGATAACACCATCATCATCAACACCACCTCTCTTAATCACTCCCTCACCAAAACCAAAACATAAGATAGCTTCACGACAGCCGCTTTTATTTTTTCCTAAAATAATATAAGGACCTCCACCAGGAACACCATCTCCTAAATTTGACAATTATATACTATTCAAAAAAAAATCAAGAAAATGCACATACCACAACACCATTTCCTAAATTTAACAACACAAAATTTCCATAAAAAAAAAAAATCTTTATCTCTGTCCCATTCAAATAAACACATAACAGCACGTTCAAATCTACTTACCACAAAAACTAATTATACATATAAGTTTCTTTCTTTATTAAGTCACCATCTCATCTCTTTAGTTAGCAATTTATGCCTAGTCCATAGTTCTCACAAAACCAACAAACTCTATCCTTTGAAAACAGAGTTTTGAAAGTTTAAAAAATTTGATGCAAGAAAGAAAAGAATGTTTTATGAAAATATTACGAGTGCTCATCATCAGCATCAACAAAAAAAAAATACCAAAATGAGAAAAAGAACCAATTTTGGAAAGTTTCATATTTAAAAAATTTTACAAATAAAAAGTTTCTCAAATTAGAAAATCGATAGACAGGGCTTCACAAACTAAAAAATAACCACCACTTGCAAATATTATAATCATCAAAAAATCCAAAGAAGATTTAAACAAGAAAACTTACTTTCACGTCAGAACTTCCATCATGGAAAGCTTTAAAATTAAATTTGGAATTCAATATTTACAGAAATAATTTTTAAGAGTTGCATATTATTGTCATGAAATTTTTTTTGCTTAAATTTAAATTTCAAAATATTTTGGAAGATAATTTTTTAGCATGTCATATAATTATTATTGATGTGATACTTAAAACAAGGGAAATTTGCTAAAATAGTACCAGAGTATTCAATTTGTCCAATTTAGCCCCTCAACTTTTAATTTGTTCAATTTAGTCCCTCAACTATTCAATTTAAGCTTAATGTTATTCTAAGAAATCACAATTTAAGGAATAAATTAATTTTCAAATGAGTAGTTGATGGACAAAGTTAGATATTCAATAGTTAAGCGAATAAAATGAACAAATTCAATAGTCTGGGATTAAATTGGTAAAACTAAAATAGTCGAGGGACTATTTTGACAAATATCTCTTTAAAATAGTAATATTCCTGCCAAAATTTTAAAATCAAATTTTGAACTTGAAATTTGAATTTTAGAGAAAAAAATTTTGGAAAGACATTTGAAAATAAGTGTAATAGAAAAAATTTTGAATTCAAATATCCTAAATAACTCCATAAATTATTCTTTAGTTAAAAGTTTTACTTGTTTCCTATTTTAAACCCCCCTAAATTTTAAAATAAAAATTGAATTGAAAAACTTGCAAAAATTACTATCTATTGTAATGAAAATACATATTTTTGAAATGAATAAAAAAATTGGGAGCTATTTTCTCCATATTATCTTCCCATCTTCTTCCTCTCTTAAGTTTTCTTCATACTCTCTTCTACTTTAACATATTTCCTTCTCCAACTCTCCATACCTCATTGCAAAGAATTAGGAAGAACACCTAATGATTGTACCGATAAAAAAAGCTTCAGTGCTGACCAAAATAGAATAATTTCATGTAATATGAATAATTCATACACATAAAATTACGAAAACATAAGAGTGATAAAAGCATTTAATCACAAAATCCTTCTATACTTTATTTACATCTTTGATTGGGACTTAAAGCAGATCATCCTTCTATCAAATTCCCAATATTACATTTAAATGGTTAAAAATCTGGTTTAAATCTTAATTATTTGAATTTATTTAAAATTAATAAATGAAAAAAACTGTGCAAGGAAAAATTATCAAAAGCACATAGAACCCTTAATTAAGTTATGAAGATACGCCACTGAAATGTTAAAATCAGGTGCGTAAGTTTGATAGTGTATCCACACACATACAATAGAAGCATATAGTTTATTTAATGCTCATACTACTAAGAAGAGAGGGTTGATTTATAGGTCACAATGCTTTTCAATTTATCCAGTGCACACTCATCACAATAAGATAAAACACATATCCAGCTCGTCAAACAAATCTTGCTCAGCTTGTTCAATTTCTAACAAAAAGAATGCAAGCAATATTTCATGGCTTGATGTGTTAATGAACTGAATACAACTTTAATTTGTTTGGTTTCAGCTCAAAGGTAACTAATTAAGATATATTATGATAAAGTGGAATATTGATATTTTGAAAAAATTTAATTTTATTCTGATCTGAGAGCAAATCCTAGCTCCATAAAATTTTAAATTTATGCTATAAATGATCTCATAATCTTTGAGATGATTGATAGCATCAAAACTAATTTGTTATCATGCCTAGCGTATATTATTATTATGTATATTAATGAAACTTATTTTTTTTAATCAGATTGTAGTTAGCATTATGAAACTTTGAAACCTCCAATTTTGCTTTCATTTATTTGTTCATTGCATTAGTTTATGTTCAAAAAAATATCAATACATCATGAACCAAAGAGAAATAAAATATATCAAACATTAACAAATGTGAGTCAAACTTGAACAATGATAAAAACTAATGAACAAAACACTAATAAAGCTCTGTGCTCTATGTACAGCATGTTTACGCCCTTGTTAACACGAATTCTATAATTGAAAAATCATATATTCCAGTAACAAAATGTTAAAAAAAAAGAAGAACAAATGAGCGATAATGCAACTTCAAAGCTAGAAATCCATGCCACCAAAAATCTGTCTTGGTAAAAAACTAAAACCAAAAGAATGATCTGCTTTACAGAATATCATAATAAACTGGTATACTAAGAGCTTTCCAATAAAGGAAATGCAACTTTTTATCTATGTAATACCTTGCATATAGGACGATGAGGATCTCTCAAGTTAACAAGCAAGTTGTCACTCTTCAAATCGAAGTGTACAATATTCTTTCCGTGCAGATACTCCATCCCAAATGCCACATCCATTGCAATTAAATGGCGTTTCCGCCGATCAAGTGTCCTGCTTGGAAAAATAAGATATTAGCATTGTTTTTTATGTCATACCCAGCACTATAAGAAAAACCACTTCTCCACAATAAATAAACACAAACAAAAATTGATAATGGAAACTAAAGTCCTACTTATCATTCCTCTGAAGAGCATTTCGTAATGAACCATTAACCATGAATTCAGTAACAGTTGCAAAAGAGCCGCCCGGGCCATCTATGACAACACCATAAAACGCCACAACATTGGGGTGGTGCAAGTCCGCAAGTTTGCTAGCCTCATTCCAAAAGTCAGTCCTCTGTAAACATGAAATGCAGGTCTAAATAAGCAAATTATAAGAAGAGATAGAGAGAATAAAACATTTATGGTTTCAGAAAAAAAAAAACCATCTTTTCTTGCTCTGAAGGTTTTCCAGCAAAACATCGGTCATTAATTCTTTTTATAGCAACATCAGACCCTCTCCACTTTCCATGATATACTGTTCCAAAGGTTCCTGAACCTAGTTCTTGCAACTCTTCAAGATCACTGTTTTTTATTACCTATAAAGTTATAAAAGAGGAATCAACCTATTCAATGAGGGATAAGTGTTACCTTTTTTCAGCTAAAAACAAAAACGTTTGGCAGAAAATTAGACTCAAACCTGCAATCGCCCAAAATCATTTGTGATCAGAAAGCCCGCATGAAGCTTGTCTGATTGTCTACCATGGGAATCCTAAATTGCAATATATTTAAGACATTGGAACATGCGTAGATAAGACAGAGAAAAGAAATGATTAATTCACCTCAATTCTCTGTTCACCAAGGACAGTTGCATTATGTGAATTAGGGATGTCCACACTCAAGTTACTTCCTTTAAGAAATGGTGGCCCCTCTTCCATAGGCCCACTAAAAGGTGACAAAGACACAGGTGGTATAGAAGGCTGAAGTACCGATTCCACAACTTGCTCAGCAAGATCACGCAGATCTTGATTTGCATAGTCTGCTCGAGAGTCTAAATATCAAATGAAAGAAAAATATATTATGACTAATCCTAATTAATGAAGGTATTTGAATTCTATAGTTGGCAATCTTAAGAACTACTCAAAGAACCTTTTGTAACTGCTACAGGATCAAGGCGTGGGTCCTTTATCAACCAATCTACAGGAGGCTGAAGAGCGCCCTCCTCTAATAGCTTCGCTATATCAGGACCCTGGACCATTGGAAAATCGTTCTCAATAAAAACATCTCCTGAAACTGCAGGCTCATTAATAGCAGAAACGGATAGTCTCGCTTGATGTGCATTTATATTCCTAAGGCTTTCCAGAGAAATTTCATTGTCTGGGTGTGAACCTAAAGCAAAAGTCTCTTGAAATTGGTCCCCGTGTCCATGAATTAATAAACTAGACGGTTGAAACGGTTCATTGCCTCTTTGAGAGACAGCCATTTCATCAAGCAAGTGCTGAACTTGAGAAATTTCATCATTCCAGACCATACTTGTACCCACAGCAGTTGCATTAATATAATCAGAATCAGTAGCATATGGAGACACTCCAGAAATTAGCTGATTAGTCAGATAAGGCTTAGCTGCTCGCTCAACATTCTGCAAGTATGGCACACTGCTCCCTGTCATGGTTGATACTTTATTGGTATTAGCAAGTTCAAAATTTTGTGAGTTCATCATAGTAGACAGTAAAGGATTGATTGGCAGCATAGAATTTTCCTTTGACAAAAGTTCGGTGGACATAAAGGTATTGATTGAAGGTGTTTTACTTGCACCATGGTGAAGCCTCACAGTGCCATTGTCCTGTTCAACCACTACAGAGCTGTCAAGTTTCATTTCTCTTGAGAGGCCATCGTTCAAACCAGCTAAATTGATTGGATTGACATACATTTCCTCCGGATTAATTGCAGGGCTAATAAAGGCATTGCTTGAAAGTAATGCATTTGTTCCATTTTGTGTTCTTAATGTATGATTGTCTCCTAACAACGACAAACTTTCAGGTTTAAAATCCTTAGAGACACCAGCATTAGAGAAACCAGCTGATTTCAACTGGTCGGTTGACCTTAAAATATCAAATGTGCTTGCATTAAGAGTTTCCATTATCCCATCAACTTGTTTAGCATAGACTTGACCATTGCTCATAGGATCCAGAACATTGTAACCTACATTATTGACAGTAGAATCCTTATAGCCATGCTTTCCGGGAATACCTTGCATTGCAGGAAAAAGTGGTGGCCTTGTTCCGGTTGGCGGTCGTTGACGCTGCAAAGATTCATCATAATGAGCTTGGAAAGGCGGCCTGAGGGACATCCCATATGATGTTTGGCTAGCGCTTGATAGACTTGTTGTACCAGAAGGATGCAAGATCTCACCACCATCCGCACTGTCAAGAAGAACATTCTTTTGCTGTACGGAATCATCACGGAAAGTGTGTGGAGGACTAGGAGAAGTACCATTGGATGTGTGAACACTGCCTGATGGGGTAAAGGTAGCTGTTGGATGAAGAGCCTTAGCAGTATGAAAATTATCCCCATGCAAAACCCACTGGTAAGTGGCATCAAGCTGCGATTGTGGAGGGCTTACAAACACTCCAGATGATGATGCTTGAGTGTCTCCAGGTAAGCCTACTGCTCCTATTGAAGGCCTTGGTTTGGTACTACCAAGCTTTTCAGTTGGAATGAAAAGTTCCTCTTTTTCCAGTACTGAATCAGGGATGCTCTTCCCTCCAAAAATCCCATATGGATCGCGGTTTTCAATGTGCTCAACTTTAGGTTCCACGGAACCTTCCATCATTGCAACACTTACTTCCCTCTGCTGACCCAACAGCTTTGCTGTATCCTCAAAATGAAAAGTATGAGCTGTTGGACGATCACTCGGCACCTGAATCCCAGAAACATTACCAAGCTCGTTGATAAACCTATCTGAATGCACATGTGGTAAAGCTTTCTGGCACATCTGGCAATCCTCAAATCTTAACCCTTGTCCTTTGGATAGGGGCGGCAATAGATGCAATTCATAAGGTTGCAGGGGTGGTAACTGAGAAAGAGGTTGCTGGAAAACCTTAAAATTAGGATCTGTTACAGGCTGAACAAACCGTCCACTAAATTGATCTTCCTCTGAGAAAGGCCCCCCCTTTCCTTGAACAGGTTTCGTTTGAGAAGTCATTGAAGCAGGGGGTGTGGGCATGGGAGAAAGATATGCGTGTTGAGGATCAGAAACCATACTGACCATTCGAGGAAGAGCGGCAGCCAAATTCAGATCGTGGTGAGATACGTAATGAACCTGGTGAGAATGCACAAAAGGCAGCGAGCCATACGGCGGCACATGAGACGTATTCAAGGGCTGTGCGGTCATCATCGTCTGACCGCCAACCGTAGAACTGGCCAAAAAACCCTGCGCATCTTGAGATGTTGGCATTGAAGCAGCAGCTCCCGCAAAGGCCAAACTCGATGGATCAAAAGAAGTTGAGACTCCAGCAGTAGGGGATAGGAGAGCAGGGGAAGTACCTTCATTGTTATATCCTTCAAGGCCAGCATCCGAGTTCTGCGTCGATGAGAAGCTCGCGGCACTGCCTTTCGGGCGATTGTAGGAAGGATAGATGGCGCTGGCTTCAGAGGCGGAGCATCCATTCACCGCATCGAGGTACTTCTGCCCGGCGTCAAAGGGGTCGATAAGAGCGGGCCCGGCCGATAAGCTCTCGGCCAGGCCGGAGGCGAATTCGGCTTTGGGAGAGAGGAAGACGCGGAGCTTGGCGGATCCGTCGCCGGAGGTATCCGCGAACCTATCGTACTCGTCCATCATATTGTCGAGATCCTCCGCCGAGGAGACCGAAACGAGGGCGTCGAGATCCTGGTCAGGGAGCTGGTAACGAATCGCAACAGAACCGCCATAGACATCGGACATCTTCCGGCAGAGCTCATGGAGGCTGGCGTCTCTCCGCACAGATATGATCCGGGTTTGGCCGCCGGCGTAGCGGAGCACCCCGTCGCTGGGGCGGGGAAGGATCTTGCCTCCGAAGCTGCAGAGAAGCTTGACCTTGCGAGCGGACGGCTGATCATCGGCGGATTCGTCTGCAGCGGAAGCCTCGCCGGCTGCAGAGAAGGAAAGATTGCGGCCATGGTTTAGGGCGCGCAGGTCTTTGGAGACGAAATTGTGGTCGATGGCCATTCGTGGCTAGGGTTTGTGGAGGCGGAGAAATCGGGGAGGAAAAAAGAGGGACTGCGAAAGGAGGGCGGAAGGAATTGGATTGCGGTGAAGGCGGCGGTGGGGAATTTAGTAGGAACCCGGGTGAGGAGAGCAAAGACGGAAAGGCCGCCCAGTCTCAGATTACTGCACTTAAGCCAAGGGAACATATCAAAGGAAGCCGTAAAATGAAGGAGGCCTTTCTCTTGCATTGCTCCGCCGGGTCCTTATTTGTCATTATTCTCACCACATGCCTCCGCTCTCTATATAAATAAATATTCATTCCCTTAAATTCACATTTATTTGTCCAAACCATATTTCATATTATTTATGCGACTCATTTGACTTTTCATTTTAGCTCTCAAACTCAATATACTTAATTAAATCTTTGAATTATTAATTTATTTGTAATTCAAATCCATCCTAATATCTTTAAAAATCATATATTATATATATATATAGTTAATTATTGTTAACAAACTTATATTTTTTATATTAATATTTGAAGGATCTTAGTAAAAACTAAAAATAGTAAAGTAAATAATCAATATAAATTCATATATATCATTATTAGTATTTATTATAAGACATTATGATTTTGAAGACAACATTTATTAGCAAAATTAATAATAATAATAATACTTTTAATTATAATTATCAAAATACTATAGATTGAAAGAATATCCTAATAACTAAATATCATTAAGATTCAAATATTATAATACAGTATAATATTATTTATAATTATAAAAAATATGGTAAATATATTATTATGAACACAATGTTATTTAATTATATTATACATTTATTTAGTTAAGATAATTATTATAAAATGCTACTAACAATATTAATAATGTATAATTTTAATAAATTTAATAATGCATGGTATTAACCAGCTATACTAAATCAATATTAATTTATTTTGCATAAACATATTAAAACATATTATAATAATTATATATATTTATTATAAATTTATTTATTATAATTAGCATAAATATAAAAATAATAAAATTACTATTATTAGTTAATTCATTTAATAATAATAATATTTTTTGAAATTCATTTAATTAAACAAAATAAAAAGTGATATATGAGAGCTTAGCATTCCATTCAAAGATTATGATACACAATTTCTATATAGTTTCAAAAACCATTTAAAAAAATATTTAATATATTTTTTTGTTCTACAAAAAAAATCAGCATTAAATTAATAAAAAATACATATTCTTAATAAAAATCATAGTCATTCAAATGGAGTACAAATGGAGAACGAATGCATCACAATTATTTGCACAAAAAAGACAAGTATTTGAGATCGACCATAAGATGTCTTAATCTCAATGCATATGCTTCAGTTTTGTTCCGTATTAAATATCATTAATTTATGCTTATATTATAAATAAACATGTATAAAAATTATAATTTAATGCAATTCTTTGTTATCATTCCACATTCAAGTGGAAAAATTTGAGTAATGTTCCCACCTCTTGATGTGGCACCAAAAAAGTCCGTCTAATAAGATCTGTGTAGCATTGTGTTATATTTCTATTAAGTATTTATTTTATTAGATATTTATCTTCCGCTAACATGTCACCCAATACTGCTCACACTTTATTGAACGAATTTTCTTGGGTGCTACGTATAAACGGGTCTAAAAATCATTTTATGTTCGCATAATCTAGAAGCCTTGATCCTGCAACGGAAGAAGAAGACACTGTTCCTTTAGGTCTTCGAGTCGGGTCTGGCTACCAGTCGATTCAATCACCTGTTAATTAAAAATTAGAAAATGATTAATTAGATTTCAAAAAAAATCTATTTATTTATATTTTTCTTTTCATGCGCTTGGGACCCACTCCTTTCTCTTATGTGGTGCCTTCTCCTTTCTTCCTTTCCTAGCACATGCAAAGGGCTCAACCCCACTTTGTAACAACGCGATGTTGTTATTAGGCCGATTAGACCTAATCTTGATCAGATAAAGTGAAAATTAAGATTCTGATTTAAATCAAATAAAAATTAAATAAAAATATTCTCAAATAAAATATATTGAGGGGATCCTCTACAAAAATTTGAGCGCAATTAGGATTCCGGATTGTCCTAAATAAATTTGTGAAGTTAATAACAGATAAAATATAAATCAGAATTTAAGATTTTTTGTATATTTAAGTTAATCATCATATGGGGATGCTATGTTTTAAGTTTCACAAAATCTCGAGCTCCGGATTAATCGTAGCGAATTTTTGAAGTTTTTCACTTAAAAAATTAATATAAAATAAAATGTTAGTCTAAATTCAATAATTTTTAAACGCTTGCATTCGTCTCACCGAGACACTTATTTTGGAACCAAATTTGTAATTTTTGGAATTTAATCGACGATTGATCGGAGTTTAGAAGTTTCAAGTGAATTGTGATCGCTCGATCGCGATCCAATGCTCCTAAATGTTTGGGGCTGCTTATATATTTAACCTCTCACAAACCCTAAATAATAAACCTAATTCCCCTCTCTTATGTTCAACCGAATTTTTTCTCCTTCTCTCCCACACAAGCCGCAGGCCTCTTCTTTCTCTCGGTCGAGCGCCTCTCTCCCCTCTTGGTCGAGCACCCAGAGCTCGATTCCTTCCTCCAAGAGCATGCCACCCTCTCATTCCTCTGTTTGGCGCAAAGAGCCGCCGACCTTTCATCATCATCAGTTGCCTGCATGTCCTAAAACTAACCTAGCCAAGCAACCTAAAGTCACATGTCTCTCCGATCGATCTCCATCTTCCCAACCAATCAGCTGCAGCCCTCTTCACTCCATGGTCAAGACTCTTGGCCAAATCGTACATTTTAGCATCACTGCCATCTTCATCAAGCATCAACCCTCTTCTCTTCAAGGCTAAAATCAGCGACACTTTTCATTGCTGAAACCCCGCATTGGTCGAGGACAGCAACCATCTTATTCTTTGGCAAATCTTCTGATCGGTTTCGATAAGGTAATAACCCACTTCATCTTGATCTAAATTCTACGAATATAACTTGACAATTATTACTGTTCTATGAGATGCAGATATTTTCCATTAAAATTCATATAATGAAGTTGTTCTCTATTCATTTTTCTTAGCTATTATATTCAATTCTTCTTTAACCCTTATTGCTTGAGGTATTTTGTTATGAAAAAAATTTAGAATGTTAATTAGTACAAACCTACAATATATATATATCCAATATTTTTAGCATAAAGATAGACAGTATGTACATCAAATTTGGACAAGTATTAAATCATAAGGGTCCAATTTAAGAATTTTAGCCTATAAGAGCATTTTAGTAATTATACTATGTGAAGTCTAAGAATTCAATTAGTTTATTATTTTTTGTTGTCCAAGAATTTCATAGAGTCCAAGAATACTAAATTCTGATATATAATGATTAAGTTATGGTCTTTTCAATATTATGGCTCTATTTTTTGTCAAATAAGTCAAAACCTAATTTTTCCATATTCAAAAACCACATACAGTTTTATACAATATTTAATTTTATTAAAATTAGGTTTAATTTTGATATATTTTGGCCCCATTATGGCCTTAGGGTTATTAAAATGCGAAAAATATAATGTTTCGGCCATTTTGAATAGTTTTGGGCACTTTCAGACAGTTCTGGGCGCTACGGTGCTGTGGCGCACCGGAGCGCCTTTTGGTTGAGAGTCGAGAACTCCGGCGTGCGGTGGCTCCAGCTATTCTGAGGCGTGAGTGCTACGGCACGCGATAGCACTTTCGGGCGCTGCCGCTGCAGCGCGTGTAGCGGATTTCGGCGCTGCGGCGGATTTCAGCACTAAAACGCATTTAATTTAATTTCATCAAATTTACCAGCTTCGTCATATTTATATGCTTCATCAAATTTATTCACCACATCAAATTAATATGCCTCTCCTGTGCGCTGTGGCGCGCTAAGGCGTGCTACGGTAGACTCAGCCTGAGACTCGGGCGTTACGGCGTGCTGTAGCACCCAACGGTGATTTTGCTTGTGGGAAAACCGCAATGAGTAAACTTTCACACTCAAATACTCTCAATCTAGAGCGCCTCTCGTGCAGTGCCATATACCGATGGAAATATATTTTTGATACATTTCCATTAATACCAAAATTTGCACGAAACGATTATTTTAACTATACAAATAATGGAGTGAAAGTCCAAGGTATACAGAAAGAATGGAAAACAGAGCTGCTTTTTCTTCCTAAAATTTTTTTAGCTCAAGGAGCTCTGATAGATTCTATATCCCATTCACATATTTTTAATGAAGCAAAATAAGCATAAGAGCAAAATGAAGTAGCCATTTAATCCATTTAATGGGGAAAGGAGGTACCTTGGCTTTCAAATGGAAGCAGATGGAGGAGGAGAGCTTTGTTTTCTGTAGGAACTTGGGAGCTTTCCTTCAGCACCAAGCACAATAATAGAGGAAGAAGAGAAAAGAACTCAGCTTGCCAAATGAAAAAAGAAGAAGGGTTGAGCTCTATTTTATAGAAGAGGAGAAGGATGGCTCTTGGATGGGATGAGCTTGACTCATCCCATCACAAGCATGGGGAGGAGATGTTGACAAAGAAAGAAAATGGAAAAAAGGAGAGTGGGCTCAGCCACTTGCGTGCGTAGGCAGGGAAGGAAGCGCCGAATGGGGCAGGTGCGGGTCCCAGCCAGAGAAGAAGGAAGAAAGAAAAGTAAAAAAAATTGATTTGATAAATTTTTAATTAAATAATTAATTAATGCTCAAAAAATCAATTTTTATAAACGAGCTTTGAAAATTCCAAAAAATCACCCATAGTTAATTGGGGGTGAGGAACGCAACGGCGAAGTCGAATTTTGATTCCGATGAGTATTTAATTTTCCTATTTTTCGGGGTATTTAATTACATTAAAAAATTCGATAAAATCCGACGACTTCCGAACGCGTCCAAAATTATTTTCATATTTTTCGGGGTATTTAGTTACATTAAAATATTCGATAAAATCTGACGACTTCCGAACGTGTCCAAAACATCACCCATAGCTAATTTGGGGGCAATGAGCGTAATGACGAAGACTGCTTTTTGATTTGAGGTTAAAATAACTAGGTTCAATTTTAGGATTCCTGAAATTTCCAAAATCAGGATTTGATCCATTTGCCTCCTGATTTGAATTAGGTCTTGGTGGTGAACTCCTAATGACTTAATTAATATACTAAGATCAGAATCATAACTCAAATTAGTCATAATTGATTAGGATAACAACTTGAGTTATTACATCTAGTACTTAGGATAATTCGCATGCGCCCTAAATTGCATATGTGGATTAGAAGCCGCATGTGTATGATATATATAAGGTTTAATTAATCTAATTAATTAAATCCTAATCGTTCAAAGCCCCCTAATTCAATTAATACAAGTTCAATTATATTGAAATTATAAGTCAAAATGATCAGAAGAATACTAGGAATATTAATACAATGTTAAATTTTTAATTTGATAATTATTTTTTTTAATCATTTTTTGATAATCATTAAGAAAGACTAAGTCTCAATTAGCCAAATGACATCCAAATTAGGTCTGCTTACAATCATTTTAATCCTAGTTATATGTGGATTAATTAAATGCCAACTTATGTGCCATTTGGATGTAATTTGATAATATTATAGTTTTGGATTTCCTTATGTGCAATAAATGAAGTTCTTATGTTTAGGTTAATGTTTGATTGCTTCTTAGAACTTAGGATGACAAGATTGCATGATTAACTGAAACATATAAGTATTTTTATTTGTAGAAACTAAATGGATATAGATTCATGAAATTGATCAAAGGTAATATTAAACCTTAGGAGAAAGATTAGGAGGTTTAAAAATAAAAGTTAGGTTTAACAACTTGTATTCAAACTTAACCTACTATACTTGATTTAGACTTGATTTTTGTCCTCCACCAAAGTCACATTAGATCCAATTAAAATACTTTCGGACTTTATGTATTTAACTTAAGTTTGGATTTCTCTAAGTCCCTAAATAACCTACCTAATAAATATTAATCCCTCACCTTAAGCTAAATTATCTAAAATGATAAACTTATATTGTCAATTAAATAAGGAATTATTCATTACATTATTTAGAATAACACTTAATGAAGAAGGTTTCCTTAAGGAGAATGTTAGTTCACCAAAAAGAAAGATTAATCACTTTAAAAATATAAAAGTAATAGATTGAGATTTAATCATCATTATAACACTCAAGTTAGGTATTTAATAAGAACTATTAGAGTGACTAGGCTAAAAATAATAAATTGCATAATTGATCTGAGTATGCAAGAAAACCTTAAGATTAATAATAATTATTAATAAAAATGTTAATAAAACCTTGTGAGTATAAAAGCAATGTAAATAACTAATAAAATAATTTGGAATTAGATTTAAATATATTTTAAAATTTTAATACTTTTGCTTTATTTTTAGTTTCATGCAGTGTAGTTTACTTAATTATAAGCTATTTAATTATATACAATGTAATTTAAATTATCATGTGAATCAATTAGACATATTCATGTTACATTTAATTAGCTAAATATATTTTTCATAAATATTATGCTAGCCTATTTGATGTAGGGATGAAACAATCACTTAAACTATGTGAGATCTTCTTACTTTATAGCCTTTAATAATTATTTCATTCATTTCTGTGGCGACCGGGAATCGAAGTTTGAGAGTCTTTAAAGAACAATTCAATTTCAATTTGAAAAAATATATATTTTTATAATTTCAAAAGGACATAAAATAAAATAATAAAATTTACAGTCCTTTTATACATAGAGCCAAAACATATATGAAAAGTTATATCAGTTTAAATTTTACAAAATATGAAATAAAATATCTACATTCTTCTGCTTCTTCTTCTTTTTAAATTTGGCAGATCTTCTAAGTCTTTTTAATTATCAAAGCCTGAAAAATTCAGTTTACCAGTCAGGTAGGAGTACGCAAATTGTTCTTATAAGAATAAATCTAGCATCCTATAATATGTATGAATCAAATATGAAAATAACAGAAAGACTGCAAATAAAGTAAGCAATTTCCAAATGCAATTTCTGCCCTGCAAAATAGCTGTGAAAATCAACATATATGAAATAAATTCTATCAAAAGTATTTGTAACAATAAGTCGAGTCCGTAGACTCCTGAGCCCAAATGGGTAAACCCATAGGCATAACCTGTAGGAAGCTTATCTCGCCACCCGTCGGTAGCTTACTCAAATAATAATTATTGGTGCGTCTTTCCTCTGGATTTACCTACTTCCTACAAGAGGCTAAATCCCTCCATATAACTCCCAATGGCTGCTAGCAGGCCCAATCTGTACAGATTCTCAGTGTTGTGTTCCACCCTCCAAAGACAAACACCACAAAATATATATACTGTGTTTCATTCTTTTTGTTACATACTATTTGATATAAATCTTTTGTAGATTAAAATACGGTAAGCAGTGAAAATAATATTCAAATGGAAAAATGACTCAAATAAGAATACTGATATAGTACTTATAAGTAAATTTGCGTACCTGACTTGTTTTGATTCAAAATCAACTAATTTTAACTTGTTTGATCTGCCAAAAGTAGTTTGAGTTATTAATTTAATGCTTCATGATTTGTAATTATAGATTTTTATGATATTGATATTTGGATTTTTCTAATTAATTATTTTATGACTAATACTTTCAAATGAAGTGAATATTTAAAATTCTCTATATAAAACTTTTAGAAACATGTAAAAACATCTATATTTTCTATAAATTTTCTAAGTCCTAAAATTCTTAAAAATTTCGGCAGAGTCTCCTTTGTTTTTGTTCAAATTTTCCAATTTACACAAACAATCTCCAATTCTAAATATAGAGTTCAGTCCTTTTTACAGGACTGCTCATTTTCAGTTTTACAATAGAGTGTTAATTTCAGTTCTAAAAATAGAGTTCAACCCTTTTTACAGGACTGCTCATTTCCAATTCTAATATAAGTTCAAATATACAAAACTAATCAAAGCAATTTATACATCCCATATAAAATATCTAAAAAGAGAGATGCAGAAAAGAAAAATTAGTAATTTATGAAAGTGGCATTATGTGCTTTTTGCACATCGCATTTAATTTAACATTCCTGTATTAATTTTTATAATTAACCTGCAAAACATTTTAGCATTTAAATATAAAGAAACTAAAATTATATAAAATTTAAAGGTAGTATTTAATTGTTCTTAACTGCATGACAACAGAGATTTTCATTTAGCATTTGGACTTTTAATACAAGTAACAGCAAGGATAATATATTTGGAATTAATTTGTTCTTCCATTATACTTGGTATTTGAATCTCAAATAAAACATAGCAGCATTTGACTTTAGCATGTAATTAAAGAAATGACCACATTAATTTTCCTATATTAAGGCAGCACTTAATTATATTTGAGATATGGTAACATGGAATTCAGTAATTTGGATCTCATTAAAAGTGATTGCAGCATTTCACATTGAACTATCTAATGGCATTTAATCAATTGACAGTACTTGATCATATCTAGAAGATAACACTTTTTTTTTTATTCTAGTAAAAAAAATGACAATATTGATTTTCATATATGTTAATCTTACTTTCATCTACTGATTACATATGAATTCATCTAAAAGAGATAGTAATATTTGATTTACCTTAAATGAATACAGCAATGTTCACATGGATATGACTAATAGTACTTGATCATTCTTGATCTTATAACTCTAAAGATGGCAATAATATGACAACAATTATTCTCATAATCATCTATTTAACAACATACGATCCTATATAAGAATGAGACAGCATTTATTCGTATATTACCTTAAATGACATGTATGGATCTCAAATATGGCAACAATTGATATTATACATTAGATAACATCTTTTGGATTATATTGGTAGCATTTGTTTAAGATAACATTATGAGTTGTAACATTAATGAGGCCTGAGAAAAATTATAAGCTGGAGACAATTCAAACAGCCACTAAATGATGGGTTTTACCCTAAGGATATGCTGAAAAATAATGGGGAATATGGCATGTCTCAACCAAAGGAAAGGCCAGAGTGTTTTAAAATTATACAAACGAGTTGAGGCAATAAGTTAAGAAAATAAATTTAGATATAAATGACATTTCAATGTTTAACTAAATATTTGTAAGCTAATGTAGAACATAAAACTCATAGTTCACAAAATCACCCCGTAAGACTGAACTTGTGAATAATTTATCAATGGATTTATTGAAAATGTCAATTTTAAATAAATTTTAATGCTTCATAGCTAATGAGCAGTGTTGCAATAAACAATTAATGAATAATAGCTAATGATCAAGCCTGCATTCATTGATTTAATGTTCAAGAACACAAACGTGATATATTTATGACTGAAAAATCATTTAATTAGTTGATTTAGTAGTGACGATGGAAAATTTAATATGTAAATAAAAAAAAACAATGTATATTACCTGACATTTTGTTAATTTTATTTCAATACAGGTTTATATTATTGACAACAATTTAACATCGCAAAAATTAAAGAATCCATAGTCACACCAGAAACCATTGGTTTAAACTAAAAATATTATCACTATCCCATGAAAATCAGTGTTGGATGTATTTCTGTCATGCTCAGCAGTAACAATGATGAAATTTGACTAGGTGATTTCAGTACATACTGATGTGAAATAGAAATGTTTAATATATACATCCGTAAATTAAATTAATGGCAGAAACTTACACCTCATGAAATTTATTGAAACAAATAAAAATAATCGCATGACTTGTAGAGTAATCTATCGCAACATATAACCTCTCATTTTGACGAACTTCAATTAGTTGTATCAACTCGTGAGAATTCGTCAAACTGATTAAGCTCTAAAAAAAAATCATTGAGATTGAGGAGTATAATTAGGGCAAGGAAAGAAGAAGATGGAGTACATTTGTTTGTTGAAATTCAACTAGAAGAGGGCTCGGCTAGAAGAGGCTCTTGATGAGATGGAGTGGTTTCGGCCAAATGGAGAGGAAGGCGTCGGCGAGTGAAAGAGCTTGGTGAGTGGAAGGGTTCGGCAAGATGGAGAGGCTCGGCTTAACTTTGGATGAATCCCTCTGTCGAGAGGATAAATGCTTGATGATAAAGAGTAGAGTCGGCATGGATTCAAGCCTTCCTATTGGAGCGATCAACGGTGTTATCCACGCGTCATCGATGGTTTGTAGAAGATAGGGATGGGGGCTCTCGGGACGGGGAAGGAGTCGTGTGCGTATCGAACGTCGGCCGCGTAGAGGGATTAGGGTTTTGTTGATTCAGATAATGAAGGATATATTATATGTATTTATATATATATATATATATGCTATTTTATTTAATTTAGAATTTTCCATTTATTAAATTTATATTGTAATATACCTCAAAAATTAAAAAAAAAAACAATCCTAGCTAATTGAGGTCTTCTGAACACAACGGCGCACTCGGATTTTCGATCCGACAAGTATTTAATTACTCGAATTTTCGGGTATTTAAATAATATTAAAATATTTGTCGAAAATTCAATGACTTCCAAATGTGTTCAAAATTTCACCCTTAGCTAAATTGGGGGTGGTAAACATAATGGCGGAGTCAGATTTTCAATCTGAAGTCAAATTTATTTAAATATTAATAAACAATTAGAATGAGATTGTTGGTATTTTACAATTTCATGCTAAGCGTTTTGCTTATAATTAAAATTATAAATTGTTAGCATTATATCTACTTAAATTAAATAATGTATTACATTTAAATTGTACTTAGACTTTCAAAGTCTAATTATTTTTTATTTATTGGTTGTGCTCTATTATATTTTAAACCAAATACTATATATCAGGAGCTTAGAGGATGTGTAACATCTCGATGCTATTAATCAGTATTTAACAGTCAAATTGCTTCATAATCATCTTTATTAGACTCCAAATAGTGTTTAGAGCAAACCCTAACTATCTGAATTAAATGTGAGCTCAATTGAAAAATTTGAATATTTTAATATTTTTGTCAAATTATAAAAATCATGATAATTAAATTGACCTCTAAATCAAAATTGAAGTCTGTCATTGAACTCCTCACGCTCAAATTAGCTATTGGTGAACATTTGATAATTTTTGGAGATCGTCAAAATTTATCGAATATTTTATTGCATTTTTGATATCCAGAAAAATGAAATAATTAAAATGACATCCAATTAAAATTCTGACTTCATTTTTGAATTCCTCACCCCCAATTTAGTTAAAGGCAAATTTTTAGAATCTTTCGGAGCTCATATATTTGTTTAATTCTGATTAAATAAAATGTATATTAAATAATTAAATTATTAACTAACCATCTGATTCGTGATGTATGTATTATGGATGCTGTTGCATGTATATTTTCCAATTTTTTTGTATTTATCATTGTGTTTTACCTTGACATAACCCTTGAAAATGCGACCCCTCATCTTGAGCTAGCACCCATAATCCAAGGTGATTAGTCGCGGTGACCCCCGATGTTGGGTTAGCCGCGTTGACCTAGTGCCGAGGCATTATAGATTGCCTCCAAACCCTTACATTACAATCACAAAAATATACTATTTCCAACAGTATATTTGATTCGACCTAATTTTGAACTTGCCTGGATTCTGATTTTGTCCTATTTGAGCCAGCAATTTGGCCATAATTGCTTTAATTAAAATTTGGGTTATTACACTTAAACATATGAGAACTTAATTATGGAATTAAAAATATATTTCCTTACTTAATTTTGATAATCACTTACTAATCATCTTAAACCTTGATTAGTGAATATTAAATCTATTTATGGTCTGATTTTAATAATCAAAGTGTAACAATTCATTAAACAGTAAAGAACTTAAATATAACTTAATATTTTATTTTAAAAAGTTTAATATGCTAAGCACCTTTTAATTATCCTAAAAAGCAAATTTTAAGCTAATCAGTTAACCAATTTTAGTCTATTTATTATCCATGCTCTTATTAAACAGTAACAAATTATTTAGGATTGAAATTTTTCATTTTTAAACTAAAATTTATAGAATCAACTTAGGACCCTTATTTTTGAATAATTAAGTTAAATAAAACCTAAGACACAATAATATGTCCCTAATTGGTATATTCCTCTTAAAATCAGTGAATTAAGTGTTTAAAAATCCTCATAGATTATATTTGAAGATATTGGCAAGTTAATAGTCTAAACACAAATCTTGATTATGAATAAATAAATAAATGGTTAAGAAGGTTCAAAATAGTAATTATCAATCATTAATTAGGTAATACGAATCAATATTCTTATGTGTAACACGCTTAAGTCAAGTTAGTAAGTGATAATCATCAAGGTACATAATCATTAAGATTTAGTATATATTGTCTTTTGATTTTAGAATTTTATATTTTGTTACCACATTAATATTTGAAAAGATTAGAACTATCATAGAATTTCTTAAATGATTATCAATAAACTTAAGCTAAATATTGTGAGAACTACAGTTAAATTAAATATTGAGGTAGTTTGGCTTAATTAAAATGCATGTGGTCGAACCTTATGCTTATCATGTGAAATATTTGAACTTACTTTGTATGATAGTTAAAACCCAAGTGAAAGATAAATTGAACTTACATTTTGTGGGAGTGAAATCCAAATGAAAGATTATAGGCTTATTTATTTGTGTACTTAGAATTACTAAGAGATTACTAGTTAAACTCTCTTGTAGTTTTGAAAGTCCTTAAAATCTAAAACATTTTGCTTAGAACTTAATATAATAATAATATTTAGGATTGTCATAAGTGAATAAAGTGCATACCTATAATCTAATTTTGATTTTCCATTTGACTTAAGAATTAGTTGATTTTCCTTATAAAGAAGTGTAGAGATTTTGTCCTATCTTAAATAATTAGATAAGTATAATTAATTTCAGGATAAACATTGCAATCCCAGTGTGTGTTATGAGTCGGGGTTTGGATACCTTAGTTTAGGTGAATAAATTGTGAAAGGGTGTATGTCTCCTATCCCTATGCACAAGAATAAGTGCAGTTAAGCAGCTTTAAGTGTCCAAATTCACCTTTCTACTAATTGTATGTATGCACCCTTAACTTATGGCAAATTAAAATTCTACTCAAGATATGATAATGCAATCAATTGATTAATGATAGTAACTAGATTATTGTGAAGATAAATGTTAAGTATAATCAAGATTTGAAAAGTATGAAAATGAACTAGTTTTATATGTAAATTTTTGAATAATGTGGCATTGGATTAATTATGCATGTTAGAAATTGTCAGGATAAAATGGTTAGATAATAAAGGGGATATCTTTTCTATTAATTAAAATTTCTGAATTTTGTTTATTTAATTCATTCAATTTTGACATAATATGAATCACATGAGCATAACATTTCATTAGCGGTGTGATGTGTACCACATCATCTAGGATCTGTTAGCAGCGCGATTTGGAGCACACATATGATCTATGAGATGTAGTTCCGGCATCAAGGTTACGCATACATGTGGCATATTCAACAACATACTCACTTCGACATACATTACAGTTCATTTTTCAGGAGTTTATTCAATTGATATTTTACTTTCAACTATTTTGTTTAAAGAACTTTTGTCCTATTTTCAATATTATTCAGTTTCAATTGTGATTTACTTTCAGAAGCATTTGTTTATAATTATAGCTTTACTTTCAATTTTATACAATTTTAATTCTCTCACTATGTATTTTATTTTGTTTCTTGTTGTTGAATAATATCTTTTAAACAATATGAAAATGCAGTTAGTCTAAAATGGACTTAGACTTATGATCAAATACAAGATTTCTCTTTTTTTTTTTTGTAGGGCCCTAGCATGTGAAATCCACTAAAAAAAAATAATCCTTTCGTAGCTAATTCTTTATTATAAAGAATAGAAAATATTAATAAGCTGAATAAGGATAACGAGATTATTGTTACTTGGTCTAGATCATCTACCATTATACCCATAATAGTTAGATAATTCTAGATATACTTTCATATTCTTTTTTGAGACGAATATTTACTTTAGCTTTTGTGATGAATGTTATGGATGAATGCTTAGCTTCCGCGCTTTGATTATATTTTAGCTTATTATACATTGATTATACTATTACAAACTTGGTTTGTAATAGTTAGATAATTCTGGATATACTTTCATTTTTTTTTTTGAGACGAATATTTACTTTTAGCTTCTATGATAAATATTATGGATGAATGCTTAGCTTCCACACTTTGTTATGGATGATTGCTGATCTAGTTCTTAAATTTGTCTTTTCTAATGGTGAGATGAGAGAGTTCATTTTATTATGCATCTAAAATTTGGTTTGTAATAGTTAGATAATTCTAGATATACTTTTTTTTTTTGAGACGAATATTTACTTTTAGCTTCTGTGATGAATGTTATGGATGAATGCTTAGCTTCCGCACTTTGATTATACATTAGCTTATGCTCAATATTGTGATGCAATCTTTCTATTATTAATCTTAACTCATATTCATTGGCAATTCTTATAAATTAATTTTTTCGCTAATGCATAGAGATAATGTGACTAATACTTGGGATAAAAATTATAACTATCTTAAAGTAATGTTCACATGCAAAGATTTTTAGAGGTAACTCATTTAATCCAATCAATCCAACATAAGTGTTGAGTTGACAACGAATCATGATGGGTTATCTCCAATTGATGTCCCGAGTCAACCATCAGCGGTCAGTCTGGGCATCACACAAGTAAACTCGAGGGAAGAGATGGGGTGCTGAGGAGATTTAGGAGGAGTTGTTGGAGAGGTCATTTAAAGAGGAATATGTAGAAGAGGTGCAACTGAGGCGGTTGTTGTATGGGTAGTTTCGGTAATACTAAGGACGCCTCTTAGTAAGTGGCCCATTAATGGCAGACGGGTTGAAGGCGTGCCCGACCGGAACAAGGAGCGAGGTCTATTGCTCCCTCGTGCACAAGAACGGTGTGAGCACCTTGTCCCTCAGGCAATCCTTGAAGGCTATCTCGTTTGTCAGGCTGTGCAAGCGAGACATGCAATTACGACCATTAGCTCGCTCCCGTAAACATGAAAATCCTTTGCATCAAGCTAGCTGAGCTTGGCCGCAACCCCTCAATACTTGAACGGGACACCGAACCGACCTGCATAGGCCTTGAGCCGGTAACTTGTCTCCTCCACTAGCTCCATTGACCAGAAGCCCGTCTGAGACGCGTCGACACACGTGATCCGAAGCTGCGGAGGCTCGTATCGTCGGCCCTCCTCGATAGCATCTTTATGAAGGCCGACCACTGGAAGCCGAAATAGATGTCAAGATCCAGAACTCAGGCAACATCCTAAACCGCCTAAAATATCGGGTGGTTCCTATTATGAACCAATTCAATACATAAATAAAATTATAATGAACTATTTGATAAATTTTAATAGATTCAAAGGAGTGTTTGATAAAAATAAAATTAACAATTAATTTGATAAAAAAAACAAATTTCCTTAAAAGCAAGCAATATAGTGAAATAGGAGGCTGCGACCTTCGAGTAGATGTATCCCTATAAAATTCTCTGTTCTTTATTTTACCTCATCGTACTATTTCCTTACATTCCTAGATTTCTTTTGCTTTCAAATTCATTAGAGTATTAAGTCACTTGAACCTAGACAACTTATTCCAAAAAAAACTTGGATAGAAACATAGTGGCATTGTAAATAAAATTGTGGTACAGTAATTAAGATTCTTGGATTTAAATAAATAAATAAATAAATATATATATCTTAGCATTCAGTTTGCTTTCTTTACTAATCTAAGTTCTCAATTATTAAATCATTTTATTTTACCGAGTTCCACATTAAATAGATTAGTAAACATTTATCTTTTTCAATACAACAACAAGATTTTATTTTTAACAAGTAGTTTTTGTGGTTGATTAATTGGTCATTGTTTATTTCTGAAAAACATTGGTTCAATATTATTTTGGATAAAACATAATTATTATTTTAGATATCAACGCATATTCTTACAGAATTTAGAAATGATATAAATAGGATTTTTAGTATTTTTTTTTTTTAATTTTAGTATTTTATTTAGGGCGAATGTCATTGCCCTTTTTCACTAGAAAACTATTAGATACCGAAGAAGTAAAGATAATAAAAGACGAATATTTGTTTGAAATAAATTCTGATATAAAAGAAAAAGAAACTGATGATATTAAAATAAGATATTTGAATGATATCCAAATTTATAAAGATTATAATTTGGAGATTACTAAAAATATAAAAAATATACTAGAAGAAGATAAAATTAAAATAAATTTGTGGTTTGAAAATATTTTTATTACTTTTCTATTCGATTATAAACGATGGAATCGTCCTTTACGATATATAAAAAATTATCAATTTGATAATTTTTTTCGAAAAGAAATGTCACAATTTTTTTTTTTACTTGTACAAATGATGGTAAAAAAAGAATCTCTTTTACATACCCATATAGTTTATCTATATTTTTAGAAAATATGTATAAAAAAAATTATTTGTATATAAGTGAAAAGTTTTCTGACGAATATATTTTTAATTCTTGGATTTATACTAATGAAAAAAAAAAGTCAAATTTGGATAATGAAATTTTAAAACGAATAAAAAAAATAGAAATAAATAATAATAGGAATATTAAGGAAAAAGAAAATATATTTAATATACTTGAAAAAAAGACTATTATGTGATGATAAAAATCAAATAAAATATTTACCAAACTTATATGATTCTTTTTTTAACGGACCTAATCGAATAAATAGAAATAAATTATTATCTATATCTTATCAAGATATAGATAATAAAAGTGTATCAGGAAGATTTTTAATAAATAATATTTATAATATACTGAGTAATTATTATTTCAAACTGTCCCATAATTTAATTTTTAGTTATAATATGAAAAAAAGTATTTTTAGCTATCCCGAAAATACAATAAAATATTTTAAGTTTTTATTTGATTTGATTAGGGAATATGAAGAACTAATTAAAAATAAATATTTTCTAATTCGATTAAATAAAATAAATAAATATATTTCTCGATGGTCATATAAGTTAAAAGAAAGACTAGAAGAGAAAGAAGAAGAGAATGAAGACGAATTTGAAGAAGAAGGCATTGTTGATATTAATTCAAGAAAGTTCAAACATGTAACGCTATGCAGAAAATAGTAGGTCTAGGTATTCAACAAGCTCTGGAAAAAAGTATATTCGTACATTTAATTTGATATTTGATAAGAAAAACAATAGAATCTTATTCGAATTTATTTATTTTTATTTTATTTAAATCCCCGGTAAGTACACCAACCCTTTTTGAACTTGGTGGTTAAAACTTATTGCGGTGACAATGCTGTAGGAGGGGGTCCTACGGAAAAAAGCTCGATGCCAGAAATAGAGTATTTTTACTTATAGTATAATTAAAATTTTATATTCCGAAAAAATAAAAAATCATGTATATGATATATAATATATATATATTTGCATCTTTGCTAGGAAGACCACCTCAAAGGATGATGCAGTTGCACTCCACATGGTGTTGGGAAATCCTCTTTATACCTTTAGGGAATGACTAAAAAATGCACAAAACTCAGTGGATAAGGAGTTTCTAATCTCTATCAAAACTTAAAGGGAGCGACACAGAAATGTGAAGGTGAGCTAGTTTTTTAATAGTTTTGCAAGAACTATCAATGACGCAAAATTGGCCAAGGAATTGTGTTGAAATCTTTTTGCAAAAGTACACCTTTGAGAAAGAGAGATAAGCAGCAGTGAATGATCGGAAATTCTCGGGCAATCAAGGAGAGGGGAAAAGTTTCCTTCCAAGTCTGTTGTTTTTCCACAAATAAATGTTTGCCCCCATTTTTATCCATTGAGAAATCAGTAAAGATGAGCTCGAAATTACCTATTAGCTTCCATGAGCAGTTCATGGCAACCAGGAGTGCAAAGTATGAGTTTCTTTCCAGCTTCAAGTTCTTCTGGATAGAAAGACGAGAAAAAGAGATTTTCGCAACAGAACGCGGCTATCATAAATTTGATATAAATTGATTTTATGAGACATTCTGATTAATAACTATCCAGCACAAACCCTTGAACCTCGACACAATTCGCTGATGCAAGAAAATAATCATCAAAGATGCGAACAATACTTCTCGATCTTAATTATCCCTTGAGAATTGCATCTATACACAGTCTCCAAATTCAGATCTCGACCTTAAACATCAACCCAGCACAGTTCAAATCGCTCGCAAGAAATACATGGAGGGACAAAGATAAAGCGACAGACACAGAGATAACGCGTAAAGAGAAGCTTCTTCTGTTAGCGGCAGATGACATCGGCGGAGCGCTGCAGCGGCGGAGACGAAGGAAGGCGAGAAGAAAAGTTCCGGTACCTCAACCCATCGGCGTCATCGGCTTCTTCCTCGCCTCCCTCGTCAAAGTTCAGCGAGTAGCTCAAGGGATCGTACCCAAACTCACCGAACTCCCGGTTGGAAGTCTTCCCGATCCGCGCCATGAGCCCTCGGTACCGATCCTTGATGTCAGGGAGCTCACCCGCCTTGGATCGGATCCACACCGAAGACGATCGGATCAGCGAATAGCCCACCACCGGCTGATCCTCCTCCGAATCCGATGTCCGGAAGCAGCAAGAAAAGCAGCTCGATGGCCGCACCTTCTGCTTCATCGACGGCAACGCCTCCGGCGGCCAATCCATTCACGACCGATCTCGAAGATGATGATGATTGATGATAATGGGGTTTCAGCTCCCCTGAAGAAAAATAAGAAGAAAAATTAGGCTGAAGTGCGTCCCTATAGGATAAAGATACAGATATGCGGTTAAATCCAACCATGGCCGACCTCGAAGAAGATGATTATTGATGAAAAGCTCCCCGAAGAAGAAGAAGAAGAAGAAGAAGAAGAAGAAGAAAAATTAAGCGAAAAAGATATGAAAAAAAGAGACTGAGCTGCGGTTAATCCACTCACGATCGACCTCAGAGATGATGATGATGATGATTGATGAGAATGGGGCTTCTGCTCCCTGTAGAAAAAAAAAATGGCTCAAGCGCGTCTTACTATAGAAGAATGAGACTGAGAAGCGGTTAAATAGGAGGTGACGTCTTTAAAGGTAAGTGCCACGGTGACGTTATCGCCTTCTCGATTACGTTTCGCATCGGGACGACAACGATGGGAAATAATATGCTAAGCTTACCGGAAGGTGATGGGAAATCTGCGCACACAGTACGCTGATTGGTTTCCCACTGTTTGATCTTATATTTTCTAACCGTGATTAACCCGGTTTAGAAAATGATAAGCTCACATCTATAATTAATATATATATTTTTTTTGTATATAGATACTATAAAATAAAATAGTGTAATTAACCAATTACTTACTTACACATTAATTAATATATTATCTATATATTTTAACATATAATAATATATAAGTGTAGCAACACTCTTAATATTATTATCTATCTAAATACACTTAATTTTATTTACAATTAAAAAATTTTAGTAGAATTAAAATTTTATTTAAAATTAAATAATGACAATAAAAGTTAAAATTTTGGTTAAATTTAAGTTTAATAATTAGTTTAATATTGTTTTTTCTAAATTTATAACATAATTAAATGCAAGATTTGGTAGACTAACACGTGCAATTAACTTTTTTACCCATTAAATAAATAAAAAATATATTAAAAAACTAGCTAAGCTCTACCTTAAGGAGATTGTAAGGTGCCATTGGATACTTATAAAAATACTGCCAAATGGCTGGAGATAGCAGAATCAATCCAACTTAAGCACAACACTTAAAGTGGATGAACACAATGAGCTAACTAAACTCTACAAGATCTCCTTTGGTTATAGCGGAGCCCGAGATGAATATCTATTATTAGCAAAGCTCACTTATAATACTTATTACTATACTATTATTGGTACAAGATTGATGATCAATAGATATTTAGGTCAAAATAGGTGAAGGTGATGGAAATATAAGACTAAATGATCCTCGAATGATAACTATTCAATATATGCAGAAGAAACACTTTTGTCTTCAACAATTAATAGCTAGATTCTCAAATGACAATCCTATAAAAGGCTTCAATAGATTATTAAGAGATGAATAAAATACATCAGATCATTCAATACTTTATCAAGAGATGAACAAAATGCTTACCACTCAAGTTATAATATCTTCTCATTATGAAATTATTTAATGCTAATTTAAATTTTTTAGAATATATATAATAGTTTCTTATCTAATAATATTTAAAATTTCTATTATTTTTTAATATAATTAACTATAATAACAATATAATTGCATTAAATAGTAATATAAAATATTGTTGATTTTAATACTTGTCTTAAATTTTTACATATTAGCACTCAATTCTTATTATTTGGATTAAGAGTATTTCTTTCTATTATTTTATATAAAAAAACTATATTATGTTTATATAAAATAAAATAATATAATACTCCATTTTTGAAAAAAAAAAATAAGCATAACACTATTAATACTTAAGAAATTCTAAATTTATTGTATAATATTAATTAACTCAATGTACTAAAATGTGAAGTTTATATTTCTCTCATTCTTATTTTAAAACTATTTTATATAATTAATTGAAGAAAATTAAAGATTTTTTTGAAATATTATAACATTTTCTTCTTTTTTGAGAAGTTAAGATTTTCTTACAAGTCACCATTACATAATTTTATGTAAGCTTTACGCGTGCAATTTTAGGTTTCAATAGTTGGCCCCGCATTAGAAGAAATACTCTCAAACGCACAACGGCTATAATTTCGACCGTTGGGCTTGCCTCTAATTCAAAATTAGAAGAAATACTCTCATTATCACAAGTTCTCATCCCCCACAGTTTCCGCAACACGAGAGAAAGAAAGGAAGAAAGAAATAAGATTTTCTTTCGCAATGTCCTACGCTTACAAGCCAATGTACTACTCTTCATTCCAAGACACAATCACCACATTCTGCAAATCCATCCTTCCCTTCTCCTTCAAAAATCGCCTCCTCCAGGCTGATCAGAAGCACTCAAAGCGCCTTTCTGAGAACCTCAAATGGCAGCAGGACTCCTTCCACCGCATCCTTAACCTCATCAGCCTCCACAAAGAAGGAATTGTGCCCGAAGCCGAACTCACAGCATTCAGATCCCATCTCATAGAAACGCTCATTGCCTCCCCTTCCAAACCAGAGCTCCCAGCCGTTATCAGAGACAAGCTCTTGTTCTTGCAGGTAAGAATCACAGATTCAAACAGAGTGTTTGATTCTTTGTGCTTATCTTGTTTTATCTTGATCCTTTTTGGCAGGAACTTTTGTACGCAAAATGCATCTCTTTGGATGAGTACCATTCCTCAAAGAGACCTCTTTTGCAAAGACTGGCAGCTCAGGACGCTGAGATTGACTGCAGGGATGTGATCGTAGGGAATCCTCCATTGCTAAAGAATTCAGAGGAACAGTGGTCTGTTATTGACCTCAATGATCAAGAGCCCCCGAAGGCTATTGAGAAACCTGATGTCAAACCATATTTGAAGTCATTATGGAGGGGAAAAACCAAGAAAGAGCTTTTAGGGTCAAATGGTGAGAGCTCCAAAAGAAAGCCGTTTCATGGGTTATTTCAAACAGAGAAGCAAGGTCAAGAATGCAACGACAGAGGAGAAAAGATCTCAAAAAAGCAATGGGGATTTGAAGGATTAAGGAAATGGAAGAGAAGCAGCTGTGAGGACGATTCTTCGTTTGAACCTTATCTTACCCCAGTAAAAAGATCTGATGATGCCTTGCCTTCAAATCAGTACAACCTGGTTTCCAGCCCCATAGGGGAAGGTCCAGACACTAAGAGAATCAAGAAAAAGATTCATTTTGATGGGTCTTCCAATGATTTTTTCATAGACAAGGTTAAACACAACTAAAATACATTTTTCTTCGCCCCCATGACAGCAAGATAACATTCTTCTTTGTTTGTTGTTGTTGCGAAGGTTTTGGGGGAGAATATCAAGAAGGAGCTCTCTCGAATTCAGTCAGAGCTGTCAGCAACAAATCAAAATCTGAAATTTTCGTAATCTTCAATATCTAAACCCCAGTCAAATTTGTTAAGCACAACTCTTTTGCTGATTTCCTTCAAAACATTTTCGCAGGGATGAACAAATTGAGGCAATATCAATGAAGCTTCCCGTTGATAAGACTGATTTGAACAAGTTCTTCCCAAAGTAAGTAGCTTGTAAGGCTCTTAATACCTTAACTAACTGATAATTAGAAAGAAAATTGACATTGATTATCTTTTCTCTTGAAGGTCATGGTGCAACGCATATGGAGATGTTGTGCTTGAAGTTGTGAAAAAGGAGTTCAAGGATCATGTTGGAGAGATGGAGAATCTTAGAAATGTTTCCAAGGTTAAAAGTGATGGTTTTGATGGAAAATGGGTAGCCTTCGAGGATGACAATGAGAATTTCCATCCCAATCTCTTCAGTCAGGTTCAGCTATCATCCAATTCCCAAGGAGCAAAGGATCCAGAAAGTGCTTTTACCAGCCATGTGAATTATAATCCTTTTTCAGAAGTTCAAAATCCTTTTTGGCCTCCAAAGTGGGACAACTGAGTAGTTTGTTTTAATTGGTGGTTTCTTCTCTGCTGAGTGAAATAGTAATATGATTGTTGTGCTCAATACCAACGGTGTTGATCTGAACATTAACTACTATTGTTCATACATGGAGATGTTGATCTGAACATTAACTACTATTGTATTTGTTTTAGTTAAGTAAACAATTAATGACTTTCAAATTCCATTTTATTCAATTCCTCAAAAATGTTTACTTATAGGGTTGGACAATGGTTTGCAAGGCTTAATCATTTTTTTAGCTTGCTGGTGTTTGTACATATAAAAGAAAATCCTGAATCTTCTTGAATTCTTTTTAGCGCATTGCATGACTACTATTGTGTTGATTGAAGAAATGTTTAGAAGCGTGCCGCAGCGGTCGAGTGCCCGAGAGGTGAGTGCGCTATAGCACGTCCCAGCGGCCGAGCACCCACGGCCCAGAAAACACATTTATAAGCCATATATATATATATATAAAAGAAAAAAACCAACCCACCCAAAATATATAATGAATCTGCATAATGTACCACATTGAAAAAGAAAAAAATACATTTATAAGAAAACACATTTATAAGCCATATATATATATATATATATATATATATATATATATATATATATATATATAAGAAAAAAATCAACCCACCCAAAATATATAATGAATCCGCATAATGTACCACATTGAAAAAGAAAAAAATAATGCACTCCAGGCGACAAATGAGAAGGCATTCAATCTACAAAAATAAGAAAAAATAAAAGTAAATAAATGACCTTCAACTTTGATATTTAATTTAAATCCAAAGATTTTTTTTATTAAAAGTAAAATTGTCTAATCTAAAAAAAAGAAAATCTTGGATGCTATTTTTTTTTACTTACCTTCTCCAAATCCGGAATACAAAAGTTAGATTTTTCTCACTTCCACTTTGACTTTAGCAAGAACATCACTATCAATTAGTGCAATAAGAATACTTTCATGAATAAGGGAGGGACGAACTTTCAAATCATTTCTCATATATGCCTATGAGCAGCTAGCTATCTTTTCAAGAAAAAATGTTCAAATTCATTTTTTTTGTGGCGTTTACATCCTACAAAAAACAAATTCAAATATTATGTCAAATGATTATGATTGAAGAGCTTGAACAAATTTTAAAATTGCAAATTGAAGGGATAATTAAGAAAAACTCAAAAAATTGTTCAAAGTAAAATTGATTGAAAAACTATTCAAAGTAAAGCTGATAGACTTATGTTTGCAAATGTTCAGTTAGTGCAAAGCTAATACTATTCTTCTTATGGTAGATGATTTTCTTTCTGCTAGCATGATAAGCAGGAAATAACATAACATAATTTTGAATTAACAGCAACAACAAAATCAAATTAAGATTATGCATCACTTTGCATTAATTCTTTTTATTAGGAGTTGTTTGATTTATTGCATTATGAGTGTGGGGTACTCTAAATATTGATACTTTGTGTGCTGTGAATTGAATGTAAAGTTTGAAAGGATTTACTTTCCCCTCAAAAGGCATTTTATTGCTGTATTGGCTTATTTCAAAATCTTTTTACCTAAAATAAAACAACCCAATAAAATTAGAGTCACTTAAGGTTAAAAAAAAAATACACTTACAGCTAACGGATCTAATAACCGAAATTGGTGTGCGCACGTCTTCAATTAATTCACGTCAACCAACCAATTGAGGAATTATTCCTGCATGCATCCCGCACAATGTGCGGAGCGATAACACAAAAAAAAATATTACTAATTTGAATTTTAATAGAATAAAATAAGACTATTAGTTGACAGTATACATGTAACAGTCAAACTCTTAAGTATTAAGGTATTGTCTGTTTTGTCCTGAAAGGATTCACAATTTTACCCTCAGAAAATAACTTCTCAGCAGGTCACCCATAGCATGATGAGCAGGAAAGAACATAACATAATTTTGAATTAACAACAACAACAAAATCAAATTAAGATTATGCATCACTTTGCATTAATTCTTTTTATTAAGGGTTGTTTGGTTTATTGCATTATGATTGCGGGGTGCTCTAAATATTGGTACTTTGTGTGATGTGAATTGAATGTAAAGTTTGAAAGGATTTACTTTCCTCTCAAAAGGCATTTTACTGCTACATTGGCTTATTTCAAAAGCTTTTTACCAAAAATAAAATAACCCAATAAAATTGGAGTCACTTAAGGTTAAAAAAAAACACACTTACAGCTAACGGATCTAATAGCCGAAGATGGTGTGCGCACGTCTTCAATTAATTAACGTCAACCAACTAATTGAAGAATTATTCCTGCATACATCCTGCACAATATGCGGAGCGATAACACACAAAAAAAAAAATAATATTACTAATTTGAAATTTAATAGAATAAAATAAGACTATTAGTTGGCAGTATACATGTAACAGCCCAAACTCTTAAGTATCAAGTTATTATCCGCTTTGTCCTGAAATGATTCACGATTTTGCCCTCAGAAGATAACTTTCCAGTAGGTCACCTATCCTGAGAGTGCTCCCATATGAGCACGCTTAACGTTGGAGTTCTTATCAGGAACTCCATCGTTATCTGAAAAGGCACCTTGTTGTTTAAGAGTTTCACTTATTATTACTTAAATAGGTCATCATAATCTCTCAAACTTAAGTAACTAACGCCCTTGTCAGTATCCACACACAGATCCAAGAACCATCCATTGGGTAGATGTGGCGACTGGGGATCGAAATGTGAGAGTCTTTAAAGAATAATTCATCACAATGTAAACAGATACATTTTTATATATAAAAAGGACAATAAAATAATAATAGTCCACAATCCATTTATACATAGAACTAAAATATATATGAAAATTTATAGTTTATTTTTTGCAAAATAAAATATTTACATTTTCCTACTTCTTTATTTCTTTTCTTTTTTAACTTGGCAGATCTTCTAGATTTTAATTATCAAAACCTGAAAAATTCAGTTTATCAGTTAGGTAGGAGTACGAAATCATTCTTATAAGAATAAATATATCATCCTATAATATGCATGAATCAAGTATGAAAATGACTAAAAATCCGTATAAAAAATAAAGCAATTTCCAAATTCAATTTATGCCCTGCAAGTTAACTGTGAAAATCAATATATAAGAATAGCATGAAATAAATTTTATCAAAATCATTTGTAACAATAAGTCGAGTTCGTAGACTCCTGAGCCCAAATAGGTAAACCCATAGGCATAACCTGTATGAAGCTTATCTTGCCACCCGTCGGCAGCTTACTCAAAATAGGAACTGATGGTGTGTCTTTCCTCTGGATTTGCCTACTTCCTACAAGAGGCTAAATCTCTCCATATAACTCCCAGGGGCTGCTAGCTAGCTCAATCTGTACATATTCTAGTATTATGTTCCACCCTCCAAAGACATACACCACAAAAAATATATATACTGTGTTTCATTCTTTTTGTTACATGCTATTTGATATAAATCTTTTGCAGATAAAAAAATGCGGTAAGCAGTGTAAATAGTACTCAAATGGAAAATGACTCAAATAAGAATACTGAAATAAAACTTGTAAGTAAATTTGCGTACCTGACTATTTTGACAAAATATCAATCAGTTTAATTTCTTTGATCTGCCAAAAATAATTAAATTTATTAATTTAATATTTTTATCATGATTTGTAATATTAGGTTTATAAAATGACTATTTTGATTATTTGAATTAAGTTACATAGTTATTTATGCCTTATAAGGTCAAATTGAGAATCTGACCTTATAAGGGCATTTTAGTAATTTTAATCTTAGTGAAATATAAAAATTCCTGTTAGTTTATTATAAATTATGTCCTAAGGTTTCTATAGAGTCTAAAATTATCAAATTCTGATATGAATTGGTTAAGTTATAGTCAATATAATTTTTAGGGTTAATAATTAAGGTTAAATGTGATTAGTGAGTGATTAGTGAATTTAGTCACAAAATTACTAAACTAATTATACATATAGTTTCTAATTTACTTTATGAGTTATTTAAAACTGAAATTACTTAATTTGGATGATTAGATTTGCTAATATTCACTAATCAGTTTTTAGAGTAATTAGAGTTAATTAGAAGATCTAACCGTTGGATCCTAAATATTTTTATAGTTTACTGAAATTTAGGTTTTTATGATCTAAATGGATATTTGGATTACCTAATTTTGAATTAAATTGACTTACTTATGGCTATTTGAAGTTTCTAGGGTTAAAGGATTAATTAGGGTTAGATCCTAATTGTGATTAGTTTAATCTTAATCCAAATGGCAAAATTAACACCATTAAAATATTCCTTAGGATTTTCTGAGTATTTTAAGACCCATATTTAATATGTTTGGGGTAGTGTGTACAAAGTTATGATTATTTGAATTTTTGCAATATTTTTCCTAATTAATTAATATCCTAAAATATCACTATTTTAAATATTCAACTAAATTGAATTTTGATAGTCTCAGATTATTCCTTGATTTTTGTTGATTAATTTAGTATATTTAATTGTATTATTTGAATGTATATTTTATAAGTTATGGATTATTAAAGTTTTAGGATTTAATTAATTAAATGTATTTTTAATATTTAACTTAATTAATTTGTTTAATTGATGCTAATTATTTTTAAAGAAATATTTATCTTCTGTTTTTATTTATTTATAAATCTATTATTTATTAAATAATATTATATTTTCTGATTATTATTTATTTAAAATAATTAATATTTTATTTAGCTGTTAGTTATATTAAATTATTTTAATTTTATATTTATTGTTTAATTATTATTTTGATTAATATATCTAAAATTATTAATTATATATTGTCTATTTATAAATATTTATATTAATGTTTACTGTTTTACTTAATCATTGTTTTTTATTTAACTAATACATTTATTTAATTATTAATTTGAAATAATCAATTTTTGTTTACATTTATTTATATATATTTTATAATATAACATTGTTATGTATTAAACTTGTATATATATATATACTTTATTGAATTTGATTTTGCATTATATATTTATAAAATATATATATTTGTTAATACTGTTTTTTCTGCAGGTGGGTCCTACGCAGCAGACGAGGAGACAGCCAGTCCACATGTCACCATTCCATTGGTTGGAGTTATTCTGGCGGCCCCACTGCTTTATATCAAAACAGGCAACGAGACCCACTGTCGTTCAGTAGATATGACACGTGGCCAAATCTGGTAGCGACAGCAGCTTGCAGGACTCACTCCCCTCGTCTCGCTGGATGCTTACGCGTGTCCGGTTCAGAGATAGAGTGAACCGGGTTGAACGTGACCCGGTTCAAAAGAAGACGACGTCGTTTCTTCTTCTTCCGAAAACCCCCGATATTTTTAGGGTTAGGGTTTGAATGGTGCGATCGATCGAGAATTCGATCGATCGCACCTGATTATTAGATGCAACCGACAATCTAGATTTAAGTATGAGCAAGAATAAAGGAAGTGTGAGAGGTACCTAATATTCGAGACAAATGGAAGAAAAAAAATAGTTTGAAGCTTCTGGCTCTTTACTTAGCTCCCAAATGACAAAATTTCTATTTTAAGAAGTCAATCTAAGTTTTTATCCTAACTTCTAAGCGGTGCAAGCCATGAGAAGACTCCATCTGGCGAGTCTTCATTTTCGCACGAAGCGACGAATGCCACGCGCAAAGGAGCGCGCTCGACGCCTGGCAGGGACGATGCACGGGCCGTCCGATCTTGATCGGACGGTCAATTTTGATCGATAGGTTTGACCGTGGAAAGGAGAACGGCGTTAAAGGAATTATGACGGCGCCGTTTAGTATATTTTAAATAATATTATTATTACTTAACTTATATTAATTTAATTAATTATAATAATACAATTAAACGTTTTCATAAAATTTTCAATAAATCACCTCTAGCTATTTGAGGGGTTCTGAACACAAAGGTGCACTCGGATTTTCAATCTGACGAGTATTTAATTACTCGAATTTTCAGGTATTAAAATAATATTAAAATATTCGTCAAAAATTTATCGACTTCCAAATGCCTTCAAATTTTCACCCCTAGCTAATTTGGGGGTGGTGAACGCAATGACGAAGTCAGATTTTCAATCCGAGGTCAAAGTTATTTAAATATATAATAAATAAATTGGAACATAAATTCTGGTATTTTAGAGTAGATAGGACTAGAGGTGACCCTTACAGGCATAAGAGGTACCCACAACCATGTAGCACCTTAACCATCATGGGTTCAAGAGGCTGCTCACATGAAGTTGTACTTTGCCCTGTATGACACTTAGCTCCTATCTGACACCTTATGGTTTGCTCTGATACAATTTATAATAGCCCAAACTCTTAAGTACCAATGTATTATCCACTTTGGCTATAAATGCCTCACAGTTTTGCCATTAGAAGATAATTTCCCAGTAGGTCACCTATCCTGGGAGTGCTCCCATATGAGCACGCTTAACTTTGAAGTTCTTATCAAGAACTCCACCGTTATCTGAAGGGCAGAGCTTACGAGGGCGCGAAGGACGCATAGCAGGAGGAGAGGGGAGGCCGACCGCTCGAGTGACATGCGTCGGGCATAGAAAGAGTCGAGAGAGTGAAGGGGAAGAGGTGTCGGCCGATCCTTGTGTGCGATCGAGAGGTAGGGCTTGCGATTAGGTTAGTCAGAATGAGTTAAGAAGGAAAGAATTTAACATATATATTGTAACGCCCCATCCCGTCGCCGCACGCAAAGGAACATATAACATAATTAGCGGCGGAGCGGTGTGCTACTCGGGAGAATGGGTATATAAGCAAAACCCATCTTCCCGAATAGGGGGGTAAAAATACTGAGCCATACCGAAGGCTGCTGACTCGAACCTAGGAGTAGGATCGAGAGTCAATACTTAAGATAAGAGTATAATACTAGTCTTAAGTATTGAACTAGTACGTACATTGGATCTAGAATAATAATTAAGAATCCAATATACGTTATAAGTATTTCAACATTTTCAATATGTTGATCACATCACAATACTATGTATAGTAGTATAACAGAGTGCGAAAGCTAAAAGCAAATATCCAAAAATACATTCGTCACAAACAGTAGTAAACATTTGTCTTAGAAAAAGAAAGTAAAAAATACATCTAGAATTTATTACACACTGATTTAAATGCAGAAGTAAATAAGGTCTACTATAGTACTGGAATAAAGTTGAAAGAAAAGGTAGATGTCCAATCCACTAAGGCTCCACGTACTCCTCCTGGACCTCCTGTATGTCCTCTTGACCTGTCTCCACAAACTGCTCGGGATTTAGCAAATTGCCGGATCCCAAAAGTACCCCGTATTAGACAAGAAGTCTAACACATCGCAACTAACTATGCAAAAATAAAGCTAAATATAGGTAGAAGTATAGTAAAGAAAAATTGTAGGAAAAATTGGGAAAAGAACTAAGTAAAGAGAAACTATAACAGTTAAGTAAGTAAGACAGTAAAGGCTAGCTAAGTAAAATGGTCACACAAATAAAAACTGATAAGAACTCCAAAGTTAAGCGTACTCATGTGGGAGCACTCTCAGGATGGGTGACCTACTGGGAAGTTATCTTCTGAGGGCAAAATCGTGAGGCCTTTCAGGCTAAGGCAGACAATACCTTGGTGCTTAAGAGTTTAGGCTGTTACAGTAGCATATGCAGATGCACAGTTTCAATGGCATACATCATAGTTTTACATGATATTACTTAGTTTCAGATCCATTGCTATTTTTGTTTACTTATAGTATTTAATTTTCAGTACAGCTTTACTTTACTTTACTTCAGTTTTGTACAGTTTTATACTTTCAGTTACTTTACAATTTTTTTACAAATTTATTTATATTCTATAAATATTAAATGAATAACTAGAACTGCTTAGATTAGTTTCGATGTGTTAGACTTATTGTTTAACACGGGGTACTTTTGAGATCTGGCAATTTGCTAGATCTTGAGCAGTATATTGAGCCAGGTCAGGAGGACACCCAGGAGATTCAGGAGGAGCCTGTGGAGCACTAGTGAACTCTTCTTCAGCTTTACTTTTCTGCTTAATTTATTTCAGTTCAGTACTTAGCTTTTATGTCTGTATTTCAGTAAACTTTTTGTAATAATTTTGGATATGTTTTCTTTTCTTTTTTGAGACAAATATTTTATACAGCTTCTGTGATAAATATTTCTAGATGACTGCTTATGTAGCGCCCCGCCCCGTCGTCGTGCGCAAAAGAACTAAGTTGTAACAACCCGAGTTGTTACTTTAGATAATTAGGGTTAACCCTAAGTCTTAAACATAATTAAATGTGCTAAGTAGGTCAATGAAGTCAACATCCTAAACTTAGCCCTAATCAGGAGTCAATTTGGATTAAATCATGATTTCTAGAAATCCGAAAAACCCTAGCAATTGACCTATTTAAATTGACCTTTGATCGAAAAACGGACACCACCATTGCGTTTCTTGACCCCAAATTAGCTTGGGGTGAAGTTTTCGTATCAATCGGAAGTCGTCAAATTTCGACGAATATTTTAATAATAAAAATATTACGGAAATCGAGGTATCAAATAACTCATCGGATTGAAAATCCGACTGCGCCATTGAATTCCTTGACCCCAAATTAGCTCGGAAAAACATGTTCAAAATTTTCTGAAATTTTTTCAAAAAAAAAAAATTAAAAAAAAATAAAAAATTATTTTTTTTACTTAGCTAACGGCGTGCCGTTAAGTACTTAGCGGACCCGTCACTATAGCTGACGGCGCCGTCAATCTGGACGGCGCCATCTCAGCCGTTGGATCGGCCCAGATCCAACGGCTGTGGAGTCGTCTTCCTCGACGCCTCCGCCCGCGTGACACGCAGCGGCCCGTCGCCATTTCTGGCCAATCCGGCCGCATCCAGTCCCCGGCGAGGTCGCCATCCGGTCTATAAGACCTCGGCCTACCATAGGCTCCGAGTTTTCACCGATCGGAGCCCGGATCGAGCCGAAATCAAGCCCGGAAGTCAACCTTTTTTTTTTTCCGCCGAATCCTTCGCCGATCCGAACTTCAGGTACCCCGATCTCCCTCATTTACCGTCCGATCGTTGCAAAAATTGTATGATAGGTAGATCAACATGTCCTCTTGACATCCACCGTTCCGATCGGGCTAAAACCCACCCGATCGGGCGCACCAGGTCCCGAAGTGGACTGGGTTCGGTCCGCTGAACCCCCGGAAGGTGAAGGGTCACGCCTTCGGGTCGGGCCGGGCCGACCCGAGCCCGACCCGTCTGGGTCGGGTCCGCGTCAGCGCGGGTGGGGCCCACCCGGCCACGTGGCAGCCTACGGGCCGGCCATGTGTCAAGTGGGGGGGGGGCCACCGCCCCGTCAGCCGGGCTGAGTCAGCAGCCCGTGGGACCCACAGCGCCACGTCGCATCCTCTAACAGTGCTATGTGTCAGGTGGGACCCACTGTCCAGTCACCCGAGCTGAGTCAGCAGCCCGTGGGACCCACAGCGCCACGTGGCAGCCTTTGGCAGTGCCACGTGTCAGGTGGGCCCACTGTCCAGTCAACTGTGCTGAGTCAGCAGCCCGTGGGGTCCACTGTGCCACGTGGCAGCCTCTGAAGGTGCCACCTGTCAGTGGGGCCCACTGTTGATTAATTAGAAATTAATTAAGTTACTGTTAGTTACTGTTTAGCCTTAATTAATTACTGTTAGTGGTTAATTAAAGTAGGATTAGTACTAATTACTTTTAAACAGTAACTTTAATTAAATAATTATAATTAAAGATTAATTAAGGATTAATTAACTGTTAATTAAATCTTAAATAGTAATTATGATAATTAATTACTTTTGAACAGTAAAACATAATTAATTATATTTAATTTAATATTAACAAATAATTAAGATTAATTAAACAATAATTAGCACTAATTACTTTGCTACAGTAAAATTAATTAATTAATAATTAAACAGTGATTAATTAAATAAAAACTTTAGGAATAAATCGTAAATTTAAATAATTAATATAATTAGAGATTAATTAAGATTAATTAAAAAGTGATTAACACTAATTACTTTGCTACAGTAAATTAATTAATTAATTAATATCAATTAATAATTAATTAGAAATCAGAAATATTACATTTAAACTTTAAGAATGAACAGTAAAATAATTCAATTTGAATAAATGAATAGTAAAATAATTCAAATTGTATTTTTGAATAGTAAAACTTAAAAGTTTAATAACTTTTTGTAGGATGATCCAAACATAGCCAATATGGGTCTTAAAATACTCAGAAAAATATTTATGATCAAATGGCGTAATATAAAATTTCGTTTCGGGGTACGCATAACGAGGTAGCATTTTAGAGCCTCTTTAAGACCCCATAACTTTTTACCTGATTATCGAAACATAGTCAATATGGGTCTTAAAATGCTCAGGAGAGCGGCCCCATCACCGTGGTAGTATTAGTTTTTCTATTTGGACATCAGGACAAAAAATCAACTCTAGAATTTAGAGTTGACTTTAGTGAAAAATGACCAAAATGCCCTTGGACTTCAAATGGCCATAACTTGGTCAATTTAACTCCAAATCCAAAAATTCAAGAAGCTACCTAGTTTAGAATTTCAATGTCATTATTTTCACAGAAATAATATTTAGGATTTGAACCCTAAAATTTAGGAAAATGACCAAAATACCCCTAGCCTTATTTTAAGCCATAACTCGGTCGTTTCTCGTCCAAATTGGACGTACTTACTGTCTATCTTCAAGTTAGACAGTAAATAATAGGTTGGATAAGAGAAAACTCAGTTTGGACCCCTAAATCAAAAGTTGATTGACCCGTAAAGTAGGGGCAAAATAGTCATTTTACCTTAAAATTGGAAATGCGCAACTTTAGCCCTTAATTAAAATCTTAGAATACTAGGATTAATAATGTAATCATATTAGTACCATGTAAGTAAATAAAACAAGTCATTAAATTGAATTCCAATAATTTTTCCTAAGTCTTAAGCATCCCACCTTAAGGACCTTTCCTGAGAGTAGGACTAGATCATAAGTTAGTGTTTATTCATTTGGTAAATTGGGTTACCTTATGGGTGAAACCTTAGTTTTAGTAGTTTTTAGATATTATTTTGTTTTACAACCCATTCTGATTAGTTTATCTTTTAACTTTAGATTTAAGATAGGAGATTCATCCTATTAAGTTTGATTACTTAATAGGATTTGCCTTAACTAGTAGATCACTTATAGTATAAAACCTAGAACTTAGATCTTATCCAGTTTGGATTATGTGATTAAACCTAAAATCTCGTAGTGTTTAATCCATAATCTATAGGTGTAGAAGATCTTGATCAGATCTTAGTTAGAACGTCTAAATTCACAAAATTATGACGTATGATTTATTTATTTAATTCATAGTCATCTATCTGATTGAACTAGATTGGAACCTGATCAGTTCCAATCCTTTTTAACTTATAAGGATGAATTTCTGAGTTACACTTGATAGTAGGAAAATGGTGATCCTAAACTTGTGTAACTTGGAATAGTTAGCTGGTTAAGTAGAAAACAAATAATATCACCATGTGTAGTCGAGTCTCTTGCTTACTTGTTATTTGTTGCTACACATACCTTGTAATTTTGTGTCTTATATTTTTTTTGAACATATCATATAAGACATTTGATGCATAAATAAATTATTAGGAAATTATGGAGACTCCTTAGATTCCTTATAAAAATATTAAAGTAAATAAGTGAAATGATAATGAATTGATATGATTGAGCTGCCTCTCAATGTTCTTTTGATTATACCGAATGTTGCCCTAGCTGTATCGTGCTAGGAGTTGCCCTAGCCGTACTGTGCTAGGATATTTCGGTATGATAGTTGGTGACCTAACCGTATCGAGCTAGGAGTAGCCCTAGTCGTATCGTGTTAGGGCCATATATGTGACTGTTGTTGGCTTAGTCGTATCGAGCTAGGAGTAGCCCTAGCTATATCCTGCTAAGATCTTCAGTTTCTTTTGGCGAGCTAATGTAGCTCTTTTCTGTATGGCAGTTGATGTATTATAGTTTTATATGCAGTTGTGGTTATTTCAGTATATTCTTTTTCAGTCAGCTATTTCCTTGTACTGCTTTATATATATTTAGGATGTAGAATCTTGCTGTTATATGTATATATCACTGTTGAGTTATTCATTTTTAATTAGCATGTTATTTTTATTGATCACCAGTATATTTAGGATGTAGAATTTTTCTTCCAACATTTAATCAATTATATTTACACTTATATGCCTTTCCTTGATTACTTATTATGCGAGGCATGCTTCAGCCTCATTTCTTTGCCTTGTTTATACTATAGAGCATAGTCTATAGTTTGCCTTTTTACTTATGTTGCTTACTGCTCCTGTATTTACACATCATGCTTAGAAGTAGTTTGAGGAGCCTGCACCCGAGGAGAAGCCTTACTTAGAGGAGGTGCAGCAGTTGGGGCCAGAAGATATCTAGTCATTTACTACTTGTGAGGATGAGTGGATTTTGAACATTTATTTTGTTAAATTTTAATTAATGTAATAATGCAGGTACCTGTGACTGTATGTTCAAATTTCACTATGCTACTTTTCTGAGTTATATTTCTCTTCTTATATACATTATGATGCTTGAATGTCATTTATTTATCGCTTCCGCACTCTGTATTTTTACTTATATAGTGACTGCTTGATTGATTCTGAGTTAACATTTCTCTAATCAGGTGGATTGTGGAGTTTATCCTAATCCAATGCTAAGTGAGGGGTTAACCAGAGTGACACTCCACCCTTAATCTAAACCTATTGAGGGTTAAGGGTGAGGGTCGCCACATAAGTATAATCATATCGGCGGTGGAGCGGTGCGCCACTCGGGGAGGAATATCCCGTCTCTTCGAAATATCTCAAACATCAAACCCAATTGGAGGACTGCTGTGGCGGCCCTGCCCCGCCGTGGTCCTGTTAACTCTTAAGTAAACATGATTACGGTGGAGGGGTCACCAAATGACAAGGTCCCCACTTAAGATTGGATTAGACACACATTCTAATTCAATTTAACTAAGGACTTTGCCATTCATCCAAAAATACTATCACTAAATGATCATACATGAACTCAGAGTGTGGAAGCATAAGACATAACATCCATCCAATACAGTATAAATATAATAATACAGAATAAGTAAAGTACTGAAAGAGAAATATAAACCTAAATTATTACAATATTTAATAAGTTTTAAAAGAACTGAAAGGAAACTCTCAATCTCACAAGTAAAAGAAACTAAAGCTACAGATCTTCAGGAACAGGCTCCTCCTCCAATGGCAAGCTCTCCACTGGATCTGCTGCTCCAATAAACTCAGAACCTACCATTATCAGTTTCATAATGGTAGGGGCCCAGCCAACAAAAGAAAAACTGGTTAGACAATATGTCTAAGTACATTTTAGGGCAAATAATTTTATTAGGTTAAATAGATATCACCATAAGAACAGAACTGAGCAAAATAGGTGCAGAAAAGCGTACAAAAGGACAGTATAAAGTTATAAACAAATAGTTTATAACTAAAGCAACTAGGAAGTAATACATACCTCCTCCAAGCAACTGCAACAAAGATAGGTTAAGTAAAAAAAAGTAAAACTGTACAAAAATACAACCTAAATATGCATATGATCAAACAAAAATATGCTAAATGACATACAACATTTAACAGTGTGAAACTGAAACAAACTAATATCCTAAAAACATAAGAAAATAACAAGTAGAACTAGCATCCTATATAGTGCAGGAAAACTATAAGTAAACCAATGCTACAATGCAGAATATACAAGTAAAACAGTAACTGTAAACTGAAACCACGGTGACTATATAAGTCACCTGAACTGAACACGAACTCAGCAAATCTTAGCCTGATGAGCTAAGAAACTCTGAACTGAACATTACTAAAAACTCTTAGCCTGATGAGCTAAGACAGAACTGAATGTAAGTGTACTTGAATTAGTATATCCATATCAGAATCCTGACTCTATAGTTAGTAGGGCGAGAGTCTATCCATCCTATCACTTGGACTATGCATGGCCAATAGACTGTCGGACATTAAACCCTCGAAAGGTTGCCGACCCCGAACGAGTTGATCGAATAGGTATACTAATCAAGCTACACCTTACAAATCACTTGTGAAACAAAAACATAATACTGCTTATGAATGTTCCAAATTAACATAAGATATTTATCAAATATCTTAAGTACATAATACATGTTCAAGGTATAAGGATCAAAATCAAGGAATGCGAAGCATCAAAATCAAAGTGCAAGAAACTTTATCTAAAACACATGTGATATCCGTTGTTATCTACTTTATTCATTCAATCTACTCTAAGTTACATAAGTTTCAGAATCATCAATTCTTACGCATTCTATAACTTAGAATCACGAATCCTACTAGTTGAAGATAATTAGGACTGGCCAAGTCCTAATTATAACTAAATCAAAAGATGACTATTTGGTTAAAATGAATAAATCATCGACCTAATTTTGTAATTTAATTCATCCCAACCTCATATTGATTAGCCAAATCAAGATGAAAAGATTAAGAATTAGACTCCAGATGATGGGGTCTAATCACTTAATCTAAAGGTATAATCTAAGGGTCTAAGTTTAGAACCCAAATCTCACAGATTAAGTTAAGGCAAGTCCTAATGATAAATCAATTCATTAGGATAGATCTCTATTCTTAATTCTAGAGTTTAAAGCTTAAATAATCATTTAATAAACTAAGAAAATCTATAAACTAGAAAACTCAAGGTTTCACTTATTGAGTAACCCAATTTACTCAATAGATGAATTCTAACTTAAGATTTATCCCTAATCTTAAGAATCAAGGCTCTTAATTACTAAGAGTATCTCTCAAGACACACATCCCAACTAATGTTATAAGACCTAAGGATGGGTCTAAGGATGATTAAAGAAGGAGAACACTCATTTATGACTTAGGAATTTTCTTAAGGAGCAAAATTTGAGATTTTAATCAAAATCTAATTTAGACTTGAATTTGATTAATTTCAGTTTTGAATCATTCTATTTACTAATTTTAGTGATTAGAAACTGAATTTAGGGCTTTTAAAGGATAAACCCTAAATTTATGCAAAATGACTATTTTACCCCTACTTAAGGGTTCAAAAGATCAAATTTTGATCTAGGGCTTAAATTCTGAATTTTTTTTTTTGGAATATGATTCTTACTGTCTAATGTAAGATTAGACAGTATCTAAATTAATTTTGGGTGATTATTAGGCCATATGAGATCAAGTTAGTGAATTTGACTCATAATGGCAAATTAGGAATTTGGCTAAGTGAAAGTTAAATTTTCTTTCAAATTATTGTTCTTTACTGTCTAAGCTTTTCATAGAATCTTAATTTGCTAAATTCTGAAAAGTATTGGCCAAGTTATGGCCAATACAAGATCTAGGGTTTAAGGTTAATTAAGGGATCCTTAATTATAGGTCAAAAAATTTTAACTTTGCCAATTAGTGTCCAAATTAAGCAAAATTAGTGGCTATGATTTACAAATAGCCCACTGATCATAATGACATGTGGTAAGCTCAATTTGGACCTAATTTGACTAAGTTAAGACCTAATTAGGGTTTAGGGTGATTAGTGAGTGATTAGCAAAATTAATCACTCAAACACTAATCCAACCTTATAGATTGATTCTAAATGGTTCTATGAGTCCTCTAAAACTTAAATAACTCAAATTAGATTATTAGATTTACTAATATTCACTAATCAAGATTTGGAGTAATTAAGAGTGATTAGCAAATCTAACTATTGGATCCTAAATATTTTTATAGATTACTGTTAATTAGGATCTTTTGATCTAAATTAATATTTGGATCATTAAATTTGGAGCTCAGTCGACCAAGTTATGGTCAGTTGAAGTTCTAGGGTTAATTAAGGTAATTAGGGTTAGGTCCTAAATGTGATTAGGCAATTACTAATCCAAACAGCAAAGTGAACATTATCAAATTAATCCTTAGGGTTTTCTAATCACTTTAAGACCCATATTGGATATGTTTGGGTCAACCTACCCAAAGCTATGGCTAAAATGAAATTTTGGGACATAATTTTGAACTTAATTAAACTCTAAATAATCACTTTGCAAAATATTGATCCTACAGCAAAATTATTGGCATCAATAAATTCATCATATTTTTCTGATCAATTTGATATTTTTGTTTACTATGATTGGACTTATATTTATTAAGATATTTATGTTTAAAGTATTAGTATTTATGTAATTAATTTAATTCTGTTTATTCAATTTCTGTTTTAATATAAATAATAAATTTGTTATTAGTAATATTTATATATAATTATATTTTCATTTATAAATTAACTGTTATTCATAAATATATGTAAATTTATTAATAAAACTGCAGGTACACGTGGCAGGATCTTATTGGCTGAGCTAATGTATGCGGGCCCCACAATTGACGCGCGTTCAAACGATATTGGCTAAGACAAAACAGGCGGGTCCCACCGCTGTCTCGGACGAGACAGCCATCACGGCTGTCTGACTGCGGGCCCCACAGCGACCACGATGGCGCTGCGCGATGGCGACACGTGGCCTGACGCGACGCGGCCCTATCTAGACGCGCTATGCCTTCCTCCTCACACGACGCATCGACACGTGGCCGGTTCACGGCAAAACGGTTCGACCGGTTTGGGCCGGTCCGGGTCGGGACGACTCTTCGTCTTCCCTCACGCGGCGAAGGAGCAAATTAGGTTTTACGAGAGGCGAAACTTCGATCGACGAGTCCTTTTGATTGAAAGATTCTTAACTTAATCGAACCGTATAGATGGTTTATTAACACATGGATTACATACAGAAACAATAAATTTTGAAATCGAATAAGGATCGGATGAGATCGGGTACCTTAATCCGTCGGTAAAAACTAGGGTTCGAGTCCGAGAGCTTTGCTAGCTTTGAGAAGAGATAGTGAGGTAAAAATTCCACCTCGAGGAGTCTTCTAACATCTTAAACCTAGATCTAAAGTGGTGATTTGACGAAAAACTGCCATTTGGCGAGAGGAGAAGGTGGCACGGCTCTCTGTCTTGCCACGCTCGTCATACGCGGCATGCGTCGGCAGAGACGACGGATCGACCGTCCGATTTCAAATCGGACGGTTGAGATCATCCGTTATCTTTCTTATTTATTAAAGTAGACGTCGTTAGGGATAAGGTGACGGGACTATAAGTAACTGACGGCGCCATTTTAATAATATTTTATATTATTTATTTAATTTAACATATTTTATTAATTACTTTTAATTATGTATAGCTGAAAATAAAATACATAAAAAATATTTTCCAACATATCTCTCCTAGCTAATTGAAGGGTTCTGAATGCAACGGTGCACTTGGATTTTTGATCCGACGAGTATTTAATTATTCAAATTTTCAGGTATTTAAATAATATTAAAATATTCGCCGAAAATTTAATGACTTCCAAATGCATTCAAAATTTCACCCCTAGCTAATTTAGGTGTTCTAAACGCAATGGCGAAGTCAGATTTTCAATCTGAAGTCTAGATAAAAAGTCAATTTCTAGGGTTTGGGATTTTCTAGAATTTCTGATTTGACTCAGTTGACTTTTGGTTTGACCTAGGTTTCAGAGATGAGTTCTAAATTACTTAATTAGTGACTTAGAACCTTAATTAAGACTTAGATTAGTCTTAATTGAGCAAAGTAACAACCTGGGTTGTTACAACTGCTGACTCAACCTCAAAGAGGGTTGAGAACTAATACTTAAGATAAAAGTAGTATTATTATCCTAAGTATTAGATAAATACATATATTGTATTTAGAATACAATAAGAATCCAATACATGTATAATATATCAGCATTTCCAGTATGTCGATCACATCACAATACTATGTATAAGTAGTATAAGAACAGAGTGCGGAAGCTTAAAGCAAATATCTAGAAAACATTCATCACATAAGCTGTATGAAAATATACGTCTCAGAAAGGAAAAGAAAATACATCCAGAATTATTACAAACTATTTACTAAAATAGACATACAACTGAACTGAAAATACTAAGCAGAAAGTAAAACAGTAGGAGAGTCCACTAGTGCTCCACTGGCTCCTCCTGAATCTCCTGGGTGTCATCTTGACCTATCTCAATATACTGCTTAGGATCTAACAAATTGTCTGTAACAACCCAGGTTGTTACTTTGCTCAATTAAGACTAATCTAAGTCTTAATTAAGGATCTAAGTCACTAATTAAGTAATTTAGAACTCGCCTCTGAAACCTATGTCAAAACCAGAAGTCAACAAAGTCAAATATGAAATTCTGGAAAATCCCAAACCCTAGGAATTTGACTTTTTAATTAGACCTCAGATTGAAAATCTAACTTCGCCATTGCATTTAGAACACCCAAATTAGTTATGGGTGAAATTTTGAAGGCATTTGGAAGTCGTTGATTTTTTGTCGAATATTTTAATATTATTTAAATACCCTAAATAATCAAATAAATAAATATTCATCGGATCGAAAATCTGAGTGCGCCGTTGCGCTCCTCACCCTTCATTTAGCTAAGGGTAATTTATTGGAAATTTTTGGGATGTATTTAATAGGGTAATTTTGATTAATTAAATATGTATAACTTAAGTTAAAAAAATAAATAATTATTTAAAGATAACGGCGCTGTTTGAATCAAGTTAACGCCGTTGCCCCGTTAGCGTTGAGGCCGTTTGATGTAACGGAGTGCCCGGGACCGTCTGATCGCTCGATGAGACGGTCGAAGCATCGTCGTCCCTGCGAAGAGGCACGCGTCGCAAACCCTCGACGTGCGTCACCCCAAACCTTCGCCGCGCGTCCTCGGGGGGTTATCCACCGTTTAACGCCTCGATTTAGAACCTAAACTCCTTCTCTTTGGCATCATTTGCATATCCTAAAGCAGTACTGATCCGGATTCAGTCGCAAGCTGAGGAAGCGTTCGAGACCGTCGGCTAAGGTACTTCTTGATCCGATTCTCCTTAATTGTAAATTCAATTGCTTAAGTTCGAATGTCTATTTCAATGAGTAGATTAAGGAATTACCGGTTTGGATTGAGCCTAAGCAATTGCATCCAGCCTAATTTGATAATTTATATACAGTGAAATTCGTTAAAACCTCCGTCTCGCCGAATGGCATGAACTAGGGTTTAATATTGCGCCTAAATCAAGACACTTCCGTCGATGATCCATATGTCGTTTCAAAGCTTTGATCATCCCCTTTCTAATTTTATGTGGGTCGAGCGACGAAACCGCCGGGAAGGCCGTGAGCTTTCGAACCCTAGTTCTTGGATCCGAGCGTCCCTTTGAAGAAGACAGAGTTTGGATCGGGCCGGGTCGACCCGGGCCCGACCCATCCCCGATTGAGTCTTGTCCACTTCCGTGGACAGCATCGAGTGCGGTGGGGCCCGCCTCACAGTGCGCCAGCTTATCGCGGCACGCCGCGTGGCCTGTCCCGCTGACACTCTGATCTGTGGGGCCCGCAGCAGTCTGCACAACCAATCAGGTTGCGCCGCGTGTCCTGCAGAATTAAATAATAAAATTTTAATTATATATAAATAAACAGTTAATTATAATTGAATTATATATATATATATATATATATGATAACATATTTAATTAATTTAATTAAACAGTATTAAATAATTAAATAAATACCAAATTTCAAATAATAATATCTTGCAAAATAAACATCCAAATTATGCAAATTTATATATCATTGGATTCAGTAAAAATAGAAGAATAATTTGGCACTGTTAATTTTGCTGTAGGACCTGTATTTAGCAAAGTGATATTTAGGGTATTAAATTAAGTCCAAATAATATCACAAATCTTATTTAGCTCATAACTTTGTACCCAATGATCCAAACATATTGAATATGGGTCTTAAAGTGATCAGAAAACCCTAAGAATTAATTTGATAGTATTTATTTTGCTATTTGGATTAGTAATTGCTTAATGACATTTATGACCTAACCCTAATTAGGTTAATTAACCCTAGAACTTCAATTGACCATAACTTGGTCAATTAAGCTCCAAATTTGTTGATCCAAAGGTCCATTTAGATCAGAAGAACCTAATTAACAATAATCCATAAAAATATTTAGGATCCAACGGTTAGATTTGCTAATCACCCTTAATTTTTTTTAATCTTGATTAGTGAATATTAGCAAATCTAATAACCCAAATTGAGTGATTTAAGTTTCAGAGGACTCATAAAACTATTTAAAATCAATCTATAAGGTTGGATTAGTATTTGAATAATTAATTTTGATAATCACTCACTAATCACCCTAAACCCTAATTAGGTCTTAATTTAGTCAAATTAGGTCCAAATTGAGCCTACCACATGTCATTATGATCAGTGAGCTATTTGTAATTCATAGCCACTGATTTTGCTTAATTTGGACACTAATTGGCAAAGTTAGAATTTTTGACCTATAGTTAACAATTCCTTAATTAACCTTAAACCCTAGATCTTGTATTGGCCATAACTTGACCAATACTCATCAGAATTTAGTAAATTTAGATTCTATGGAAAGCTTAGGCAGTAAAAAACATTAAACTGAAAGAAAAATTTAACTTTCACTTAGTCAAATTACTAATTTGCCCTTATGAGTCAAGTTCACTAATTTGATCTCATATGGCTTAATAATTACCCAAAATTAATTTAGTTGCTGTCTAATCTTATATTAGACAATAGGAAGTACTTTCCAAAAAAAAATTCAGAATTTAAGCCCTAGATTAAAAGTTGATCTTCTGAAACTTTAAGTAGGGGCAAAATGGTCATTTTGCCCAAATTTAGGGTTTAGCCTTTAAAAGCCCTAAAATTCAATTTTTAATCATTAGAATCAGAAAATAGAATGATTCATTGCTGAAATTAATCAAATTCAAGTCTAAATTAGATTTTGTTTAAAATCTCAAGAATTTGCTCATTAAAGAAAATTCCTAAGTCATAAGTGAGTTTTCTCATTCCTTAATCACTCTTAGATCATACCTTAGGTCTTATAATATTAGTTAGGATGTGTGTCTTGAGAGATAATCTTAGTAATTAAGAGCCTTAATTCTTAAGATTAAGAATAGATCTTAAAGTTAGAATTCATCTATTGAGTAAATTGGGTTACTCAATAGGTAAAACCTTGAGTTTACTAGCTTATAGATTTTTCTTAGTTTATTTAATGATTATTTGATCTTTAAACTTTAGAACTAAGAATAGAGATCCATCCTAATGAAATTGATTTATCATTAGGACTTGCCTTAACTTAATCTGTGAGATTTGGGTTCTAAACTTAGACCCTTAGATTATACCTTTAGATTAAGTGATTAGACCCCATCATCTGGAGTCTAATTCTTAATCTTTTCATCTTGATTTGGCTAATCAAGATGAGGTTGGGATGAATTAAATTTCAAAACTAGGTCGATGATTTATTCATTTTAACCAAATAGTCGTCTTTTGATTAAGTTATAATTAGGACTTGGCCAGTCCTAATTATCTTCAACAAGTAGGATTCGTGATTCTAAGTTACAGAATGTATAAGAATTGATAATTCTAAAACTTATGTAACTTAGAGTAGATAGAACGAATAAAGTAGATAACAAAGGATATCACCTGTGTTTTAGATAGAGTTTCTTGCACTTTGATTTTGATGCTTCGCATTCCTTGATTTTGAGCCTTATACCTTGAACATGTATTATGTACATAAGATATTTTGATAAATATCTTATGTTAATTTGGAACATTATTTATAAGCAGCATTATGTTCATTTCATAAATGGTATGTAAGGTGTAGCTTGATTAGTATACCTCTTCGATCAACCCGTTCGGGGTCGGCAATCTTTCGAGGGTTTAATGTCCGACAGTCTATTAGCCATGCCTAGTCCGAGTGATAAGATGGATAGACTCTCGCCCTACTGACTACAGAGTCAGGATTCTGATATGGATATACTAATTCAAGTACACTTACATTCAGTTCTGTCTTAGCTCATCAGGCTAAGAGTTTCAGTGATATTCAGTTCAGAGTTTCTTAGCTCATCAGGCTAAGATTTGCTGTATATGTGTTCAGTTTGGGTGACTTAGATAGTCACTGCAGTTTCAGTTTATAGATACTATTTTACTAGCATATTCTGCATTTCAGCACTGTTTTACTTTCAGTTTTCCTGCGCATGTTATATATAGGATGCTAGTTCTACTTACTATTTTCATATGCTCATATAGTATGTTAGTGTTTTCAGTTTTATACTGTTCAAATTATGTATGTCACCTAGCATAATTTGTTTGATCATAAACATGTTTTAGGTTGTACTTTTCTTATAGTTTTACTTTTCTTTTACTTACCTGTCTTTGTTGCAGTTGCTTGGAGGAGGTATGTATTACTTCCTAGTTGTTTTAGTTATAAACTGTTTGTTTATAACTTATTACTATTCTTTTGTACGCTTTTTCTGCACCTATTTTGCTCAGTTCTGTTTTTATGGTGATATTCAGTTAACTTAAACTAAACTTTTACCCTAAAATGTACTTAGACTTATTGTCTAACCAGTTTTTCTTTTGTTGGCTGGGGCCCTACCATTATGAAATTGATAATGGTAGGTTCTGAGTTTGTTGGATTAGCAGATCCAGTGGAGAGTTTGCCATTGGAGGAGGAGCCCGTTATTGAAGATCTGTAGCTTTAGTTTTTCTTTCTTTTAGTGAGATTGAGAGTTCCTTTCAGTTCTTTTAAACTTATTAAAATGTTGTAATAATACATGTTTATATTTCTTTTTCAGTACTTTACTTATTCTATATTATTGTATTTATACTGTATTGGATGGATATTATGTTTTATGCTTCCGCACTCTGAGTTCATGTATGATCATTTAGTGATAGTATTTTTGGGATGAATGGCAAAGTCCTTAATTAAATTGGATTAGAATGTGTGTCTAATCTAATCTTAAGTGGGGACCTTGTCATTTGGTGACCCCTCCACCGTAATCATATTAACTTAAGAGTTAACAGGACCACGGCGGGCTGGGCCACCACATTGTCGGATCCCAAAAGTACATTGTGTTAGACAATAAGTCTAACACATCAAAACTAATCTAAACAGTTCTAGTCATTCATTTAATATTTACATAATATAATTAAATCTGCTGAAATACTGTAAAGATAACTGAAAGTATAAAACTGTATAAAACTACATAAAATTGAAGCAATGTAAAGTAAACTGAATTGTAACTGAATATTGAAGATAAATCAAATTAGTACTGAATCTAAAACTGAGTAATCATATGTACAACTATATTGTATGTCATTGAAATTGTGCATCTGAATATGCCACAATACTGTATGCTGCTGATATGCCACCAAAATATCACTGAACTATTATGAGCAGTACGATCCAATGTATACATACATCCAGTTGGGAATACTGTCTACTGATGATGCCGATGCATCCTGAAATTCCCAATCAATATATGCAACATTCCGTAGCTCATAAATCATCACTAATACTTATACATTATTCGAATACTCCCACATCATTCTGATTCTCACACATCATACTTATGCTCATGCTCATGCTTCTAAAATACATGAGATAAATCCAGAAAATACTTTAAAATCTGATAATGAATTCTAAGTCTCCATTGTGCAGAATCCTGCTAAAAGGATTCTGACTCCTATATTCTAATTCGATAATTGGTTAAGGTTGAGAGTTTACTTAAAAATTATTAGCTGGAATGATTGTATACACATATTTAATATGTTTGTAAGAAATATAGATTTAACCCTTAGCTTGTTTAAACTGCACTTATCGAAATACACTACGATAGGAGGCAGAAACCAGTTGCAGTTTACATCTCAAGCAAAGCCATTTAATGCCATAATTATAAGCATACTTAGTGTACGCAAAGTGACTTAAGATACTTAGTTTGCTTAAACTGCACTTATCAAAGCGTACTACGATAGGAGGCAGAACCCGGTTGCAGTTTACATTTCAAATTAAGGATATTGTTCACTAATTGTAACACTCTTAGTCTTGGGAGATTTACTCTAATGGGACTATATTCGGCTAATCTCACAATATAGCACCTGGTCATAAGTCTACATTGGAGTGAATCAACCAATCCTGAATATTAGTGAATTAATCCAGTAATATGAGTATACTCTACTATACCCAACTAATAATCTGGGTTCAGAAGATTCTATTTAACTAATAAGGATTTATCAAATCTAGTAATCCTTACTCTAAGTAGGTGTATCCTACACAAAACTCCAAGAATGTGATCAAATGATCACTCAATATAGGTTGCTACCACAAGGAATGAGCCACGTCCTAAGTACTTTAGGTAATTCCTACCACAATGTATCAAGTTCAACTTCTAAAGTTATGGACGATCAACTAGGTTTCTACCTCAATAAGTTTTAAAAGTCCTTCCTACCTCAATGTTTCATTAGTTAAGGTCTTTAACCATTTCAATGACGAATCCTATAGCAAGACTCTTAATATATTACTTCCTTACTTCTTAAGGTTTACTTGTTATACTTAGGTTAAGGTGATCAGATTGATTAAAATTCATTTGATCCTTGCCTATTTTATGATCATGGGATAAAATTAAAGATCTTATTGGGGTTAGATCATTGCATAAATCATTACAATTTAATTTCTATCATGCTAATTGTCTTATATAAGAAAAAATCAAATATTTAAAGTTTGGATTCAGATAGTTCAATCACACATATTCAATATTATCCTTACCACTTCTAAATTAATGATTTAAGATCAATATAAAATCACATGCATTATTGGAATGATGTTAATTAAATTATCTTACAATCAAGTTAATTAATTAAATAATTAAGGTTTAGATCTTAATCAAGATGAGCTAGGGTTTAACCCCTAACCTTTCTATCATTAAGACTAATGTTAATTTAAAGGTCAATGATAAATCAATATATTATTAGTGTATTATTAATGTCAAACTTTAGGTTTGGATTAAGTATTATATACTTAATCAAGTTATCAAGATTCTTATGTTCAAGCAAGCATATTTAAGTATTCAAATAAATATTGGAGTTCTCTAATATACATCATAAAGTGCATAGATAGAAAGATGACACAAAAGAGTAATCAATGCTAATCAAATTCTAAATCAAATTCAAGGGATTAGCATTTAACCATAAATCTAAAAGATTTAAGTTTCATGCCATTATTATTGTTATGATATACATATTTAATTCAAGCACTTAAGCCTCTATTGCTTAGCATTTGGCACAATACATATTTAGGATCTATAGTAGGTTTTGAGCACTAATTTAATTTCAATATGGAATTTTATGCAATGCTCAATTTTGCCCCAACTAGGGTCATAGGGGTCTTAAAATATCAAAACAGTGAAGTTTTGGCCATTTCAGCCAAAACTGGGCAATTTTTTGGGATTTTGCAAGTTTGGGTGCTGGAGCGCGCTGTAGTACTTTTTGCGCGGCAGCGCTGTTAGCGCTGAAGATGAGCTGCGACCCGCTGCGGTGCGCTGCAGCGGTTCAACTTGCGAAAATCACTGTTCAATTAATTTATTTTGACATTTCCTAAAGTTTCAAAAATATTTTCGCTGCAGGCCGCTGCAACGCGCTACGACGCGCTGTAGCGGTCCATTTTGCAAAAATATTGTTCAAATAGTTTAATTATTTTTTTTTATATGATATGCCAAAATCCGCTGCAGCGTGCTACAGCGACTGCAGCAGTCCGATTTACGAGTTTACTGTTCAATTAGTTTTATTAACAGTTTTCCTAAGTTTTCATAAAATCCGCCGCAGTCCGCTGCAGCGGCAGACGACGATTTCGCCAGGTGTGAAACGCGTAAGGGCTATTTTTTGAGCTTACTTACTCTCAATCCAGAAAGTTCAATGAATGGTGTCATATATCAATGGAAAGGTATTTCTGATACCTTTCCATCGACATGAAAATCAGCACAAACGGAGCATCCTAAATATACTAAAAATACGAATGAATAATGGGGTATACGAAATAGACAAAAATAGAGCATATTCCTTTGAAGCTTTTAAGAGCCTTAATGTAACAACCCAGGTTGTTACTTTGCTCAATTAAGACTAATCTAAGTCTTAATTAAGGTTATAAGTCACTAATTAAGTGATTTGAAGCTAATCTTTGAAACCTAGGTCAAACCAAGAAGTCAACAAAGTCAAAACAGAAATTCTGGAAAATCCCAAAACCTGGAAATTTGACTTTTTATCTAGACCTCAGATTGAAAATCTGACTTTGCCATTGCGTTCAGAACACCCAAATTAGCTAGGGGTGAAATTTTGGAGGCATTTGGAAGTCGTTGATTTTTCGTCAAATATTTTAATATTATTTAAATACCCTAAAAAATCAAATAATTAAATACTCGTCGAAACAAAAATCCGAGTGCGCCGTTGCGTTCCTCACCCTTCAATTAGCTAAGGGTGATTTATTGGAAATTTTTGGAATACATTTTCATGATTAAATTTAATTAATAAAATATGTATAAAATGAATTAAATAATTATATATATATATATATATATATATATATTATTTATTTAAAGTTAACGCCGCAGTCTGTGCATAGTGCACGCCGTTAACTTAATTAGGTTTTCCGTCTCAATCTAACGGATCTCCCGAGCCGTCTGATCGGGAGATCTGACGGTTGGGAGATCATCCCTTCCGCGAGCTCCACCTCCTCGGCGCGTGTCCCCGATTCGCGCACGCGTCGCCTGCCGACGCTGCGTGGCTCAACTGAGCCAGCCAAGAGTCTTGTTCGACCGCTTAGGAGCTAGTATAAGCTGTCCAGAGGTGTTCGGCCCGAGTTTTGAGTCAAAAGATAGAAACCCTAGTTGTATAAGAGATCAATCTCGGGAAGTTTCAGACCTTCAAGGGATCCCTAGCAGGTACCTCACGTCTCCTTTCTTCCATTAATTAGTCAGTTATTATTATTATTGATGTAATACTGCAATTATTCGATTGATTAAAGCTATTTTTCGCTCGATTTTTTTCACAAAACCTAACCCTAAGTTCCGCCGAGTAGAAGAAGTTGAAGCGTCTCGGGCCGAGGTTTCGGGTCGCGTTCAGCCCGAACGTTCTCTGCGGGCTCGTCTGTGTGCGCGTACGGAGGCCCGACCCGCGGACGGCGTGCGCTGGTACTCGCAGAAACCACAAGACACGTGGGCGTCTGATGATCAGACACGTGTTCGTGGGCCCCGCAGCGTCGTTTCTGAGTCGCAGTCATCGATGCAGTGGGCCCCGCCGGTGCTTCTTCGACGAATACCAGAATGCCACGTGCCCTGCAGAATCTAAAAATTTGAATATATATATATTATAACAGTTAATTATAATTATTAATATAATAACAGTTATATTAATTATATTAAATCAGTAATTAATAATCATATTTAAATCCAAACTTTAAACCTAAATAACTCAATAAATATATGTCCAAATTATACAAATAAATATACCAAATTAATCAGAAAAATATAAGGAATTTATTGATGCCATTCAATTTTTTGTAGGATCAATATTTTGTAAAGTGATTATTTAGGTTTAATTTAATTTAAATTAAATGCCACAAATCTTATTTAGCTCATAACTTTGTGTAGATTGATCCAAATATACCCAATATGGGTCTTAAAGTGATCAGAAAACCTTAAGAATTAATTTAATAGTATTTATCTTGCTGTTTGGATTAGTGTTTGCCTAATCACATTTAGGACCAAACCCTAATTAGGTTAATTAACCCTAGAACTTCAATTGACCATAAATTGGTCAATTGAGCTCCAAATTTGATGATCCATAGGTCCAATTAGATCAGAAGAACTTAATTAACAATAATATGTAAAAATATTTAAAATCCAATAGTTAGATTTGCTAATCACCCTTAATTGCTCTAAATCTTGATTAGTGAATATTAGCAAATCTAGTAACCCAAATTGAGTAATTTAAATTTTAGAGGACTCATAGAACCATTTAAAATCAATCTATAAGGTTGGATTATAGTTTGAGTGCTTAATTTTGTTAATCACTCACTAATCACCCTAAACCCTAATTAGGTCTTAACTTAGTCAAATTAAGTCCAAATTGAGCCTACCACATGTCATTATGATCAGTGAGCTATTTGTAAACCATAGCCACTAATTTTGCTTAATTTGGACATTAATTGGCAAAATTAGAATTTTTGACCTATAGTTAACAATTCCTTAATTAACCTTAAAATCCTAAATCTTGTATTGGCCATAACTTGGCCAATACTTATTAGATTTCAGCAAATTTAGGTTCTATGGGAAGCTTAGGCAGTAAAGAACAATAATCTGAAAGAAAATTTAACTTTCACTTAGCCAAATTACTAATTTGCCCTTATGAGTCAAATTCACTAATTTGATCTCATATGGCTTAATAATTACCCAAAATTAATTTAGTTGCTGTCTAATCTTACATTAGACAGTAAGAAACACTTTCCAAAAGAAAAATTTCAGAAATTAAATCCTAGATTAAAAGTTGATCTTTTGAACCCTTAAGTAGGGGCAAAATGGTCATTTTGTCCAAATTTAGGGTTTAGCCTTTAAAAGCCCTAATTTCAATTTCAAATCACTAAATTCAGTAAATAGAATGATTCATAGTTGAAATTAATCAAATTTAAGTCTAAATTAAGTTTTGATTAAAATCTCAGAATTTGCTCATTTAGAAAATTCACAAGTTCTAAGTGAGTGTTTTCCTTCCTTAATTATTCTTAGATCCATCCTTAGGTCTTATAACATTAGTTAGGATGTGTGTTTTGAGAGATACTCTTAGTAATTAAGAGCCTTATTTCCTAAGATTAGGAATAGATCTTAAGTTAAAATTCATCTATTGAGTAAATTGGGTTACTCAATTAGGTGAAACCTTGAGTTTTCTAGTTTATAAATTTTCTTAGTTTATTAAATGATTATTTTGATCTTTAAACTTTAGAACTAAGAATAGAAATCTATCCTAATGAATTTGATTTATCATTAGGATTTGCCTTAACCTAATCTGTGAGATTTGGGTTCTAAACCTTAGACCCTTAGTTATACCTTTAGATTAAGTAATTAGACCCCATCATCTGGAGTCTAATTCTTAATCTATTCATCTTGATTTGGCTAATCAAGATGAGGTTGGAATGAATTAAATTACAAAACTAGGTCGATGATTTATTCATTTTAACTAAATAGTCGTCTTTTGATTAAGATATAATTAGGACTTGGCCAGTCCTAATTATCTTCAATAAGTAAAATTCGTAATTCTAAGTTACAGAATGTGTAAGAATTGATAATTCTGAAACTTATGTAACTTAGAGTAGATAGAACGAATAAAGTAGATAACAAAGGATATCACCTGTGTTTTAGATAGAGTTTCTTGCACTTTGATTTTGATACTTCGCATTCCTTGATTTTGAGCCTTATACCTTGAACATATATTATGTACTTAAGATATTTGATAAATATCTTATGTTAATTTGGAACATTATTCATAAGTAGCATTATGTTTGTTTCACAAGTGGTTTGTAAGGTGTAGCTTGATTAGTATACCTCTTCGATCAACCCGTTCGGGGTCGGCAACCTTTCGAGGGTTTAATGTCCGATAGTCTATACCAGGCCTAGTCCATGGATAGGATGGATAGACTCTTGCCCTACTGACTATATAGTCAGGATTTTGATATGGTTATACTAATTCAAGTACACTTACATTCAGTTCTGTCTTAGCTCATCAGGCTAAGAGTTTCAGTGATGTTCAGTTCAGAGTTTTTTAGCTCATCAGGCTAAGAATTGCTGATTTAGTGTTCAGTTCAGGTGACTTATACAGTTACTATAGTTTCAGTTTGCAGTTACTGTTTTACTAGTATATTCTGTATTTCAGCACTGTTTTACTTACAGCTTTCCTGCACGTGTTTTTATATAGGATGCTAGTTTTACTTACTGTTTTCATATGCTCACATAGGATGTTAGTGTTTTTAGTTTTATACTGTTTTAATTTTTGCATGTCACTTAGCATAATCAGTTTGATCATATGCATATTTAGGTTGTATTCTCTTACAGTTTTTCTTTTCTTTTACTTATCTGTTTGTGTTGCAGTTGCTTGGAGGAGGTATGTATTACTTCCTATTTGTTTAATTATAAACTGTAGTTTATAACTTATTACTGTTCTTTTGATATGCTTTCCTGCACCTATTATGCTTAGTTCTGTTTATATGGTGATATCTTCTTAATTTAATAAAATTGCTGCCCTAAAATGTACTTAGACTCATTGTCTAACCAGTTTTTCTTTTATTGGCTGGGGCCCTACCATTATGAAACTGATAATGGTAGGTTCTGAGTTTGTTGGTTTAGCAGATCCAGTGGAGAGTTTGCCATTGGAGGAGGAGTCCGTTCCTGAAGATCTGTAGCTTAGTTTTCTATTTTCAGTGAGGTTGAGAGTTTTCTTTCAGTTCTTTTAAAATTCATTAAATGTTATAATAATACAGGATTATATTTCTTTTTCAGTACTTTACTTATTCTGTATTGTTGTATTTATACTGAATTGGATGGATGTTATGTTTTATGCTTCCGCACTCTGAGTTCATGTATGATCATTTAGTGATAGTAGTTTTGGATTAAATGGCAAAATCCTTATTTAAATTGGATTAGGATGTGTGACTAATCCAATCTTAAGTGGGGACCTTGTCATTTGGTGACCCCTCCACCGTAATCATGTTAACCTAAGGGTTAACAGGACCACGGCGGGGCAGGGCCGCCACACTTAATGGCTTTCATACATGCATATGGACTTCCAATGGCTACATTCTAACATTATAATTGGAGTTAATTAAGCTTTTAAATAAAAAATAACAATACTAAAGTTTTTACAAGTACATCCTCTAATTTTATTAATTATTTTCTATGATATAAAATTAAGATATTATTGTTCTTTTGATTTAAAATCTTGTTTTGAACATTGAATATTAATCTTATATAGATTATTGACAAAATCTTGTATCAAAATTTTTTCCATTCACAAAGAAAATTGTTGATTTGATGACTTTTGTATCAAATGTAAGAAATACTTCTTGTTATTATAATAAAAAATTTATCAGTTAACATTTATATTTTATTGAGACAAATTAAAAAAATAATATATTATTTATAATTTTAAATTAGTTAGAATTGTATTGCTGGGAATAAGCTAAGTGAGAAACAATGGTGGAATAATAAGTTCAATGGTTCAAAAGCCACAAGAAAGTTGTTCTATGCTGCAATGTCATTAAAAACATTAGATGTTTTGATGAGAAAAAGGGAATTCATTGAGGTGCTATGCAGTCTTTTCTTGAATGTGATCAATGGCTGAGATTTCTTCTCACTCGAGCCCAAAGTCACCTCTTAACTATCATTATAAAGATTAGAAGGTTTAGATTTAGCTAAAGACAAGATGATTATTCCCATACAGTCCTCCCTTGAGAATTAACAATAAATGAAAAAGAACCTCATCAGATCAAACGATCCTTGATCAACTGAGAGGAGATCTTTGTGGTACCCCTTTCCTTCTGTTCATAATTGCTGTCAGCTCCCCATTGGCCACTGCTCTCTTCGTGCAAGTGATCTCTGAGCTAAGTAATGGAAGGTTTAAGCTTTCTGAATCTGAAGAAGCCATTGTTTCAATGGCGTGTTCTTCCCCTCCATAATAACAGGTTTTTTGCGGAATGAAGAAGTCAGGGCCCAAGTGCAGAGACTCGCATCTTCTCAGATGCGCAGAAAGATCTTTTTCATGGCTTAACACATGCTCTACCTGCGGCATAAAGATTAGATCATTGAATGTTTATGTTCCAAAACATAGTTTAAAGGTTTTGTCTCTTTTATGCTTATTATGTTAACTTCTTTCATCTGCTCTGTTTTTCTAACAAAACATAATAAAAAAGCAATAATATTTTTCCAATTTTACTAATTAATTTATTCTTATAAAATGAAGTATGAATACGAAATACTATAATTTTGAATACCTTACAGCCGAGAGAGCAATGAATGTAAGGCTCCTGAAGGGTCCTATCACACGAACCACACACATTTCCCGAACCCTTTAACTGCCTGCTCTGAGGCCTCTTCCTAATAAACACAACCTTAGAACCGTTCAAAGTATAACACTGCAAATCCACCATTAAAACCATCTTAAAAACAGATAAAAAACAGAAGAGGATAATAAAAACCCATAATTAATCCATGCCTGAACACTGGAGCAATCAATGAGCCTCTCAATATCCTCCAGCCTCACAACATCGTGATAAACATATCTCCTCACCTGATCACATTGCTGACTCAATTAGCTCATATGGGTTAACCTTTTGGGTCAAAAATAAGATTTTGATGATACCTGCATCAATCTGTGGCTCCTGTGAGCGGCCACGCAGTGAGGGCAGAGGCTGGAGCAGCAGTCTAAGCAGCATATGTTCTTCTCCTTCTTCCTCGCATTCCCGTGAGCAGAACAGCCGTCGAAGAACTTGTGCGTCTCCAGCGCCGCCAGCCACCCTGGCTTCTGAAAATTAATGTCTTTTTATCAGTGAAATGCAGAGAATCAGAAGCTCTGAGGAGCACCCACCATTTTCGCATTCAGACTTGTGAGGAAAAAATGAGTAAGGATTGGCTATGATCTGCTGTGAGAGTAAAATCCAGATAAAAGCTTGTTAATATAAAAAAAGCAGAGGAAAGGGATAGAGAAGAAGAACGTGGAATGCTGCTCTAGTGTTTCCCTGAGAGAGCGCTCTGCTCTGTCCTTGGCTCGAGAGCTTATGTAATGGCGATGGGGTTTTGTCGAGGATTATTAATTTCTTGAGTTCATAAATATTATTATAAAAGTAAAAACACTTTTTTTCATAGATAACAAAAAAATCATATTTTTAATCAAATTTTTCATCGTCTCCGTGGCCTCCGCCGCCGTCAGGTGCTCGACGCCGTACTTGAATTGATGCTGGAGCTTAAGAGTGATGCTTGCGTTCTTTTTTGTAAAAATATTTAAGAAAATTATGTTAAATATATAAATGATTAATATGATTTAATATATTTATTTTTAATATTTTTATTGAGTGAATAAATGGGACACATGATCTCTCGTGATTATTTTCTTTGAGAGACAATGTTTAGACATGCTGAGGTGAATCTTAAAAAAGTTTATCCAATAAAATTTTTTGTTTGTATTCAATATAAATTTTAAAAATAATATTTGTATTATTTTAATATAAATAAATATACACTAATAAAATATGTCTAAATTTTATTGGATAAATTTTGTTAGGTGTCACATCAACAGATCTAAATAGCATTACTCTTTCTTTTATTCGATTTTTTAGATAATTCAATATTTTTAATATAATTATGCAAGTACGATATTTTTAATAAATTTCAATTATTATTAATTTATATAAAATATATATGTATTAGGGCTAATAATAAAATATGATAATTTTCTGTATAAATATAAGATTGGTGCAATACATTTATATATATGATTTGAATATTATTTCATTAATATTTATTTATTTATATTAAAATAATACAAATATTATTTTTTAATTTTGTATTAAAATGATGTTAAAATCTTATTCGATAAATTTGTCTGGGATATATATAATAATACATATGGTATTAATAAGTAAAATATTTATATTTTCATATTAATTCTCAGATGAGAACAATTTAGTCCCACATTTAGTGATTCAAAGAGATATTAATCTAGATATAGAATTTTGTTGGCTCAATTTTGCAAGTTCAAATTATTGGGAATAAAGATGAGGATATATTAATATAAGTTTTGAATTTTGAATCTTATTAATTTTTGAGTTTATGTCTTCAAGATTGGTTATTTAGTGAGAAAAAGAGATCCGCTTGTCGAGCTGGGCCTGTAACTTGACGCGGGCTAACTCGGCCCACAATTTGAATGGAGCCTATCTATCGGACCCGGCCGTGCTGAGCCCAAAGCCCAAAGCCTAACTCGGCCCACAATTAGAAGTTTTTGGAGAATATAATTTTGCTATATATATTTCAAAATATCTGAAAAATTATTAAAAGAATTATGTCAAATATTAAATTAAAATTTGTCTATTGTTTATAAATTTTGATATTTGTTTAACTAAAAAATAAATTGTCGAATTTTATAATTTTAAATAAAATAAATTTTTTTGAATTAGTTAAGTTAAAATAAAATATTTTCGAGTAAATTAAGATTATTTGAATTTTTTTGAAGTAAAAATTTAATTTTGTGTTAATATATATAGAAAATGAAGATTTCAATTATGATTGAATCAGACGCAAAGTGAGATTACGGGGTCGAGTGAATGAATCGAACATTCGAAATGAAAGAAATCGAACATTCGGACTGACTAAATCACCATTCGAATGGACAATTTCCAGCCTCATTATCTCTGACAAACGTGTTTGTTGGTCGTTTTTTCCGGCGAGGTTACTGGTCATCTTCTCCGGTAAAAATTGATGCTCGAAATCGATTTCAAACAAATTGATTTCAAACTCTACCGAACTAAAGAAAATTTAGATGATTAGAATTTATATTAAAAAGATATTTTTCTTAATGAGTCTCATATCTAAAATATATATTTATTTTATTTTAAAAATTATTAAAAATATATTTAAGAGTTATGTATCAAAATACATAGTAAAAAACATGACATTTTTAGAAGTTAAGTAATAAAAATTTTAATGTGGCATATTTGAATTAAAAAAGAAAAAGAAAAAACCCCACGCAAGTTTCAAACCCACGGCTTTTGGCTGCTAAGAAATACAGTTAAACCACTAAATCAAGGTTTATATTCTTTGTATTAAAATAAATAAATATATATAATAAATCAAGGAAATTTAGTAACAATGTGTTCATGTTACTTTGTCGGCCCACTTTATGAGCAGTGTTATGATGAAGCTAAAAGCGTAAAACAATGGGTAGAAGCTATGGAAGAGGAGATTAATGTCCTCAAGAAAAATAAAACATGAGATCTTATGCCTAAGGTTGATGGCGTTACCTCGGTTACTTGCAAATGGGTTTATAAAGTGAAGAAAAAAAACGGACGGTAGTGTCGAGCGCTTCAAAGCTAGGCTTGTCACTCGAGGGTTCTCACAAATGTATGAAGAGGACAATGAAGAGACGTTTAGTTCGGTTGCGAATATGACATCGGTACGTGTTGTGATTGCATTGGCAGCATGCAAAAGTTAAAAATTGTGGCACTTGGATGTAAAAAATGCATTTCTTTATGGAGATATTGATAAAAATATCTTCATGGTGCAGCCACAAGAATACGTATCCAAAGAGCATCTGAATTATGTTTGTACATTTAAGAAATCACTATATGATTTAAAACAAGCACTGCGGGCATGATACGGAAAAATAGCAGAGTACTTGCAATACTGTGAATATTTCGCTTCAGATTCTAACTCAAGTATATTTGTGAAGAAGCGTGACAACCTAAATGTTCTTGTGCTTTTGTACGTTGATGATATAATTGTGATAGGAAATGACGATGGGGAGGTGACAATGCTTAGAGAGGAGTTGTCAATCCGATTCAAAATAAAGAACTTAGGTGAACTTCATCATTTCCTTGGCTTAGAAGTTCAAAAAGGTGAAGAAGGGACTATTTATATGTCAAACTGGATATGCTAAGAAAATCATTAAACGATTTGGCATGAAAGAAGGCAAGTTATGTTCCACACTCTTGAAAACAAACTTAAAAGTAATCTGTGAAGAAGATAGGATTTTAGTGGATCCTAAGCCATATCGTGCACTAGTGGGGAGTTTGATTTATTTAACGATCATGAGGTCGAATATTTCATATGCGGTGGGCATAGTGAGTTGTTATATATGCAAGAGCCACGAAAATCACATATTGATGTGGCTAAAAGAATTCTCAAATATGTCAGGTCAACCTTATAATTTAGGTTATTGTATGGGAAAAATACAAATTTTGTGAGTATGATAGGAGGTCGACATCTGTGTATGTATTCATGTGCGGGTCAGCAGTAGTCTCATGGTGCAGCAAGAAGCAGGATTGCGTGTCCATCTCCACTACCGAAACAGAGTACAAGGCATCATCATTAACAACTCAAGAGTGTATCTGACTTCGTAGACTTGTGGATGATGTGTTTATGAAGATTAAAATGGCTACTATACTCTGTGGGGATAACGAGAGTGCCTTGAAACTCATGACAAACCCAATTTTTCATGCTCGGACAAAGCATATAGAGATTGAGCACCATTTCATTCGGAAAAAGTACTTAATGGTGACATCTTGTGGAACATGTTCGGAGTCATGAAAATGTGTCAGACATATTACAAAGTCATTGCCAAAAGGATCATTCGAACATCATCGTAGTTTGCTTGGAATGATATCAAAAACTCATCTTGAGGGGAGTATTAAAATAAATAAATATATATAATAAATCAAGATGAATTTAATATTTAGATAAGCAGTATATTTTTATTTTTTATTACATGTGAGTGAAAAGATGTGTTTTTTTAGGGATGTGTCTTTTGAGGTGTGTCTTTTTATTAGGGATGCGTCTTTTCATTGACACCACTTAGACTATTATATTTACTAATGTATTTGTTAAATTTGATGAGCAAAAATAAAATATTGTTCTAATATATTAAATTTTATCTTTTTTCTTTGGTACAAAGACGGTGAATTACTCAAGTGCTATTTCTTTACACTTTGAACCACAAAAAATTAGTCTATATTTTTAGTTAAATTGGCTTAAATCGATATTTACTCATAGGAAAGCTGAGCGGAGTAGAAACGTCCGACTACATCTATGCCTTGGATGTTTGCCTCCTTGCGCTACGACACGACAAAGTATACGGTTGATTGTTGACGTCGCAGACGATTTGAAGGTCGCGGGAGATTTGTTTGGCGTTCAAATGAACGAACGTTTATTCGTTCGACGTTCGAATACACTGTGTTCATCATTTGATTGGAGTTGTTCAAAATCGTTCGATTTCACTCAAATCAAATGAAATAATAACGAATTAGAAAGGGTTAATCTTACCCTAATATTACTTAAAACTTGGCCATGTTCTAAAGTTTCATAATAAAGTGCCAAACAACAGTTAATTAATTCGATTACACATTCAAATTTCTCAATTTATTTCTGCAATAAATCCTCTTTGGGGCATATTATAATTTCAGTTTTTTTTCTTGAGAAAGTTGAAAAAAGTAGGACTGCGTGTAACTTTCTATTTGATGATCATTTTGTTAAAAAAAAACTCTATTTAGTATTATTTTTTACTATAAACCGTGCATTTTTAGCCCGCCTTAACCGACTGTTAGCAATATCCTCGCACCAGGCAGTTGCCGCTTCCGTCTCAAGCCCACATCGGATTTTCATGGAAAGCATACGCAGCAGGCAGAAGAGACCGAGTAAGTGACACCTTGCCCACAAGAAGGGGATTTGTTTTTCTCTTCACAGTATTTTAACAAAGTTGCCATTAAACCCCCCTTTCATTTATAATTGACGAAAATTTTGATCTTTCAGGAAAATTCAATGACTTTCTCTCGATTGAAGGCTTATCTCCTCGTAATATTGATTGTTTGCATTCTTTCCATCTCCTCCGATGCTGCATCACTGGAGAAATTCATACCAGGTATCTGTCCCCCTCTTCTCTAGGTTTTGGGATGTAGGAGGCGTCTTTCTTGAAAAAGATTGGTTTTTTGATGCATAAAATGGTTTTCATGACATAAAGATTGAAATTTTGTAAGTTTCGTATGATGGGTTTCTGCAGGTAGGGGAAGGCATGACTCGGTCCCATTCAGGAGGTCTGCAGCAGAGGGGCCAACTGCTTCATCTGGGAACTCTGTCAGTAACTCCTCTTTTGTCTTGGCTTCGGAGAGAACAAAGAGGAGAGATCCTTTGAATGACTTCAAGTTTTACACCGGCGGTTGGAATATCAGCAATAAGCATTACTGGGCTGTGAGATTTTTAATCCCTTCATTGAGAGGACTTTTTGCATTTTTCTAAAGATTTTTTATTTGTTTTACCTGCAACTCTGATTTGGGCTCACAATTCAATCCGCAGTCTGTTGCTTTCACTGCTGCCCCTCTCTTTTGCATTGCGGCCGGCTGGTTCATCATATTTGGATTGATTTTGATCATTGTTGGTTGCTGTTACTGCTGCTGTCCTCGCCCTATAGACTCCTATTCTCGCCCAGCTTATGTGATTTCTCTTATACTGCTTATGCTCTTCACTTTGGCTACAATGTATGAAACTTCTCTTTTGTATCTCAATTTGGAATCTTGATTGGTGCTTATAGTTTCTTTCTCTTGATTATAGTGGTCTTGAACTAATTATGCTGTAGTTTTTCTTACTTCTGCTTCTAGTCTCGGGTGCGTTCTTCTATACTATGGACAGGGAAAGTTTCATAAGAGCAGCTCGAATACATTGAATTATGTTGTCAGCCAGGCAGATTTTACTGTGGATAATCTTAGGCAATTTTCGGCAAATTTATCTGTGGCCAAGAACATAAAAGTGACTGATCTGCTCATTCCCGCTGACGTTCAAGGCAGGATTGATCAGATTGTGTCAAAAGTGAATTCCTCTTCGAATGATCTAAGTAAACATACTTCTAAAAATGCCAAAGATATTAGAGATGTTCTGAACGACGTGTACGCACTATGGCTCTTTGATCCATTCCTCTGAATGAATTCTTGTTAATTTACTGATATAAGTTGTGCCTGCATAGTATTTGAACTGCTTTATTTAATGCAGGCGATTGGTTCTGATCATTGTTTCAGCTGTGATGCTTCTCTTGGCACTTCTGGGTTTTCGTAAGACTTCTGTAACATCTTATAAAATAATCTGAAAGGTTTACACGTGCATGAATTTGTTATTTTCTTTATTTCTAACTTGATATTTCTTTTTGTATTGCTATTCTTACAGTTTTTTCTGTGTTGGGACTGCAATTCCTTGTGTACATGTAAGGGATTATTTTTAGTTTATTGTATCCCCTTTTTATAAGTTTTATTTTTGCTTCTTGTTAGCATGATCTGTTAGTTGACAGTTTATTGATATTATTTTCAGGTTGGTTATTATTGGGTGGTTCCTTGTTGCAGCAATGTTCATCATGTCTGGTGTATTTCTTCTTTTGCATAAGTAAGTCTTATTTAGCATCAAAATTTGAATTTCTTCCAACAGAATAGTGCATTTGATGGAGATGTATTTACCAGTTTTAGTTCTATTTTTCATATAAGCATGTATCTAGCTACTTTGGTCCACAGTTGTTCATATAATATTCTGAATAGACTCTCATGGGAGGCTTTCTTAAAACTTTCGGAAGTATTGCCTGTGGATAGATGATTAAAGTGGTCAATAAGAATGTTGGAGATATCTGTTGCAATATTTAATAGGAATTATATATTAATTTAACATCCAAAGATGTGTTTGTAGTAGTAGACAAACTTAGCTAGTTGATCTACTTTCAAGAATCTTTTCTAAAAGTGCCACCTTTCTTGAACCTAAGATGCTTGAAAATTTTGTTGATCTACAAATTGCATCTATACTTTGAAATAAGTTATATAGCATATGATTCATATGCATGCCTAAATTTGTTCAATGCTTTTTATTAACTTAGGTAATTAATTGAGGCAGATACATTTTGTTAGCATTTTGAACTTCATAAGGGTAGTATTTATTGTTTGTCTTGACATCTTTCTTGACCGAAACAATAGATGAGGATGCTTTGGGGATGAGTGGGTTATACACGTGAGTAAATTTGTAGCAAGGCTAGAGTAGCTCCGATTGAGGACAAGCTTCAAGAAAGCCATCTTAGATGATTTGGGCATATAAATCATGAACCTTTTAGATGTCTTTGTGAGGAGAGCTGAGTAAAGGACTTTGGCATGCTAAAATAGGATGAGGAAGTTAAAAATGATCTCACACACTTGAAATATAGGGATGGGCTACTATTTGATATAGTACAATGGAAACAAATCCCACTAAGTGACTTATTTGTTGTTGTTGTTAGTGATGCTACTGTTGTTGTATCCCTCAAAGTGTTTCTTCACATTTGCTGCAAAGACAAATCCAAATTAGTTCAATAATAAATCAGACTTAATGCAACACAAGCTTACTAATATAATAAATATTGAATAATTAATAAACATATCTTTTCAATTAATCATTTTGAATAACTTGAATACTTGATAGGGTAGACACATTTTATTTACCCATTTAATGTGTACAAATTAGTTTTATAGCACCTAAGTGTCGCATTATTTTGTAATGATATTAATAATAGTTGCTAGGATAATTTCTATCTTTGCTTACACTTTTGTTTATTTTAATATATAACGCCTTAACTTCTATATTTGCAAAATCACCATTTATCATATCCAGTGCACAAAATATTTTCTACTTGTTAGGATTTGTAACATTTGAGGTGTGTGGCATATATTTAAAGGAAATGTTATATAAATTTCAATGTTTAGATAGATTTGTAAATAAGGAAGCATAAAATTCAGGTTATTTGTTAATGTGCACCTATAAATAATATATATCATAAATTAAACTGAGTTTATGAATTTTTCTAATGTTAAAAGAGGAAGAGGAAAAACAAAAAAGGCATGGCGAGAAACACCATTAGAAAGTGGGTCTTCTTTATTTGGAACTTATGGAGGAGATTCTATTAATCATACACAATAGAACCAATGATTTGTTTAGCCAACCCCACTTAGTGGGACTAAGGCTTGGTATTGCTGTTACCGTTGTTTCATCTTTTCAATCTTTAAGATGACATTAAAAAGATAAGTTTGTAGTATCCTATAAATATCTCAAAATCTTAATAGATGCTTTATTTTATTCCATAATTTTTCCGCTTATGTATCTTCTACGTAACTTTTTATTTATTTATCTATATTGGTTTTATTGGTTAACATTCTTATAATTTTTTTCTTAATGCCTCATTTAATAATTTCTTAAAGTAGTTTTTTTTCATTGATGTATTTATCTTTAGTTAGATTTTATATTTTTTGCTTCAAATGCTGTTAACTTAATCAAAGTCCATTTATTATATATCTTAACTTAGCTGTTCATATCATCTCTTCTCCTATTTATTTTACATAATTGGAAGTTGAAAAGCTTGTGATTTGTTCCTTGCACTTCTTTGATTATTTTATTTATATTTATGATGAACCTATATAGTATTTTATTTTGAAGCTCTTTAAATATACTCTTGCTTAATGATATTTGTACTTCATTACTCCACTAACAAGGCTCTCTGTTAGTGCATTAAGTGTTTATTCCAATCTTATTAATTGAATTAGCCATTTAATCCTAAATTAGATTTCACTTCAAAATATAATTGAAATTAGCTATTAGCTAATCATTTTGAATTTTTTGCTACTCCTCACTTCTTAAATTTCACCACCTAAGCTTATAAAAATTATTTCTTACATTTAGCTTTTTATAATCTTAAGACATTCACATATAATTACTAATGTTTGTATGCATACTCTATCTAGACATTGCCTTACACTGGTTGCAAAATATTTTTTTTTGTGGCTATAAAAAATTAAGTTTGTGATTTGATAACTCTTTTTTTGCTAGTAATAATGTGCTCTTGTTTGCTAAAGTATGAGTTTGCATCTACATGATCATAACTTAATATGAAATCATCCAGATCTTCCTTCATATTTATTCTTAACTTCTACTTCATACTCAAAAAACTCGTACATTGTCTATCTTATAGAAATTAATGTCCATTTAAGTAAATGTTTTCTTCATTATACTTGTTATAGTAGTTTACCCATTTTCTTAATCATCTTCTAACCTAACTTGAGGATCTTAACCACTATGTGCATTTATTGAATTCTTCCAACTAACTTTATAGGAATGATCTATTCATTTTCTTTATTCTCCATTACAAATTTATCTTTCAATTTAACTTACTCATCTTCTTTTTGTTAACTTTGCTAACCTAGCATAACTTGTAAGCCTTCTTAACGTCTATTTTATTTTTGCCTCATATTTGGTTTGGACTGATATGATTTATGTAGATGAAGTCCTAGGGGGCAGCTGTGATGGCCCGACGCCGGTTCAGCGGAAATTGTTCCGACATCGGGTGTTCACTTACCGCAGGATCATATTGAGTAATGAAATAAAAGGAACACATATAAAAATCAAGGACAATTCTCATTTATTTCAGAGTTCATATTACAAGATCTTTCATCGCACTCCTCGTACAAAAGTGAAAAATAAAATAAAAAGATAAACGATAAGTAAAACAACGCAGTCGTAGATCCATTGGTAGATTGAAAATTTTAAATATTAGGGTTCTGGTTTAAGCTCTTCAAGAAGTATTTGACCTGGTATTGTACAACAAATAATATCAGGATTGAAATTTCTAATAATTAGATAGTACTCTAAGTGCCATAGTAATCAATGCAGTATTACATTTTATAATAGTAGAGATGCGATTTGCGAAAAAGAGATGCAGGAAAGATAATAAGGTAAAAGCGCAAATGAAATAATTAATTTTCTGCAAAAGATATAGCACAAAGATGCAAGTTACTGATGTCATTTTTCCAGTAACCCATCATGAATGTTGTTATTGATGTTATTTTTTCAGTAACAACCCACGAATGCTATTATCGATATTATATTTCCAGTAATTAGCCACGAATGCCATTACTGATGTCATTTTTCCAGTAATTGGCCACGAATGAAAAAGATGTTGATTTCTAACAATCAACCAAGCATTAATGTTACTGTTATCATTTTCCGTAACCCACGAATGTTACCACGTTGGTTCCGAACAACCAACCAAGCTTCAAAATAAAATTTGGCTCAAAACAATTAAGCGAAGCAAAGCAAAGCAGTAATACAAATGCAAAATGTAATACATGTTATATACTGGGTACCTTTTGTCTTTTAAGTTTGGATGAGTGGCAGTTCGCTCAATCTGCATTTAAGTTCTCAATATTTTAGTCAATGATCTTAGGAATATTATTTTCTTTTAAGGATTTTATTACATTCTTCTTTTCTGTCATTTTCTTTCATATTCTTATTATGATATAAGTCCGTATTTATTAAGTCACTTGTTGTAATCATATTTTATTATTATGATCCTATTAATGTTATGAAAGAATAAAGAAAAGGAAAATTTCATTTTTTTTCTTTTCAATTTCTTACCTTAGATTAGGATTGCTTGGAAAACGAAGGAAGGCCGGAGGCTGGAGGGGGGCTGTGGGGCTGCTGTTGGCTGGCAAGGTGGAAGCTGGCTGCTGGCTGGCTGTTGTGGGCTAAGGGGGAGGGTTGGCAGGGCTGAGGAGGGGAGGTCGGTTGCTGTGGGCTGAGGGCTAAAGGCTGGGGGAGCTGCTGTGAAAGTTGTAGATGGTTGGAATGGTAGGAGGAGAGGCTGGGCTGCTGACTGGGAGAGGGAGGAGAAGAGAGGACTGCTTACTAGCTGTGGGAGTTGGCTGAAAATGACAGTTTGAAGGTTGGGAGAGCTGCTGGGAGCTGGCTGGAATGGAAAAGAAGGAGCTGCTGACTGTGGTAGGGGAGCTGACTGGCAGCTTGTTGGTTGTTGGGGCTGCTGGCCGGCGGCTGTGGGTTGAGGGAGGAGGGTTGCTGGGGGCTGGCTAGGAGAGAAAGGGAGAAGAGCTGGGAGCTGCTGTTGGCAGTTAGGAGAGAAGGAGAAGGTTGCTATTTTTGGAGAGGAAAAGGAGGGAAATGAGGGAGTATTAATAGAGGAGGAAGAGTGATGGGTAGAGGCGTAGGACAAGGAGGATAAGGGAGGCTTTAAAGTGCCATTAAGGCGCTAATTAGCGGCCTTTAGCGCAGGATGGGCGGAGGATTCTTCCGCCTGGAAGAATCCTGCGATCATGGGGGGAAGAAAGAATTTCTTAAAGAAATTCTTAAATTTATTTAAACTCAAATTAATCGTATTTTCTATCGTTTGACGTCCAAATACAACAAACCTTGACACCGATGTGTGTTATAATATTACGAACCCCCTCGCGCCAAAAATTTTCAATTCTGAGTAATATTTTATTTTATATTAATTTTTGAGGTTAAAAACTTCAAAAATTAACCACGATCAAACTGGCTCTCAGAATTTGATGAAACTTCTCGAGCAGCCTTTAAATAATTTACTTAACATAACGACACTGAAAACAATGAATTCGGGCACGTATTTTAATGTTCATGATTTTTAGAATTTAAATAATTTAGAAAATAAAACGGGAGATTCTGTCATTCAGTTTTTTCCCAAAATAGGGCACTTTGATCTTTAAAATTATTCTTACTTATGGTATTTTTTGTTTGCCCTAATTTGGAATTCCCCGGGATCCTGATTTCTAAGGCGGGATTTGACCTAATTTGCAAGGTACCAACTTTGGGTCGTTATAGCAGCACTCTTATCGGGCATGGACTCAGGTCTCATATTTGTAATTTTAATATATTTTGGAACCCTCTCTCAGCTACATTTATTTGCTTGCTCTGAGCGTTGATAGCATTCAATGTTCTTGTATTTCTACTTTCATTTTTTCTCTATTGCAGCTATTTTCACCTTCTCTCCTATGGCTTTTATCTCAAGATTTTCCATGTTAAACCTTCTGTTCTTATGCTATAATTGTGATTATGTGGTGCTTTATTTTTGTTCAATCATATCCTTGCTTTTCAACTTTACTCTTCATTTCTTTTAAACAATAAATTTTTATTCAATCAAATATGTTCATTAGTTTAGTCTTCAATTTCAAAGTTTAGAATTCATGCAACAAACTTAATCAGTGATTAAGTCAAGATGTGTCATTTACAACTCATTCCCTATCCACCTTGGCCTAATTTTCACTTTAACAGCATTAAGTTGTGTGCCATTCAGAGGTAATATTCTAGTGACCTCTTGCTAACTTCATCATAATCTAGTTAAATACTTTGAGTTATTTTTGTAAAATATTCTAACACTACCAAAATTCAAATATGGGTTCATTTTATTGTTTTTTTTTAAGCTTTATGATTGATTGCAGATTTAGTTATCAATCATCTTAAACTTTTCTCTTTTTTATAGCATTTATCCCCTTATTAATTTACATTATGCAAATATGTTTTTTCCAAATTAATTTTGTGAGGTTGTCATATGTAATTTTAAATTTAATGATTAATTATATTATTAATTGAACAAATTATTATAACTAGTTGTTAGCTAATAGCTATTTGTTCAACTCTTTTGTTAATTTATTTCATTAAGAATGTAGTTAGTATCAAATATATTAAATAATAGTTGTTACATTGGATATATTAATTTTTAGTTAACACAAAAATTACATATAATTAGTGAAATATTTTTAGCATTTAATGAAATTTGTAACTTTAAATGCTTTTAGAGGATATTATCATTATAATTAGTGAAATATATCTTCAATATTGTACTTATAACTACTAAAATTACATATGCCATACAGAGAGCAATACATATATTCAATGTTATGCTTATAACTACTAAAACTACAATGTACAGTAAGTGGGAGTATCTATATTCAATTCTCTTTCTTGTTCTTCTTTTCCTTTTTCTTCTCATTCTAACATTCAGTAATATCCATTCAATATTGCCACACAAAATTTAAAAGAGGAAGCCAATGCCAAATTTCGCTGTTAAACCTCTTTCTCAACTTTTTCTCTAAAATTAGTCATTCTTCCAAACCATCTGTAAGATCAAGAGCTTTCCATCTCTGCAGGCCCTTTTTTTAGCATTATTATCATAACATTCTTATTTAATTTAACTTCCTTGTAAAAAATGAAAGAAAACATTAAAATGAGAATAAATTTGAACTCTTAAAAAGAGTTGAGATATTATTTTAGATGGTGTAAAAATCAGTTTAGTAGCCACATGACCATTTCAGGAAATACCTCCTTTGTCTTATAGGAACTTTGATTGGAGCTATCCATATTCTTAAACGAAGTTGCGAGTTCTGATTTGCATGCATATAACTTCAAGGCATGGTTTGTCCATAAACCATGCTTTGACAGTTCTGCAAGAAGTTCAGCACATATAATTTGAGTGTGATGCTTTCCTTTTATCAGCGCCGTCGGAGACTCTTGTGTGGCCATGGAAGAATGGGTCGACCACCCGATGGAGCACACTGCTCTTGACGACATCCTTCCTTGCGTAGACTCTGCAACGGCCAATGAATCCCTCTCCCGAAGTCGAGAAGTCACCTTCAGATTGGTCGAAATTGTCAATAGCGTCATCAATGGGGTGGCCAATCCTGCCAATTCCTCCATCCCCTACAACCAATCCGGGCCGTTGATGCCAACCCTCTGCAACCCTTTCAACCAAGACTTGAGCGATCGCCCTTGCGCTGCCGGCGAGGTTGACTTGAGCAATGCGTCTCAGGTATGTTCCAAATACTTTAGTAAATGAGGCGTCTTGCCCATCATTGCTTAAGAACAAAACATTCTTTTTGTTTGTCATCAGGTTTATAAGAAGTACGAGTGCAATGTCACAGTTATCAATGGAATTGAGATTTGCAAAACCGTAGGGCGTGTCACTCCGGTCATCTACAACCAAATGCATGCTGCCATCACCGTCGGATTTGCTTTGTACCATTACGTCCCCTTCCTCGTCGACCTTATGGACTGCACGTTTGTGCGGCAGACGTTTAGCTCTATAGACCAGAAGAACTGCCCTGGCCTCAAAAAGTACACAGATTGGGTGTTTGTGGGACTAACAGTCGTGTCGTCTGCTGTGCTGCTGTCGACGATTTTTTGGGTCATCTATGCTCGTGAAAGGCGGCACCGATCGTTCGGCAGGAGACCCAACTTTCTCATGGGGTCGATGAAGCGCTGATGGTGGGGATGTGATGGAGTCTCTGATGATTTATGTGAAGCCTTGTTGCTGTATAGATTTTATGATTGTTTCTTTGAATGTTTTGTGCTGTGTTTGAACATATGGAAAGTTTATATATTTATATGTGTATGCAAAAATTGAACGTTGTGAAGAGATGATTACTTGCACTTTTTGTATTAAACCTTTAAACAATTGATATGTTTCTAGTTCGATGATAGAACAATAGTCCAATTATCGCCAAGGGAAAGAAAAATTTGTGGCAACACAACACTAATTTGGTGGGGAGATCTCCAAATCAGTCCAAAGAACAAATATCATTTTGTTCATTACAAAGGTAAGTTGAAGAAGAAAAATTAGAGCAAAAGATGAATGTTTAAATCAATCTTTTTAGCTTTCTCAGCTTTTGTAGTTGGATACAAAGGCTGAGAACAAGAGAATAAAGGAGATCAGCGTATGCGCCTCATAAATTATTGATTAATATTGATAATAAATTTAGTAATATTATTGATGATAATAATATTATTATTATTTATAAAAAATATTTAAATTGTTTAAAATTATTAAATTATTAAAAGTTAAATACACTAGAAAAATAAAAGAGTACAGTGTAATCTGTAATTATTGAAAATTTAATATTTTTCTGTTTGAAATGAACTAATCTATGAATATGACGTATTGAGTAAATTGAAGAGTAAAATTATCTCATAATTTTTTTTTCTTTTTATTGGATTCGATCCAACGAATCGTTCGAACGATTCGATTCTTTCAAACGAAATCGATTTCAAACATCAATTTTCGTCGGAGAAGACGACTACGCCCTCGTTTGTCAAAGATGATGATGCTGAAGATCATCCGTTCATACGAAATTATTCATTCGAACGCACAAAATCGTCTGTTTGAACGAATGAACAAGCCGCTGCTCCACTTAACCCCGTAATCTCGAGTTACGCTCGATTCGGGCATAACTTGAATCCCCAGCTCGTATATATATTAACGCGAAATTGAATTAAATCATAAAAATTATTTATTTGTTTTACTTGAGATCAAACACAAGCAATCTCATTTTATTTAATGTTATGTGAAACCAAACATCCCCTTAATATTGACTAAAGGGATACTCTTACTTCTTTTGTACATCATAAATTAAATTTTTCTCAAGTTTGTCTACAATATAGTCTTATTTCTTCAATCAATATACTCATTGACAAATTTTTAAGAGATTTTATACGATCATATGTAAATATAATAAGTATGGAAGACTATATTCTCAATAATATAGCTGTAATAATTTGAAAAGCTGAGCTAGATTCGTGTTTGAAAATAGACCAAATAAGTGGCTGACAAACGAGGGCTGTTTGAAAATAGACCAAATAAGTGGCTGTTTTGCACAATAAAATTTTAAGAATTTGAGAGTAAAATAATGATTAGTGTAAACAGATTATAATATAATAAGATTATTTTATTATTGTTTAATAATTTTTCAAGAAATTCAAGATTTTTCTAAGTAATCTGAGAGTGCAGTATTTCGTGTAATATTGGGAGGGTAAGATTTGCATAAAAAAATATACATTTTTTTAGGTTAACGAAATTAATGAAACTGATTTTGTTCGTTCGAAATCAATTTCAATCGATTTTCACCGTGGACAAAGAAGATAGACCTCTCCCCCACTCCTCCGTCGTGGACGCATTCGAAGGAATCGTTCGATCCAATCGTATGAACGATTCGATCGAAAGAATCGTTCGAACGAATCATTCACTTGACATCGCCGGATAAATCGCTCGATTCGTTCGAATGCCTCTTCTCTTCGCTCGGGGGGTAACTCAATTTCAGCGATTCTATATATAGGAATGCAAAATTGAATAACAATATAAAAGCTTTTTATTCATTTTATTTCAAACCAAACACAGAAAAATTTACTTTACTCCCTTAGTTTGTAACTTCCATAGAAATGTTGGAAGAGTTTAGATTAAAATACTTAAAATATGCTTTATATAGTTCCATATACTAGTAAAATTTGACTATGAGTCTCTCATATTGTGCAAGCAATTGAGTGATACAGGAAAATAGCTCTGAAAGAATTTCTCCTTCATCATCCACAAAATTTTATCATATCCAGAAGTATCAGAGTGATGTTAGCTAGATAATGAGTAGGAAGAGTTTGCTAGTAATTTGTCTTACAAAGAGGAATTACGAGAATTGGAGCATTCAGATGAATGTTAGATAATGTATCAGTAAGAATAGCTTAAGGGAATCATTAAAGGAAAATAAGAAGAAAGATAAGAAGGTATTATTTTTCATCTATCAAGCTTCCAAGGAAGCCAATTTTAAGAAGATCGTGTGTGCATTTACATCCAAACAAACATGGGAAATACTCCGAATGGCATGCAAAGGGATCAACAAGATGAAGAAGATTCGACTCCAAACCCTTTGAGGTGAATTTGAAAGCATAAAACGTGAAAATTATCTTTCAAGAGTCAATCAACTATGAAGGTATGGAGAAACTTCAGAATTTATTATAGTAATTGAAAGCAATTCACGCTATTTAATGGTATGCAAGCAAAACAAGAACAGGAAAACCAAGAATCACTTGAACAAACTTCTTAAGCAAAGCTTAATTTGAAGGATGAAAGGGAAATGGCCAAAGGCTATGAAAGTTCAAATACACGAGAAATTATGGCCATAATCTCGGATGTGTTGCCACCATTATGGAAGAGATTTGAGGATGAGGACGTGGCCGAGCCGGCATTGCTCAAACAATCAACATGCGAAGAAAATGTCACAAAATAAAAGTCAGTAATGCTCAAATAACAGATCATCCATTTATCTTTATATGTGTATAAATATTAGTCACTATGCATCTGACTAATTGCTATCATGATAGGAGAAATCAAGAAAAAGTTAATTTTTTCAAAAAAAAAAAAAAAAAAAAAATCTTACTGTTAGCTCTCGTAGAAGAAGAAGAAGATAAAAATCAAAGCAAGTAGTAGTATTTGACACAAACAAGCAACCATATGTGTGGCTCCAAACTAATCATCCAAAGTTTAATGCATGTACCCTTTTCTATTCTTATTCCACTTTCCACGTTAGCTATTTGTTTGTAACCCACTCAATTATGAGAGCTTCTCTGCTGTCATTTTAACCCGAAACTTGAATTCGAGACATTTTAATTTGATTCGAAATTTTTCGAGTCGAATTTGAGTCATACGTCTGGACTCGAACCTTATTTAAAATGAGTTGAAATGACTCGAACTCGACTCCAACTCAAAATCGAATAAGTTCGAGTTCCAGTATCAATAGATATGCTGTACCATTATATAAAAATTAAAATTAATATTTAAATCATAATAATTAAAATTTATTAATTAAAATTATAATTATAAAATTTTTAAATAATTAAAAAATATGAGCTATTTTTGAAATTAAATCATTTCTCCTCTCTTATTAAACAAAATTATTTTGGTTTAATTTTACATTCAAATTTAAAATATTAATAATTAAGATTTAGATTAAAAAACTATATATTTTTTATATAATGAATTTAGTTCTTTGTTTTTTGTGGGAAATATTTTTATTTCTTGTATTTTTTATATAAGTTATTTAAGAGTCTTTCTTTTTTTAAATCTTAAATTATTAATAATTAAGATTTAAATTAAAACTATATATATTTTTATATAATGAATTTAGTTCTTGTTTTTTGTGGGAAATATTTTTATTTCTTGTATTTTTAAAATTAAATAAAAGATAAGACAATTTATATTTATTATTTACATAAGCAGGAGTCTTTTTTTGGAATATTGAATTTTTTATTTGATAAATACTATTTGGATCTCATTTGGCACTAAAAAAAAAATATGTACATCATTTTAATACATATTTTAAAAATAAATATTTATATTATTTTAATATAAATAAATAAATATTAATAAAATGATGCTAAATCATATTTTTTTAAAGGCAAGTCTAAATAATAAAGAAAAATATTATGCTTACATAAGAATATACATCAAGAAGTATTCAGAATTAATTATAAATTTTGTTTTTTTTTGTAATTTTTGTATATAGTTCTTATCAAGAAGTACATTCAATCAATAATCTACTTACACTAGATTAACATATTATCTATATATTTTGGTATATACTAATTTGTAAGTATAGCAATACTTAATAACAAATTTATTTTTATTCTGATTTTGCCAGCTAAGGAGCGCATGAACTTTTGTCTGCTGAAAAGTTATGAACACTGAATTTGCTATGAGTTCTATCTTATTTCATATTTAAAATTTATATAATTAAAAAAATGAAAAATAAATATTATGTTGTCTATGTTAATTATAATAAAAAATTTAGAATCATTAATTATTGGGTAGAGCAACAAACAATGCTGTAGCACTGCTCTGTTGGGTGACTAGATCGTGTAGCCAAGCCTGCAACGGTGATGTTATAATAGTTATATCAAAGATAAAAACAGAGAAACTATGGACTCATACGACCTAAGCTTAGGACTTACAAATAATCCAAATAAAGTTGGGATGTTTGAATTTCAAATACTACTATGCTTTAAACACCACATAAGATTAAATATTTGAAATAAGTTAAAATATACAATTCACTACACCTAATTAATATATGTATGAATGATGTTATAGTCTAATTGTTGATGCTCAGGATTTGTTATCTCAGATCATAAGTTCAAATCCTACCAATCACTCATAAGAAAAAAAATTCAAACTGAAGAATATGAGGTTCACATGCTGGATCAAATGATGTCAATTCTAGGATTTTTATTGTCCGATTTTCAATGAAATAGATTCTTCTTCGGAAGATGTGCGAGTAATTCACTTCGGCGCGATCTAGCTTGAAACTTGTCTGATAATCCCAAGCTATTGAGAAATATAGAAGGTTTGTCATTCGAGAATTTCCTAATAAGTGTAAAATTAAAGGGTTTTGCTAGCATCTCACTTCATCATTTGAAATTAATAAAGCAGGTTTACCTCGAAGAAGCGCTATAGGTTTGATCCTAGTCAAATATGAAACAGATGAGGCATTTGTCAACACCTCTCGAAAAGATCAGGAAGCTCAGACGCTTAATCAATGCCGGAGCGAAGGTCGGGTAATGAGCCCAGGCCTTTCGACAGAGAAGTGGGATTTGTATCAGCCATTGCGGGAGCTGTCGCTGAAGGAGTCCGAGCCGAAGATCGTGCCCAGAGGCTGCATGGCACATCGCTAGCCGCCTCTAGGGTTCTCGTCGTCCACTTTCGTTTTGCTCATCGCAAAGAACGATAATATACCAAGGATAATTATTAAATCAACCGCTAATGAAAAAAAAAAAAATATTTTTAATACATATAGTGAGTGATACACTTTTGATTTCAAATTAAAAAAATGTACCACAATATATCATTGTTACATACAATTTCATACAATGTACCTAATACAATGATATCACTTTTTGCATTTAATAGATTTTATATTGCAATTAAAGCTTTGCTTTTTGAGCTTAATTTTGTATTTTTGTTAGAGAAATGTTATTTAGATTCGCTGACGTGGAACTCAAAAATACACATCGATTTGGATATCATTTCAATACAAATTTTAATGTAAATAAATAAACACTAATGAAATGAAATCTAAATCCAATTGGATGAATATTTTTGGGTGCCACGTGAACATGTCTAAATAGCATTTTTCGCAAATCTAAATGTTGATGGCATATCTTGAACTTGCATGCATGCGAGGGTAACACTATGATCATGCGGGTCAGTATCTGGTATTGGAACACTCTATCTGGATTAGGAGAAGGACAAATGTTAACTTTCTATTAAAATACATAAATGAGCAAATAAATAATACACCTATAGATATACTTAGGAAATATATATGGAACAAATTAAAATTTGGATAATGACTTTGCAATATTTAATGATTTAGTTGTTAAGCATGCAAAGAAAGTTTTATTATACATTATCATATCTTTAGTAGTCAATTGTTCTAAATATTGTCCTAATAAATTACATAATAAAATGTTGATGGAATGACAAATTAAGGATAATGACAAATGGCACACAATTCCAGTTGCCCCATGTGGTCATTGCCTCGCTTAGACTTGCCACTCTGTTGACCTCAATTCCCTCATTAGTTCCATCGATAATAGCTACATCTTCTTTGTCACTATCTTGTTCTGATGGTGGTTTGCCTCCCTCGACATGGGGAGCTAAATCCATTGCTAGTGTGAAGGCAAGCTCCTTGTCTCATTATGTACTTGATTCGCCATACTTAAAAAAGATGATGTTCTTATTATTATCCACACACAAATCAATGGGTACAGTAGACAAGTGGTGGGCTATATATGCTCAAGAGGGGTTTCCAACCATATAGCACTTTGTCCCACCCTAAGTTCAAGAGGTGGCTCCCATAACATGGCTTTTTGCCATGTATGGCACTTTGTTCCAATATGATAACTAATATTCTACTTTAATACCATTTATAAACACATAAGTAACAAAATATTTTTCTTTTCGGTCTTAATAACCGCATAATTTTATCTTCAAAAGATAATATTTCAGAGTGTCACCCAGCCTAAGAGTGCTCCCGCCCAAACATGCTTAACCATAGAGTTCTTGTTAGAAAATTCACATTTATCTCAAAAAGCACATTAAAACTTAAGAGCTCTGCATTATGGATAAGTGAGTTTCATCCCTTACTATTAAGAAATTATCAAAAATAAGATATCAATAAATTGAGTATATAAATTTATAATGTACTTTAGGAAATTAGAGCATTGATACGGCCTACCAAAATAATGACATTTATAAACATATGAGAGTAAGAACAAGTGGTGTCCAAATATATGTGTACCATCTCATTACCTTCAATATCTAAGGAGGAATACTTTATTTATTTATACCAATTGGTGTCACTAAGAATGATTATTCAACTTTTTAAGATTAACATCTTGTAAATTATACCAAAATTCAAATAACATAAATATTATTAATTGATATGTTCAAAATAATGCTTGAAAATTATATTAATCATGGCTAGAGCAATATTATTTTATTTGAAGTTTAATTAATGTATATAGTGTCTAAAATTTATTAATGTTATGTTCTCACATCTGATTTTAATTCAAAAGTATGGAGCTATTGAGAGCTATCACATTTAAGTAGCAGCGAGATCTAACGACAACTAATCATGCAACAATTAATGGTTAAAGCCCATAACCTGGCATGACAACCCAACTAATTATGTTTTGAAAAAATTTGTATAATATCGGGGATCATTTTAATATGGATATTAGCCCTTAATTAACTCTAGCCCACTATAATTGAGAAATGGCCATGTAAGCTTAAAATCTCCAATTCATCTTAACCATTGGATCAAACAATGAACTCTTAATCTCTACACATTCATCATGAGCTCATTATCAGAGCCCGAGCTAAATTGAGCAATGGATTAATGGTTCTCTTCATTATGCCACAATTCTAATTTATGTACTATTTAATCCCACCTTTCGATCTGTCTGATGGAAGTCTAATGACCAATTATGCATCAAAGCATTTCCCAAAATTTGCCCCAACAACCCATGTGGTCAGTTAGAGTCATGAACCATGAAGTATTTCCTTTTCATCTCAGTGGTTGCTTGCCGATCCTAGTTCTTGCCATCGAACATAATTAGTCTATTAAAATGATATATGCATGCCCTATTTAAGCCCTATAAGCCTAGTGAAAAAATTAATAATCACTTGCAAGCCATTGATTCCCAATGCCCCCTACTACTCGGCCACCCTCACAATTCTAGGTCGAATGTGCTCATGGAGATAGTCTTAGCCAACCAATCCTCTTCCCTTGCTTTCTTTCCATAATAACCTTTTTTGAAGCTTTTAGATCAAAGGAGGGAACTTGCAGTAGTAGGAGCTTAGTTTAACTAAGGGAGCCTGACAATCTCCATTATCAATCTACTTGAATTCTTGGAACCCTAGAAGCTAGTTGTTTACTCATTGAGCTTTTGTATTCCTGGTGAGCTTTGAATCTAAAAGAAAATTATGTCTTAATCATGCTTTACATCCAATAAAATCCTTTTTTCGCTCACGCTCTCCAAGCCCAATTTTGTAGAATTGGAACATATTAAAGTTTGGGTTAAGGAAGGACTTCTTATTGTTCTATTTGTTTTTTATTGGAATGATTTTTCTTTTACTTTCTCTAGAGTTGATAACAAATATGCTTAGAAATGGATTACTGTCACTTGCTCATACTCATTGGTTTTATGCTTCTATGGGTTGGTTTCTTACTAATTTATAGGTTGGTTGTTCTCTACCTCTTCGACTCCTTCACAAATTCAAATTTGGCAATACATATTGTACTAAAGATGTTATAATAAGGTTTTATGCCTATATTTCTTCTACTTATATAATTGCTTTTATCTGTTTGACCATGTTGGGTTGAATGTTTCGTCGATGCTCTATATTTTGGTTGGAATTATTGATCATGTTGGGTTGAATGTTTCATCGATGCTCTATATTTTGGTTAAAATTATTGACCATGTTGGGTTGAATGTTTCATCGATGCTCTATATTTTGGTTGGAATTATTGACCATGTTGGGTTGAATGTTTCATTGATGCTCTATATTTTGGTTACAATTACAATTTGCTAGCTCTGTAAAAGGTTGAAAGTTTTCTTCTACTTTTATCAGATTTTTTATAAGAGAAATATTATTTAGACCCATTTAATTGGATTTGGATTTCATTTCATTAGTGTTTATTTATTTATATTAAAATATTATAAATATTATTTTTAAAATTTATATTGAAATAATATTAAAATCCTATTCGATGAGTATATTTGAGTGTCAAATTCACGAGTCTAAATAGCATTTCTCTTTCTATACAAACCCTTAATTCCTTTCATATCACATCATCTATTTTCTTAGTCTTCATCATAATAAAATTTATTAGTAAAAATTATCGTTGATTTGGCACCCAAAAAATTTATCCAACAAAAATTCGATACTATTTCAGTATAAACTTTAAAAATAATATTTATATTATTTTAATTTAAATAAATAAATAATAATAAAATGATTTCCAAAAATTTTTTTTTTGGATGCCATTTGTAAGGAGCTGTGAATTAATTAAACATTACTAAAAGTAAATACCTTTAACCCCACGGTTCCGTTTAAATAAAATATTCATCAAAATTAAAAAAATTAATTAATAATAAAAAAATTGACCCCAAAGGATTTTTAATTATTAAAAATATAAGTACGCGTATTCTTCCCTCAGAACCAAAAACTCTAAAGTTACAGCAATTTTAAAGATTTATATAAGCTTTTGTTCCAATTTAAAATAATTAAGAAACAATTAAATTTTAAATTAAACATAAACATGCAATTAAATCGCTAATTGTCTTTGAAAATAGAGATTTATTGAATTCTTATAATTTTATTTTGGAAGTTGCTACAATACTCTCAATTATATCTCATTCGGCGCCTAAGAATTATTAAAATCTTTTAATCTAATGTTAAATTGATATTAATTTAATTTAAAGGTAATTTTTCAAGAAATTTAAAATTTGTAAAATTTGAAGGTAAAATAATCTCTTTACAGTGTAATCCGATTGTAATGTAATATGAGATAACTTCACTATTGTTTTGTAATTTTTCAAGAAACTTAAATTTTTTTTGGTTGGAATGAAGTGATCTGAAAGTGTGGTGTTATGGTGTAAAATTACTCTGAGAAATTCACTTTTTCTTAGGTTTAACGAAATGAACGAAATCGATTTCATTAGTTCAAATCCATGAAGTTTAAACGAAATCGATTTCGAAGCAAGAAGATACCTTGGCTCGGCTGCTCAATTGCCGGAAGAAGGAAGAAGGACGAAGAAGGATTCGTCAGAAGATAGATGAGGACGGACTCGCTCGCTTGACTCGTTTTCTCGTTCACCGGAGAAGATGGATGAAGGTCGCTGGTTACTCCGCTCAGGCCGCATAATGCCGAGGTACGCCTGAATCTGGCGAACTCGATGGCAGATATTTATATTAGCTTCAAAATTGAACTACAATGTAAAATTTTTTCACTCGTTTTATTTTATACCAAATACCGGTAATTTAAGTTTACCTGAAAATATTTAATTTATACTAGTTTTAACTCAATCCAAACAATCCCAAAATGAAAAAAATTTGAATACTTCAATAAATGTCTCAATATTTTTCTCAATGTAATTATAATTTTTAATGAATTTATAATTATAATTTTAATTAATTAACCTCAAATATTATGAGTTAAATATTAGAATTAGAAGTTTTAATGATATTGAATTTTATATTTAAAATATGTATTTTAATGAGTTTGGCACACAAACTCGAATTTAATTAGGGTATTTTGTGAGACAAAAAATTGATTTTTTATGAGAGCTATATTTAAGCTAAATGAGAGCTCCATATCTGAACCCATAAAATATTTTTTCTTACTTGGAAATTGCAAGCAATAATGGAAGTACTGAAACTCCAACAAAAAATCTCGAGCTCGATCAACAGCTGAACAAGACAAGTAAAACAAATCGTACAATGCAACCCATAACAAACACAGCATAAGAAATGTCTAAGCACATTCGAGCACAGAAAGGTTTACGTAAAAATTGAAAGACATAAGAACTATAAGTTAATACCACGAGAAAAATTCGCTAATATTATCTACAAACCCTAACACAATAAGAGTTTTTAAACCTAGGTCTCCCAACCCAAATACCAAAACACAGTCATTAATCAAGTGCTTGAAGTTGTATTTCTTAAGTTATGCTCTTTTTGGAGACTAGGTTAAGCCCTGGCCTTTCATTTCTGGAATAGGTAGGCTCTATAAGACATTTGGCCCTTGGTGCTTGGGCAACAATGGCGAGTCTTGGTGTATTGCAGTCCAAAATGCTAGTTTGCAATGAAAGCATTTAGGGAGCATGTAGGAAAATATACAACAAGGATATACAAAATATGTAGTAATTATCAACTCATTCAATCCAAACAATTTCAAAATAAGTAAAATTAACGCAGAATGTAGGTAAAAAAAAAATCACAAGTAGTTTAAATTAAGTTATTACATACATTTTAAAATAAAAGAGTTAAAAGTGAATAAATCACTTTCTCACATTAATTAAAAGCACAAGTAATAAAAAGAAAGTAAGCGGAAGTAAAGTAATTATAACTATAAAGAAGAACAGTTGAAAATAAGAAGAGTAAAAGTACTCACATGTAAACTCGTTCTGGCCTGCAACCAAAGAGGTGAAGGAAAAATATCCTAAGAGATGATAGAAGCTACTAATGTGCATTTGAAAGTAAAAGAAATGAAACTTGTATATGTTCAATTTAAATTAAACTAAGCAAAAGAAAAGTAATGAAGCATTTAAATGAAAATTAAATCAACATACACTGCATTAAGTATAAAATGTAAGTAAATATATCGTAGTACTGAATATAGAAAGTGTAAAGCATAGTAAAAAAAGAAGAATCTTAGTCTCGTGGACTAATAATGTACAATCTAGAACTATACAATGGAAACATAGCTAAAAGGCTATGATAAGATCTTACAATCAATATGATTGTAAAAGACTCATATAATGTTAGTTGTTAAATAATTTTATAAAAAGTCACATTCTGCAGGCACATACAAAATGGAAGAAGATGTTAAGCATGTTTGCCTAATTAATAAAAGAAAGTGAAATTTCAAAATAAACACTCATATTCACCCTCTAATGAAGTGAGGTCTCTTTATTTCACCAACTTAGCCTACCCTATGCGGTACCAATAGTACCAACCCCTTTAATTTTATTATGAAACTTTTATTTATGCACAAAAATCTTATATGTATGATTTAAAGGAATATGATCAAAGTTAAGCCAGCATTTAAGAAATATCAAATAATTGTAAACTATGTGATATCCAGTATTATTTAAATTTAATAATCTACTTAATAATTAGAGCTAATTGAGCTCCTAATTAATTTGTAGATATTGATCTTCAAGTCAATTTAAGGTATTAGAAGAAGTAGAAGAAGTTTGGGAAATAATATTTTAATTCAACTTATAAAGTGACAAAATAATTTATAATTATTTTCAAGCAATTGGAAATTATTATATACTAGTCCTAAACTGTAAAAACTCAGGTTATTACTTAGGTCATTAAGGACTAATCCAAGTCCTAATTATAGTTCTAGTGCCTTAATTAAGTCATTTGGAACTCGCCATTAAGACCTAGTCTAAATCAGGAATCAAATGGATCAAATTTTGATTTTGGGAATTTCCAGAAACTTAAAAATGGATCTATATAAGTTGACCTCAAATAAAAAATTTGACTTCGCCATTGCGCTCACCACCCCCAATTAGCTAGGGGTGATGTTTTGGTCGCATTTGAAATTCATTGGATTTTTGTCAAATATTTTAATATTATTTAATACCCAGAAAATGAGATAATTAAATACTCGTCGAAATAAAAATTCAATGGTGTTGTTGCGCTCATCACCTCTTAATTAGCTAAGAGTGAGTTATCATGAATTTTTGGAATGCTTCTGATTAATTAATTTTAATTAATAAAATCAGAATAAAAATACTTAAATAATAATATAATTATAAATTACTTAAAGACCCGTTAATTTAACCTCCCGTACCGTTAACCCTTCAAACGGAGTCGTCTGTGCAATCTATCCATCGGATCGACTTAATCCGACTACTGGGAACCATCGTCCCCGAGGGTTCTGCGCGTGGCAGCCGAACGAACACGCGGCGTGCTCGCTTTACAGACGACTTTCCCCGCTACTTCCAAGCCTGTAATATTATCTATTTCGCTTTTCTACTCTTCGATTCCACTATTGAATCATCAACTGCAATGTGCCGTTCGTTCATTGAAGTATCGAGTCTTCGAATCTTTATTCACCGTCCATTTTAAGGTACGTCGATCTTCATACTCATTCGTTTAAATTGCAATTTTCTCTTTCAAAATGTTATTTCTTTATATGAGTTGAAATCTGATCGGGTTCGATCGAGCCCAATCGAGCCCGATCGAGAAAATTGGGATTCATTTTCTCAGTAGGGCTCGTTCTCATTCGCCTTAAGCAGCTAGGGCTAGTTTGCATCACCTGCCTAGGTCAGCTCTAGCGTTGGTTCGTACACCATTAGGAAGGCCAGTCTGTGCTCTTGAAGATGTCGTGTGGGTCGAGACCGGCCGTCGCCGGGAAGTCACTCAAATTCCATGCCCTAGCCTCGGCTGTCTCCGTTTCGCTAAGCCTCACTCAGGGCTGGATCGGGTCAGATGCGGTCCACTAGATCGATTTTGGGTAAGGTGCGCTGGTGTCGTGGTGTGGGGCCCACATCCATCTGCGTGGGTCGCCACACATCATGGAGACGCAGCGCGGGTGGGTCCCATCCGTGCAAATGGCACGTCAGTGAGACCCGCAGTCTCCTCGCAGTCTACCGACTATTTTATCGCATGTGGGACCCACCACCTTTAATGATTAATGGATTATTTGATGAAATGCAGATTTAATTATATCTAAAATTAAATTAAATTAATTGAATTTACCATAAACATTCAAATATTAATATCTTTAAATTTACTTATCCAATTGTATCAATGTTGTACATCATTTTGATCAATAAAATTAGAGGATTAATATGGGACAATCAAATCTCTGTTTGGATAATTATTTCATCTGGTGACATTTAGGATCCCATAGTTTTCCCTAAATACACAAATGTTCAATTAGCCATGACTTTGTGTACACTCACCCAAATAAACCCAATACGGGTCTTAAATTAATCAGCAAACCATCAGGAATATTCTAGTAGTGTTAATTTTCCTGTTTAGACTGTATTTAGTCTAATCACTTCAGAACCCAACCCTAACATTCCATGGCTCATAACTTTTCACACACTAATTCAAATATAGGCAATATGGGTCTTAAAATGATCAGAAAAAACTCTATAATAACCTAGTAGTATTCATTTCTCTATTTGGATTAGGAATTGCTTAATCACTTTTATGACCTAACTCTAATTAGACTATTTAACCCTAGAACTTCAATTGACCATAACTTGGTCAATTGAGTTCCAAATTAGGTCTTCCAATATATTATTTTGATTTGGAAGACCTAATAAACAGTAAACTATACAAATATTTAAGATCCAATGGCTATATCTCTTAATCAACCCTAATCACCTTAAAATTTGATTAGTGAATATTAGCATAATTAATAATCCAATTTGAGTAATTTTAGTTTTTGATAACTCATAGAGTAGAATAAAACCTAATGGCGTGGCTGGTTTAGTGATTCTATGATTAATTTCACTAATCACTCACTAATCACTTAAACCTAATTAAATCATAACTTAACCAAATGAGGTCCAAATTGGGTCTACAACCAATATCTCTCAGATCCTAACAACCGCTGTGGGATTAAACCACAATCATCAGATCCGCGACGTGATCTAATGTCCTGGCGAGATACGAATGTGCGACTCGATCAGAGCCATTTGATAAAATCATAGAAACGCGAAATGACCGTGATCAATTGGATCAATGTTCCGTGTTCTGTCCGTTGCATAGGATTTCCACGATTTCGATTTTTAACGTTATAATTTATTTAATAAATCGATTTATAATTAAAATTATTTAGTTTTAATTTAAATAAAAATATAAATAATATTTTGTATATATTTTAACCAATACAAATTCAAAAAGTATGAAAATTGCACTATTAACATATTTTAATATGAGAAATTCAAGCATACCATCAAATTTAAGATCAAAATAGTTTAGATAATTTATTGAGTGCTAAATTAAATAAAATAATCAAGAAATTATTCATTGGTTATTTTAGCCTCAAATATTCAGGTTAAGCACTAATGGTGTTTAAAATCTATTGATGATAGGTTTGGGCTCTAATTAAGCATGATTAGGTGAACAACACTTCTCTTAGCTAGCTGTGCAACTTCTGGGGAGCCCAAAGCTTTGCTGGCCTAAGACATTTGGAGGTGGCCCTGATTCATCTCCTTGCCATTGCCAAGTTCAATTCGCCACAACTTGATTTTCAGTGTCCACTTCTCTATCAATTTGTCTCAACTCGATCCAAGATCTTTGCATGCTCACACTATAAAGCAGGGCTTGCAATTTGATCAAAAACTCAAATTTCGAACTCGAACTTGAAACATTTTGACTCAACTCGAACTTGCTTTAAAATTTTCAAGCCTAGTTCGAGTCGAACGACATGACTTGAACCTTATTTGACGTGACTTGAAATGATTGAAACTCTACTAGAACTCAAATCGAGTTTATTAATTGTTACTTTAATAAGTTCTCCCTTAATTATCTATGAATTACTATAATAAATCTTATCTTAAATAATTGTAATTAGGGACAATCCAATACTCTATTTCCTAAATGAATGAAATCAATGTTTTCGTTTTCTCATTTTTCACTTATATCTAATAATTAAACTCAACTCAAAAATTTCAAATTCGAGTCTGAGCTAATTGGACTCGAATGCAACTCGGAGTCGGAAACACTAGGTTCACTACATGATAAACATTTTACTTAGTTATCATTAAAAAATTTCAAACAAAAACTTTGATTTAGAGAGTATATGTTGACCTCCAAAGCATTTTTCATAATATATATATATTAAAATTGAATATAAATTTTAAATATGTATTACTTACATTTTATTAAGAGAAATACTGTTTAGATCCGTTGATATGATAATTAAAAAAGTCTATCTAATAAAATTCTTTGAGTAAATTCAATATAAATTTTAAAAATAATATTTATATTATTTTAATATAAATAAATATACACTAATAAAATATATTTAAATTTCATTTAGATAATTTTTTTTGAATGCGACTGAGTATAGCATTCTCTTACTTTACTTTTAAATAGTTGAACATATCTCCCTCTATTTATTTTTAAATTGTGACTAAAAACAAAAATAGTATAAAAAAAGAAGCATAAAAGCATATAAAGAACCAAACTTCTTTTTACCAATTTGCTTTATTCTTCAGCCCTTCTCACCGCACAATTTTTATTTAACCAATTAATATAAATATTACTTTTAAATTAATATTCAAATCTAAAAAACATTTCTCTTACATAAGCAAATCCGGCATTACATAAGCAAATCCGGCATTACACATTTCCATAGTGAGCCCATATTTTGCAACATTTACAGATGTGCCCGCAATAATTACAAAGAAATGCTAATTATCAGAGATTCGCTGATTCCTTTCAAAGACGGCAACAAAAAAAAATAGATGAAAATGAGAAAAAGGGCATAGAAATAAAGAGCTAGAAAGAGGATCCACTTCCAGTGAAATGCATTACAATTTTATTTGCATAATGAACCATATTTTTTTAATAATTACATATATACCCACAAAAATTACAAAGAAAGTCTTGGACTTTCGAAGTAGAAAAAATTCACCGCATCGACACAGCAACAGAAACAAGGTCGAAATGAGAACTAAAAAAGGGGTTTGGAAATCTGGAGGGGAAAATAAGGATCCATTTCCAACCCTAACTAACCCTCTGCATTGCATAACTATTTACATTATGAGACATAATTTTGTAATATTTACAGATGTACCCGCACGCAATAAATACAAAGAAGATATGATGATCAGAGACCAGTCTTTGAGTTCACTGATTCATTTCAAAGTGGAAAAAAAATTTCACCGCATCAACACATCAACAAAAACAAGGTCGAATTTCAGAATCTAAAAAGGGAAATGAAAATCAAGAGGGAAAAAAGAAAGAACAATTTCCAGTAAAAACCCTAACGCTAACCCTAACCCTAACCCAAATTGAATTCTCCGAAGCCGTCAGGGACTCTCAGCCATGGACATGGCGGAGAGACGGCTGGGCTGCGGAAAGAACCCGGCGCGGCGGCGCTGCTGGTGCGACGACGGGCGGATCAAAGCCGCGAGGGCGCGCCTCACCCACTCGCCCTCAACAGCCCCGACTCGGACCAGCGAGTTCGTCATCGCGGACCGCCGTGCGTTCAGCCGGTTCGCCCGAGACGAACCGGCATTCCGGCCATCGGAGGAGCCTTTATGGAGGCTGCAACGGAAGGATCCGGGGTGGTTGGTCGGAGAGCACATGCAGGTCTTCCGAGGAGGGGCGACGGCGGAGGAGATCGGGGAGGAGCAGTGGCGGAAAAGATCGCCGGAGCCGGAGCAGAAGCTGGGAGCGCCGGAGACGGCGAAGGCGGATCTGGATTGGGTCGCCGGCGATGGGAATCGACGGAAGACGCCATCGCCGGAGAAGAGTCGTCCGGATCCTTGGAGAATCAGGCCGTTGGATCTGGTTCTTGATGTCGCCGCCATTAGGGTCAAAATCTTAGCATTTTTCAGATATTCGTTCGTGGTTTTGGCAAACCTGGGTATTCTCTGGGAACGATATTTATACCGGTCTGGGGGAAAGGGCTGGTAACGTAAATAAGATAAAGTTCGGGGGTATTTTCAAATGATAGGACCTAGTGTATCCGTTGGATGCGAGTTTATTAACTATAGTTAAGTTTCATGGATAAAGCACTTTTTATTTATAGAGTATCCTTATAAAACTCTTTCATATATCTCTCAAAAAAATATAGATGAATAAAATTTAAGAAGTTAAGTAAAATAAAAAAATATTATTAAATCTATTTTTATTTATGAAACTATAAAAATATTTATTTTAAATCTTAAATCTTAGATATATCTATACATTTTTTGGGAGATATTTATGACAATTAACATTTTTCTTATTTATTTTCTGAATATTTTTTTAATTTAATAAATGCTATATTATTATCTTTAATTTTTGTTTATAATTTAGTTTCTGTAGTACAACATTTTTGAAAAAACCCACGTTTGTGAGGCCAGAGTTTCCGGGTGTGGTTGTGGGTGAATTATGCACTAGTATATAAGGCCGAATCGGTGGGCAGGGTTAACTGCGTGCGGCCACGGGTATGGATAACGGATAAGTGATTAAACTTTGGGCGCCACGTATTGGTTAGAAGGGTGGCTTAGTCTTTTTAGTGAATTTTTTTTTTAAGATAAAAATATATCACTAATAAAATTTAAAATTTTAATTACAGTCATAATATCATTTAGAGAAAAGGCTAAATAAATATTCATACTGATTAAATTTTTTTATTAATCTTATTATTATTAAGTGTGTAATTTTAACCACTAAAGTATTGAACGATTCTCATCAGTATGCAATACTAATCATATTGAGCAGCAAGCAGAGGCGCGAACTGTTCCTTAGGATTTGAGCGATCCAACTGTTTTCTTCACATTTTGAGGATTTGATGCTCTTTTTTCTCTGCGCAGTGGAGGTAAAGAGATGGGGTGCTGTGATCTTAAAGAGTATGCAGCCTTACTCCCCACTTCGGATTAGGTTTGATTGAGAGCAGAAGAGGTGCGTTTTCCTCTTCCATTCGACTTTAGGATTTCAGCGATTTAACATTTTTCTTCACATTTAGGGGATTTGAGGATTTAATCGGTGATTTCTCCTCTTCTCCGGCGCTCTGGTATTTGTTTCATTTTCGTAGCTTGGCGCTTTAATGGGTAATCTGTGGCTTACGCCGCCGGTGCAGATGTACTAATGCTCGTTCTGCTCACCGTTCCAGGCCTCAGCCGTCTCCGCTCGGGGCTTCTGACGATGACTCTAATTCGGAACGCTCTCAAGCCGATGCTGTGGGTAGTTCCTTTTAATGTGCGATCAACAACACGCCTGCACGCCCACATAACATCTTCATCGTCATAAATCGATCATGAAGACCGAGCGCAACGCCCTCCTGATCGCTGATCGCTGCAGCTTTGCTTTTTTTGTTTCCCTCGCGAATCTTGCGGTACGCCTCGAGCAGCTAAACAAGCGCATTGAGAAGCTCAAGTGCCAAAACTGATTCGTAGATCAGTTGGAAAGTAAGAATCGCAGGGACGAAAGATTGATGCTCATAGCTTTATTTCCCCCTTTTGATGAATACTTAGATTATAGATGATTGTTATGCCACAAGTTATTTTTGAGTTTAGGCTTCTAATGCTCATACTAATGCTTCTTGAAGTTGTATAAATGGCATGAAAAATGAGTAGTGTAAATTTTATTATTTTCTTTACAGAGTGAGATGCAAGCTTCTATAAAGGAAAAATAAAATTAACACTACTCGTTTGTTTATACAATTTCTAAAAGCCCAACAGCATGGGACTTTGAACTCAAAAATGAATGACGTTATAATAACCATTTGCGATTTCTTCTCTTGAGCTGATCTCTGAATCAGTCTTCATGCTTGAGCTTCTTTAAACTGGATACCACCTTATGGGGATGGTTCATGCCAGTATTACTCATTATGAGTTTATTAAGCTATCGAAAGGTCAATCATGTTGAATTGAGGAGCTTTTTTGGTACAGCAGGAGCTCAGCCGCGCCCAGGCGCCCGACTGGCGGGACTCTAAGGGCCCAGGCAACCGCTGCTTTCAAGACTTGTTTTTGGGGACTTATAAAGTTGAAAACAGCGTACTAAGGTTTTTTCTTCTTGCCGTTTTTTCTTATCCCTCATCCAAAATCTGAAATATTGTTAAGGATTGGAAGCGTGTAGAAGAACAATGCTTGAATCTCATTGTACGGCTCTTGTGAAAGGATTATAACTACAAGTCCTCCTCGAAATAGTGGATTTTTCTTCTCTCCTCTCCGTGAATGCAGGTGTTTTTCACTTAATCATGTTTATTTTTTGCCGTATTTTTTTCTATTCTTGCATATTTAAGTTGTGGTGAATGCTTGAGTATACTTTTGTTTGATACATATAATAGATCCTAACAAATGGTACTAGAGCGAGGTTTAAGATTTTGAGATTCAATATTATTTAGAGCATCAAGTGGCATGAAAGGAACCATGGAAGGTAGAGGTGAAGGAGTTCAGCATCATCGGTGGTGGAACGAACTTTTCATCAAATTGTGACACATCAAGTGAAAATAGATGTAGTCAAATTTGATGGGAAGAATAATTTCAGAATGTGAAAGTGTAAAGTGATGAATGCATTATGCATAGTGCATGTGGTTTGAACATAAATTGTCTCACTCAAGATATCAAGTATGCTGTTATGTCGGAAACTTTTGCATGGAACTTATAGAAATTCCTGGAAAGCAAATATCAGACAAAAGTGTGGAGAACCGTCATCACATGAAAAAAAAATTATATGTTTCAAATGAGAAAGGGGATTTATATTGATGTGCATATTAATAATTTCACAAAATTGTCGACAGATTTGCTGAATTTAAAATGAGACTGTAGAGGATGAAGATAAATCATTGCTCTTGTTAAACTCACTACCAGATGAGTTTGAAAATTTCATCATGATGTTGATTAATGGGAAGGATGCTCTGAGGTATGAGGAAGGAACATCAACCTTTTTGAACTATAAGTATCTGATATCAAAATTTGACGAAACTTTTTTGTAGTATTATCATAAGAGATCATTAATCTAATGACACTAAAATCACTGAATTTGTACGTATATTTAATTTTTTCAATTTCTAAATTTTAAATATTCAGAAATTAATTCAGGAGTATTTGATATCTAGATTGCTCATAAACTTAGGTATTACGATCACAAAAATATACTCTATCCAATGATATTTTTGGTTTGCCCTAATCTTGAAGTCGCTCGAAATCCTGATTTTTGAGTCGGGTTTAGCTATTAACGACTCGGGTCGTTTCATATTATGTCTCCTTTAATGATGATTACTCCAAATATGTATGGTGTACACCATAAAGAGCAAAACTAATATACTAGAAGTATTTAAAATTAGAAGTGAGTTGAAAATTAGATTGGTGAACAAATCAAGAAAACTTGGTCATTATGGTGGAGAGTATACTTCTGACATATTTATGCAGAAGTGCTAGAATTCTAGAATTGAGCACCATTTGTATTGTTTGGGAGATACCGCAGTAAAACGGGGTAGCAGAACGGATAAAAGGACCTTGGTGGAAAAGATTCAGTGCATGTTGTTCAATGCTGGGTTGGAAAGAGTCTATTGGGCGAAGGCCCTAAATTATGCATGATACTTGGTGAACCGGTTTTGCTGCTACATTGAACAAGAATACACCAATGGAAGTGTGGTCTAGATGACTTGCTGGGGATTATGGTTAGTTGAAAAATTTTGAGTGCCCGGTCTACTATCATGTAAAACAAAATAAATTAGAACCAAGAGCACAGAAGGCAATTTTCATAGGTTTTCAACATGGGGTCAAAGGCTACAAGTTTTATGATCCGATTGATAAAAAGATTATCATCAATAGGGATGTGACTTTTGATGAGGAGTTATTCATAAGACAGAAGTTTGCATTAGATGGAGGACATTGTTGCAACTACTACTAGCAAACAGATAGTGGGGTTTGATGCACCTCAATTTATTTTACAGGATTCTTCTTATCAAGACATAGGTGATGAGGATATTCCTACACTTGGAGACCATATTGATGATAGAGAAGAAGATAGAGTTGATATTAATGATGAGACTCCAGTTCAGGATTCAATTGTTATAAATCGAACCCGATGACAAATTAAAAGATTGGCTTAGCTAAATGATTATATTACTTACACACTGTCAGCTGAAGAGGATGATGTTTCCATTTCACTACATGGAGGTAGTGACAAGTCCAGAGAAAGATTAGTGGAGATAAGCCATGAATGAAGAGGAATTCTTTTCATAAAAATAAAGTTTGGAGGCTGAAAAAATTACCTCCAGGAAGAAAAGATATTGGTTGTAAATGGGTGTAGCGCCCCGCCCTGTCGCCGCGCGCAAAGAGGTAAAAATCATAATTTCGGTGGCGGAGCGGCGCGTCACTCGGGGAGGAATTTCCCGTCTCCCCGAATAGCTGCAAACCAAATCCATCTGAAAGGGGCTGCTGACTCAACCTCAAGGAGGGTTGAGAGCTAATACTTAAAATAAGAATATTATTCTTATACTAAGTATTAGACCAATACATACATTGGATGTAAAACATATGAGAAATTCAATATATGTGTAAGATATCAGCATTTTCAGTATAATAATCACATCACAATACTAAGTATAAATAGTATATAATAGAGTGTGGAAGCTTAAAACAAACATCCAGAAATATTCATCACAGAAGTTGTATGAAAACATTCATCTCAGAAAAGAAAAAAAAAATATCCAGAATTATTATAAACATTCTACTAAAATATACATAAAAGTTAAGTACTGAACTGAAATAAACTAAGCAGAAAAGTATTGAAATTGGAGGAGAGTCCACTGGTGCTCCACGGGTTTCTTCTGAATCTCCTAGGTGTCCTCCTGACCTAGCTCAATATACTGTTCAAGATATAGCAAATTGCCGGATCCCAAAGTACCCCTTGTTAGACAATAAGTCTAACACATCGAAATTAATCTAAACAGTTCTAGTTATTCATTTAATATTTACGTAATGTAATTAAATCTGCAAAAATACTATAAAGGTAATTGAATGCATAAAATTGTATAAAACTGTATAAAACTGAAGTAAAGTAAAGTAAAGCTGAATTATAAATTGAATACTGAAAATAAACCAAAATAATAATAAATCTAAAATTGAGCAATCATCTGTAAAATTATGCTGTATATCACTGAAATTGTGCATCTGAATATATCACAACACTGTATAATACTGATATACAACTAAAATATCATTGAACTGCTATGGATAGTACGGTTCAATGTATACATACATCCAGTTGGGAATACCGTTTACTGTGATGCCGATGTATCATGAAATTCTCCAGTCAATGTATACAATATTCTGTAACCCATAAATCATCACTGATACTCATACATCATTATGATACTCACACATCATGCATATGCTCATGCTCATGCTTTTAAGCTACATGAGATAAATTCAAAAATTCAGAAAAATGCATTGAAATCTGATAATGAACTCAATATCTCCATTGTGCAGAATCCTAATAAAATGAAGGATTCTGACTCTTATATTGTAGTTCGATAATTGGTTAAAGTTGATAGTTTACTTAAAAATTATCAGTTAGGAAGATTATATACACATATTTAGCATGTTTTCAAGAAATATGGATTTAACACTTAGCTTATTTTAAACTGCACTTATCGAAACGCACTTCGATAGAAGGCAGAACCCGGTCATAGTTTATATCTCAAGCTAAGTAGTTAAATAACCTAATTATAAGCATGCTTAGTGTTCTATGCAAAGTGACTTGAGATACTTAGTTTGCTTAAACTGCACTTATCGAAGCGCACTACAATAAGAGGCAGAACCCGGTCGCAGTCTATATCTCCAACTAAGAATCATGTTCACTAATTTTAACACTCTTAGTCTTGGAAGATTTACTCTAACGGGACTGTATTCGTCTAATTCCTCAGGATAGCACCTGGTTATAAGTTCACATTGGAGTGAATCAACCAATCCTGATATTACTGAAATAATCCAATACTATAGGTATACCCTACTATACCCAACCAACAATCTGAATTCAAAAGATTCTATTTAATCAACAAGGATTATCAAAGTTATTAGTCCTTACTCTAATGGGTGAGTCCTACACAAGACTCCAAGGATGTGATCAAAGAGATCACTCAAAGTTAATTTTTACTTTAAGAGAGAGGTTCCATTATAAGTGCTTTAGGTGATTCCTACCATAAGGTATCAAGTTCAACTTCTAAAGTTATGAAGGATCATCTAAATTTCTACCTCAATAAGTTACAAAAGTTTTTCTTACCTCAATGTATCAATAATTAAGGTCTTTAAATATTTTAAGAACGATCTTAAAGTAAGACACTTGAGATCTCAATTTATGGAAGCAAGTGATGGATGAAGAGATTGAGTCTCTTCATAAAAATAAGGCATGGAGCTTGGAGAAACTCTCTTCAGGAAAAAAGGCTATTGGTTACAAGTGGGTGTATGCAAAAAAAGAAGGATCTTCAGAAGGTGATGTGCACTACAAAGCTAGACTGGTGGCCAAGGGCTTTGCTCAAAAGGAAGGGATCAACTATGATAAAGTATTTTCCCCAGTTGTTAAACACTCATCGTTCCGCATGCTTTTAACTTTGGTGGCACAATTTGATCTGCAGCTTGAGCAAGTTGATGTTAAAACAACATTCTTGCACGTAGAACTAGAAAATGAGATCTTTATGGCGCAGCCCCCAGGGTACATTGAGCCAGGAAAAGGAGACTTGGTGTGCAAATTGGACATTTTTTTATGGGCTAAAGTAATCACCTAGACAATGGTACAAGAAGTTTAATTAGTTCATGCAGAATGAGGAGTGCCAAAAAAACCAGTTTGATCATTGTATGTATTTCAAAAGATTGCCTCAAGGTAACTTCATTTACCTACTTTTGTGTATTGACAACATGTTGGTGGCAACTTCAACTTAGTATGAGATGGATCACATGAAAGATCAGTTGTCAAAGAATTTTAAAATGAAGAACTTGGGAGAGCTGAAAAAGATTTTAGGAATGAAAATCTGTAGGGGCAGAAAAGTGGGAAAGATTTGACTTACCCAAAAGGGGTATTTGAAAAATTTGTTGAAGAGGTTTAGAATTGATGACTCTACAAAGACCGTGAGTATATCTCTAGCACTCACTTTTGCTCATCTGCAGAATTATGTTCAAAAATAAATTTTGAAAAGGAAGAAATGCACTCAGTAGTGCAGTTGGAAGCTTGATGTATAACATGGTTTGCACTAAACCAAATTTGGCTTAAGCAGTTTGAGTCATGAGCCGACATATGCACAATCTAAGGAAGGATCACTAGCAAGTAGTGATGGGGATTTTTCGGTACTTGAAAGGTACAGTTGGTATTAGTTTATTATTTCAGAAGCAGTCTTCAATAGCTTATTTGTATGTTGAATACGTGTATTCCGACTATGTCAGAGATTTGGATAGAAGACGATCAACGACTGGTTATGTATTCACTCTAACAGTGTATCCAGTATGGTTGAGATCAACTATGCAGTCTATAGTTGCCATGTCTACGACAGAAGCTGAATGCATGGCTGTTATTAAAGCATTCAAGGAAGCTACTTGAATGAAAAGCTTGCTGAAAGATTTTGGTGCGAAGCAAAAGGTGGTAGTACTTCATTGTAACGGCCAGAGTGCTATGCTTTTAGCTACTAACTCGGTTTGTCACGCTCGCATAAAGCATATTAATGTTAGATACCATTTTGTTCGAGATGTCATTGAAAAGGGTGATATCTTACTAAAAAAGATCGACACTAAAGTCAATATTGTTGATATGTTGATAAAGGTGCTCACGCTTTAGAAATTCAATTGTTGCAAGGATTTGGTGAATTGGGAGAAACATCTATAGGCTTCTCATTTGTTGGAACTACGGACAGCTTGATTCCTTTGGGAGGGAGATACATAGGCAACCAAGTTGGTGCACCCGCAATGGTGGAGAGCATATTAAATTCAGCTCTCATGTGGAGCACAAAAGATATCAGGTGGCTATTGTTGTTTGAAGAGCAGGTTTGGAAGTGCAGCACAGCGCGCGCTGCAAGGCAAGCCATAGCACCTGGTGCCTGTTTGGTCATCCGAGAGGAGTGCACCATAGTGCGTCGTAGCGCCCGAATGCTCTAGAGGCGGGCCATATAGCGAGCCGCAACGCCTGCGGCTCAACAAACACAAATTTGAGCCGCCTATAATGTTCTTAAGCCCTTTTTAGGGTTAGAGAAGCTAAAAATATCCGAAAAATATGTGCCTCCATTTGGTTGTGTGGTGGCTGCTCTATAAAAAGGAAGAAGAATAGCTATTAGGTTTGTATAAGATTTTGCTAACTCTAAATTTCTGTAATCTCCTCTCAATAGTAAAATTTTTCTATTCTCCTCCCTGTAAACATAAATGTTAACACTGAACTATATAAATAATTATTTTTGTGCTGTGATTATACTTGCATATGAATTTATATTGCTTTATTTTGATTTGCTCAATATTTATACTAAATTTGTTTCGCTTTGTTGATATAGCAATGACTTAAATTTAAGCCACTGTCATTGACTAAATTGTTCAAGTTTATAAATGAAAGCAGCAAAGTTTGATCAAGTTGGAGGTTGGAAAATTTACTTGCCATTATCTATTTTCTGCTGCTATTTGGTAATTATTACTGGCCTGATACTCAAAATTTTAGTATTTACAAATCTATAATTGTATTTGGATAGTGCTGTAATTATATTTATGAGATGGTAATTACGTAAATAGAATGCAACTTTTGTAAATAATTAAAATATTGGTACGTCACTGGTAATTAACCCATTAAATACCTTTTAAACGATCAAACGAAGCCTGGATCAGGAAGAAGCAGAAAATGGGGCTCTCTGTCTTCGTCCGAACCTTCTTTATTCTACTCTTACTCGCAGCTTCAGCTCACATTGCGAAGCTTTTTTTCTTTAATGGAGGTTAAAAATGATGCTACATAATTTAATTTTCCTCTATTTTTTGCTTTTTTATGACTGTAATTGATTTTATTACGAGCTTATGCTATTTAGATATGATTGAAATAAGGGGAAGAAGGCTTGGAAGCCGAAAGGGAATTTCTCCACCTTCCCCTGCAGCAGACGAATCTCAGCACCATAATCCTCCTCCTTGACAAAACTGCAATTTTTGTGAAGGGTTATGTAGTTCCTTTTATTTTGATTTGAAAAAAAAATTGCTCTTTTGCTATATTATGTCATGATGATTGTATTTGAAACAAGAGATGCGTTCGGAATGAATTATTATTGAATTCTGGCAGGAACTTCTTTACGATGCACAAAGAGAACTCATTTTTCTTGATTCTCCATACCTGGAGCAAAAAATAAAGGTTTGTTCTTCCTAATTCTTAGAACGCTTTTGGAATATCGTGTGCCTTTCCATCTCTCTGTTTTTCTGTAACGTCTGAAAATTGGGACGGCCGATTGCAAAATTGCAGATTGTTCATAAGAAATTGATTTTAAATTAGAAAATAATGTCATGCTGAGTCATTTATGTGGATGTCGATGTTTTGACTTTATGAGTTCGCATTTTTTATTGTTAGAGTACAGGTGTGAAAATGATTAAATTTGGCATTTTTTTTTATGAAAAATATTAATCAGAACTCAAATATCTCTCAAAAAGTATGAATGATTATAATTTAGAATTTAAAATATGTATTTTTATGAATTTCACAAATAAAAGTGAATTTAATGATAATTTTTTATTCTACTTAGTTTCTTAAACTCTAATCATCTATATTTTTTAGGAGATATAAGAGATGCGTAGCAACTAGGCCACGTCAGTCTATTCGCCCGAATCTAATTTCTTCCTCGCCGTCACTCTCCAGAAACCTATTTTCTCGATTAGGCGTTGACCTCGATCGCTCTCCTGCTTCTTCCGCATCAAAGACAGCTCGTTCTGCGCTTTGTTTGTCAGACTATTCTCCCGATTCGGCACCGACCTCGATCGCTCTCCCGCTTCTCTGTCCGCAAAGGCAGCTCACTCTACAGCTTTGTCCGTCAGCCTATTCTCCCGATTTAGCGCAGACCTCGATCGCTCTCCCGCTTCTCCAGTTACTCCGGCATCTCTTGGAGCTTGGTGCGCCTTCTAACAGAAATTTTTTGATGAGTTTTTCATGTAGAATAAGCTTTTTTTTTATATCTCCAGTTGTTTTGGCACCTCATTCTTTAAGTTATTGTCGAAATCCCACATCTTGTAACTAAAGAATGTGAGTAGACAAAAAATTGCTTTAATTGGCCTACACCTATAAACATTAACCTTTTAGTTAAGATTGGACATGATCATTAGTATATTTAGCTAAGATTAGTTCTTATTTAAACTATGTAGCTAATTGTGCATTTAAAATTTAACCTCGTTAAAATGTAATATTGTTGGGACACTTGTGTGTATGATTGTAAAACACCATGTTTTAATTTCTAATTATTCTAATTTTCTTTATTTAACCAAATCATCAATAAATTGGTAAAATAAAATTATACGATTGTTAAACATACTTTTAGAAAATGTTTGGTAATTTATTTAAAAATTTTCCATAATTAGTTTTTTCCTAATTATTTTAATATTTTTATTTAATTAAAAAAATAAAATAATTAATTTTACCTCGAATTGAAAATCCGACTTCGCCATTGCATTCATCGCCCTGAAATTAGCTAGAGACAAAATTTTGGGAATTTTTGAAAGTCGTCAAAAATTCCTGTATATTTTAATATATTTAAATAAATAATAATAGTAATAATAATAATAATAATAATAATAAGATAATTAAATTAATCTCAAAATTAAAATCTGACTACATTTTTGAGTTTCTCACCCTTAAATTAGCTAAGAGTGAATTTTTAAAATTTTTCGGAATGAAAAAAAAAACGCCTGGAATCGTTAACGACGAAACGATGTGTTGACGACGACGCGTCAACGACGCCGTCTATCTAAGCATCAAATCCAACGGTTGTTGTTATCTATCGCTCAAGCGAACCGCATAGATGGAACCTGCGCCTGACGACTTCCACTGTGAAAGCGGCTCCCATTATTGTAACAACCAAAGTTGTTACCCAAGCTAATTAGAACTAATTCAGGTCCTAATCTTAGTCTTAGTGCTCTAATAAAGTCATTATGAGTTCACTGCTAAAATCTAGTTCAAATCAAGAATCAAATGTATCAAACCCTGATTTTGGGAAATCCTGGAATTTGACCTATCTAAATTGACATTATATCAAAAATCGGACTTCGTCATTACGCTCATTGCCCCCAAATTAGCTAGGGGTGATGTTTTGATGTCAATCGTAAGTCGTCAAATTTTGTCGAATATTTTAATAATATTTAAATATCCCGAAAATTGGGAAAATAAAATACTTGTCGAATCGAAAATCCGACCTTGCCGTTACATTCTTCACCCCTCAATTAGCTAGGGGCAAATATTTGAGATTTTTTGAGTCATTTTATTAATTATGATTAATTAATTAAAATAGGAAATTTAAATTTATTAAATAATTATTTATTAATGTCTTAACCGGTCGGATCCTCCCCGTTATTGGATTTGGATCTGCAGCCTTATCGGGTCGGATCAGCGGCCTTATAGGTTCGAATGCGGATCAGATGCATTCGTTAATCCAGCGGATCAAATCCGCATCTGTTAATCCAGCGAATCCGGATCCTCGGATCCGCTTTGCGTGATCCGTCCGATCGGATCGAGATCGGACGACTCGTGATCCTTCATCCTTTCCGAGGTAGCCCGCGCCACGCGGCATGTAATTGCCCAAGATTGTTACCGGGTCGATCTGACCTAAAATCAATCAAATAAGATGAAAATCAAGATCCCGATTTAAGCTGAATAAAAATCAAATAAAAATATCATCAAATAAAGTGTATTGAGCGGAACCACCTGCAAAGATTTGAGTGCAATTGGGATCTCAGATCGTCCTGAATTAATTCGTGAAGTTTAAACTACAGAAATTAATAATAAATAAAATATAAATTAGAATTTAGAAATTTTTGTATTTTTAGGTTAAACATCGAATGAGGGTGTTATGTTTTAAATTTCGCTAATTTTCGAGTGCTTGATTGATCATGACGAATTTTCAAAATTTTTACTTATAAAATTAATATAAAATAAAATAATTGTCGAAATTCAATAGTTTTTGGACGTGCTTTCTTCTAGTTGAAGCGCTCAATTAGACCAAGTTTCAGAAGATCTGGAATCCAAATGTCGGAACGATAAGTGCGAGTAAACGGTGAAATTCTAACCAAATAAATAGTATTTGATTTTTCTTTCTCACTATTCAACTGAATTTTTTTTTATCGAACGGGTTGCATGTGCTGTTAGCCACATATAAAATAAATAGCCACATATAAAAAAAAAGGGGGGGCGGGGGGGGGGAGGAGAAAATATAATTCTCCGAGCGCTTCCTCCCTCTCGGATGAGCAGTCATGTTACCTTCCTTCTCGGCCGATCCACCATCCTCCACTCAAACCGAGTTGAGAAAATATAATTCTCTGAGCGCTTCCTCCCTCTCGGATGAGCAGCCATGTTACCTTCCTTCTCGGCCGATCCACCATCCTCCACTCAAACCGAGTTGTAACCTCTCTTATCCTTCCTAGCCAACACCAACAACCCCTTCTCCTTGGCCTAAATTCAACACCTTCTCGCCGAGGACAACATCCCTTTCTATGCATGGCCGAAATTGTAGCAACATCTTCTTGCTGAGAACAATCCTCCATAGCAGCTGCCGGATTCTTAACCCTTCTCCGTCGTTCGCCGATCTTTCACTTGCCGTCAAGGTACACCCGTGTCCTTGTATGTGTGGCATTATGCTATATACCTAGGCTTTGTTATGTATGCATCATCCATTAAATAATGCATTTTTTTAGCTAGCAAATCAATCCAGTTGTAGATAAAATTATATTAGAAAATCAATGGCAGCTATATCATTTTTTTTGATACTTTATGAGTGAAACCAAATTTAATAATATCTCTCTTACATATGTGAAACTAATTTATATCATACATGCAAAGAGATTTATTGTAATATATGCATGAAACTATATATATATATATATATATATATCTTTTTGTTCCTAATTCTATCACACTTAAAATTATAAATAGTTTATTTATAGATAACTGTTTTTATATAAATATAATTTTTATAATATCGATCCCAATAGAATTTAGAGTTTATATTAACGTTAAAATGAGGCTATGTTACAGTAATAATTTTGTCTTCAACATCATTCATAATCTTGTTAAAAAGCTTGAGTTAACTTTAATAATATTATTATTTCAAATTCAATTAAATAAAAGACTGTATAAATAATGAGATTTTTAAATGAACTTAAATATTCCTTTGCATAATTAGCCATCCTATGATGCACATTTATATTCTTTTTGGCAACCACAAATTTGTAATAGGATGGCAAAGTTGCATGGTAGAATTCTAAATATAAATATAAAGTAACCTTATTAATAAAGGCATTAAATAAACATTTAAAAATTATACTTGTGCACCTATAATTCCTATCAATTTTAATACATAAGATAAATTGTATGTTTGACACGTAAGGAATAAGAAGTGTAACCAGTCTATCATTTTGTTTCATTTCTCAACTAGGGAAAACTTATCTATGGTGCACTTTGGAATGAAACATAGAGTTTAGTGAGTATTAATTACCTCATTTTAGACCCTAATTTTGTTTTGGCTATAACTTAGTCAATACTTATCAGAATTTAGTGATTTTAGGTTATATGGAACCCTTAGACAATAAGCTATAATAAACTGACAGAAAAATTAGATTTTATTGAGTAAAATTACCAAATTGACCATATGAGTCAAATTCTTTAATTTGATCTCATAAGGCTTATTAATTATCTAAAATTGATGTACTTATTGTCTATCTTCATATTAGACAGTAAGTAATCATTTGCAATAGAAAATTTCCAATTTAGAGTCTTAAATCAAAAAGTAGATATTTAGACTTTTAAGGAGTGGCAAAATAGTCATTTTGCCTAAATTTAGGGTTAAGTGCTTTTAAGCATTAATTTCATATTATAATAGCTAAAATCAGTAAGTAAAGTAATTCAGAATAAAATTTCATTAATTTAAGCTATTAATTTAGGTTTAAATCGAAATCCTAATTTATTCTTAAAGAAAATTCTAAGTAGATTATTAATTGTATGATGTGAGATTCATCACACATCATACCTCTTTTCTGAACCTCATTAATCTATCCTCAATCCTTCTTATAACATTAGTTATAATTGGAGCTTGAGTGTTTATCTTAGTCCCTTAAAATTTTCATCAGGAGTTAGGATTAGTACTTAGGTTATATTTCATCTATTGAATATATTGGATTACTCAATAGATAAAGTCTTAGTTTTGATAGTTTAGTTAAAATTGAGCATTGCATAAAATTTTGTGTATTAATCAACTTTAAAAATTTGCCCTTTTATGATATGTGCAAAAAACCTCTTATGTGTCTTAAGTATTTTTGTGCTAAGTACTAAATAATAGAATCTTTGAATGCTTGCATTTGCTAAGTAGGTCTTAATAACTAATTTGCATGAAATTTAAGTCTTTTAGAGTTGTAATCAAGTGCTAACCTCTTTGGTTTAATTTAGAATTTTGTTAGCCTTAATTACCTTCTATTTTATGTCACTCTACATTTATATACATAAGAACCTCAAGATCTATATTAAGTTAATAATACTTAATCTAAATCTAAAATTTGACATCAATAATACACTAATACTGTATTAATTTGTCATTGATCTATAAACTAATCATTGGTCTTAATTTTGGTGAGGCTAGGGGTTAAACTCCAACTTGTCTTAATTAAGATCTAAATTATAATCACTTAATCAATTAATTTAATTGTAAGATAATTCAATAAATATTTTTCTAATAATGCATCTGATTTAGTATTGATCTTAAATTATTGAATTAGAAGTGTTAAGGTTAATATTAAATCTGTGTGATTGAACCATCTAAATCTAAACTTTAGATTTTTTATTTTCTCTTATATAAGACTATCAGCATAAATGAATAATAAAATTATAATAATTTATGAAATGACCTAACTCTAATAATATCTCTGATTTTATCCCATAATTATAAAATATAATAGGATCAGATGAATTTTTAATAATATAATCTGATCACTTTAATTCAAGACTAATAAGTAAACCTTGAATGTTAACTTAAGAAATAAAAAAGTAAGATCTCAAGGGTCTTGCTATAGGATCATTCTTAAAATACTTAAAGACCTTAAATATTGATACATTGAAGTAGGAAAAACTTTTATAACTTGTTGAGGTAGAAACTTAGATGATCCATCATAACCTTAGAAATCGATCTTGACACCTCGTGGTAGAAATCACCTAAAGCAGTTAGAATGGAACTTCTCCCTTGCGGTAGAAATCAATATGAGTGATCTTTTTGGATCACATCCTTGGATCCTTGTGTATGACTCACCTATTTAGAGTAAGGATTAATAGCTTTGATAAATCCTTATTGATTAAATAGAGTTGTCTGAACTCAGATTATTAGTTGGGTGTAGTATGATATATCCATAGTAATAGATTATTTCAGTAGTATTCAGGAATGATTGAGTCACTTGAAGTAAGATTTATCTTTGTGCTATTCTGCGAGCTTAGGCAGATATAATCTTAGAGTAAATCAATCAATCATAAGAGTGTTATAAATAGGGACTCATTTATTAGTTTGATTAAAATATAAATCGCCATTGGGTGATGCCTCATAGCGAAGATCGCTTCAATAGGTGTGGCTTAAACAAACTAAGTAATTCGAGTCACCTCCTTTAAGACACTAAGTGTGATTGTGAATTGGGCATCTTAATGACTTAGCTTGAGATACAAATCGTCATCGGGTGATGCTTCCTATCGAATGTCGCTTCGTTAGGGTGGCTTAATCAAACTAAGTGTTAAGAACCATATCTCTTGCAAATATGCTAAATATGTATATACAATCTTCCCATCTAATAATTTTTAAGTAAACTCTCAACTTTAACTAATTATTAAAACTAAAATCTATGAGTCAGAATCCTTTTAGTAGGATTCTGCACAATGAAGACATTGAATTCATTATTAGATTTCAAAGCATTTCTGGATTTTTAGATTTAACTCATGTAGCTTAGAAGCGTAAGCATGAGCATAAGCATGATGTATGAATATCAATAATGATGTATGAGTATCAATGATGATTTATGGGTTATGGAATATTGCATATATTGACTGGGGAATTTCAGGATGCATCGACATCACAGTAAACTGCATTCCAAATTGGATGTATGTATACATTGGACCATACGATTTATAGTTGTTCAGTGATATTTTAGTTGTATATCAGTAGCATACGGTATTGTGGCATATTCAGATGCATAATTTCAGTGGCATACATCATAATTTTATATGATATTACTCAGTTTCAGATCCATTCCTATTTTTATTTACTTTTAGTATTCAATTTTTAGTACAGCTTTACTTTACTTTACTTCAGTTTTGTACAATTTTATATATTTTTATACTTTCAGTTATCTTTATAGTATTACTGTAGATTTACTTACATTATGTAAATGTTAAATGATTAATTAGAACTGTTTAGATTAGTTTCGATGTGTTAGATTTATTTTCTAACACCGAGTACTTTTGGGATCCGATAAATTGCTATATATTGAGCAGTATATTGAGCCAGGTCAAGAGGACACCCAAGAGATTCAGGAGAAGCTCATGGAGCACTAATAGACTCTTCCCCAGCATTACTATTTTGTTTAATTTATTTTACTTCAGTACTTAGCTTTTATATCTGTATTTTAGTAAACTATTTGTAATAATTTTAGATGTGTTTTCTTTTCTTTTTTGAGATGAATATTTCATACAACTTCTGTGATGAATATTTCTGGATGTTTACTTTAACTTCTGTATTTTGTTTATATACTACTTATACTTAGTATTATGATGTGATCAGTATACTGAAAATATTGATATCATATATATATATTGGATTTATCATGTATTTTACATCCAATGTATGTATTAGTATAATACTTAGGATAATGATACTATTCTTATCTTAAGTATTAGCCCTCAACCATCATTGAGGTTAAGTCAGCAGCCCTTCAGATGGGTTTGGTTTCAGCTAGTCGGGGAGATGGAATATTCCTCCCCGAGTGGCGCGCCGCTCCGCCACCGAATTGATTACGATTACCCTTTTTGCGCGTGACGACGGGGTGGGGCGCTACACTCCTAAACTATACTAATGTACTTAGGACACCTAATTTAATTTCAATAAAAATTTAAATGAGGATTTAAGAGCCAAGGGTGAAGTAAGCTAGGATTCAATTTAATTATTTAGAACTAATCTTAATTGATTCATAACCTATAATTATATAAGAATTAATGTTAACTACACTTAATGTATACAATAACTAGCTCTAAAGATCACCTACAATTCAAGTTATGAATCAATCTTATAACTTCTCTCCTAAGGTTGAAAGATGAGTCAAATAATTTGCTAAGTAATCAAGTATCTAAATTAAGAGAACTAAGCTCAAATCATGCAATTTAAATTGACATGGGAAGAAAATAATGTGACATATCTGTTGTCCTAATGTTTAAATACCTAAAACGTGCAATTTATGAAACTAGAAAATTTTCAAAATTACTCTAATTTTGGAGCCAAAAACTTAAAATCACCAATTATTATCCAAATAAAATTATATGCATTAAAATGAGATCCCTTAAGCATAAGGAGAAGAACGACACTAACTATGTCGAAATAGAACAACATTGAGATTTTAAAATTTTTGGGACACTTAATTAGGGTTAAAATGTGATTAAGAGATCTATAGTTTAAAACTTAAATTAGATCTCACATTATTGTGAAAAGAACTATTTGAATGTTCAATTTAGACTATTATAGATCAAGTTATGATGCAAACAATATTTGATGAAGTAATTAATTTAATTAGTCATTTGTAATAATGATTAATGAAATTAATTTCCAAAATATAATTCTAACATCACAATATTATTCCTCACATTATTATGAGAGAAATAACACATATAATCATAAAATTTGATTTAATCATTTCTAAAATTATATAACAAATAAAATTTTTATTAATAAAAGACTTAGTTTATTAAATGTAATTAAGCTAACGATAAGTCATAAGAAAATTATGGTTAAAAATTTCTAATTATCAAATCACAATTTAAATATCACTTTACTGTTTTACAAATTTTGACTTTTATAAAGATATATAACATTTGTAAGATTATGCCTTATTAAATGATATTATAAATTTAATAAGGAAGATAAATTTGTAAGATTATGTCTTATTAAATGATATTATGAATTTATTAATCATTAGCATTAGAATTTATTATGTAACTGCAGCAGAGATTAAGAAGCGTGCAAAAGGAGTCAGCAACCAGTTCAATTTTCGGGAAAAAAAAGCAGCGCAATAAATGAAGATGGCGCTGATTTCACCAGGAGCGGGTCCCACGCATAGCGGGTTAAACTTAGGATCGACACGTGGCTTCATTAATGGTGGGATTTGGACCGTGCGAAAAGAAAGATGACAAATGGGGGTTCACAGTGGGTTTAAAAAAATGAACCACACAGTGTCACGGTTCAGTTGAACCGTGCACTGTGCATCATCTTCATCTTCCCGCCGTGTCTCCTCGACAAGAAAATTAAGGTAAGCCTTAATATCGCGATTTAGAAATCAAATAACCTATCAATGGAAAATCAACTGCGAGTTCTTGCTAATAATTCGAAATCCCTAATTTTTAAGCTTTTTATGAAGCAATATACTACGAGAAAGAAGCAGATAGTTTCAGTGATAAGAGAGCAAATCAAATCATTAAACTTATTCATTAAATTAATTACTAAGTGGAAAGAGCAAATAGGGAGTGGTACCTTGCACCTAGGATTCTTGCGAAGAAGAGATAAGGTTACGATAATAGCCGAACAACGCAGAGCTCTAAATGCCTTTTCACATCTCCTCTTCGCCCTTCGCAGCTAGTCCAAGTAAACGAAAACAAAAATAGAGGGATTCTGGGATTAGTATAGTTGTAACAAACCAATATTATTATCTAGCTTAATTTAAGTATAATCATATCTTAATTATCATTATGTTAAGTTTATGTGATCATTTGAATCAATCCATGAAGATTTGATTCGATTCGGAGCTAAATCAAATATTTTGAATTACTATAATATTTAATTGATTAAAAAATTGAGATATTTAATTTGACCTCAAAATCAAAATCCGACTTCGCCGTTGCGATCGTTATCCCCAAATTAGCTAAGAGTGATGTTTTGAACGCATTTGGAAGTCATCTGGTTTTCGCGAATATTTTAATATAATTAAATGCGTCGAAAAATAGAATAATTAAATAATCGTCGGAATCGAAATCCGACTTCGCCATTGAATTCCTCACCCTCAAATTAGCTTGGGTGAATTTTTTGGATTTTTTGGAGCGCATTTATTTAATCCGAATTTTTAAACAAATTAAGAAATTATAAAATAAATAAATGATTATTTAATTAAGAAAATTTATTTTCTTAATTTGCATTGTTGGCTGCCCATCCCTCTTCCCTTTTTCGACTGACCCCTCTCCTCCTTCCCTTAATTGCAAATCTTGATGGCAAGACCATCCCTCTTCCCATGCCTCCTAGCCTCCCTAGCTCTTAATGGCCTCCCCCTTTCTTCTCCCCTTTATGAAAGAGCTCAGCCCCTCCTTCATTTGTTTGCTACCAAGCTGTGAGCTCTCACTCCTTCCTCCATTGTTGCTCCTTGTGCTGAAGAAGAAGAAGAAAAAGAATTTCCTCCTCTAAGAGTTCCGAGCCTTCTTCCTCCTTTCCTTACAAGGTCAAAGGTACCCCATTTCTCTTCATTGGTTAATCCAATGGCTATTCCATTTTGTTTTTATGCTCATTTGTATGTTTAAGATTCTGTGTTACCTTAGTTGAGCATCTATAAAACTATGTTTAAGATGTAGGAACTCAAAAAAATAAAAATCTGTAAATAATAGGGAATTATATGTAAAGTTGCTAATACAAATTTCTGTACACCCAATCATTTATTTACATTAATAACTTAATATTTTGGTGCTGATTTGGGTATCAATGGAAAGATCTCGGAAAGAGCTTTCCAACGGTATATGGCATCGCAGGTGAAGTGCTCTAGGTTGAGAGTAATTGAGCCCGAAATTGACCCGTTGCTATTTTCGCACAGACGAAATCAACGTCTGGCGCTACAGCGCGCCGTAGCGCCCAGAAATATTAAAATGACCATAACTTAGTCATTTGGACTTCAAATCAGAAAATTTAATAGCTTACAATTTCAGTACCAACAATAATCATAAATAATATTTAGGTTTGGAATGCTAGAAAAATCAGAAATGACCAAAATATCATAACATTATTAGGTTATAACTTGACAAATTAAAGTCCAATTCAGGTCTACTCCTAGTTAAAGCACTTAATGTGATATATGGAAGCTATAGGCACTGAGTTTACTAAATTTGGACACCAAATGGAAAAATTAGCTTTTTGACCCCTCTTAGTATAGAAAATTATGAAATTGCCCTTAGAAATTGAAATAGTTATAACTAATTCATTAGACCTCAAAATTTAGTGTTCTTGGACTCTATGGAATCATTGAACAGCAACCAACAATAAACTGCATAAAAATTTAGATTTTATTAAGTGAAATTTATTAAAATATCTCTTATGCCAAAAATCTTAGTTTAGACCTATAGGACCCATTTCTTATCCAAATTTGGTGTACTTATTGTCTATCTTTATATTAGATAGTAATAAATCATTTGTAGTAAGAAATCCTAATTTGGAGCCCTAAATCAAAAAGTAGTTTTTTGAACTCTTAAGTATGGGCAAAATAGTCATTTTGCCTAAAATTTAGGTTAAGCATCATTAACCACTAAATTACCTTCTAAGTTAATAAAACTAACATTTGAACTATAATAGGATCATTTTAAGTGTTAAAAATCAATTTTTAGTTCAAAATGTTAAATTTCCTAAAATTCCCTCTAATTTTTTTCTTAGGACTTTGCACCTCACATTAGGATTACTCCTAAGACTAGGACTAGCTTATAGGTTATATTTCATTCATTGGATAAGTGGGTTATTCAATGAATGGATTCTTAGTTTTATTAATTTCTAAATTTTACAAATTATTTTGATTATTTTATCTTTCAACCCTAGATTCATAATAGGAGATTTATCTTATTAAATTTGATTTGCTTAATAGTATTTGCCTTAATCAATAGATCACTTTTAGACTGAAATATAGATCTTATGTTTTATCCTTTTGGATTATGTGATTAAAGCCCAATTTCATGGTGTTTAATTCATAATCTATAGTTTAGTAGATCTTGATCATATCTCAGATGGAACATCTAAATTCATCAAATTAGGATGTTATGATTTATTAATTAAACATGTAGTCGTGCTTGATTGAATTAGATTAGAATATGATCAGTTTTAATCCTTTTAGCTTATAAGGTCGTGCTTCTAAGTTACACTCGATAGTAGGAATTGGAGATCCCGAACTTGTGTAACTTAGAATAGTTAGAATAGTTTAAATAGACAACAACAGTGTCACCATGTATAGAAGAGTCCCTTGCTTACTTGAGTTATTTTGTTGCTATGCATTCCTTGTATTTTGTGCTTAATTCTTTGGACATATCATATAAGAAAACTTTGTACATGAAATGAAAACTTAGAATAATTAGGATAACAATTGCCTTTGGGTTCAATTTCTGGGTGGATTCTGGTGCACATTTACCCTAATTGACAGGGGTAAGGAGTAATAAGGAGACTTAACATCACTCATTGAGGAGTGTGTATTAAGCTTGGAACATGTATAGTCTTGCAGATGTGTTTGACTCATCAGCTGTTTTTGGACGTGTCCACAAAAACAAAAATAAAATAATAAAGAGATTTTGCATTTGTATTTACTGCATCCTCAGTTCTGCTATTGGTTTTGTCTGCCATAGCCCCAAAAGGCTATGAGAATTTTTATCTGCCCTAGCCCAAAAAGGCTTTGGGAATTTCACTGGGCCCGATTGACTAATTGTCTGATATGGCAGTCTTTACATACCTGTTTCAGTTCTAGCTTACTATGTACTGTATTGTGATGCATGTTTCAGTCAGCTGTGTTTCTTTACTTACTTGCTCACTTGTTCTTATTTATAGGATGCTAGATTTTACTGCTTACTATATGTACCACTTTCAAATTTATATCTATAATTTGCATATGTCATGTGATTATCAGCATGTTTAGATTTAGACTTTTCATTCAGTACTTTTACTTACTGTACTGTATATATGTATATGTCCATTCCTTGCTTAGTTGCTGAGGTGTGCTTTTTGCCTCACATTTATATAGTTATAAATATTGTATTTATAGCTTACCCTGTTCTTTGTATGATTATTGCTCCTACTGCTTTTAGTTTACTTTTTATTATGTTTAAGTATAAAAATAGTGACATTAATAATTCATGAAAAATGTTCAGCTTAAAATATACTTAGACAATTGTCTAATAAGATTTTCTTTTATTGTCTGGGGCTCTGGCATTATGAAACCGATAATATCAGATTTTGATAGATTTGAGGAGCTGGGTGCTGAATGAGAGGAGCCTTATTTAGAGAAAGAGCATCAGCTATGAGAGACAAGCGCTGCCTAGATTTCTTTTTAGCCTCTGTGAGGATGAGAGATTTTATTCAGTCTTTTAAATTATGTATTTAAATGTTGTAATACTACAGGTACTATGATTGTGATTACTTTTCTGAGTTTTATTATTTATTGAGCTATATTGTGTTTCTTACTTGATGTATAGTGAATGGATATAATATTTATTCTATTTTGCTTCCGCACTCTGTATGTATATCATATTCAGTGACCGATCTTCTTAGTTATTCAGTGCACATCCTTCACTTATTAATGGGTTGTGGATCTTACCTAATCCAATGATAAGTGAGGAGTTTGCTAGAGTGACACTCCACTCCTTAGTATAATGATTGTGGACTTAAGGAGCGGGGCGCCACAATAGGTCTTAATAATTCGGAAAGGGCCAGCTGGAGTGAAGCACGAGCACCTGCGTACGACTCTGCATCCCACTTGCCAATGCATGAGGAAGACGTACATGGAATGATCCTAAGCCGTCGGATCCCAACAATGATCCGACGGGCTCTGCATAAATAATGCTATCCGTCGTTCGGTTAGAATAATTAAGAATGAACGATTTAGATTACAATGACCTGCTGTTCTGTGAGAAGCGCCATACACAGGATCTCCGTGTTTTAAATGCAGACGTTGGAAAGTTAATTAAATCAACCGATTGATATTATAATAATTATACTAAATGAATTATTTAATGAATATTATTTGCTTATTTTATTTCTTTAATTTAAATATTTAAATGCACTCTGAAAAATTTCAAAATTTTACCCTTACTTAAATGAGGGGTGAGAAACTCAAAAATGAAATCGAATTTTTGATCGGATGTCAATTTAATTATCTAATAATATTCGGGAAAAATTCGACGACTTCCAAACACTTCCAAAATACAAACCCTAGCTAATTTGGGGGCGATGAGTCCAATGGAAAATTTCGATTTCGATTATGAGGTATAAATAAAATAGGCATTCTTAGAATTATCAGGAAATCAGGAAATATTGGAAATTGACAAATGATCTCCAAATCGTACGAAACTTGAGGTGGGGGGCTCTTAATACTATTATAAGAGTAATGGAAAATATTTAGAGTTAATTATGTTACTAATTAATTGGTAACAACACTTAAGTTGTTACAGGGTCTATCAAAACTTATGTTATTAAAGAACACAATGGATTGTATCTACACAAATATTGTGTAATTTATAATTCGGTGGTGGAATATACATGGTGCATATGTCGATTATTCCAGTTTAAGGGGATCATTTGTTGTCATATGTTGTGTGTGTAACGATAAGAAGAAATAATTGTTATCTCATAAAAATTCATTAATGGAGGAAAGACTTCAAACGATTGCATTCAGCCATACCATCGATCACCACCCCGTCATTTGCTTATGAAAATGACAATGAGTACTGGCGACACACATATGAGTGCACTTCTAATACAATTGAGACTGGGCCAATGAATAAAGAGACCAAGGCATACACACTCATGACACTACAGGAGGCACAACAAAAGGTTCATGAATATTGTTCTCGCACACAATCGAGCGTAATCAAAGATCAAATTCGTGTACACCCAAAGGGGAGACCACTAAAAAATAGAATCTTCAGCCATATTGACAAACGAGAAAGAAAATGTAATAATAACGAATCCTGATTTATTATTTATATTTTTAAGTTTTATATTGCGATTGTTTGTATTGAATTTATCCGTCGGCTAATTCTCCCTATTCGGCACCGACCTCGATCACTCTCCCACTTCTCCGTCGGTGAAGGCAGCTCGCTCTCTCGCTTTGGCCGTCAGCCTATTCTCTCGATTTGGCGCTGACCTCGACCTATCTCCTGTTTCTCCATCGGCAAAGACAACCACGTTACTCCCGTTACTCCGCCACTCGGTGCCAGCCTCGATGGCTCTCCCGCTTCTCCAGTTACTCCGGCATCTCTTGCAGATTTACCTAAACCTCTCTTCTTCTTTTACTAGCCGCTCGATCGCTCTCCAGTTACTCGACCGCTCGGCCCTTTCCCGCTCTTCGACCGGTGCCTTCTTGCTTGCCGAACCGCTTATCTCTTGCAGCTTGGTGCGCTTTCTAACAAATAATTTTTGATGAGTTTTTCATGTACAATAAGCTTTTTATATATCTCAAATTGTTTTGGCACCTCATTCTTGAAGTTATTGCTGAAATCCCGCATCTTGTAACTAAAGAATGAGAGTAGATAGAAAACTGCTTTAGTTGGCCTACACCTATAAATATTAACCTTTTAGTTAAGATTGGACATGATCATTGATATATTTAGCTAATATTTGTTATCATTTAAACTATGTAGCTGATTGTGCATTTAAACTTTAACCTCGTTAAAATGTGACATTGTTGAGACACTTGTGTGTATGATTGATTGATCTACACCTATAAACATTAACCTTTGAAGATCATGGTTACTAGGCTTTCTTTAATTTATATCTATGTCCATTTAGTGTATAATTGAAAATTGTTTGTTGAACTTACAGGTTGCAAAGCAAAATTATGAGAAAGAGAAATTGAATGAGAGGATTGTAAAGTTGTTTGGCGGTGTTGCTTTTTGAGGTTGGCTTCACAGATTGGCTTCAAAAGTTGGCGCTTTCCATATCTAAGTGTTGCATGAAATTGTTGTTGATGGTGCTGGTGATTTCTATTTAGTAGAATTCGGGCTTCGATGTTCTTGTGTAATCTGAAAGCAAAGTTGGAGAAAGCTAAAGCAACCCCCATTTGAGCTTATGGTGTTGGAGCCGTCTAGAAAATTGATGTGCTTTGATTTCACTTAGATGATAGCAGTGGTACTGTTATTTTAAGTTGTTCGAGTTGTCTAATATTTTGATCAAATTTTCTTTATTGTTAGGAGTTAATATATGTTAGCTGACTTGTTAAGTTGTTACATTTTTTTTCATGTTCAAGTGAATGAAATGCTATTTTTTTCTAAGAACTTCAAATATTATGGCTGATATGTTTGTTTTTTCATATTGGATAAATGGGTTTGGTTGAATAAGAGACATAAAATTAGCTGTTTGTTTTTCCTATTTAGTAGCTAGGTGATTGTCATTTTGGCTTTAGCTTTGTCAATTTTGAGTTTGTTCTATGATTTGGTGGAGTTGATTTTTCCATTTTGGCTTTAGCTCTGTCAGCTTGATAATAGCTGGGTGACTGCCCATTTGGCTTTAGCTCTGTCAGTTTTGAGTTTGTTATGTGGTTCTTTGGTAGAGTTATTTTCTTCTCTTTATTCTCTGTTGTTTGTTGATGAGTGATTGCCATAAAGAGTACATAATATTATATCGATGTCCAAATGAATCTCCATAAATCATCTGAAATCTTGATGTTGCATGAATAAAAGCCGAATTTATAGATCCGCATTACCAAGATGCTTGATTAACTGATATGAATCTGATTACAAAATATGAATGATGATAAGCAATTTTGATTTACTGCTGTAGATGTATAATGCCAAATAAAATTTGAAAACAAAAAAAAGTTAACAAACCTAAATAGTAGACAAAACTCTAGTGAACGATCCCAGCCTTTTTCCAATCTTTGATATATATATAAGTACAGGTTGCAGATCAGATTTCTCCAGCACTGCATTCCCAGAAATGCTGGGGAAACAATGATATGTAGACAAAATCACAGCTAAATCAGTATAAGACCCCGCAACATTTAAAACTATTATAAATATATTCACTACATTAAAACTGTATTCGCATTCTACAGTGTCCTAACAAGGCATTCTCATATAAATAAAACAACTAATACATTTCATATCAATAAATAAAATTAGACAAGTATGCACCGAAGAAAAATTATTTTGGATATGCATGATTTATCATTTGAATAAGTATTTTGTTACAGTCATAATTGAAGCAGGGAGTTGAACCCTGAACCTCTTACTTGCAAAGCAAGCGCTCTACATTTTGAGCTACATCTTTGACAAGGGGCACTTTGGTTGCATGTCAAGTGAAATGTTATAAATAGTGGGTAAGCTATTTCATTAGTCATGTTGAACCATCATGACAACATAAAAAAACTTCACCATTGCTTAGTAGAGAACAAGTATTCACTGCATGTCACTGATACATTGAAAGCCAAGCACCGATAATATTAAACTGATTTTGATAATCACATAAGTTTTTTTCTTGCGTAGCATCCCAACAAGCAGCAATAATAATAAATTTGTGGTTGATCACATTTTTTTAATTTGTAATTGCTACTGTATTGGCATGGATTCATCTAATTAACCATAACAGTTGTGCACTATAAAAGTTTTATTACCCCACTTCCATCCCCATTTTTTAGGAAGAAATCAGCCCAAAATAAAAAAAAAAATTGCAACATCAGTTATTCAAGGATATCAATCCATCCTTGATGTCTTTGTATTATTAAAATGAGGATAGAAATTATCAACAGTATAATATTAGCTAATAGAAAAATATAAATCATCACTTCTACAATTTTAAGGAGTTGATTTAACAACAACAGTACCACCAAAATAGCTTCAAAGGCATAGGGAAAATATAGAAATAGAAATAAACTTAATGAAATAAACATAAGAATATTTATCATTTATGATCCCTTAAATGGATAGGACCATTATTGCTTTGTCTTTAACATCATCATCATCATCATCAGAGTGCAAGTTATGAAGCATTTTTACTATGAAGATATGGATTAGCATTTGCGTTGAGGTAATTTTTTCAAAATCAGAGCAAGCAAAAACAAAAGTGAAGCTATAACTAATCTTTAGCAGTTGGATCAGAATTTTGGAATACCTGATCACCACATCAAGAGACCAAAATCAATAACAATACTTGATCACTAAACCAATAAACAAAACTACCAAACAATAGAATCTAAAACTTTGAAATACAATATAAATCAAGTTCATGTATTCGTTACTTTTAATTATGTACAGAGATTACAAATGATTTTGCTCACCTTGCTTCTGCTAGATCAGACGACACTTACCCATGTACTGCCGATCAAAGTGATTCGCCATGAAAGTCCCCGATCAGCATACTACAAGTTTAACCTTCTTCTTCTTGTGTTGGATCTTCTTAGGCTTTGTGTATGTTTTCTTCTTGCATTTTTTGGCCCCCCACGCAAATGGAGACCTTCTGAATATTCATTCGTTCTCAAGCTGCTAGATCAAAGTGATTCGCTTCTTCATCACTTGTAGCCTGTAGAGTAATGTTCCATAGTTCTGACCCGATAATAATATCCACCTCATCGTTACTGTAGCAGCACTATTTTTCTTTTGAGTATTGCTACATAGCACTCAAATATCTCTTAAAAAATATGGATAATTAAGATTTAGGGATTAAGTGAAATAAAAAATACTATTAAATTCACTTTTATTTATGGGGCCCTAAAAATATATTTTTTAAATCTTAAATATTAGTCATCCATACTTTTTAAGAGATATTTAAGAGTTAAGTAATATTTTTATTTTCTTTTAATCCCATACAATTTCAAATAAATCTCATACTAATCATACGCAAGCCCTATTATTGCTGCCCCGGTATCATCGTCCTCTATCCGGGAGCCAGTTGCCTCTCAGGTCCCTTCCCCGTGCCTTCCCCAGTCTAGCCGACCTCAATGGCAAGGCCCTCCTGCGCTCGCCGGATTCCGTCCGGATCAGCGCCGACGCTAAATCCGGAAGTGTCATCGGATCCATGGCCGGAGCCGTGGTCCTCGCCTCTGCCGCCATTGGCTGGGCTTAGAGGAGCAGAGCTCGCGAGGAGGATTGCGAGATGGAGGATGGCAGGATTGTGGTTTTCGACGGCGGCGAGCACCTCACGCCCGATGACATTCTCAATGCCCTCCGGCAGGTAGCTGAGAAGACGACCTACAAAGCAAAGATGGCCGACGGAGAACAATTGCTCTACGGTTTCTCCGGGAGGGAACTTACAGGGATTAGGGCTCTCGTTTACCGGCGATCCTTGGTTCTTCCAAGTACTTTCTACGATGTGAGGAGAAGTGAGAAGCTTTTTACTTATGATTAGTTCCCAAGCAATAAAACTCAACTATGAAGGGGAGCCGGATCGGGGAGGGTTTCGGTGAATTGGGCCAGGAGGCACAAGATGGCCCTCGGCGTCCCCAGGGGCTCGCTTAACTCTATGGCGGCCCTTGAGGGACACCCATCTCTCACGGCGCCATTCGATCGAGGAAGATGAGTTCTTCGCGCAAAGATATTTGTGGTTAGTATTTTGTTCTTTGTTTTCTCAACATTTTCTGAAGAAATCATTTCATGTTGATCTCTGTTTTTAACTGCCATTTCCTTGACCTTTGACTAAAGTCTGCCATTTTTACTCTTCTTCTCCTCCAAAATCCCATAAGAATTAAAAAAATTAGAATTTTAAACTTCTTCACATTAATAGTATATGTTTATATTGGAAACTCGTACAAATTCATTAGTTTATGTTTATATTGGAAACTAAAAGCCAAAGAATACTAGAACTTTTCGAGTAAATATAAGTTGGACACAATAAAATTTTTCTTAATTTATAGGGCAGCCTTGAACAATCACTCCAGGTGCCGTAGGGCAGTTTGCCAGTGGGCAGTGATCCGAAGCAGCCCCTCCCCACCAATCTATCCCATATATGTTATTTGATTGTAGAGCAAAATATATGAGTATTGCCATAAAGGCTACCCCAGCATCTAAAGCAGCTGACATCACATAAGTGTGCCTTACCCACCAGTTCTTATACCTCTTGTACACATAATAGTTGAAGAAGATACCAACTGCTCCCCACATAATATAGTTCACTGAGTGCACCGGCGGAACGCTCGATCCGCCGGCGATAAGGAGCGGAATGTGGATGTGCCTCAGCCATTTTTTCTGAGGAAAGGCTACTGCAAGCAGCCAGAATGGAATGGGCAGCAAAAAACCTATGAGGAAGAAGTAGTTCAAAGCAGAGTAGTGCCCAAGTTTGCCAAACATTCTCTTCGGCCCCACAAGTCCCCATATGATGGATGCATTGTAGAAGACGTTGTCGCCGGGGCATGTCCATGGGCTCTCTGGGGGAAGCTTGCTTGGGTCACATATATTCACCACAGAGTCAAGAAGTAGCCAAGCTGTTCCAAAGGAAACTAAAGATCCTATAATCGTTCCTGTGCACTTATATATAGTAGCAATAGATAGGTTAGTTTGCATTCAGTACTGCATCAACATAGCATTAGCTTGAATTACCTGTGTGATGAACATTGATTTTGGGGGTATTTTCATGTAGTGCCCCAGATTTAAGTCACTAAGAAATGAGAGCGCGTGCCCCATAGTTAAGATGCTATATGTTTTGAATGTTACATTTGCTAAAGGTTTTCCAGGCAACATGACGCCCATGATGTACTCTGAAAGAACATTTATCCCTGGTCCCTGCATATCATAACATGATAGTTTACATATATGCCTTTCTTGTTAAAATAAACATAAGAAAATATTAAACAACCATATTAGTCGTTGCCACAATGACTCCTACAGGTAATGTGAAGAAGAGTGCTAATCCGCAGGACAGTAGCACACCCCACCATGGAAGCTGCAGCTTTCTGTCAAACCCCATGCAAGTAAATATGGAGAGTCCAAAGACTAGAACTAAGAGAACCAGGAACCACCATTGAGGCACACGCTCATAATTTCTCTTCATCAGTCTTGTATGAACATCTTCCCTTTTGTCAGCAGCATATTCCTTTGATTTTTTCAGCATCTTATAAATATCCCTGAGAAATTTTAAAACAACGAAATGTGTTCCTTTATCCCGACATATAAGTATATATTATGGAATAAATAGCCACATTCATTTATGATATTTATTCATGTGGGATGAATTCGCATGTGTATATATCATTGTATTTTTAATGAAAAAGTTGTGTGATTTCTCTTTTTATTCTTGCATCACCATTTACATTAATAAGTTTTTCTACATGGTATTGGAGCTTTGGAGCCTTATCCTCATCATCCTCAATGAATGTGTAACGAACGATCACATTCATTCATGTGTAACAAACAATTACATAAATGAATTTGTAACGAACTATTACATTCATGCAAAATGATATATCTTTTGATGCATACGTACTTTCCGTGATAGAGAGCAACGTGAGTAACTGTAGCCGTTAGACTGGCGAAGCTCATAGAGTAAACTATAGCGAATGACAAGGAAATGTTTAACTTGCTGTAGCTCTCTTCTTCTTGAGCATTCAGGGTGAAGCTTTGCTCATTAATTATTCGTGTCGTGTTGTAACGATGGCCGAAAGAGTCAAAGACATCGGCAGAAATGAGTGGAAAGCGTTTGGCGCTGTAAGTGTTTGTCCAATACCCGAGCGGCAATAGCGCGTAAACTATGAAGACGTAGCTTATCATTATGTTGAATATCGCCGTCGTCGGAGTCGCCAGCGGGCTGCCGAGGAATCCAACAACGGTGGACCAATCGAGACCGAACGATCCAATGCCAAGCCCGCTGAGTCCAGACCCAATCTGCTGCATTGTGATGGACTCTTTATAAATTAGGCAGAGAATAGAAATGCTGGAGATGGATGGGAAGAGAAATCCTGGAAAGGCATAGTAAGCAAAGCTTCCGATGAAGACTATCGTAAAAAACTGAAATGTGGTCAGCCTTCCTTTCTCCCTCTTCTCCTTAAGATGCAGTGCTCTGGAATGTATTACTGGTAAGATGTTTATTAAACTTATGATTTGCAATATAAAACTATGTGCTATTACTTGAAAAGAGAGACTTGGACAAGTTTTGCTGGCCACCACATATATGGAGAATCCACCAGGTACTTTCTGAAAACACCAGCCCAACCGTAGCCAAACATCTGTTTTAAACAATAAAGAATCCATTGATGCACAATCCTTTGTTTCAAACCAAACAAAATTAAATGCTTCTTTTTATGATGTTGAACATTCTCACCTGCGTGGTTAGTACTAACAGCATGGCTGCAATTGGGTTGATCTGCCTATGATAAAAGGCCTTAACAATGGTTATTATCGCAATGGCGGCTCCTCCGCTGCCGACTCCGGCGAAGATGGTGATAAGGCAGTGCTCCTTCATGGAGAAAGGTCCTGGATTGAGTGAGAAGCACCAACTTGTGAAGGGGATTCTTATGAGCCTATTAGGCAGAGCACTTGCTAGCAACCTCCCTATGGGAAGTGTGATAATTTGGACGCAAACGGATCCAACAGAAATAGGGTTTGTTCGGTATCCGAAGAATGTGTTTGTGAAGGAAAGTAGAGTGCAGGATGAGACGCCGAGGACCCATGCACGCCAAGTCAACACCGGCAGGGTCGGGTTGTCGGTGGGATCCACTGTCAGCCTCACTTGCTCGATCGGATGGTCATTCTCCTCCACTGCACATGGTTCACATGGTCAGACTTAGGGCGGGCGATTTAACTCGAAAATTGTTTGAATTTTGAGTTTTATCGAACTCGATTTGAAATTTTCAAATTGAACGTGTTGGCTCGAACCCAATTCGAGTTGGTCTTGACTCGAATCAAATTTGATTTGATTCACTCAAGATATATTATATAAATATACTATAGATATATTATATCCGCATAACAGTAGAATCATACAAATTCAAGACAGTTCGAACTAGAACTTTTTTGAATCAAAATTGAATCAATCGAGTTCCACTCAAACTCAACCCAAGAATTTCATATTCGAATATGAGCTGACTTGACCGAACTCAAATCGAAGGCAACTCTAATTATGAGCATCGTAAATGACTGAGACAACCCTTTCCACTCTTGATTGACAATTATGTGTCAAGAGTTTAAATCCAAGTCCTAACCACTAAACCATAATACCAATGTGCATTATTTTGATCATATTATCAATAGCATATTAATCTTGAATTTAAAATAATGATAATCTTGATTATGTTTAGAGCTAACTATTTACGGTATTAAATATTAAAACAAATTATTTGTATTACTTAGTGTCAAGAGCTTTCCATTATGCTATGATATATTCGAAAAACAGATACATACATGAAAGAAATTACTGTCAAATTAAACATACAAACAAAATTTTCTTATATAATATCAATATATTTTTCAAAGAAGAGAAAATATGATTTCTTATATATTTTGCAATTTTTGATCAGAATACTTACCTTGCCAACCATCTTCGGGGCTCAACTCGTATTTCTGAACTGCACCTTCTTCCATGGCAATGTATTGATCTTTTTCTTCAGTTTTGTGAGAAAAAAAGAACAAAAAAAACTGTATTGATGTCGTGCAGTAAGCCTCCCACTTGATTTAAATAGTTCTTAAGTCTTGCATTTATTTGTAGTTTATTTATAATTTTGTAGTTTAATCTGAATTTGTCCATTTAAGTATAAAATGCCAGTATTTGTTTAAGGACGACTTGGCAGCATTATAAAGACAATTCTTATGGGATGAGAAAGTACGTCGGTTGCAATTATTATTAGTGAAAATTGGCTAAAATATAATTTAGCTAGCGTATCTCATTAATTACATATTGAAAAATAGATTAATTAGCACTTAATTACAATGAGCCTTGTCCATTTTTAGTTCAATAAATTTAATTTTTTTGTATATATTAGGCACCACAGTTGCTCAATTGTATTCATATTGTCATACTTTCAATTGCCATAATATACTAATAAAAGGCAATAATTATTAAAAAATATTTTATAATACCAATATGCTCGAGGAATTATAATACCACGATAATTACTGGAGGAAGACGCTGAGGACTGGTGGAATTATGCTTACGTAGACATGATTAACGAAGGCAGGAGACGTCATCGTCCACCTACCTTCATGGATTTTTACCCTTTATTTTCATGCTGAATTTTGCAAATGAATGTGTTCTTTTGATGATAAGCAATTTTTAGTATTTTCTTATTTACTTCAAAGTATTCAATATTGTACTCAAAATTATTTGATTAATAAAATCATCAATTCATATTTTTTGAAATATTTTATTATTTTCTTTTCTAGAATGAATCCCAATTCAAATCCTACTTTTACTCTTGTTAAGACAACAGTGACATCAGAATCCTCATCCATCGCTGATGACGTCAGAACCCTCATGGAATTGGTTAAAGTTTTGGTGGAGACAAAAACCCAAGCTGCACAAATATCTTTAAACCCACCCAATCCACAAGTCATCCAAGTCAACTCTACTACAATTCAAGGACCAGTTGGATGGGTTCCTTCACGCATTCCTTTGCTTAAATCGGCCAACATTTAATGGATCTACCATTCCTATTGAGGCAATCAATTGGCTAAGGATTGTGGAGAAGAACTTACTAAGTATTAAGTGCCCGGATAGAGAATAAGTTCATTTAAGAACACACCTACTGACTGAAGAAACTGAGTTTTGGTGGGAGAGCGTGCTAAACTCCCGTTTTGCTGAACAAGGCATTGAAGATATTCAGTGGGAGGAATTTAAAGAGGCTTTTAGAGAGGAATTTATCCCACCTTCTGCTCATACAATAATTGATTCAATTTACCCAATGAGACAAGTCTGTGCTATCATATGAGATGGAATTTAGAAGGTTATCCAGATTTGCTCCCAACTTGGTGAGAACAGAGGCTTCAAGATGTAGCTGCTTCTTAAGGGAACTGAGAGACTCAATCAAAAATCATTTGATCTCTCAATAACATGACAATTTTTCAAAGCTGCTCAAGGAGCACGACTGGTGGAGCATCACTTGCAACAAAAATAATAGAGAAAGAGGTCGTCTCAAGCACCAACTAGAGACGAAGAAAGCAAGAGGAGTAGGCCAACACCGCCGAATGTCTACCAAATGACCCGACAGCAACATACGGAACAAACACCAAGGTGTCAAAGGCACCACCCCTACGACAAATGCTACAATCAGGGGAATAGGTGATGCACTTGCGGAAAACCTAGACACAAATTTTGGGAATGCCAGTCTCGTTGGACCATAGATAGGGTGAAGATTAACCACCCCTCTGCTTCAAACAACCTCATACATGTCAGAGCTCAAGCACTAGTGCTAGCCATTATGCCCCCCCTGCAGCTAAGAAAATGCAAATCAAAGAAGGGCACCTCAATATGCTCATAGGAACCTAAACATAAACATCTAGGAACTATCAAATCAGTAGGGCCAATGGAAACTCTGCTGCTATGTCAAGGGTGTATTCTTTGACACCCATAGTGTCATCCGAAGATAATGAAGTAGTATCAAGTACAATTTTAATGCAGTACTGTTTAATTATTTATTATGCATCCTTAATTGCTTTAGGAAGTAAGAATATTTGAACTGTTTAAACTAGGCACACTCTATATTAATAGCCAACCATGTGGCACCTTATTCGATACTGATGCAAGCCATTTTTTCACATCCGATAATGTGGCGCCCCGCCCCCTAATCCTCAAGATTATACTTAAAGGGAGGTGTACCACTATAGCAAATCCCTCACTTATCATTGGATTAAGTGAAAATCTATAATCTACATACTAAGGGAAAGATGAGATCAGAATGCATACATAATATCAATCACTAAATCAATACAAGTACATAGTGCGGAAGTAAATAAAGTAAATAGTGCATCCATTTCACCATAAATCAAATGAGAGATAAAATGAAAAAAATAGCTCATAAATAATAGTACAGAAAAGAAAACACAGCCACAAGGGTACCTGTATTATTATAATATTTACTTAAAGTTTGAAATGAAAAGAAAAGGAAATATCTCTCATCCTCACAATAAAATAAAAGGAACTAAATGTCTTCAGCTCTGTCCTACTGCTCCTCCTCAAGATATGACTCCTTCTCAGGCATCAGGTCTTCAAATTGATCAGATTCTGAAATTGTCAATTTCACAATGCTAGGGCCCAGCTAAAAAAAGAAAAATCTTATTAGACAATTATCTAAGTACATTTTAGATTGATAAATTTTTATATATTTATTAATATCACCATTTTTCCTAAACTTAAGCAAAAGAAAGTAAAATAGGAGCAACAAGCATACAATAGAAATGGGGAAAAGTTATAAATAGTAGTACTTATAATTTAAGTAACAGTGAGGCAAAAGACACACCTCAAAATAAGCTAAAATAAGGCTAAGCAATACATATACAAGTAAAATGAAAATACTAGAAAAAAAATCTAGCATAAGCAAGCTGATGATCATATGAACTATGCAAATTAAAAATAACAAATTCAACAGGGATATGTATAGTAAGCGAGAAAAGATCTAGTATCCTATATATACAAATAAGTAAAGTAGCTAACTAAAATAAAAGTATAACTGAAAAGCATAATTGAAATCAGAAATTTAATATAAAAGTAAAACAATAAAAGTTGTGTAATAATTGCCATACAAATGAAGGCTAAATCTAGCCTGCTGAAATCAAAAGAATTCTTAGCGTCAACAAGGAGGCTAAGGCGACAAAATTTCCTAGCGTCAACAAGGAGACTAGGGCTACAAGGATCTTAGCGTGAACAAGGAGGCTAAGGTGCAAAAACTTCCTAGCGTCAACAAGGAGGCTAGAGCTATATATAACTAAACTGAGAGGCAATATAAACACATGCAATTTATATTTTAATTATTTATTTTACTTCTGTGGACACTTTCAGAAGTAGCTGAGGAGTCAAGCACGTTTGCAAGACTATTCGGGTTCCAATTTAACAACACACTCATCAATGAGTGATGTTAAGTAATCATTATCTCACCTCCCCCCTGCCCATTGGGGTACTATGCACAAAAATCAACCAATAACTGAACCCAATGCAAGGTTATCCTAAATATTCTATGTTTTCATGCAACAATATTCTTGTATGATATGTTTAAGGCACAAAATTCAAAGAATGCGTAAGCAACAAAGTTCAATAGTGAGCAAGAGCGACTCTACTACACATTATGATATCATTTGTTATCTAATTAACCATTCCACCCATTCCAAGTTATACAATTTAGAAACACGACCTTATAAGTTGAAAAGGATTAGAACTGATCGGGTTCTAATCTAGTTCAATCAAAATCGACTAAAAGTTTATTAATAAATCATGACGTCCTATTTGATGGATTTAAACGTTCTAAACTAAGATCTGATCAAAATCTTACTAAGCTATGGATTATAAATTAAACACCACGAGCTTGGGTTTAATCACATAATTCAAAGGTAAAACTTAAGATCTAAGTTTCAATCTAAATATGATCTAATGATTAAGGCAAATCATATTAAGCAAAGTCAAATTTAGTATGATGATTCTCCTAATCTTATTCTAAAGTTGAAAGACAATATAATCAGAATTAAGTTGAAAAGTCTAAAAACTAATAAATTCAAGATTTCATTCATTTGGATAACCCACTTTATTCAATAAATAAAATTTAATATATTATTTAGTCCTAATCTCAAGAATGGTCCTAATGTGAAATGTTGATTCCTAAGGATAAGACTTAGATAATTTATGGAACTTAATTCTATTTGATTTCATTTGTTGTTTTTGTTCATTTAAGGGAGATATGAATAAATTCTAGCTAAGTAAGGGGCATTTTTCTTATTTTGGGATTTTAAGCTTTAAAATTGGGATTTTAATCAAATTACTCAATTTATGAGTTTTAATACTTAAATAAATTCTAAATCAATTTTATTACTGATTTTAATTACTTAGAAGATATTTTAAGGTTCTAAAACAATTAACTTAAATTTTAGATAAAATAATTATTTTACCTCTACTTAAGGGTCTAAAAAGTTACTTTCTAAATTAGGGCTCTAAATTAGAATTTCTTATTGTCAAATGATTCATTGGTGTCTAACATGAAGATAGACAGTAAATACACTCAATTTGGATAAGAAATAGGTCATATAGTTCCAAACTAAAGAATTTGACCAAAGGGGCAATTTAGTAAGTTTTACATAATGAAATTTAAATTTTTATGCAGTTTATTGTTGGTTGCTGTTTAAGGATTCCATAGAGTCTAAGAACACTAAATTCTGATGCCAAATGGTTAAGTTATGGATGTTCAAAATTCCAGAAGCATTTTGGTAATTTTCCTAGGGTCAATAATAAAGGTCCTAAAAGTAACTTTGCAAATTAATCATCAAATAAGAAAATTAATGTTACAAGTGTGATGGGATTATTCTCCTGATTATTTTAAGACCCATATTGACTATATTTAGTTGACTACGTAAAAAATTATAGATATTTGTATATGTCTTAAAATATCACTAAGTTAAATAATCCCTGAATGAAAATTTTGATTTACTCTATTTGATTCTTTTTATCTTTCTGAGTGAAATGAGATATATATTTAATATGTTTGAATTATTATTTTTAAAGTTATGAAATCCTAAAATTTCATGTATTTTGATTTAATTGATTTTAATAGTACAGATTTAATCCATTAAATAATTACTGTTTTGATAATTCTTTATTGAATTAAATTAATTTAATTTATAAATTAACTAAATTAATTAAGTTTACAAGTTACTGTTTAAAATTAATTAAATTAATATAATATATATATATATATACTTGCTATTTTAATTTAAATCAATTAATTAACTACTATTAAATGACCAACATTAACTACTGATTGTATTTAACATTAATTAATTGACTACTGTTTAATTAGTTAATTAATTCAATTTAACTAATCTAATATAATACTTATATTAAATAATAGTGAATTTAGATATAACTATGTACTAATTCTATATACTAACTAATTATATAATACTATTTACATATATATATATATATATATATATATATATATATATATATTATTCTAATAATTTATGCAGGATTTGACCGACGGCGGGACCCACAGCGCCACGTGGCAAGCCCGGATTAGCAGTAGGATAGCGGGTGGGCCCATGCAGACACGTGGCAGCATTTGGTTAGATGAGGGACTGCGGGCGGACCCCATGCAGACACGTGGCAGCATTTGGTTAAATGCGGGACTGCGGGCGGGACCCGATGTCGGGGTCGACAGCAACCGCTGACGCGGCGCAACCCCACGCACAAGCTGCGGCCAACGGGCGCCCGGATACGCGCGAGTCGGGCCCAGGTCGACTCGGCCCGGCCCAAGCCTTCACCTTCCCCGACGCCGAATTGGGACAGGAGCTAGGGCTTGCTAAATGGAGGTGATCCCGGCGGCAAGGTGGTCCGGCCCGCACGGTGCCGGCTAGAGCTCGACGAGACCAACCCGTCGAGGGTTGAGTCGTCGCGCAAGGTGTATTCCAACATGATGTTGGGGATTTCCACATCACAAGGCATAATAGCATTGGCACTAGTATTAATATTGGGGGAAATAAGATTATTAACATCAGTTTAAATTATCATATTTCTCACTAAAAAGGTAATTTAATAGTCCCGATGAGCATTCTGTAAAGGGGCTATGGGGCTTTGATGTTCCCTAAAAGTGTTGGCAGTAGCATGACCAAACGTCGAACACCACAAGCAAAATGAAGGAATGTTTTCATAAGTAACTTTTTGAAAATAGCCTTTCCACAAACTCCAACCAGATTTTTTCAGATTGTGAAGAGGACACACGTCAACTTCAACCAAAACCCTTGGAGCTGTCAGGTTTTTGTGAGTAGCTGTATTTTTATCTAATTGCAGTGGATTTTCAATTGTCTTTGCAATATTGAGTAAGATATCTTTAGTGATAAATTGTAAATGGACACCCGGAAAATTGATCCAAACTAGAGGTATGGGAGCGTCCAGTGTTGCATTCAATGCATGGATCCATTTGCAAAATTTAACAGTGTTGCCACTGAAATCATAGAATCCTTTGAAAAACATCTTAACATAGTCCAAATCAGAAGTAAACTTGAAAAATACTCAGGGAATCGAATGATTGAAATGTCACCGAGCCTACTACTTTCAGCCGATTGATGAAACCAGCAATAAAGCTGAAACTAGGTTTAGTTCTTGAAAACTTGCCAATCAATGTTATGTCATGCGGGGTTGCAAACCTAGAAAATTCCTCATCGGAGAAAAGAATAGCCGGATGCCACTCGTAGCTAGAAGTTTCCTTTGAGATGGTGGGGGATGAAGATCTATCCACGACATCTCCAAAGGAATGGACTGAACCAAGTAAAAACAAAATGCAGTGAAAAAAATATGAAAAATTAACCAAGATCGCAAAAAATATGAAAAGAATGAATCCAATGCGATGCACGGGAAAATTACAAAGATCGCAAAAAACTATTATGCCAAAAATTGAAATTTAAAAGCATCGATAGCTCAAAAAAAGTGTAAAGAAAAATTTAAATAATTATAATATTTAATTTACCTAATGCTTGCTTGTTGCAATATTCTCCTCCGCCTAGAATGTGTATAACTCATTCAACATACAATTCATCCTTGCACAATGAGCATAATAGATTAATAGACTACAAAATAAACTTCTTTAAGTACTACTAGAAAAATAATTTTACATCTAGATTGATAACATAAATAAATTGAGATGAGAAAATACTTTAATCTATCTACAGAAATTTAAACATAATCATTTATCCCAATATAGTTGAAAAATAATATTATGTTATATAAAAATGAGAAATTATTGAGACGTGTAGCATTTCATTTCAGCAAACGTTGCACATCAATTTAAGAGTTTATGCTAAAAATAAAAATTAAGAAGCATTGATTCATAAAAATAGCAAAGAAAAAATTTAAGAACTACATTGTACAATTTACCCAATTATTCATCAGGAATCGGCAGTAAGACACTACATTAAAAAATAATTTAGGGTCAGCATCTGTAGTTTTATTTATTTGTGCTGATATGCAAATATCACCAAAACAAAACAAATTTGTAATTAAATGTTGATTTGAGATAACACGTCGATGAATAAAATGACCATAATCTCTCAATTTCATATAATAGCATTGCATCAAGCTTTCTGAACCAAACAACCACTTAATTATATATCAATAATGATAACAATATGATATGAGAGTTATAAATATGGAAGACATGAAAATTACATTGTGTAGGTGCAGCATTGCAGTTCTGACAAATAATGGCATCAAAATAGAGAAATAAATGAAACAATAATAAAAATATAACTAGTAAAACTCAAGTTATATTTACCTTGAAAACTTAAATATAGAGCTAAGTGAATTGGCAAGTAACAGATTGTTTTGGACAATTTGAGTGCATTGATTGCTTGAAGACATCAAATCATTCATAATGCCTCAAGAATACAAAAAATATAAGAATAACAATTATCTGAACCATACAATATTCAATCACTGAAGCATAAAATATGTGCATTTGCAAGGGAAAAAATTTACACATAAAAATTGCTAGAACATTGATTACATTTACTATGGCATAAGAATACCAAACAAAAAAAATCATATTTTATTTACATATATATATATATACTTATAGAAGCAATAAATATAATTATATTATTAGTAATCATAGTCCTTTGCAGATGACAAATTTCTATTGCACCAATGGTCATTATAGGTCATCCATGATTCAATGCACGTGGATTGAGCCGTCGATTATCCATGTGCATGTTCGGTTACAGATAAAAAGAAAAAATAGCAGTCACAATATTTCGACTTAAGAAATATTTTCTTGCAACCGTATAAAAATTCCTTTTTTTTTAATTTAAAAAATTTGAAGAGACCTAACTTTTCTCTTAAAATTGAGTACAAGCATGGCTTGGAAAGGACAAAAGAGAGAGAGGTCGATGACGACGTGTGTGTGTATATATATATATATATATATATAGATAGTAGAATTGCAGGATTTGCAAATGAAGTACCGAATGCACTCTTGCACAAAATATGCACTCTTTATCTCTCCTCTCTCTCTCTCTCATGAGTTGGCAAGCCAAAAAAATAGATGTATATAATATTCAAATTGATAGTTTTTCCACGCAAGGATGATATACAATTAGTTTTTTAACAACAAAATTTTGACGCTGAATATATAAATTTTAAAATTTTGAGTGTACATTTCTTCAATACTTAATTTTAACTGACCGAACGATTAAATTCTGCATAAAATCAGAATGCATTATTAAAATGTATGCATGCTTCCAAAATAAAATCAATACTTAAAAATTGGTAAGCATGCATTGAAGCCAAAACAAATTAAACTCTATCAGGTATGATAGAAAAGATTGACCAAAACAAAGCTTTGAATCCAACCGAGAGATCAAACCTACTTCTTCTTCTGGGAAATATTCCAAATTCTCCATCGCATATTTTTCAGCCTTGTAATCCTCTCCTGCGGGCTCGCAGCCCGCCTATACAAATAAAGAAAAATCAAAAATAAAAATAGAAGAATCGATTCAATTGTAATGCTACAGCCCGATGAGCATCCATCCATTGCAGACCACTTTGACACCACAGAAAGATCACGAGTAAGAGATCTCTCACCCAAATTCATCAATCCATTGCAGCCCACTTTGACACCACAGAAAGATCAAGAGTAAGAGATCACTCACCCAAATCTAGTGATGACTTCCTCCACGAAGTACCTCGTGGGGCTAAATCTCCCTCTCTCACGTAACAACAACGATGACTTGGAAGCGTCGATTGTAGGCCCAGAATTCAGAATCGCTTCTAGGTAGCCATTGCCGAGAAGACCCAGAAAAGAGCAGCAAATCAAATGGCAGGAGACGGGTTGCTCTTCCCTCGCTGAGCTATTCCCTCTTGCTGCTGAGAAAAATCTACAAAGAAGAGATGGTAGAAGAAATTGAAAAAGAAAAAAGGTTTCGCGTGCTTTAGAGAGGGTATTGTCTGCTTCTTTAGCGTGAGAATTGCTGAAAATGTTGATTGCTATGTTCTAGCCAAATTTCATAAATAACAAGCCTTTACAGTACCTTTAATGCATGGCAAAAAAGTTTTACACTAGTGATCATTACAATAGTCTTCAAATAACTCGTTTTTCATTTTTTATCATTTTTTTTTTATCTAAAATTTAGATTTTATTAGCTTTTTAAGTATTATTTGAGTTGTAAAATGAAGAGAATTAATTTAAATATGAGAATTATATAATTAATTTTGGGAGATATGTTAGTTTGGTAAAATAATATTTCATTTTCTTAGACATTTCTTTTTTGTGAGATAAGGTAATGGTAAGAGAGTTTTTCTTTTTTTATCTTTTTTTTCTTCCCTATAAATAAGGACCTAAATCCTATTGTAAGAAATATTATGATGATAATAAAAATTCTGAACTTTTTTTTTGTTCTCTATGTTTTGAGTTCTTATTTTTTTGGTGGTGTGGGTAATCAACCAATGCATCGGGGTGTGGATAATCCCAGGGTGCGGAAGGTATGTATAATCGAAGGCAGGCGTAGTGCGTACAACCCGCACAACCTTATCTCGTCTCACTTCCGCTCATCCGCTCCGTTGTCGTTGCTTCCAAACGTTCGCTTCGTCGCTTCCCACGATTGTCGTTTACTCCCACCTCGAAAAATGCCAACGCATCGATCGCCGTCAACCTTATTAAACAATGTTCAGTAAGGTAAGATATAGTTTTAAATTGGCTTTAATGCTAAAGATTCTTGGACACACCCAAGGCTTGACCATTCTACTTTATGTTATGCTGTGGAGACCATTTAATCCATCGTGAAAATGATAATGATGCTCTGGTGAGCTTCCGGGAGGTTCCGAGGTGATTCGGAACAAAATGTGAAGTTCAGGAACAGCACAGATGCTGCAGTGTGGTGCGCCGCATCGCGCCTTGTGTGATGACCCACTTAAGTAGTAATAAGTGCAACTCTTAAACATCGAGGCGCCTTTTCAGATAACGGTAGAGTTCCTGATAAGAACTCCAAGGTTAAGCGTGCTCAGGTGGGGAGCACTCCCAGGATGGGTGACCTGCTGGGAAATTATCTTCTAAGGGCAAAACCGTGAGGCCTTTCTGGCCAAAGCGGACAATACCTTGGTGCTTAAGAGTTTGGGCTGTTACACCTTGGCACTCCCTCACCCTAGACGGAGGCGCTATCACGCGCCTCAGCACTCTGCAAACAGAGAAGCGGGCGCTACCTCAGCAGTTTGCAAAAGTCGGCGCTGCAGCGCACCCCAACTGCAGTCATCCCGAGAGGCGGGCGCTACCGCACGCCCCAGCAGCAGTCATCCCGATAGGCAGGTGCTACTGCACGCCCCAGCGGCAATTATCCCGAGAGGCGGGTTCTACCGCGCGCCGCAGCGGCAGGCTAACAGAGACCAAGGCTCTACAAATTGCCCTGCGCCTGGCTACCCGAAGCCCAGGCGCTACGGCGTGCCGTAGCGCTTGGCGAAATTCTGCTCCGGTTCAGGTTTCGCCCTAAGTAATTTGGAGAGCATTTTAAACCTTTAAGAGTCCAAAAATGAGCTGGATACTTAAGGGACATGTGAGGAGTTTCCTATATGTGAAACAAAGCAAGCTAAGTGTGTTGGCATTTTAGTTGGAGGCTTTGACTGCTGTGATGAGAAGATCCCAAGGTGAAGACCTAAGGAAGCTGCAGTGCAAGAGAGATCTTGCATATTGGAGAAGATACTCCTAGTGGTGGCTGCTTCCTCTCCTCTCCATCTTAGTGTAAGAGCTTGTGTGATTCCTGTCAACGGTGAAGCTATTTGTAACTCTGTACTCTTCAAGATTCTTAGTGGATATTTTCTGTGGTGTGGCTCTATGATTTTTCCCATTCTTGAGTTTTTCACATAATTTTCTATGTTTGGATGTTTGTGTGCTTGAGTTTTCTTTGCATGCATGTGCTGTGATCTACTTCTTGTGGTTTTGTGATTTCAAATTTGATTGGTAACCATCAACGCAACCCCGATTCTCAATCGAGTGCACTAACCAAACCACTTCCACTGCGGAGTGTTCTCGGTGCTAAAAGTTTTATTCACCCCCAACACTTTCTGCTGAACAATGCAGCGCTTTGGCCAACCTCTTAACCTTGGGAACTGTAGTCGACGCTTACACACCCCAAGTGCTCATAATTTACTCCTCGCCATTATCAAGTTTGATTTGTGTCTAGTCTGTTTCAAATCAGTCTGAGATCTTTATGTGCTCATTTCAAAGTACTTGGGCTTCACCACACAACTGTGTAGTCAATCGGATATTAGAATAGCACTCTATAAGAGTACATATTAGATTTCAATCTTTCATCTTGAATCTTGCGAGAAGTAAAAGATAACCAAATCATAATCTTCCGAGAACCATAATCTCATGGTAACACAAACAGGCTCTCATCGTTTCACAAGTATGTTAGAAAATATGAAAGCTTGTCTAACCAAAAAGAACATCATACAAATATGACTAAAATAAGCTTAGAAAATAAAAGAAAATAGAACAATATGTTAGTTTCAATGAGTCAATTATATGGCCAATAATACTTGAACTTTTGACATGTCAAATATTTAAATCTATTAATCATATCCAATTAGAACAATACCATTGATTAAGCATTAGGTATTCTCTTTCCTCTTATAGCTTCTTCCTGTGCGAAGGAGGAAGAGCAGGAAAATAGTGTTTAGTTTGGTTTATAATTGGTGAAGGAGGGCTAATAAGGCCGGTTCTTCCTCCAAGCCTTCTCCCCTTAAATTCAATCCTTTCTTCAAAACCGGCTGACAAAAAAGAAAAATTAAAATTATAAAAAAAGCTTTGAAATGAAGCAAAAATTCCTTACGATTACCTCCATCAGAGAACTGAAGATTGGTTGCCAGAGAGGAGGCTATGAGGAGGGTCAGAGCTGTAAGGGTTACAATGGGGAAGAAGAAGTGCCCCATTTTTTACGTTATTTCTCTTCAAGTTTTTCATTCAGTTCATGGGATTAAGCTCTCTATAAATACTTCAACAAAATTGGCTTCACAAACAAAATATTTTTTGATTATGTTATAACTGTTACTTTGGTCAACATCAAATTGGAGTTGATCCGGTCAAGATAATAGTTCAATATGTTAATTGAAATTTATTAATCAAAATTATAAATTTAGATCCATTATTTAAATTTAAATACAATCATAATAATAATCTCATATAGTTATATTAAATAGTAATTTATACTACACTTACACCATCACATACATATTAAAATAAAGATGATATAGTAACCCTATGTATAAATATATGATTGATGTAATTCACTTTTTGCTTAGATCAATATATAAGAAATAAGAACAAAAATAAAAAAATAAAAATTAATTGATTGCATAGCCAAAACATCACTTTTGGCTTTTTGTCTTTTTTTTATTTAAAAAAATAAATGATAATACAAATAAATTCTTAGCAATAAAAAGTAGGTTTTTGAGGTGTAACTAAGTCGAGCTGAGCTTAAGCTAATTCAAGCTCGAGCTCTGATTTCTTATGAGCTTTGTTTGTAATGATTCATAGGCTAAGCTTAATTAAGTTAATTGATGTTATTATACATTTCTTGTAATAAAACATACACTTACTCACCTCATCAAGATAACGAGTCAGCCGTCATTAGCATGATAAGCTAAGAAATGAGCTTCATTCGTAATGATTCATAGGTTAAGCTTAACTTGGTTAATGATTTAATTAAATCTATATATATATATATATATATATATAATTCTTGACTATTTCTAAGCCTCTTCATACTTTGACCTTTAGGCTTAGAATTGAATTAAGATTCCTTGCATTTGTGCCTATGGTCAAACCCTTTATTGTTGACTGTCAACTCTCTTTCAATAATATTACAAATCATGATAATATAACACCATCTATTAAGACCAATTAACTCAATAAACTCATTAATCTAAGTCTACTAAACAAATCATCACATAAATATGTGAAGAAATTGTATGTGTATTAATCTCATATTAAAGATTTTAAGTTAAATATTATATTAATGATGTGGCTCAATGGTTTTTGAGTTTGAACTTTTGACAATCATAACTGTAAATTTCACTAATCATATATTTAACTTATTAAAACAAAGCTTAATTTATAATTCTGACTTTTTTAGCTGGTTTTGCAGTCCACCGGAATCAGACCATAGAAGAGTTCCTGCTTTGTAATTTAAAGGGAATATTTGGTAGGCATCAATTATATATATGATATTACATTTAAATTAAATTAATTTTAATTTAACATAATCCATACTACTTTCTCCAAATTTTGAAATAAAATATATATATTGTACTAAATATTGTTAATATAGACAAATGATATTATAACCTAGTAATTATGATTCTTTATGCCATATCATTAATTCAAATATTAGTGATTACATATTTGCTTCTTATTTGAAACTTATCTTAGTCACTTCCAAGCACTTCTCTGACCACTCCAGACGATTCTGGTGCTCCCCTCAACGCTCTTCTTTTCCCCACACTTTCATCGAGAAAAGTCGACGGGTTAACCAAATCCGTGCCATCCTTCTATTGTTTACATATAACATAATACACCAAACTAAGTAACCTTTAAAATAAACAAATTTTAATGTACATTTTTGAGATTACATGTGAAACTCAGTCATGTAAACCAAAGTTCAAAAAAATTTGCTAAACTCACAATCAATATCGTCAGAAATGCAGCCTATCACACAAAACGACTAACAGTGCTGCAATGTTCAAATAAACCCTATTTCGAGAATGAAGCATGAACAGAAAATCGAAAAGATTGATCCTAAGAATATTTTGAAATAATAAGCGAAGAGCATCATAGAAGTTCTTCTCAAGTGCGGCTCCAGAAGCAGAGCTACCATTTGTTACACATACATTACTCAAGCAGACTACCATACATTACTTTGAGCCAACATATTATGCATGCATTTGATACACCACTAATAATAAGCTTTCCTTACAAATAAACAACATAACTTCATCATGAAAACTACACCTCTTTTCCCACAAGACTTTCCAATGACCAGCTGCACTTCAAATACTAGCTGCCACCAAGTCAAACCAAAAAAAATAAATAAATAACAGGTCATTAAGGAGGACAAAACAAATAAATAAATACATTCAGCTAAGTAAATCCAGAATTTAACGAGATTTAAGAGTTTAATCTAGGTTAAATACTTAAATCCAATGTTAACCCTCAAGTTTCCTTGCGCTCATCTCTGATCATCCATCAAGAGATTTTAATGGATTAAATTTAACAAGAAAAACTAAATGACAACTCCATATCACTTCTGCATTTTAACTTCTTAAGATTGTTGATAGATGATGAGGATCTGCAAGAAAAAAAAATCACCTCCTTGTAAAAAGAAAACCTGTGGTACGATGAGAAGAATTTGGATTAAAATATCTTAACCAAAATCTTTTCAGGCTGGCCACTAGAATTTTGAGTCATAAGTGCTCATCTCAAAGTTAATATAATAGATAAAATAAGCCATTCTAATTGAGAAGAAAACAAAATAATTTTGTATATAAAGAAGACAAGAAGAATGTGTGAGTGTGTGAAAGTATGCTAAGAGTCATTCACTCTCTTTATCTATGGAAAAGCATACCTCTGTTTGAAGGTCTCTACTTGCCACCAAATATAAAAAGGGAGATGAGAAATCCACACATTTCTTTCATACATCATCGCTGTTGATCTGAAGCTGAAGTTCCAGTTGGAGCGGTTAAAGGCATACTGCTACTTGAGCCATTCTCTGTTGGCGGGGCAATGCCCCATTTACCCTCAGATTCGAGGGGCTCCAGCACATGAACGCCCCCATCTGTCAGCCCTAATGCAAACTGATTTGGCTCTGATGGATGTGCAGCAACAACAAGGGGATAGACATTTGAGCTGTTAAACAAGTCCAAAACATTATAAAAAAGCTCATGCCATAACATCATGGTTTACTGTAACAAAGTATAAATAATAAAAGCTAAGAGTCTTACTAAAATGCATATGATCACCAATCAGAATATTAAATTCCCCCATACACATATACACATACAAAAATATACATACATACACACACACATATATATACACACACATATTAAATTCCCCCATACGCATATACATATACAAAAATATACATACATACACACACACATATATATATATATGCATGTATATAAGGAGAGAGAACTTTGAAAGCATCAAAACTCGAGTATGATCATTCTTAAACATTAATGCACTTTTTAGATGGCAGTAAAACTTCTAATAAAAACTTCAAAATTGAGTGTGCTCATGCTAGGAAAATTTCTAGGATGCACAATCACCTAGGATGCTATATTTAAAGGGCAGGAATCATAAGATCATTTTAAGTCAAAGATACAATACATTGATAGTCAAGATGAAAAAATGCTTGATGAAAAAGGATAACAATTAAAAAAATATCTCAATGAAACTTATAATTGTAAAATGTTAAAAGGTTTGGTTTCCAGCCTCAGTTCGCTTTTCTGTGATCAGCATTCTTAATGCTAGGGCTTCAAAATGAAATCTTATAATGATTGTTGAAATCAGGGGTGCTAATACTTTGAAGTCTAAGTAGTTGTTATGCTTTGTGTGGAGTAACTTGACTCAAGATCTAAGACTTAAAGTTCAGCAGCCCAATCATATATTTTTTAGCTATTTCAACCAAGCCTATTCAATTTATACAATGTCTTTAAATAACTATAATTGGACAAGCACATGTTTTAATATAATAGTTATGCGCATAAACAATGAACAAAATGTGGCATTGCCCTTACTATACAATGTTTGAGGATACAAGATTAGCTCTAAGGTACGCCTGATGCCCACACACAGGAACACAATTTATATTAAATAAATTTCAAGTTAAATCGAACCACTTTTATGCAAGCTATTGTCGAGCATAAGCAAGTTAATTTTCAACTTTGAGTTGAGCTCAAAGTTGAATATCAACTAGCTTCCGGTTATGTCCATAAGCATCGGCTCTACTTGCTACAAAACCTCTCTTTATGAGTTCACTTTCATTTATATGTATAGAATTGTGACAATGGTGATTTTTTTAAAACTTTTTTGTTGTGAAAATTGTTTCCGTACCTTTCTTTGCCTGGAAAAAACAGAATAATTAACATGTAACTGAGTTTGCACTCGAATATGAAACAATGCAAGCAGCCTCTGTAGTTCAAATATATAAATTATAAACATTATACTCATCATACACAACAGCGCCAAGTTCAAAAGAACATACCTGATGTCAGAGGGAAGATAAGCTGTGGGATTAATTCGGCATCGAAGTCGGAGGTTTGCGCCATTAAATATGCACACAGTGGCATCCAAAAAGCTTGCAAATATCAGTTGACTATCACAAGAAAATGTAGCATGGGAGATAGGAGGAGATGATTCACGAGTCGCCCACTGAAGATAACAAAGCTAAAATAAATCCTTGAAAAAGCTCCTTCAATTTAATCCTGACACTGATATCCAACAGAGGATGACATATACCTGCCTCACACAATCCAGCTTATTAGCCTCGTACACAGCGATCTGTGTCTCATGCACAACAAGAAAGTGAATCTGATCCTGGTGAAACTGCACACGAGTATCTGAAACTGCATTAGACGCTCGTCCAGGTGGAACTTGCAAAAACCTACTCCTCAGCTTGTCCCACCCATCAGTACCCCATATACAAAGCTGCAGCCAAAAACAAATTCTTAAAGTTATTGAAATAGTACAACAAAACCATTTTTATCAGGATGACAAATGAAACCTGGATATAAAAGTAGAGAAGAAATAAGAATAAAACCTGAGCATCGGCGCCAGATGAGACGAGCACATTCAATGGATGCGAGAAGGCAAGGCCGGTAATTCTCTTTGTGTGCCCTCTAAGTTTGCTTTTAACCTATATGATGATCATTGTTTGACTATGATATGAGAAAATTATCAAAATGATCTTTTGATTCTTGCTAAATGTTCAATTTAATTCTTAATATTTGCAAATAAATTTTTTATCCCTAAACTTTTATTTAAGTGATTTTTTTGATCCGCGATTCTCAGGCGCTGTTTGCATTTGAAAATTAAGAGCAGATAAGGTAATTCCAGCGGGCCAATGAAGCAGTCATTGCAATTTCTTCTGCAATTTTTTCATCGACTAGTTCTACTCTGTTATACCAAAGAGACAAAGAAGTATTCGACCAAATTTCTTCCTCAACATATATTCGTCCAGATACACGGAGAGACGAAGACACAATCGACTAGATTTATTCTTCAACATAACTTCGTCTCTCTGCAATCGTTGATTGCTTCCTCAACTTCTTCGTCTGCTGGTGTTGGACTGTTATGGTTCCTCCACGCCTCTCCGCTCATTCGCCATCTCAATGAGATTGCCATCAACTTCATCGATTGCGATATCTTCTTCTCTGGTATAACAGAGCAGCAACTGTCGCCGAGAAAATGCAAAAGAAATCACAATGGCAGCTTCGTTCGCCCATTTGAATTACTGCATCTACCTTAATTTTTGAATGCAAATGGCAGTTGTGAATGATAAAAGAATGATAAGAAAATCACTTATATAAAAGTCTAGAGACCAAAAATATTACTTGCATGAGTTAAAGACTAAATTGAATATTTAAGCAAGAGTCGGAGAATCATTTTGATAAATTTCTCATTATAATGTTGAGCAAAGCAAAATATCTTATGTAAGCCCCCAATGATAAAGTTCCATACCTCATCGACTCGCACATTATATATTTGGATGGTTGAGTCATCCATTCCGATTGCTATTATGTTGTTATCTTGAGGATGGAATGCCAAAAACGTCGCAGCAGGTGGTGGAGGCATAAAAGTTGTCATGGTCTAACCAAAACAATGGCAAAAAGTTTATTCTTTTTTTTAAATAAGGTGAGATTAGTTAAAAAGCAATAATGCAGCCAGTGAAATTAGAACTCTACATTGAGTACAAATTCAAGAAAACTAACTATTGGGCAATAACACCATTCACTTCATATATATTTTTAAATATTACATATATATATATATATATATATATGTGTGTGTGTGTGGGTGAATTTTTAATTTTTAAAACTAACCTTGAATGTCATCATATTAAACAGAGAAATCTTGCCTCCTGATGCAGACATAACATATGAATCATTCTTTGACAAAGCAAAGCAAGGGACCGTTTCTTCAGGCTTCGTGTCGGTTGTATCATTGGTCATCAATATGCCACTTGGGGGTTGCCATAGCTGAGGAGCAACATTCGTTGTGGCCTGCAGAAAACGCCCAATATTAAATATTTATTAGAACATTAAAATTAAAATAGCAATTAATAATAATTAATTATGTTCTATTTTTGTTACCTTTCCACTAGAATTTTTTTCATTTCGAGGCCATTTCCAAAGAAGATGAATGGCATTAGATGCTAAAGCCAACAACGCAATACCGGAATTTGTATAAATTAATCTTTGTATCTGCAGTAAAAGAAATTGTCCCAAAAAAAATCCTTCAAGGTGAGGCCTTCAGAGTGGCAGTTTAAAAAGAAATAGTGACACAGCATATCAATATTTAATTTCCTGAAGCAAAAAGCTATTGAAATGGCACGATAGAAAACAATGAAATGCAAATAGTATGAAATCTTATTTTCACAATAAATAACAATCTGAAGCAGAATATATGAAAAAGGGGTTAGAAATTGGACACTTACCAAACACAAGCATATATTGATGACCAATGAGTCTCAGAATTCACATAAGAGCACGTATTTCATATGCACAAATCACAAACATCCAAACACAAGGATTTACATGAAAAACTCAAATTTTGAAAAAATCACGAAATCACACCACTACAATAAATCATTATAAGAAGAATGCAATATTACAGAGTGCAAACAAGAATTGAATCTTTGGAGGAACAAAAGGATGGCAAATGTCACCTAGGAACACACCTAAGTCCTATCTCTTTTCAACACCCTCTCAAAATCTCTCTCAATTCTTCTCCCAAAGGTTCTCTATTTATAACTCAATAGGCACTCAAAACTTTTTACACTAATTAGGGCTTCCAACATACTTTAAAACAAACCCGAAATCGCCCAAAACCGCCCACAATTGCGCACAGGACACCTATTTTCACATCTGAGCCGTCGCGGGTGCCTGTGCACCCACTCATCTGCTCCACGGGTGCCTAGGCGCCCCCTCCTCGGGCTAGAGGACCTATTTTCACATCTGAGAGTCCAGTTTGTTGTCGACTGATGCAGCCTTGCCTCGGAAACCCCTAAGACTCCGTCGGTACCTCCTTTGGTGATCAAATTTGTCCACACCTTATCAGCTCCCTTCCTCACACCTCCTTCAATTCCATCTTCCTCCCTTCTCACACAAACAGCCCTCTTCTCCTACCAAACTAGAGCCGCCCTCTCCCTTTCACATGCAAGGGGCAGAATTCTCAATTCTGGAACCACAGTCCTTCTCTTTACCCTCTCTAAAGCAACCAATTGTAAGGCTGAAGTTCACCAATCCCAAATAACATCGAGGATCACAGCACCAATTTAAATCAAAATCTAGTCCTGCGCATTCAAGAATGAATCCAGAGAAAGACTTTGGAAATTTTCCCTTTTTAGTAAAATCAACCAGTTATAATGTTCTGATTTGTTTTACTCCTTTCTATCTATGTTAAATCAGGGTTTATCTTTATTTGGAGGACAATAGCAGACCGCATCCTATCCAATACATATGGCAACCTCTTCTTATAGCAATTTCATTACAAATCGCTAATAAAACTTTAGTTGATCAATATTATGATGCGTCGAATAAAAATATATAAATTTAAGCCCTCATGCCTTCTCCAACAGCTTTTATCTTGGAATTTTTGAGCTCTCATAAGCTTTCTTAAATGTTGAAATGACAAATTTATGATATCATTTTATCAGATTATTAGATAAATAAAAAGAATCTCCCATCGCACTCTTGCTCCTTTCAATATTAAAATCAGTGATTATACTGTAATGAATCCTTTGGGCATCCCAAAAACCAATAATTTGGCAAAAATTATAAATTTAATTTAAGTGACAATAAACCAACGAAGATTTGAGGCGATGACAACAACAACAAGCCTTAATCCCATTAGGTTGGGTCAGCTACATGAATCATTTGTTCCCATTGTGCACAATCAAATAGAAGCCACTCCTCAAATTCCTTTCTAATGGTTTCTTCCCATTTTTTGGCCTTCCTCTTCCTTGTTTAATATGAGCAAAATTATAAAATCAATTTTTCTAATAGGGGTATTGAACTGTGTACGCTTAATATGCCTGAACCATTTAAGGTGGCATCTCTAACCTTATCCATTATTGGCGCCATTCCAACCTTGTTAATAAACACATATTTTATCAGTAAGTTTCTTTGTTGGCCAACATTCAGCCCCACATAGCATAGTTGGTCGTATAGATGCTCTACAAACTTTTCCTTTGATATTTTAATAGGGCTTTCGGATCGCACAACACTCCAGAAGCGCTCATATACTTCATCCAACCAGCTTGAAACCTATTAATCACACCACTTTTTATTTCGCCATTATTTTAAATAATTGAACCCTAATAATTGAACTCTCTCTTCTTGATCACAAGATCCTCAATAGTTGTCCTCAAGATTAAGGCTTCTTATAATTAATTTTATACTCCATATATTTTGTTTTATATCTACCAAGGCAAAAACCTTTAAATTCTAAAGCAATCCACCATAACTCAAGTTTTGCTTTAGCTCCATCCATAGTCTTATCAAATTTGCAAATAGCATGCACTAGGAAATCTCCGCTTAAATGTGCTCAGTAAGAGCATCCATAATTAAAATAAAAAAATATGGGCTAAGAGCTGAGCCTTAATGTAATCCAATAGAAATGAAAAAATCACTTGATATATATGCAACACAAATCCAACGCTCTCCAAAGAACTTCTCTTAGTGCTTTATCAAAAGCCTTTTCTAGATCAATAAAAATTAAATAAAGATTTTTTTTTCTAATTTTCTCCATCAAACATCTTATATATGTATGGCTTCCATAGTAGATCACCCTGGTATAAAACCAAATTGATTTGAAAAATGCAAGTATCCTTTTACAATTTGTATTCAACTATTCTCCCAAAGTTTCAAAGTATGACACATTACCATAATTGCTCTATAATTAGCAGTCTTGGGCATCACCTTTATTCTTGTAAATATATATAATAATACTCTTTGCAACTCATCTGACATTTTTTTGGTCTTCAGAATAATATTAAATAAATTGGTAGTCAAGAAATTCCTTCCGCACCCAAACATTTTCATGTATCAATAAGGACGTCATATGATTCTATTGTTTTTTCACTCTTCATCCTCTTGAAAGCATTCCAAATCTTATAGCTTAACTAAGATAGCAAATAAAAGTGTAATTGAGACTTTTTTTATAATCATTAAACTCATGAAAATTAATTTATTGGCACAATCCTCATTAAAAAGCTTATTAAAATAATTAATCCATCTATATTGAATATATTCATCCTTAAAAAAAATTTTGATCATCATCTTTGATATATTTAACATGAGTCTAATATTTGGTTTGCTTATCTCTTAACTTTGTTAGCTTATAAATATATTTCACTCCCTTGACATTTTCTATTTTATTACATAAATCCTCAAGTATTGTACTCTTAGCATCATGAACTACTATAGATTCATGATAAGTTAGTCTATATTTCTTCCAATTCAACTCAATTTTATATTTAAATAGTCATTTATAACATATTTTTTATCTTTAGTCTTAACTTAAATATCAAGATTCTACCACTATGTATCTTTATTAATAGGTACTCTCCATTTTGATTAACCAAGTAAACTCTTTGATATATTACCAATACAACTAATAATCAAATTTCAAATAAGATTGGCTTCACCCTCAAAATTCTATTATCCAACTTTAAAATTTCTCTTAAAAATATCTATATTATACTTCTTAAAATTTCACCATCTAATTTTCTGGTACATTTTAGATTTAATATTACTTTTATTACCCTCTTGTTTTCAAATCCAAAACCAATAATATTGGGTTGTCAAACAATCACTAAGAATAATCTTACAATCCTTACACAATAAATAATCCTTTTTTAAGAGAAAATATTCAATTTGAATTTTATAGAAGTTCCGCTTTTATAGGTGATAATGTTTCTCCCCTTTCTTATAATAAATATTAGCAATGAAGGCAAACTACAAAATCATTCTTCCTTCTTCACTAATCTCTCAAAAACCTCATCATAAATATTATTAAATTCTTTAATTACCCTTACAACGTATATATTAAGATCTCCTATAAAAAATATTTTCTCTTAAGGTATTTCTTGAACCAACTCATCCAAATCATATCAAAATCTTTTTTTATATTTTTATATGACTATTAAAAGTTATTCCAATAATTATAAGTTTTAAAGATATGCTTCTATCTTCCTGCCTTATAATTTCCACTACATAATCCGTTAAATTCTAATCCAAAATAATACTAACACAATTCTTAAGGCGAGTCTTGCCAAAATAACAGAGATTAGAGCCTGAACTGTAACTTTTTTTTATTTTCACTCCAACGTGCTTAATTTTTTTAAGTTTAAGGGAAGGCTTGGGACACCATTCAAAAAACCAAAAAGATAAGAAAACAAAGGTAACTCCTATTTAAATTTAGTAGCTGTTATACTTTCAACACATTTTTAGCTTACATCTTCAATGAAAAATTTAAGCTTTCAATATTAGTCTTTTAATGTAACAATTTGAGCAGATTTTATAAGACCTTACAATTTTTCGATAATGATTGCATGGTAAAAATTCTACATGGTAAAAATTTGGACTGAGATTCATGCCAATGAAAATTTTTATTAAATAATAATACAAATGTTCATGAAAAAAAATGTTATTATTGGAATAAGAAAAATTTCTAATTGGAGTAACTTCAGTGCAAGTTTAAATGCAAAGCCCTTTTGTTAAAATGTGTATAGAGCAGCCTTCTTATTAAAGACAGGTGCAAGGTTTAATTAAAAAGGGAAAAGACTTTTTGAATAACTTCTTAATAAAATTGTTAGAGGGCATGAAGTTAGAGAAAAAAGTATTATAGTAAAGCTTCATAAAGAATATAAGGAATTCCATAAAATAAGAATTCTTAAGAAAAGGAATAAAAGAAATTCCTAAAAAAGGTTTTGAATTTTATTCTCTTTTCAAATTTTAAAAAAATCCCGCAATAACAAATCAAAGGATAAAAAATCAAATGTTAAAGCATTTTTGTCTTATGTTGCTTTGGTTTTACTAGCCAATTTACATGTTTTCAATAAGATTTTCTTGTCTCTATGAGGCGTTGTGAAATAATGTGTCCCAACTCGGACACGGAAACCATTTAACCAAAAAATAATGAGAGTGAAACACAATCTAAAAAAAAAACACAGTTACAAAATCGCAAGCACACACAAATTTACGTGAAAACTCCAAGAAGAAGAAAAGCTACAGAGCCACACTAACGAAAAAATCAACTATGAATCAAAAAGAAGTAATACAAGTTTTTTCAAATTGTCATATATCCATAGCAAAATCACAGCCACACTTGCAACACCGCTGCATGCCACCTTACTGACACCCCGCAGCCATCATACTGCAGCCACCCAGCAACCATCACTGGTTGCACCGCCTGGTCAAGGTATGCAATCTCCATTGCTTGAAACGACTTCTAGAAGCTTCCGCAGCATTGTGCAACTGTTCTCAGCCACTTTCTGGCAACTCCGCTCTGCAGCACCTCATGTCACCCGTTGCAGCACCAGTCGCCCCTACAACTCCAACACTTGGTTACATAAGAAGCCTCCACCCACCAGCATCCCAACTTGTCATATAAATAGTTATCGTGCAACTGCCATCGGTTTTCCAGCCACTCCGTTCTGCAATACCTCCAGCTGCCCTAGCAGCTTCCAGCACCAACTTCCTTGCATCACAACCTCCAAACCCATGCTCCAAGCTCCTCGACCCTAAGCTCACACTAAGGTATAATTTGCCTCCAAATAGCTCCCATCTACTGTCATCTGTCCCTAGAACCCTTAGATGTTTGCCACATGTCCAACATGCACCTTCTGGTCATGCCACATGTTCAAATCTAAAATAATTGTGCCAAACCTGCACCAAATTTCACATTCATCGAGCGACGCCCAGGCACGGTCAGGCACCAAGCCTTCTGGTTACAATTTCAGGTGCTAATGTCCGAGCGCACACAAACGCCAAACTTTCTGGCTCCTTCAATTGTCTGAAAAATGCAAAGCGCTTGGGCGAGCCCAAATCTCTGTTCAGGCTTTCTCTGGGTTTATGCTATTTTGCAGATGCCCGTTTACGCATCTAAGCTTCTGGTTAGGTTACAACTCCTGCGTCTGAAGAAGTAGAGACGCAAGAGCGTGTGCCCAATGTTCTACTGTTGCGAATATGATCAAAACCTCCGGCACTTAGACACGCCTAAGCGACCAATGTTCTACCCGCTGCAAATCTGATCCTCCAGCGCTTAGAAGCACCTAAACTCACAAGCTTCGACTACAAAAATTGTCCTAGCACTTGGGCGCGCCTAAGGGCCAGCTCAACTATCCACTCCAATTTCTTCAGCATCCTTCAAGTTATCTTGATTCAAATTGCATCCAGCAGTGTTTGATTGATCTGTGGTTGACCCGAAGTCACTCCGAGCCTTTTCATTGACCCATGGCCTACTTCAAGGCCACTCCAATGAGCTCAAGACTTCATCACATCCAGTTACAGCTTGTTGCAACACCATTAGTTGCATGTTTCCATGTACCCCGCATAGGTTCACCACCTTATGCTGCACCAGAGGCTCCACCAAAACACAACACGAGGTTGTTTGACATGCATAATTCTTAACATAATGTAGATATCAACATTTATAAATTCATGATGTTTGTTATGTAGGATTTATGGGATGAAATAAAATATCAATATAATAATTTACGAAAGTACAAAATATGCGCAGAAAAAAAAAATTGCCCAAATCAAGAGAATTCCATTTACGTGAAGGTCTCTACCCGTATCTCAACTTCGTCTCCGTCTGGCGTCACTATTTCGTCGCATCGCCCACTAGATTTTGCTGTCAGCATGATTTCGTCACCCAAATTAGTCTTTCGCCCACTGTTGTATGCCATCATTGCACTTTCTTCACCTACAATGGTTCGTCGTTGCAGTTTTGTCGCGCAGCAGATGAGACAACAGGTCAAATCATAGATGAGAATTTGGCTCCGACGAAGATGATGGAGGTAAGACAGACAATATTTTATTGCGTCGGAAACGGCTTTGACAACACAGACAAGACGATAGCTCCGCCAGACAAGAGACAGATGTAATGACGGATCCAACTAAATCGCTCCGACAAAATCGGCTTCAACAAATACGAGATTTTGGCTCCAGCGAAATCAGCATAAGGCTTCTTTTTACCAATCAATTATGGGGTAAGTAAGCTTATCCTTTTAAGATTATTTGATTCCAAATAAACAGTCAAATAACAATAAACTAATAAGTTTAAAATATAATTATATTATACTGTAATCAAGATTATATTATAAATTCAGTATAGCAAACAGACCTTAAAGCTCCAAATTGCCCTCTTTGTGCATTATTTTATTGAAATACTATTTATTGTTTTAAAATTCACTTGGGTCATGATAGAAATTGAACAAGTAAATGATTCATTAGGGAGAATTCAATTTTATGAGTCCTAGTGAAAAACATGCCTTGATTGGTCTCAGGTTATCCATCAGCCGCAAAGATCGACAATGAGCTGAATCACTAACTTCAGTGAGCTTCCAAATCTTTGACTTCTCCATAGACTCATCAGTTATTCTTGGTTTCACATCCGCCAAGTTTCGGTTCTCCCCATTCTGAAAAAATTAAAAGCACGAAAAAGTCAATCCAAAGTTTATAGTAATGTCATGAAATAGTTCTAAATTTATATCATAACAGAGCCAAAGGATCACCAAATTAGTGTCAATGGCATGGCTTAAAAGAGTGCAAACAAAATCAACACACTGGGCAGAGTAAAAACAAACCATTCCAGTTGTAATCCCTGAAGTAGCAGGTCTATCACTCATTGTCGCACTGACCACAGTGGCAGTTGCAGCAGTGATGGCAGCAGATAATGGATTTATAATAGGCTACAAAAAATGAAAAACTTGTAATAAAAATTCATGCAGGATTATGGCCAGGGCCATACTGACATAAAGATGTACCTTGGTCATGGTTTCTGAAATGGTCCTTGAAACATCTAAAGAACGATTTTCAAATGTGCGCAGCAAACGCAATCCATCAGTATTAGCTAATATTTTAATTCCATTATCATGCGTAGAAACAGCAAACAAGGTACCCTCTCTGTTGAAGCGTATCTTGGGACTAGCCTAGTGTCAAAAAATATATTTATATAATACAAAGGATAACTTGAAATGTAAAGGTCATCACTATACGGAAACAATGTATAGCTTACGGGGAGAGAGCCCTCGGCTTCACAAGTAGTTAAAAGATTAGTGTTGTCCATGTCCCAAAATTTTATTAAGAAATCATCCCCGGCTGCCAAAAATCTATTCCTGGTTGTATCAAACTGTACAGCGCCCAAAGAACGTTTACGAAATCCTTGGTAAGTCCTTTTCACGGCCCCTTCAGTTTCATTCCACTCTGCAATATGTGATTCCCCTTCTTTGCTTGTTCCACAAGAGAACAGTCTACAAGAGAGTAAAAAGCAATTCATTTAGCAAACAAAAAAAACAAAAAAAAAGAAATCATAGCATCTGTTTAGATTCACAGGTGAACTAACCTTGAACCATCGGCACTATATGCCATAGTTGTGCACCAATGACCTGGGGCATCGTAATCTACTCTTGATCCCAGATTATCATATAACCATGCTTTTATTTTTCCATCCAATGCCGTAGAAAAAATAAACTGCATTATTAGTATAAATATAGAATAAAATTAAAAGAATACCAGCGTTTAGCCCTAGGTTATCTATGTAAAGAGCGGAGAGGTGCGAGAAAAATCAAATAGGGAGAGTCTAACGGTAAATAGACACAATTAATCACAACCACACATCAAGAATGTGATTAACGGATGAGGTTAACTCATGTGGGATTAGTCATCTTATAACAACACCGCAGGTGAGGCGTGTCGGACGGGACAGCGAGCTTGGAGATGTACTTCGAAAAGTTCTTAGGAGATAGCGGCTTTGTGACCATTTGCAAATTGTAGTTCAAATGGGATATGTTGGACTTCTTTTTTGACAACTAGCTCGCGAACAAAATGAATATCAAAAGCCACATGTTCCATGCGAGTGTAGCACACAATATGCAGCTAGATAGGTTGTCTCGAGATTGCCGCACCATATCGTTATTGACTCATGAGAGAAACCAATTTCTTGTAGAAGATGAACTACCCAAAATACTACAATGGCAATGTTATATGTAGCTTTATAATCTGCTTCAATACTGGAGCAAGCAACAGTGGACTGCTTCTTGGAAGACTAGGAGATAAGTGTGGATCCAAGAAAGATGAAGTATCCACCGGTAGATTTCCTATCAGCCATGCATCTAGCCCAATCGGCATCGATATATGCCTCAATGTATTGACAAGGAGCAGGATGAATTGATAACAATGACTAATGGTGCCTTTTAGGTAGCGAAGAATATGCTTGAGAGCTTGCAAATGTTCGATAGTGGGAGAATGCATAAATTGACAGCTGTGATTGACATTAAATGAGATATCCGACCGTGTGAGGAGAAGATATTGTGCAGCGTCAGCAATGCTTTGGAAATTCTTTGCTTCTGCATTAGATAGTGTAGCCGATAAGGAGATGACATAGGGCACATGGGACTTCCCCGCATGGCTTCGAATTCTCCATATCAATTTGTTGAAGTAATGTGGAAATGTACTGAGAATGCGAGAGATAAATAGTTGTAGGCTTGCGATAGAGTTGAATCCCAAGAAAATTTTGTGCTTGACCAAGATCTTTAACTGCGAAGTTATTACTAAGGGACCGAATGAGTTGGAGTATAGTAACTGCATCATTTATTGTAATAATGATATCATCGACATAGATGAGAAAAAACAAAACATGTTTATTGCGATAGAAAAATAGTGAGCTATCTGCAACACTTTGTCAAAATCCCTGCTTAAGAAGAAACCTGGAGAACTTTGAGAACCATGCACGAGGAGCTTTCTTAAGACCATATAATGATTTATGAAGTTTGCAAACATTTGTAGGAAAGGTTGAGTCAACAACACTTTCTAGTTAAGACATGAAGATGTGCTTTTACATATCACCATTAAGAAAAACATTATCAAAATCGAGTGATGAATAAACCAAGAATATGTTACCACATGTGTTAGCATTATCCGAATGGTGATAGATTTTATTACGGGACTAAATGTCTCATCATAAATAACTCCTTGTTGATAAAAACCACGAGCAACTAACCTTGCTTTGTGCCAGCTAACAGTTCCATCATTGTTGTATTTAAGCTTTTACAACCATTTGCAAGTGATGATGTTCATGTCAGGAGTTCGAGAAACAAGAGACCATGTCTTATTGCTCATTAAGGTGTTGTATTCATATTGCATAGCATGCTACCAGTCAAGATTGTGCATGGCATAAGACTAGCTCAGAGGAGTAGATGTAATGAAAATAGTGACATTAAAATGAGTGCAAGTTGTATGCTTGGATGTGAAATAACACTTATGTTTTAGATGCTCAGATTTGTGTCTAGTTATCATTGAACAAGTATTGGTATTCTGTTGGGGAGGTGCAATCGAAGAAAATTTTGTTGGTGGAGGTTTCAAGGCTATTGTAAGTTCTGAAATAGCTTCGAGTGGATGCAGATTTGTAAGGATTGGGGAAGATTCGGGTACATGTACATTGGTAGAAGCTGTTTTTAGAGGATGGGTTTGGATATATGTTCGAATAAAGGTTCGAGTGGGAGGTTCAGTTGTAGCTTCAGGAGAAAGAAGATTGTCGAGAGATTGTTACACCGGAAATGAAGGAGTTGAAGGGTGATTTGTAGGTTCGAATGGTTGCTGAGAAAGAGAGATGGGAGCATTGATGATTATTGGGTTAGAATGGAGAGTCTATTTGGATTTGTTAGGTGTCGAAGGAAATTTAGTTTCATCAAGCACAACAAAAGGGGAAATTAAAACTTTATTACACATATGCGGAATGAGAGCTATTATAGACAAAGAAAATACAAGGTGTGGAGCAATTATCAATCTTGGATTGAGTGTAGGTTTTGAGCCAAGGGAAGCATAAGCATCTGAAGACTTTTGATTTGGTATAGTCTGGTTTGATGCAATGAGTTCACATGGAGAGATGGTGGTATTGTTATTGTTAGGTAATATGTTAATAAGGTAGTTGGGATGTTAATAAGGTAGTTTGAAAAGCACAAAGCCAATAGTTTTGAGGGTGGGATGAGGTGGATAAGGGCACGGCCAGTTTCGACAATATGTTGATGTTTGCATTTTGCGATGCCATTTTGTTGGGGAACATATGGAGCACTAAAGCAATATTGAATGTCATATTTAGAACGAATGGGAATAAATTTCTGAAATTCACTTCGCCATCAGATTGAATTTATTTTATTTTATAGTTATAGACGAGGGATTTAATATTGATAAAGGTGGGGAGACAATCATTTTTATGATGTAAAAGAAACAACCAACATAATCGAGTACGTGCATCAATAAAAGAAACTGTAAAAGCGATGACCAATAACAGACACAACAAAAGTCGAGCTCCAAGCATTAGTGTATTAATTCCAAGGGATTATTGTAAACATTTAAAGAATCCGGTAAATAGAGTCGATGACTCTTAGCTTGCAAGCATGAATAACAAATAAGTTCTAAAGGAAAATTAACATCTAAAGAATGTAAAACAATTTTAAATAATTTGAAATGTGGGTGGCCAAGATGATTGTGCCATTTATGAGGGGAGTTTGTCAGCTGATATGATGGGCAGTAGGAGACGGGTGGGTAGGGCTGAAAGCAGAGCTATACAGACCACGATCAACTATTACGCGCAGAAGCTCATTCTGAGTATGAACATCCTTCACAATACAACAATCCGAGTGATTCAATATAAGCATTATTGTCCTTAGTAAACTTGCTTATGAAAAGCAAATTTTTAATAATATCAGGTGCATGAAGAATGTCTCTTAATTTTAAAGGAGTATGAGTTATAAAATGTAGAATTGTCTGTATTGTAGATAGGTAAACCTTGATCATTACCAATATGCACCATGTCTGATTCTTCATACGATAGAGCTGATTAAATGTTCTAAATATTAGGAGTAATATGGAATTGCCCCAGAGTCTGGATATCAGCAATCGTTGTTAGAAGTCACAAATTGCGTAGAGGGAGGATTTGGCAGGCCAACAGTGATGCCATAATATCGTAAGGGAGGGAAGGCTGAAACATCTTGACGATGATAGCAATTAATTGCTGAGTATCTGGATCGATTGTAACGCCCAATGTCGTTACTTAGCAAGTTAGATCAAAATCCCGCCTTGGAAATCAGAATCCTGAGAAATTTCAAATTAGGGCAAACAAAAATACCCTTAGATGAGAATAAATTTTAGATCAAAGCGCCCTAATTTGGGAGAAATCTGGATAACAAAAGTTCATGCTTTAATTTTTCAATTTTCTTAAATTCAATAGATCAAAAACATCAAAATACGTGCCCAAATTAATCAATTTTTATGTCACTATGTTAAGTACATTATTTAAAAGCTGCTCATGAAGTTTCATCAATTTTGGATCGTCGGTTTAACCTAAATTAATTTTCGAAGTTTAAAACTTCAAAAATTAATATAAAATAAAATATTTGTCCGAATCGAAATTTTTTGGAACGAGGGTGTTCATTACATCATAACATACCTCGGTGTCGAGTTTCGTTATTTTTGGTCGTCAAACGGCAAAAAAATGCGAAAAAATTTAACCTTGGGTAATTTATTAAAGTTTCCTTAAGAGACTCTTCCTCTCCCCCTTGCTTAAGTTGGGGAAGACTCTTCCTCTTCCCCCCCTTATTTAAGTGGGGGAAGACTCTTCCTCTCCCCCCCCTCCCTTCTCCCTCTATTTAAACTCCCTTCTCTCCTTCTTTTCCATCACTTTACCCTCATTAACAGCAACCCCTCTCTTTGCTGCCATCACCCTCTCCCAATCAGCCACCAGCCCCAGCAACCACCCGGCCACCCCATTCGAACCCTCCAAACCAACCAGCCCCCTTTCCAGCCCTCCAAAGCAACTAGCCAGCCCCCTCTCCTTGCTGCCAGCCTCCCCATCCAGCAGCAGCCCTCCTCCCTCCTCTTGCCGGCCACCAGCCAGCCAGCATTTCGGCCACCTCCTTCAACTGTCTGGCCTCCCTCAGCCTCCCGGCAATACTATCCTAGGTATGAGGAGGAGGAAATGAAGTAGAAATGAGGAGGTTTTACTATTATGTATTTCATTTATAAACTTAATATTTTATTATTATGAAATTAATAATGATAAAATTAGTCATTCACATTATTATTGATGTCGTTAATCAATAATGATAATAGTACGAGTGTTTTAAAACGACTACCATCTCTATTTATTTGTCAATTTCAATTAAGTCATTTTCATTCTGTCTTTTTTTTCATACATTACTATTAAATAATAAGAATACTAACGCTATAATAAATATTACTGTTATCACCAAAATTTAAAAATTGGACTTCAATCATAATATGAAAACGAAAGAAGAACAGAATCAAAGTGAAGATAAAAATTACTCCAAAAATATTGGATTAAAAAGCTAATTTAAAAATATCCAAATTTAAATGCAGATTCAAAAGTCGAACTGTCAAACTTTAGATCTTAAAGAACAAAGGTACCCAGTATATTATATGTATTACTTTTTTTTTAATTTATTGCCGCTTAGCTTTGCTTATTTGCTTTGAGCCAGATTCATTTGAAGCTTGGTTGGTTGTTCGGAACTAACGTTATAACATTCATAGGTTACTGAAAAATGACATCAGTAACATTAATGCTTGGTTGGTTATTAGAAACCAACATCATTTTTATTCGTGGGTTACTAAAAAATGACATCAGTAACATTAATGATTGGTTAGTTGTTAGAAATCAACATCCTTTTTATTCGTGGGTTACTGAAAAATGACATCAGTAATATTAATGATTGGTTAATTGTTAGAAACCAACATCATTTTCATTCGTGGATTACTGAAAAATGACATCAGTTGGTTGTTAAAAACTAACATCCTTTTCACTCGTGGTACTTAGAGTATTCTCTAATTACTAAAAATTCCAATCCCGATATTGTTTTCTGAATAATATCAGGTCAGGTACTTCTGGAGGAGCTTGAAGAAAAACTTTAAAACTTAAATTATCAATTGGTCGATGAGTCGATGGCGCTACTTTAACTTTTATTTATTTTTTTATTCTCTTTATTTCTAAAAAATTGAACAATGTTCGTGATGTACGATGAAGATTTTTGTAATATGTAATTTTGAAATGAATAAGAAATTACTTTGGCTTTTTGTATGTATATTTCATTTTCTCTCAAATTGCTCAATATGATCCTGCGGTATGTGAGCACCCAAATGTCGGGCCATCACAGTCGGTATCAGAGCAGGATTGAGCACATTTGAGAGGGAAGAATATATATACAAAAATGAAGATATGCTCATTCTAAGGATATGTTCATTGCAATTATGGCGTAAAATAACTTTTTTTTTATCGTTTTACCTCTTATAAATGGATGATCGTGATGATATGGTTGAGTACTTTGAGGAGGGAGAAAGTGATGGTGGTTTCTCGAACTCAGGGGTAACTGATCCTAGCACCAACATGGACACCCCCGCTGAGGAATCAAAAATTAAGATTTTAACAGAAAGAATGAGTGAGGTAGAGAATGCCTTAGAATAAGTACTACTGTTAATGCAACCCCTTTTTTTGTGTATGAATCTTTTATTACTAGAAACTTTAGGAGCAAAAAAAAAATTTGTAAAACTCTTCTATCATTGCAATTAATTGTTTATGTATCTGATTAGACGCAATATTTTCTAATTACTAGTTTTATTAATCATTTCTAATAGATGGATTCCGATGAAGCCTTCCTCGAAATACCATCTGAGACCTTAATCAAGTCGACCATATCTGCATCTACAGCAGATAATAGGACAAACAGACTACTGGAAGCCGTACTGCAAGCTCTTTCAAACCAAAAGAGAGCCTCTACCTCTCTGCTCCCACCAAGACCCTCTCAAGGACAAGGGTTGTTGGTAGACGATGTCTTGCAAGCCTTCCTCAAGTTGAATCCTCCTACCTTTAACGGCTCAGCCAGACCAATGGAGGCCAAATACTGGATCCAAGCCGTAGAGAGCAAGTTGAACAGTTTAAAATGTCCTTCAAGCGAAGAAGTTAGACTAGTGAAATATTTACTATATGTGAAGCCGAAAGGTGGTCAAGAATCACGTACAAGACAACCTTTAAGGGCGTCAGTTTGGAAGACATACCCTGGGCAGAATTCACTGATGCATTCAGAAGCCGCTACATTCCCCACTCAGCGCAAAAAATTTTGGAGAGCCAATTTATAAAGGTAGCTCAGGAGAGCAGATCAGTGGCAGCATACGAGACGGAGTTCACAATACTCTCACGTTATGCACCTAAGCTGGTAGATTGCGAAGCTTCAAGGTGCAGTAGGTTCCTAGAGGGTCTAAAAGACAGCATTCGCACTAATCTGATTTCACTTAGGCATACGAAATTTGTTGATCTTTTAGACTGCAACAATGCTTGAACACAATGAACAGGTGATCACGAAAAGACAACGAAAGAGGCAGGATTATCCCGCAGAGGACCAAGAGGCTTACAAGCGTCCCCGTTATCCCCCACCAGCCAAGGCGTACCAAATGTCCACAGAAGCTCCCAAGACCAATGAAGGTTTTCATTGTAATCGACCTCACCCGCTTGGGAGGTGCTACCATGGTCAGAACATCTGTTTTATCTGCGAGCGCCCCTGGCCACGGTTACAGTTTCTGTATCGCTAAGAAAACGATCCACGAAGACGTCATTTCGGAGGCAAGATCTGCCCCAAACCAGAGCTTAGTATAGGTAGCGCCTATCCAAAGGAGCTGCTTCTAGACAAGTTTCAATGGCAGCGCCTATCCAAAGGAATGGGCAGGGGGCAGGTTCCTCGATAATGACGTACTATTATGTATTAATCTCACCCATATTTAAGTTTTGTTTGTATGATGTCGAGGACAATATCATTTTTAAAAGGGGAGTTTGTAACGACCCAATGTCGTTACTTTGCAAGTTAGGTCAAAATTCCGCCTCAGAAATCAATATCCCAAGGAATTTTGAATTAGGGCAAACAAAAATACCCTTAGATGAGAATAAAATTTAGATCAAAGCCCCCTAGTTTAAGAGAAATCCGGATAACAAAACTCCCGCTTAAATTTCTGAATTTTCTTAAATTTAATAAATCAAGAACATCAAAATACATGTCTGAATTCATCGATTTTTGTGTCAATATGTTAAGTACATTATTTAAAAACTGCTCATGAAATTTCATCAATTTTGGATCGACGGTTTAACCTAAATTAATTTTTGAAATTTAAAACTTCAGAAATTAATATAAAATAAAATATTTGTCCAAATCGAAAATTTTTGGCGCTAGAGTGTTCATTACATTATAACACACCTCGGTGTCAATTTTCGTTATTTTTGGACGCTAAACGGCAAAAAAATGCAAGAAAATTTAACTTTAAGTAATTTATTTAAGTTTCCTTAAGAGACTCTTCCTCTCCCACCCTAACTTAAGTTGGGGAAGACTATTCCTCTTCCCCCCTTTGCTTAACTGGGGGAAGACTCTACATTTTCCCCCCTCCCTTCTCCCTCTATTTAAATCCCCTCCCCTCCTTTTCCATCACTTTCCCCTCATTAATAGCAGCCCCTCTCCTTGCTGCCAGCCCCCTCTCCCAGCCAGCCACTAGCCCCGGCAACCAACCGGCCACCCCATTCAGACCCTCCAAACCAGCCAGCCCCTTTCCGGCCCTCCAAAGCAGCCAGCCAACCCCCTCTCCCTGTTGCCAGCCTCCCCATCCAGCAGCAGCCCTCCTCCCTCCTCCTGCCGGCCACCATTTCGGCTACCTCCTTCAGCCGTCTAGCCTCCAAGCAATACTATCTTATGTATGAGGAGGAAATGAGGTAGAAATGATAAAATTTTACTATTATGTATTTCATTTTATAAACTTAATATTTCATTATTATGAAATTAAATATGATAAAATTAGTCATTCACATTATTATTGTTGTCGTTAATCAATAATGATAACAATATGAGTGTTATAAAATGACTATTATCTTTATTTCTCTTTGTCAATTTCAATTCAATCATTTTCATTCTGTCTTGTCTTTCGTAAATTATTATTATCATTATTATTAAATAATGAGAATAATAACGCTATAATAAGTATTACTACTTTCACTAAAACTTAAAAATCGGACTTCAATCATAACAAGAAAATGAAAGAAAAACAGAATCAAAATGAATATAAAAATTACTCCTAAAATATTGGACTAAAAAACTAATTTAAAAATATCCAAATTTAAATGCAGATTCAAAAGTCAAACTATCAAACTTTGAATCTCAAAGAATAAAGGTACCCAGTATATGATATATATTACTTTTTTTATAATTTATTGCTACTTAGCTTTGTTTATTTATTTTGAGCCAAATTTATTTGAAGCTTGGTTGGTTATTCGGAACTAACGTGATAACATTCGTGGGTTACTGAAAAATGACATCAGTAATATTAATGCTTTGTTGGTTGTTATAAACCAACATCCTTTTCATTTGTGAGTTACTGAAAAATGACATCAGTAACATTAATGCTTGGTTGGTTGTTACAAACTAACATCATTTTCATTCGTGGGTTACTAGAAAATGACATCAGTAACATTAATGCTTGGTTGGTTGTTAGAAACCAACATCCTTTTTATTCGTAGGTTGCTGAAAAAATGACATCAACAATATTCGTAGGTCACTAGAAAAATGGCATCAGTGACATTCATGGGGAGTTGCTGGAAAAATATCATCTACATTTTGTGATAATACTTATTGCAGGAAACTTTTATTCATTTTTGCGCTATTACCTTACTTTTTCTGCATTTTTATCCTTATAATTGCTAATCACATATTTGCTTTTCTAAAAATGTAATATTATTTTGTTTACTGTGGTACTTAGAGTATTCTCTAATAACTGAAAATTTCAATCCCAGTATTATTTTCTGAATAATACCAGTCAGGTACTTCTGGAGGAGCTTGAAGAAAAATTTTAAAACTTAAATTATCAATTGGCTAGTGGATCGATGGCGCTATTTTAACTTTTATTTATATTTTTATTTTCTCTTTATTTCTAAGAAGTTGAATAATGTTCGTGATGTACAATAAAGATTTTTGTAATATGTAATTTTGAAAGAATGAGAAATATCTTTGGCTTTTTGTATGTATATTTCATTCTCTCAAATTGCTCAATATGATACTGCGGTATGTGCGCACCCGAGTGTCGAGCCATCACATCGATTGCATACTTGGCAAATGAGTGAAGATCAGACATGACTATTGAAGTGATCGCGTCCTCCTTCCTTGACCTCGATTAAAAGTAATGTTGGAACGATAGATGAAGTGATTTGATGTAGGTTTGGTGCTAGCTTGAACAAGATTGGCAGAGGTGACATTGTTGCTAATGGTGTCTACAGAACATAGAATCTCATGATTTAAAAGAATGTCGCAGAGCTCATCAACTTTGATGGGCTCTATTCTTACCATAATAGTGGTGGCTAGAAAAGCAAATTATGGTCCCAAACCAGTGAGGATGTCGATCAAATCTGTTGATCAGTAAGCAGAGAACCGGAGATGGCAAGTTGATGGGCAAGTTGCTTGAACTGGTGAACATAGTCATTCATGGGGGTAGCACCTTTCCAAAGAGAATGCAGTTGATACTCAAGTTGTTGTAAATGGATCTAAGAAGTAGAGGCACAAATTTTTGGAGAGAGCTTGCCAAATGGAATAAGCATAATCGTGCCCAAGAACTTAAGCATGAACATATTCCGTGAGTGACGAAATAATCCAGCTATGAATGAGCTAATCCGTGGTAAGTCATCGTGAATATTCACGATCTGGTTCGCCGTTAGAGAAGAACTGCAGAAGAGGGGCGAGAGAACCATCAATGAAACCTAGAAGTCGATGAGCTCAAAATAGATGGATGAATTGAGACCTCCACATAGTGTAATTGGTTTTGTCCAATTTAACGTTGAGGATATGATGAACATTACCAAGGTGCATAGCGTCACTGAAGCCGGTGGTAGTGGTGACCAAGACATTGGGGGGTGCGAGCAAGTCCTCTGTCTGCTAGACACGCTGATTGAGGGGTGGCAAGAAGATCATTTGGGGAAGCCATCGCTAGAGACGAAGAAGAATCTTGACTTCAGATAGTTTATGTCGATTCTCGGAGTTGATTATTGACGTCTTCAAAGGATGAATCGTCAGGCGAGGACGAGCGTAGATGAAGAAGAATTTTGACTTTAGGTGGTTGATGTCAATTCTTGACGTCTTCAAAGGGTGGATCGTCAACGAGGACGAGCATAGACGAAGAATAATCTTGATTTCAAGTGGTTGACGTTGATTCTTGACTTCTTCAAAGGATGGATCGTTGACAAGGAAGAGCATAGCCAAAATTGTGAAACAACGGCCTCGAGCTCGGGCAAAGGAACTAAAGTAGGCTGCAGGAAAGAAATGACGTCGATTCTTGATCGCAGATCTTCTTGATCACGGTAACTAGAGACGTTTCTTCGATGAAATCGCTCTGATATCATGTAAAGAGCAAAGAGGTGCGAGAAAAACCAAATGAGTTCACTTAAATTCAGTCTTAGAATATATTTTTTGCATACACACACAGGATGTGCAGCTCTCTTTAAATAGAGAGAGTCTAACAGTAAATAGAAACAATTAATCACAACCTAACATCAAGAATATGATTAACGGATGAAGTTAACTCATGTGGGCTTAGTCATCTTATTAATACATACACAATGGATAAGCACTAAAAAAAAAAACCTTTAAGTTGTGAGTAGTTAAAAATATTAATAATAAAATTTAATCAAATACTCTAAAAAATATGGTTCATATAGTTTTTTCTTTACCTGAATGTTCTCCTTGTGATGAGGACAAACAGAATATACAGGTGCTTCATGACCTTCAAATGTGTACTGCTTGGCCCCTGTAGTTGCATCCCATACCTAAAAACAAAAAAAAAGAATCTAAATGATCATCTCAAATACACAATGAAAATTGCTGCTCATTTCAACGTAGGGCACAAACTAATATCACATTGATACCTTAATTAACTTATCATCACCGCAAGTTACTATGCAAAGTTGCTTTTTGGGTGTTGAAAATGCAATATCATTGACACCTCCGATATGGGCATCAATCTGTAAATTTGAGTAGATTGATCATACTGAGAAATAGAAATACTTGAAAGAAATTATTTTTTTCTAACAGCACTTACTATACCTCAAAATTCTGTCTAACATCGTTACCACCATGATAAGAATATACTTGTACAATATGTTTTGAATAAGCAACACCTACCAGAAAGTACATAGTTAATCTTATGTGACAACAGTTAAGTCTTTCAATTAACCTATGAATATTAATAAATAGTAATCCCTTTCTATGATCTCACCAAACAAATTCCCATCAGGACTCCATATTATTCGATTAACCGAAACGTCTGGATCTTTAACTAGAGCAGTCTAAATGTACAAAAAAAAAAAATTAATTAATCCAGATTAGTATATAATCTTTATAATTTTCCTGCCAACACATCAATGAAATGAATACAGACCTGAAGAGGCATTGAGCAAGCCCCAAGTTCCCAAACCTTGAAATTCTTTAGGACAAGTCTCTCCCTTGTTCCAACTTCCCATAGTCCAATATCACCAACATTTGTGCCAACTGAATCATAGTAGAGATAAGAGTCAGGGCATCATAAATGAAATTTTCTAGTGCAAAATTAATCAAACTTTCTTTTCAAAAAAAATTAATCAAACTCTCTGACATGTAAATATTAATAAAACTCACCTAGAAGAATAGTTTGCTGAATGGGATGGAAATCCATGCTCATGGGAGTCGATCCCTGGTTTAGTGTTCGGGCTACAACTTTAGGTAAATCATCTGGAGCATATATGGCCTGCTGGTGGTTCTGAGTATAAGAAATGGGCAGCATATTTACTGGCAGATTAACCTGCACAAATGTGCCAGAATGAGGAAACCACATGTAAATTTTAATAATGAAACCTCATGTAAGAAAATCTCATAAGCGCTAGATCATTGCAGCAAGTAATCAAAATAAAGAATAATCTATAAGGTGTTCGAACATACTTCTTCAGGAATTCCAATAGGCCTAGTCCTCTTTGAAATGTGATCAGAATCTCCAGAAGCATAATCAACAACTTGATTGTTCGAAGGCGGAGTTCTAGGATGCTTCAAAATTGCAGCTATCATCAAAAAACAGAAATTAAGAAATTTTGTATTATGCAAGAAAATTATGAGGTGAAAACGTATGCTTAATAAAGCATAATATTAAATGAATACAAACCAGGATTGGTAGGAGTATTAAGTCCCATGGGCCCACTAGACATTGCAGGATGAGTTACAGCAGATGAATTTGACATCCAACCAGCAAGAGGTGTTGGAACAGATGCCGATGTGGGTTGAAAAGGCTAAGATGCAGCAAGATATACATAATAGATTAATAAGGCCGCCAATGATGCGAGGAGCCTATACACAGCTTACCCCATGTGCGCCTAACGGAGGGAAACCTCCTGCTTTTGGCATGGATCCAAGCAGTGGATTGTTGGCTGGAGATGAAGCATGTGCACCATTTGGTTGTCCACAAGAATGATCTACAAAAAGGGTTTTTATATCTGGATTGGGCCTTGGATTTTTGCATAGTTGGTGTTGCCAATTCAAGCTGCCAGATTGCACATCAAAATCAAATCATTGTTCACTTAAGCCCGATACTTATAAAATAAAGTATTAAACAAAAGTAATGATAGTCAAATATAATCTTCAATAAGCGCAAACCAAAGAGAAATTATACCACAATATGAAAGACACTATGAAGACCCGATGTCCCGATGTTTGGTTATTAGAAAAAATACAACATTAGGTACTTTTCCCGCAATATCATATTGGACGGTTAAGCAAAATAATACATTAAAACATATCACTCGTACAAGCCGTGTATAATAAAGAAAATAACTTTAGTTTTATGTTTTTATTTTCATGATGTTATATTATAAAGAACAAGATGTTTAATAATTATTTTGAGATATTATTTTGTGATGTATTGTTCAAGATAATTTTATATTAAATTGAAAGAAGTTTTTCTTTTTTTCTATTATATATGTTATAATTTGAATGTTCTCTTGCTAACCATCCAATATGATCCTGCGAAAAAAGTACTCAATGTTGGATTAATTCTATTAATTCGACATCGGGTCATCACAGACTCCTAATTGTGATTTTACAACCACAAAACTCTATCATGTTCTTGCCTTTTTCCTAGCTAACATTGTTCTTATCCCAAAATTGCTACCTTTGATGCATATAAATGCATTTGAATGCAATATAATATTAATTAAGATAAATTTAACATATTATTGTATTTAAATTGGGACTTACTTCCTTAGTACCAAAATCTTTATAAATTTCATAAAAAACATCCAAACTTCAATTTTTACAAATAAAGAATTTTCATCTCATCCACTTTAGACATTATATTATTTATAGATATGAGGTTCCATACACATAAATATATTATTAATAGATGTGAAACTCCATACACACTAAAATGAGTGAGATGAAAGTACTTTGATTGCAAGAATTGAGCATATGAATGCTTTATATGTAATTATAAGAGTTTGGGTGCTATACAAGCAAATATCCCTTTTCATCTATAGAACACAAAAGCAATGCTATATTTTGAAGTTAATCATATTTTAACCACTATGAGAATTTAAAATTTAACACGCAAACCCATATGATATTGAAATGTTAGCCATATGATAAGTATAAAATTTTTGGTGCTACAAGTAAACATCTCTCTAAATTTTCATCTATAGAACCCAAAAGCAGTGCTATATTTTGTAGGCAATTACATCTAAATCCCAATGAAAATTTAAAACTGAGCACATAAACCCCATATGATATCACCATATGTTAGATTAAAATGAGATCGTTAAATATCACCATCCTAACGATCAATAAGCCTGCACACCACAAAACTAATCAAATATATTAAATTTTGGATGCATTAATTGTTTTTGCTAGCAGCATCAAAAAGTGATACAAATTTGACTACAAAATATAAAGACGATGCAAAGTAAATGACTCTATAGTTATTATATGCTCTATAAAAAGTAACAAATTCACTTTATCATCTTCCACGTAATCATCACCACCCCATGAATATTCTACTAAGAGCTTTAGTTCCATAGCCTATTGCACTTCCATCTGTTGAAATCTATGGCAAGCATACATACTCTAATGCTTCAAATAATCATTTCCGCTATTCCAATTATCAATGCATCCCTAAATCAATCGCCTTTTCTCCCAACAGATGATTCATTGCTTGCTTCAAATTCATGGTATTACAATAATCCCCATTATAATGATAATCTACATGTTAAACATCTAAAATAGATGGCTGACACTCAAATCAAAAGTGCACAAATGTTGAGACATAGAAATTTGTTTTACGGCTTCTTAAACTATATGCAGATCTCTCATCTAGAGAACTAGGAATCATTAGATGGTTTTAATGCCATCAAAATCTTACCTTAAATGCTTGTTTATTACCTTGCTCAGGTCAAGACATCATATTGCAAATAGCTTAGCACATTTCTATATATAGGCGCTTAGCACAGATTTTAAATCATTAAAAGGTTAAAATGCAATTACCCCTAGTTTTGGAATAGCACTCACTGGTGTAAACCACCTCATAACTTTGTTTTTCTCTCAATTTTTGAGAGTTACCAAATTTGGATGGAGTACAAATGTATACATCAATCAAAATTTTAAACTCAAGTTTATTCAATCATGTTCTTTTACAGTTTAAGAAACCCTCAGAGTATTTTGAATAAACATTCAACCAACCGAGATATATTTCTAAATTAAAGCTGCTGGAATGCACAAAATCCCAAAAAGTTTTTCAGAAATATGAAAAAAAGCATGAACTACCAAAGATAATAAATGCAGCTAACCTCTGATTAATGAGGGTGCGCAGCCTTGAGCTTTTGAGATTTGGGAATTGCAATTTGTCTCGGAATAGCGGATTTGCTTCAATTAATTTCTTAAGCTCGACCAGCATGATAGTCCTCGCAGATTTTGTATCCCCGTACTTAGAAAGTTGCTCATTTTCCCTAAAGTGCAAGATTTATGAGCACCAAAGTATAATTAACACTGAGGAACAGAACCGCAAAATCAAAGCAAAAAACCTGAAATTTTCCAGCGTCAAGAGTTGTGTAATTTCCTTGAAGAGCTCCTCATTGAACGACGCAAAGACTTTCAAATCCTTCACAAGTATGTCAACAGCCTTGGATCTATCATGCCTACAAAGAGAGTCTTCGTAAAAATCATTTCCTGAAATAAAGATCAAAAATACAAATATCTATCAAACCTGAAAGTTTAGCTTACTTATCCAATGCCTCGAGATACTTCTGCTTCCTTATTTCAAAGAAAATTTTCATGGAGTACCGGTTGTCATCAACCTTTGTGAAGCCAGAGAGATAGCGCTCCACCTCATCCCAGTTCCCATTATGTACCTCATCCTCAAAATACTTCATGTTGAAGAAAAATCCCGACTCCTGCTCCAGTCTATACCCCAAAAACAAACAAAACAAAAAAAACCTCAAAAACCCTGAAAACCACCAGCTCGCGCCAAGATCAGAGCAAGCAAGCTTACTTATGAACTGTTTCCTTAAACTTCTCCTCATCGAGAAACTGCAAGATCAAAAATACCAGCTCTCTGCTGAGGGAAGACATCGCAACAGCAGCTGCCCCCTAAAAGGCCTAATCAAACCTCCAGATCTTGTTCAATAAAACCCTCGCATTTCACGGATTTCCGCCGCTGAATCCAATCCACCTCATAGATCGAAGCACATGCCTTACTGCAAGAAAACACAAAATATCAGCTTCCATGATAGACAAGTCGAAGCAAGATTATATGATTTCTCAGATAATTTTCCAAGGAAGAATGAGTTCGAGTGAGAAAGGAGGAGCTCGTTACCTGAAATCAGCTGAGATCGATCGGACTTCAGATAGAAGATCAGAAAAAACAGCAGAAAGTTGAGTCTCTCCTTTCCTCCTTCCCATACATCCCACTCAGAATATTATTTATTAATTCAGACAAGATATAAAAGGGAAAAAAGAAAGAATTTTTTTGGATGTTCGACGCAGAGATGTAATTTTGTAGGGGCGGGGAGTCGGAAGGCTAGGGATAAGTAGTTGTACCTATCATACGTAGATCTGCTTAACACGATAAGAGCTATCGTGGCTTTGATAAGATGAAGGACTACGCGGCTCGCACGAGGCCGGCAAGGTCCCTTCGACTCTTACGACGTAACAATCCCTTTAACAGAACAGGAAACAGCTGAATGCTGCAATGAATGGCCGAAACGTGTGCTAGTTTCAAACGCAGAGGCAGTATTCAGCGGCTTTGCTGCTTGCTGTACGTAGCAGAGAGGGGATTGGATGGCCAGAGAGCTTGAGATAACGATTCAACAATTTCTTAGTTATGAGTAAATTCCTATTTTATCTTTTAATAAATATTTAAATTTTATCAAACTTTTTATTTATATTTATCAAGACATCTAATATTTCTAGTTTATTGTAATTTTTTATTTATTTATTATAATATAACATAATATTTTTTAATCTATCATATATCTTTAATTTTTTATTAAAAATTTTATTATAAGTATGATGTATTTCAAAAATGCATCTCATGTATAATTATGTATTAAAATTATATCTTTTATTAATAAATATTAAATTATTTGTGTTGGTTCATTGAGGTTTAGGGTTTAGTGGCAATCACATGATTTTCTTGTATTTTAGACATTAGCGATAAATACTTAAAGTATGACCTTATTATCCTTCTGAATGTGCCTTTTGATGTGGTATTCGGTATGAACTGGATGAGCAAGTCATATGAACAATCTTAGGATGGTAGAATGCAGATATTTTATGGTTTGTTGAATCTCTGTAATATTAATTGATGGTACTTCATCTTAGCAATACTATATATCATGTTTAATTAATCATCTTAATCAGTATTATATATAATCCATCTCGTATAATTGTGAATCATGATGGTTATATTGAGGCGAACAAACTAAGTACAGACAATTAGGTTTAATGTTTGATATTTCATTATGGTATGCTCATTAAAATCACAAATGCAAACTCAGGTTTATGAACCCTAATATAGATTAATTAATAGTAATTATAAACTATTGTAGAACTTAGAATGCTGTTTTAAGACTTTATAATTGATTGAATAAAATGATATCTGTATTTGACCCATAAACTCTAAATTCTAAACTCTAAAACATAAACCTTAAAGATTAATATTAAAAACCATAAATGCAAACCCAAGCTTATGAACCCTAATATAGATTAATAATAGTAATTAATTAATAGTAATTATAAACTATTGTAGAACTTAGAATGCTATTTTAAGACTTTACAATTGATTGAATAAAATAATATTTGTCTTTGACCCATAAACTTTGAATTCTAAACCCTAAAACATAAACCTTAAAGATTAATATTAAAAACCATAAATGCAAACGCAAGCTTATGAACCCTAATATAGATTAATTAATAGTAATTATAAACCATTGTAGAACTTTGAATGATGCTTTAAAGTCTTACCATTGATTGAATAAAATGATATCTAAACATTAAACTATAAACCTTAAATTTTAATGATCAATATTAAACATATAAGCACACTAAGCACCTTTTTTAGACTTTATAAGACCTTTAATCAAGAAATATAAATTCTCACTTTGCTTGTTGATGCCTTTAATCTTTAATATTAATTTTTAGCATAGGCTGTGATTATACACCTAAAATGATTATCACATCATTAATAGATATCATAATCATTTTTATAATCTTACTTTATATAGATTGAAATATGATAAAAATGTGGCAATATGAAAAATATTAAAATATTAAAAGCTTCATTATTAAATTTAAATACATTAATTTCTTATATTATATTTTTAATCATTTTATAATATATTAAATTAGCCCTAAAATATCTCATAAAAAATATCAAATATCACAAAAACATTATTAAATTCATTAAAATATATATTAAGAGTTATTTGACATCGTATCATATCGAGTGTGTGATAAATTCGAGAGAACCCATCCAGCTTTATTGTTTACATCCGAAATAGAATATTTATTTTTATTTATTTATATATTTTTCAAAAAAATCCTCGTTTTTCCCAAAAAATAATCAAAGATGCAAAAAAAAATTATATTTGAAAGTTTTTTAGGATAATTTGGATATATATATAAATCAATATTTTTATTAAATATTATTTTTTAAATAGTACCGTTATAATATTAAAAAATAGTTAAAAAAAGTACAAATAATATAACAATATTATTGATGACATGAGTAAAAAATATTATGCTTCCCCATAAATATACATTAAAATGTATTAAGGACTAATAGAAAATTTTTGTATATAGTACTCATAAAAAATGTATTTAACTAATAATCTATTTACATATTAGATTGATACATATCTATATATTTTGATGTATACTATTATGTAAGTGCAGTAATACTAAAATGAGTATTGCTACAATTACATAATAATATGCACTAAAATATACGGATGATATGTCAATCAAATATGTAAGTAGATTATTAGGAGTATTACTACAATTACATAATAGTATACACCAAAATATACAGATGATGTGTCAATCCAATATGTAAGTAGATTACTAGTTGAATACAATTTTTATAGTATTTATATGAAAAAAAAAATATTTGTTGAATATAATATTTTTATGAGTAAATATATAAAAAAAATTATATTAATTAAAAACAATTCATTTACTATTTTTTAGAGTATATTGCTATATTTATACACTAATATATATCAAAAGAATTTTGCTACACTGAATCAAAATATATAAATAATATATTAGTTTAATGTGTAATTAGATTATTAATTGAATACAATTTGAAATTTATATTCAAAAAAAAATTATTTAATATAATATTTTTATGAGTCAATATATAAAAAAAATTATATTAATTAAAAACAATTCTATTAATATTTATTAGAGTATGGTTATATTTATAAAATAAAATATATAAAAATATATATATAATGTGTCAAATTTAAATTGTGAGCATATTTATTAAATATACTTTTTTTTTTTTTTGTAGGATTTATATATAAAAATAAAAAAATTATATTGATATTAAATATTGTTTAAGCATAATATTTTTATTTTGAGTATTGTTATATGGCTCCCAATTATCTCTAAAATATATTGATGATTAGAATTTAAGTAGTTAAGTAAAATAAAAAAAATTTCTTAAATTTAATTTTATTTGTGAAGCTCATAAAAATATATATTTTTAATTTTAAATCTTAATCATTCGTATTTTTAAAAAAATATTTAAGACCTAAATAATTTTTTTTTTTTTTTTTTTTTTTTTTTTTTTGAATATCGTCACTATTCGTCATTCGAGTCTTTTTTTTAAGGCAAATTTTTTTATTTTTCACGGAAGGTGACAAAGGAGCATCGAATCGAATGCAGATATATCGCGAATCCGTCGTCATGACGATATATAAATTTATATATCGTGATTCCGTGATTGGCTATTTGGCTGGCTAGCCCGGTATTAGATCGCGTCGCGAGCTCTCGACCATTTACTCGGCATAGGAGATATCGGGAGTCTGCGAGATGGCATCGAAGTTTGACGAGATCTTACTGATCAGCCCATAAATGCTACGAGAAAAAGTTTAGTGTTCAATTTTTTATAACTATAAATAAAATTTAAATCTAGCTTTATGTGTTAAATTTAGATAATAATTAGATTATTGCTATATTACACTCTATATATATATATATATATATATATATATATATATATATATATATATATATATATATATATATATATATATATATATATATATATATATATATATATATATGATGTGTCAATCCAATGTATAAGTAAATTATTGTTTAAATACACTTTTTTGTGAATCTTATATACAAAAAATAAAAAATTTATTAATCATAAATTTTTTTGATGTATATTATTATTTAAGCATTGCATTTTTCTAATAATTATTGTAGTTTATAAATAGTTACTACATCACTATGTTGTTGTATAGAGCTAGCAGCATTTGTAAGTAATATCTTACTAACTAAAAGACTATTAGAATCGATAAGTTCTGAACATCAGTGTTGTTATGTATGTATTACAAGTTAATTGTTGATAAATCAGTATATTTTAAAAGTGGCATTTTCATAGTGCACTACATATTTGATGGAACTATAAGTTTTGAATAAGATATATGTGAATTTGATTGCATGTCTCTCAAGTAAAGCACTAAAGCCTTGATCAAAGTAAAACTTCAGATTGAGAATTTATGTGTACTTAACCATTTCATATCTTTTGTGTTCCATTAATCATGCGGTCTTTCGCTTATATATGATGTTAGACCCAATAAAGGGTTGTGGAGTAGAGAGATTGTGGTGACACGTCGTTGGGTCAGCCTGGCTAATATAACGTTAGGTGTTCACTTCCCAGTATCATATTAGAGATTAGTATAACAGTATATTTAAAAACATATAAAATACACATTTTCATATTAATTGTAGCATTCATAAATATCATGATAATAAAGAGAATATATTCATGATATAGATAATGATTGTTTTACAAAAAAATAATTCCAACAATCGTGTTTGTCGACAATTTAACTATTTTTTAGTGAAAATATATTTTAAACTTTGATGATCAGAAAAAATTTCACACCTCGCTTTGTATATATAGTGCCTTCATATTTTTAAGATAAACACTATCGCTGCGAGTTCTAAGTCATGCACTGATAGTTCTTTCATATAACCTTTAATAAATTAATATAATTTTATATTTCAAATATATATATTTTAATGAATTTAATAATGTTTTTGTGATATTTGATAATTTTTATGAGATATTTTAGGGCTAATTTAATATAAATTCTATGAGATAAAAATATTATATTTTCTTATAAATTATTTAAAAAATATTTAAAAGTTAAGATTATATAAAGTTATGTTTTTGTTTCTTAATAAATTAAAACTCTATATTATAAAACGATTAAAAATATAGTACAAGAAATTAATGTATTTAAATTTAATAATGAAGCTTTTAATATTTTAATATTTTTCATATTGTCACATTTTTGTCAATTTTCAATTATAAGTTTTATATTGTCACACTTTTAGATTGCGAAGCTTCCAAAGTGCAATAGATTCTTTGAGGGTTTAAAAGACAGCATTCACACTAACATAATTTTTCTTAAGGCATACAAAATTGGCCGATCTTTTGGACTGTGCAACAATGCTTGAGCACAATGAGCATGTGCTCACAAAATGACAAGGGAAAATATCGATCACTTCTGCAAAGGACCAGGAGACTTTCAAATGTCCCTGTGTTACCCTCCACCAGCCAGGGCATACTAAATGTCCACAGAAGCTCTCGGGACCATCAAAGGAGTAGCATATGATCGACCTCACCCTGGTGGGAGATGTTATCACGGGCATAACAGCGCCGGTTTCAGTCAGACTTTCATAAAGCTATCGGGATGATGTTTGAGGATTGGAGCTTGCAAGGTGGAACGGATTTCTCCGTGTTGCCCAGGCCGCCTGTTGGTGCCCTCATTTCGGAGACGCGCTATCCTTGTGAAACCGCATACGTGGCGGAGGTGGAGGAAAAGGAGGAAGTCAATGATTAAATAGGTTGTATTTTTCTTTTTTGACTTTTTCTGTATTTTCCTTTGTATTTTTATTTCTGTATTTTTATTTCTGTGGCTGACTCAAAATGAACAAAGTGCACTTGATTTAAAAATAAATGAAAGACAAAGCTTGAGAAATCAACATACATTAGTAATATATCATGACATGTGAGATAACCTCAACTCTCCTCTCTCTTTTATCTAACTTATCTTCATTTAATAATTATTGTGCTAAATTTAGGACCAACTCATCCAATCAATCGTAGCTTAAATATTAGTGAGAATAGATAGACCTTAGTAATAAAACAACCAATTATTTGTGGTTCGATAAATCCTGAAAATTAACATTTTCCACTTATTACTTCAGACCACGTACACTTGTGTGTGAGCGCAGACGCGTATTTATAGTCTGTCAAATTTTTGGCGCCATTGCTGAAGAATTGGTACTTGTTTCGTATTAAGGATAATTTACAAGTAGCTAGTGATTTTAGTATTTTATTGCATATATTTTTAGTTTTGATTTTTTATAAATTGTAGAAACTAACGTCTTACATTTCTGCTTATCTTATTTTTGCTAAACTTTTTGAACGTTATTACTAAAATTGTTCTCGATAGCCATATTATTATTTTGTATGAGTAAAGGGTTTGCACTGAATATATTTTTGATTCAGAAATTGAGAGAACATACTTATAAGCTAGGAGGGAACAAAACATATCAAATCAATAAGCTGTTATGACAACTATACTAAAAATTTAGGAGAGCATAGGGGAAGAGCACTCAGAGACTATGCACTACCCAATGTTAGGGGAATCATCATGCTATTATTAAGCCAAATATTGAAGCCAATAATTTTGAAATCAAATATTCCACACTGAGTATAGTGTAAAATAATCAGTTTGGGGATTAGCCACTGAAGATCCGAACTCACATATTTCAATTTTTCTTGAAATATGTGACACCTTCAGGTTTAACGGTGTTTCTGAAGTCACGGTTAAATTGCAGCTTTTCCCATTTTCTCTAAGAGATAGAGCCAAGAGTTGGCTCAGCTCTCTACCTGACAATTCCATCTGGACATAGGATGATTTGGCTAAGAAATTCTTAGCCAAATATTTCCCTCCGGCGAAAATCGTCAGGTTGAGGATTGAGATCACCAACTTCACTCAGTTGGAAGGTGAGACTCTTTATGATAGGTGGGACTGTTTTAAGGAATACCTCAGGCGTTGCCCACATCATGGGTTCCCTCTATGAATGCAAGTGAAAACCTTTTACAATAGTTTGAACGCTCCTATGAGGACACTCATTGATGCAGCCGCCAGTGATTCTATTAGCAAAAAATCCCAAGAGGAGGCTTACGACCTCTTGGAGGAAATGACCAATAATGCATATCAATGGCCTTCTGAAAGGCTAAAAAATGAAGCTTTAAAGGTAAACGAGTCCAATCAAATAATATCATCACATCAAAAAATACATGCCTTGAATGAAAAAAAAAAGAAAGAATGACATTAATGTTGTTCTGGAGGTTTATTGTAATTTGTGCGAGGGTAGGCATAACAATGAGAGTTGCAACCTAAATAACTCTTTTGTGCAAACTAACACTGAACAGGTCAATTACCTAAGAAACAACAACTCGATGAATAACCCTTACTCCAATACCTACAACCCATGGTGGAAAAACTACCCTAATTTCTCTTGGAGTAATAATAATAATAACACAAATCAATATGGGGGAAGTTCATCCAACCAACAAGGCATAAATAATAGAAATAATAGCAATAATCATCACCTCAATTTATAAGGAGCCTTCAACTCATTCAAGACGGAAACGATCCAATTTATGCGCCGCACTGAAGCCACTATCACACGCCATGATGCTTCTATCCAAGATAGAAGCATCCTTGAGGAATATAAAGACCCAATTAGGGCAGATCTCCAAGCAGCTGATCTCTCGGCAACAAAGGGCTCTCCCCAGTTCGACCGAAATAAATCCAAGTGATTTGTTAGTGTGATACATTCAAAAGATGTGTTAGGAGGAATTAATACTGAAAGAGCGATTGCAATATATTATATGCTAGAGAAAAGGGAAGGAAAAAAGGAGAATGACTGTGAGAAGCTAATAGCTCATAAATGTGAAGACCCAAAGATGTTGAGTATCCTTTACATAATCAGAAACAAAGTATTTGTAGATCTCTTGTGTAATCTAGGTGCTTCGATCAACGTCATGCCATACCATATTTACGAACATCTAAAGGTATGATGGATGGAATATACCTCAATGATTTTGGAGTTTGCCAATTTAGAATCCTTTACCCCTCTCGGAATGATAAAAAATATTGCAGTAGAAATGTGAAGTTTTATAGTTCCAACTGATTTTGTGATTTGTGAATGGGATCAATGGAATAAGAATTTCACAATTATCTTTGGGAGACCCTTTCTAATGAGTGTGAAAGCTGTTATTGATATATGTCACGGGGTTATGAGCGTAAGTGTAAAAGGAAAAACTGAATTAATTGACCATAACCCACTTTATTCAAGCAAAGAGAGATAGAAAATGAGGTGAATAGAAGGATAAGAAAAGAAAGGTTATGTGTTGACGATATTTTAAAGGATCTAATGATAGAAGAAATTTTTTTTGATAATAGCTCAACTCCTTTTTCAAAAAAGGGGAGCAAGAAAGGAGTAAGAAAGAGAAAAACAAAATAAGAAAAAAGAAAAAAGAAAACTCCCCCTAAACTTGAAATTGAAACAGTGAATCCGCTAAAGGAAGTAGAAGATAGCAGGAGTTCGAGCCACCATGAGACTTGTGCTCACTCTAGCATCTTTAGCTCGTGGAAAAGGAAACCACCGAATCCGACTAGTTGATCATTAGCGTGTCTAGCTAAGGACGTTAAATTAAGCGCTTATTGAGAGGCATCCCAATTCAAAAAATAAATAAATAATTTAATATTCCTGACGCTACAGCGCGCTGTAGCGGGTAAACTGCATCTCTGTGGACAACCCGTGATGGCGCACGGTAGCAAATTTTTCGCTACAGCGCACTGCATCGGAAATTCCGCGATAGCGCGCTGTAGCGGAAATTTTCGCTACCGCGCACTGCAACGGTTTGCTCCAGCTACAGAAATTTTATTTTTTTTCCTCTGTATTGGGAACCATGCAGTCAAAAGTTATGCAATTTGGGTTCCCCATGTAATCAAAAGGTGTGGCTGAAAAAGCTACCCTCCTTCACATGGATCATTATATTTATGGCATGAGGAAGTCCCATTGACCATACTCTCTTGCCTTGGAACTTCTTGATTATAAATGGGAGGCATGGGGGGGGGGGGGGGTTATCCTTGCACCATTCTTAACTCTTCTTCTTTCTCATACTCTTGATCTCTTTAGCTCTCATTTCTCATCATGTCTTTCGGAAAGAAAGCCATTCTAAGAAGGGAGGCCGAAGCCTCTTCCTCCGGGGGAACCTTTAATAAGAATAAGTTCTCTTCCGCGGAGGCCGAGCAGCGTTTCTATTCAACCACTTCTCAGTGAAAATTAATTCCGGAGAGAAGTTTCAGCGGTGTCCTTCCCATTCCGGTACAACAAGTCATCCCTCGTGGATGGAGGGAAATGGTGACTAAGAGATCCCCCACGTACCCTTTTATTGTCCAAGGGATTTACGCAAATGCCATTGATGCGGTCGGCCAGCCGGTCTTCTGCCGCGGTAAAGTTGTCACCCTTGGGATTGCTCAAATTGAGCAATTCTATGGGCTCGATGAGGTATATTCTTGCTCTTACTTGGAACTCTTAGAATCTCGCCAAGACCCCCTTGATCTTGTGGCAAAATTCATTCACGATGACACCGAATGGGAAGGAGGATTAGCCAACATTCCTTGTTCCGAACTAACGGATACGAGTAGTGCTTGGCTAGTTTTCATTTCTAGCTTTGTCATGCCTACGAATCACTTAACGGAAGTGACCCTCGCCTGAGCACTCCTCTTGTGCTCATTGGTTAGGCCGGGCGAGATCCGCATTTCGAACATTATTTTTGAGAAGCTTTGAAAACCTCTCAAGGGTCCCTACGCTGTATTGGCCTTCGGGTCTTTGATATCAGAGCTTTGCGAGACCCAAAGGGTCAAGATCCTCTCCTCAGACACCATCGTTCCCCCCACTTCTGCTCTTAATCTCTCAAATCTGAATGTCCGGGCAAGCGAGCGGAAGCTGCCCAAGAAAAGAAGGGGAGTGCAGGGAGAAGCATCTGCATCGTCCGGCCAACACCTCACCAATAAGATTTTGCTGTGTTTCCACAATCAGCATACAGAACTTAGCAAGGCCTTAGCAACTGACATGAGGTTCTTTAAACAAAAACTCGTCCAACAGCGCCGGTTTTAGTCCGACTTTCATGAAGCCCTCAGGATGATATTTGAGGATTGGAGCTTACAGGGTGGACCGGATCCCTCCGTGTTGCCCAGGCCGCCTGTTGGTGCCCCCATTCCGAAGACGCGCGCGCTATCCTTGTGAAACCACATACGTGACGGAGGTGAAGGAAGATGAGGAAGCCGATAATTAAATAGATTGTATTTTTCTTTTTTGACCTTTTCTGTATTTTCCTTTGTATTTTTATTTTTGTATATTTTATTTTGAAAATTTAATTTATGAAATTTCATATTCCCTTATTTTTATAGTATTCTTAATTAACATATTTTTTCTGAATTTTTTAAAGAAATAAAAATCACAAAATGTCAATATGAAATTTGATATAAATAAAATGGTGCTTATCAAAATTGACCAAATGCATTATAAGCACTAAAATATTTTAATTAAGGAATGAATGGAGGATAATCCAATCTCCAAAAATTTAAATAAATGCCTTAAACTAAGTGTGGGGGAAGGCATTAGACTTATACTAGAAAATATGATGAGTACTCTAAAAATAGTGTGCTATGCTCCCGTAGGACTTCATGATCACAAAGATGCGTATTGGGGATGAAGAAACGTGTCTCTTCCTAAAGAATGAAAAGAACAAAATATATGTTTAAAAAGGGATGATGAAAAATATCTCTCCCAAATAATCAAATGTGAAAGAATAAAAAAAAATATATTTTCTTTAATCTTTTCATCTTTGTGATTCATAAGGAGTACATATAACTACACTATTGGAGTCTTTCACCACCTCTCTAGTCTAGGGTCCACAATGAACTTTACCCATCACCTAGTGTCAAGCATGAAAATTAAATACTTAGAGATTAATTGATTAACCAACTTTATTGCCACTGTTAAAATGTTAATACTGCTAAATGTTTCGTTTCATTTTTTACTATGCACATACTTTGACTTATAGTCATTCTAATTGTATTTTTGTGACTATCATCCCTACAAAATAGAAAAAAATACTATTTTGAGCTTATTCGAGGATGAGCAAGAATTTAAGTATGGGGTGTGATGAATCCATAAATTATATCTAAAATAAAAGGAAATTTTATTCATTTCTAATATTTAAACTGCTCATAAATCAAATTTTATCTATATTTTCAGGAAAATGGCTATCCTAAGGAGCCCTGAGACATTTTTTGCAAAATTCCAAATTCTCAAAATGGAAACCGCTGTAGCGAGTCAAGTTGTGAATTAGGGCGCAGTAGCGCGCTGCAGTGGGTCCAGTTGAGAACCTCGGGCGCGGTAGCGCGCTGCAGCGGGGTTTTTCACAAATTGAACCGCTACTGTGCGCTACAGCGGAGCATTTTGCGAAATGCTCCTGCTATAGTGCACTGCAGCGATACGATTTGCAGATTGAGCCGCTACTGTGCGCTGCAGCGGAGCATTTTGCGAAATGCTTCCGCTACAACGCTCTACAACGGTACAATTTGCAAAATGCTCGCGCTATAGCGCGCTGCAGCGGGTCACTTTGTAAAATTTGGACGTGGTAGCGCGCGACAGCGCGCGGCAGCGGTGGACTTAGAAAATTTTTTCTCATCGTGGCACGCCGCAACGTGCCGTAGCGCGTTGTAGCCGCCCACTGCAAATTTTGCCAGTCAGGAGCATTTATTGTGGTTGGGACAAGACTCCCAACCTGCAACTTGTCTCCAGTCATCATTCTCTGCAGCTGCTACATTTTAATATGGAAAAGAAGATCTTGAAGTGATGTTTTGGCTAAACAAATGGAGATATTGGTCACTTTACCATCAATTAGAATTTTTGCCATCATTGCTCATAATTTTTCATTAGAAAATGCTGGTTTGGATCCTAAGTGGGATGATGGCAGCCCTTCTCCTATAAATATCACTCCTCTTGATTAGAGGAGGCTTCATAATTTTGCTCAAATCATTAAGTAAGGAGGAGGGGTGCATAAGTGGAAGTGAGGAACTCCCAAAGGGTGGCAAAGCTTATTCTTGCTAAGGAAGATAAGAAGAAAGACAGCACTAGCGATATAAGAGAGAAGCTTGAAGAAGAAGAAAAAGAAATCTGGAGAACTTTCAAGGAACATTCATTGTATCTTCTAAACTTTACTCTTATAGTTTCATTTATTAATTGATTATGAAAGGGTCTTTATCTATGTATGTATTTTTCTTCATTTTTTTTATAATGAGTAGCTAAATTTCCCTTGGAGAGGGTTGGGAAAACCCCATGTGTATGAGTTAATTTTAATGTATGAAGTTTTTTTCCTCAAGCACTAATAAAATGTAAGAACTCTATGCCTTGTTAAGAAATGCCTTCTATTATTTAGTCTTGAATGTGGATAAAAGGAAAATAAACTCATAATCTCAAGAACTAACTTGTCTTGTGCTCCATAGCTCACCTTAAGTTGGATGCTAGGTTTATGAGTGCATGAAAGCTTAGAACTATGTGACAAAGTTCTTGAGCTTAATGCACCTTAATCTAAGTTCAACCAAAGTATTGATGCATGTGATGCTAAGACCCACTAAATGAGCTCATTGGCTCAACATAATTGAGGTAGAGAAAGAAATAGTTGAGTGCTCATAAACTAAGTGCCATAGTCATTGAGCCCAACATATTAATCTCTCATCTCAACTATATGGGATGTGAGTGATGCTGATAGTGAAACCAATGCTTATAAGATCTTAAAAATTTAATAATCATAATCTCCTTGATCAAGAGATAAGATGAAAACTTAAAACCTAAAATCTTATAAGAATCTTTGTGCCGAAATAGAACCGAATGTGTGTTCATTTTGTGCACAAAATTGGAACTCGTGAGACTTTGAGATAAAACTCAAAGTGAACAAAGTGCACTTAATTTAAAAATAAATGAAAGACAAAGCTTAAGAAATCAACATACATTAGTAATATATCATGACATGTGGGATAATCCCAACTCTCCTCTCTCTTTTATCTAACTTATCTTCATTTAGTAATTATTATACTAAATATATGACTTACTCATCTAATCAATCGTAGCTTAAATATTAGTGAGAATAGATAGACCTTAGTAACAAAATAACCAATTCTCTATGGTTCGATAAATTCGGAAAATTAAGACTTTTCACTTATTACTTCAGACCACGTACACTTGCGTGTGAGCGCAGACGTGTATTTAGAGTCTGTCACCTAGCATTTTGTCCTGTTTTGTATATGCTTCAGTGACTTTACTTTTATTTTAGATTAGTGTTTTGGCTTATTTTGTCATATACTTCAGTGGCTTTACTTTTATTTCAGTTCAGTGTTTTGGCTTGTTATGTGATATACTTCAGTGGATTTACTTTTATCCCAACTATGGAGTCTAAGTCCAGAATCCTTAATTTTGATTAGTATGATCAAGATGTGGGTTGAGTAATTAAACATATTAATTAAGTTGTTGACTTATTTACTTTCATCTTTTATAGTCGTTATTTAATTTTGAATTAGAACTTGTTAAGTTCTAATATTAACTTTAAGGTCATGAATATGAGATTATACTCAATAGTTAAATATTGGAAATCCTAAACTTGTATTCTTTCAGAATTGCTAGCACGAATTAATTAGATAACAATATATATCACATAAGTCTAGTTGAGTCTCTTGCTTACTTGATTATTGTTGCTTCGCATACCTTGTATATTAAGCCTTTTTCTTTGGACATAATAGATGAACTCAGAATACCGATGGGTATTCCAAGTTAGTATTTAAATAATATAAATATTCATTCAGTTTATTCAGTGCATTCAGTTCAATAGGGTGTGTCTTAGCTTAGTCTGCCTCCCCAATTCCAATTTTGTTATAAAATGGATTCGGACCTAGCTTTGTGCTTGTATAGAATGGACACATGTTTTATTCTATAAGTTAAACTCTGACCTAGCTTTGATGATGTCTATGATGGATACATATTGAACTTTCTGTTCAGAGACCCTATATGTCTTATTTTTGTTATGAAAGTACTATATTTATGCATGCTTTTACTTCAGTTCAGTTCTAGCATTTTGGCCTATTTTGCTATATGCTTCAGTGGCTTTATTTTTATTTTAGATTAGTGTTTTGGCTTGTTTTGTCATATATTTCAGTGGCTTTACTTTTATTTCAGTTCAGTGTTTTGGCTTGTTTTGCCATATACTTCAGTGGATTTACTTTTATTTCAATTCAGTGCTCTGGCTTGCTTTGCTACATGCTTCAGTGGCTCTTACTTATTAGTTCTACATGCTTGTATATTTATTATAGTTCAGTACTTATTCAATAATTACATATTTATGATGCTAGAATTATATATTCAATTACACATTGTTTTTTTATATAACCAGCATGTATTCATGTAATCATAATCATGTTATGACGAGTTTTACCTTCAGTACTTTCTAGTTAATTATACGTCATAGCCTCTCCTTATTTAGCTTTATGTATGGTATATCATTTTGCATACTTTGTTGTTTAATTATAAACGTTATTTTATAACTATCATATTAATTGTAGCTTGTTGCACCTTAAATTACTTGTATGTTTAAAGTAATAATGTGATATCTTTAAATATTCAGTTCACTTAATCAGCTTAAAATGTACTTAGATAATTTGTCTAACTATAATATTTTTTATTTATTGGCTGGGGCCCTGATATTTGTGATACCGACAAATGTCAAATTTTGAGCTGTTCGTTGATGGTTCTGCTGGAGAGGAGCTTGGACAGGAAGAGTATCTTCCTATCACTGCTTAGTTAGACTTTATATTTTTGTTGTAAGAACGGGAGCTATTTTCTTTTAAACTTTTAGTATGTAATAATTCTTAATCTGGATGTATTTATTATATGCGCTTTAAGCTAAGTTACTTTTGCATTTACCTTTCTATACTATGCTGTGATGTGAATGTTATATTATACTATTTTTTGCTTCCGCTGCTTTGATGTGTTGATGTATATTCTCAATTTTAGGTGATAAGTTTTTTGCTTAAGGCAGGTTGGGTCATACCTGACTCTACTTAAGTTGGAGATTTGTCATAGTTGGGAACCGTACTCCTCGTGATTAAGTTAATATTAGTATTAGCATTGCCGCAGAGGGTACAAGGCCCTACACTAGTACTTTCTTCATTCGAGTGATGTTGGGGACGACATCATTGGGAGTCTGTAATAATCCTAATTGTTACCATAGCTAATCCAAGTTAATTTAAGTTAAACAAAGTTTTGATTTTCATTCCATTAACTCAATGGGTCATTTAAATATAATCCTAGAAGTTTGAAATCTATCGAAACTATTTTGGTTATTTTGCCTATTTTTAGATCTTAAAAATTAGCTAAATTAATTTGATCTCCAAATTAAAATTTCATTTCATTTTTGAATTTTTCATGCCATAATTAGCTAAAAATGAATTTTTGGGATTTTTTTAGCTCATTTGGTCCTAAATTGGATTTAGAAATTTTTAGAATTAATTATAATTAATTAATAGATTTATAATAATTAAAATAAATTATTTTAATTAAAATATTATGTGGGATTTACTATCCGGACTACAGAGGATCCATCGTGGGGTCCCAACAACAGCGCATCAACTCTAGCTAATAAGCGTGCTAGCATGCATCTTGGAGCATCCCATCCAGCGGTGTTCACTACCCCACACCTTTATATAATCCTAGCCGATGAATCAAGTCCTCGCATCCGATGGCTGGCCTTCCATCCATGATTATGTTTAATTAGAAGCGTATTTGGCCCTCCATCTCCAATTGTCTCGAGATCAGATGGCTCGTGGATCATCCAACTCTGTTCACCTTCGTCCCTAGCTCGCTCGCCCGACAGAAGAAGATCCTTTGTTCAATTCACTGCTAACTTGTACCATGCTCCTCTCTACCATATTCTCTTGGTCGTTAGGGTCCTCCTCGCTAGTGGCTGAGCCTTCTTGACAGGTTGAGAGGGTTGAATCCCACTAATTGGGGTAAGTTAAATAAGCCTCTCAACTCGAGCATAAGGTGTGGCCCTCAGCCATGGCTCCCGGCCTAACACATCCCTAAGCCTATAAATATCTCCTTGGATTCTCAATGAGCACTTTTTATTCACTAAGAACCCTCAATTTCTCTCAGTGATCCCAGCTCTCCTGGCATGCCAGCTTCTGTGAACTGCTGATAGTGAGTGTGGTTTGACAATCAAACCCCCAGGCGCCAGCAAGGAGTCCGAACATCGTCAGTATTCCCGTCAAACTCGGCCTGTAATCTTCATAGTAGTTCTAGGTACTGTAACAACTCAATCTTGTTACCCAGCTTAATTTTAGCTTAATCGTATCTTAATTAAGTTCATATAGATATTAGAACCAAATTTTGAAGGTTTGGAATAATTTGGAACTCAATCAATTATTTTGGATTATTTTAATATTTAATTAATTAAAAAATTAAAATATTTAATTTGATTTTAAAATCAAAATTTGACTTCGCTGTTATGATCTTCACCCATAAATTAGCTAGATGTGATGTTTTGAATGTGTTTGGAAGTTGTCAAATTTTCGCAAATATTTTAGTAGAATTAAATACTCTGAAAATTAGCATAATTAAATAATTGTCAGAAACAAAATCTGATTTTGCCATTGAATTCCTCACTCCCAATTTAGTTAGGGGTGAACTTTTGAGCATTTTCGGAACACATTTATTAAATTTAAATTTTTTTAAAAATTAAATATTAGAAACGAATAATTATTTATCTATATAAATCATTTCTCTTTATTTCCTTCCTTTTCTTTTTCTTAGCTAGACCCTATTTTTCTGCTTCATCAAATTTGAGATTTAAATTATTTATTAATTAAATAAATTAAATTAAAAACTTTAAATAATCAATTTATTTTCTTTATTTTCTTATTTTATGACTGGACCCATTTTCTCTCATCCACTTCATTTCCTCTAATGCATACAATTACTTCTAACTCCCATCTTCTCCTTCCACTCATATAATGTACACAATTAAAAAAAAAGATTCATAATATTTCCTCTTTTCTCTTATAATTGATGGGAGAATTCAAGAGAGAGAGACATGCTCTCCTCCTTTAAATGGAGGCTCAACACTCCCTTTCTCTCCATTTGACCATTAGCCGAGCTCTTGCATCTTCCTCCACTTCGTCAATCTATCATCTTTCACTGTCAATTGACTTCCATTCGGCGCAGCCAAGGATCGTCGAGCCATCCATCTTCATCCTGTCGAGCAACACCATCGCCGATCTGTGCCTTCTCCTTCTTCCTTCGAAGATCGCATCGGCGACTTCACTCAATGTTTCTGACTGCCTCGTCGCTCCTCTTGATGGTACCTATCACCACTCAAATCCTTATTATTATTATTATTATTATTATATATATATATATAACTTCAATAATTATAATAGAGCTCGATTATCTCATTTTTTTCTTAAAGTGCATAGCACCTCATATAGCTGCTAATAAAAAGATTTTAAATTTGATATAATAACATTGCTTTATTTATAAATATTTATGTTTAATCGTAGAGTTATATTTTAAGTAGCTGAGAAATGTAAAGCTAAAATATGCATTTTTTTAAAATCATGCTGAGTTATGTAAGTAGCTCAATAATTAATTAATTCCATATGATTACCATTAACTATATTTTATTGACAAGATCATGAATTATTTTTAGAAGATTGGTTAGGCTTATATTATTAATTATTTAGGATTTCTTATATTTCAAATAAATTTTATATAGTACCTAATGTAAATATCTTAATGGACTCCTCGCATGTCTTTAATTAACTAATTGGTGTGATCATAAATTGGTTAACCTTATTAAGTATGTTAAAGTATATTAAGTTATACTTTTTTATGTAAATTGGTATAACCATAAGTTCTTAATTTTATTAAGACAAAACATAAGCATATATTATTAGAGAATTTTATAAAGTGAACTAAGTTAAACTAAATCAGATGCAAAGCAACACATCTCTAATTTTATATCTCTTTTGCTAAACTGGTTTAGATAATGAAAATATTAACTAAAATTTTCAAAATATTTTTAGCCTAAGGGTTGGTTCATCTTGATATTTTATTGCATTATAATAGATTATGGCTCAATCAACTAAATTTTCTAAATTAATTCGTCAACTTACTTTTATTTTATATTTTAGAAATATGTCCATACTCCATGCAAAGTTGAAGGCTTAGGCTCCTAAGTCATGTGTTGTAGAAGTTCAAAATTTGCTCAAGCCAAGTACATAAGTACTTAGAACTTGTATTGAGTTATAATAATTAAAACTATTTATTTAGTCATATGTTAAGTACGTGCATCACTTGCATAGTTCTTATTAATATTTTTGTACATTTTACTTGCTCAAGTTATATGTTAACTTTCATGTATTTTTGTGAGTTGTTTTCAGGGATTAAGATGTTTTAATTTTATTATGATTGCTTAATTTTATTAAACTGTTAATTATCCCTTATTAAATTTAAGAGATCTTAAGATCTTGATCAAGTGATTTACACTTGATCTAGATCTTTGATTGCCATCATTAATAAATCAATAATTCATTTGATTTGCCATTAATTGTAATGTAACTCTTGGTCTTAAATTGATAAGATTAGGGATTAACACCTAATCTGTCTGATTTATACTCAAACTCTTAATCACTTAATCAATCAATCTGATTGTAGGATAATTTGACTAACATGATTTCAATAATCTATTTAATTTGACATTGACTTTAATTTATTGAATTAAAAGTGCTAAGAAAATTTAAGAACCGGTATGATTAAGCATCTGAATTTGAAACTTAAGATTTTTTATTTCCTCTTAAACAAAATAATTAGCATGAAATCAAGTATAAAACTTATGATGATTCATTGCAAGATCAAATCATAATAAAATTCTCAATTATATCTCATAATTATAGTATAAAACTTGATCAGATAGGGCTACCAATCTGATCTAATTAACCAAACTTAATGAATAATCTTATAAGATTATATTGAGTATTTTGATATGTGAGATCTTGATGATTTTATATTAAGTTTTATTTAGTATTATCAACAACCTTAACAAATGAGGATACATTGATGTAAGAAGAATGTTTGTAACTTATTGAGGTAGAATCTTAGATGATCCTTTTAATCTTAGAAGTTGATCTTAATACCTTGTGGTAGGAATCACCTGAAATACTTAGAATGGAACTTCTCCATTGTGGTAGAAATCAATATTGAGTGATCTTTTTCATCACATTCTTAGAGCCTTGTGTAGGACTCACCTATTTAGTGTAAGAATTAATAGCTTTGATAAATTATTGTTAATTAAATAGAATCTTTTGAACCCAAAATTTTTGGTTAGATATAATTATGTATATCCATGGTGCTGAGTCACTTCAGCAATATTCAGGATTGGTTGATTCACTCCAATGCGGACTTATGACTAGGTGCTATCCTAAGGGATTAGACAAATGCAATCCCGTTAGAGTAAATCTTTCAAGACTAAGAGTGATAATTAGTGAATTAGATCCTTATTTGAGATATAAATTACGACTGGGTTCTGCCTCCTATTGTAGTGCGCTTCGATAAGTGCAGTTTAAGCAAACTTAGTATCTTAAGTCACTTTGTGTAGACTACTAAGTATGCTTGTAATTAGGTAATTTAATAGCTTAGCTTGATATATAAATTGTGACCGGGTTCTGTCTCCTATCGTAGTGCGCTTCGATAAGTGCAGTTTTAAACAAGCTAAGAGTTAAATCCACCTTTTTTGGATTACAACCATATTTATATAATCATCCTAACTAATAATTTTTAAGTAAACTCTCAACTTTTACCAATTATCGAAATTAGAATTTTAGGAGTCGGAATCCTTTTAGTAGGATTCTGCATAATTGAGACATTGAGTTCATTATCAGATTTCAAAGTATTATTCTGAATTTCTAAATTTATCTCATGTAGCTTAAAAGCATGAGCATGAGCATAAGTATGATGTGTGAGTATCAGAAGGATGTATAAGTATCAGTGATAATTTGTGGGTTACAAAATATTGCATACATTGACTAGGGAATTTCATGATGCATCGGTGCCACAATAAACTGTATTCCCAACTGGATGTATGTATATATTGGACCGTACAACTCATAGCTATTCAGTGATAGTCCTATTACATATCAGTGGCATATTGTATTGTGGCATATTTGGATGCATGATCCTAGTGGCATATAGTACATCATTGGATATTTTTGCATTAGTGTTAAAATACTCGCTATTTTTATTTATTTTTAGCATTCAGTTTACAGTTCAGGTTTACTTCATTCAGTTTATACAATTTCAGTTATTTTATGCTTTTAAAGTTTTTCTGCAATTTTACTTTACTCTACTTTAATTTTGTACAATTTTATAATTTCAATTATTTACAGTATTTTTGCAACTTGATTTTTATTTTATTATTATGATTGAATAACATCTTTTAGATGCAAGTATATGCTATGTTACAACTTTATTGTACTTAGACTTTATAAGTCTAATATTATTTTTTCTTTGTTGGCTTGGCTTTATCATATATGTCAATATGGCAGTATCAGGTGTTAGCTCAGAACTTATGCTTGGGGGTGTGCTGGTGATAGAGGGTCAGGTGAGATTGATATTTTGCAAAAAAGGAGATCTTGTTCAGATTTAAAATTTATGTTGCTCATATTTAATTAAATATAATAAATAAGTTTATTTCTTATTATTCTGCATTTTCTATATTGTATGTGAATGGATAGATGTGGATAATGTTTGAATGTCCTTTTTACTTATGTTTCTGCATAAGACTTTGCTCACCTTCAGATTAATACAATAGATATATTACTTATTATCTGTGGTGTTAGTGACAATCACCACTTGATTGTAGTTGAGTTAGTGTTACTCGACGACGGTCAAGAGGCGGTCGTTACAGGTACAGCCTATACTCCCACTTCTATTAAGCTAACTTCAGCTTGACTATCGTCTAATTACGCCTTAGGTGATGTACTAGGATCTGACCCCAATCTATTTGTGAGTAGCAGAGGCGGCAGAGGGGTCTGACAGTGGACTAGATAGTTGAATCACTGTCTGAGTGTGAACTTTCAGTTGACTCTAATGCCGTCTCAATCCATGGCGAATCCTCGAGTATTCAAGTCTCTAAGTGATGCTCGATTCCATTTGTAGGTGATTATTGAGTCATAGCAATCATCATGTTTGATCGACTAAGCTCGAGTCGATCAGATTAGACTAGACTCGTACCCGTGATCTGCCATGAGTAACACCCTAGCAATCCAGATCTTCTTATAACACCTCGACTCACCCAATCATCTAATATTTAACCCCTGAATGTGTATAATTAAACCCTAGCCCGTAACATTGCCTATGCGAGGAGAATTCACTCATCACAAACTCTCCCATAAGGCTGATCAGTAGAGTAAGGACCCATCGACTCAGTGCATCCCAGAGAAGGCTTCCCAGCTTAATTGATGCATCTATCACTGCTTGCAAAGATCCACTTAAGTAGTAATAAGTGAAACTCTTAAATATCGAGACACCTTTTCAGATAACGGTAGAGTTTTTGATAAGAACTCCAAAGTTAAGCGTGCTCAGGTATGAGCACTCTCAAGATGGGTGGCTTGCTAGGAAGTTATCTTAAGAGGGCAAAAGTGTGAGGCCTTTTAGGCCAAAATGGACAATATCTTGGTGCTTAAGAGTTAAAGCTGTTCCAAATAGTATCAGAGTAGACCATAGGGTGTCAGATAGGAGCTAAGTGCCATACAGGATAAAGTATCACTTCATGTGAGTAGTTTCTTGAACTCATGATGGTTAAGGTGCTACATAGTTGTGGCTATCTCTTGTGTATATAGGGGTCACCTTTAGTCCTAAATACCCAATGGATGGTTCTTGGATCTGTTTGTGGATACTAAAGAGGACGTTAGTTACTTAAGTTGGGGAGATTGTAAGGACCCACTTAAGTAGTAATAAGTGAAACTCTTAAATATTGATGCGTACTTTTAGATAACGGTGGAGTTCCTGATAATAACTCCAAAGTTAAGCGCGCTCATATGGGAGCACTCCCAGGATGGGTGACCTGCTGGAAAGTTATCTTTTGAGGGCAAAATCGTGAGGCCTTTCAAGCCAAAGCAAACAATATCTTGGTGCTTAAGAGTTTGGGTTGTTATACTGCTGAAGGTGTAACTATTGAGAATAAGGCGTGGCATGGCCTGTGGGTGGAGAATTATTTGAAGGGAGCTAAGCATAGGTTGCCTTCTATCGGGGTATTCCTAAGGCGCAGAAGACGAACAGTGTCGGGTCAGGCTTCTCCTGACCCACGCGTTTCTAATTTTGGGCCTAGAAATAATAAAGAATTTTCTGGAATTAATTTCCTGAATGAAGGAAATTAATTCAGAAAATCAAATCCTATGGTTTGATTAGTTCATTTAATTCCATTTAAATTAATTGAATAACTTTGGCTACGCTTATCCAAATGGTATGATCTAATATATCATTTTGATAAAAAAATTATAAGGAATAATAATATGCAATAAAATCTTGGATCTAATAGCTAAATTTTTATATTAGCATAATATCTCTCTAATCTCAATAAGTGAATAAATAATTTATTAAATGGCCAAAATCTATGATTAAAGTCTCTAATTATTCATAAGACAAAGGAGGACTTAATTATGCCTTTAAAAATAATTTAAGAGTTCTAAATTTATTAATCACCTCTTAATCACTTTAAATCTTGATTAGAGATTAATAACTTAATTAATCCTCTGATTGTGGTAAACCAAGTTCATATTATCTTTTTAAGTGTAATAGAACTTGTCTATATGTTTAGATTCTCATTTTAAACCTTAATTTTCCTAATCACTATTTTTAATCTTAAAAAATGATTAGTTAATCAAATCTTAAGTTCAGACTTAAATTTAAGTGCCTCGTTTCTTTTATTAGTCAATATTAAGCCTATTATAACTAATTATAGCTAAATTGGATGTTTTAATCCTAAAATCCCAATTTTAGTCTTAAGAAGAGCATTTTGGTCATTTTGGCCAAAAGTTTGTTAAGAATCCTAAACCATAAAAATGTCATTAATATACTTTTAATCAGTAATATAATGTATTAAGATCATTCATTTAGCTTTTAGACTTAATTAATTTATTTAAATGGCTTAGGCTTAATTCTTTTTAATTTTTTTCTTAAATAAATCATAAAGATCTTAAAGTGATCTTAGACCCTTCACTTAATCTTGAATAATAAAATTTAACCTTATGAAATTAGTCTTAAATGCCTTACCAAAACTAATCATAATAATTATTCTTAAGAGAATGTCTTAATGAAAACCCTAATTCTAAATCTAATTTAAAGTCCTAAGTGATTAAACCTAAGACTTAAATCTTAAATCCTTAGTGATTATCCATAATATACCATTTGAATTGTACCATCTTATTCTTAAAATTCCTATTTGATTTAAATCCCTTTGAATCCTTCTTGTGGGCTTATGTTGATTCAACCTATAGAATAATGTGATTGTTCTATGGATTGAACTTAGATCTTAAATTCATATATTTTTATTTGATTATTTTGTCTTATAATTATAGATTCAGCCTTTCTTTAAAATTATAATTTCTTAATCTTTTAGCTTCTAAGATTTTTTACCTTAGAATAAGAGTGGGTGTGAATCCTTAGATCCTTAGTTGATTATTACCTTAGATTCAGGATTGAACCCCAAATTAGAGTTTAAGCCCATAATCTTTGATCTTGATTGGCAAAATCAAGATTATGTTTAAGTTATTAAAATACATTAATTAAGTCGTTGCTTTGTTTAACTCTTTATAGTCGTTACTTCTGATTATGAATTAGAAATATTAAGTTTTAATGTTAACTTTAAGGTCATAAAATTTGTGATTTTACAGGATAATTTAATATTGAAGATCCTAAGCCTATACTAGCTCATAATATATCGAACAAATTAAATTAGATAATAACAGATATCATATATGTTTAGTTGAGTCTCTTTCTTACTTTGATTATTATTGCTTTACACACCTTGTGTTTGAGCCTTTTTCCTTAGACATGTCAGTTGAACATAAGATATTTGATGAGTATCCTATATTCGAGATTGCATAAATATGATTTAACTTCTTTTAGTTCATTTAGTTCTCAGTACAGTAGAGTGTGTTCTAACTTAGTCTGTCTCATTAGTTCAGTTCTTTGGATATATATTAGACTCAAACCTAGTTCTATGCTTGGCTAAAGGAATACATGTCTGATTCTATAAGTTCAACTCGAACCTAATGCTGAGGATGCATAGGGGGATATATGTCGAACTTTTTGTACAATGATCCTATTTTGGCCAATTTTAGTTATGACAATACTACTTTAGGCATACTTTTAATTTTCAGTTTAGTTCCAGTTCAGTGGCTCATTTAGCCATATGTTTTACTTGCAATTTTACTATTTTTCGTATGTTTTTGTAGTTCATTTCAGTTCAGTATTTTATTTAGTACTTGCATATTTATGATGCTAGTTTTATTTTTCAGTTCTCTTGTGCTTCAATTTAGATTCATTTTATGTAAATCAGCACGCATTCATATGATTATAAGCAGGTTATGATGAATTTATTTTTAGTACCTTTCAATTATTTATATATTTACTGCATAACCTTGTTACAGCTTCTGATTGAGGTATGTTAATCTACATACTTTACTTTGTTTGATTAAAAAATATTAGTTTATAACTATTCTATTTCTTGTGGCTTGCTGCTCCCCTTGATTACTTAAATGTACTTTAATTGTGATATCTTAAATGTTCAGTTTCATTTAAATTAGTATAAAATGTGCTTAGACAATTTGTCTAACTGTATATTTTTCTTTTCTCGGCTGAGGCCTTGACATTGTAATACTGATAATATCATATTCGGAGCTGTTCGTTGAGGTTGGTTTCAGAGAGGAGCTTGGCTAGGATGAGGGCCTTCCTATTGCTTTAACTTAATTATATTTATTTTCAGCTGTGAGGACGATTATTACTTCTTGCTTTTAAATTTTAGTTTGTAATAATATATTCTTGATGTATTTACATTCTGTATTTTTCATATTGAGCTGAGTTATTATTTCTGCTTTCTTTACTATGATGTAATGTGGATATTATACTCTTTTTTGATTCAGCAACTTTGATATTTTAACGCTTAATCTTTAGTTTTAGGCGACAAATCTATAATTAAGGCGGGTTGGGTTTATATCTAACTCGACTATAGTTGGGAGATTTGCCACAGTTGGAGACCGTATTCATCGTAATTTTGTATCTCGATGAAACTAATGCACACACTAAAAATTCTCAGCTATAGTTTATTTTATATTAATTTTTGAATATTAAAATTTTAAAAATTAATTGCGGTCGATCTGCTTCAAATTTAATAAAACTTTAAATATAGCTTATTATAATATTTTTAATCCAACAATGCGAAAATTATTAAAATTGGACTTGTATTTAATATTTTTATTTTACTAAATTATAAATATTCAAAAATTAATTTATGAGTATTTATTTTTCAAAATGATCTAAATATTAGCATTATGATCACAAAATATATTATCCAACATTATATTTAGTTTAATCTAATTTCAAACTATTACAAGATTCTGATTTCTTAGTCAGATTTAATCTTAATTAGCCTACTAACAACATTGAGTCGTCACATAACATGCTAAACTTCTAAGATGTCATGCTCTAATCTTATTTGTTATTAGAGCCACTCAATTTTGCTATAGATAAATTAATTTCTCATAATATCCTTATGAGTGTACCTGCTCATCCACTTAAATTTTGTCATCCCTATACCACTTATTCTTATCGATAAGTTTCTTATATGTTGGCCAACAATTAGCCCCATATAGCATAGATGGTCACATAATAGTTCTATAATTCTTTTTAATTGGATATTCAAATTTCAAATACTCAAAAAGTGCTCATTCATATCGTCCATTCAAATTGAATCATATAAATCACACTCTTCCCTATTTCACCATTTTTTGAATATCTGAACCAATGTGTTTGAACCTGTCTCTTTATTCTTGATCGCATGACCCTCAAGAGTTGTCTTAGGACTAAATACAATTGAGCCTGCACTCTATATACTTTGTTTTAAATATACTAAGGCAAAAATTATTAAAAATTAAAATAATCCTCCACAACCTAAATCCATACCTAGCATTGTTAATTAATATCATAGCTTAATCGATAAATTCCAAAAATTAAATAATTTATATCATAGCTTTAAATTTTAACATTTATTAAATTAGTAAAAAGGAAGTTTTATTAAATAAATAAATTTATTTAAAATCATATAAGAATTTTATAGGATTTGTTATGATATCTTAAATATTTTCCCATATATTATTAATTTAACCAAATATTAAATATTTTAGTTCATATTTTACTAATTTATTTTTAATACCTTGTACTTTTATATTTTAAAAAGAATTTTATTATATTTATACCATCATATACTTAATAAAATAAAAATGATACAATCATTTTACGTATGATTATATAATACATTTTTATTTAGATTAGTTATTCATATAATATAATAATGTATAAGTAGTATAATTATAATATTTTTCTTTTAAAAAATTTAGAGAAAATTGAGAGGATAAAGCCGTGATCTGTCGAAGAATCATTTATTTACAATGTTGCCATTATCCAAAAATCGATATTATTTAATTATTAAATTCCCGATAATTTCCGGTGCCGCTGAATTGCCTCTTAGATTGGATCCGCCTTTTTGACGGTCCTGCTTCGATCCTTCTCCTCATTTTCTTCCCCGGCGTCTTCTTCTCCCGCGGTAGGGTTTCGAGGTCTTAAAGCCTGTATTCGATCGGATATTTTTTTTTTCGGATCATTTCACCTGCCTTCATCTTTCTCGGATGTGGGGTTCGGGAATTGATCTCGAATCGCAATCCTCTGTGTGCTGCTTTTGGAGAGTTGGATCTGGCGCTTGCTATCCGAACTTTTTCGAGCTGTTGAGAGTCGATCAGGTGATTATCGGCTGTTGTTTCTTATTCTGAACGTCGACGGGGGCTTTCATTGCTCGGTTTGTTTTTCGAATTTGAGCTCCTGTTTCATGCTCGGTGTTCGTTCCGAGGGAGCCGCGCGGGTGGTCACGATATATAGATTTGTTCAGTTGGTCTTTGGTTTGGTATTTCGTCGTTCCTAGCACCGCTTAAGTTAAATTGGGAAATGGTGATGGATGTGGAAGTAGTAAAGGACATTGCTTCTTTCGACCCGGAGCTGCTGCAGCTTCCGGAGGTCTCTTCGCCAGTTCTCAAGGATAATCCGCAGATTGCAGATCATCTATACACACATTGGCTTACGCTCCCGGAAACAGTGAAACTGGTGCCTTTTCGTTAATTTTTCCTTTACCTAATTTGTGTTTGTTTCTCGCTGGATTTTGATAAGCTGTTCTTGTTTTTTGATATCAGAGAATCGCATTTTTTATTTTCCAATGAACATAATTTATAGGTATTGATTTAATAAATAACTGCTACAACGAATGCACTGGGGGGATTATACAAAGAGTGATCAAATAGTTCGTTGAACAATTTATAATTTCATAATGCGGTTTTAATAGAGAATCAATGATACAAATTTTAGGGAAAGATGTTTTTTGTTGGCTGCTTAAGCTGTTCATTTCGCATTATAAAATAAGGCATTGATGTTAGTTAAATTATTTGGTGCTAAATGACTATGCTATGTTGGTTTCATGAACCGATGGTCTAATGATAAAGAAAATTGTTATATATATATATATATAAAGATGAAAGAACTGAGAAAAGTTATATAGAGAAGCGAGCAATCGATTCTATTCTTAGCTTGCATCGGAAATTGAGAAAAATGTTGTTCTTTTGTTTTGTTTTTATATTTAATATAATTAAAATCTAATTTAGGAACTATAGTGAACTTAAATACCCAAGAGACTGTTGCATTTTCTATGGCAGAATCGTTGAGTATATTGTCTCTAAAAGCATTAATATCAAGCTTTTAGGGGATTTTGAAGAGTTTTAATGACTATTTAGATTTTGCATAGATAAATAAAGGAAAAAGTATTTGAATCAAACTGGCTAAAGACAAGTAATTAGATTTTATATTCACATTGGTTTGAACTATATGTCAAGAATGAATCTTTTTTATTTAAAATAGCTGGTGTGCTAATTTAGAGTAGGGTGGTTGTTTCTTGGGAGATGATGGACATTAGGACACTTCTGGGGCTTCTGCTCACAATGGCAATTGCAGTTAAAGTTCACTGTTTCTATCTCACTTTTATGCTCTAATTTATGGTTTTAGAACATTTCATTTGCTCTGTTTATTTTCATGGTTCTATTTGCTTTGGTTTGCTTTGGTTTTTTCCATTTATATTTTTAAAACAAATATTTTTATTATCTCTTGTTAGTTTATAAACTAAGAGCTCTTTAGGGGTGTGTGTTATTAGTCTAGGAATTTGTTTTGTAGGTTTGCTTATGATTAATGCCAGTGTTGTTGTTCTTGATTGGAAATTTGAACTCAAGCTATGCATCCTCAATCCAAGCTATATGAGCTTGTCATTCTTCATTATGAAAATATATTGGGCAGAGGATCATATCTAAAGCTATTGCAAACTAAGATGTAGTTTCTACTTTCACCACAACTTTGAAAAGTTTTCTCACAATGAACTACCTTGACCTAATTTTAAAACCTTTTCTCAATTTACAACACTAAATTATTCCCACTGCCATCTCTTTTATCCTCATAACACTTTCACACCTTTTATATTTTTGGCATTGTATCCATTGGCAACAAGTTTGTTTCATTTGATTATTGGCTATATCACTTGCTATTACACCTTATCCTATCATTTATTAGATGTTGACTTTCATTTTATTTTAATTTGAAATTTGTATTCATATTAGCACAATCCAACATTCTTAAAAACTTCTTCAATCAATTTAGGTAGCATATTTACATAAGGTTTGAGGGCTATTTGTGAGTTGGTACTTTGGCATTAAATTGCAGATTTTCATGTGGAAGCTTATGGGATGATGTGTAGTGGTCAACCAAAGTGGGGTTTTGAGATATTTCCAAGAGTGGAAGATAGGGGATTTGAAATAACAAGGAAACACGATGATTAACACTATTGCATTAAGGGGCTATTTGGTTTGTTTAATCTGGGCATAAAATAAATTAATTTATGCGATATTCAATATCATGGATTGGGTATGTAGGATTTTAAAAGTACTTGTTTTAGGTAAAGCTATGGGGGAACAATGTTTTCTTGTTTCTCACAGATTCCACATAATCAAATTATTCTCAACTTTGGTGTAATTTGATTACTCTGCGTGACATTTGTAAAAAAAATTACGTCTTCCCATTGCAGCCTTCACATCCATCGCCTTTGTTTTAGGGCCACTCACTGGCTTTCGTCCACTTTGGGTAGTCATTGCCAATTATTTCTAGCATCTGGCCGACCTCGTTGATCCTGGCCGTCATACCTAACGGTCCTCTGTCGACTCTAAAGCCCTCTAGTCGAACTTAGCCGACCATTTTATCCTCTCGACTATGTGACTTTGGAGATCAGGTCTAAAATTGTAATTAAAAAAAGTTAATATTCATTAACTGTATTACATCTAAATTTTTTACAACACAAACACACTCACTATAACATCACTCATATATTATTACATCACTAAAGTGTTCATGAAATTTACTCAAGATATTCAGAAAATGAAGAAAAATATTATAAAAAGGTGACGCTTTTCATTTTTTTTTTTCAATTCACCAATTAGAAGTGTTGTTACAACAAACTCAATCTTGAGAGGTAACTCTAATATATTAGCCACTGAAATAATTTGATGAGAATACCAATCAATTGAAAGCTCAGTATATTAAAATTTATCTATTTTATTTTATTGTTCATATGTAGCCAAGGTTAGCAAGATAGGATTTGCAAAGGGCATGTATAAGGATAAGAAGAAATAAATGAAGCAAACATTGAATTATTAGATAAAAGCAAGAATACAAGAGATTAATAGCGAGTGAAGTATATAAAAATCAATAATCAATTCATTGCAACTTATGATTTTCAAAATATGTTGGGATTTATATCCAACTTGTCTCTGCACTAAGAGAAATTTTTAAGGCCTTCAATAATTCTGTTGCCTTCTTTTTGTTTTTAATTTAAACATTTAAATTTGTGATTTTTATTTTTTTAATATGGAATGATTTGTGTTTCTGTTTGCTTTCTTTAATTTTGTTTTCTGTATAGGTAAAATCCATAATTGATGATGCAAAGACAGGCTTGCCTTTTAGCATTTCTGGTGTCAGTAATAATTCAAGTAATTCAAGTACCAGCACTTCGTTGCCTTCCATGTTTCCTTCTGGTGGCACGCCGCCACTTTCTCCAAGAAGCATGGCTGGATCTCCACGTACTGCAAGACGGGGTTTTGGTGTGGGGCCTTCAAATTTAGGCTCTTCATTGAAACTTGTCAGCGAGCTGGTGAAGGAAGTTATCCCGCAGGTATTAACAAATCTAAGCACTTTTTAAAAATTGAAAGTCTTAGGCATTAATTAGGGTAAGCAATCTTGGCCAGGGAGTTCTTATCCCTCATTATTGAAAATTCTAATGACATAATGCTTTACATTTTCTCAGTTCTATTTTCAGAATGGTCGTCCACCACCAATTGATTTAAAACGTCAATGCCTGTCCATAATTAATAAGCTTTTCTTTGGCCATGAGGGAGGGCTTAATATTCAAGGTGAAAGTTTATGTTACCTGGTTTTGTTTACTTATTTATTTATTAATTTTTTACATATATTTATCAAAAAACAATTCTCTTTCTACATTATTCAGAATTCAAAGCTGTTACCAAGGAAATCTGCAAGCTACCATCATTCTTTTCCAGTGCACTCTTCAGAAAAGTTGATGTTGATTGTTCTGGAATTGTTACAAGGTATAAAAGTACTGGATTCATCTGTCTCATGCTTGTCTCACTTTGATTTTTTCTCATTGCAGTAACCCATTTGAAGGATTTTCTTCTCTTGTTTCTTTATTATTTACTTCTATTTAATGTTTTCTATTGATGACTATTCGAGGCAGGTTAATTTGATCTTCTGTACTGCTATATTGCTCGCACTATGGAGATGATTGTAAAATTTATTCACGGAGAGATACCTTGAATTACACATTTTTCTGATGATATTCTAATAGACAAGAAAACTCGAAAGGGTAATGGGCTTTTGGATGAATGAAAAATGTCATTTTTCTGATGATATTTTAATTTTCTGAGTGAAATGTTGGAGGTACGTAAAAAATTTCAAAGCTTTGGATAACTTGGATCATGGTGATTACATGTTATGCAAGCTTGACAGCTGTGGTAATTATAGTAATGCTTGAAGATGGATACTTGGATGTGCAAGGATTATATAGTTTATTTCTATTATTGAAAGAAAATAATATTTTGGGCATATTTTCTAGAGTTAAAAACATTGTGGGTAATTTGAACTAGTGTATGAATCGAAGCGCTAATATTTGAACTCTTGACATGTCAAGGGTTTAAATTCCACTGGCCACACATATTTGTCTTGTTGAGGCTCGGTTTCTTAAAAAAAAATGAACTAGTGCATTTAATTTATAATGTGTTATCATAATAAATTTAAATTTGAAATATTTTATAATTTACAACTCTTTGTGGGATGTAGTAGCTGTTCATGTTGAATTGTAGTAGAGGTTCCTTATTTTTTTCTATAATAAATACTGCAGAGATTCATGTGTTGATTAGGATGATGAAATCTGAACTTGGGGATTTGCTAATACGAAGCTGATAAGACTCGATTGTACAAGTCTCTCAATTGAGATTTTCCCCATCATGTTCTTGATAAGACTACTTTCTTCTTTACATTTCCTTGATGGTCATATGATTCCCTGACCGCCTTTACAATCTTAAATATCATGAATTGCTTGTTTAATCACTTGTGGCTGCTGTAGCAGCTCAAGAAGTTTTTATCTCAGAATTTCTCAAGAGATTTGCATGCAAATTGGAGCCTGCAGTTCTGCTGTGGGGGTCAATAACCCCTTGAACCAAATCAAACAAGTCGCACTCCAATATTTTAAAACCTAATTATGGGAGTGCCTGAATTGATATCATGCAATTTTGTCTTGTTGAATGCTTTTTTGATTTCTGCAGAGTCAGCCATTTAATTTGCTAAAATCAGAGTCTCTGTGGTTTTTGAAATAGCATTGAAATGCCTTGTTTATATTTTGTGTAGCATTTGTAGTTTTTTGATGAAAACTTATGTAAGCTCTATTAACCACACTTAATAGATCCTTGCGTTGGTTAATAGTAGTTGATTTTTATGCGTGGAAAATCTGAATTTTACTATGGAATTAGCATATAATTTGGAATGACAATGATAATTGATTATAGTTTGGACGGAGTAGCATATCTTGGTAAATATTAAAAATAGGCTGAGGTGATTTGTGCAGGGAGGGTAGGTTGAATGTAGGAGGGAGAAGGTTGATAAAAATAACATTGCAAGATGTTGGGTAGAAACACTTGCATGAGTTAAACATCTTATGAATCTCTCAATTGGAATGAGGAAAATTTTATAATGTTTTCGATCATTGGCACAGGGTCAGTGATGATGAAAATGGTTTTAAAAAGCTATCATTTGATGGAATTCATTGCAGAATGAAAATTTTACTTTGTATTATAAGAAGATGATGCAATAAATCATAATTGTGCTTTAGGGACAGCTTTCCAATTTTTAGACAAAGTATAGTAATGATTTTTTTAAGGTTAAGTGTATTGAGAATGAAAATTCTGCATGGTAGTCAGCATGAATTCCATGGTCTGAATGTCATCCTTATTCGTTAAATGATGATTGTTGGCTAACTCGTCTCCAGAGACTAGTTCAAGGACAACTGCTTTTTGATGTTTTTGCTGTTGGTAAGTTGCCCATTCCATGAACTAAAGTAAGGCTGGCATTATTTTCATTTCTACTAGCTATATTCTTTCGAGATATTTTCTGAAATAGCCCTCCGACTATTGAAAATGTCTAATTTAGTTCCCTGATTATTGGAATGCTCAAAAATGTCCCATAATTCTTTTTTAAAGTTCAAATTAGTCCCATTTTAATTTTCTTCCTTTTTGGATGGAAAAGTTAAATTAAAAAAAATGGCATTTTGATAATATTGCATCACACATATAATAAAATGCTCTTTATTAATTTAATTTTTTCATTATGAAAAAGTCAAAATTGGGATTAATTTGGACTTCCAAAAAAGTTGATTGACTATTTTGGGCATTTTAATAGTAGAGGGATTAAATTGAATGATGAATACATCTCCCTGTTATCTTAATTGTGAATTGCGAACTAAGCACTCATGCAAAGATTAGGTAAGTGGGGTGCTGATGTATAAATTTTGTTTCTTGAATATAATTGGGAAGCTAAGACACATTTAATAATAACGAGACTGCATTGATCAAGCGGAGTTACTGTTTAAAACTATTTACTTAGGAGGCTTTTCCCAATAATAGCTGTTATTTTTCTTTTGGCACACGTGCAGGGATGCTTTTATTGATTATTGGATCAACCGGAACACCATGACTATGGATATTGCCACTCACATATTTAATATCTTGAAACAACCTGATCGCAAGTACCTTTCCCAGGTACCAAGGAATTTCATGACATCTTTTCCTTAGGCTTTTTTCTTTTTTTGCTATTTAAGTTTTTTAAAAGGGGCCTTTTTATTTTATAGGAGGATTTTAAGCCTGTTTTACGAGAGCTTTTGGCAAGCCACCCAGGGTTGGAGTTCTTACAGAATACGCCTGAGTTCCAAGATAGATACGGTGAGCCATTTTATGCTGGTGTTTTTCAGGATTTCTTCCTTTAAATGCACTTTTTTCTATTTTTTAAATTTAGTGTTAGTTGTTGATGAATAGTATGTTGCATGCTAGCGTGATATTCCATTATTTTGAAGTAGCAAATTTGTGACTGTAAACACCAAGTTTTTAATATATTTTAGACCTTAAGAATTAAGCAAATCTAATAGAAAATTCACTCTTTTATTTATTCTTTATAATAACAGCCAACTATTTATTCCTTTCAGAAAAAAATTGCTTTTATATCATACAACGTTGGATATTTTAGATATATTTACAACTCACCATTTAGTTTAGGATATAGCTCTAATGAGCATGATATCCTGGAAACCTTGTAAAAGTTATATTGTAGTAAAACTCATATTTGCATAAGCCTTACAAGAAATTGTGATTACTACTTTTAAATTTAATTTTCAATTGTGGTTTGTTTTGCCATTTTATATATATTCCACTTATTGCTTGTTTGTTAGACTTGTCTAAACTTGTATTACAGTTATCCATCTTTAATCCTACTATTCAAGCTCTAATTTCTAAGCCTTTTGATCAACCTTGCAAAGTAAAATATCCAGAGTACATCACCAGGATCTTTTTTTCATCGACATATGTTTTTTTAATTATATTAATTTTTATTTCATCTTGTTTTTTGGAAGGATTATGTGATCTGATTAAAGGGTTGTTTGATTTGAAGTAAATTGAATGTCGAGTTAATATAGATAATAGTGTAAACTTTTTTAGGTAAAAAATATTGTAAAAGTTTTTTTGATATGCGAATTTGTTCCAGTGATTTTACTTTTTGATGCTTGTTTGGGTGGAAGGAAACTAAAACAAAACTTTAGAAAATGATAAAAAATACATAGGGTTAGGACTTGGCTGGAGAGGGCTGACCAGGGGTGGTGAGGGTCAGCGGGTGAGTAGCGTGGGTCAGCTGATGTGGTTTTGGGATTTTCCTATGCAGGGAAGGGCCGGTTGAGGGCTCTGGTGTGGTCGGCCAGCGTGATTTGGGATTTGGTTTGTGATAGCCATCCAATATGAACAACCAGCCATTCATGCAATTTTCTTATAAACTCTATGCGTAGAGGTTTACCATTAAATTGGCCGGTTTTAGAATACTCCAAAAAAGGCTTGAACGGGGCCTAATCCTCAAAAACTTTACATGCATTATGAATGCTTTAAAACAAAGACTTATTTTCATATTGCGTGGTATTAGGAATATTTTACACCCAAAATACTGCAAAACAAACACCTCTAAACGACATTCTCAATGGCAGATTTTGGATAAATTTATTATGAATAAGATAGTATTGCACAGTTTTCTATGCTTTAGGCGTAGTATTTCATGCTTTGGGTATGAAAATTATCTTGGGAATTTTCAGACTACGAGAAGGTCCATCAGGCTAGCATGGATAGATATTGCCAAAAATTTTATCTTCTCTTGTTTGAAAACAAATGTTGCTTAGGCATGAACAACTACATAGAATTCACAAAGCTACTATTGTTGCAAGTGTCTAATGATCACCTTGCATTTCTGATGACAATATAGAATTAATGAGTGTTGACAATCAAAATTTCAGAATTAAGTTGATACCTATAAATTCTTCTAAATTAATTCTTTATTCTTCTGTTTTGGAATTCAGGATAATAGCTAGAGCTCAATTTTCTTTGTTAATGATATCCATATCCAGCAAAAGAATACATGCAGTTGGATTTTTGATTTATCATCTGACCTGCTAATTGTGCGGAATTTTTTGTTTCTGTGAGAGTTTCTCGTTCGATTTCTGTGTTGATCCGTATATCAATTTTTGCTTGTAGACGATGTTGGTTTATTTTACTGCTAATATTTCTTTTGGAACATCTTGTAAATTAATAAGGATTATGCACTATCAGTCTATTACTGTGTTTTTTTGTATATTATAATGTTAAAAAGATCATAAAGTTGTCTTACTCTTTTGCTACTATACACCCATGTAGAAGCTTAAACTTTGTAAAAAACTTCATCCAACTAGCTTTGACTCCAAAAATAATTCTAGAAAGGGCTTATTAAAATGGAAAGTTATCGTTATTAATTTGAAAAAAGATCGCATGTGATGATCTTACTGAATTTGTTGTACACATCTTAATCGTGCAAATTCTTATTTTAATTTTTTCTGCAATCATCAATTACTTGACGTGCTGGAAACTTTTAATCTAAAATTAATATATGGAAATACATCGCATGGAATTGATAGAATTAAGGGGTATACTTCAAGCTACATGCGGTTTTCTGTTTCTTCTTGTTATTATATAAATCCTATGTTATTTAAGAGTGTTAACTTAAAGCCAAGTATTTTTCATATCTTTAGTTTCATTCAGCTAGCTTATTCTTTTTATGGCATCAATATATTGTATTCACTTGCCCTTGATTTATTTCTTTGTTGATCACTTTTCAATATCTTAGCTCTTTATGTTCATGGAAATTATGCTTTGCATTATGCAATATTTAGTTATGGTAGTTTTGTTTTGCTTTATACTTGACAACTCTGTAAAATCACAAATTTTTACAGTATAATATTCATACATAGAAATTATTCAAAAGCTCTTCTTAACTTTCTTAGGATGAATAGGAGGAAATTTATAATTTTCAATCATAAAAATTCTTTTCATGCATTATACATTTATGTAGAATTTATTCAGCACTTAAGTTTATGTTGATAGAGATTGTTTAAAATGATTTATGAAAGTTTGTTTATCATCCTAAACAACACTTAACCAAAATGCATGAAATATAAGAATTTTGATTGTTGGCAACAAATTGCTGGGATAGGTCTAATGATGATGGCGATGAGTTATGTGTTCGATTGAACATATTTTTCTTAATTTATTTATTACTTTGTGTACTATAATAATTAAAATGTTAGTGTTGTAGTTCATAATGAAGCACTTTGTGAAAAGCTATTCTCAATCTATAGCATCTCTTTTATTCTATTTATTTACCTTTTGTTACTCGATAATCTTTATTTATTTTTTTAATGAAAATTCATTTTCTTAGCATTTTCATAAAAATTATTATTCTGACTCAAGGTTTCAAATAACTTTTTGGCAGCGGAAACTGTCATATATCGAATATATTACTATATTAATGGATCTGGAAATGGCCATCTCACTCTACGGGAGCTTAAGCGTGGAAATTTAATTTCTGCAATGCAACATGCTGATGAAGAGGAGGATATCAATAAAGTTTTAAGGTACTTCTCCTGAAAATAGTTGGTGATCAGAAGTAATGAGAATATCTGATATAATAAATGCGCATTATACTTGTCCATTTTCTTTTTAGCTTTGATTTATTTAAAAAAAGTACAATGTGATTCTGGAACTTCTGATATTGTTATTAGTTATCTTCATAATGATTTTTTATGCTCATGTATTTGGTTTCTCTTAAATAAATCTTGTGCAATTCCACAGGGTTTCTCTTTAACTGTTGCATTTTTATATTGTTTTTTAATTAATTTTGGCTCTTATTCAAACATCGAGATTGAATGTTTTTGCTCTAAAAATAATTTAATCGCTTGCTATTTTCTTAAATATACTTAAATATTTAATTAATACAACGCCACTACCATCATACTTTAATCCCTAATTAATATACAAACAAAAACACACTAAAAAGAAATTGGGCTTTCTAATGAGGCATTTGATATACGAAGAAAGAATCTGAAAACTACGCATTATAATCTAAGGAACAGTAATTTTTTGGATTAGCTAGAAAATAATCATAACATTGAAGAAACTCATAGGAGGTGGACTTAGGATTTGCTTAGCTTATCTTCAGTTACTATACAACTTGCTATTCTACTAACTATTTGATGATTTTTTGGATGAGAACAGATATTTTTTAAACCTGTATGTTTAGGTGTCAACAGGCTCTCTTCATTCAAATGTTTTCTAAGTTGGAAAATTCTCTTTTATGTTTTTCTCTAAGATTTGGTGCATAGTTCTAGATATAAGTGTGAGTATATGATTTGTTGATTATATTAGTTAAATATTTTCATAATGATTGTGATGTAAATAAAGATAAACATTTCTGTACAAACTTTATTTCACATCCCAGCTTTTGCAGTGAAGATCAACGCTAAAGGAATGAGTAAAAAAGCTTGAATTGAAATGGTGCCTATTCATTCAACTTTGTGCCTTATTTTGAAAAGAGTATGCTATGATGCTTTAAAATTCTCACAAAAAGGTTTGATATGTAAGGAAAAGTTCTAAAGTCTAGGTGATGGTTGAAAGAGAAGCTTTAAGGCTCAACATTGATTGCATATTGCACAAAATCCATTCATAAGCTAAGAACCACCATTTTGTTAATACTTTACTTTTAGCTTCTTGGGAGAACTGTGTTGGTAGAACTTTTTTTTATTACCTTTTTTAGTGCTCTTTGTGGGCCATGTAGATTTTGGCTGATATGAAGTTCAATTCCGTTACCCTAAATTGCATGATCACAGTGTTCACTCACAAAAAAATGAAACGATACAGTGGCGGTGTTTCAATGAAATATTCATATTGGATTTAACATTAATTAAACTTGATTTGTAAATGAGGAATATTTAATTGATTGATTGTTTTGAGAAACTTTCACGTACTCAAGTATATAACAACTCTAACTCTTAGATAGGTAAATGCATAAACACTAGCCGATTAAACCCTACTTGATTTGGAATAGCCTAAACTGAGAAGATCACATTTCTCCATGTCTAGGACTTCTTCAGTCGTACTGTTTGATAAACTATTTACTTTCACCTTGTGATTATTAAATATTAAGCTTAAGATAATAATTATTGAGAACCTAAACTTTGTTTTGAATTTTTTTTCTACAGATATTTTTCTTATGAGCACTTTTATGTGATATATTGCAAATTTTGGGAGCTTGACACCGATCATGACTTTTTGATTGATAAGGAGAACCTTATCAAATATGGGAACCATGCACTTACATACAGGATTGTGGACAAAATCTTTTCACAGGTTAGCATTGTGTTTGGTTGGATTAACTTTGAATTTAAACAAAATATCTATAAGTTGAATTTCTGATGAGTTTTTTATTTTTTCTGTTGTTATTGTCGTTCATTTTGTTCATTTTTATGAAATTTCATGTGAAATGAATCTCAAGGTTCCTAGGAAGTTCACAAGCAAGGTAGAAGGAAAAATGGGCTATGAGGATTTTGTTTATTTTATATTAGCCGAAGAAGATAAATCTTCAGAGCCTAGCCTTGAATACTGGTAACTTGCTGCATATTGTCTTTTGTTTTTTGTTTTTCTTAAATATCATGAAATTCCTTACCTTGGTTATTGATTAGGCTTTTTTAACTTTACAAATAATGCAAGTCTTTTTAATGTTTTGTTTATCTTCTTATTACATGATACTCCATATTGAACTAAAACTCATATGGGAATTTCTCCCGTTACTTGTACCACCTTGAAATAAAAACTTTTTATTGTTGTTGGGCTAACCATATTTTATAATTTAGGTTGTTGAGTGTGCTATTTTAGTGAGCATTATATGGTTAATGGAAAGACAAGAATCAACACTGCAAGTAAAATGATCCCATCACGTATGCTTTTCTTATGTAAGCTAGCTTTTTCTAACCTAATTTTTGATAAATTGACTGAACTTTTAGAAGTATTAGGATCAAAACCTAATAATCTTTCAAACATTATAAAGTTGTGCTACATTTTAATCTTTAAGACGTTAATGCATATACAGCTGTATGGTATATTTAATTTTTTAACCAATTCTCTTTTAAAGGTTTGTTCTCTATTAAATAATATAAAAACTAATTAGACATACAAATTGTCTCGATCATGATGTCCATAGCTATTTTCTTGTATTCCTCTTAGACTTTTTTTGTTCCCCCTGCTATTTTAGTAATACAATTCAAGAAAGATTATTCCAAATGAGATATTGATAATTTGCGCACAAAGTTTGTTGTGTTATTGTTATTGAGAAAATTATCAAAATGGTCTATTGACTCTTGCAAAAGATTCAAAATAGTCATCGATTCATGTAAATTTTTTTTTGGTCTCTTGACTCGTATTTGAGTAATTTTTTGATCCCTGTTGTTATTTGTCCTTAATGCACGGTTCATTCAGTTGCGATGGCTGGTGCATGTGTTGGCAAATGCGGTTGAGGAGACTGATATTCGGATGAGTGATGGTGGGAACTGGAGACTTCTAGCAAGCTTTTGCAGTAGAGCTGCTGGTCAATGAATGGAGCTGAGGTGTCGATGGAGCTGTCAGTGGGAGTTGTAGGTGTAGGGGTTGGTTTGCAATTTGACTTTTCAGCTTCTTCGAGAAGCTGGGTAGCGTACGCTGCGTGAGTTATGTGGAAGCTATGTGTAATAGTCTGAACGAAGATCCCGAGAACTGAGAGGGAAAGCCGAGGGTCTTCATTTTGAAGCGAGCTTCCATTGTACTTATAGTATTGTGGAGAAATTCTGGATTTGTACCAATGAGTAGATTGTCAACGTAGTTGAGAAGATATGTGTAGATGCATGAGTTGTCGTAGATGAGAATGGATGGGTTTGCTTTACTTTAAGTAAAGCCATTCGAAGCAAGGAATTCAGTGAGAACGAAGAACCACTGACGAGATGATTATTTTAGGCTACAGAGTGCTTTCTTCAACTGACATATACCTAGTTAGGTTTAGTTTGATCGGTGAAGCCCAAAGGCTGCTTGATGTATATTATTTCATTAAAGGAATTATGGAGGAATGCATTTGAGACGTCAAGTTGTAATATGAACCAATTGTGGTGAGTAGCTATGGTGAAGAGTAAACGAATGGTGGACATATTTGCGATTGTTGGACTAAAGGTTTCAATATAGTCTATCCCATAGGTTTGATTGAAAATTTGAGCTACAAGGTGGGCTTTATGGCAAGCAATGGATCCGTCGGTGTTGTATTTAGTACGAAATGTCCATTTGTTGTTGAAGGATGGTTGTGTTGGATTTGGTGGAATTAAGTCCCACGCGTTTTGATTGTGAAGGGCCATGATTTCATCGGCCATGACTAGTCTCCACGATTGTGTTTGGCTGCTTGAAGATAGATGGTGGGATCGGGTTGTAAGAGTGATTGGTTTGTGGAGATTTATTGGGCAATGAAGAATGAGTGGGATGTGTTTTGGCGTAATGATGCTTGTTTTAGGGGTGAGCATATTATGTGTTGGTTGAGGGTGAGGGTTGGTTGTTGGAGAGGAATGGGTGGTTGTATGTACATGTGATGACTATGGGGAATCAGTGAATGTTGGATGTACGAGTGGTTGTATGTGCGGGTGGTTGTATGGGCCATTGGGTTGAGTAGGGAGATTGTTGTGTGGTGGACTATTTGATGTTGTAGGTGAGTGCGGTAGGAGAGTTCGGCGGTGGATGTTGGAGGAGGTGGGGAGTTGAGAACTTTAGTATGGAATTTGTGCTAAAGGAAGTGAACATTGCAGGCAATAATGAGTTTATGAGTGAGGGGGTTGTAAACAATGGTAGCCTTTGTGATTAGGAGAGTAGCCAATGAATACACATGGAACACTTTTGGGAGTTAATTTTGAGTATTGAGTAGGTGGAAGAAGGGGATATTAGATGCAACCAAAGACACAAAGGTGGTTATAGGTAGATTTTTTATTGTGGAAGTGTTTATAGGGAGATTTGTTATTGGTTTTTAAGGTTGGAAGGTGATTTATGAGGTAGGCAGAGGTTCAAAGAGCCAGTCCAGAAAATAGCGAAAATATTGGCATTGTTAAGAAAGATTTTGTAGTTTCTATGAGGTGGCGATGTTTTTTTTCTGCTATGCCGTTTTGTTGCGGGGTATAGGGGTAGTATATTCTGTGATGAATGTCGGTTTGCTGCAGGAAGTTATAGAGTAGAGTCATAGTATTCACGACCATCAGTAAGAAGAGTTTTAATTTGACTTCGAAACTGATGTTCAATGACTAGTGAAAAATGAATAAATAGACTTGTATCAGATTTGTGCTTCATCGGAAAGACCCAAACAAAGCGAGAAAAATCATCATTAAAAGCCACGTAATATTGACAGCCTTCATTTGATAAATTGGGGGATGGACTCAATACAACAGAATGAATTAAATCTAACATTTGATAGCAATGCGTTGAAGTAAAAAAAGGCAGTTTATGATGTTTATTCATGATAATTGATGGTAATTCATAGGATGGTTGCTGTAGGAGATTTGAGGATGCTGTTGAGCGAAGGTTCTTGGGTTAGAAGTGGCTGGATGGCCTAACCACTAATGCCATAGGACTGAATCGATTGAGACTGTGGAGGAAGCGAGTAGAAGCGATTGGTGGGCAGGTGATGGCTTGGATGGGATGAAGTAGAAACTGTTATGGCTGCGGCCTTGAAGGAGGATTGTGTTCAGGCATAGGTCCTTGATACAAAAACCAGTATGATCAAATGCAATTGAACAGTTATTGTCCGAAGCAAGTTTATGAACAAATATAAGATTCAATTTAGATCGAGGTACATGTAATATTTGGGATAGGTGAGCTTACGGAAAGGAGTAGGAAGTAGGCCGTTGCTGATGTTGGAGATGAGTAAGAATTGACCATGTTGTCGATGGTGACTTTGTCTTGTCCATTGTAGGAATCTGAGATGGATGGTTACCGAAGTCCTTTGTTGTGTGAGCAGATGAGTTGGAGTTAAGAAACCAGTTGTTATTGATGTAGCCATCTACGACAAGTGCAATGGGATGCGGAGATTGTTTTGAGAGGGAAGAGTTTAGGTGGTACCAACAGTTAAGGCCCGTGAGACCTCTTTTGCCGCATATTTGACATTCTACGGTTGCATGGTGAGGATGGAGTTCATGGTGGTTGGCTGTTTTGGGGCCTAAGCTGAACGAGTCTCTTTCTCTTCATGATTGGTCATGTCCTCTGCCGTAGGAGAAAGGTGGGCTGTTATAGATCATGTCTTTTTCATGTTGGAGGCTGATTTCTTAGTTGCAAAGTAGGGAATATAGATCGTCAAGGTTAATAGGTTGGAGGTTTGCGCGAATGACTGTTTTGAATGCTTGGTATTGAGTCGGGAGGCCGTTCAAGGTATAAAAATGATATCTTGGGGATCAACGGTGGAACCAACAATCGAAATATTGACGACTATGTTTTTGATTTCGGATAGTTATGCTAACACAGACTTGTCTGTCATAGTGACATTGTGCAGGGCATTCTCGAGCTGAATCACTTTGGATTAGTTGGTTTATTGGAGTTGTTGTTCAAGGATTTGTCAAGCTTCTTGATAAGTTTCAGCATGGATTATGTAGGGGAGTATGGGGGGTGAAATGGTGGAGTAGAGGACAAAGGTATGGTTCTTGTTGCTGAAGCTCCATGCGGTGGCCTGAAGATTAGGAATGAGGTCTCCGACGCTGTCATGGATATGGAGTGGGGATTTTGCTTAGGAACCGTCCAAATGGCCCGTGTAGGTTATTTGCCTTGAATAGATTGAGTAATTGTGCACGCCAAATTGGGTAGTTGTCGGTGGTGAGGAGGTTATTGGCATTCTTGATATTGTTTATAAAAATATGAGATTGGAGGTGAAGTTAGGCTGTATTACAGGTTCTTGACGTTCTTGAATATCATTGCTGGATTATGAGTTGAAGGTTGATGAGGCCATTGTGATTGTGAGACAGGAGGTGAGGAGGCTGCTGCTTCAGCTAAGGTTGGCTTGAAGTTGCGTGAGCATGGAGAAACTCTGGATACCATACAAGAATCATAGAAGGTAGTAGAAGAGAGAAGAGAATGATAGATGCAGGAGGAGAAAATAGAGGATGGATTTTTTGATTCAGTTATTACTTCTATCATTACTATGGCATTACACACACACATATATATATATTGGTATACATATGATGAGGTGTGGTTCACAGGCGCGTGGGTACGCTTGAGCGCTCAAACCTTTGGCTAGCCCTAGCAGTGCTTGCGCTTGGGCGTGCTTGGGCTTTGGTGGGCGCTGGCAGCGCTTTCGCCTGGGTACCTGGAACTCAACTGGCGCCGAGCACGCCTGAGCTCACGGGTCTCTAGCTAGCACAATTATATCTTAATACTGAGTATAGACGATAAGGGAACACATGGCTGCATGTGATCACTGTATGAAAATGATATATTATAGAGAGGATTAACACATGTTCTTGAGAATGATTTCATAGAAAGTTGTTTAAGATTAAGCATGAACCATTAGATGCCCCATTTAAACTTAAATTGTTTGAATGTAGAGTTAATAAGTTTAGTCTATGTTCAAAGAACTAGAGGACTACCAAAAAAGGAAATTTTAAAGGATGATTTCAAATACTTAGAGCTTAGAGAGTCATTATTTGACTGAATACAACGAAGAGAACTTATTCATTAAACCAACCATTGTGGTACTAACAGTTTGCATTATTTTTATTTGGTATTTGACTTGAGTAGTTGCAATTTTTTGAATCATCTAAAAGTTGATTAATTGATTGACACACCTATATTTTGAACAGTTTAGATTTGGAAGAATTCCTAAACGTATACTGTTTAATTAGGTGATACACTATTGGTCATAAAACAGCAAAAGCCTCTTTCAAACATTGATTTCAATTTCCTACAACAATGTAATGTTGAACGCTAATTTAAATTTGGTTGCTTTGGATCAGAGGTGCTGTGGTAAAGCTAAGACTGATAGTATTTATAAATAATTGTAGTAAAGGAAATGATAGTAGATTCTATTGTGTAGATGAGAAAAGAAAGAAATAATGTGATTGGAATGTGTGTAATGGTAGAAAATGCTCTTAACAACTAAAATAGATAATTTTTATAAGATAAAGAAGTAAAGGGATAGACTTACGGTGTAGTGGATAGTTGTAAATAAGTTTTTAACTAAATTGATTATAGTATATGTAATGACCCTAGGTCATTTATAAGGAAAACGTTAATTTCCCGCATTATTTAGATTTCGTTAAATCCCTGCAAAAATTCAGTTTTTTCGTTAAAATCTCCCGCAAATTTCAGTTTTCTTTTTGTTAAAATCTCCCGCTAAATTACTTTTCTGTTACAAATCTTGATTAAGAAAAATTTTTCAAACTCAATACTGAAATAGGAATTAATATTTGTCATTAAACCATAATCAAATTAAGTAAACGATAAAATACTTCATTTAAGGCAGGAACCGGCTATCCATATTGAAATCGTCGGCAAATAAGCTTTTTTCGATTTTTGATTCCTGTAACATACGGGCATTAGCTGCTAAAACGGGTGTGCGTTACATGTGCACGCCCTAATTAATCGCAAAGGGACCGAACGACTCTCACCACTCGAACGAGCCTTCTCTCCCTCTCAGTCGGTCGAACCCCCCGCTCGACTCTCTCCCGTGAGGAAGACGACTGCACAGCAGCCGACGGAAGCGCAACTTGCAGCAGGCGACGGCGACTCGATCCTTGCAGCCAGCGACGAAAGCTGACAGAAGTGCGGTCGATGTCCCAGCGCTCACGATCGCCTCTCCTTGCACCCGATCCTTCTCTGCTCGACCGCTTGACCCTCTGTGCCGACTCTTCTGTGTGTTCGATCGAGAGTAATAATGTACGAATTATCGATTGCGTCGACTCTTTTAAATATAAGATAGAATCGTATAGGTTAGTTAATAGCACTTCAAACCTAAGTTAAATTATTTTACTTGAGAAAATTTTGTAGATTTTTGGGTATTCAAATACCTACTATCTTAAAATACTTAAATATTATGTAATAAAATATCTAATTCAGATTATGAAATAAATTCCAAAGAAATAAATTATGCAATTCATATTAAATGAAATCTGAATTGATTTAAATAATGATTACTACTAAATAAAGGTTGAACTTACAGTTAGGTACATCAAAGATTTGAGTTGAAAAAATTAGTAGATAATATTTAGTGTTTTGGGACTAATGTAAGTTTCTACAGGCTTAAATTTGATGTATTCAATACTGTGAGTAGATAGGATTATGAGCATGAACCAATTTACATCAATCTACTCCTATAGTCAATTATTAATAGTTAGTGTTAGAAAAGTTTGCTATAGTTGTAAAATCAAGTGACGAGCATACCAACAACAATTCCTAATTCTTGCCTTAAATTTATGCAGTTATATGTTAGAATGAATAGGAGATAGACTTTAAAGTGGAAGAAGAAGATGGTTTGACGACTATGATTTAGGCATTTGGATTACCGAGAAATAAGAAGGAAAGTGGAAAGGTTTCTAAAACCGATCCAAAGGAACGACAATTGTATTACTGTAAAGAAGAACTAAAACTTAATGAAGAATTTGATCCTTTGTACACATATGTAGACTATTATTTCACCAATGAAGACCTGTTGAATTATGATTAGTTCAACTACACTAGTAATTCATAAGACTCCTTTTATTCCGATATTGCAATCTAAATTAGATCCAATAATTCAATTTAGATCTAAACCATTTTTTTTTAAATTAAAACTTAGCATTCAAAATATGCATGTCTTTATTTCCAACAATCATCTGCAAAGGTTAATAGAATTATAAAATATAACTTTTTGCAGATACATCAGGATTGTGTGCGAGTCATCTTATTAAGTTTAGACAATGGTACACTGGATATTATTTTTATGCTTTTTACTTTCATTTGCTGCTAAAGCATCGCTTTGAGCCCGTTTTGTATTGCTACTTAAAACATTATTCTTATTACTAATGATGTAAGAGAAATAAAATGATGTTTATGTATCTTGTAAATATTGCAAAAAGGGTTCCGAAACGGAGCATGAATAGGTTAAGGACAGGGCTAGTTCTCAGGAGCTATAAGGGTGATATCTGGAGCTTTTAAGGGGGCCCAGGTGAAGGTTTTGCTTAAATGTATGTTTGTTGCCATCTGGAGCCTTTAAGGGGGGCTCAGATGAATGTTATGCTTAAATATATTTTTATGAACCCAACCTCATGGTTCTGACTTTGCCCATCAGAACTGCTAACGTTGCTTCATAATAATATAAACATAAACATAAACATGAATTTTTATGTGATTATTGCTTTACCGTTTGAAAATTTGGCATGTGACAAGAATATATATTTTGCAGGAGTTAGTATTATCTTTTTGCAATAAATTATATTTTCCTGCAATTATTATCCTTTTTGTTTTCCGCTTTTGCTTAAAGTATATTTTTAATATCCTTTGTATTTGAATTGTGCACTAAGGCATTATTTTTATAATGCCATATCAGATACAAGCTGGAGGAGGCTGATATAGTTTAAAGTTGTTAGAGAATGGCATGGCGCAGGAAAATAATGAATTCTAATTACCCTTTGAGGAATAATCATTTTTGTATAATAATATTTATGTAATAAATTCAGGATGTTATTTATTTTAAATTGAATGAATGTTATTTCTTTATACTTGAATGGCTTTGGATGTTGTTTAACTGCTATTTTACTTAATCGTCAATATGATCCCGCGGAAAGATTACCCGATATTAGATTGGTTGTTACCAACTTAACATGGGTCATCACAGTATAACATGCAAAATTTAACAAAAAAGAAATTGAACTCAGGATCCTTAATGCCATATCTCAAATATATAGTGCAAGTCTAATGATGAGGTTGGTGATATAGTGCCCAAGTATTTGATGAAATAATATACTAAAACATGAGCTTTGTAGGGTTATTGAATAATTATTGCTTGGATAGGTGGTAAAAATCTGCCAATTCACATTTCTGATATCAACTGACTCTTGAATTGATTGCAAGAGTAATTTGCCAAAATGATTCCTAAACTATTTTGACTATACATTAGCCTGACCATTGTCCCAAACTATTTAATATGTCCATTTTAGTTCTTCAATAGACCAATTTAGTCATTGAATTTTCATTTCTTACGATTAAGATGCGCTTATAATGAGTAATTGAAAATGTTTAATAGTCAGGGGACACTATGTTGGCAAATTTATTGGTTGTAATCTTGGGAGTATTTTATTATTATTATTATTTATGGCTTTTGATAACCAGGTTCAAGTGTATAGATTTGGATGGCAATGGTATTCTTACATCTAATGAGATGCAGTTCTTCTACGAGGAGCAGTTGCATCGCATGGAGTGCATGGCACAGGAACCTGTATTATTTGAAGATATTCTATGCCAGATGGTTGACATGATTGCTCCAGAGGTTACTTATCTTCAACCTTATTACAATAACCTTAAAATTTCAACATTTGAGGGCAACCTTTTGGGCTATTATTATTATTGTTTGAAAAAGGAACTTTGGTTTTTGACAATGAAATTTGCATGCAGAATGAAAGATTTTTTACACTACGAGATTTGAAAGGTTGCAAACTCTCTGGAAATATTTTTAGCATTCTCTTCAATCTTAACAAGTTTATGGCATTTGAAACTCGTGATCCATTTCTTATAAAACAGGTAAGTTTTTTCTTTCGTACTGTTTTTTTATTCATTCTTAATTTCAGAAATTAATGTGATTAGCAAAACAAATGAGATTCTTCAATCCTTTGATTCATCTTTTGTAGGAGCGTGAAAATCCAACGTTGACAGAGTGGGATCGCTTCGCCCACAGGGAATATATTAGGCTGTCTATGGAGGAGGATGGAGAAGATGCTTCAATTGGCAGTGGAGATGTATGGGATCAATCTGTAGAAGCTCCTTTTTGATACTGAAGTGAAGAACACTAGTACATTTTCTTGCATGTTCTCTTTTTTAAACCCCACCTGAAAATATTTACAAAGAAATGAAATGGATTTTGTTTGCAAGGTTTTATTTAGGCTAATAAACTATATGATGGCATGGAGTTTGTTGCTAGTTCGTGATGATTTTAATGTGTCTATTATTATCAGCACGACAAATCCTTTTTATCTTTATTAACTAATATACTAGTAGAAATAGATCCAATTCTAAGTAACTCTAAAACCATTATCTTTTCTTGTTTGTAAGTACGTGTGGATGGATTGTGATACAAAATATATCAAAGAAAATGAGTATTTTCTCTAAATGAACTTGCTAAACGTATTAAGCTTTTTAATAAAGCTAGTGCCAATAAAATGGATATGAATTAGTTTAGTAGCTATAAAGTTACTGTTATTATCGAATGACATCATTTGAGTGGAAATGTTTGAGCGAGGAAGCAATTTCTTGGTTCATTGAGTTAATATGATTTTGAAGACAAAAGATGTTTGGATAAAAAGTATGATGTACCTATTTACATGAATATAAAGTAAAACTGCCAGATTGTGCAAATTATAGGGGAATCAAGTTGATGAGCTTATTTTGAAACTTTGGTGAGAGTATTTGAATATAGATCATGAAGGGATACCTGAATTTCATAAAATGTATATGGCTTATTGCCAGATTGATTTGCCATGGAGGCTATGCATTTACTAATAGATTTAGTGGAGAAAATTAGAGTAAGAAGAGATCTTTATTTAATTTTATTGATCTAGAAAGGCTTGTAAAAATACAATGAAGTTATTTGGATAGTATTGGAAAGAAAATGAATTTGGTAACTTGTCTTGATTTTATAAAATTATGTAAAATGGGGTTGCTACATGTATTCAATCGCAAGGAGGCTTGCTATATGAGTTTCCTTTTAATATTGAACCATCAAGATTATTCATTTAGAATTAAATATGAATGTTCTTATTGGACACTTTCAAGATGAGGTTCTTTGGTGCATGTTTTTGTAGATGACATTCTCTTGATTGATGTGACTAGGACAGGGCTTATTCAATCGCAAGGAGGCTTGCTATATGAGTTTCCTTTTAATATTGAACCATCAAGATTATTCTTTTAGAATTAAATATGAATGTTCTTATTGGACACTTTCAAGATGAGGTTCTTTGGTGCATGTTTTTGTAGATGACATTCTCTTGATTGATGTGACTAGGACAGGGCTAAAGAAGAACTTGAGTTGTGGTGAACTACTTTAGAATCTATAAGATTTTGTCTAGTAGATTTAAAATAGAATATATGGAGTGAAAGCTTAATCATAATAGAAGTCATAATATCACGGATACAACTATTGAGGATCATGTGATTAAGAAGAGTAAGTATTTCAAATACCTTGTTCAATTAGTCAAAATTAGTATAGAATAGCAGAATGTGATCATTAGGATCTAATCTAGTTGGATGAACACACTTTTAAAGCGCTGTGTAGTTGGAAATTCCACTGAAAATTAAAGTGTAGCTCTAGGACTAGCAATGTTATAAGAGGCATAAAGCTGGCCTACAAAAAAAAATTGTTGATAAATTTAGTGTTATAAAGATTAGGGATGCTAAGGTGGATAAGTGGATGCGCTCAAAAGAGTATGATGAGAATTGCATATATTCGTAGGAAGGTTGTAGTAGCTCTACTGTCGGATAAGATTAGAGAAAATTGAGTTAGACTATTTGGATATATTAAGCATAAATCATCAATGTTTTGATTTTAAAACTCAAGTTTATGAATTTTGTCTTTGTTAATAAAAAAAAAAGGAAAATTAACAAAATATGGGAAGAAATTATTAGAAAATATCTTTTTTTGAATTCAGTGAGGGGATTTTTCTAAATCTTAATGGAAACAAATAATTCATGTAGTTAACCCCACATGGTAGAACTAAAGTTTTGTGGTGATGATGTTGTTTTATATTGGTATGTGTGTGTGTGAACTATAAATGCATAAAGATGATTAACTTATATTGATTAAGGCATAATTATTGCTGGAAGTGCCACTCATTCTGATGTTTCTTGGTGTTTCTTTTGTTGCATTTAGCATTAATATCTTCAATTGTGCTTAATTTTATAGTACTATTACTTTCATTTTTTTTCTAACATTTAATTTGTAGGAACTCATAGCTTTGTTATCTTTGATTGGGCATCCCTCTTATATATTGATAATGTTTACAAACTTGCAACTGATTATATCTCTTGAATTTTTTGCATAGCACCTATTAATTTCGTAGTTAAAACATTTTCACTCCTCAATTCATTGAACTACTGATCTCCTGCAATTTCTCCTGGTATAATCAAGCTACTGAGCTTTTGCTGTTAACTCTGTGATAATGTAGTAGCATTGTCAATAATGGAGGTGGTGAGGTGCTAGAATTGTAATCACACACAAAATTTGGGTGCTTTTAAAAAAAAAAACTTTTTTTTTATACAAACATCAGCTATTATTTTTCCTGTTTCTGAGGTGGTTTGATTAGGGGTAGATCTAAAAAAAAAATTCAGTCGGGGCACAATCAAACTAAGATCTAGGAATTTCAAAGACGGTTGTGCTTAAATGGTAAAACTCCAAGCCTTAAAAAAACTATAAAAAAGGGCTGACCCTTACCAATGTAAGATTTAATCCTGAGAGCCACTCTACCAGGGTACTTAACCAGATAGAATTGTTACGTTATATATATATATACATATAAATATTAAAAAATATATACTAGTACATCTATACATATACAAGATTATTTTTGGAGCCAGTGGGTTCGCCCATAGGTGTGATTTTGAAAGCTGAACATAATCTTGCATTTTGTTGCTATGTATTTCTATATACTGTCCTTTCTTTATAATTTCCGCAACTGAATGCAGGAACCAGAGACATGCTATTGAACATATTGCTGAAATTCTAAATAATCACAGGAGACGCACAGTTTACGAGCCAAATTCCTACTAGTCTTTCTTCTTTCATTTTTGTGGTAAATAGCTGAAACACTTTGCTTTAATTCTCTTGAACTGCTTGCTTTCACTGCTTCAATCTTTATAATGGGCTCAGCGTGCAGGTTTTATTCAACACTGGTACAAAGCTTCTTTCATTTCCATTGAATGCATGCCATCTACAGGCCTTCACTGCAGGAATTGGCTTCATCAGTAATGCCCAGGCAAAGTTAATCAGCCTGATTTCTGCATTCTAGGCCAAATAATAATATGGTAATTCTTACAAAAAAAAGAAAAAGAAAAAGAAAAATAGTTAATAGAGGAACAAAAATTTGTCTCCATCTTATTTTCATATTAGCCAGTCTTCTCTGTAAAACGATTTCTGAATCCCTTTTTCTCTGCGTAGTTCTCAAATTTTCCCTTCTGATGCTTGCTTTTGCCTTTTTTTTTTGAGTTTATAAATTTTATTTGCTTTAGATTTATGCAGTGTTGTTATGACATTTTTATTGCATTTTATTATTTAATTCATGTCTTATAATGTAAAAAATGAGAAAATCATTTTTTGAAACTCTCGTCGTTTGTTTATTGGAATAATTACATGTATGGCATGCAAAACTTGTATATTCACATATCTAAACATAAATTTTGATGTCTACATAATTAACACCTTATCATATGAATGATAAGAAAATGCTAAGTTTTATGACAATTTTGGTGCAATAAAAGTGATTTTGGTGTTAATTTTGTTAAGAAAGTTTCTATGATATGCATAAAATTCTCTTTGTTGTCCTACGTTTATGCTGTGAATTCTGGTAGGGTGATGTGAATTCTGTATATTAGGGTGTAATTAGTTATTCTCTGTTCTGTTAAAATATTTGAAAAATGTTTTGGAATGATGAATGTGATGGCTTAAAACATGTATAAGATTTAGGAATTTTTTAGTCTATTTTGACATGAAAATTAGATTTTAGTAGGATTTGTGAAATTAAAAAGCTGTTTGTTGTGATTGCATAGTTCTATTGCATTGTTGTGAAGCGGCATCCGTCTAAGAGTGCGATAAATTTTACAATAGCTTCTATTGAGGATAAGTTCAGAGATCATTGTTTTGTCTTGTTTGAGCATATTAAGCCTTTAGGCTTTTAGGTGTTTATGTGGGGGAAATTGAGTTGATTAATGTTACTAATGTTGAAAATGGTTAGAAAGGGGTGGTGAGATAGAGTTAAAAATGCTTGCATATAGCTGATTTTAGGGGGTAGTACTTTTTGATTGATGCCTAGATCACAATTGAGACGAAGGGTTCAAGCAGTTCACTCAATTTATTGGGATCATAAATATGTATATATATATGAACTAGATGTCGGTTTCTTCTCTTCTCATTCCCTTTTGGTGATTTTGAGACAATTTAGGATTTCGCCTTCGTGGCGATCTGTTGCCACCCTCAGGGCAGCGATTCTCGATAGTTTCTATGGTTTAGCTTCTTTTTGCTTTGGTTTTTTTCTCTTGGCTTCTTGTGCTTTAGTTTTTGTTTCGGTTCTCCCCGTACATTTGTGTTTTGGACTTTTTGCAAGTGGATTCCTAGCATGAATGTCTTTCGAGAGTTCTATGTAGTTCTAGTTTGGATTAATTTATCTAATCTATGCCTTTTATCTTATTAATCATGCTTTGATTCCCCGTATGGATGTAATAATCATTTTGAAACCAATGTGGCTAATAACACTGTAAAAGGTATTGCACCTGAAATTATGTTGAGAAGATTTTGGATTCGTCAATGTTGAATTGATGAAGACAAAACACAAGCAATCACAATGAAATCATATAAGAACGGCAGAGATTTAAAGTGGAAAATCTCAAGCCAAGAAATATTTACAGCGATATATAAAGTTTTCATTATGAGATGGAAGAAGAATGCATGCTCTCTTAGCATATAATGTCATATTTAACCCCATGCTAATTATGATAATATAAAGGCCTTAGATTTGTAACATTTTACATAAATGGCTATGAAAGCATGCCCGTTTTATCTCTCGAAAATCGAAAATGGGAGCGCCTTTTTTCACCCTCGAGTTTCCGTTAGTTCCATCCTATGTTGCATTAGTATAGCTTAGGATACCCATACCTCATTTTTAATGCAGAAAGCTTTGCAAGAAGAAAACTGTTTAGGCATCCTTTAGTAAACTCGAGAAAAGTAAAAAAAAAAAAAAAGGCCTCACAAGCAATCAGTTCGAAGAGGATTCAAACCAAAACACCATGGCAGCTATTTCAATGCTACAACTGTATACATAATATAATGTATATGATGTGGTAATATCTTGTATATAAAAAAAAGAAAGAAATAATTTTTTGGTAGTGTATATACTGATGTATATGGTGATGTAAGTGTACTTTTTTTAACAAAATTTTTGCATAAATATATAAAATATAATTTAATAATAAAAATAAATAAATAAATAAATAAAATATTGCACACTAGTCATTACCCACTCGTCATCACTGCTCATCTGCAGCACGACCACCCTTGAAAAATTTATATATTCAATTTGGTGATATTAAGATGGTAAATATGTAAAATTTAATAGTTTTAGCACTATATATGCAGTTATCTATTTTTATATAATACATAACATATAAAGATTTAAGTTTGTGCTTGAAATTATTTTCCTTAAAATATAAATTATAACGAATTGAGTGCTGTGATTTATTTGGATGTTTACTATAAAAGATACACAAATATGTCTTAAATTTAAAAGATTTATGAGGTATGCATAAATATATTTCTTTTATATAAATTAAATATATAATTAAATAAATTATGTGCAAAATTAATAATAAATATTGGTTGAATCTGTTCTTAGTGAACTAGTTCAAATGATTTGTGAATGATGTTGTAGCATAACGTTTGTGGCTCATGAATTATTATCGTAAGTCTTGAGGTTCAAATATCATCAGATACACATCTGATTCATATTTGAAGCTCATCTAATTTAAAAAAAAAATCAATTTTATCATACTTAATAACATTATTACATATGAATTGTTAAATATTTTATTATAAATGCTATGAAATAATTGTGTTTTAAATCAAATTAATTATCATGCTAAATGCTCTTTAAGCTAAATGAGAAATCATAGAAAGCTTGCATTCAAAGTTAACCTAAAAGGTTTGCAAAGTGTTGCCTCTATTAGACCATGCTAGTTTCAGGATACATGGTAATCTATCATTTATCATTATCGATGTTTGCTAAACTTGTACTACCTACTGTATTTAAGAAAACCTATCCCTAAGTCGCTTATTGTTAAAAGCCTAATAGGCTCTACTATCCACTGTATAATCCCAACATTACTAATAAACATATGACTAATACAATATGTATACTGTAATACCAAACTGAAACCTAATATCCTAAAATCGTGCATAAACTTAAATGAAATTTCATTTGATCATTGTGCATTTTGCACTATCCTGCCAAATTCAACTTTATTTCAGAAACCATTGTGCCTTACTTTTATCATGTTGAATTATAATTTGTTAGAAAACTCTTCTAAAATTGGCGCATCTTACTCTGAATCGTATTTGCTAGCATACATTAATCATTGTGATATTTTAAGTTACTAATTTTATATTTGCTGCATTGATTTTATATAGAAACATAGACGCTCTTACATCGACGACGATTCGAGATTGAAGGTGGAAGTCGACGGATATCCCAGTTAGCACTTTCAAGTTAGGCAGAAGAACTAAGCGGCTAAGAGGAGCAAGAACTGACGAAGATCGCTCACGCTCCATGGTAGCAATTCCTTTTCCATTACTTGTGCCTAACTTATTTGATTTCCTGCGTTCGATCAAAGGCCACGCCTTTAAGACGGGGAGAAACTTAGGATTCGAGCATCATTTGAAACACATCATTGCATATATTTGATGGAATGCAGCTGGTTGATTATATAAAGAAAGCTAATTTAGTAACGAGACATTTGAATAAAGTATTTGCAGCTCTGCTGATTAGTAAATAATTGGTAGGATTAAGGTTCTCCTGAATATATTTATCTATACAATAGGGGCTCTTTGGTTCGATGTTATCTTATTCAAAAATTAACTAAATGCCACTCCTAATGTTATCTGAATGTCGGCCGACGACAATCTATCACAAGCGATAGATAGGGTTCTTCGCGTTCGTTCTCCCGAAGCTCGCCTCCGCCAGACGCAGCGCCGGTGCTCCGCCTTCGCTTCGCCTCGCTGACGCATCTCTACCAGACGCAGCGCCGGTGCTTTGCCTTGGCTTCGCCTCGCCGACGCAGCTCTACCAGACGCAGCGCCGGTGCTCCGCCTTCGCTTCGCACCGCTTCCCCTCGCCTCGCTTCTCGTCGCCTCGCTTCGCCTCGCCTCGCAGATTTCTTCAACGAGGTGCTCCGCCTTCGCTTCACCTCCCGTTCCCATTCATTTCGTTTTTTTTATGGATGTTTTTTCTGAAAATTTGCTTGATATTGTCAATTGATTATGATTAAGTTAGGAATATATTTGCTTTGTAATTTTTAATATTTATTAATGCTAATTTAAAATAAATTTCTGATATATGTGAGTGTGTGTGATCATTGACATCATTAAATAGTTTACCTAATTATCTTTTAATTTATATTTGCCACATTCCAACACTGTTTACCCAATTGTTATTCATACAGTTCACTTAATTATTTGTTGTGATTTTTCAAGGGTAATCTTGCATCTCGAGTGTAATATAGCATGGATGACAATGTGAACAAAACAATATACATCTGAATAACACTGATATTTGTTATTTAAATAACACTGAACCAAACATCCCCTATTATCTGAATAACACTGCTATCTGAATAACATGCTATCTTAATAGCTTTTCTTAAGCTTATGAGCATGGCAATTGTAAAGAACTTCAACCAAACAGCCCCATAGTTTGTTGACTGCCAATTGCCTTTGTCTTTTAATAGAATCCTTGATGTTGGGAAGAACACCTACCACTCTTCCAGTTTTGCTTACAACAACAATTTCCAAACTAGTATTGGAATGATACTCTACAAAGGGATGTATGGTAGGAATTGCATTACTCACTTGTTAAATACTAGATTGCATTACACACTATCCAATAGCAGGCATTAGATTGTGTTATGAATACCTTTCTACCCTAATGTTACAAATTATTGATTGACGATTCTTCTTTTCACATACAGGACATTGACTGAATGGAGTGCATTGTACAAGGGATTATTGAAACTCAGGTATGCTCATAGTTTGCTGTTTCTGCTAGTTTTGAACTTTAAAATTCACCAACATTTTTTTAAGCTTATGAGCATGGCAATTGTAAAGAACGTTTTTGCTTTTTCATTCTGATTGACAGTGTCATTAGTTTAATTTGTTTGCTTTATAAGTTATTCTGTCTTTCATATTTACTAAATACAGCAGGCTACTTTTTAATTATTTATTCTTCTTAAAAATATAACACGTTAATGTCATTTTTTAAACTAAACATCTATTATTGTTGGGATTATGGTTTTGTCTAGCTGTATTTCTAACCAGATTATTGTTGGCATACCTCGTCCTTTTTAGTTTTTTTTATATTAATGTATCCTTCTACTTTCTAATGTACTTTATACATGCTCAAATCACATTGTTAAAATTCCATTATGAAGCTGGTATTGTTGAACTTGGAAATCAAGCATAACAATTTACATAAATGAGTATTTGATTGTCCTCAATTTATTCTTCTATGGGAATGATCTGATATCATGTTGAAACCTGTTGGGTTTTACATATCTCACACACAAGTTCTTTCAAAAGAGAAAACATCTTCTTACTGCTGTTAGAATCTCAAACAGCATTTACATTGATGGAGTTTGATGAATCCTTCTGGCAAGGTGCACGAATGCCGTCAGATTTGCAATAATCATAGAGAAGCGATAACATCACACAAACTTTTTTGGTTGTTATTTCAAAGAATCAAATTCAAAGAGCAGGTTCAGATGAAACATTTGGAACTCATTTGTACTAAATATGGATTGGAGAAGACAATAGATGTCAGATTGAATCATCATAAGAAGGATGAATTGCTAAAATTTAAAGAAACGTCTCTTTATTCCAATCTGTCTACCCAGGAATATAATCAGTAAATGGGAAATGTGGCAGTGAAAAAAGAAAATAAAACTGCTGTTCACTACACTAGTAATTTTTGGACTAATTGGATTTCAATTAGAGGTGATTTTGATCCCACCGACATTGTCTGTGGTGTACTGACAATAAATAACAAATGGCAATAAACCATTATAAATCTCATTAAGATAACCAACCTTGCCAAATAGAGAGAAGGAAGATACACAGAATGGAAAAGGCAGCTACATCCTTGACCATGAAAGGGGTGTTTCACTTGGGTGGTTTCAACTATAATATAATATCTGTTAATTGCTCACCTTCAAGCATAGTTTTATCATTCAGAAGCTTTCAATTAAACATGTGGTTGGCATTTGACAGCTAAAAGGGGTCATTGCTATTTCACAAAGCAGTGTTGTGAAGGGAAGCATTTTTACATCCTTAAAGTTGCTTCAACTGCTTGTTGTTCTTTAACTTGGGTGACTGCATTGTAACAACCACTTAATTAAAAATTATATTGAGAGATCGACCCGTTAGAATGACTCATCATGAATTTTTTTGTCAGGGATAGAAATCAACATAAGGGTGTTTATTTATGCATACAATAAACCAAAACCATATGACAAATTTTTGTGGCATGATTTTGAAAATGTGCCTTCTTCGGATACATTGCAGTAAAGGAGCTTTAATTTTCTTGCATTCGAGAAGCACAGATATATTGTGTTGTTTATTTTGAATAAAAAAGAGAAGCTATTTGCTAGTAAGTATGATCTCATAACATTTTCATAACACTAGACAGTTGTATTTCTTTTCAGCATGTTGAAGCACTGGAGATTCTTCTTCAAGGTCTCTGCGGTGTTCCCAAAGAACAAATCAAAGCCCATGAGCTGTGCCTAAAAAGCGGACCAAACCTTGGTGAGCATAATAACAGCTCTGGAGCAGCATTATAATGGTCTCATTTCCTCGGCTCTTCACTCTCTGATTTCTCGTTGCTTCAGGTGTTGTACCCTCCGAGGTCCGTCTACTGTGCGATTTGGTTCAGCCAACACCATCCTGGTAAAAAGCCCACACATTTTATCTACATTATATGTATATACATATGTATATGTATAGGCGTATGTATGTGTATATGCATGTATATTTAATACAACTGAATTATAATGAGATTGAGAAGGACTGTGAGGCACATCGGGGGAGCAATGCGAGGGGCTGGAGCAGACCAAATCTCTGTTCTTGTGAGAACAGTGGTGGAGAGCAAGGTGAGCAGTAATGTGCTGCGTTTCTTCTATGGTCTTGGATATAAATTGGACCATGAAATCATGAAGGAGGGCTTTGCGTTTACCTTCCATAGAGGCGCGCAGATCACTGCCACTGTAACCTCGGTGCATAAGATGCCTAAGCTTCATGCAATGGACGAGGCTATTCCCTTCACTCCAAATATACACATGGTGGAGATCACTTCCCCCTCCACTTCTGAAAATTATACCGAAGTTGTGGCCGCCATCTCGTCCTTCTGCGAATACTTGGCTCCGTAAGTCTTTCATCATGTCAGCTTATATAAGCTTTAATATTGGGAAAACTTTTATTTAGTCCCTGTAGGTCTATCAAAGTCTTAATTTAGTCCTTGTAATATATATTTTATCAAAAAAATATTTATAATTTAAAAAACTTTCTTATTTCGTTCATTTAATTTTATAAAGTTTAAATTTAGTCCCTATAGAAGCAACAGAGCAGTGCTGCACACTGAGTGGCTGCCTTTCTGCGGGAGGCGAAGCGGCTTGGAGGAGCTGCACGGGGTAGGAGGGGAGAGGGACGGGACGTTAACATGCACATAACTGCTAGAATTATCTGAATCCGCCTCAAGTAGATGCGCGGTCACAATCTCCCCTTTCGTATCTGCCCTCAGTGAAGTTCATGCCAATCCTGTATGCATTTCAGCATGGCTACACAGATAGCCCTCGAAAGTTTGCTGCTTGCCGCATCAAAGCCACAGAATAAATCTCAGGCTTTTGCAACCCTGTCCGCTCACCCTAAGATAGCGATCAAGCAGGCAAAATGCGTAGGGATCGGGATGGCATCACACTTCTCCTTCAACAAGAAGCATTCCTTTGCCTCATCCACAAGGCCGGAGTGGCCGCGGGCAGAAAGGGCAGACGGAAACATCGTGACATTGGGGGAAGCATTGCCGGTGCCGTCTTTCTCCTCTATCCTCCCGAGCAGCCTCAAAGCCTCGCCTCCTCGCCCATGTGTGCCGCAGGCATCCATGGCGATGGTCCAAGGACCCACAATTATTTTCCCTCCGCCTTGGTCGAACTCCTGAAGTCTGGATATCAAATCCTCGCGTGTTGCGTACATGTTTATGAGGGCGTTGCACATAATGGAATCAAGATCGAAGCCGCAGTGGAGGAAGGCACAATGCGCCTCCCTCCCGTAGGCTAAATTCAATGATTGGCTGCATGCGGAGAGAGCGGTGGTGAGGATTGCCTAGTTCGGATGCCTCCTAGCAAGCAGGGCAAAAGATTCTCCACGGCGTTGTGTATTGCAGTCTTTGGCGCTTTCTAGTCTGTTGAAGACCTTTGTGGCCATGTCGACCTGGCCGCAACTCGAGTATTGATCTATGAGAGCGGTGGCCATCACCGGGGAATCATTTTGCTGTTGACAAAAGGGATTAAATGAGTATTATTTTTAAATTATAGGAACTTATTTGATAAAATATAAATTACAGGGATTAAATTGAGACTTTCATAAAATTACAAGACTATATAAAAATTTACCCTTTAATATTTATGAATAAGCTTAGATGTTATATATCTATCTATATATATATATATATATATATATATATATATATATATATTACAAAAACATGAGTGAATAGTGTTGTATCCCACATGTCATCCATGGTCATAGATTCAATTTTTATCGCTCAAGTTTGATTATTGTTAAAGCTCACCTTTCAAAAAAAACAAGGTATTAGGTACATTTAACATGAAAATTATAATATGTTAAATTATTACTTAAAATTTAATATTGACAATTTATTTAATTGAACCATTGAATCAGTTTAAGCCCGAGTGTTGCTCACAAAAAAACCTTGTCAGCTCCTGCCGGCCTTTGGCCCCTTGCCGATTGAGAAGCCCTACCCGAAGCTTGGAGTTCCTTTAATTGCTAGTCTAATTTTCTTCTTAGCTACAAAGGCTAAGCGCGTAAAGTAGTGAAGGAGAATAGAAGGGAGCACTTAGCCAGCCTAACTTGGGCTTTAGTACAAGGGTTGGGTTGAGGTACGTGAGCTGGGAACATCGTTAGACAGGTCGGTCTATATTCGGATCCGGGGAATAGGCGTAGAGTACTTTGACCTAGACCGAGTACAACTTCTCTTGGAGGCCTAAAACCAAGCATTGCCTAAATGATTATCTAGATTATATGGCAGTTTGATTGTAAGATTAACTTAATTTGAATAACCTCGTTTGGTCAGTCAGTTCTGTAATGGCTTAACTTTAGGGATAGCAGTAACTTTAAGCTAAGTTGAAGTAAGTTAAATTGAGCTAAGCTGTTAAAATTGTTTAGTATGCTAAGCTAAGCTCCTACAAAACAGAATGATTGTGGTTCGTGAATTCTTGACTTAAAAACTTTAAACCCTAAACCCTAACTATATATATACACTCCTATGATTGGAACCATATGAGTCTATGCATATATATGCATATAAGCCCAAAATGAACAGCCTTTGAAAACCTCAGAAAAGAAACTTTATTTATATGTCCACCACCCAAATTATTCTATTTAAAAATCTCTTTTTACACTTCTTCTTTTGCAGGCTATTGCATCTCTCAAAACCAGGAGTGTCTGCAGGCATTGTTCCCACTGCTTCTGCAGCTGCTGCATCGCTGATGTCAAACACTATAAGTAAGCCCTTATAAGTGTCACTAATTTCCGCATCAAATTTCTCTTGGCTTTGTTTTAAGTTTATTATCTTTAAAATATAATGTTTTTTGGCCTGACACAATTTAACTAAATAAATCGAATATTATGGCTTTACCATGTGTGTTCTATTAATCATCGTCATTCGGGCAGTTATTGAAGTTTATAATTTATTATCTTGATATATATATATATATATATATATATATATTGAATATTCATCATTTGAAATGTCTCACATCAAGTATTATACAAATTAAATTAAATTAAAATATTTTTTTATAATGTAAATGCATAAATAAAGGTGTGCATATATATATATATATATTTTTTTTTTATGGAAACCTCAAAGTTTTATCAAGTAAAATTAATATTACAGGGTTGGGGAAACCTAAATCTAAAAAGCTAAGTTTAACCCAAAAAGCATAGGAGAGATTCAGGGAAAATATAAATCTGCATAGCGAATTAAAAAAGATAGGAAAGAATTGATGGCAGTAGAAGGGGAGAGCCCATGTGCCTTGGAAATGGCCTCTACCCATCCACCAGGAGCTGCCATAGATGCAATGATTACCAACAAATCTTTTTTCATAAAAATAAAGAACAACAACACCCCTAATCCAAACTACGGCTCTCAGGATTAGAGACGTTTCAAGCTCAATACAAACGATGTTCAGCACCCCATACCATCAAAATAAGAACAGCACCCAATGCATAACAGTATCAGTAAAGCCCTAGGGGCCATCCTAAACCGTTGGTATTCCAAAAATCCTCATACATTCGATATGGAAGAAAATAATTCCAGCTCAAGTGAAAGATGATGAACGTAAGGCATATGAGAGTGAAATTTCAATTTTGAGCAGTTTTACAAATATACCAGCAAATAATGGTAATACACTAATTTCCATACCTCTTCCATTCATCTGGCTTGACGATAAGGCTAAAGACGGTAAATTACAAATATGCCAACATGTTGAACAAAACCTAAAAATACGGCAGCCCTCCCAACGAATGTAAACGATAGCTTTGTTAATGAGGATTTTACTTTTGGAGCAGGGGTCGGAACAAACCATTCGACTAATCAAAGGTTTAGTAGGTTTGCTATCACCTTTGAAATCAATCTCGTCACCAAATATAAAGAAAATGATAATGCAGGTTAGTTAAGGTGCAGGAGCTTACGGCAGCCCTCCCAGCATATATAGGGAGGCAAAATAAACCTTTGTGGAGTTGCAACCGGAACAAAAAATAAAATAAAATTGTACAACATTAAGATCAGCACCACAAAGATACCAGCAATTAATGACAATGATTTCTACAATTCCAAAATATTGACAATAACTTTCATATTTATCTTAGCCATCCGACTAATAAAAGATAAAGATTTAGTAGTATTGCTATCAACTCAAGCCACCATATATAAAGAAAATGATAATGCAGACAAGCAAAGGTGCAGGAGGTTATGGCAGCCCTCCCAGCATAAAGAGAGGCAAAATGAAATTTTGAGGAGTTGCAGCTAAAACAAGAAGCAAAATAAATTTGCACAACATTTAGATCAGGGTCACTAAGATACCAGTAATTAAAGACAATAATTTCTATATTTCCGCAACATTTGGCTATAACTTCCGTATCAGTTTCATCAATAATGCTTGGGATATAACAAACCATGATACATAACATATTTGTATAACAGAAATTAGTACCACATTTTCCACAGTAGACCACCAGCTCTTCAAAGAAGGGGAAAACCAATTGTAAAATATGCAAGCAGGAGCAGCAGTAGTTTTCCAAATCAAGAATATAAGGCAAGTAAGGATTTGTGTTACTATGACAGTAACAGTTGTTTAAAGTAATTTTTAACACATACAGTAAAGCATGGTTTCAATTATTCAACCTTTCAACAAATGAAATTGAAAAGCATTACAGATATTAAAAGAGCTTTGAGCAGCTGTAATTAACTACCAATTCAGAGAGAGGAGCAACAACCAATAAATCCGCTAACTAGCGGCGAGATCCCCAAAGGCCGCAGGGATCTTAGAAATTAATCTCTTTTGAACACTTCATTTTGATTATTCTAATTAAAATTTTTACTAGGAAAAACCGTGATGATCATTCTAACATCTTTTTTGATCGCGGCCACAATAATATTGGGAAGGATAGCCTTGGCAGAGTGTTTAGTTTTATTACGAGCATTTCAAATGTGCCAGAGAGTGTAGGCATCTAAGAGATGACCAATAAAACGGTCTTTTTGATTAGATATGGGCCATCTAAAGAAAATCTCGTTGATTGTTGTCGGAAGCTTACCTCTAGTAAGCATATTTATTGTGTTCCAAGTGATTCTACTATGTTGATTCTCTATAAAGACATGTTCAATGGATCCAATGTTTTGGCAACATTGACATTTCGAGGCTAAGGAGTATCCATTTTATTGCATAATAGTATCAGTACTTGATATAAGCGTGATAAACCCTCCGTAGGAAGAGGCTAATTAAGGTAGGGATACAATTATGCCAGATCCACGATGGGAATTCAGAAGGCAAATAAGTTCTACAACATTTCCAAAATTTTTTAAAGAGAATGATCTTCTTGGAGCATAAAATAGAATTAGCCAATTTAATTTCAGCCAATATAGGGAAAATAGTTCTAATGTTAGGAATAGCTTCAGGGAGAACCATCCTTAGGAGCTCTAAGTTCTAGCCAATGTTCATGTCAAAACAGTCAGAGACCTTTAATTTTGGGTTAATGATATCAAAATTATGATTGGCCAATGTTGAAGTTTTATTTCAGCAATCAAATCTAAAGGAAGTGGAAGGGTTCACCTTTTCCCATATCAGAGTTTCTTCCACAAGCTCTCTATAGGATAACATCATTTTCCAAGTGAGCGAGTTGAGAATTTTTGGCTTTGTTTGGGAATGATGGGAGATAGAGGAGGAGCTTCTAAATTTCCACCATAATTTTAGAAAGAAGGCTGCATGGATAGAGGTGAGTTTTCTAAGGCCAAGACCACCCTCTTTAAAAGGAAAGGTTACTTTATCCCAAGTACACCAAAACATTTTACTTCATTTGGGGTGAGTCCAAAAGAATTTGGAGAAGATGGAATTTAGCGTTTTAAAAATATAATTGGTTGGGAAGGTGACTTCAAGCCAATAGATAGGAATAGTGTTCAGCACATGCTTTATAAGGATAAATCTCCCTCCCTGGGATAAGTATCTTTGCTACTATCCTTTAAGCTTTTTGAAGATAATATTCGTTTGACCCTTGAAATTACTATTTTTGTTATGGCCATTAGAGATAAGAATTCCTAGATAAATAAATGGGAGTTTGCCTGTTTAAAATGGAACATGTTTTGAGTTTAGCAATGATTCTTGCTGGGCATATTTTGCTAGTGAAGAAGTGGGATTTGAGGTGGTTGATTCTAAGCCCAGAGTCATTTTCAAGGATTATGAAGAGGTTTTTGAGTGTATTAATCATGCTGGAACTCCCGCTTGTAAAGAGGATAAGATCGTCAGCATAGGCCAAATGGGATATCATAATTTTACCACCGACATTAAAATGGAGGGTAGGGTCATTTTTGAACAGATGGTTTATATTATGAGACCAGTAATTAAAGGCCAAGATAAAAAGTATAGGGGATAGGGGGTTTCCTTGCCGGAGCCATCTTTCCGATTTTAAGAAACCACAAACTTGGCATTTGAAGAGAACTGAAAACCAATTGTTATTGGTTAGGTTTTTTATTTTGTGGATGAAGCTATCATTGAACCCATAGGATTTAAGCATTCTAAGAAGGAAATTCCAGTCAATCTTGTCAAAAGATTTTTCAAGGTCCAATTTAAATATGAGATTGTGCCCCCACCCTAGCGTTTGTTTTTAAGGCTATGAAAAAGCTCTTGAGAAGCAAGAATGTTGTTTTGAATTTTTCTTTCCGGTACAAAGGCAGATTGGTTTGATTCAATAAGTGAGGGAAGGTAATTTTGAATTCTTTTGGCTAAGATTTTGGATATGATTTTGTTCAGAGTAGAGTAGTGCATAGACTAATTGACCAAAAGTTTGACCACCAAGATGCTTTGTCAATCTTAAGGATGAGAGAGATCATTGTCTCGATGGAGAATTTCGGTAAAGGGATGTCAGTAGGCATTAGGTTAAGAAAATTATTGTCCTCTCCATTTAAAAGATTAGAGGGAGCCTCCAACTAAAAATTATTAGAGTCAATATGAGTCCCATTGAAAACATTTTGATAGTAACAAATGACTGAGTTTTGAATTTCAATGCTGTTAGTGATTTTGATATTATCTGATTGAGCAATTTCAGTGATATTATTGATATGCCTTCTCTTGTTAACCTAGTTGTGAAAGAATGCGGTGTTACGCTCACCATTAATAGCCCAATTGAGGCTGCATTTTTGCCTCCAAAAGGTTTCCACATCATTGTGATTTTGAGTTAAAATTGCTTTAGCTTTAAATAGCTTAGATCTATTAGAATCCGACAGATTCGATTCATACAGAGTTTCGAGAGAGTTGACTTTGCTCTCTTGGCGGGTGACATTATTGAAAATATTTCCAATAGTGTTCCTATTCCATGTGCTAAGCGCTTTCCACAGCTTTTTAAATTTTTCCACAAGGCGAAGCAGCCCATAGCAGCCACAATGCTCGTTCCGAATGGAATTGACAAGCTGAAAGTTGTCAACATTATTAAGCCAAAAGAGCTGGAAGCAGAAGGATTTAGGGATGCTAGTGGCTTGAATCTAAGAGGACAAGATGATTAGTTTATGATCAAAGACAATAAAATTGAGAGAGGTAGAAAGAAAGTTAGTATAAGTGTTGCACCATATATTATTGATAAGAAAGCGGTCTAATCTAGCAAATTTCCTTCTATAATTTCAAGTGAAAGCAGAGTTAGAGTACTTAAAGTCATCAAGCCCACAATCCAAAATGGAAGAGTTGAAATCAAGAGTAGAGGCAGTATGATCCTGAAAATAAACTTTATATTCATTATTTCTTATTATCATGCACAAAAGTGGCCAAGAAATTATGTTGGTTATTATAGAATTTAACATGTATAGCATGTTGATGTTCATTCAAAATGTCAATATTCCATATGTTATTCCACAATTGAGTTTAGGTTCAAGTAAAATAACAATATATATTTTTTCATAGACAATATATTTAAGTCTATTTATTGAGTAGTCATTTCCAATGCCTCTTATATTCCAGCATAATATATTTATTTTTTAACTTTAGTTGAACCACTTGAGTTCAATGAGTCTCATCATTGTGATGTTTTTTGTCCACAAACTTATGTTTTTCAGTAATTGTACCATTATCTAAGTCTTGAGCAAGAGATAAAGATCTATACATATTGGAGATTGAAAGCTTTGCCTTTGCTTTGTATTTTTTTTGTTCTGGTTTATATTTCAAAGGACTCTTTGGTTTGATAAAGGTGCTAAGTTTTGTATATTGTTCATCTAGAGGTTGTAATGCTTTCCAAGAGTCTTTTGACTCTTTGAGTTCCTCCTCTTTCTAGATTTGAACATGTACTAGCTTATCATTATTGTCAAACTCTCCATGATTAGCATTAATCTCAATAGCACCCTGGATATTAATACTGGCAGTATCTAAATCAAAAGCATTGTTATTAATAATTGAACTAGAAATAAGAGTAGAGATGTTACCATTCAGGCTGTCCCCCAAATTAGGATTTAGGTCAATAATTCTCAACCTTTCAGCAGAGATTGATTGCTAACATCATGAGGGTTTACCTGATGTTGTACGTGTAAGCACCATTTTTTCCACGGGAACTTTGATGGGATGATTCGATTCTCCTCTGTGATCTACAAAAGTATTCTTTAAACAAGCAATTTCAGCAGAACTTATGGAACTGTCTTTGGCTCCAAGAGTTAATTTAAGAATACTGGAAACATTATCAGATACTGGAGCCAAATCATTTTTGTTAACAATATAAGTGTCATTGGTAACCTCATTAATCTTATAAGTTTCATTGGAAATAACATTAATCTTGTCAATATCATTATTGACAATAACACTTATATCAAGTGTGGCATTATGGTTTTGAGAGCTCAATATAATCATATTGTCAATAGAGTTAGCACCAGACTTATCAGCAGTGTTAGCTTCAGAGTTAGCAATGAAAGTAGCATCTTGAGCCTTCTCATAAATAGCATTAGGATTAGCATCAAAGTTAACATCATAATTAGCAATGTAAGTAACATATTGGGCCATCTCAAAAACAACAACAAGATTAGCTTCAATCACAGCGTTAGAATTAAACTTACCATTGCTGTTTGGACCCAGCCCAGCCATAGCATTGATTTTTAAAGCACGAAAAACAAAATTCGTTTGACAAGGTTCTTCAACAATTATATTTTCCATGATACTAGAAACATCTTCTCTATTTTGATTAGCAGCATGAGCAACATCAATCAAATTAGACTTACCAATTTCAGCTACAATAGTTGTATTATTAATTTGTGTGGCATCTTCATCTTGGATAACTAGAATCTCATCACTCTCTCTCCCAACATTGTTAAATAAAGGAATAGGCTCATTATATTCAATAATAGCATTTAAATTGTTAGGGGACATATCCTCTAACTTTTTGATAGTAGTCGAAGCCCTATTTTGATTTCTAAAAGAACAATTATTTGTGTGCCCAAGAGTGCAGCACCAATTGTAGTACAAATATTCTCATAATGTATTTCCCGAGAATAACCATTTTCTTTAGATCCCAGCCAAATAGCAACAGGAGGGGGGAGGAGATGTTCATTTCAATCATCATTCTCGGGGCCGCAATATTTCGAAGTGAATCCGTATTTCTATCAAGTTGCAGGGGTTTGTCAATAGCCAAACCGATATTAAATAAAATATCTTTAGTGATAAAATGAAGTTTTAGCCCAGGTAAGTTGATTCACACCAGAACAATTGGGACATCATGTTTCACATGCGAGAAGGGATCCCACTTGCAAAATTGCATTGTGTTTCCTTTGGGATCAAATGAACCTTTTGAAAACAGACGAGCATAGTCTAAATTCGATTCAAAAGTAAAGCACACCCGGTGAGAGAAAAGAACGAATCTTCATCGGGGCACTAATTTTAAACCAACAATAAAACCATTGACCAAAGCAAAACTAGGTTTTACACGAGCAATTTTACTGACAAGAGTTAGGGCACGTGGATTAGCCAAGGTAGAAACCTCCTCATCCGAAAAGAAAATCGCAGAACCTCCATTAAACTTACAAATGGGTTTTGAAGCCATGGGCTGGGAGTTTACAACAATATCCATAAACGAGCGAATGGCCGGTGAATCTTCCATCACCTAAATCATGATCGGCAAAACCATAAAATAAAGCAAGAAGGGAATTTATAGAGGTCACCGGGGAGGACAGCTTTAGAGAGCCCCACTTACCATCGGCAGAGCCGGCGGGAAGAAAGCCTAAAAGAGTGCTTTCGGAATCGCCAGAGGAACCCTAGAGGAGTGCCGAGATATATGAATCATATATGTTATATATATATATATATATATATACACACACACATATTTGGTGATTATTTGCAAGAGGTGGTCTAAATGAGTTAAATATATGCTGATTTGTGTATGTTAAATCTCATATATTCTCTATAATTATTTTTTTTTTATAATATAAGTGCTAAAAAAAAGCTAGAAGGCCAAAGGGCTTCCAATGTATAACAATATTGCATTATGGCACATCTGTGAAGCCTTAAACAATGTTAATTTTGAGTTGATAAGGTTAAAAGATTGGGATTTTCTAGCTATGGCCTATCTAGGAGTTGACAAGCTAAAAGATTTGCCTTTATAGTGACTAGAGAGGAGTTTGAAACGTTCCATGTGAATGATTCAAAGGGCTGCCAATTAGATGTGACGCAGGAGCGAGGACGTGATAGCCTTTATTTAAACTCTTGATAAATAAAAAATTCAAATTTCAACTGTTACATATTTTTCCATAATATATTAGTAAAGATTTCCGACCAAACTTCCAAAAAAAAAAAAAAAAAATTTTCCGACCGTAATATTCGCCTCCCTGTTTTTCTACTCTGCCCTGATTTTCGAGCCCTTAAAGGAGCGCGCACTTTTAAGAAAAAAAAAGTGACCTCTTAACTCGAGAGCGCCTCAATCTCGAAACCCTAATCGGAGGGCATGGCGATCGAAGACGGCGAAAAGCAGGACTTTTCTGGCGACAATCAAAAGCAGAAGCCCGTAAGCGCTCTTCTTCTTCTTGGCGAAGACTCTTCGATTCCGACATGGCTGATTCCTCTTCTGAAGACCAAATTCTTCTCCCTTTGCTCTTCCCATTCCGATTCGAACAGAAACGAATGCAATCTCTATTGCCTCGACTGTCCTTTCGCCGCCCTCTGCTCTTCCTGCCTCCCAAATCACACAGATCACCGCATTGTCCAGGTTCCTCTCCTTCCCCAAACCCACCAAAGGCGTAATTTTTTTTTCTTAAAAAATTATCTTTTTGTCCTCAGATTCGAAAATCGTCTTACCACAACGTCATCAAAGCATCGGAGATTTCGAAATTTATGGATATTTCTGGGGTTCAGACTTACGTGATCAACAGTGCGAGAATTGTGTTTCTGAATGACCGGCCGCAGGCGAGGCTCTGCAAAGGCGCTGCCTTTTGGTGCAAAATCTGCAGCCGCCCGCTCCTCGATTCGCATCGATTCTGCTCCATTGGATGCAAGGTCTATTTTTTATGCTGATTTTGATCGCCCCCTTTTGTCAGGGGAAAGAAAGTAGGGTTTTTGGAGGGTAATCTAATCTGTAGGTATTTTCAGGTGAGAGGAATGCTTGAGGATCGCGGGAGGGTCGCCCCTTATTTTTGCGGCGGCGGTGAATCGCAGCCGTCGGTAGATAGTGATTCCGGTCACCGGAGGTCGAGAAGGAAGGGGATACCCCACCGTGCGTCCTTCTGAGGCTAAATTTCCTTTTTCTTATTTTATAAAAAGTAAAAACAGTATTTTTTTCTTACTCGTATAGTCTATTATTATAAAAAATTGAAGTTCTTTACTTTATTTGTATACTTAAATTAAAAATATGATTTTTTAACTGTTTAAATTAGAACCGGCTGGTTTGACCAGTGTATGATTTATTGGATCATTGAGTTTGACCTATTCTGACTTTAAAACATTGAATCTCTCAAAATTAAAAAATAATAATATATATATTTAAATCTAAATTATAATTATAGTATATATTTGGAATAATATCGAGCTAAATAAATAAATTATTAAATGTTTGATTTTTAATTTAGTAAGCCTTTTGAAATAAAAAAACAAAAAATAAAACAAATTAATGATAATTTTTTATTTTAATTATTTTTCTAAATCTTAATCATTCATATTTTTTTTTAGGAGATATATGATAGCTTTATATCACAATAAATTCTTTTTTTTTTATTTGTAAGTTAAATTCACATGTCATGAAAACTTATTACGATTTTTAAAGCCATCAATAAAAAATTTCGTTTCCTTATTATAACATGTAACAACACACACAGTTATCAAACGAATATGAATACTCAGTGATTGAAGCTAAGTTAAAAAATATGTAAGAATACACAAATAAGCAATGTGTTGTTTGAGTGTATATCAATGGGGTATGGCAAGAGGACATCACAATCTCTTTGGTAGTTAGCAAAAAGCAATCAAATTATTCATCCACATCCTCGTCGTTGTCCCTCAGGACTCCGTTCTACTATATATATATAGATGCACTTTTAGTGACAATGCTCAACTCACACAAAGGACATGTCAAGCTTGCATGAGCTCAGCCTTGATGTAATTGATCACATCGAACCCTCATTGAGTTGAGATTCGATGATGTTGTCTTTTCTCCTATGAAAGTAAGGATTATACGGATCAAGGCAATCGACTTTGGCACTCTTGTTAAGGGCATTAGCTTTGGTTGCAGTAATGATTAGGGTTGCAAAGAGAGTTGCATTAGCTAAATAATAGTTGGTGATGGTTCTTATGGTCATAAATTTAGCTTTTTTTCTTTTTTCGAGGGATCGAAGACATGGAATATAATAAAAAAAAAATGGATGAAGTTTCTTTTGAGGGAGTTTGTATTTCCAGAAAAATAGTATCTCCAATATAGAAAGCTGGCAATATTAGCAATTGCACATATATAGAGATAAAAGGTCTTTTTTACATCAAAAAAATGAATACTTAAATTTAGATAATGTGTTTATAATCAAAACAACATAATTGTAATTTATTAGAAATGCATGCATTTCTATTGATTATTTTCCTACTTTTAATTATAAAATTTGAAAACTTGTTCAAATTTTATATAAGAAATAATAAAAATCTAATAGAAATGCACAAATTTTGGACAAGTGTTGCTATGTAACATAACATCTTGATACTCCTAAAATTGTCTACCTATCTTTATTTCCACAACACCGTTCACTATAAAATAATATTATATAAAGCTCTTAATTTATTATAAGTTCAAATACATTGGTCACAAATGCAGAATGCTGTTTGGTCAATAGTAGCTGATCCAAAAAAAAAGGAGCCTTACAACAAAACCATACCATGCGCATTGAGAATTAGAATAACATTTTTTTCACTTTAAATTGTTAGGATGTTTCTTCCAAATGAAAATTATTGTAAGTTCAGCTTATTATAATTTTTTTTTTTTGTATTATTGAGTAAATATTTTATTGTTATGAAATTAAATTTTAATAAATCAATCGATCGCTAAATTATATAAGTAAACATAGATTAATACAATTACACTTTTTTGCTTGAGCCTAAATACTTTTTGTATACAAAATCTTTTACTATAATTACAATGCTGCCACTGAAACTTTTGCAATTTATAAGTCCAGCATCCTAAGTTCCTGCTATATCTTACAAGGATTACAAAATACTTAATTTTTTTATTTACTATTAGTCTCAAAATAAGTTAATTCACCAGATATTATTCTTTTTAATGCTTGGAGGATGCCAAAAGACCGTAAAGTTTAAATAACTTATAGAATACAAGTTACAAGGGTTGAAAATGCAAATATGAATGATTTGAGTTGCTATTCAGTAATTATGATTAAAAAATAAATTATTTTTACACATAAGATTAAGCAAACATAAAATAAAGTAAACAATGTCTAAAAATAAAAAAAGGCAGTATCAGCTCTGCCAATCCAAAAGAAGCCACACGCTAAACTGAAGCAGAACATTCAGCTACCGCCAATTTCAGGGTAACCTAAATATTAAACCATTGTATTAATTAATAGCAACATTTTCAATATAAAAAAAAAAATTAAATTAAAAAAAATACAATTTTTTTTTTCAAAATCATTTTTTCTACTTTATTTTCCAGCATCATGAAATATTCCATCTATCAAGCAGCATTAATAGAAATTGAGTGCACAAAGCTTTCACTAATTTTGTCATGATATTACAGCTAGTCTATTATAAATGATTCAATTATATATATATATATATATATATATATATAAAAGTATTATCAATGATATGATCATAAACTAAAGCAAACTTTAAAATAATATTTCTTTCTTTATTAACATCCAAAATCTTTATTAAATTCTTCAGTTACTTTTTTTCCATATCCATTTATGTCACATATAAATAGTATCTGCTGGTAGGATATTTCTTGAAATAGTTTCTCAAAAAATTTTCTTCATAGTTCTGAATAATCCTAATTGAAAGCCATAAACACTTGCAATAATAAAAATTACTCCATCAATTATTACTTTTTAATGATATAACTCAATCCTTTAAAGACTTGTCCAAAATGATATCCATGTTGCTCTATGACAGCTTTTGCACCAATACCTGAGCTTAAAGTCTAAACTTTAATTTGCATTTGCTTTCTCTCCCACTCAGTGTCTATTGAAAGAAAAATATGTATCCTCCATTTAATCATAATATTTACCAACTCAAAAAACTTGCTAGTAAGAATACTAATATTCCAACAACTTAATCTTAATTTGGTATCATGAACTAGCTTATTTGCCCATATTTGACCACAATGCATGAACCCTCGCCTAGACAGATTTAGCACCCTCTGCACACTCTTCATTATACTTCTAGAGAGCACTAGCTCTAGCACAAGTTCTTAAATGATTTGTCATAAAAACATTATTCATTTCAAAAATATCTATGATATTCACATGATTTTAACTAATCTTTAGTGATGATATAACTCTAATAATACATCAACTATAATTATTTCTTAATGTTTTTATACATAGTTAAAACTCTTCAGATAATTGAGTAAAATATTTGGCCATCACAAGGTATCAATTAAATCAAAGTTTTTATATAACATAGAAAACAATATTGGGTCATCACAATGTTAAAAAGTCATTGATAACAAGTTTGTAGGCCTAGTAATCAGGGGCTAAGAGATTTGTGAGCAGCTGCAATTTGGAATCATCAGTAAGATTCCAACTCTATTCCTGATGTAATTTGGAGTGTGGCTGAGGTGGAAACTATCCAAAATCAGTTATGAATAATTTATAGCCACTTTTGGTAACTAATTTTTGTTAATTAGGTAATTTGGGTGTAAGTTTTGCCTGATCTCTATGATTAAAAGGGTACTTAGGGCCTGAGGTGATTAAGAGAGATGATTTCTTTTTTCTTTGAAATAATAAAAAAGGAAATGTGCGTGCGAAGATTGTGCAGTGCATCCACGAACATGTGGATAGAACAAAACTACAAAAAAACTCCAATGTTTGTGTGATCTTCTTCATACTTTAAGTTAAGCAAGCTTAAACAACAAGAAGATGGACGCCATTAACTTCTAGTATTTTTCACTTAGAGCAGACGATAACTTGACGAATCACCCAACTGCAGCCAATGTTTGCAATGGGATAGTGAGCTGCATGATCGGTGCCTCCAGTCCTCCAAGCAGAAGGATATGCTCTCCAAATCAAGCAGAAGGGATAAGGATCTACAAGGACTGGAATCGTCAATGCCTCCAGTTCTCCAAGCAGAAGGATATGCTGCTTCTCCATCACTTGTGGTGGCGGCCTTCAGTCATTAAATCGAGACAACATCCCATCTACGCTTCCAGTCCTGCATGCTCCACTACTTCTTTGGTTGCAGCAGTGTCTCATCTACACCTCCATCCTTGAAAACATGAGTTCTCAAGTCAAATGTGAGCTTGCACATTTTTAATCGAGCTAAGCTCAAGTTTATTAAATGAGCTCGCGTGAGTCGAACTTGAGCTCCACAATACTCAGCTCAGGGTAACTAGTTTGGCTATATTTTGGCAGTTTAAACAAAGAAATAAACAAACAATTTATATGGCAATCATATGAATCATGAGAAGTCATCAGTACAAGGGAAAGTCCCTAAACCAATTGAGATCTAAATCAAGGTAAGCGAGCCATCACCTATTTTAAGTTGAGGGAAACCAAAGTAGTTCTAGTCAGATAAGCAAACGAGCCTCACCATAGCCATCACCTAATGGTTTATGATAAAATTATAAGGATGTCAATGTCAAAATTCCACCCGGAATATGCTCGAATATTTGACCAGAGATGTAAGCCTTTCGAGAAAGATGGCAACAGGTATATGAATATGCTCAAATACTACATAAATCATTAGCATTGCATAGTTCTCAATCATACAGAATACCAAATTATATTTTAGAGAACCAACTTGTCCTTCAATATACTTGGGTCAGACCTTGACCAAACCCAATTTGGTACCAATATATTTAAAATGTTATAGGGTACATTTTTTGTCCTGCCAAACTAACCCAAATTAACCCATTTATCCATTTATTTTAAAATGGGCCACATTTAGGATTGGTCCAATCCAATCAGTTTAAAACAAGATCTTATATATATATATATATATATATATATATATATGAAAAGCTCTACTTTCGCAATGAAAGATGAACTAGATTTCAAAAAGAATTTTGAGATGGATTCAAATATGGGATTAATGGAAAACCTCTTGGAAAATGCTATAAGAAAAACATAAATTACAAAAAAAACATAGAAATGGTCTGCAAACTGGCTGAGGCACCTGAACTGGGCTGTGAATTCATGATAGGTTCTTTGAACCAGACTTTGATGTTCACTATAGAGCATTTTATTTGGTCAATTAGGATAGATGCTTAATAGGGCGATTACTCTAACGAATAGAGATGCGTTTATGAGGCAAGTATAAGATGGGCGAGTATGATCAACGAGGCAACCTAGTAAAAATAAGCCAAGTAATCCCAGCTAGTCATCTTTACGGAATACTCAAGAGAGATAGCTTGGTAACCCATTCAAGGTAAAAAGATGTACTAACAGAGCATGCAGACTTTGAGCAAGTTCTTGGTGACTTAGTTCACTCAAAAGTAGCATTGTCTTGATGAATTCATATGGACCAATATTATAAACTGTAACTGACCTAATGGTGAGGCTCCAAATGTAGCTTGTTTTAACGTGAACTACACAGATTTAAATGAATAGTGATGCAAACAGACACGGCCTTGATATAGCAATTCAAAAGCAGTGTACTCTCTTTTTTATCAAAACCAAGATCACCAGAGGGAGACAATTTCTTTTTCAAAATCTAAGGCATAGATCAATAAAGAACAGAGTCAAAATTTAAAACATCATAAGGTCAACAAATGTAAGGGTCTTGAACTCAAACTTTTTTCCTGTATCAAATTATTTCGATCAGTTGAGCAGGATGAGAAAGTCACATGAAACAATCAAGGGTTAGACCATGGGTTTGATCTACATGGTCAAAAAGCAACTTAAGCTGGCTACATGAGCAAGCTTTTGGAATTGTGGCCATAAATAGTAGTGTCGGAGAATCTTGGTCTTTGGATACAGTAGCATGAATTACCATCTTTAACAAGGATATGAAGCACATAAATTTTTAATCTAATAATAGGTTGTTTTTTATTTACTGGATATTATTTCTCAATTATTTATTTCTTATTCTATGATCAGAATATTTTCCTTTATATTAGCACAAATTTGCATGTGTTAGATATCCTAATTTATCCAAGGTGTGGCCCATTTCACTTTCTACCTCAATATCAGGAGAGAGCTTCTGATCCTCTTGCACTAGATTCCCACTCAAAACATTCAGCGACTTCTTCATTCATATTAAAATCACAGGCATCCCTTTTCCATCCTCATTGTCTCTATCACCCTTCTCGATTACTTTACTGCCATCAATATGTATTTCCTCCACAAGTATGACATCAAAATAAATAATTCAATTGTTGCAAATGCATACATTTTCCTATGTTGAAGATATAAGATCAAAATATGATGTTGGGAAGACTACTAGAAAAAGAAATTTGTCCTAGCGGAAGACTAAAACTCTTCGTGGTGGCAACCAGTTGCAAGATAAAATGTAAAATTGGGCAGGTGTGAATGCTCATTCAACGTGTGCAAGCTATTTGCTTTGCTGACAGGGAGAGGTCTCTCATTGTCAATTATCAGTAACATACTCCTACAAATGAGAGAATCAAAAGAGACCAAAATAATTGGAATTAGTTGAGAAAGAAAAATAAATGTATATTGCTGAAGCTTCCCTCACAGTTTCATGTTTTCCTCAGTTTCTTCAGAGTTCATATTTCATGCAGCTAAACAAGCAGCTGCAAAAATGATATTTATGAAATCGTTATGAACTTTTTATTTGTGAGTTATTTTCGATGAATGCATGAAAAATATTTTAAATTCATTGAACATCATTTTCCAGAAAATTTAAGTGAGTATACTTGTAAGAATAGAATGAGAAATGAGAAATGAGAAAGGAGAAAGAAGATAATTCATAGCGTTTGAGAGTCTTAACCTTCGAATCATGTCATGTTAATTATCAATTCTACATTTGAAAATAAGTACATAGCTTGTAAATTCAATTAGAGAACAATTTGTATTGATCTGATGTTATTTTACTAATTAATATAATTTATGATCTATTAATTTCCTTTATATAAACACCTATTAGAAGATATTATGTATTTTAATTTGTTCAAGACGTAGCATTTTTCGCTTTCTACAAAAAATTGCTTGCAGCTGTGAGACGCAAGAATGTGGTTGTGTAATGACAGACTCAGAAGAGTGCAGTAGCGATCTAGAAATGCGGATAGCTTGCGAGAATGTAACAATGCAGATCAAAATGGTTGTTATGTGTAAGTGTGTGATGTTGCATGCAAGTCAAATTGTATGATACGCTCAAGAAATCATGAGACACTGAGTGGATGGCAAGTTTGAAGTCAGGTGGGTACACCTTTTTCCTGTATTTTTGTATTTAATTATTTTTTATTCCACATGACGGAGGTTGGAGGTTGGAGGATGGGTTGGGAGGGATTGAGAGAGTGTAGAGTCCGTTAATGAGGGTTTAAGGCTTTGCACATGATGTTAATGTATGGTTGTTAGTTTTGCAAGTTGGCCACAAATGGTTGCACATGATGCATGGCACCAGAATCAAAGAACCATTGATCAGCTGTTGAAGCATAATACAAGGAATGAGAGTTTACCACTATAGCAGACTTCTCGCTTGGGTACATAGAAAATTTTTGTCTATGAAAACAGTTCACAACTATGTGACTATATTTGTTGCATAGTTGACATTGTATAGTAGATCTTCCTTTACCATTGTTGTGATCGTGGCCTTGAAAGCTTCTTCCACGGCCACGAAAAGGAGCATAGCCGGTGAATTGAACAGACAAGGTTTGATAAACTTGAGCAGAATTAGCGAGCACTGGAGCTGGGATTAGCTCAGTGAGATGTTTTGATTACATCAGATCATGGTTTAGAAGAATACCGGTGAGCTCATTCAATTTAATTGGAGTGATCCAAGTTGTAATGGCAGAAGTAATTGAGGCGAATGCTACTCCCAACCCCATTAAGATACTGAGAACAAGTTGCTGCTCAATTATTGGTGAGCCTACGATAGTGAGCTTGTGGGTTAGATCTTTTAGCTTGCGGAATAAAGTTTGCCATCTTCATAGAGGTGTTTTAAGGCTTTGCAGCTGCAGTTCCAACTGTTGGAAGCGAACTTGAGACGAGGTGGCGTAGAACGCAACAAGTGCCGACCACATTGACGCGGCGAATAACAAACTACTTGAGCAAAGACATTTTCAATAAGAGAGGATATCTACTAACTTGAAATCAAATGATCTTGCTTATACCAAGAAATTGCATTAGGATTGGGGGTGTCATTTTCACCTATTGGTAGTGGAGGAGAGCAGGATCCATCATCATACTGCATAAGACAGTGTAATCAGAAAATGAGCAGGAACTGTGATCTCCACAGGGTGTACTTTGTTCCATTGAGCTTCATTGACAGAAGATGATAAATGGTGGCTAAGGCAGAAGTGATTGGATCTACAGTGGTAGAGGATTGCGATTGAGAAGTGGTTGAAGCTAAGAACTGTGCGAAAGATCATGTCCCCATTGAAGAGGCGAACTTGGGCAAAATCCCTCACATTGAATAGGGATCTGGATCTCATTACTCTGATACCATGATATACTCACAACAAAAGGCTAGATAAGAAAACATTTGTTGATTGAAAAAGACGGAAAAGGAGTAATTTAGGCCCGGTGGGGTACACAATGAGCAGATCAGATGTGTTTGTAATGAGATAGCCGTGGAGATACAATACGCCAAAACAAATTCAGTTTAGGGGTAAAAGTGACAATGCTGCTAGTTATGCAGATTATTATGAACAAGTACTAAGGCGCTAGGACTTCAATTAGCAAGATCCATGACTTAGCTTTTCTGCTTAAATGCACAATCCGCCAAGAATTTTAAATGATGTATAATAGTTATTTTGGAATGCTGCCTCCTTGGTAATCTATGGAGTGTATGAGGATGCACTTAAGAGTATTCCATGAAATTAGCGTGCTTAAAAGAGAAAACAAAAGGAAATAAGGTTAAATAAGCAAATATTTATCCATAAAAATGTTGAAACAAATAATTAAGAATAAAGAATTTTATCAGAGCATATAATTTTGAAATAATGTAAAGAAGAGTATTACAGTATGGTATCATGAACAGGTAACGCCCTCAAGTTTTATTTTTCCAGGCCCAATCTTGTGCGACCTGAATTCCCTGAACATAATGCAATCCAGACTGTAATGCCATCATAAAAAAGAAGTTTTAACAAAAAATGAATAGAGAAAATACCTGTTGAGCTCTGGCAGAATCAGCAACAGAGCCAACACCATGTAGCTGTGCATAATTGAGGTCCTAGAGAAAAGAAAAGATTTTCATTTCAGAAAATGAACAAGTGGTGAGGATGCCGATCAACTTCGATGTACAAATTCAAGTACAAACATGAGAAATAAAGCCGAAATCTTAAGAAACTTGAACAATAAGCTAACAACATGTTATTGTTAACAATAGGCTATTAATTTGACAGCAGTTCCATTATTCCTGTCTGATAGCAGGTTAAAAGCAACCAAGCCACAGAAAACTAGGTCACAAGAGTTGCCTTGCATTCAAACTTTCAGCAAAGACCAAAACAGACTCAGCACTCAGAGTAAGTACATAGCACCTCTTTAATACTGATCTCAATAAAACCACATCAACGGTGAAAATAGACATCTTAGACAAAATATCAGAAAAAAAATTCTTCCAGACCCAATATTTTATTTGGCACGCCTTTCGAATGCATTTGCTCAGCTTTGTAGCATGCATGCAACAGTGATGCAAAAATTTAACTGTTGATTAACCACCAATAATGAGATCATCATTATTATTACTATCATCATCACGATCAAATGACAGGATACAACTTTCAGCTTTTTGCTTAAATATTGTAATTTAGTTAACTTGAGAACATGTTAAGGAAGTAAATATCAATCAATTCAGTCACCACAGTCATATGATAACTTTGCAATTAAAACATAAATTTTGATTCTAGCCTAGAGGTTACCTGAATGCTCGGATGACCAACAGCACCAGATGTTGGATACTGAGATGTGGAGTATGAAGTCAGTCAGATAAAAAACTGTGAAGTTGTACCTTAGAAATATGTAAATCAAATGATACTGACAGTTAAAGATGGCTGAAGCATCTGCAATTGGGCTTGATGCCTTAGCTGCATTTGAGGCTGTAATTGTGATTGGGAGACTTGTTGCATAGATTGAATCAGTGTCTGTGAAGGGGTATGAGGTGGAGATTGTCGTTGTGGGAGAGCAATCTTCTGCTGTTGCTGTTGCTGCAGCAGTTGCTGTTGCTGCAGCAGTTGCTGCTGCTGCAGTAATAACAGTTTTTGTTGCTGCTGTTGTTGTTCAAATAATGTTAGCTCATCTGGTTTCTCCCACTGCAAAAAAATGAGGAATTACTAACAGAAAAATGCAACACTGAAAATTTGTCACAAAAAAAAGATATGCATACAAGAGAGTATACCTACCTTACTTTCACGGGTGACACTATTATAATAATATTTGAATCCTTCAGGAGACGTATGCTCTGTCCAATTGCAGCTTAAAGTTACAGCTCCAGTAGGTGCACTTAAAGGAAGTGATGGGGTTGCAGGTAATGTTGATGGAATAGCTGTAGCAGCTGTAGTAGTAGTAGCAGTGGTTATGCTAGCAGGACCGCTTGATGTTGGCAGAGAACCAGTCCAAGGCGTCTATTAGCGCAGCATATAAAATTAGCAAACATTATTATCAGCAAAGGCTTGACCACTAACTGGAAGGAATGTAACTTTCACAACAACAATGTTATCATCATTGAAACAGACATTTTAATTTTGAACAAGAGGCATCATAAAAACGTCAATATTCATCTAAAATGTTGGAAAGTTGGCCATTCTTCAAAAACTAAAATGAGTATTCTTAAAAACCATTTTTGAAACTCAACCGTCGCTCATTCCAAGGGCAGAATTTTCTTAATTTGGCAGAGGGTGGCTGAAGAGTGGTTGGGAGATTTGATCCTTAGGACAGACACCCAAGGCTGTTTTGTGTGCCCCGCTATACCTAACTCCACATTTATTAATTAAAATATTCAAGTTTCTCTGGCACATGCATTAGGTGTAGCCTACACCCTTCTCCATTCTAAATAGTCGCTAGGCTTCTACAAGGATTATTCCTTCTCCAAATAATACAATGATTATTTTGTGCATAGCAATGCTTATTTTAGGCACTTGATAATATCCAAAGTGCAACATGAAATTCTTTTGACTTAATCGAGCACATGCAATAAAAAACAAACCATTTTTTTTAACTTCAATTTTATATTTTAAAATCGTTATATAAAAGATGTATAGAATAAAATTTCATGTGCATACCTGTGCCATAAGGCAATGCCCCACCGATGAACAAGTAACATGCGCCGTTTTATATCTTTGCTTTTAAGAACATTGCTCATAACAATATAAATAATACCTGCTGTTTTGCAGCTAGAGAATTTTGTTGCAGGTTTATATTCGATTGTTGCATCATCTGTAGCTGCTGTTGGATCTGAAAAATAGCCTGCTGTGAAGATTGGTAAGTTGATTGCAAAGTTTGTGCTTGTTGTTGTAGCAGCATCTGAGATGGCAACTGCTGTTGCATCGGCAGCTGAACCAACTGCTGCGGAATGTTAGTAGCAGGCTGCTGCTGTTGACTGGGAACAGCTGCCAACCCTTGTTGATGTAAGCCCAAAGGATTTTGCATAGAAGCAACACTGGAATTTTGTTGCATTAAAGATGAGGATGCAGAGATCTGTCCGCTGACACTCGGAAAGTGCTGAGTTAGCAGTCCTTGGTTGAGTGAGTTAGTCCCAATAGATTGAGGAAGTTGAAGCTGCCCGAGTTGCGGAAGTTGAGCCTGCAGAGCCTGTGTTTGTGTATTTAGAGATGCTGTTAGTGTGCTGTGCGATGGCAGGGAAGGTGGCAAGTTTTGAGAACCCATAAGAGACTTCTGCAATGGAAGCATTTGCTGACCGACAGCTGGAGGGCCTTGTGCAACTAAGGGGTTGAGGCTCTACAAAAGATGTGATAGCTAAATAAATTTCCAAGCACATTATCATAAGTATATAGGCTTGGAGTCCGAAAAAAGAAGAATAAATCATACAAGAATACCTGTTGAGAGGTAGATGATATTGGCGCAAGATTAGGTAAAGTGCCATTTGTAGGAGCAGTGCCCTCTCCCAAAGAACCAATCTAGTATAATGAAGAAAACTCAGCACAAAAATCATTGCTGATCAAATCAAGGAGACCAGTCAAGAGATGCGTAGAACATATACCCCAGAAGCTGATGTAGGTGCAGTGCCACCTTTAACAGCAGTGTTACTTCCAAATCCATGTGTAGGTTGCAAAGGTGGGACACCTGAAACTGGATTAAATGAGTTCCAACCCTTATGAGGAATGTGGCCACTCGCTAGATCATCAAAATTGTTCATTTGCCTGTAAAGGATATATGAAACAGAATGGCAGTAAGAAGCGTTTAATTTGTAAAGCATCCTAACTTCAATAATAAATGGCCCTCTTGATACAAAAATGAGCTTTAGAAATAATAACTCAAAAAGAATGAACAGCTCAGAGGACAAAATAAGACTTGCACGAGAATGGTAAGAGTGTCTGAAAAACAAAAGCACAAGGAAATTTGCCAACACTTGATCCGCAAACAATACATCGTGTTCCCTTACAATTTACAGGAAAATCTGGGAAGATTCCTTATCATTAAAGAAATTTAAATTCACGAATAGGTCTAAAATAAAAAGACCAAAAAAAAGAAGAAAAACGACCAAAAAAGTGCAGATCTGAAGGCCTGAGCAGAAATTTCTTTCTTGATAGTTACCCATTTAAAGCATGCTTGAATGATAAACTAAGTTGAGTTCTCTTTATAACAACAACGCCACCACCAAACCCATTAGGTGGGGTCGGCCACCTGAATACTTTGTTTCGACTATGCACAATTAAAATAAAGCCCATCCCTAAGCTCCAAATACAGAAGATCCCTTCTAATGGTTTCTTGCTTTTTTTTTTTTTGGTCTTACTCTTCCTCTTTTAACAAGGGCAAACAATCTATACTTAATATGCTCAAAACATCTAAAGACAATATTCACTAACCTTATCCATTATCAAAGTCACTCCAATCATGTTATGAATAAACACATTTCTCATTATATCATATTAAGTATACAGACTCATCCACTTAGCATACTCATCTTTGTAGCAATTAGCTTTTCGATAACTTGCTTCTTTGTTGGCCATCATTCAATCCCATATAACATAGTTGCATAGTTGCTCCACAAAATTTTCATTTAATTTTGAGTGAGATTTTTCGATCACACAAAATTTCAAAAGCATTACTCCATTTCATCCAACTAGCTTGGATCCCATTAATCACATCCCTCTCTATTTCTCAATGTTTTATAAATTGAACCAAAATTTTTGAACCTCTAACACTTCCTAATTGCATTGTTCTTAATAATTTAGTTCTCAAAATTATGGCTTTTAATACGATTAAGAATACACTCCATAAATTCTTGATTTAAGATCTACGATAAAATTAGATTTTTTAAACCCAAATTGGTTATTTTTCCTTCTTTATTAATCTCTTCAAAGCCAAAATCACTACAAATAGTACTAAAGTTTTTGACACCCTTCTAGCATGTTAATTTAAAACTCATCCTACAAATAACATCTACTCTTAGGTATTCCTTAAACCAACTCCTCCAGATCATGCCAAACTTTTTCTCTTAGTCATATCTAATCCACTAATTGAGGGGCATAAATACTTGCAATATTAAATGTACTCCCATCAATTACAAATATTAGAGATTTAATATATCTCCTTGGCCCTTTCCTACAACATATTATTTAAATATTTTTCTAAGTAATGCTCATACTGCTACTATAACGATTACTTCAAAAAAACATAGCTTAAGACCTAAATCATGAGTTTCTTTTGCTTTATTTCCCACCAACTTCATTTCTATAAGACAAAAAATTTATACTCCTATTAATCATAATATTTATCTACTCAAAAAGATTTTTAGTGACAATGTTAATATTTCAACTACTTATACTTAATTTATTATCATGAAAATTAACTTCTTTACTCGCATTTGTCCACAATATGGAACTTTTGCTTATTTGACACCACTCAGGAGCTAATGTAACGACCCTTGTACACTTTCATTACATTCAGACAATGCAACGCATCGCTTCCATGGGATGCCATAGATCTAAAACAATTTTTTAAGAAAACCATATCTTGAGAAGATTCAACAAAATTTTATGTTGGTTGTCGACAACCCTCATTTCTCATTGCTGATTAAAATTGAAAGTGCAACAATGAAAATGAAAAAAATAAAAGACCCAAAACTTAACTTACTAAAGAAACAACTTCTGAACAATATGAATATATTTTGAAAATAGAATGAACAAAGAAAATCTTAAATATTATAATATGTTTTCCCAAAATAAAAAGGACAATTTAAGGTCTTGGAGAAATATATGTGATCAAAAACTGCAAATTCTTGATTGCAGGATCACAGTTAACAAGGATCCAACTTAGCGTAAAAACGGTATTTAGTTAAAAAATGTTCCAACATAAAAATTTCCAGAAAAAGATCAAAATAGGAACATACAACAAGTTGACTACATGAATCTTTCGTCTCCATTGTGCTCTATCAAATAAAAGCCCTCTCTAAGCTCCAAGTATGTGATACTTTTCCTAATAGTTTCTATGTCTTTCTTTATCTTCCTCTTTTACATATGTAGAATTCATTAACGCAATTAATGGCCTATACTTAATATACTCAAACCATCTAACCTTGATATGAATGTGTTCCTTTCAGATAACATCCTTTCATGTATACCTCCTCATCCACCATAAGATCCTCTTGTTCGCAATACTAGGATAATAAGTATGCTTCTACTTGATATGCCAACATTCCACCTAGACAAAGAGTTCTAATCATATAACTATCATAAAAATACTTTCACTTAAATTTGAGTGGGATTCATCTTGTAGCACCACAAAAGAATTTCTACATTTCATCCCACATGGACCTCTATTTTGTCATAATTATATAGGGTTGAATCAAGCTATTTGAACCTCTCACTTCTTAACAATATAATCTTCAAATGTCAATCCTCAATTCTCTAACTTCTATTATTTAAAAACTTCAATTCTATATATTTCATTTTAAATCTTCATAGTTAGAATTTTATAAAACCCTTCAGCTTTCAAGGTATCTTTTCATAGTTAGAATTTAATTTTAACTGTGTATAATCTTATTAACAAGAAAAAAAATCAACTGCATACAAATACCTTCTTGAATGTGCACAATAAGATAGTAATACGCACATAAATATTAAGAAATAAGATTTGAAATTGAAAATAACACACCCATGCATTTAGCTACTGTAGCATTGGCCGATGAAAAAGTATCTTTCTCAGACATTTTCAGATCGGGCCATCCAAATCATTGTTAAAAGTATAACCATCAAGTAGTATGTTTAAAGTAATTGAAGATTTAATCTTTAAGCAAAAGGATGAACTGCCTTCCACAGGATAACCCATTTAAAGTAAATTTGGGAATCAATATTACAAATTGAAATTCAAATATGATTGCAATGATGAAAACAAACAGCAAGATAGAAATAAGTGCACCATAATTCTAGATCATAGTTTTGAACCCATTATTGATACTCCATGAGATATAAAATAAAAATAGAGAAGTTTTTTTATTAATTCATTAATGAAGTTATTTATCAAAATCATACATTGACTCAAATATTCAAAATGATCCTCAACTCTTGTAAGCATTTATTTTGGTACATTGACTCTTGTTAAATGTTCATTTTGGTACATTGATTCTTAATTTCCGTTAGTCCACTGTTTCATATAGGGGCAAATGCAAAATTTCAAAATTTAGGGTATAATTTTTCATTTTTGCTTATAAAAAATTGAAATTTGATGGGAAAAAAAAATTCTGTGTATTTGTGAGTTAAATTTTTTTTGCAAGTTGAATTTTTGGGTCTTCAAAAAAAAAATTGTGTAAATAATTAAATTTTAAGATTTAATTTGAATGCTTAATTATTTATGCGAATAACTTATTTTGAAAGGTCCCTTTACACTTGTTAATTTCTACCAAAAAGATTACTCATAATAAAGTTTTCGGATTTAATTTTTCATTTATGCTTATAAAGAACTTAAATTTGATGAAAAAGAATTTTTTCTTAGGTTTGGCGGGTTTAATTTTTTTGTGGGCTTAATTTATGAGCCTTAAAAGAATTTAAGTGTAAATAATTAAAACTTTCGAGTTTAATTTTAAATAAAAAAAAATTAGGTTTAATTTTCAGGTTTCATTATTTATACATAATAAATTTTCTTAAAGGATCCCTAAACACTTGTAATTTTCTATCAAAATATTAGTCATAATTTTTTTTTTTTATTTTGCTAAGAATATGATTTATAAAATTGATTTATTTTCAATAATACTTTTAAAAGTGGAAAAAGGTATGTAAGAATTATATTCGCCCGTAAAATATAATTTAGAAAAATAAATATTTATGTTTTGTACTTCATTAGCCCGCATATTTTTTTCATATTAGCCCGCAGATTTTATTGCCCGTAGGTTTAATTATTCATTATCGCGGCGAGCTTGACGACCGGAGCGAATAAAAATCTGTGGGCTAATATAATTCTGCAAGTTAATGAATAATTAAACCAGAGGGCTAAAAAGAATCTGCAGGTTCATGAAGTATAAAACTTAAATATTTAATTTTCTAAATCATATTCTACGGGCTAATATAATTCTTACACACTTTTCTACACTTTTAAGAATATTATTGAAAAAAAAAATATGCGAGCTAATATAATTCTGCGAGCTAATGAATAATTAAACCTGCAGGCTAATGAAGTACAAAACTTAAACATTTGTTTTTCTAAATCATATTCTACGGGCTAACATAATTCTTACATACTTTTCTACACTTTTAAAAATATTATTGAAAAATAATATACGGGCTAATAAAATTCTGCAAGCTAATGAAAAATTAAGCTTGCAGGCTAATTAAAAAAAATTGTGGGCTAATTAAGTACAAAACTTTAACATATATTTTTCTAAATCATATTTTACGGGCTATATGTAATTTATACATACTTTTCTACACTTTTAAAAATATTATTCATAAAAAATCAATTTTATGAATCATATTTTTAGAAAAATTAAATAAAAAAATAATTAGTAATATTTGGACATAAATTTATAAGTTATGGGATCCTTTAAGAAAATTTATTATGCATAAATAATTAAACCTAAAATTTTTTTATTTAAAATTAAACTCAAAAATTTCAATTATTTACACAATTTTTTGTAAAGGCCAAGAAATTAAACCTGCCAAAACCAAGAAATTTTTTCTTTTCATCAAATTTCAGCTCTTTATAAGCGTAAATCAAAAATTAAATCCAAAAATTAAATTACGAGTAGTATTTTTGGTAGAAATTAACAAGTTTTAAGGAACCCTTCAAAAATTTATTACGCATAAATAATTAAACCTCTAAACTAAATCCAAAAATTTTAATTATTTACCATTTTTTTTAAAGACCCAAAAATTAAACCTGAAAAAAATTTAACCACAAACACACTGAATTTTTTTTTCATCAAATTTCAATTATTTATAAGCATAAATGAAAATTTAAACATGAAATTATGAAATTCCACATTTGCCCCTGCATGAAACGGTGGACTAATGAAAATTAAGAGTCAATGTACCAAAAAGAACATTTAACAAGAGTTAATGTACCAAAACAAATATTTACAAGAGTTAACATCATTTTGAATATTTTGCAAGAGTCAATTTTTATAAATAACTCTACATTAATGGCACATTAGAATCCTACTAGTTTTTGGGGAAAGAGTTTCTCATGCAGTTCTAAATGAAACTGGTAGCAAGCAAATGTTTATAAGGATATATTAATATTAAATACAATTTAAAGAGAGCAGCAAGATTAATTGCATGGAAATCTTTAAAATCAGACGCAACTGTTTGAACCTAAGAATCTAATCTAGTCGACAACATTGACACCTCCCCTCACTAGTTCTCTCACAAAGATCTTTCCAACAAATTCAAACTTCATGAACATACAATTGAGTTTCCAAAAGTAAAAGTAGGAGAAAATAGAGAAAAAAGCAAAATTTATAACAATAATTTAACTGCTTTCAGCAGAATCGTTCCCCTTTCAAAAAAAAAAAGCATCTTCTGAATTTTATCAACAGCAAATTCTAGTCTTTAAAGATGATGATGTTGTACATAGATATTTCTAGGCAAATGAAGGGAAAGAAAATCTAATGTGTACGCATATTTTCCTAATCCATTTCTCATGGCAAGAAAATTTTGAGATGCTATAAGAAATTAATGGGACACCTTTAAAACTAGAAACAAAACACCTTTAAAAAACAAAATAAGAGAATAAGACGAGTGTCATTGTGAAAGTAAATTATGATAATTTTTTCCACAAATATTACCGCAACATCATTTTTCAACACAACTATTAAAAACACCAGCGTGAAACATTTTGTTAATATATATAAGTAATAAGAACAAAAGTAGAGAAGAAAGAATAGGTCATGTAGATTGCTTAGTCATTGTCTTAAAACACACTTTTAGATTGATAATTTAATTCACCAATATTTAAAACTCAAACAACAGCAACACCAAAAACATTGACTATTCAAGCCCCTATTAGAAAAATTGAGTTTATGAATTTTTTGCTAGTATTAAAAGAAGAAAACCAAAAACACATGAAAAGAAACTATTAGAATGAATCTTCTCTATTAGAAACTTAGGGAGGGGCTTCAAATTTGATCATACACAATGGAAATGAAGGGGTTATGTAACTGACCCCACCTTGTGAGATTAAGGCTTAGTGTTGTTGTTGTTTGAGCTTAATATATTGGTGAATTAAATTACACTAAGAATGTTGAAGTCCTATATCTTTGGGAGATCAAACCATTCTTTTAAGAGATGATGCAAATAATAGAAAAAGATGGCAGAGAAGAAAACCATGGGTCATGACCATAATTTAAAATGTTTACTTTCAAAATAGAGACAAATTTATTTTTTTAATTCTCGTAGGTCAATTTTCCACTAAACGATGGTAAAATTCAATATTTTAATAGCAACACTACAGTTGTTTAGGCATCACATTTTATTGTTTTGCAAGATCTTTAACTTGAGACTAAATCGTTTCAAACCCTTCATTTGCAAGTATATGGAGCAGCTGCAATTATTAATATATTTAGCCAGAAAGTACTGCTAGAAAGCTATTGTTTGAACCTGCCATGGACAAAGCAGCGAATGATGCTAGAATCCAACTATCCCACAGTAGTGCAAAAATTAAATTTAATCAAATTTAGCCATTATATTTACTAAATTTAAATTAACAACACTACCACTGCCACCACCAAACCTTGGTCTCACTAAGTGAAGTTGATTATATGAATCATTGTCATCATTGTGAATAATCAAATAAATACCTCACCCTTAACCTCCAAGCAAGTGTAGTTTTTGCCATGCCTGCATTGGTCTTCCTCTTTCTCTATTAACACAAGCAAAAATCATTAACTCACCATAATAATCTGGGTATCTAATGGTCTACGCTTGTATATTTGAACCATCAAAGGAACTCCAAAGTAATCAATATCTACTTCTGCGTCATTGTTATTATCATCGGCTGAACCAAAAATGGGCACATCATCTAGGACGGATCAAGTTCATCATTAATGATGGGGTAGGGAAGTTTAGATATAGGATATAGCTCATGGCTAGAGTGGTGCTAGTACCAAGGCGGATAAGGGTTTTTAGACATTCTCATAAAGGCTATACATACACATCACCAATCATGGGGAAAATCACCCAAAGTTTCATGATCAGGGAGCAGAAGCTAGGAGATGGAAAGGGTTAGCTTCAACAATCTAAATCATATAATGCAAAATATGACAGCCTCTTTGGGAACTTCGGTAGTTTATGTTTAAATTGAACAATAGATGGTGTGAGACCCCAAGTTTCACTTAATGGTAATTCAAGCCAATCAACAAAGTAAAAATTGCCGGCTAAGATTTCTTGACCAGTGCTTCAGTGAATAAGATGAAGCTGTTGATGGCTTTTCTTACAATACCAAATGATAAAAAAAATAATTCTGGCTACAAAAAAGGAGAGGACACAAAAGTTGGGAAGAAATCTGTTGCTCAAAGAGATCAGTTTCTCCTCAGATATTTTGATGAGAATAACTACTCAAAATAATTTACATTCACTCTTAATCGAGATGCATGAATGCCAAGAGAAGGCTCTTAGTAGTTTCATAAAATATATATTGTAGTAATGATCATGAATTCTCATTTTCAACCCTTGTAGAAAAGCTATAACATACCCTTGTAATGCAATTAATCACCTATAAAAGTTTTGAGGCAATGAATTTACCAAACTATGTTAGAGTTTAGTGATGGTGGACTTCAATACTTGTCGGTATTGGAAAGTGCTAATCTCAGTAGAGGCTTAGTTTGGTCTTTGAGAAAGTAGCTCCACTTAGTAGCCTTATCATAATACAAAACAAACTTTGCATTCTAAGCAAACCTACTTGAGCCTCTCCACCACCATCATGAACAGTTCAAACGCATGTATCTAACAGATCAAAGTACGCCCCACAAATGCTCAATTGCTTACCACCAACCTATCTCAACAGCTTTCTTTGATCCTTTATTTAAGATTACCAATCAAACTATAACAACACAAAAAATGTATAATAAGGTAATTTCATAGTTTTAAGATCAAATTTGTGTTTACATATTTTAAGCTTTTCAATGATTTCAATTTTTATTTGAATTCCTTTGATTGTTAAGAAAATCCTATTTTTCTACTTAAAAAAGGATCCTACCCTCTTATTTATAACGCAAGCCAACCCCAGTCCCTCCATTTCATGTACGCAAACAGAAGCAGCTCACGCCACACTTATACCTTTGCTGCAAATTCCTCTTTCTCCCTTCCATGTATTGAATCAGAATATGATCAATAGAATTAGCATCATTATCAACCCTAAGCAAGCCCTTCACAATCGCAACAAAATTGTGTAAAATATCAATTATTTCCCTTATATTTTTAAGAGCAAATACTTGTAATTTTGCTTAAAGCAACAAAAGGTTCATTAATTTTTAATCCTTACTTTTAGAATTAGGGTTCAATCAAGAATTTCACAAGATTCATTCTACACCACCCCAATTTATTGAAGATAAAGACTGTTTTCTTGCCCATTCATTTATTTTCACAAAAGACCTATAAGATTTCAGTCACCCCTTCAAATATTAAAAAGGCATCAAGTTGGTATTAATAAATAATTAACATTAAACTTCTCTTTTTTATTTAAAATAGTTCTGACAATTGTTCACTAAATTGTAATACTTTTAATGTATTACACCTGAAAATCCTATAAATTTGTAATATCCAAACAATATCCAATTAATATCCAAAAATATCCATCATAATCTCAATATTTATTAAATATCATATATTGAATGTTATCAAGTTAACACAAATATTTTGCTAAGTAGCCAAAATAAACAAAAAATTAAAAAAATCATGTTACCAAGTTCAGACCTAAGGTTGATTAGAAATATTTCCTTACCAAATTTTACTACACCTTGCCATAATCAGCAGAAGAAAAAAGTTCAACAAAATGAACAGCTAATTTTATAATAATGTTGCTTCATGAGTAGGTGATAGCGATGACCTCAATAAAACAGAAGAATAAAAAAATATTAAGCCCGAGAAGCATTTGCGCAAGGCTGACAAAGCCACTTTAAGAATCTCTCATAAAAAAATCCCTAACAAAAGGGGTCTTACTATAGGCCTTCAGTAATGAGAAGCTCAAGAAACCAAGAAAATTTTGATGGGGTATTCCATCAAAATAAAATAATGAGTAAAATAACAAAAACAAAAAACCAATATTTAAGTGTATTTCATTCACATAAACCTTAATATCTTTTTTTACAATATATTGCTTTAGTTTACAACTTTAATTTTTATTGTTACTTTTAATTGCTTATGCCTTATTATCACTAGCTTATTGTACAACTTTAATCTTTATTGTTACTTTTAATTGCTTATGCCTTACTATCACTAGCTTATTGTATTCTTTCTTTTGAAGTGCTTATAATATTATAATTATTCTCTCATATTCTTTCATTAAAATTTTTTGGTTGATTTAAGAATAAAAGGTGATAAATCGACCAACCAGGCCGATATAGAGTCTGTTGCTTACCCCTTGAGCAATACTTTTTCTATATTTTGATTGTTCTTATAGTAGTATCTTTCACTTGAGATTATTGCACAAGTTTAGTTTAATTTAGTTTTCAGCTAATGATGATTGTAAGATTCTTCATCTTTTCTTGTATTATTTATTAAGACGTTTAGTAGCACTTTATACTGTTTTTAATAATAACTCTATGTCAAGCTTACGTACCCACTTCTAAAATTTCTATTAGGAAACCCCTGAGCTGTCCTACCCAGCTCATGACACCAGTTACTCAGACCATGAATCAATATTATAATATATATAAGTTCAGCTCAAGATAAAACTATATTAACATAGAACTGCTTAAGGACCAACCAAATTGAATGTTAAATCAATAAATCAGTGAACAGAGACTGATTTCATCAAGTCAACCAGCTCAAAATGCAATTAAATTAAAATAAAGGGTGTTACACCTATGGCTCCTACCATCTATCCAAATTGTTGCTTTAATATTCTGAATCCTTGAAGTAATATCCCCGAAATGCTCACTACTGACCAATGATGCACCCTACCCCCTTGATGCATCCACCTCACCATAGTCAACAAGTCAACCACCTAGTTTTTCCCATTACAAGCCTTCTAATATTTCATTAATCTATATTTTGTCACTAATTTCATTAATCTTAACATATATTGTGTAAAACCCTTAACAAATATTGCTCAAATTTAAATTTTTAATGTTCCCCAAACTTTTGTTTCCACCTACCTTTAAAAATTTATGATTTTGCCCCTAATGGGGCCAACTTTGTAAAATTAGAAAATAGGCAAATTTTAAAATCTATTTTTAATGCGTGCAAAATGAAACAAGAAAACTTTTAAAGCCAATTTCGTAGAAATCATGCTTAAAATGGAATTTCGATGATTTTTCGAATGAGCCCTTATTATTAAAAAAAAACTCTCCCCTGCCTCTCACACTAATCTAAGCACTTCAGCCCCTCAGCTGCAAGCCACGCATGCAAAGAAATAAACAAAAAGAGAGGAGCTATGTTTCGAATGAAACAAGAAAACTTCTTGGTCTAGATGGACCGCACGCCTCAGCCAAAGCCTACTTCTCACGATAGCAGAGGCAAAGCCACACAACCTCCACCGCTTAATTCTTCTCATTCTCCAGCCGAACCACTCGCCTCTTAAGGTATTAGTTTTGCAAATATCAAAGTTTATCAACTAAATCAAGTTGCATTCACTAAACCCTAAATCTAACTTTAAGCATCTGATTTAGATCACATCCATTGAAACACCCTAACCAATTTCAATGGATTGCACAACATTAAATGTGTAATCTTTAATTCTATATTAAAAGTTTGTCACTTTTTGAAAGCCATTGCACATTAAAGTTAGATATGCATCAAAAGGTTATTGTGATGATTAAATAATAAGTATGCGTACATATGTATTAATTGTTTTAATAGAAATTTCTCATTAGAAATTTCTCATATTGATAAATCACAATTAATACATTATTGAAAGTATTATTAAAGACATTTTATAGTTATTGTAAGGAAATTTTGTAGATTAGTTAATGTAAAATCTACTTATACATAAAATTGAAGTTACAAAAGTTGTATATTACTTAAGAATTAATATTAACTATAGTATTTTAATACGTTGTTTGCATATGTGTAATGGTTATAGAGCAAACCTCGTATGATACTACTAGCTGAAAACCATATTAATGGAAATGAAAATGAAAATGGTAATAGCAATGATAATATCAATTGTAAAAAAAAATAGAAGGTTTTTGACAATGAATTCCTTAGATTATTACACAATAGTATGTATGCTATATTTTATTTAATGGCAAATATTATAAAAAAACTAATATTTTGAAAATGGTTTAATATTATCAAAGGTTAAGGATTTCATGGTAACGGATATTTATATATATATATATATGTGTGTGTGTACGTGTGTATGGTAACAATAAAAAAAAGCATAAATGAATCATTACATTTGAAAGCTAGATACCAATTGTATAAAATTTATATAAAATTATTCACAAAAAAGTGATACCAATTGTGAATCCTTATATATATATATATATAATGCTAGATACCTATTGTGAATTTTACTATAGGCTTGAAAATAATAGCTAATCTTTCCATGCTTATTAAATTGAAAATTTTGAAGGTAATTATGTCTAAAAAGCCCAAATTGCAATACAAGCGCATTGAACATCTACTAAATCTTCAATTTTTTCTCTAGTTCAAAATTTTGAATTTCTATGCATTAAACATAAAACAGAAGCCACAAGATCTAATATAACCTTTTTTGACAAATGATTTGATAATATGAAAAGAATTGAAATTTTAACCTGGTATGATGAAAGCTATACATGCATGCAAGTTTAGTTTTCATTCTAATATAAACCCCCAACAATATGATTGAAGAAAAAATGTCTTCTACCATAGCTTAAATTGGATGCATATGAATGGAAAACATGGAATTATTCTCAAGAAGAATCGTATGATTTAGAAGAATGACCTGCTTGCTGCATCTCAGACATAAAATTTTAATAGTGCAATCTAAAGCCTTATAGCCTTTCTTGTGACAACTGAAGCCTAACGTCTGTCTAACATTTAAGGAAGTTATCTAGCATTGAAAAATGTAGCTTCTTAGTAAAACCTTCAAAGTGTTAATTTTGAAGGATAGCCTCTTGCGACTCGATGTGCATATAAAACAAAGGATAGAAAAGGAGATGACAGGGTTTTCCAAAAAGATGCCGTCTCTGGAAATTTGTCTATTTCTGCATTAACCGAACTGTATTAAATAGTATTAAAGTAATGATTTAATAGGTCAGATAGTGGGAAGGGCAAAGGCAAAGAATGAAAGGGACTCAAACTGTAATCATTGCTGTTTTCTCAAATGAAAAGATGAGCATATTCATCACAGAATCTTCATTGTTGTTTTCTCAACTCCAACAGTGCCTGCTAAATATGAACATCTTAAGATTTCATACTAAGTTCAGGACCAAGAAGTTCACACATTCACTTTTAGGCGTTTTACCACCAAAACAACTTGCTGAGAAATAACTTTGATTACCAGGACCACGAAATGTCAATTTCTTTGGAAATAAAGTAGTTACCTGTTAGGTATTACTGCATCAAACCTAGGTCCAAAACCAGGACCACCAAATGTAGGGACGCCCCTGTTAGCAAACAGTGAAAAGACAAAGATGAAAAAATGTTAGGCACAAAAATTTTATCTTACAATAGTCATGAGTTGATACGTAAGACAACTTTAAAATGATTAGAAAAACCTTTGATCAGGTCTTGGTCTCTTCGGTTCAGCAAACCTGACAATTAACGGTTGTTCACATCCCTGGCATCATTAACAAACAGAAAATTATAAATCAACAAAATTAAAAATATAAAATAAATGAAATTACTACATACTCTCATAACATATGTTCCATGTAGTGCTTTCATTGCTGAAAAAGCCATATCCTTGCTGGAGAACTTTACAAAACCACATCCTTCATAAACACAAGAAAAAGAACATGTAAAGGCAAAAAGGAAATTGCAAAAAAGGTCCTCGCCTATTTCAGTTTAACCAATTAAATCTAAAACTAGCCAATCTGTTCATTTCAGTCTCTGACCATTCAAAGCTCTTTTAGTCCCTGGCCATTCAAAAAATTCAATTTAGTCCCCCAAAAATTCATTTTGAGCCAAATCTAGTCCAATAATTTTTTTTTTAAATTGGACATAGTGAAAAATAAGGAAGAGGAGCCAATTGGACAAATTGAACAGTCCAGGACTAAATTAGCCAAACTGAAATATTCCAGCACTTTTTGGCAAATTACATGCAAACAACAAAAACAAGGTAGATGCTAGATCACAAACCACGGCTTTGTTTCGTCTCATCTTTCATAAGATAAACATCCTCAACATGCCCATAGGGAGCAAAAATCTGTAACAATTTTCAAAAAATTTAAATTTACTAGAAGACACTTGATATGTATTCCATATTAATAAACAAACCTTCAGCACACAAAAGATATTCCAAAATAAATAACTTAAAGTTGCTTTAGCAAGCTCATGAATATATATATATATATATATATATATATAATTTTTTTGGGAGAATCTTTTGAATTTTATTTGTGATGAGACTGAAAATATATAGATTTTGGAGCTAACCATAAAAGAATAAAAAAATAAATAAAATAAAATAAGAACTAAAAAAAAAAAACATGAAATAAGATTGCCAGGCCACCCAAATGATTCTCACAATAAAGGAGAATCCCTTAAAGCAATGAAACAAAAGCAGAAGTGAAGCATGGAACCTCAAGCTTCTTGGTCAGCACCACCTTTTTCCTTCAATTGTAGATATATCGAGGAGGCATTTTAGAAGAATTGGAACCCTTTATTAATTAAGGCCTCCTCAAATTCATCAAATTAATTCTCTGAATATATTTGTTCCTCATCAGAACTACTGTTATATACCATTGTTGGATGGGAAGAAGGAAGTTTGGGAGTAGTGTATTACCAGAGTCAATTGAATAAAATTCATTAGCAAAAGGATTGAGACCCAAGTTCTCCTAACTGACCGTGTTCATATTATTACAAGCGTCAAGCATAGGGACAGTGTTTTCATGTATCTCCTCAAATGGTTAATCGACTACGCTCAAAGCTTGATTAACGTTTTCCATGAGAAGCTCCCGGAATGCATTGAGTTTAGGGTGTTCACCACATTCTTCAATAATTTAATTCAAAACTCACAATAAACTTATTGATTGTTGAATCTTCAATCCTAATCTGGCTATGCAATAGACTATCAATAGCAACTTTAAGAGGTAAATATTTACCAATGCTTCGCCAATATCGACTTCCAAGTATGTGTTATCCTCCTACCCCCACACTACTGCCAATTGGCGGATTAACCACCAAATCCAGTTTGACAGGCAAAACCCTTTGGCATTGAGGCGCGTAAATTTGTTTCCTCGGCTTCAATTTGAGCAAGGTGCAATTCCTTGGAATAATTTGTTCTTTTAGGTGACATAGTAGTTTGAAACACATGGCGCTCCAATTATTTTGCAATTAGTATAATGAAGAGGCAAAATTTCAAAAAATAAAGTCTACTGGAAGTATTGTTCATTTTCATCTCCAATTCAAAAAACTGACTCAAAGGATTCGGGAATGTCGATTTCCACCGGAACATGAGCCATAGACGATCAAAAGAGATTAGTTGTCGCATAATCGACTTTAAGGGGCTGTCCAGAGAAAGAGCCCAATGAAAAAAATATTGATTGAGTTATCAAATGAACTTTAAGCAAGGGAAAATTTATCCAAATAGGAACAAAGGGAGATTTGTGTATTAGATCGTATGATGGGGTCAATTTCAATATTTTCATCTACAAGTTGTCAGTGTAGTATTAACCTCAAGCAAATAGTCCAGTATAGTCTAGCTCATTTGAGAGTTTTAAAAGAACGTGACAGGCGTCGATTAATCCGGCAGTATAAGATACCGACAATCCCAAACAGCCGAGGGATTTCCGAATGACAACTAAGGGAGGTTCGTCATTAGAGAATTTCCTAACAACTAATGACTCAATGGTTTAACTAATATTTTCATTTCATTTTGTGGAAAGAAAGAGAGCCAGTTTACCTCTAAAAGCAGCAATGGGTTTGATACCAACCATCCCTAGAGACGAGGATGCATTTGTGAGTGCATCGAGAAAAGATTTTGGCACATACAGACCATTCTATCGCTTGATATGCAGGCCCAATAGGCAGCAACCATTCACATCGTCCAAGCCGACGTCAACTAGGCCGAGAACAACTGCCATAATTGACGCCATTGACCATGAAAAGCAACCCCCCTCCTGTAAGAAGGCAAAGCCGCAATAAACCCTAATCACTCATGGATCGCTCGCAACAGTCCGCCGCTCGCAACTCTTCAATAATGATTTTTCAAATATATATATATATATATGTGCGTGTGTGTGTATATATTGTATGATGTGCATGCGTGTATATGTATATATAAGAAGAATTTATTATGATTTTAATAATAACAACAAGTACAGACAAATATTGGATGGTAAATATTAAGAAACCAATAGAGAGAAAATCATAAAATAAAAAATTGAAAAATAAAAAATATGAAAAAAAGGTTACCAATTCCATAGAATCTCACAGAATAATCAATTAAAAAAAAGAGACACAGGCACATGTGAAATCATAACTCTCATGCTACCGGATCAAGCCATTTTTTATTTGATAATATCGTGAAAATTTTTTAGAGGAATTAGAGCCCTTATTTGTTTGATGTCTGTTGAAACAAGCCTACTTCAAATCTTCGAAATCATTCTCCTCATACATTTGATCCTCATCAAGTCATTATCGGGCATTGTAAAAGTGGAAGAATGACCACTAGGGTTACTTATATGACATTCATTAGTAGGAGGACCAAGGTCTGCCACCGCCTAGATGGTCTTAACGTCATCCCTCATAGAATTCTGTAACTCCCCAGAAGATCTTGGAAGAGTTTTCAAATTGCATTGGTTTTTGGGAAATCATCATTTTCCTCTAAAAGTTTAGTAAAATTCCAAAGTAAACTCAGGATTGATGCATAATTCAGCTCCATCTAGCCATGTAAGAAACTATCAATAGCAATAAACAAAAGGAAGCTGAATATCGAACCAACCCTGTTTTTGTTTATGACAACCTCCTTTTCAGCAATAGTAGCCACATCTTAATTCTGCTCGGTGCTGCTAGCAACAAAGGCAACATCAACATCCATTTCCTCAATATTTTCAACATCAATGATCAACTTATTGCAAATTTTTGCATTGGCATCCATTTCGATTACAAATATATCAATGACCTTATCTGAAATGATCCTTTGACATTTAAGAACATATATTTGCTTGCTTGACTTAGCTTTTACACAATACATTCCCTTGAAATACTCTAATATTTTAAGTGATGGTGTAATTTTAAACACAGAGATATTTCGTGCCCAACTAATTTGCAATAAGTGCAGAGGCAAATTTTCGAAGACCACTTACCCGAAGTATCCTTCAAGTTCACTCGCAATCCATATGACTAATTCAGTTTTCAATTATGTCAATTTCAATCAAAACTCGAGCTACCAACGGTCAAATAGGAGATTCCGTCGCATAGTCAACCTTAAGGGGTTTTTCGAAGTAAGATCCCAATGAAAAAAAGAATAGAGTGGTGATGAAATGAACCTTAAGCAACAGAAAATTTATCCAAATAAAAACTATTGGTGATTTGTGTTTCAAATCAAAAGATGTGGTCCATTTAAATGATTTCATATTTAAATTTTCAATATAGTATGAACCCTTGGCAAATAACCTTGTATAATCAATTTCATTGAAGAGCTTTATATGTGTCGAGCATCGATTAATCCAGCATCCCAAATTATTGAGAAATTTCCGAATGACAATCATGGGGGGCATTCCATTAGAAAACTTCCCAACAAGTGAGAACTCGAAAGGTTTAGCCAACATTTCCATTTCATCTTCGAAAAGAAGAAGAGTTGGTTTACCTCTAAGAGATACAATTGGCTTGATACCAACACAACCTCCCACCGATTGAGCATTTGTGAGAGCTTCAACAAAAGATTTTGGAGCAGACCAGCCACTTCTTTTCTTAGTAAGGATGTTAAACAGGCAAACCAAGCCACCATGATCACCAGCATAGCCCTCGGCATCAGCATAAATAGCCCTAGCCGAACGATTGAAGAAAACCATAGGATAAGACGGATCGAAAGAACTTCCATCAGATAAGGTCGAACAACAGCATCGATGATGAGCGCAACATCGTGGTCGTCGACAGCGGAGTGGCCGCTTGAAAGTCGACCCCAGTGATGGCTGAAGCAACTGCGACAGCAAGGCTCCTAAAACATACACATCGCCCAATAGCCCACAGCGCGGCCGCCAGTTCTTGTCGAGCGAACGGCTTAGAAAGAAGGCGGCGACGCCACCCACCTGGGAACCCTAGATCGCCGTCGCCATCGCAAGCAGAGAGAGAAAAATATGATATATATATATATATATGTAAGAACACAATTAATAAATAAAAAGATTATTTTTTTGCAAACATCTCTCTTAATCCATCCAGAATTCATGGAATGCAAAGTCAAGATGTATTTTTTTAGAGTATCCTATTTACACGTCCAAGTGGATGGATGAGAGGATTGTATAATGAGAAAAAATTCCATCAAAACCAATATAACATACCTCCCTCTCTCTCTCTCTCTCTCTATATATATATATATATATATGTGTGTGTGTGTGCGTGTTTGTGAATATAGACATTTTCTTGCATTATATATCAGATAAATTGGAAAATAAAAGTAAACTTCAGTAGTAATTTTCAAAATTGAATGACAACATAAGATATATGCAAGATTAAAAAATTGAATCAGAATGAAGTGACATGAGTGATTCAATGTTTAAGAACAATTTCCCTTCAAAAAAATAGCAAGCAAAGAAATTCTTACTTCTTCAACTTCCTTTTCAGTGGCCCACTTATTGAGCGATGCAACAAACAATTTGTCCTCAACTGTACCTATAAACCACAAAGTACAAGTTCAACAATCAATAGCACCCAAGGTAGTTACCAGAGAAATGCATCCACTTTAGTAAAAAATACTTAACCTTAATTATATTATCATTAACAAAATAAAGAAAATATCAAAATTAACTTAGCTTTATAACTGCACCCTATAGTCATGAACTCTCAATCAAATATAAACAAAAGAGTTAAAATCTGCACATCACCCTTTTTTAAACTAAAATCTGAGGGCGAAGCTTCACAACATAAAGAAAATATTAACAATGAGAAGCCAATTATGAGAACTAGAACTTGGTTCAAATCACTTGACTGAACAAATTAACTTGCGAATTTTAATAAATTGTAAAGTATCTCAAGGAAAAAAAGCAATATAACTATAAACTCAACTTGATAATATCAAGCACTTATCAATTTAACTAACTCTAAAAGTGTAAAGTTAACTGAGGTTCGATTGTAAATTTAAAGCCGAACTGATAATTTTTTATCTACTATAACCTTGATGTTAGACATGTAAATGTATAATAATTGACAATCAAATTTTTAGTTAATGCATCTAGCACTCAAAAATTAAATAATTGCATGCCTAATAACTGAAATATCAAATACAAATTACTGCCTAATTTAAAAAAAACACTTAAATTCTAGTAAAACTAAGATTTGGAATGCTTTAAAGAGGCATAAGAGAGAAAAGCAATAAAATCGGATGGCATCCCTAACAATTGTGGAAATGATTGAGTGAGAAAGGAATTTCTTAGATTACCGAATTATTTGATGTTATTTTAAAAAATAAAAGATGGCAGCGAGCATTGTCGCACCTATTTAATCTAAATGAGTCATATGTTTAAACTTTGGGAGTGGCTGATAAAGATTATGAAGGGATTCTCGTATTTAACAAAATCAATTTGCCTCTATGCTAGGTGGATCTACCATGAAATCATGCATTTACTAAAAGGTTTGACGGAGAAATTTTGAGAAGATCTTCATCTAATCTTTATTGATCTTAAAAGGCATATGATAGAGTACCAAGAGAAGTTAATTGGAGAGTTTTGAAGAAAAAAGAAATTGTATAGCGTATATTAATATTATTAAAGATATTTATAATGGAGTAGTAACATATGTTAACACAAGAAGGCTTGTATAGTGATTTATTTGGTTACTATTAAATTTCATTAAAGCTTTGCTCTCGGTCCATAGCATAGTGCTTTAAGTATGGATGTTCTTACTAAACATGTTCAAAAGAAGGTTCCATATTGCATGTTATTTGCACATGACATTCTATTAATAGATGAAGTTAAGGCAAAGCTCAAGTTGAGAAGAATTAGTTGAGGATTTAACTTATTCGTCTTAGTAGATTCAAAACAAAATATATCAAGAGTATGTTTAATTATAATATAAGTTAAAATTTGGATGGGATAATTATTGAGAACCAAGTGATCAAGAAGAGAGAGGTTCAAACAATTTGATTCAATTATTCAAAAAGGTGGTGAAATAGAAAGCAGTCAAATTTAGGGTCCAAGCTGGTAAGATGAACTGGAGGAGCGCATTTAGTGTTGTCTGATCAAAAACTCCCACTCAAAATTAAAAAAAATTTACAAAGCAGTTATACGACTAGCTATGTTACATGAATTGAATGTTAGGCTACAAAGAAGAAACATACCAATAAAATAGGTATTGTAGATATGAGAATACTAAGGTATATGAGTTAGTATACTCATAAGAATAGAATGAAAAATGAGTTTATTTGTAGCAAGGTTGGAGTAGCTTAATGCATCTCACATAAATAGAGTAATTACTTAGAAACAATGATAAATTCATAATAAAAAAGGAGAAAATATATTTTCAAATTAAGCAACTTTCAGAACTTGATTTTCAATTAAACCCCACCCCCTAATGATGATGAAACATTTCTACAATAATTCTACTAGAGGCAAGCCTTTTAGCAAGATAGCAAAAGAGTTCAATCAACTCACCACTACTAAACAGAAGAATTAGTCCACACTACAGCCTAACATTGATAAAAAAAATTCAATGGAGTCCAACAAGTTAGCAAAAAAAGTTCAATACACTCACTTCCTCATACCAGCAAATAATTAGATAGAGTGCTAAAATTTAATGATTGATTGGACTTCATGATAGGGAACTTTGAGTTCATCAATCCAGCCTACATATACCAATTCAAAAGGAAATCACAGCAGCCTGATAAGCAATGAAACATGCTCAAAGTTTTGTTAGGCTGCCAGAGCAAAGAACGGGTAGAAAGTTGAAGAAATGACGTGGTGAAAAAGATAAAGAGGTAAGAAAAGGGAACGCAAGCGAGGAAAAGAAAAATATTTGCAATTAAAAATAATTATTTCATCAACAACTTTGTAGTGTCCAAGTGGTTCCCCTTCATGAGAGGACCTTCAATACATAAGTCACGCAGTAGGACATACATGAACAAGAAAAAACATCAAAAGCATGAAGAGTGTTACACATAAATATGGACAAGCAAACAAGAGACACAAAGATGCTTTTTGAGGCTTCAGTGCTTGGCTTGCAACTTGTAGCAGGTTCTATACCAATCAATACCGCATGACATTTTAGATACGCAATGTATTATCAAAAGGGTATATATACTGTTTAGAGTTCTTTTGAAGAAATGAAATAACGGCCCCAAACCATCCAATTTTGAGCGGATTCAACATTAAATAAAAATTAAACCAAACCATTCTGTGTGAAAAGGCTAGTAATGTTAACAAAATTTAGAAGTTTTATCATTATTTTACATTCCACCAACTCATATAGACGAAATTGCGTTGGAAAGGGGATGGCGGGGCAGCCACCGGTGAAATGACGTTCAACGGTTCTGGCATAGGTTCGTCATGCCAGTTGGAAGGTAAATCTGGAAGCAAATATGTGGCAGCTAGGGGCGCCGATGCTGGAATGGTGACCGGAAATCTGTGGTCAGACTAGGTGCTGCTGCACTAATTTCAAAAGATGGTGAGCACACACCCACACGACGTTGGCAGCCAAGAAGAAAGCAATGGCAACAGTGGATTTGGATAGGCATGTATCTAATGAGAAAAAAATGGGAATAGCTTCAAGTGTTATAGGGTGGCAGTCCAGACAAACGCATGTTGCAGTGGTGGGTGGTATAGACGAAATGGTTCTTTACAATGATTCTGCACATCAAGCTATGGAAGAAATACAAGGAGACGAAGCTATGGGCAGAATTGAGGCTCAATCATACAGCAGAATCCAAGTGTGCAGCATCCCGCAACCTCTGCCATGGGAACGGCAGCGGTTCAACTTCAGCTGCCAAGCAGCCCCAGCCGCCAAAACCTGCAGTTTCGTGAGTCACAGCAGTCCCTGCAGCTGGATCTTCGGATTTAGAACTGGCAGACTCTCTTGGGCTGAGAAATTTAGTTCAGTACAGTAAAAAAAGATAAATTAGCTGCAGTTCACGCCAAGTGTCAACGGGAAAGTGAACGATGAAGGAAAAAGACCTATCTTAATCTCACAAAGAACAATAATGCAGAAGGATCCACGAACATGCAAAGTCAGACTGCTGCAGCCCCAAAAAACTGCTACTATCAGTGCTCAGAAAGGAAATAAAGGCAAGGAAGATACAGCTCTTAAGCCACCTAAGGATAAAATTTTGAATAAAAAGAGCTAATGTGTAAGGTGGCAGCCAGCATCACAGCAAAAGAAGCTTCAAAAAAAAATTGGATCAAACCAATAATAGCCCAGAAGGTTTCACCTTTTTGGCTGGGGTAGATGGCCCGCGGTTGGATCCTCAAAAGGCTTCAAATAACAAGCTCATAACCACTCAAAAATATGTCCAGTTGGAAAGAACCAGACAAAGGTAGACCACAGCCTGAAAGATACCCCTACATCCGGTTTGCGATAACTGGCATCCTTGTTTGGAATTGTCGCGGTGTGCAAAAGATAGAGACTCGATCGCATCTTCCGCCACTTACCTTGGTGTGTAAGTAAGATGGGATTGCTTTATTGGAGACATGCGTAGAGACATTTACGATAGGGGGATGAACCAGTTGCTTAAAAGGCAATGAGATTTCGACATCTCATTTGAGATAATGTCAGGAGTGATCATCCTGCATTGGTGGGTGAATTTTCTTAAGTGCTAGGTCGTCCACCCCAGCAAGCAATTTGTCACAGCTTAAAAGACGCCCCTCCATCCAGTTTGTGATGAACGGCATCCTTGTTTGAAAATTACCATGGGGTTCGAAAGATAGCATCTTAATCGCACCTTCCGCCACTTACTTTGGAGTGTAAGTAAGATGCGATTGCTTTATTGGAGACATGTGCAGAGACATTTACGATAAGGGGATGAACTGGTTGTGAAAGGCAATGAGATTATGACCTCCAACCATCTGAGGGAAAGTCGGGAGGGATCATCCTGCATTAGTAGGTGGATTTTCTGAAGTGCTAGGTCGTCCACCCCAACAGGCCGTTTGCCTGGCCAAAGTGACCCGTGCTGGTGTCCAGTTTTATCTTGGACGGTCTACATGAACATTTAAACCCACCAATGATGGGACATCTGAAAGGTCATCCGTGCAACTCTTAATGAAAGTTGGCCCCTCGTCCACAATGGGGAACTTCAACAGCATTCTCACTCAAGAGAAGCATTGAAATTGTCCAAGTTCAAAGAACTTATTAAAGACAATCAAGAGCTGCCACCTTCACAATTTAAGATTTGTTGGTCCCATATTTACTTGGTGTAACAAGCCGGAGGCCCGCCGCATCTGGGAGGATCTCGAGATAATCGGACAGGCATGATGACAAACATCAAGATGCTGATCAACTGCCTAGTTCGATCATCTAAAAATGTCACTCACAGGTTGACTGTGCCTGATCTTATCTATACTGTCCACCATTCCAGTCTACCCATTACAGACTCTTGCTGGTGGTTGAGCAAATCATCATAATATTCCTGTGAGATGGGAAAGATGGAGGCAAACTTTACTGTCATATGAGAGGAAGTTTGTCGTCCACTTTTCATGGTATGCGGATCAGACATCTCAGGTCATGACAGAAGGTTTCTGTGACACGCTAGGCCCTCAGCTATGTAGGTGGAGAGGACCTCCTGTGGATCTGCACAATGGAGGACAGAAACTGATACTGTGGGTAGTCCTTCCTTGCTCGTTGGAGTGACTCGGCAGTTTGGCAAATAATCTACAAGAGATGGTCAACTGTTCAGCAGCACTCTTCTTGGCAGATTGACAGGGTTACCCAGATCACCGAGCTGGGAGACTTCTAGCATACATCAATCATTGGGGGCCTAGCCAAACTCCAGGGCCTCCGCATAGCAAATCTTCTTGATGAGGAGAAAAGTTGGCACATGAACAGACTGCAGCAGTTTTTGGGTGATGGTATAGCATAGCACGTCCTCCAACACATCTAAGTTTGCAGCTCTGAGTGAGATGTGGTCCAATGAAGCAATTGTAATTACACAGGCAGCGTATCCAGCCTGCTCTACCAAGCTGAGCAGAGGGCGATAAGCGCCTTTAAGTGGCGATGAGTGGCCTTTCAGTCGCATCCAGGAGCGAGCGATGAGTGGTCTTTCAGTTGCATATGGGAGCTTCAATTAGGCCCACAAGAGATTTGTTTCCTCTAGAGGTCCTTGCAAAACACAATCCCTACAAATCGATGGCTGCAAAGGAGAGTGTTGACTATTGCTGCTCGAAGTGTCTGGGGTAGTGAGATGGTGGAGGACACAGGACACTATACTGCAAGCTATGCCAGAGCCATTTAGGAGGAATACCCAATGTTGACTCCAAGATTCCCCCCAAGCTTACTGGGACTAACTATTTTCACTCTACTCAAGTGAACGGTCCAACAGAAGTGTTTTATGAACCGAACTGTGTCACGACGTTCTGAACCCAGCTCACGTACCGCTTTAATGGGCGAACAACCCAACCCTTGGAACCTACTACAGCCCCAGGTGGTGACGAGCCGGCGTCGAGGTGCCAAACCCTCCCGTCAATGTGAACTCTTGAAGATCAGCCTGTTATCCCTAGAGTAACTTTTATCCATTGAGCGACAGCCATACCACTCGGCACCGTCGGATCACTAGGGCCGACTTTTGTCAGCTCATGGACTACATTCTCTACCAGTCCCAAAGAAGTAGATTAGAGAGGAAGCATGAATGGGCCTTCCCCACCCTAGAAGTTTGCACAAGCATGATCCTGGCGGTGATGGCTGATGCAAACCTATCTGATGGGATGGACACTTGAAGCACCCCAGCCCTTATGGGCCCCGTTTACCACCCACAGATGGTGCCCCCTCTATCACATTGGCTCAAAGCCAACATCGACAGTTCATACCACTATGGAAAGCAAGACTCCTTTGGAAGTCGACATACTGGCAGTTGTATGTGCGGACGTCTCCAGGCCCACACTATTGTTGAGGCAAAGGTCTAGGCTGCCCTACTCTGCAAAGGGTGCCACGGGCCTGGACATTAGAGTTGGAAGATTGATCGTCAAGGCAGCCTCACCCAACTGACAAGAATAGATGAACGTCACGTCAATCACCTCTCTTCCTTTGATGTTTCCATACCGTGTTACTTGTATAGCGCAAGAGCGAGTGCAACCGTGCTGCTGATTATTTTTGCCTTTTGAATCCGACAAAGCAAATATGGATCTTTTGAGGGAGATGACCTCCCTAGTAAACTATAGGATATCCATGAATGATACAAAATAATTTGATCCTGGTTGATTTATGACTATAAATGATATATATAAATACAAAGCCCTAACCAATTTTCAAGAACAGGAGTTTGGAATTTTGATACTCTAATAAACAAGTATATATAATTAGCACACAATGCAATTAATAGAAAGATAAAAATTATTTGGCTTCTAGAAACAAAATGTCATGTGAGAAAGTAAAAGAAATTGATAATTTATATTTCAAGCTTTAGTATTATGATGTGATCAACTTAAATATAGCATTGGTATCATTTAGGATAAAATTTTATATAATCATATTGTGAAAGCAAGAGAATGGATTATAAGTACTTTTATTCGACAAATAGAATAATGTGCTAGCACAGCAAAAAAAATTTAACATAATATGAAAAAGTTAATTAAAAGAATAACTCAAGGAGAAAAGAATTTACTAAGAATATTTAAATAGGAATATTCTAAGTTGTAGAAGATTTTAATAATACTCAATTGATTTTCACCGTAATGAAGCCAATGAAGAAAAAAATATGATCATGGAATTTATTTTAGCCTATAACATTATAATCACCAATAAATTGTTCAAGAAAAAATGAGCAGGTTATCACTAATAGGAATGGATCGTCTACAAGTCAAATTTATAATTTCTAAGTAAAAAGTAGAGATTGGTTAGATGCGGACTACCTTTACCCTACCTGGCTTTACCTGGACAGAAAGACCCACTTCCACTTGACATGCAACTGGTTTTGAGCCTGTCGGTCTCACAGTCAGGCAAGCTTAGACCATAACGCTCACGAGCAGAATCAACGCTTGAGCCTACCTTCGCACACCAGGGCAGCGAAGCGGGGGGTTTAATGACTACTTCAGTTATGTCACTCTCCGTTGCGCCCGCGAAGCGAAGTCTAAGTCAAAGGCGAGCTTGCAAAGTGTAAGGTTCTTCCATGATAAAATTTAACCAGCCATCAAAAATGGTTTTTTAATTGAAATAATGTGAAGAAAGGGAATGGGAATAAGGCAATACTAAATCTAAGTTAAATCCAAAGACATGGCAAAAGAGTTAAAAATGAAAAAGGAGAAATAAAAATTTAGATCACACAGAGTGGATTTTAAACGGAAAGCTAACCGTATGTAGAAATGAGTATAGTTTCAATTTATGCTTTCTTTCTTTTTTTCCAAATAGCAAACTCACATAAATGTTTAAGCGGATAAACGTATTTGACCATGAAATTTTTAATAAAGTAGTTATCCTTGTATAACCCTTCTTTTCTCCTTTCATCAATGAGAACAAAGAGATAAGCCTTAAGCATGGTGCTTGTTCAAGCACTAAATGTTCCTACAGATTTTCTTAAACCATTCATAGAGGCTACACAAGTTTAACAGAAATAGTTGCACAAAAAATTAAGTAGCAATTATAAGTTAGCAATACAAACCAATGCAACCTAGAAATTGCACGAATACTGAAAATGATGTGTCACACGCATAATACTTTTATGTATTTTTTCTCAACATCTACATGTTTCAGCCTAAACATTGTATTGTTAGGGCTACTCTTAACTGTAGATTTTAGCATCCCATTTCCAGTACTTTCAAATAAGTTCAACTAATAGTTGTCAGTGTCACTACCACTCGATAAATCTAAGGTTAAAAATTCATATCAGCATTACAATTAAGTCTGGTAATATTAAATTTTTAAGAAACGTATGCAACTAAACACGATAATTACATGTAGCTAAGGCCGTGTACTAATAGAAATAACAGAAGAGTAGTGAAGAGATTAATAAACTTGCTTTTGCATGCAGTAAATATATAGTAATCATTATTATATGAATAAAATGTGCATGAAATTTTTCCTGTTGGCATAGTGATTTGCTTTGGACAAATAACTTGATTGTTGCAGAATCCAATAGAATGCTTAATGTTTATGGAAAAAAAAAAACTAAAAACGAAGTGCTTGTTTGGAGCATGCATAAGAAAATTCATAACGCTCAAACAAGAGATTATCGAAGTAAACTCAATGCAAAGATATGTACAAATACACATTCAGTTTTCACAAGCAAAACTAAAGGAAAAAAAGTACCAAGCCGCTCCCTTTCGCCATCAGCATACCTGACTTGAATTGGTCCAGTACCCTAAAAAATTATTATTTAAAATTACAGGGTTTAAAAAAATAGGTATGACATTTTAAGAGTATAGTATTCCCAAACACATACCCCAGGTAAAGTATACTGATTGTGCAAAGCTCTTATAGCTCTCTCTGCATGTTCTGAGGTTCCATATTTAATGAAACAACAACCTGTAGAAGTGAACTTCTTCCTATTGATCCAATAGTTTACCAAAAGTCTCTTACAAAGGCATATAATTTTAAAGTTCACACGTGCCTATATAAATTTTTAGACGAAAAAAAACAAATAAAAAAACTTTCTGCATGTCGTGAATGCATGATAAACCAAAACCTCATGCAATAATAATAAGATTAAAGGCAAGCCATAACGGAACGTTTTCATAAGCAGAAAGCAGAATTAATTCTAGCACAATGTAAGAAAAACCTTTGGCCATCAATCAATCACCTTATAGTTTGTCACGTTATTGCACATTGATTTCAAAAACTAAAAAAGTGTAATGAAGCAAAATGTTAGATTTCATCCTTGAAAATTCTACTTGCTGATTGCCAAATTTGGCAACAATGATTTCAAAAGTTAAAATACAATTTAATGAAAGAATCCATTCTCCATATCAGCACATTACCACATGACAAGAAACAGCTTCCCAAGCTCCGAGAAATAAACAGATACAACATTTTAAGCCTCAATATTAGCTCATTCATCACAATGGCAGAATAACCAACAATACAGGAAAGACTATTGATAGCAAAGCAACAAGACCAGGCACAACAGCTTTAAATATGGCACACCACATCATAGCTAAACAATAATTTGAAGCTTAATTTCAATAAAAATGTTAGAATACGTGACACCCCTTGCAAAAACTCACAAAATTCAACCAAAAGAAAAAATCATAAAAAGAATTAATTCTAATAGAAAATTTAACATATGAATTAAAGATCTTCCAAAAGATCATAACGAGCCAATTACAGAAATATCAAGCTTTAACAATACTTGAGAATAAGTTGTACCAACACAATAAATATATAAAGCAGACTATCAGATTTACCTAACTAGCATTAACAAGAAGCTTTCAACAAGAGAATAAATATAAACAAGTCAACCAACAAAAAAAAGGTGAAGATTTTGCAGTGCTCATCAAAAATTTCAATTGCTTCAGAGGTAATTTCCCAGGCGTAAAATCACATGAAGGTACATAGCTTGCATACAAATACAGATTTGACAGTCAAGAAAAAATAATTTTCATCAGCCCAAAAAATGCTCCAAATTGGGAAAAGTAATCATTTTCCCAAACTTACACTTTTTTGCATGAATTAAAAGTAAAAGCAAAGTCAAAATGAATATTACAACCAATTTTGGATAGATTTTGGAATATATACTTTAGACAGAAAAGCAGTTTTATAAGCAGAACAAAGAAGGCAGAAAATGAGTCCTATAAAAAATTCAATCGTATTTTCAACATGGAAACTGAAGTTGCAATGCCATGACCATAAGCACAGAGAAACTGATACTACTAAGTCGTATTTGGGATTGATTAACCGACCGTGTCAACAACCAGAATAATAAAGATAGTCAACAGATTAAATTCCTTAGGAACAAAATCACCGCTTTGAGAAAATATTGAAAATCTGAAAAGCATAAACAAAATGCATTGAACTGTAAAACGACAGAAAATAAAGCTTTCTTCACGCACCACATCAAATTTCATGTCACTCCCCTAGCATGCACAGTGAGATAGAACAAACAGATTTGAATTTCAGCAGGCAAAATAAAGTGGTCATCCAAAGAAGTGATAAACATAATAACGCTGTCTTAATAACAAACCGTAATATATCATCATAATGAAAAAATGAACCACCACAAAACAGCCTCCTGAAAGGGATACAACATGGACAATAAATTTGGAATAGAACTTCAATGAATAATAAAATATACTAAAAGGATAAAAGTTAAGATCACCTCAAATTTTTTGGAATATAAGAAATTCAAACACGTGAGATGTACAAATGATACGCTGTTGCGTGCATACCACAGAAACGCTTATAATTTACAAATTTAACGCTTAATATTTGGTATTAGCAGAATTGTAGCCAAAATTTAACCCTTTATATAATCTCATTCGCATTTCACAATTGAAATAAATCTAAAAAGTGGGCAGTTTATGTAATTAGGAAATTTTTAGTGTTAGATAAGTAAATATGAAACATTTGAAATTTTATAGATAAAATAACACCAAAATTGTACTGTTGCAAAACAACGGATGTTATATATTTTTAATTGAAATATTCCAAACAAAAATTCATGTGCAGTTCACACCAAAAGCAACGCCACCATATTGTGCTATACAAGGAAAGTTAAGTTTTTTAAGGAACACTGCAACAGCACTATATGAAATACAGATTAATAAGAAAACCTCAGAAATACGATACTAGACAGAAGCTGACTTTCCACCTGTACACATTCCTTCATTCACAGTGCAAATCCACTTTAGTTAATGTTGGCATCCGCAATCAACATTCCAACAAGTTAAAACAAAAAATGCAGAAGCGAAAGAAATAATGCTTGATCATAATGACACCAAATTACTTTAAACACTTTTACCACTCATAATTCCTTCAAACAAAAATAAGGAAGAGCAGCTCAAACAAAACCAGAGCCATAGTGGAATTCATTGCAACTCACAAACAAATATAACTACGAAACTGCAATAGCAGAGTAATGAAATAGAAATATCATGATTCAAAATCCCTGCAACACAAAGTACTAACAGCATTTCTCAGTCCAGATATGACTTCTCAAATTTTTCAAGTCCAAGATACATTAAATAAACCTTCCATTCAATAGAGCATTTCTTACACAAAACAGTCAGCACAGAAAGTAAACCAAGTCAATATTCCTCACATAATTAGGAGACGATCATCCAAGCGTAAAAGTTCATTCATTCATGAATATTTTGAGATGAACACTCAAATGAGTTTACAACATTCATTCAATCAAAAACCAAAGCATTCATTTCATCAAAATCCAGTAAGGCACTGTAAATATCAAAACACCAGCCAAAAATCCCACACACATACACAGATCATCACAGAGTATATCATCCAATGAATACAGCCAAAACAAGTTTAGTATTAAAGAAAAGCCGCACTGACCAATAATTCATGTCCAAAATAGGCAGCCTAACCATAATAATATTATACCTCATATGTAAAAACCAAATGCCCCATGAAACTCCATTTCATAATTTTAAATAATCACAAAATCCTTCAACCAGAATACCATAAAATGTGATATACAAAGTTCACAGATGCAGGACTAAGAAAAAAACACAAAATAGTCTAAAGGATCTTCTCCTAAGGCACTATTCCAGATCATCCAGCTCAAAGGATAAAAAAAATTCAAAGCCATTGGCCTGTGAAACAAGCTCCATAAACAAAACATTAACTGCAACCCACCACAGAATTTGAATTATCCAAATTTAAAGAAATTTAGTGCAGAATACAAGAAAAGATGCATGGTATTAATAGCCATAATGAATGCTACACATAAAATCAAAGAATGCAATAAATTTCTTGTCCACCATTTTAAGCAGCTTAAGACAGGTTAACTGCATGTCAAGCTTTTAATGTAATGGCAAAAAGCAACTATTTCATCAAGAATTTGCCTCTATATACACAAAAAGGTAATGACCAGTGTTTTCTTTCCTTTTTAAGCAACTAAAAACATCCAGTCTGACAACAGTCAGATGGCCGCAGAAAACAGCTGCTATAATGAAAAACCCAAATATAAAAATTATGGTTTTTCCGTCACTTATCCCCAGTGGACCTGAAAAGTGAAACAAACTGCAATTCACCACAAATCAATGAAAACTGATGTATTTACCTTGTTGTTGGCCAGTTCTTTTGTCTCTGATCAAAGCTACTTCAACAACATCTCCATGTTCCTCAAACAGAGGACGAATCTGGAAAATAAATAAAACAAATCTTTAGTCAAGCCAATGCAGCACTGCAAATACTGCAGCTACAAAGATCAAAACCTACAAAAAAAAATTGCATGTAAACATCCTAGTAAACCTTTGAATAAAATTTCCAAGTATTTAATATTGATAACCACTATGAAAAATTAAATAAATATATATATAATAAATTTTAGAACAAAATCAACACTTATCATTAATAAACAAAAATCTAATACAACAGCCAAACTTTGGATCTACTTTAAACACAACAATTTAAAATTTACATTTCCATTTAACCTTTTACCCATATAAGAAAATCTTACCCATTTGTATTGATTGGACAAACCAAAGCAGAGAGCAGTTTTTGTGTAAAGAAAGAAGGGTAGCAATTTTGAAAATTGAACTTGGGGAAGAATTTTTTGAAAATATTGAAGTTTTGGTTAAAAAAGAAAAAGTAAATATTGAAGACGTTTTTGTTTGAATGATATACAACAACAACACTAACACCTTTAGTTCCACTAGGTGGGACTAACATTTGTGCAAAATTAAGATAACCAAGTCAAACTTGTGAAACTGTATTAAGCAAACAATACTTATAAAATAAATTGACGCACAAAGAAGTCCAAACATCCAAAAGAAGCTCCACAAAGTGCAGCTTTCCTGCTCTGCCACCACAAGAGCGAAAACATTAAAAGTATTTGCAGTTTGATAATGTCAGTTCAATGTTTTCCAAAATTAGGGTCAAGATTATTTCATGCTCAACAAGCCCGTATTTTGTACCTTGAAGTCAGACTTACTCCGGTTTAGCTTGGATATAGCCTAAATCCTGCCCAATAACTTTTTAACCAAGATAAAACAAAAGGAGTGTTAAATCCCATTACACCCCTTAAATCCAAAAGATTCAAAATTATAGAAAACCTTATCAAAAACAAGACTTTAATGTACTAAATTAGGATTTGAACACAAAATGTATTAAATCACAGCATCCAAGCAAACATTTTGACAATATTTAACAAAATTTAACAACTGTGTTGCAAAATTGTTGCTAAATTTAACGTCTCTTGGATTTACCGAATACAAATTTATAAGAATTACTAAAACTTGCATAGTAAAAACCATCTTGTTGCCAAACATCCCCTTCTTAAATAAATGCAAGGAAAATTCTTCCAATTTACCATAAAAGCCACATGCTCTTCCAAACCCCCTTTTCTATCATCATCCAATCTATGTAAAAATATACAGGAATGAAAACAATTAAATCCACATTTTAAAACCCTAATTCCCACTCATCACCTTTCTTCTATGTTCTTTCTAGTATTCCCCCTCTTCAAACCAAATAATCATCAAAAATTAAGACATCATGTGCTCATAACTATCCATCTTCGCAATTTGGTGTTTTTTCTAGTTATGTCTTTTGCTTGTACCGTACTGCTAAAATTCTTTCTATCAGCATTTTTGTTTTTATCCTTTAACAACATTTTGTAGAACATGATCAATGTTAATTGAAGGAAAAAAAAAGATGATTTAAGTTTCCCTGATTCTTAACTATTAATTTTCTAATCCGGCCACCAATCTTAGATTTCGAATAAAAAAGGCAAAAAATATCATGCATGACATAGCAAGCCTAGCATAGATATGCTTATAATTGTAATGGTCTAATTAAACTCCTTAAGTTTTCCTTTTTTTTAGATCACATGCTTACTGCTTCAAGTCAACATAGATTCTCTAGAGTATTTTGAAAAACATTTTCTTAAGCATTACAAGACTTGAAAATCCACATATGTTTCAAATATTTAAGAATGCTATTTTTGAAAGTATACAACAAAATTCCCTTTGATTTTAAAAATTCACATTATAAACTCTTAAATATTTAATAATATATTTTACAACAATAAACATCAACACCAAGCCTTAGATCCCACTAGGTGGAGTCATTTACATGAATCCTTTGTTTTCATTGTGTACAACCAAATAGAAGCCCCTTCGTAAGTTCCAAATAGACAAGATTCTTTCTAATAGTGTCGTTTCATGTCTTTTTTGGTCTTCTACTTCCTTTTTAACTATGGAAAAAAATGTTAACTCAATTTTTCTATAAGGGGCATTGAACGGTTACACTTAATATGCCTGAACCATCCACAATGGCATTCTCTAATTTTATCCACTATGGGAGCCCCTCCAACCTTACTACGGATAAACTCATTTTGAGTATACTCATTCATCCACCTAAGCATCCTCATCTATGTAGCACTTATTTTAACGATAAGTTTCTTCTTTTGTTGGCCATCATTCAACCTCATGTAATATAATCGATCGTATAGCTGCTTTATAAGATTTTCCTTTAATTTTGAGTGGGTTTACGATCGCATAGCACTCCAAGAGCACTCCATATTATTCAACCAATTTGGATTCTAGAAATCACATCGCTCTCTATTTAATGATATATTTTATTACAACAAATTTAAAGTGATAATTTGTGTCATCATACATTGGAGGGTGTTTAAAATTTGAATTAATCCAATAAAATCTCAGCCATAAATTATATCACTGGCATGTTGCAAATTAATGTTCCATGAACAAAACAGATGTCCCATTTTTTATGGAATACACGTCTACAAATTTTTTAGCTGATTAACTAAATAAAGAATGTTTTGATTGATCTTATTAATGAGTATTGGCACACTACATTGTAAATATGATGGGTTATACAAAAGATTATTGAATAAATTTTCCACTAAAGCATCTCAACAATAAGCATTGTGATAAGAACCTTAATGTGAATATAATGCAAACATTCAAAGGAAAAAATTTATCATAAGCATCATGATAGGAAGGAAGCTTCATGGGTAGTTTCTTGCATTTAGACAAAGTACAACAATTGTTAAAAATTACCATAATCAACACAAGAACCTATTTTCCATAACCCATTGCATCAATATTAAATGGTAACTTGTCAACAAATTGAGTGAGATCAATAATGAGCTTTTATTAAACCCTCAAACTCTTGGCAAGGCTTTCTATCATACCATTTAAATATTGAGACATAAGAAGATGACACATATATCTACTACTAGACCACACCCACCCACACAAACCCATGACCCAACTATAAGACAACCCATAACTCCACTCTAGGAGCATCCACTTCACAAGCACGCATTGAACTTCCCTCTGTTACTCAATATAACATTAAGTGTCACAAGATGAGACATAAGAGTGAAAGCATCACAATGGTGGTTGTTTTGGCTAAGAGAGATGATAGCAAGCAAGAATAATAAGAGAATATCACTGATATCACACCCTCCTAATGAGTACACCCCTCTGAAGATCAACCTCATATTGTGAAATGAGATTAAGTTGTTACCCTTTCCAAATTTGAAGAGCACTTGTGCATTTCAACATAATAAAACAATCAAACTTTTCTTGGTCAAAGAGGAAAGGTTCCCCAAAAACACTACACAAAACCTCCAACGATATTAAGACAATAACCTTATAGCCCAAGCCTATCAAGCTGCTCCATTTGTTTGTTATGATAATTATTGCTTCAAGTCTAGAACAATTGAGCATGATTTCATCACAAGTACAAGCCTTGCCTCTACATTCACTCCTTGCCTAAGATTTAAGCATTATGTAATGGCTCTCTAACAAAATAAAGCCAAACAACACTACACAGACTACGATTACAAGTTCTATATTATCATTAATTTTTGAGGCATGAACAACATTATCTCGATCATAAGAAGTTCAGCTTCACTAAATCAACCATACCTTAAAGTTTATCAATGAATACAAAAAATAATTTCATTCAGACCTTTTATTTTGTCTCAAAGTATAAGCCTGAGTTAACGACAAGAACGTCAATGCATTATCTAGTGTTACTTTGGTTCTGCCTCCTCTAGAGCATAAGATTACAAGTTATTATCAAATTTAAAACGACTAAACCATTGCCTTAATCCAAAAAGTTGTGCCAAGAGTATGCTGACCAAGCCCACTCAATGTCTTTCCCACTCATTGAGTTCCATAATTTCAATAAAGAAAGAATCAACTAACATCCCTATATTACCATTGTATAATTTCTTTATCTATGGACTCCATTCCAGTGATATTGCTAGCCATTTTGATAGAAAAAAAGATTATTGTTTTCATTGAACATCATTTTGATTAAACCACCTCGTGACAACACATTGGCCAAGTTCTCTCATTGCATCACAAGTAGCCCTGTGCATCACCCTCCATGCTTCCATTCAAGCCCTAAGATAATCTCTCTATCAGTTGGTTTCAAAGCTCCTGTATCATTTGGTTTTAAGCCAAAAAACACTTTTTTCACCTAAGAAAAAAAATATGGTGTGAAAGCTTCAACAACGAATGCCATAAAATGTGAAGAGTTACAAAAGTAGGAACTTATAAAGTAGACAGATTTTCTGAATCAAACCACAGTGAATCTTTGAGTCTTTGTTTTTCATTATTTTTGCACTCCCATTCGCTTTCATTGTATAATTTTCAAACAATCAATTCAAACCCCCTTACTATCTCTTGAACATAAATGAATACAACACCCTTGAAATAAACATTTCAAAAGAACTGCATAAAGCAAATCATAAATATAACTGGAGAAAATATATGTCATGAGAATAACTTAGATCCATAAACAAAACCTCAAGAAAACAATGCATTAATTTTCTTCAGAGATATTGATTGTATCTATTTGAAAAAAAAAAGTATTGTTACAGTTTGAATTCACTAAACGTGAAATTTAATCAGGCTTATAATATTGCTATACATAAAAATGAAGGCGCCATTTTTAATCTGGTAAATTGACCAAGTTTTATAGATCAACAATCAAATTCATAACTTACATCTTCTTCAGTTGCAGTCCTTGGAACTGATCCAATAAACAATTTCACAATTTTGTTTCCCTCGCCATAATCTGAGAATAAATAGACAATAAATTACACAAACAAAAATGCTGAAGCAAGCAAATATATACATATAAGATGTTAAAAGCTGCACAACATAGAAACAGACTCCATTTTAACGTAAAATAAGCAAAGCAGTTAAGAACTACATTCCATATCTAACATTTTTTTCTTGGAAACAACGCAACTTACGATTTGAGCCAAATGGATAAGGCAGACAGCAATATATAAACAGGGCTACAAGATTTCCCATAGGTAAAAGAAAAATTGATGCTTGTCTCCGTGCATTAATAAGATATAAAAGTTGCACTATAAAAACAGACTTTTGATAAAACCAGCATAGTACAAGTCATGTACATGTACTCAGAGCGTACTGATTAAATAATTACTGCCATTACGCTATAACAAATATGAATATACAGTTAGCTCAAATTGTTATAATTAGGCAAACATTTATTGTTAAAGCCAAGCACTATAAAAAAACAAACACTTTAATAGTACTAAAATTTTAGTTATCAACATACCTAGACCTAAACTTCAATTTTACTAACCTACAACTTAAACTTATCCCATATACAGAATATCATCAACTTGCAATTATAAAGACCGATTTTTAAAGCACCAACTTTGCAATAATGATTGGAATTTGTGCAATACTTTTATAAATATCAAATATTCTGAGGCAGATATGTGAATACCAAAGATTTTAGTCATGAAACTCTGTCAATAAAGGAGTAACTACTCAAAAAAACATAAAATTTTAAATAGGAAGGCAGTAGCATGCCTATTAAGCATTAATTCGTAAATCACTATTAGCTTAATATGCATTAATTTATAGGTCACAAAACAAGATGGTGGAATCTCAAACAAATGTAATAAAATGCTTTTCAGAGTCATGTTTTATAACTTTGACAAAAAGATTTTGAGAGTGAAGCAACCCATATATTGAATTTGATTATTTGTTGTATTTGCAATATCGCTAAAATGTGCTTGGTGAATAAAAAAAAGAGAGCATCTAATAATAAAGATGATTGGTGGTGAAACAAGATGTTTAAGTAAACATTAAAGATAAAATGGCATGCTAAAAAGAATGATTTTAAGATAGATATGATAAGAATAGAAAGAATATAAGCTTTGCTTATCATGAATCCAAAATAATATTTCATAACGCTAAAAATATAGAAATCAATATTTATATGATATATTAAAAAATTGCTAGAAAAAGAGAAATATATATATAAACTAGCCAAATTAAGAGATGGAAAAAATTAAGGACTAATAAAATATATCAAATATAATTATTATAAAATTCTTTTAAAGAAAGAAAATTTTCAATATAGATTGATTGAATATTTTACGAAAAATTTTAATGAAGATTGTGCAAATATCATTATTGTGAATAAATTTAATGATTAAAAATATAATATTAATTATTTTTTTATTCAATGTGTTACTAAAACTAATATTTGAAATGTTTTATAAAAATAAAGTTAAAAAACTATAGAATTAGATGACATACTTTTCAAAATGCACAAGTGTTTGGGTGAGAAAGCAATTTCATAGCTTAAAAAGTTATTAAATATTACTTTAAAGACTAAAAAATGTCAGAAGAGTGAAGAATAAATATTATTGTACACATTTATAAGAATAAAAGTGGTGGTCAAGACTGTGCAAGCTATAGAGTAAATAAGTTAATTAGCTATATGTTGAAACTTTGAAATGTTTGATTAAATAACGATTATAAAAGAATACTCATATTTCACAAAATTAATTTGATTTTATGTTAAGTAGATCTACTATGGAAGTCATACATTTACTAAGAGATTTGATGAAAATATTTTAAAAAAGGAAAAAGAAATTCATTTAATCTCTATTGATCTAGGAAAGGCATATAATAGAGTATCAAGAAAAATTCTTTGAAAAAATTTGGAGAGAAAAATAATTTGTGGCATATATTATGTTATTTAAGATATATACAATGGAGCTATAGCATATGTTCGATTACAAGGTAGCTTCTCTAATGTTTTTCTGTTGTTATTGAGCTATATCAAGACTTTGCTCTCAGCTAATATATTTTTGCTTTAATCATGAATGTTCTTACTAATACATTCAAGAGAGGTTCCTTGGTGTATATTATTTTATAGATGATAAGGTAGCAAATCTAATATTATGGAGGACTACTTTAGAATCTAATATTTTTATGTTAACGGATCTAAAATAAAATATATGGATTGTAAGCTTAATTGTAATAGAAGACATAATATCGACGACATAAATATTAAAGTTCAAATTTTTAACACAAGCACCAAACGGTCAACGCTTAATATGCTTGAACCAGCTAATATGGCAATCTTTAATATTATCCACTATTGGAGCCACCCCAACCTTGCAATGATTATATGCTTAACAAATAGTAATAACTAATAACTTAAAAATCACAATAGCTAATAACTAATAACTATCGAGGGCATAACCATTAAGAACCGATTTCAACAATTATGTCCAAATTGTAATAGAATCTTAAAAAATGATTGACTAGAAAATAACTAAATAAAAAAGAGCATAACTTAATCAAAAAAGTAAAAGTTGATAAATTCAATTTCAATATAACGATGCCCCCTCCCCCTAATTTACTCACCCGGATCCCAAATCAATGGTATCAATATGTGAATATTTAGCTTTATTAAATTTAATTTCAATACAATTTAATAATATTTTAGTTTGAGAAAAAATTAATCATAACAACAAATAGAAATAATTCACAAAAAATAATAAAATTAAAAATTCCAGAATTTAAAAATTTAGAGAAAAAGAAATATATAACTATCAACTTATTTTTATTTTTATAATGTATAAAATTGAGAAAAAAGAAGGGTTCAACTATTTTCCCATGCATATTAATTTAATATATACTATAATTTTTTTAAATATGATGTTTTATATAATTTTAAAAATTCAAAATATCAAAAGTTTGATAGTGCTTCATTTTGAAATGGAGCCCTAAATCCTATTTTATAAAACATTCTCTCATAAAGACTTATAAATTAACATGATATGCAAGGCAAAACATTTTCACACCCTTGTAGTACCGTACATGCGAACTTGCAATGGGCCACATCACATCTCACAACAAATCCTTGCACTTTCATGCTCTCTCCAAATATGGAAAAAATTTTGCAAAGTAATTTTTTAAATATCCTTGTAACAGTGACTCCTGAATGCCGCAAATGATATTGTGCCAACGCGAGCTTGCGATGGGCCACATCACATCTCACAACAAATCCTTGCACTTTCATGCTCTCTCCAAACATGGAAAAAATTTTGCAAAGTAAATTTTTAAATATCCTATAACAGTGACACCTGAGTGCCGCAAATGATATCGTGCCAACGCGAGCTCAAGTTGCACCCACACCCCATGCCACCCTTATCACTTGTGCGATGCTTAACAATGATGCATTGCGCCCCATGTTCATCCCTCCCCATCTCATGCTGCATCGACCTAACCCAAATTGTGCCCCATGTTTTACCCACCCCATCTCATGCCCCAAGATGGCATTATCACAGGCTTGTGCATCAATGAGTTTTGGGCCCATGCCAATCCATCGCCCCCACAATAGTGCTTCTATGCTCTCACCTTGTACACAGGTTGTGCTTCTCTGCTCTAACCTCATTTTTTAGTTGACTGATTTTTACAAATATTAAATATTTTATAAAATTTGTGCTCTTCTTATGATTTTTTGCATCTTTTTTTTTTCATTATATATTTTATATTTCTTTAAAATTATAGAATTTGTTTTTTATTTAACATAAGAAAATCTATTGATTTCTTCCATTGTATCATACTTAACTCCCTAACCCTTTATTTTTTATATTTTTATTATGTATAATTTCTTTTTATTAGAAATATATAACTTTTTTTTAATTAATTTAAATATTTTATCCCACTCTCAACATATTTTAATATGTGACCAACAATAATTGAACCTATAATATGAGGTAATAAATATGGAGTCTCAACCACTAGGCTACAATGTCATTCACTAAATTGATCCATTTAATAGAGTAGTATAGATTAGCCAAATAACTGAATAAGCAATAATAATTCAATGGTTACTATGTCAAAATATCTTGACATTTATAAAGCAGTTTATAAAAAGCAAGCTAACCGACTTATGACTGATCATAACATAAAATTAAACCTGGGTTAACAGTAGTGAGTTCATACAAATCAAGCCTACACAAACATATATACATTCAATGAATATTAAGAAACTCAATGTCAAAACAGAACTAGCATACTAGATTAACAGTACAAATTTGTGCACAGAAAAATAAGACAACCACTCCTTACTATCCAATGCCTTTCACACACGGGAGTAGCCAGAAAATTTCCCCTCACCCCCTTACTCCTAGACACACATTAATCATTTCGTATATAACTGCCACAAAAGAGCAGCAAATTAAATCCCACCTCAACCCCGAACTCGAGAAGAATGTACGCGACTAACCTGGAGATCCTCCAATACCCTCAAAGGCGCGTTTATTGCCGCCCATCGGCATTTGATGGCCGCCAAATCCTCCAGGACCGTCACGAAAGCCCTGAAAAGCACGAAAACCAGCAGGGGGAAATTCCGGATGAGCACGGTAAGGGTGATAACGGCCGCCTGAGAAGCTTTCGCCTCCGCCAACGCCTCCAACACCCCCTCTGTGGTGCCGATGATGCTGGTTCGTGGGGCTGCCTGAAGGAATGCGCGATAGCATTCTCTGTTGCCTCCCAATGTCGTTGGAAAGTTCAGCCGGATGATCCCCGAAACGGTCGCCGGGGCGTTCGCCCCTTTGTCTCTCCATCGGATCCCTGAAGGTTCGCTAGGGTTTAGAAGGCTCTCTCTCTCTCTCTCTCTCTCTCTCGTGCCTGCCCGCTGCTGTGCGACTTCTAATTTGTAAGGGTGACGGTGACTTCTATAAACCATCATCTGATCTGTGCGCATATTCGTCATAATACAAGGACTCGCACCTACGAATTTTGTCAATTAATTTAATTGCGAATAAAAATAATTATTTTTAAATTACCCATATTCTTTCAAAAATAATACTAATAATAAATACCCCCATTTCCAGCTCATATTGCCATTATCCCCTCATATTGAGTCACAAAATTGTCACTTGTGCTTCTCAACTCAATGTTGTGCAACACTCTAATATTATGTTTTTGTGCTAATTTATGGTCAAAGCATATGCTCCAGACCCATCAACTAGTTATGCTCTCAGGTTTAATAGTCTGAAACGTCGCACTCAGACTCCAAACTCGAATCATCTCTTACTGAGGCCTCTACCAAATAATATTTGTACTCACAAATAAAAAATTTGTGTGAATTTGATAGCAAATAATATGTTCTAAATATAATATGTTGTTGAACACAATGTACAGGACAAGCATATGCAGATTGAATTAAGTATATATTGTTCAAAATAAATCAAATGTCATTAAAATAATAAGCTCGAAATAAGAGTTTATAATTATGCATATTACTCAATAAATCATCTTAATAGCCTATATCAGAATAACAATTCTGATAACAATCGTTATCTATCGCATGATTTCTTGATTTAAATAAAATGAAATAAGCAAAATAATAAAATTCGTGAGCAGTACTAACAATATTCCTCATTTTGTTAATAAATTGCTATTATCTAAAACACTCATTAACTTAAAATATATTAACAAGCATTCTTTTAATAATGATTATTATATTATTATTATTACTGTTGTTGTAGTTATTATTATTAGCATTATGATTTTCTTAAGTTAGCACGGTTCATGAGCCCAGACACTCGCATGTGACTACATACATGTGCATAAGTAGTAACGGAATTCTCCGACTTAAAGCCATCTTTCATGCACCTCGACTAGCTCTTGATTTGAGCACGAACAATAGTGTGGGTAATTGAATATCAGTTAGTTATGAACTAAAAATTAAAGGAATATCAGTTAGTTATGAACTAAAAATTAATGGATATCAAAGCTTACAATTATTTAATAATAAGAAGAGTAACTTTTTTAATAATGAAATAAAAAACTTAAAAATTATTAAAAAATAAGCAAAGTAAACTCCATTAAAAACTTTAGCATAAAAAGATTTGCTACCACAAAATATATACGAAAACTTCATATTTGATATATGGCGCTAAAATATGATTTTGTTATGTAAATATAAAATCGATGAAAATGGAGTTCATATTCGATATATTCATAATAATTCTATTTTCCCTTTATGCACGTCTTTTTAAAGACTTATTAGTATAATATTTTTATGCTTATCGATATTGACAGCCCTATCATAATAGTTGTTTGATCAGACTAAAAATAAGTTAACAGTGAACCTGAGCTACTTAGTTAATTAAACCTTACTGATATTGTCCTTTTTTGACATAAAAACAGTTGCTCATATGTGATGATCGGGGATCAAAGTTCGAGAGTCTTTAAAAAATAATTCATCTCAAATGTAAACATATATGTTTTATAAATAAAAGGACATAAAATAATAAAAGTCCAAAGTCCAATTATATATTTAAAAATAGAGCCAAACATATATGAAATCACAACAGTTTATCTTTTACAAAATAAAGATGAAATATTCACATTTTCTTGCTTCTTTATTCTTCTCTTTTATTTGGCAGATCTTTAATTATCAAAATCTGAAAAATACAGTTACTAGTTAGGTAGGAGTACGCAAATCATTCTTATAAGAGTATTCTAGCATTTTATAATAAGCATAAATCAAATATGGAAATGACTGAATATCTGCATATGAAAAAAAAGTAAATTTTTCAATTCAAATTAGTTATGAAATTAGTTATGAAATTTCATAAATATGAAAGCATGAAATAAATAATTCTATCAAAAGCATTTGTAACAATAAGTCGAGTCCGTAGACTCCTAAGCCCAAATAGGTAAACTCATAGGCATAACCTGTACGAAGCTTATCTCACTATCCGTCGGTAGCTTACTCAAAATAAGAACTGATTGTGTATATTTCATCTAGATTTGCCCACTTCCTATAGGGGCTAAATCCCTCTATATAACTCCCAGGGGCTGCCAGCAGGCCCAATCTGTACAGATTCTCAGTGTTGCATTCTACCCTCCAAAGACAAGCACCACAATAATATATATATCATTTTTCATATTTTTGTTACATGCTATTTAATATCATTCTTTTGCAGGTTTAATAGCGATAAGCAATTTTGTAATAAATAATGCTCAAATGAAAATGGCTCAAAAATAAGAATACTGAAATAAAACTTATAAGTAAATTTGCGTACATGACTTATTTTTGATATAAAATCAACTAATTTAATTTTTTTGATCTGCCAAAAATAATTTTAATTCATTAATTTACTATTTTATGCTTATAATTTAGGCTTCTTAAAGTAATGAAATGAACATTTGAATATTTTGATTTATTTTATTAAGTTACTTAATTATTAGGCCTTATAAGGTTAAATTCTCAATTTGACCTTATAAGGGCATATTAGTAATTTTACCCTTAATGATATTTAAAATTTTTGTTAGTTTATTGTAGATTATATCATAAGGTTTCCATAGAACCTAAAATATGTATTGGCTAAGTTATGGCCAATACAAGTTCTATGGTTAATAATTAGGATTTTAATGTGATTAGTGAGTAATTAGTGTAATTAGTCATAAAATTTCTAAACTAATTATATAGCTAGGTTTTAATTTACTTTATGAGTCCTCTGAAACTGAATTTACTTAATTTAGATTATTAAATTTGCTAATATTCACTAATAACAATTTTGAGTAATTAGGGTTAATCAGGAGATCTAATTATTAGATCCTAAATATTTTTATAGATTACTGTAAGTTAGATTTTTCTGATCTAAATTGATATTTGGATTACCTAATTTGGAGCTAAATTAATTTACTTATGGTTATTTAAAGTTTCTAGGGTTAAAGACTTAATTAGGGTTAGGTTCTAATTATGATTAGTCTAAAATTAATTCAAACAAAAAAATCAATACTACTAAAATATTTTTTGATTTTTGCTGATTAATTTGATATATTTAATTATATTGATTGGACTTATAATTTGCAAGTTATTAAGGTTTAAATTTTAGGAATTATTTGAATTTAAATTAATTACATGGATTAACAATAAATTCATATATATATATATATATATATATATATATATATATATATATATATATATATATATATATGATTGTTTAGAAATTATTTTTCTGTTTAATTAATTATTTAAACAATACTTAATACATTAATTTATATATTACTTAATTATATAACTTTTCCATTTTTATATATATATATATGTTAATTATAAGTATTATAATAATCATATGTACTAATTTATTATATTTTTATTTTTATTTTCTCTGTATACTTATTATTTTAGGAATATTTGATTTATGTTTTTAATTAAATAAATATATACTAATTTTTTATTTTATGTATATATATATATATATATATATATATATATATATATTTTATATAAGTATTTATACTTATCTATATTTTTAAATCAATCTGTATATTATTATATAAATTTTATAATTATTATTATTTTTAAATTTTTTTCTTATCTGCAGGTTTAACTATAACGCGCGGAACCCATGGCCACGTGGACGGCGGAGATTGGCTTTGGCGTCTGCTGGTTCAAGCTGTAGGACCCACCGCATCAGACAGCCACGGTTCATGTGGACCGGCAGGTTTGATTAGTGCGAACCGGTCCACAAAAATGGTCGGTACAAACCGTTCAATCGATGGTCCGGATTGAACTCGACCTGATCCGTTGGTTGGATTCGCACATCGAATCCAACGGCAGATCGAGGATAGACGCTTCGTCTCCTTTGATGAGTCGCGTGATTAGGGTTTGGCAAAACCCGAATGAATCGGGCTCGTGAAAGCGCGATTCAAAATATGATTGACAAAATAATTGCATAACATGGTATCAATCAAACTGTAAAGAGCTTAAGGAAGAAGGAGTACCTCGATGTAGTGGACAGAATCAAGTTAAGGTTTGATTCGAAGAGTTTTTTTTGTTTAAAATAGGTTTCTAAAGGATGAATGCTGGATGAGGGGGTTTAATTAGGATTTTATTGGTTGCCTGAGCGGTGGTTTACGTGCCATAGTGTTGCGCTGGGGGCGAATTAGGGCGCCACGCGTCCCTTACGCGTCACACGGGAGGCGTCGAAGACGACGGAGCTGCAACCGTCCGATCGCACGATGGGACGGATCGAGTGATCCGTCCGATTGGACGGCACGGAAAGAAAATTATGTAACGGCGTTACACATATACGACAGCGCCTTTAAGATCTAATAAAATATGTAATTATTTAATTTATTTTAATAAATTTAATTAATTAAACTTAACTTAATAAATATGTTCTAAATATTTCTAATATATCACCCCTAGCTAATTGAGGGGTGAGGAACGCAACGGCGCACTCGGATTTTTTATTTGACGAGTATTTAATTATTCGAATTTTCAGGTATAAAAAAAAAAATTAAAATATTCGTCAAAAATTTAATGACTTCCAAATGCATCCAAAACTTCACCCCTAGCTAATTTGGGGATGGTGAACGGAATGGCGAAGTCAGACTTTCAATCTGAGGTCAAAATTATTTAAATATTAATAAATAAATTAGAAAATAATTTCTGGTATTTTACATCATGTATGTGCAATGCTTGACGTAAAAGTATGCAAAAATAAGAGTAAATAATAATATTTGACACTCAGTTGTTAAATGCTTAAAATTAATTTATTATGAGGTTTAAGTATATTTGCATAAAATTATTATACAAATTAGTGTTAAAAAATTATTCTCCTTTTTTTGCTTAAATGATATATATAAGGTGTTAAAAGATCGAAATTGATCAAACATGGATTAGACATAGCCTGAAATAACTTGAGTTTGCCTCAATAAGCTAGAAACTCTAATATGGATTGTGAGGGTTATGGGGTGACTAATGACTATTAAATCTTAGTTGATGAAGGTTATAGTGGTTTATGATCAACCTTGGTCAATTATGGAGATTTTGGCTTGTTTTGTCTAATGGTTCAAATTGGGCTAGCTTGAGCTAGCCAAAATTGACAGACTTTTGATTCTTATGATTTATTTGAAAATTTTTAGTGCTAGGTTCATACCATAGTTTAATTATAGATTTTGAGTTGACATAAACCATTTTGAAGGTTCGGGTCATATTTAGCAATGGGTGGTCTGGGCAAGCGTGTGGCTGGCCCAATTAGCTAAGTAATCCTCATTTGGACCTAAATCCTAATTTTATGATTTTCTTAAGTGGTAATGATTTTATTATGCTTTATAGGGTTGGATCAAATCACTTAGTTAAGTACTTGGGTGAGCCTTAATGCGGTTTAGCTTGGGCTAATATGAGCTAGTCCAATTGGACCTTTATTGGGTTGAGGGGTTTAGGTCTAAATGTCATGCTCATGTTTTTCTACAAGGTTATTGGAAGTGATTTTTGCTTTAAGTTGAACCCATAACTTTTATATGAGATTTCTCTAGTTAGCGTTAGAGTTTAGGCTTGGGCTGATGTGGTGCCACGCCCTGCCGCTGGCGCAAATGAAGTATAAATTAGTGATGGGACGTGATCATCACTCGAAGATGATAACCCTAGATTAGTGTTAACAATGTAAGTACCTATTGAGAGACCACTCGCTTTACCACTCTAGTCCCAATGAGATGTCTAAGTAATCAACTACTTAGACATATAATTATGCCCCGAATTATCATATAATGATAATAATAATTCGGGGTATAAATAAATAGGTACAATAATTAAATAAAGTGCAGAAGCTAAAAGAAAGAGAATACATACATATTACATTTAAGTAATAACAAATGAACATTATGAATAATGCATTCCAAATAATACAATACTGAAATAGAAACTTAAATGCAAAGTTTAATTATTACAAATAATACTTAATGAAAATAGTAAGGAGGATGAAAAGCTAAATTGCTCTCTCAAAATAAAGTAATAGGTAAAGCAAAGCAGTTGTAGAATGATTCTCATCGTCTCCTACTCCTCACCTGAAATTGAATCTTTGAAAAGCTCTAAATCTGACATATTGGTTTTTATATGTTAGAGCCCAGCCAAGAAAAAAAAATTGTGTTTGACAAAATTATCTAAGTATATTTTAGGCTGATTAATTATTACGGTAATTTTAAATATCACAAATTATCATAAACAATAAATGAACAACAAAGCGAAACAACTGATCAGGAAGCAATATATTTATAGCTTGAACAAAATGTAAAATAACACATACCTCCAAGTTCAATAACAATAGAAGGGTTAAATATATATTTAAGCTAATATTATACAAAATAAATTTCTAAATAGATATGATTAATTAGGCATGCTAATTATACTAATAAAAATATATAATATAAAAATCATAACAAAAAAAAAACTAGCATCCTAACAAGATTACATGTACAAAATCATAAAATTTATTTCTACTTAGTTCGACTATCATTAAGCAGAACTATAACAACCCTAGTGTTGTTATGTAACAACCCAGGTTGTTATTTTGATTAATTAAGATCAATCTAAGTCTTAATTGAGATTCTAAGTCACTAATTAAGTAATTTAGAACTTATCTCCAAAAGCGTAGGTCAAATCAGAAGTCAACTGAGTCAAATCAGAAATTCTGGAAAATCCTAAACCCTAGAAATTAATTTTTTATCTAGATCTCAGATTGAAAATCTGACTTCGCTATTACATTCAGAACACCCAAATTAGCTAGGGGTGAAGTTTTGGATACATTTGGAAGTCATTGAATTTTCGTTAAATATTTTAATATTATTTAAATACCCCGAAAATTCAAATAATTAAATACTCATCAAAATAAAAATTTGATCACACCATTGCGTTCCTCACCCCTCATTTAATTAGGGGTGATTTATTGAGAATTTTTGAGATGCATTTAATCAATTAAACTTAATTAACAAAATGAATTTAATTTAGTTAAATAATAATATAATTTTTATAAATGTAACGGCGCCGTCCCCGTAACCCTGACGCCGTTACTTAAATTTTAATTTCGTCGTTCATTTTGACGAGCCATCTGCGCCGTCTGATCGTGAGATCAGACGGCTGTGGCTCGTCATTCCCGCGAAGTAGCCGCGTGGCTGCAAAGGCTCGGCACGCGTCGGATGCCTCGACACTTGGCCGATCTCACTGCTTTGGAATTACCCTTAAGTTTCCATCTCCTTTGCTTCCTTCGGTTTCACGTTCTTGGATTGAGTGAGGCCGGGCAAAGTAGAGATCTGTCATACCCTAATTTCCTTCAGCGACACTAAGGTGCTTCTTCTTCCCAAATATTCTTATAGTCTTTAAACTATACTTTGATATGCAATCATTGAATGGATTTTATTGTATGCGATACTCGATTTGCTGTATTTCGCCTCTGTGAAATTTTAGGGTTCGCCAGATGCGCGAACCCTCGGGAGACGATGCGTCGGGCCGATGCGTCGGGCCTGACCCGTCGCTTTGCCATGAACGCTTACGTGGCAAGCAAATTATTGCAGCTGCGTAGCTGGCGCCACTCGAGGCAAGCCACATCGCGCTAATGACGCGTCTGCAGTGGCGGGACCCACTGGTCTCGTCGCTCTGATCTGTGGGGCCCGCCCAGCGAGCTCAGTCGAATCCTGATTCGACACGTGGAGCTAGGTTCAGAGCAGTCTTATTCGTCTGGTCTTGCGGGTCCCACCTGCAGAGTTAAAATTTAATTTAAATATATTTATAATGATTAAAATTTGATTTATTAAAATCTATTAAACTAAATTAGTTTAATTAGATTAAAATTAATTAATTAAAATATAAAACTTTAAATAATCATATCTTAATATTTATAAGTCCAAAATATACAAAATTATATACCACTAGAATCAGAAAATTATGAGGAATAATTTTGGCCCTGTCAAATTTCAGTTTGGATGAGTATTTTAACTAATGACATTTAGGATCCCTAAATTATCTCAAAATGTCACAAAACTTCAAATGATCATAACTTTGCACTCACTAATCCAAACCTATTGAATATAGGTATTAAAATACTCAAAAAATCCTAAGAATCATTCCAGTAGTATTAAATTTACTATTTGGATTAGTATTTGACTAATCATATTTAGGACATAACCCTAATTAGACCTAGAACTTCAATTGACCATAACTTGGTCAATTGGGCTCCAAATTGAATAATCCAAATATCAATATAGATCAAAAAAACCTAATTAACAGTAATCTGTAAAAATATTTTAGATCCAACTGTTAGATTTGTTAATCACCTCTAATTACCCTAAAACTTAATTAGTGAATATTAACAAATCTAGTAATCCAAATTAGACATTTTAAGTTTCAAAGGACTTACAGAGTCATTTAGAATCTATTTGTAAGGTTGGATTAGTGTTTGAGTGATTAATTTCACTAATCACTCACTAATCACCATAAACCTTAATTAGGTCATAACTTAACCAAATTATATCAAAATTGAGCCTACCACATGTCATTGTGATTAGTGGGCTATTTGTAAATCATAGCCACTAATTTTACTCAATTTGGACACTAATTGACAAAGTTAGGAATTTTGACCTTAATTAAGATCCCTTAATTAACCTATTAAGCCCTAGATCTTGAATTGGCCATAATTTGGCCAATACTTATTAGAATTAACAAATTTAGGTTCTATAGAAAGCTTAGATAGTAAATAACAGTAAACTGAAAGAAAATTTAGATTTCATTCAGCCAAATATAGTAGCATTTTTGTTTTCTTCTAGTATTTTTGTAAGGTGTAGCTTGATTAGTATACCTCTTCAATCATCCCGTTCGGGGTCGGCTACATTGTTCGGGCTAGTCCGATAGTCTATACCATGCCTAATCAGTGGGATATGATGGATAGACTCTTGCCCTTACTAACTGAATAGTCAGGATCTGATATGGTTATACTAATTCAAGTACACTTACAATTAGTTTTTGCCTTAGCTCATTAGGCTAAGAGGTTTCAGTGATACTCAATTCAGAGCTTCTTTCTTAGCCCATTAGGCTAAGTATTACTGAGTGTGCTTTCAGTTTGAGTGGCTTGAATAGCCAATACAGTTTTTAATTTTGTAGTTACTATTTTACTTTACATATTCTACATTTCAGTACTACTTTTACTTACAGTTTTCCTGTACTTTCCTAGACTTGTTTCTATATATGATGCTAGTCTTACTTATTGTTTCCATATGAATATATAGGATGTTAGTCATGTTTTCAGTTTTATAATGTTTTACATGATAAATTACTGTTATGTCACTTATCATAAGCCTGTTTTGATCATAAGCATGTTTAGGATATATTTTCTTTATACTTTTGTTTAGTCTTTCTTTTGCTTATTTAACCTTATTGCAGTTACTTGGAGAAGGTATGTGCTTACTTCCTAGTTGATATAGTTATAAACTATTGTTTATAGCTTATTATCGTTCTTTTCTTATGCTTTTCTACACATATTTGCTTTTGTATTGGTTTATGGTGATATCTAAATAACATAATCAATTGTTTACCCTAAAATATGCTTAGACAATAGTCTAATCAGTTTTTCTTTTGTTGGTTGGGGCCCTATCATTATGAAATTGATAATGGTAGGTTCTGAGTTTCTTAGTGCTGTAGATCCAGTGGAGGCATTATCATTGGATGAGGAGCTTGTTCCTGAAGACCATTAGTTTTATTTTCTGTCTTGTGAGGATGAGAGTTTATTTTTCAGTTCTTAAAACTATTTTTATATGTTATAATAATTCAGGGTTAACATTTCTTTTCAGCACTTTACTTATTATGGATTATTGTATTGTATGGATGGATGTTGTATTTTATGCTTCCGCGCTCTCTGCATTTTCTTGTATATTCATTTAGTGAGATATTTACATTATGAATGGCAAATCCTTAGTTAAGTTGGATTAAAATGTATGTCTAATCCAATTCTAAAGTGAGGACCTTGTCATTTGGTAACCCCTCCACCGTAATCATGTTAACTTAAGAGTTAACAGGACCACGGCGGGGCAGGGCCGCCACAGTTGGTATCAGAGAATACCATAAGGTATCAGAGTGGAATTTGTATTCCTCTCTACCTAATGGATTGTTCTTCTGCTACAAAGTTACTAAATGAATACTTGAGACAACATCTATGTCATATTAAATATAATTTAGAATAAATTGAGGAATAATAATAATAATTATTATATTAAAAGTACAAATATATGAATATATATGTAAATATATATGCTCAAATATACTAAAGGAATCTAGTCATAATTGTAGATTTAAAAGATCAATCAAGAAATGATATTCATGACGTATCTGAAGGAGTTCAAGATCATTTGGAAATATGAACATAAGTTAAGAATGAAGCAAGGAAGAACTATTGAAGGAGTGTCAGAATAAGGATCATAAGTAATAAATAAATTACTTAAAGAAGGCGTCTATAGAGGCCTTGATTTTCCAGTATTAACTAAGGAGTGGCTCGCGAGAGTTGATCATATATTTGGTGTCATGGAATGGCCTAATCACATTAAACTAGAAGTGGTGCTATGTCTTCTTCAAGTTCAAGCAAAAGAATGGTGGATTGGGTCATATGAAGGTTTATTCCATAAGGCTCAGGAGGAGCATTGTGAAGTAACTCATGAAGATTTTCGTAAAGCATTTTTCGCTAAGTATATAGGGTGGGAGTAGTTATATAATCCATGATGTAATAAGTATGACATATTTTGCTATTGTAATAAAAGTTTAATAATGAATAAATAAGAATTTAATCATTGTCGTATGTTTCATTCTAAGTAAGTTAAATATACATATTTTGATTTCAGAAAGATAAATCCTGCAACATCTCCAAATAATACTCCAATTAACGCTCAACCCTCTTCAAGCAACGCCCCAATCAACATTGTAGCAATCACAAATAATAATACTATAGATGAAGTGACTTCTTTAAGAAATATGGTTAGTGCAATGCTAGAAAATCAGAACCAGCAAGCTATAGCCATCCAAAAGTTAGTGGCTGGAGACAGAATACTCCATAGTTTCTTGAGGTTAAGGCCACCTACTTTTGACGGATTCGAATCACCTATAGAAACTCTAGCATGGTTAAAAGCAGTATAAAAGAATATTACTAGTCTGGGGTGCTCAAGTAATCAATCAGTAAGATTAGCTACACACTTGCTTCAAGGAGAAGCGGAACATTGGTGGGAGTAAATAAGAGCAACACGTTTTGAGGAATTTGAACTGAATGAGATAGAATGGAGTTGGTTTACTCAGGCCTTTAAGGAATCATTTGTACCACCATTAGCTAGGAACATTATTGGCGAGTCTTTGTTAAAATTAACACAAAGAAGTCGATCAGTGGTCGACTATACTGCAGAATTCCGGAAACTCATTAGATTCACTCCACATTTAGCTCCTACAGAAGAAGATAAATGTTTTAGATTTGAAAATGGACTCTGGGAATCCATCAAAGATTCAGTGGTTCCCCTCCAACATACTCAATTCGAGAAATTGGTTGAAGCAGCAAAAGTGGTGGAGCACCACCAATCAATTAAAGAAATGAAGAGGAAGGCATTTAATATGAATAGTCGTCCTCAAAACTTCAAACATCACTGTACAAATCAAGGAAAGGTGTATCAGATGGAAACTTATGAAACACCTGGACATAGTGAATCATGCAATAAACCACATCCATATGGTAAATGTTACCATTCAGGCAGGGTCTGCTTTACTTGTGGCAGACCAGGGCATGGGTATCAGGAATGCAAAACAAATAAAACTATCAATGGAGTATTGATCGATCGAAATCGCCAGAATAAAGTGTTCCGTGCAACTCCCATTAACTCGCGAGAACCTCAGAGGGCCCTTATGCCACCACCTTATGCAACAGAGCAGAATCCAGTAAAGACTCAGTATGCTGCAAAATCTCCTAATCCCAATCAAACTAAGGTTCAAGATTCTAATAGAGGACCTTCTGGGAAAGCCAGAGTATTTAATCTCACCCTATTGGAGGCAGTAGAAGATAACAATGTAGTCTCAGGTACAAATTCTTAATAATTACTTTTATTTATCGTTTTGAATATTCTAATTTGTCATTGTTTAAATTAGGCACCTTATACATTAAAGATGAGCCCTGCAGTATATTGTTTGATACTGGGGCTAGTCACTCATTTATTTCTGAAAATTTTGCTAAGAGATTACATCTACACTGCTACAAACTTGCAAAGACCCTAAATATTGGACTTCCATCTGGAGCCCAACTTAGTGGAAACAGATTTTATGATATTCAAGTACCAATAAATAAACATACCTTCCAAGCTAAGTTAATTATATTACCTATAGCAAACTTTGATATCATACTAGGCATGAACTGGCTTAGTATGCATAGCGCTACTATAAATTGTCAAAAGAAGAAGGTCATGTTACAAACTCTTGATGCCTCAGAAATATTTGTAGGAAGATTCAGCACTAGTAGTTCTTTAATTAATGCAATCCAAGCAGAGAAATTGGTATGCAAAGGTTGTATGGCTTTTCTAGTGACCATGATGGGCAGCAGTAAAGAAGAGATCCCCATTTCTGCAATAAAAGTTGTTAGGGATTTTGAAGATATTTTTTCTGAAGACCTGCCTGGATTACCACCAACCAAAGAGGTAGAATTTGAAATTAACATAGTCCTAGGGACACAACCATTATCTAAGGCACCATATAGAATGGCTCCGAAAGAGCTACAAGAATTGAATAATCAATTGCAGGAGCTATTAAATAAAGGATTCATCAAGCTGAGTATGTGTGGCGACCCTCAACCTTAACCCTCAATAGGTTTAGATTAAGGGTGGAGTGTCACTCTGGTTAACCCCTCACTTAGCATTGGATTAGGATAAACTCCACAATCCACCTGATTAGAGAAAGGTTAACTCAGAATCAATCAAGCAGTCACTATATAAGTAAAAATACAGAGTGCGGAAGCGATAAATAAATGACATCCAAGCATCATAATGTATATAAGAAGAGAAATATAACTCAGAAAAGTAGCATAGTGAAATATGAACACACAGTCACAGGTACCTATATTATTACATTAATTAAAATTTAACAAAATAAATGTTTAAAATCCACTCATCCTCATAAGTAGTAAATGACTAGATATCTTCTGGACCCAACTGCTGCACCTCCTCTAAGTAAGGCTCCTCCTCGGGTGCAGGCTCCTCAAACTGCTCTAAGCCTGACATTGTCTATTTCACAATGTAGGGCCCCAGCAAAAAAAAAAGAAAATCTAGTTAGACAATTGTCTAAGTACATTTTAAGTTGAATTTTTAATAAGGTTATATAATATCACCATTTTACCATTTACTTCTAAGCATGATGTGTAAATATAGGAGCAGTAAGCACCACAAGTAAAAAGGCAAACTATAGACTATGCTCTATAGTATAAACAAGGCAAAGAAATGAGGCTGAAGCATGCCTCGCATAACAAGTAATCAAGGAAAGGCATATAAGTGTAAATATAATTGAATAAATGCTAGAAGAAAAATTCTACATTCTAAACATACTGGTGATCAATAAAAATAATATGTTAATTAAAAATGAATAACTCAGCAGTGATATATACATATAGCAGCAAGATTCTACATCCTAGATATATATAAAGCAGTACAAGGAAATAGCTAACTGAAAAAGAATATACTGAAACAACCACAACTGCATATAAAACTATAATACATCAACTGCCATACAGAAAGGAGCTACACTAGCTCGCCAAAAGAAACTGAAGATCTTAGCACGATATGGCTAGGGCTACTCCTAGCTCGATACGACTAAGCCAACAACAGTCACATATATGGCCCTAACACGATACGACTAGGGCTACTCCTAGCTCGATACGGTTAGGTCACCAACTATCATACTGAAATATCCTAGCACAGTACGGCTAGGGCAACTCCTAGCATGATACGGCTAGGGCAACATTCGGTATGATCAAAAGAACACTGAGAGGCAGCTCAATCACATTAATTCATTATCATTTCACTTATTTATTTTAATATTTTCATAAGGAATCTAAGGAGTCTCCATAATTTCCTAACATTTTATTTATGCATCAAATGTCTTATATGATATGTTCAAAGAAAATATAAGGCACAAAATTACAATGTATGCGTAGCAACAAATAACAAGTAAGCAAGAGACTCGACTACACATGGTGATATCATTTGTTTTCTACTTAACCAGTTAATTATTCCAAGTTACACAAGTTTAGGATCACCATTTTCCTACTATCGAGTGTAACTCAGGAATTCGTCCTTATAAATTAAAAAGGATTGGAACTGATCAGGTTCCAATCTAGTTCAATCAGATAGACGACTACGAATTAAACGAATAAATCATACATCCTAATTTTTGTGAATTTAGACGTTCTAACTAAGATCTGATCAAGATCTTCTACACCTATAGATTATGGATTAAAAACTACAAGATTTTAGGTTTAATCACATAATCCAAATTGGATAAGACCTAAGTTCTAGGTTTTATACTATAAGTGATCTACTAGTTAAGGCAAATCCTATTAAGTAATCAAACATAATAGGATGAATCTCCTATCTTAAATCTAAAGTTAAAAGATAAACTAATCAGAATGGATTGTAAAACAATATAATATCTAGAAACTACTAAAACTAAGGTTTCACCCATAGGGTAACCCAATTTACCTAATGAATGAACTCTAACCTAGGATATAGTCCTAATCTCAGGAAAGGTCCTTAAGGTAGGATGCTTGAGACTTAGGAAAAATTATTGGAATTCAATTTAATGACTTGTTTTATTTACTTATATGGTACTAATATGATTATATTATTAATCCTAGTATTCTAAGATTTTAATTAAGGACTAAGGTTGCACATTTCCAATTTTAAGGTAAAATAACTATTTTGCACCTACTTTATGGGTCAATCAACTTTTGATTTAGGGGTCCAAACTGAGTTTTATCTTCTCCAACTAATTCCTTACTGTCTAACTTGAAGATAGATAGTAAGTACGTCCAATTTGGACGAGAAACAGCCGAGTTATGGCTAAAATAAGGCTAGGGGTATTTTGGTTATTTCCCTAAATTTTAGGGTTCAAATCCTAAATATTATTTCTGTGAAAATGATGACATTGAAATTCTAAACTAGGTAGCTTCTTGAATTTTTGGATTTGGAGTTAAATTGACCAAGTTATGGCCATTTGAAGTCCAAGGGCATTTTGATCATTTTTCACTACAGTCAATTCTAAATTCTAGAGTTGACTTTTTGTCCTGATGTCCAAATTGGAAAACTAATACTACCACGGTGATGGGGCCGCTCTCTTGAGCATTTTAAGACCCATATTGACTATGTTTCGATAATCGGGTAAAAAGTTATGGGATCTTAAAGAGGCTCTAAAATGCTACCTCATTATGCGTACCCCGAAATGAAATTTTACATTATGCCATTTGATCCTAAATATTTTTCTGAGTATTTTAAGACCCATATTGGCTATGTTTAGATCATCCTACAAAAAGTTATTAAACTTTTAAGATTTACTATTCAAAAATATAATTTGAATTAATTTACTATTCATTTATTCAAATTGAATGATTTTACTATTCATTCCTAAAGTTTTTATTTAATTAATCACTGTTTAATTATTAATTAATTAATTAATTAATTTTACTGTAGTAAAGTAATTAGTGCTAATTACTGTTTAATTAATCTTAATTAATCTCTAATTATATTTAATTATTTAAATTTACTGTTCATTCCTAAAGTTTTTATTTAATTAATCACTATTTAATTATTAATTAATTAAATAATTTTACTGTAGTAAAGTAATTAGTACTAATTACTGTTTAATTAGTCTTAATTAATCTCTAATATATTTAATTATTTACTGTTCAAAAGTAATTAATTATCCTAATTACTGTTTAAGATTTAATTAACGGTTAATTAATTCTTAATTAATCTTTAATTATAATTATTTAATTAAAGTTACTGTTTAAAAGTAATTAGTACTAACCCTAACTTAATTAACCACTAACAGTAATTAATTAGGGCTAAACAGTAATTAATTAACACTAACATTAATTTAATTAATTTCTAATTAACTGACTGTGGGCCCCACTGACATGTGGCACTTCCAGAGGCTGCCACGTGGCACAGTGGGTCCCACGGGCTGCTGACTCAGCCTGGCTGACTGGACAGTGGGCCCACCTGACACGTGGCACTGCCAGAGGCTGCCACGTGGCACTGTGGGTCCCACGGGCTGCTGACTCAGCCCGGCTGACTGGACAGTGGGCCCACCTGACACGTGACACTGTGGGTCCCATGGCTGCTGACTCAGCTTGGCTGACGGGGCTGTGGGCCCCCCCACTTGACACGTGGCGGGCACGTATGCGGCCACGTGGTCGGGTGGGCCCCACCCGCGCTGACGCGGACCCGACCCGATTGGGTCGGGCTCGGGTCGGCCCGGCCCGACCCGAAGGCGTGACCCTTCGCCTTCCGGGGGTTCGGCGGACCGAACCCAGTCCACTTCGGGGACCTGGTGCGCCCGATCGGGTGAGTTTTAGCCCGATCGGAACGGTGGATGTGAAGAGGACATGTTGATCTACACATCATACAATTTTTGCAACGATCGAACAGTAAAAGAGGGAGATCGGGGTACCTGAAGTTCGGATCGGCGAAGGATTCGGCGGAAAAGAAAGGCTGACTTCCGGGCTTGATTCCGGCTCGATCCGGGCTCCGATCGGTGAAAACTTGGAGCCTAGGGGTAGGCCGAGGTCTTATAGACCGGACGGTGACCTCGCCGAGGCCTGGATGCGGCCGAATTGGCCAGAAATGGCGACGGGCCGCCGCGTGTCACGCGGGCGAAGTCGTCGAGGAAGACGACTCCGCAGCCGTTGGATCTGGGCCGATCCAACGGCTGAGATGGCGCCGTCCAGATTGACGGCGCCGTCAGCTACAGTGACGGGTCCGTTAAGTACTTAACGGCACGCCGTTAGCTACAGTAAAAAAAATAAATTTTTTTTTTTTTTTTGAAAAAATTTCAGAAAATTTTGAACATGTTTTTCCTAGCTAATTTGGGGTCAAGGAATTCAATGGCGCAGTCGGATTTTTGATCTGACGAGTATTTTGATACCTCGATTTCCGTAATATTTTTATTATTAAAATATTCGTTGAAATTTCGACGACTTCCGATTGACACGAAAACTTCACCCCAAGCTAATTTGGGGTCAATGAATTCAATGACGTAGTCGGATTTTTGATCCGACGAGTATTTTGATACCTCGATTTCCGTGATATTTTTATTATTAAAATATTCGTTGAAATTTTGACGACTTCCGATTGACACGAAAACTTCACCCCAAACTAATTTGGGGTCAAGGAACACAATGGCGGTGTCCATTTTTCGATCAGAGGTTAATTTAAATAGGTCTTTCTAGGGTTTTCTGGATTTTCTAAAAATCAGGATTCAATCCAATTGACTCCTGATTTGTGCTAGATTTATGAGGTTGACTCCATTGACCTAATTAGCACATCTAATTATGTTTAAGACTTAAGGTTAACCCTAATTATCTAAAGTAACAACTCGGGTTGTTACAGTATGTCTCCGTGGGGAGCTCCGGTGTTGTTTGTGAAAAAGAAAGATGGGTCTATGATAATGTGCATAGACTACAGGGAACTGAATAAGATAACCATTAAAAATAGATACCCACTTCCGTGAATTGATGATCTATTTGATCAACTTACTAGTGCCATAGTATTTTCCAAAATTGACCTAAGATCTGGATACCATCAAGTAAGGGTAAAAGACTCAGATGTGGAAAAGACAGCATTCAGGACGCGATATGGATATTATGAGTTTTTAGTAATGTCCTTTGGTCTTACTAATGCCCCATCTCTGTTCATGGACTTAATGCAGAGAGTTCTGAAACCTTATTTAGATAAATTTGTTATAGTTTTTATTGATGATATCTTAATTTACTCAAAGATAGTGGAGGATCATGAAGAACATTTGAGGTTAGTTCTGGAAAAACTTAGAGAAAATGAATTATATGCTAAATACTCAAAATGTGAATTCTCGCTGGATTCTGTATCATTTTCTTGGCCATGTGGTTGATGCTTGTGGAATTCAAGTAGATCAAAGCAAGATTAGTGTTATTCAAGATTGGGTTCAGCCCAAAATAGTCACTGAAATTCATAGTTTTCTAGGTTTAGCCAGATACTACAGGAAGTTTGTTAAAGGCTTCTCCCAAATTGCCGCGCCACTTACAAAATTGACTCAGAAAGCAGTTCCATTTGTTTGGTCAGAAGAGTGTGAAAATGCATTTCAAACTATAAAGGATGCGTTAACTTCTGCTCCAGTTTTAGTCCTTCCAAAAGAAGGGGTTAATTATCAGGTGTATACAGATGCATCTGGTATTGGTTTAGGATGCGTATTAATGCAAGAAGGCAAAGTTATAGCTTACGCATCTCACCAGCTTAAAACTCATGAAAGAAACTATGTTGTACATGATTTAGAGTTGGCAGCATTAGTTTTTGCCTTAAAAATCTGGCGCCATTATATGTATGGAGTTCAGTGCTCAATATTTACAGATCATCAAAGTCTGAAATATATCTTTACCCAAAGAGAATTAAATTGTAGGCAAAGAAGATGACTGGAATTAATTAGTGAGTATGACTTGGACATCCAATATCATCCATAAAAAGCCAATGTAGTAGCTGATGCTCTAAGTCGTTATACTACTCTTAACAGCATAATTTCAGAAAGCCCGTTGATGAATGAGTTTTGTAAAATAGAAATTTCACTTACTAAAGGTAATTCAGTCAGTACTATGATATCAATGAGTAATATAGAACCTACTTTCCATAGAGATGTTTCAATCTCTCAAGCCAAGGATGATGAATATTTAAATCTTAAAGTAGCAATAGAAAGTGGTCATCGTCCAGAATTGCAGTTTAAGAAAGGTGCTATTTATATGGAAAATCATTTATGGATTCCCAAATCCATGCAAAAAGAGATCTTGATTGAAAGTCACAATTCAGGATATCAAATTCACCCAGGAAATTCTAAGATGTATCAAGATCTAAAATAATCATTCTGGTGGCCAAGAATGAAGAGAAGTGTTGCAGAATTTGTTGCAAAATGCCATGCATGTTGTTTAATAAAGGCAGAACATCAAAAACTTGGTGGCTTTCTGCACCCACTAGAAATCCCAGAATAGAAATGGACAGATATATCCATGGATTTTGTCATGGGTTTGCCTCGTGCTAGATCTAGAGCTGATTCAATTTGGGTTATAGTGAATCATCTTACTAAGTCTGCTCATTTTATTCCAATTCGTCAAACTGACTCTGTAGAAAAGTTGGCTAAACTATATATTAAAGAAATAGTCAGATTGCACGGAATCCCTAAGACAATTATATTCGATAGAGACAGTCGTTTTACTTTAAAATTTTGGCAAGCTGTTCACCAAGATTTGGGTACCACTCTGGCCATGAGCACATCATTCCATCCACAAACTGATGGCCAAACAGAAAGAGTAAATCAAGTCTTAGAAGATCTACTCCGCTTATGTATGTTAGAATTTTCAGGATCCTGGGAAGAGCATATTCCCTTAGTGGAATTTGCATACAATAATAGTTTTCAGTCTAGTATCCAAATAGCACCATATGAAGTATTATATGGGAGAAAGTGTTCAACTCCACTAACATGGTCCGAGACAGAAGATACTCAATTATATGGATCTGAGTTAGTGGAAGAAACAAATAAGAAAGTTAAACTCATTCAGCAAAGAATTAGAACTGCTCAAGATAGGCAAAGTAAATATCATAATAATTGTCATCGTCCTCTTGAATTCAAAGAAGAAGACTTAGTATATTTAAAAGTAAGCCCAATGAAGGGAATTTATCGTTTTGGAGTCTCAGGAAAACTCAGTCCAAGATATGTAGGGCCTTTCAAGATTATGCAAAAGATTGGATCAGCAGCTTATAAACTAGAATTATCAGAAGACTTTGCTGCTGTTCATAATGTATTCCACGTATCATCACTAAGGATGTGTCTTCAAGATCCTTCCTATCTTATTCAACTTCCTGCAATAGAAATTCAGCCTGATCTTTCATACACTAAAGAACCAGTTAAAATTTTAGATCGTAATCAAAAGAAATTAAGAAATCGATCTATTTCAATGATAAAGATTCAGTGGAAGAACTGATTATGCAATAAAGCCACTTGGGAGAAAGAAGTGGATATGCGTCAGAAATACCCAAACCTTTTTAATCAAGGTAATTCTTCAACTCTAACCTATTCAATTCATTTCTTTATATCTGCTTATTTATTCTCACTAGAGTGATGTCGAGGATGACATTGTTCTTAAGTGGGAGAGTTTGTAATAATCCAGATTGTTACTTTGGTTAATTAAGATCAACCTAAGTCTTAATTGAGATTCTAAGTCACTAATTAAGTAATTTATAACTTATCTCCAAAAGCATAGGTCAAATCAGAAGTCAACTGAGTCAAATCAGAAATTCTGAAAAATCCTAAATCCTAGAAATTGACTTTTTATTTAGATCTCAGATTGAAAATCTGACTTCGTCATTGCATTCAGAACACCCAAATTAGCTAGGGGTGAAGTTTTGGATGTATTTGGAAGTCATTGAATTTTCGTTGAATATTTTAATATTATTTACATACCCCGAAAATTCAAAAAATTAAATACTCGTCAAAATAAAAATCCGATTGCACCGTTGCATTCCTCACCCCTCATTTAGCTAGGGGTGATTTATTGAGAATTTTTGAGATGTATTTAATCAATTAAATTTAATTAACAAGATGAATTTAATTTAGTTAAATAATAATATAATTTTTATAAATGTAACGGCGCCGTCCCCGTAACACTGACGCCGTTACTTAAATTTTAATTTCGTCGTTCATTTTGACGAGCCATCTGAGCCGTCTGATCGTGAGATCAGACGACTGTGGCTCGTCATTCCCGCGAAGTAGCCGCGTGGCTGCGAAGGCTCGGCACGTGTCGGATGCCTCGACACTTGGCCGATCTCACCGCTTTGGAATCACCCTTAAGTTTCCATCTCCTTTGCTTCCTTCGGTTTCACATTCTTGGATTGAGTGAGGCCGGGCAAAGTCGAGATCTGTCAAACCCTAATTTCCTTCAGCGACACTAAGGTGCTTCTTCTTCCCAAATCTTCTTATAGTCTTTAAACTATACTTTGATATGCAATCATTGAATGGATTTTATTGTATGCGATACTCGATTCGCCGTATTTCACCTCTGTGAAATTTTAGGGTTCGCCAGATGCGCGAACCCTCGGGAGACGAAGAGTCTCCCAGGTCGGGCCGATGCGTCGGGCCCGACCCGTCGCTTTGCCACGAAACACTTACGTGGCAAGCGAATTATTGCAGCTGCGTAGCTGGCGCCACTCGAGGCAAGCCACGCCGCGCTAATGACGCGTCTGCAGTGGCGGAACCCACTGGTCTCGTCGCTCTGATCCGTGGGGCCCGCCCAACGAGCTCAGTCGAATCCTGATTCGACACGTGGAGCTGGGGTCAGAGCAGTCTTATTCGTCTGGTCTTGCGGGTCCCGCTTGCAGAGTTAAAATTTAATTTAAATATATTTATAACGATTAAAATTTGATTTATTAAAATATGTTAAACTAAATTAGTTTAATTAGATTTATATTAATTAATTAAAATATAAAACTTTAAATAATCATATCTTAATATTTATAAGTCCAAAATATACAAAATTATATACCACTAGAATTAGAAAATTATGAGGATTAATTTGGCCCTGTCAAATTTCAGTTTGGATGAGTATTTTAACTATTGACATTTAAGATCCCTAAATTATCTCAAAATGTCACAAAACTTCAAATGATTATAACTTTGCACTCACTAATCCAAACCTATTGAATATGGGTCTTAAAATACTTAGAAAACCCTAAGGATCATTCTAGTAGTATTAACTTTGCTGTTTGGATTAGTATTTGACTAATCACATTTAGGACCTAACCCTAATTAGACCTAGAACTTCAATTAACCATAACTTGGTCAATTGAGCTCCAAATTGAATGATCCAAATATCAATTTAGATCAAAAATATCTAATTAACAGTAATCTGTAAAAATATTTTAGATCCAATGATTAGATTTGTTAATCACCTCTAATTACCCTAAAACTTAATTAGTGAATATTAACAAATCTAGTAATCAAAATTGGACATTTTAAGTTTTAGAGGACTCATAAAGTCATTTAGAATCTATCTGTGAGGTTGGATTAGTGTTTGAGTGATTAATTTCACTAATCACTTATTAATCACCCTAAATCTTAATTATATCATAACTTAACTAAATTAGATCCAAATTAAGCCTACCACATATCATTGTGATCAGTGGGCTATTTGTAAACCATAGCTAATGATTTTACTCAATTTGGACACTAATTGACAAAGTTAGGAATTTTAACCTTAATTAAGAATCCCTTAATTAACCTATTAAGCCATAGATCTTGTATTGGCCAATATTTATCAGAAATTAGCAAATTTAAGTTCTATGAAAAGCTTAGATAGTAAATAACAGTAAACTGAAAGAAAATTTAAATTTTATTTAGCTAAATTACTAAATTGCCCTTATGAGTCAAAGTTACTAATTTGACCTCATAAGGCTTATTAATCACCCAAATTTAGTGTAGTTGCTGTCTAATCCTACATTAGACAGTAAGAAACTTTTCCAACAGAAAATTTCAAATTTAAAACCCTAGATCAAAATTTGATCTTTTGAACCCTTAAGTAGGGGCAAAATGGTAATTTTGCCCAAATTTAGGGTTTGGCTTTCTAAAGCCCTAAAATCACATTATAAGCATTACAAACAGTAAATAAAGTAATTTAGAATAGAAATTAAGTAAGTTTAAGAGTCTTAATTAGATTTTTATTAAAACTTCAATCTTAAACTCTTGAGGAAAATCCTAAGTAAAATAAGAGTGTTCATTCCTTCCTAAATTTCTTCTTAAATCTTTTCATAGATCTTATAACATTAGTTAGGATGTGTGTCATGAGAGATACTCTTAGTAATTAGGAGCATAAATTCTTAAGATTAGGAATAGATCTTATGTTAGAATTCATTGTTGAGTAAGTTGGGTTACTCAATAGGTAAAACCTTGAGTTTACTAATTTATAGATTTTTCTTAGTTATTTAATGATTATTTAATCTTTAAACTTTAGAACTAAGAATATAGATCTATTCTAATGAGTTGATTAATCATTAGGATTTGTCTTAACTTAATCAGTGAGATTTGGGTTCTAAATCTTAGACCCTTGGTTGTACCTTTAGAATAAGTGATTAGACCCCATCATTTGGAGTCTAATTCTTATTCTTTTCATCTTGATTAGGCTAATCAAGATGAGTTAGGGGTAATTAATAAATTATAAAAATTAGGTCGATGATTTATTCATTTAAACCAAGTAGTCGTCTTTTGATTAAGATATAGTTAGGACTTGGCCAATCCTAATTATCTTCAACTTGTAGGTTCGTGATTCTAAGTTACAGAATGTGTAAGAATTGATGATTCTGAAACTTATGTAACTTAGAGTAGATAGAACGAATAAGTAGACAATAATGGATATTACCTGTATTTTAGATAGAGTCTCTTGCTCAATTTGTTTTTGATGCTTCGCTTACCTTGATTTTTGAGCTTTAAACCATGAGCATATATAGGGTACATAAGATAATTGATAATTATCTTATGTCAACTTTGATCATTCCAGAGTAGCATTTTTGTTTTCTTCTAGTATTTTTGTAAGGTGTAGCTTGATTAGTATATGTGATGACCCACTTAAATAGTAATAAGTGAAACTCTTAAACATCGAGGCACCTTTTTAGATAACGGTGGAGTTCTTGATAAGAACTCCAAAGTTAAGCGTGCACATGTGGGAGCACTCCTAGGATGGGTGACCTGCTGGAAAGTTATCTTATGAGGGCAAAATCGTGAGTCCTTTTAGGACAAAACGGACAATACCTTGGTGCTTAAGAGTTTGGGCTGTTACGAATGATATCAGAGCAAACCATAGGGTGTCAGATAGGAGCTAAGTGCCATACAAGGCAAAGTACCACTTCATGTGAGCAGCCTCTTGAACCCATGATGGTTAAGGTGCTACATGGTTGTGAGTACCTCTTGCGCCTGTAGGGGTCACCTCTAGTCCTATCTACCCAATGGATGGTTCTTAGATCTGTGTGTGGATACTGACGAGGACGTTAATTACTTAAGTTGGGGAGATTGTGATGACCCACTTAAGTAGTAATAAGTGAAATTCTTAAACATCGAGGTGCCTTTTCAGATAACGGTGGAGTTCCTAATAAGAACTCTAAAGTTAAGCGTGCTCATGTGGGAGCACTCCCAGGATGGGTGACCTGCTGGGAAGTTATTTTATGAGAGCAAAATCGTGAGTCCTTTCAGGATAAAGCAGATAATACCTTGGTGCTTAAGAGTTTGGGCTGTTACAGTATACCTCTTCAATCATCCCGTTCAAGGTCGGCTATATTGTTCGGGTCAGTCCGATAGTCTATGCCATGCCTAATCAGTGGGATAGGATGGATAGACTCTTACCCTTACTGACTGAATAGTCAGGATCTGATATGGTTATACTAATTCAAGTACACTTACAATTGGTTTTTGCCTTAGCTCACCAGGCTAAGAGGTTTCAGTGATACTCAGTTCAGAGCTTCTTTTTTAGCCCATCAGGCTAAGTATTACTGAGTGTGCTTTCAGTTTGAGTGGCTTGAATAGCCAATACAGTTTTCAGTTTTGTAGTTACTGTTTTACTTTACATATTCTGCATTTTAGTGATACTTTTACTTACTGTATTCATGCACTTTCCTAGCCTTGTTTCTATATAGGATGCTAGTCTTACTTACTATTTCCATATGAATATATAGGATGTTAGTCATGTTTTCAATTTTATAATGTTTTACATGATCAATTACTGTTATGTCACTTAGCATAAGCCTATTTTGATCATAAGCATGTTTAGGATATATTTTCTTTACACTTTTGTTTAGTCTTTATTTTGCTTATTTGACATTGTTGCAGTTGCTTGGAGGAGGTATGTGCTTACTTCATAGTTGATTTAGTTATAAACTATTATTTATAGCTTATTACCATTCTTTTCTTATGATTTTCTACACCTACTTGCTTTTGTATTGGTTTATGTTGGTATCTAAATAACATAATCAATTGTTTACCCTAAAATATGCTTAGACAATAGTCTAACTAATTTTTCTTTTGTTGACTGGGGCCCTACCATTATGAAACTGATAATGGTAGGTTCTGAATTTCTTAGTGCTGTAGATCCAGTGGAGGCCTTGCCATTGGAGGAGGAGCTTGTTCCTGAAGACCATTAGTTTTATTTTCTGCCTTGTGAGGATGAGAGTTTATTTTTCAGTTCTTAAAACTATTTTTATATGTTATAATAATTCAGGGTTAACATTTCTTTTCAGCATTTTACTTATTCTGGATTATTGTATTGTATGGATGGATGTTGTATTTTATGCTTCCGCGCTCTCTGCATTTTCTTGTATGTTTATTTAGTGAGATATTTACCTTATGAATGGCAAAGTCCTTAGTTAAGTTGGATTAGAATGTATGTCTAATCCAATTCTAAAGTGAGGACCTTGTCATTTGGTAACCCCTCCACCGTAATCATGTTAACTTAAGAGTTAACAGGACCACGGCGGGGCAGGGCCGCCACATGTTACCTGTCAATTAGTGACATAGTTGACTCCAATTCTTTTCTATTAGTCTTATAATAGTATTATGAGTCTCCATTTCAAATTTCGTGCGATTTGGAGATTGTTTGGTAATTTCCAATATTTCTTAGTTGTTTGATAATTCTGAGAATACCTAATTTATTTAGACCTCAAAATAGAAAATGGAGTCCACCATTGGACTCATCACACCAAAATTAGCTATGGGTGACATTCTGGAAGTATTTGGAAGTCATCAAAATTTTTCCAAATATTTTAATAATATTTAAAAACCCAAAAAATTATGATAATTAAATAGACCTCTGATTGAAAATCCGATTGCATTTTTGAGTTCTCCACATCTCAATTAGGTAAGGATGAATTTTTAGAATTTTTTTGAGTGCGTTTAGTTATTTTATTTTGATTAATAAAATGTGTTTAATTAATTATTTAAATAAAATAAATAAATTAAATAATATAAATATAATTTAATTAATAATCCAACGATAAAATCGGGACTGCGTGGATCCCGTGCACGAGTCCAACGCACGGGACAGCCACGCGGCTAGATCATGACCGCCACGCAAAAATTGAATCAGATCCAAGGGCCATATCCTTCTCGATCTAAGATTCAATATGCACAGTAGGATTTCTGACTCGAACCAGTGGATGGGATCTCTCAATTGCACGCCTTCTTTCCCCACGATCGCAGTGCAGCAAAGAATGATGTCCTCGCCTCCAGCTTGCCAATTTGAGCCTTTAACCCCTAATTTTCTCTTCCATTCTTATTCTGGCTCTTGTCTAATGCTGTGGGTGAAGTTTGGAGCTCGGAGGTGGTCTATTGGTCGATTTGGAAGCTTTGCAAAAAAATCCCATTTTTACCTGTCGTAACATACCAGGTATATACCATATCCTCCATTTATTGATAGCAATATCTTCCTCAATAATCTGTATTAGTAAATATTTTATTATCTGGTTGGTCAATCGAGCTTTTATTTGGTTGGTCTGAGGAGCTCGATTCGACCCTAACTCAAATTAGGGCTTCTTATATTATCTGGATTTTAGTTAAGCCATCGGCTATAACCTAGGGCATCAAGCTATCGGTGTCATCGTCGACCTCACATCACGACCTTTCTCTAGTTAAGCAGGTCTTGGCAAAAGCTGGTTGCCGGTATGCGAGCCACGATTTGGGACTCCTGGGTTTGGTTGGGAGCGCAAACCCTAATCGTGCATCTGCAATTATGTGTCGGGGACGAAGCGGCTCGAACCCTCGACTACTTTTTGTTCGCGGTTCTTTCTTGAATTGGGCCGGTTCGACCAGTGAACCGTGGTCCGCGAATTTTTAAAGCCGCGGGTCCCGTGATGTCACGCGGCGCTCGTAGGAGCTGCCGCGTGTCATGGCGGCGCCCCAGTTTCGGTGTCGCGCAGAATTCTGTGCTCCAAATTTTAGCGCCACCGTTCTGTCAAGATTTCCGCGCCTCCTAGCTTTTTTTGCCGGCTATGATTGATTCAGTTAATGATTACAGTCAACTTAATTATAAGTAATTAATTAATTTTTAGTTTTTGTATATCATTAAAACTACTCATCCAATATATATAATATTATATATCATTTTAATCACAAAAATATGTAGATTAATAATATGCAATTTAATTTCCATTTTAATAAATATTTTAATTAGTCAATATTTAAGATTAATTATTTAAATACAAATTAATTTCATCATTTTATATGACTTAATTTGATCATTTAATATTCAAATTAAATGATCAAATAGTCAATTTCACTCACAAAAATGTGAAGAATATTAATATGAAATCAAAATTTATATTTGAACCCTAAATTTTATAATCATATTTTAACCCTAATTTTGAGTCATATAAACCCTAAATTTCAAATTTGACATATTTAGTATCATTATTCTTCTTAAGATATAATGATTTCAATTATATGTAATTTATTTCCATTAGATAACAATTAATAATTTTAAACTGCTGACTCTTACTTAAGTATTATTATGATAATTCTAATTTCCTAGATTATATGTTTTGGGTATTATAAAACTATAGGATAGCTAATATGTCACATTTATTATTCCCCATATCAAATTAGATTATTTATGTTTGAGCTTAGTTCTCATTTTCTAGCTATGTAAATCAATTGTAAAGTGCTTGATTCACCTTTCAAACCTAAGGTAGAAATCCTATGTTTGATTTAAATTTGAATTGTAGTTGATCCCTAAATCTATTAGTTACATCTATTAAGAGTAGATAGTCTTAATACCTTTGTAATTATAAATTATTGAATCAATTAGGACTAGTCTTTAGTGACTAGATTAAAACCTAGTTTATTTATCCTAATTCTTAAAGTCTTCAATTAATTCCTTTAAGAACTAGTAATAGGAACCCTAATTTATTTAGAATAATTTATGAATCCTATTGAATTCCTTGAACTTTAGTTATTATGATACTTGGAACTTGTAGTTCTTAAATTCTATTATATATTTACTTTTCACTTTATTATAACCTAACTGAATTAGTACTTGATTGGTTAAATCCTTCAAACTACAACCTAGCTAGTGAACATTATTGAATTAAACCTTAACTTTCAATTCTTTAAGTTTGATGTGGCGGCCGCCCCTTCTAATCACAAGGCTTAAGGAGAGGTCGTCACTAAGCACATCTCATACTTAACATTAGGTTGAATTTAAGATTCCAATCCAATCTTAAGGAAAAGAGGTGCTTTTCTGAATAAGATAAAGAATAACAATCACTTAATGAGTATCAGAGTGCGGAAGAAAAGTAATACTGAAGTAAACATCCATACCATAATACAAAGATATCTAGCTCAGAATATATATACAATGCAGGAAAGTAAAGTACAAAGTTCTGTATTATTACAAACATTTAAAATTTAACAAAAACTAAAAAGAAAAGAGTCTCTCATCCTCAGAATCTAAAGTAAAGCAAGCTAGTAAAACTAAGGTCCCTCAGCAGTCTGGACCTCCTCCTGGATCTGCTCCTCAGAAGGCTCTATCTCCTCAAAAAGCTCAGAATCTACCATTATTAGTTTCATAATAGTAGGGCCCCACCCAAGAAAATAAAAATCTTGTTAGACAAAATGTCTAAGTACATTTTAAAGTAATAAATTTTAATATAATTTTAATGACATCATAACTTTAAGTTAGGCAAAACATAGCGGCAAACACAAAGAAAGGAAGAACAAGTATTGAGGTAGAAACATACCTCAACTCAGGCTGCAAAACAAGGTAAGTAAAGTACAAGATAATACTACTAAGTACAAAGAAAGGTCCTAAAGGATATGATCAAGCTAACATGCCAGTATAGTTTAAGTAAAAGTAATATACTGAAAGTATAAGACTAGCACCCTAACATGCTCTCAAGTAGGTAAAACGGCTCACATACAAAAAGTTCTGAAATGAAAAGGAACTGCAGAAAATAAAAAATATGAAAGAAAGAAAAGCGTGCTGAAACAATAATGTAAGTAAAGGCTGAAATGTAAGGAAAGTATGTAAGGTACTATAAAATGTCTGAAATGTAAATGTAAGTAATATTTATTAATTTGTTATACTTGTGAGATATTCTTACTTAGTCTGCCAAAAAGTAAAGTCCATCTGATAATCTAGGAGAAACATCTCAGATTAAAGTAAAGGTCGTCAAAAAGAGGCATCTAGGAGAAACATCCCAGATCCTAAATTAAATCCACAAAGTATCTAAAGGGCAAATGGGAGAAACATCCCAATACCAAAGTAAAGTACCATAGGGGAAATTCCTAGGCAAAAGTAGTCCTAAAGTAAGTCATACTCAGTGGCAGGTTAAGTAAAACATAAATCACAAGTAAAATGTTATTTATTAATGTTTCTTTTAAAATTATGCAAATGAAATGTGAATGAAATTCAAAGTATAATATAAAGAATGTTCCAAATATTTAAGTATGTCCAAAGGTATAAAAAGGCTCAAATGACAAGGAAAATATAACATTTCAAATTCAAGTAAATAGCACTACACAAACTTTGTGATATCACCTGTTTTCTAATTTAAATATTCTAACTACTCTAAGTTACATAAGATTTTGAATTTATCAATTCCTACACTATCTGTAACTTAGAATCACGAATCTACTTGTTGAATATAATTTGGATTAGCTACGTCCAAATTATAAATGAATCAAATGTCGCCTATAAAGTTAAATAAGTAAGTCAACCGTACTAACTTGTTATTTTATAAATCCCAGATTAAATCTTGATTAGCCATATCAAGATTTAAAGAATTAAGAATTAAATTTCAAAGAATGAAGTTTAATTCTTAATCACAAGATTATCCTAAAGGTCTAAGGTTTAATCATATCTCACTGATTAAAGGTTAAGGCAAATCCTATTGAATTAAGTCATATTCAATAGGATAGATCTCTAATCCTAATTCTAATGTTTAAAAGATCAAATAATCAATTAATAACTATGAAAAATCTAATAAACTAGTAAAATTAAGGTTTCACCTTAATGAGTAACCCATTTTACCCATTAGATAAATTATAATCCTAAGATCTAATCCTAATCTTAGGAATTAAAGTTCTTAAGTGCCAAGAGTATCACTCAGACACACATCCTAACTAAGATTATAAGACCTAAGAAAAATCTAAGAGGTTCAAAGAAATGGAGAAGACTTCATCTTTACTTAAGATTTTCTCTTAAAACTAAATTTAGGGTTTTACTTTTAATATATAATATTTAATTTAAGGCTTAGAATTATTAAAATTATATTTTAACTCACTTAAATTACTATTTGATATGATTCAAAGGTGAAATTAGGTCTTAATTTCATTAAACCCTAATTTTGGGCAAAAAGACCATTTTGCCCCTCCTTAAGGGTCTAAATCTCACCTTTATGAATTAGGGATTAAATTTTGGATTTTAATGATATAGAATGATTACTTACTGTCTAATATAAGTTTAGACAGTAAGTTCATTAATTTTGATAAGTATTAAGCCTTATAGGGTCAAATTAAGGAATTTGTCCTATAATGGCATTTTGGTAATTTTACCCTAATGACATATAATTTTTCTGTCAGTTTATTAAAGGTTTTGCTCTAAGGTTTCCATATACCCTAACTTTGTTGAATTCTGATGTATATTGGCTAAGTTATAGCCAAAACAAGTTTTAGGGTTTAAAAGGGTAATTAAGGATCTTTAATTAAGGGTCAAAAATTCTAACTTTGTCATTTGGTGTCCAAATTGAATAATTTTAGTGGTTGTATTATACAATTGATCCGTTGATTCTAATGACGAAGTGGTAGGTTCAATTTGGACTCCATTTGGCTAAGTTATGGCTTAATTATGTTTTAGGGTGATTAGTGAATGATTAATGAAATTAATCACTCAATCACTAATCCAACCATATAGTTAGGTTCTAATAGGTTTTTGGAGTTCTCTGAAACTTAGTTTGTCAAATTTGGATTATTAAATTTGCTAATATTTACTAATTAAGTTTTAGGGTAATTAGGGGTGATTAGCAAATCTAACCATTAAACCCTAAATATTTTTACAGATCTCTGTAGATTAGGTTTTGCTGATCTAAAATGGTATTGGATAACCTAATTTGGAGCTAAGATGACTAACTTATGATCATTTGAAATTCTAGATCAAATTAGGCTAATTAGGGTTAGTCCTAAATGTCATTAGTCAAATACTAATTCAAACAACAATTTAACACTACTAGAATATTCCTTAGGATTTTATGAGTATTTTAAGACCCATATTGGATATATTTGGATTATTGGTTACAAAGTTATGATTAAATGAAGGTTTGTAACATATTTTGATTTAAGTTAATACCCCTAAATTTTACTATGTTAAATATTTTTCCAAATTGAGATTTGATAGTTTCATAATATTCCTTGAATTTTTTTGATAAATTTAGTATATTTATTTATATGATTTGGACTTATAAATATTAAGATATAATCACTTAAAGTTTTATAATTTAATTAATTAAATTAAATCTAATTAGATAAATTTGATTTAACAGAAATTAATTTATTAAAATTTTATCTGTTAAATATATTTAAATTTAATTTTTAATCCTACAGATGGGGTCCATAAAGTCCACGCGGCAGCTTCTAATTCGACGGGTGGCTTTGAGTGGGACCCACGGCTGATCAAATTCTGACGGTCTTACGCGGCCGGTCGAATGTGGGTCCCACCACAGATACGCAGCCGCTGGATGAAAGACGCGTGTCTCTCAGATGCACGGCTTTCAAACGAGCGGATCAGGCCCGGGTTGACCCGGCCTGGCCCGATCTCTTCGTCTCCTCGTTCCGCCAGAACCCCGAGGACTCGGCACTAGGGTTCCAATTTTCGGTGGATTTTGACAGCGATGGATCTCGACCTGCACATCAATGGATTGGTAATGAAAGGACCTTCACGCCGGTGGTCGAATCGAGTCCTACGATGATCTGAGTTGATCACAAACCCTAACCCTAGTCGACCCTGTCACGGTTAAACATAGTTTAACGGTATCAACTGTAGCGAAAGTGATGATTTAGATCGATCCAGGACTCTTAAATCTAATCGAAACCATGCAATCATTTATCCATTTACTGAAATAACATTTTGAATTTATTCGATTGAAGATGTTATTGAAATACGAAAGATCAAGAGGTACCTATTCGACGGTCGAAAAATGATGGCTCGATCACAGGCACTTTGATCTTCTGCTGAGCTCTGGATAAGGTAAACCGTGCATCGTGGAGCCAATTAGGGTACTTAAAGGGACTTAGAGCGGTGGATGAGGATGCTCGGCACAGTGCTGGAGGAGGGTTAGCGAGATGCACGTCCTTCTCGCGACACGCGGAGAGCCGCGAGAACGATGATGCCGGATCCGTCCGATCGCGCGATCGGATGGATCGATTGATCCGTCAATCTCGACGGCGCGCGTAATCCCTAATGGACGGCGTTGTTTGCTGGCTGATGGCGCTGTTCAAATTTTTAAATAATATTATTATTTAATTAAAAATTCATACATTTAATTAATTAGGATTAAAATATTAGAAATTTCCCAAAAATTCCCAATAAATCATTCCTAGCTAAATGAAGGGTTCTGAACACAACAGTGCAATCGGATTTTCGATCCGACGAGTATTAAATTATTCGAATTTTCAGATATTAAATAATATTAAAATATTCACTGAAATTTCAATGACTTCCAAATGTATCCAAAACTTCACCCTTAGCTAATTTGGGAGTTCTGAACACAATGGTGAAGTCAGATTTTTAATTTGAGGTCTAGATAAAAAGTCAATTTCTTAGGGTTTGGGATTTTTCCAGAATTTCTAATTTGACTCAATTGACTTCTAGTTTGACCTAGATTTATGAGATGAGTTCTAAATTACTTAATTAGTGGCTTAGAATCTCAATTAAGACTTAGATTAATCTTAATTAACTAAAGTAACAACTTGGGTTATTACAAACTCCGCCACTTAAGAACGATGTCGTCCTCGACATCACTCTAGTGAGAAATAAATAGACGGATATAAAGAAAGGAATTGTAATGAAGAATTACCTTAGTTAAAAAAGGCATGGGTATTTTTGTCGCATATCCACTTCTTTTTCCCAAGTGGCTTCATTATATGATCGATTCTTCCACTGAACTTTTATCATATCGATTGCTCGATTCCTTAATTGCTTGCGATCATGAGCCAAAATCTGAATTGGTTCTTCAGCATATGTTAGATCTGGTTGAATTTGAATTTCTGGGAATTGAACAAGATGTGAGGGATCTCTGAGGCACTTCCTTAAGGATGACACATGGAATACATTATGAACTGCTGAAAAGTCATCTGGAAGATTTAATTGATAGGCAAAGGAACCTATTTTTGCCAATATTTCAAATGGGACAACATAACGAGGACTTAGCTTTCCTGCTATACCAAACCTGAAGATTCCTTTCATAGGACTTACTTTCAAATATGCAAAATCTCCAGCTTTGAATTCTAAGAAACGATGGTGCCCATCATGATATTTCTTTTGGCGATCTTGAGCTGCACGAACACGTTGTTGAATTAACTGAATCTTCTTATTTGTTTCTTCTAAGAGTTCAGACCCGTACAGTTGCACACTACCAATTCCTGACCATGATAATGGTGTATTACACTTCCTGCCATATAACGCTTCAAATGGAGCCATTTTTATGCTAGCTTGGAAGCTATTGTTATAGACACATTCTACTAACGGCAGATGATCTTCCCAAGATCCAGCAAAATCAAGAATACATAATCTAAGTAGATCTTCCAGAACCTGATTTACTCATTCTGTTTATCCATCTATTTGTGGATGAAATGTTATACTTAATGCTAGAGTTGTGCCTAGATCTTGATGTACAGCCTGCCAGAATTTGGAGTTAAATCGACTATCTCTATCCGATACTATTGATCTAGGAATCCCATGTAATCTGATTACTTCTTTAATGTAAGGTTTGGCAAGTTTCTTCACAGAATCAGTTTGATGAATGGGAATAAAATGAGCAGATTTAGTCAATCTATCAATAATTACCCAAATTGCATCATACCCAGATTTAGAATGGGGCAGTCCCATTATAAAGTCCATAGATATATCTAACCACTTCCACTCAGGTATCTCAAGTGGTTGAAGTAAGCCACCAGGCCTTTGATGTTCTGCCTTAACCAAACTACATGCATGGCATTTCTCAATGAACTCTGCCACACTTCTTTTCATCCCAGGCCACCAGAAGGACTGTTTTAGATCTTGATACATTTTTGAGCTTCCAGGATGAATTTGATAACCAGAATTATGTCCTTCATTTAATACCTCCTGTTGCATGGATTTAGGAACCCATATACGATTATCTTGATAAATCACTATCCCATGTAATTGTAAATTATGACGGTGTCCTCCTTCAATATCCATCTTAAACTTCAAGTATTCTTCATCTTTAGTTTGAGAGATGGAAACATCCCTATGAAATGTGGGTTCTACATTCATATTGGTTAATATTGAACTCATAACCTTACTTTGAATAGGAACAATTTCCATCTTTTGAAATTCTTCTATTAATGAACTCGTAGTGATCAATGCTGATAAAGTTGCACTACGGCTAAGAGCATCTGTCACCACATTTGCTTTACCCGGGTGGTATTGAATTTCTACATCATAATCACTTAATAACTCAAGCCACCTTCTTTGGCGACAATTTAATTCACGTTGAGTGAATATATATTCAGGCTTTGGCGATCAGTGAAAATGGAATATTGAACACCATACAAATAATGATGCCATATCTTTAATGCAAAAATTACTGCAGCAAGTTCAAGATCGTGTACTGGATAATTTTTCTCATGAGGTCTCAACTGTCTTGAAGCATATGCAATCACCTTCCCTTCTTGCATTAATACACAACCTAATCTAGTTCCTGAGGCGTCTGTATAAACTTGATAGTTCATACCTTCTTTTGGCAGCACTAATACTGGTGCAGTAGAAAGAGCATCTTTTAGGGTTTTAAAATGCCTTTTCACATTCAGGAGCCCAGATAAATGGAACAGCTTTCTGAGTTAGCTTAGTTAATGGAGCAGCTATCTGAGAGAATTCGTTGATAAATTTTCTATAGTAGCCAGCAAGACCTAAGAAACTTCTTATATCAGTTACTGTCTTTGGCTGGTTCCATTCTTGAATAGTACAGATCTTCTGTTGATCAACTCGGATTCCCTGAGCATCTACAATATGACCCAAAAATGCTACTGACTTCAACCAGAATTCACATTTGGAAAATTTAGCGTATAACTGATGTTCCCTCAAGGTTTCTAATATTGTTCTTAACTGATCTTTATGATCTTCCATAGTCTTTGAATAGATGAGAATATCATCAATGAATACAATTACAAATTTATCTAAGAATGGTTTTAGGACTCGTTGCATTAAGTCCATAAAAATAGATGGTGCATTTGTGAGTCCAAAGGAGATTACAAGAAATTCGTAGTGTCCATATCGAGTTCTAAATGATGTCTTCTCCATGTCATAATCTTTAACTTGAAGTTGATGATATCCCGATCTTAAATCAATCTTTGAGAATACTATTGCTCCGGACAACTGATCGAATAAGTCATCGATCCTGGGAAGTGGGTATTTATTCTTAATAGTGACTTTATTTAATTTTCTGTAGTCTATACACATTCGCATAGACCCATCTTTCTTCTTTACAAATAATACCGGAGCACCCCATGGTGACATACTTGGTTTAATAAATCCTTTTTCCAATAATTCTTTTAGTTGCTCACTAAGTTCATGTAGTTCCTTAGGAGCCATTCTGTAAGGTGCTTTTGAAATTGGTTGGGTACCTGGTACTAAGTTTATTGCCATCTCAACTCCTCTTGGTGGAGGTAACCCATGTAGCTCTTCAGGAAAAACATCAGCAAATTCATTAACCACCTTAATCTCAGAAAGTGGTATCTCCTTTTTACTTTCTCCTAGCATAGTAACTAGGTGTGCTGCACAACCCTTGTTCACTAACTTAGTTGCTGTTATTGCATTAATAAGTGAACTTAAAGTACTGAACCTTCCTATGAATGTTGATATAGTGACTGGTGATCGGAGTGATATCTTCTTTTGTTGATAGTTAATAGTAGCATTGTGAGAACTGAGCCAGTTCATACCCAAGATTATATTAAAGTTTTCTATTGGTAAAATTATTAACTTGGCTTGAAACACTTGCTCATTTAATGGCACTTGAAGGTTACAGAAGTGGGTGGTATTGAGTTGAGTTCCGGATGGTAGCCCAACTGCTAAAGATCTTGCCATTTTGTAACGAGGTAAATTTAAACCTTTAACAAAATTTTCAGATATAAATGAATGGCTTACTCCCGTATCAAATAGCAGTTTGCAAGGATGATCATTAATACTTATAGTGCCTAAGCAAAATAATAATTACTTAGAACTTATTAACATCTTGAAAATAAATGCAATATGAATTAAGTGTACCTGATATCACATTATTATCCTCTGTAGCTTCCACAGGAGTAAGAGTATATACTTTAGCTGGTCCTGTAGTCTTCTTAATAACCACTTGCTTTTGAGGATTTCTGGATGTACTAGGTTGATTTGATCTTCCTTTATCATTCCTCTGGACCATTCTTTCAGTTTGGGGAGTAGGCATAATGGTCAGTGGTTGATTCTGTTGATTGATTGGAGTTGGATTTAACATTTGTTTGTGTCTGGAATGATCAATACGAACTCCATCTATAGTTTCCTCATAATTACATTGCTGCTAGAAGTGTCCTTTGCGACCACATGTATAACAATATTGTTTATTGTGATAGCATCTTCCATATGGATGTGGTCTTGTACATCCATTGTAAGGATCTTTTGGTGGACTCTCAGCTTTCATTTGATAAACTTTTCCAGAAGAAAGCCTAATTCTTCTGGGGTCATTATTTCTTTGAGAGGATAAATTGAAAGTTCTCTTACTTTCTTTTTGGGCTAGATTTCGATCAATCACACGAGCTGTTTCTATAAGTTCCATAAAGTTGGATAGTCTTAATGGAATGATTTGATCTCTTATTGATTCTTTAAGACCACTAAGGAATCAGTGACATCGAGATCCTTTTATTTGTACCATGATTGGTGCAAATCTGGATAATTTTCTGAATTCTATCTCATACTCTGATAAAGTCCGATTACCTTGCTTAAGATTTAGGAATATATCCCCCATATTATTTTGCACAGAGGGAGGCACATATTCAGCCATAAATGCTTCTACAAACTTACTCCAAGGGATTGTATTAATCCTATACCCAGCGAATACTGACTGGCAGATATGATCCCACCAAAATTCTGCTTCTTCTTGAAACATATGTGTAGCTAAACGAACATATTCTGACTCTGGACAGTTCAAACTTGTAAGGTTCTTTTCAACTATTTTTATCCAGTTGACTGTATCCATTGCAGACATAGTCCCATTGAATACTGGAGTTCTTAATCTAATTAAACTATGTAACAGTCCATCCGTATTTTGTTGATTTTGTTGAGAAGAAAGATTAGAGGTTAGGTTAATTGAGGCAGGAGAAGGGTTGCTCTATATAGCCATTAGCCTTTCTATTTTTTCTGCCTGTCTGGCATTGGCTTCCACTAGTGTTTTGACAGTTTCTAATAATGCACTAATTTCTGATGATTGACTGCTTGATGCAGCTGGAGTTGATGAAGATTGACCGGGGTTCATTATTATACCTGTATTTAGATAATAACATTCTATTTAGAAGAATGAAAGGGTATTTTATTCAGTTATCCCAATCATGTAATATTAGAAAATATTTCTAGGTTAATTTGTTCTTAAAGTTCCTACTAAGTTTAAGTATCTCTGTGTTCTTGCTCTAAGTATTTTATTCCTGCTATTCTGAATATTGGATGATGAAAATATGGATGTTCGTTCTAGTATTCATTTAGTGATTGTAAGGCAGAAGAACTATCCATTAGGTAGATGAGAATATAAACTCCAATCTGACACCTTATAGAGTTCTCTGATACCAACTGTGGCGGCCGCCCCTTCTAATCACAAGGCTTAAGGAGAGGTCGTTACTAAGCACATCTCATACTTAACATTAGGTTGGAATTTAAGATTCCAATCCAATCTTAAGGAAAAGAGGTGCTTTTCTGAATAAGATAAAGAATAACAATCACTTAATGAGTATCAGAGTGCAGAAGAAAAGTAACACTGAAGTAAACATCCATACCATAATACAAAGACATCCAGCTCAGAATATATATACAATGCAGGAAAGTAAAGTACAAAGTTCTGTATTATTACAAACGTTTAAAGTTTAATAAAAACTAAAAAGAAAAGAGTCTCTCATCCTCGCAATCTAAAGTAAAGCAAGCTAGTAAAACTAAGGTCCCTCAGCAGTCTGGACCTCCTCCTGGATCTACTCCTCAGAAGGCTCTATCTCCTCAAAAAGCTCAGAATCTACCATTATTAGTTTCATAATGGTAGGGCCCCAGCCAAGAAAATAAAAATCTTGTTAGACAAAATGTCTAAGTACATTTTAGGTAATAAATTTTAATGTAATTTTAATGACATCACAACTTTAAGTTAGGCAAAATATAGCGGCAAACACAAAGAAAGGAAGAACAAGTATTGAGGTAGAAACATACCTCAACTCAGGCTGCAAAATAAGGTAAGTAAAGCACAAGATAATACTATTAAGTACAAAGAAAGGTCCTAAAGGATATGATCAAGCTAACATGCCAGTATAGTATAAGTAAAAGTAATGCACTGAAAGTATAAGACTAGCACCATAACATGCTCTCAAGTAGGTAAAACGGCTCACATACAAAAAGTTCTGAAATGAAAAGGAACTGCAGAAAATAAAAAATATGAAAGAAAGAAAAGCGTGCTGAAACAGTAAAGTAAGTAAAGTCTGAAATGTAAGGAAAGTATGTAAAGTACTATAAAATGTCTGAAATGTAAATGTAAGTAATATTTATTAATTTGTTGTACTTGTGAGATATTTTTACTTAGTCTGCTGCCAAAAAATAAAGTCCATCTGATAATCTAGGAGAAACATCCCAGATTAAAGTAAAGGTCATCAAAAAGAGGCATCTAGGAGAAACATCTCAGATCCTAAAGTAAATCCACAAAGTATCTAAAGGGCAAATGGGAGAAACATCCCAATGCCAAAGTAAAGTACCATAGGGGAAATTCCTAGGCAAAAGTAGTCCTAAAGTAAGTCATACTCAGTGACAGGTTAAGTAAAACATAAATCACAAGTAAAATGTTGTTTATTAATGTTTCTTTTAAAATTATGCATATGAAATGTGAATGAAATTCAAAGTATAATATAAAGAATGTTCCAAATATTTAAGTATGTTCAAAGGTATAAAAAGGCTCAAATGACAAGGAAAATATAACATTTCAAATTCAAGTAAATAGCACTACACAAACTTTGTGATATCACCTATTTTCTAATTTAAATGTTCTAACTACTCTAAGTTACATAAGATTTTGAATTTATCAATTCCTACACTGTCTGTAACTTAGAATCACGAATCTACTTGTTGAATATAATTTGGATTAGCTACGTCCAAATTATAAATGAATCAAATGTCGCCTATAAAGTTAAATAAGTAAGTCAACCATCCTAACTTGTTATTTTATAAATCCCAGATTAAATCGTGATTAGCCAGATCAAGATTTAAAGAATTAAGAATCAAATTTCAAAGAATGAAGTTTAATTCTTAATCACAAGGTTATCCTAAAGGTCTAAGGTTTAATCCTATCTCACTGATTAAAGGTTAAGGCAAATCCTATTCAATTAAGTCATATTCAATATGATAGATCTCTAATCCTAATTCTAATGTTTAAAAGATCAAATAATCAATTAATAACTATGAAAAATCTAATAAACTAGTAAAATCAAGGTTTCACCTTAATGAGTAACCCATTTTACCCATTAGATGAATTCTAATCCTAAGATCTAATCCTAATCTTAGGAATTAAAGTTCTTAAGTGCCAAGAGTATCACTCAGATACACATCCTAACTAAGGTTATAAAGACCTAAGAAAAATCTAAGAGGTTCAAAGAAATGGAGAAGACTTCATCTTTACTTAAGATTTTCTCTTAAAACTAAATTTAGGGTTTTACTTTTAATATATAATATTTAATTTAAGGCTTAGAATTATTAAAATTATATTTTAACTCACTTAAATTACTATTTGATATGATTCAAAGGTGAAATTAGGTCTTAATTTCATTAAACCCTAATTTTGGGCAAAAAGACCGTTTTGCCCCTCCTTAAGGGTCTAAATCTCACCATTATGAATTAGGGCTTAGATTTTGGATTTTAATGATGTAGAATGATTACTTACTGTCTAATATGAGTTTAGACAGTAAGTTCATTAATTTTGGTTAAGTATTAAGCCTTATAGGGTCAAATTAAGGAATTTGTCCTATAAGGGCATTTTGGTAATTTTACCCTAACGACATATAATTTTTCTGTCAGTTTATTAACGGTTTTGCTCTAAGGTTTCCATAGACCCTAAGTTTGTTGAATTCTGATGTGTATTGGCTAAGTTATAGCCAAAACAAGCTTTAGGGTTTAAAGGGGTAATTAAGGATCTTTAATTAAGGGTCAAAAATTCTAACTTTGTCATTTAGTATCCAAATTGAATAAATTCAGTGGCTGTATGTCACAATTGATCCGCTGATTCTAATGACTAAGTGGTAGGTTCAATTTGGACTCCATTTGGCTAAGTTATGACTTAATTATATTTTAGGATGATTAGTGAGTGATTAGTGAAATTAATCACTCAATCACTAATCCAACCCTACAGTTAGGTTTTAATAGGTTCTAAGAGTTCTTTGAAACTTAGTTTGTCCAATTTGGATTATTAAATTTGCTAATATTCACTAATTAAGTTTTAGGGTAATTAGGGGTGATTAGTAAATTTAACCATTGAACCCTAAATATTTTTACAAATCTCTATAGATTAGGTTTTGCTGATCTAAAATGGTATTTGGATCACCTAATTTGGAGCTAAGATGACTAACTTATGGCCATTTGAAGTTCTAGGTCAAATTAGGCTAATTAGGGTTAGTCCTAAATGTCATTAGTTAAATACTAATTCAAATAGCAATTTAACACTACTAGAATATTCCTTAGGATTTTGTGAGTATTTTAAGACCCATATTAAGTATGTTTGGATTATTAGTTACAAAGTTATGATTAAATGAAGGTTTGTAACATATTTTAATTTAAGTTAATACCCCTAAATTTTACTATATTAAATATTTATCCAAATTGAGATTTGATAGTTTCATAATATTCCTTGAATTTTTTTGATAAATTTAGTATATTTATTTATATGATTTGGACTTATAAATATTAAGATATAATCACTTAAAGTTTTATAATTTAATTAATTAAATTAAATCTAATTAGATAAATTTGATTTAATAGAAATTAATTTATTAAAATTTTATCTGTTAAATATATTTAAATTTAATTTTTAATCCTACAGATGGGGTCCATAAAGTCCACGCGGCAGCTTCTAATTCGACGGGTGGCTTTGAGTGGGACCTACGGTTGATCAAATTCCGACGGTCTTACACGGCCGGTCGAATGTGGGTCCCACCACAGATACGCAGCGCTGGATGAAAGATGCGTGTCTCTCGGATGCACGGCTTTCGAACGAGCGGGTCGTGCCCGGGTCGACCCGGCTTGACCCGATCTCTTCGTCTCCTCGTTCCGCCAGAACCCCGAGGACTCGGCACTAGGGTTCCAATTTTCGGTGGATTTCGACGGTGATGGATCTCGACCCGCACATCAATGGATTGGTAATGAAAGGACCTTCACGCCGGTGGTCGAATCGAGTCATACAATGATCTGAGTTGATCACAAACCCTAACCCTAGTCGACCCTGTCACGGTTAAACCTAGTTTAACGGTATCAACTGTAGCGAAAGTGATGATTTAGATCGATCCAGGACTCTTAAATTTAATCGAAACCATGCAATCATTTATCCATTTACTAAAATAACATTTCGAATTTATGCGATTGAAGATGTTATTGAAATACGAAAGATCAAGAGGTACCTATTCGACGGTCGAAAAATGATGGCTCGATCACAGGCACTTTGATCTTCTGCTGAGCTCTGGATAAGGTAAACCGTGCATCGTGGAGCCAATTAGGGTACTTAAAGGGACTTAGAGCGGTGGATGAGGATGCTCGGCACAATGCTGGAGGAGGGTTAGTGAGACGCGCGTCCTTCTCGCGACACGCGGAGAGCCGCGAAAACAACGATGCCGGATCCGTCCGATCGCGCGATCGGACGGATCGATTGACCCGTCAATCTCGACGGCGCACATAATCCCTAATGAACGGTGTTGTTTGCTGGCGGACGGCACCGTTCAAATTTTTAAATAATATTATTATTTAATTAAAAGTTCATACATTTAATTAATTAGGATTAAAATATTAGAAATTTCCCAAAAATTCCCAATAAATCATTCCTAGCTAAATGAAGGGTTATGAACACAATGGTGTAATCGGATTTTTGATCCGACGAGTATTAAATTATTCGAATTTTTAGATATTAAATAATATTAAAATATTCACTGAAATTTCAATGACTTCCAAATATATCCAAAACTTCACCCTTAGCTAATTTTGGTGTTTTGAACATAATGGTGAAGTCAGATTTTCAATTTGAGGTCTAGATAAAAAGTCAATTTCTTAGGGTTTGGGATTTTTCTAGAATTTCTAATTTGACTTAATTGACTTCTAATTTGACCTAGATTTAAGAGATGAGTTCTAAATTACTTAATTAGTAGCTTAGAATCTCAATTAAGACTTATATTGATCTTAATTAACCAAAGTAATAACTTGGGTTGTTATATTTGATATATTCTAAATTTCAATCTCCTCCTACTAGTCACATAAGCATTAATTTAGTTATTCTAATTGAATCTTATAGTTCAGGATTAGAATATAACTAGCTTTTATTTGTATTGTTTATACTTATAAATTATTTTGTCATATCATATTGAATAAATTGAAATTATTATTTTTAAAACCCCAAATATTATTATTATTTTAATTGACTTGAGATCAATATCTCGAAGTCAATTAGGAGCTTAATTTGCTCCAATCATTAAGTAGATTATTAAAGTTAGATAACTTTAGATATCACTTAGTTGCAATTAATGAAATTTTTCTTGAATTATTGCTTAGCTTTGAGCTTTATTCATTTGAATCATTTATATAAAATATTGTGCATGAATAAAACTTTCACATTAATAACTATAGGGGTTTATATTACTGGATAAGCCAAGAGTAAGAAAATAAGGAGTAATAAGGAGACTTCATATTCTTAGAGGATGAATGTGAGTGTTACTTATTTTGACCCCACTTTCCTTTACTTGTTAAACAGATGTGTTTAACTTATCGCTTCATTCTATATTTACCCGCAGAATGAGTACTTTCTAAAACAACTTTAATCATTTAAAATATGAGATCTTCTTCAATCTTATAGATTGTTAAGACTCATCATAACTTTTAGCTATGATACTTTTCATAGTTTTAGACTGTATGAATCTTAGACTAATAGTCTAATATCTTTCTTTAATTTCTAAACTACATAGTTTCTATATTTGAGTAATGTACTTTACTTATTTATAGTTTACTTAGATTATAGTGAATGTTGTTAAAATTACATTTAAATACTTTACTATCTCTTTTCCTTACTTAGCATAAGTTCATTTGAACATATACATGCTTTACTTCATTTACTTTCATATGCACTTTAGTTTCTTTTTAGCCTATTTAGGATGCTTTTACCCTTGTTTTATGTGCAGGCTATGATATATATTTTTATGAGTATTATAGCTCACTTTGCCTTTTTTCTCATTACTTTCCCACACTTGTATGCTTACCTTTTTGCACCCATGCTTGTGCTTATGGTGTAATTAGTAGTGATATCCAATTAAACAATAAAATGCTTAGCCCAATCTTAAATTGTACTTAAACTATTTAGTCTAACCATATTTTATATTTCTTGGCTTTGCCCTATCATATTTAAATGTCAAAATATGATAGATCAGGTGCATTTGGAGGCTAGTGGAGCTGGACCAAGTGCAAAAAACTAGCTGCTTCTGCTTAAAATATTATAAAATATAGCTTATTAAAATTTACAAGTGAGCTTTTAATTTACTTACTTTCATTTAAATTACAATTAGTTTGTAATAATTAAATTATTTACTTTACATTTACTATGCTTGTGTTGGAGTTTAACATTTATATTTGAATGCTTAGGATGTGATGAATGGATGAATGAATGTAAATAAATATTAAATAATTTATTAGTTACATGATTTTATTGCATATTTACTTTATATATTAAATTGGAGCTTAACTGTGTATTCACTTTATATGTTAATTAGAATTAGTAGTATACTAGATTTTTATAGAATTGGAAAATAGTACATATTTAAGCTGAGAATGTGGCGGCCCTGCCACACCGTGGTCCTGTTAACCCTTAAGTTAACATGATTACGGTGGAGGGGTCACCAAATGACAAGGTCCCCACTTAGAATTGAATTAGACACATGTTCTAATCTAACTTAAATAAGGACTTTGCCATTCAACCCAAAATACCATCACTAAATGATCATACAAGAACTCAGAGTACGGAAGCAATAAAAAATATAGCATCCATCCATACAGTATAAATACAATAATACAGAATAAGTAAAGTGCTGGAAAGAGAATATTAACCTGTATTATTACAACATTTAATAAATTTAAGAGAACTGAAAAAGGAAACTCTTGATCTCACAAGTAACAGAAACTAAAGCTAAGGATCTTCAGGAACGGGCTCCTCCTCCAATGGCAAGCTCTCCACTGGATCTGCTGCTCCACCAAACTCAGAACCTACCATTATCAGTTTTATAATGGTAGGGCCCCAGCCAACAAAAGAAAAATCTTAGTTAAACTATTGTCTAAGCACATTTTAGGGTAAACAATTTATTATGTTAAATAGATATCACCATGAACAGAACTGAAGCAATAGGTTCAGAAAAGCGTATAAAAAGAATAGTAATAAGTTATAAACAAATAGTTTATAACTAAGCAAATAGGAAGTAATACATACCTCCTCCAGGCAACTGCAACAAAGACAGATAAGCAAAAGACTAAACAAAACTATAAGAAAATACAACCTAAATATGCATATGATCAAACAGATTATGCTAAGTGACATACAGAAATTTAACCATATAAATCTGAAAACAATTAACATCCTACATATGAAAACAGTAAATAAAACTAGCATCCTATATAGTGCAGGAAAAACTATAAGTAAAACAATGCTACAATGCAAAATATATAAGTAAAATAGTAACTGTAAATTGAAATTACAATGACTATCTAAGTCACTCAAATTGAAAACATACTCAGCAAATCTTAGCTTGATGAGCTAAGAAACTCTGAACTGAACATCACTGAAAACTTTTAACCTGATGAGCTAAGACAAAACTGAATATAAGTGTACTTGAATTAGTATAACTATATCAGAATCCTGACTCTATAGTCAGTATGGCAAGAGTCTATCCATCCTATCACTTGGACTAGGCATGGCCATAGACTGTCGGACATTAAACTCTCGAAAGGTTGCCAACCCGAACGGGTTGATCGAAGAGGTATACTAATCAAGCTACACCTTACAAACCACTTGTGAAATGAAAACATAATGCTGCTTATGAATGTTCCAAATTAACATAAGATATTTATTAAACATCTTAAGTACATAATATATGTTCAAGGTATAAGGCTCAAAATCAAGGAATGCGAAGCATCAAAATCAAAATGAGCAAGAAACTCTATCTAAAATACAGGTGATATCCATTGTTGTCTACTTTATTCATTCAATCTACTCTAAGTTACATAAGTTTTAGAATCATCAATTCTTACACATTCTGTAACTTAGAATCACGAATCCTACTAGTTGAAGATAATTAGGACTGGCGACGTCCTAATTATAACTTAATCAAAAGACGACTATTTGGTTAAAGTGAATAAATCATCGACCTAGTTTTGTAATTTAATTCATCCCAACCTCATCTTGATTAGCCAAATCAAGATGAAAAGATTAAGAATTAGACTCCAGATGATGGGGTCTAATCACTTAATCTAAAGGTATAATCTAAGGGTCTAAGTTTAGAACCCAATACTCACAGATTAGGTTAAGGCAAATCCTAATGATAAATCAAATTCATTAGGATAGATCTCTATTCTTAGTTCTAAAGTTTAAAGATCAAATAATCATTTAATAAATTGAGAAAATCTAGAAACTAGTAAACTCAAGATTTCATCTAATTGAGTAACCCAATTTACTCAATAGATGAATTCTAACTTAAGATCTATTCCTAATCTTAGGAAATAAGGCTCTTAATTACTAAGAGTATCTCTTAAGACACACATCCTAACTAATGTTATAAAGACCTAAGGAAAGGTCTATAAATGATTAAAGAAGGAGAAATCACTCACTTAAGACTTAGGAAATTTTCCTTAAGGAGCAAATTTTGAGATTTTAATCAAAATCTAATTTAGACTTGGATTTGATTAATTTCAGTTCTAAATCATTCTATTTACTAATTTTAGTGATTAGAAACTGAATTTAGGGCTTTTAAAGGCTAACCCTAAATTTGGGCAAAATGACCATTTTGCCCCTACTTAAGGGTTCAAAAGATCAAATTTTGATCTAGGGATTAAATTCTGAAATTTTCTTTTGGAAAATGTTTCTTACTATCTAATATAAGATTAGACAATAACTAAATTAATTTTGGGTGATTATTAAGCCATATGAGATCAAATTAGTGAATTTGACTCATAAGGGAAAATTAGTAATTTGACTAAGTGAAAGTTAAATTTTCTTTTAGATTATTATTCTTTACTGCCTAAGCTTTTCATAGAACCTAAATTTGTTAAATTCTGATAAGTATTGGCCAAGTTATGGCCAATACAAGATCTAGGGTTAAAAGGTGATTAAGGAATCCTTAATTATGGGTCAAAATCCTAACTTTGTCAATTATTGTCCAAATTAAGCAAAATCAGTGGCTATGGTTTACAAATAGTCCACTGATCAAAATGATATGTGGTAGACTCAATTTGAATCTAATTTGACTAAGTTAAGACCTAATTAGGGTTAAGAGTGATTAGTGAGTGATTAGCAAAATTAATCACTCAAACACTAATCCAACCTTACAGATTGATTCTATATGGTTTTATGAGTTATCTAAAACTTAAATTACTTAATTTGGGTTACTAGATTTGCTAATATTCACTAATCAATATTTAGAGTAATTAGGAGTGATTAGCAAATCTAACCATTGGATCTAAAATATTTTTACATATTACTATTAATTAGGTTTTTCTGATCCAAATGGACCTTTGGATTATCCAATTTGGAGCTCAATTGACTAAGTTATGGTCAATTGAAGTTCTAGGGTTTAGTGGCCTATTTAGGGTTAAGTTCTAAAAGTGATTAGTCAAATACAAATCCAAACAGCAAAGATAACCCTATTAAAATGATCCTTAGGGTTTTCTGAGTATTTTAAGACCCATATTGGGTATGTTTGGATTATTAGTTTACAATTTATGATTAATTGAAGTTTTGTGACCTTTAGGGCTAATTTAGGGATCCTAAAAGTCACTATGCAAAATATAAGTCCAAATGGAAATTTGACTGTCTCATATTATTCCTCTAATTTTGCTGATCAAAATGGTATATTTATTTGCTATGTTTGGACTTATAGTTTGATAAGTATATATGTTTAAAGTTAGCAAATTAATTTGATTAATTATTTCTGAATCATACTTATTTATATGATTTATAATTTAATTATTCTGTTTAATTTTATTTCTGCAGCGGGAACCCACTACTTAACACTGCCATTCGCAATATGACATAGGCATCGATGTGTCGCTGCCTGATTGGGTTGACTAGAGATCGCGGGACCCACATCTTTGTCTGCATAGGAGGACACGCGGCACGGGGTGGGCCCGCATCTTCTTCTTCCGCAACGGTGGTATCCCGCGATCGAAGCCAAAAGAGCACCTAGGGCATGCAGTTCAGAGGTTCGATCAGCTTCACCGGAGACTGGCCCGCATAGATGTAGGTAGAGCTTGATGAGCACTTCATGTTGACGGTGGAAGCAAGAGTAGGGATGATTGGAATCACTTAACGGCTAACCCTAGAATTCTAGGTTTGAATCACGGTATAAAATGCTTAAATACAATTCAATAAAATTCTTCCAAACAATCATACTCAGATTGATCTAAATGTTTGATTTGCAATATAAGGCTATGAAATAGATATTAGGTTTCTGAACGAAGACAAAATAAAATTGAAATAGGGTGAATGAGGTACCTGATGACTGAGATGAAGGGAAGAGGCGATTTGAGTCTTTAGGTTCCTTGTTTAGCTCTAGAACAGCAAGAAAATCTCCACTCGAGGAAACAATTTAGGTTTAAACCTCATTCCTAAGCGGTGCCTGCAGCGAGCTCCATCTGGCGAGCCTGCGTTTCACGCGGGCTGCGCTCGCCACGCACCCTGCGCGTGGCAGGAGCCGGTAGGGATGAAGAAGCTACCGTCCGATCTTAGATCGGACGGTCAAAATGGACCGTCAAATCATATCCTAAACACACGGACGGCGTTTACCATTGCTGACGGCGCCGATTAACAATATTTAATAATATTAATATTATTTTTTTAATTTAACATATTTCATTAATTATTTTAGCTAATTAAATGCAGTCATAAAATTTCCAATAAATCACCCCTAGCTAATTAAGGGGTGAGGAATGCAACGGTGCACTCAGATTTTTGATCCGACGAGTATTTATTTATTTGAATTTTTAGGTATCTAAATATTATTAAAATATTTGACAAAAAATCAACGACTTCCAAATGCCTCCAAAATTTCACCCATAGCTAATTTGGGTGTTCTGAATGCAATGGTGAAGTCAGATTTTTAATTTGAGGTCTAGATAAAAAGTAAATTTTCTAGGGTTTGGGATTTTCTAGAATTTCTGATTTGACTCAGTTGACTTCTGGTTTGACCTAGGTTTTAGAGATGAGTTCTAAATTACTTAATTAGTGACTTAGAACCTTAATTAAGACTTAGATTAATCTTAATTGAGCCAAGTAACAACCTAGGTTGTTACAGAGAATCTCTCCTTATTTCCTTGTATAAATGTAAATAAATGTTAAATAATTTATAAGTTACATAATTTTATTGCATATTTACTTTACATATTAAATTAGAGCTTAGCTGCATATTCACTTTATATATTAATTGGAATTAGTAGTATACTAGATTTTTATAGAATTGGAAAATAATATATATCTAAGTTGAGCATCTCTCCTTATTTCCTTGTATGTATTAAATGATGTGAATTGTGTATATTTTAGGTAGATAATTATTACACATATACTTTCTCACCTTAAGCTATTAGAATTGAAAATGAACAATCCCATATAATGGATTGACTTTACTTTAGAATTAGAAATAATCAATCCTATGTAACGGATTGAAATAGGGTTTGGATTCTGGATTTGTTGACTATTCATAAATTGACTCATCATATTCATGAACTGGAGCATCTGATTTGCTCCACTATGATCAAAGGGATAGACTGCTTCAACATTAGATGAAACAGTCTCATTATGGCTTGGGGTATTTTGAGGAACATTTTCCTCTTGAGATTGGTTATTGTTGTTTTGATTATGACTCTCCATAATCTGAGGAATAATAAACTATACTTATTAGGCTCTTCAACTTAAAATTCAATTACTAATTATACTTAGCATTTTTTTCAAAACTGTATTCATAATGTTGGCTCTGATAAATCATTCTTTAGATTATCTCAAACTCCGGCTGTGATACCAATTCTGTGGCGACCGGGGATCGAAGTTCGAGAGTCTCAAAAGAATGATTCATACACTGGAAATATTCATTTACAAAAATAAAGAAAATAAAATACATGAATATCCATATTTACATCAAGAGTCATACACATATGAATTTATAACAGTTTTTAATAATTATAATAATAAATTAAAACATCTTTATTCTCTCACATATCAACTGCTTCTCTTTAAATTTTTTTAGGCAGATTTTCAAAGCTTTTAATTTTCAAAACCAGAAAAATTCAGTTACCAATCAAGTAGGAATACGCAAATCGTTCTTATAAGAATAATTCTAGCATCATATAATAGGCATAAATCAAATATGGAACTGAAAGAAATATCTGCATTTATGAAAAGAAAGCAAATTTCTCAAATTTAATTACTGCACTACATATTAGCTTTGAAATTAAACATATATGAAAAGCATAAATTTTATCAAAAGCATTTATAACAATAAGTCGAGTCCGTAAACTCCTGAGCCCAAATGGGTAAACCCATAGGTATAACCTGTAGGAAGCTTATCTCACTACACGTCGGTAGCTTACTCAAAATAGGAACTGATGGTGTGTCTTTCTTCTAGATTTGCCCACTTCCTAAAAAGGCTAAATCCCTCCATATAACTCCCAGGGGCTGCCAGCAGGCCCAATCTGTACAAATTCTCAGTGTTGTTTTCTATCCTCCAAAGACAAACACCACAATAATATATACCACATTTCATCTTTTTGTTACACGCTTATTTGATAATATTCTTTTGCAAGTTTAAAAGCGGTAAGCAATTAAATAATGCTCAAATAAAAATGGCTCAAATAAGAATACTGAAATAAAACTTATAAGTATATTTACGTACCTAACTATTTTTAATATAATTTCAATCAAATCAATTTCTTTGATCTGCCAAAAATAATTTAATTCATTAATTTAATATTTTTATGCTTTTAATATAATTTGCAATATTAAGTTTTTAACATAATAATAACAATGAATATTTGAATATTTGAATTATTTTATTAAGTTACTTAATTATTATGCCTTATAAGGTCAAATTGGGAATTTGACCTTATAAGGGCATATTAGTAATTTTACTCTTAATAAAATTTAAAATTTCTATTAGTTTATTGTAAATTATGTCTTAAAATTTCCATAGTACCTAAAATCATCAAATTCTGATATGTATTAGCTAAGTTATAGTCAATACAAATTTTAGGGTTAATAATTAAGATTTAATGTGATTAGTGAGTGATTAGTGAAATTAGTTATAAAATTACTAAATTAATTATACAGCTAGATTCTAATTTATTTTATGAGTTCTTTGAAACTAAAATTACTTAATTTGGATTATTAGTTTTGTTAATATTCATTAATTAAAATTTAGAGTAATTAGGGTTGATTAGGAGATATAACCGTTAGATTCTAAATATTTTTGCAGTTTATTATAAATTAGGTTTTTCTAATCTAAATTGATATTTAGATCACCTAATTTGGAACTAAATTGACTTACTTATGACTATTTGAAGTTTCTAGAGTTAAATGCTTAATTAGGGTTAGGTTCTAATTGTGCTTAGTCTAAATTTAATCCAAACAATAAAATTAATACTTCTAAAATATTCCTTAGGGTTTTTTAAGTATTTTGAGACCTATATTGAGTATATTTGAATTAATATGCATAAAGTTATGACTTAATGAAATTTTTTGTAATAATTTAGAATTATTTAAATATCCTAAAATATCACTATATTAAATACCTATCCAAATTGAGATTTAACAGTCTCAGATTATTTCTTAATTTTTGCAGATTAATTTAGTATATTTAATTTTATGATTTGGATGTGTATTTATAAATATATTAAAGTTTAAAGTTTAGGTAATTTCTAATTAAATTATAACTATTATTTAGATATATCTAATTATATTAATTCAAATTATTTATTTATATGTATATATTAATATTTTATTTTATAGAAGACGGGCCCACCTCATACACGTGTCTCGTAGTGAATGGCCGAGACAGGCGAGCGGGACCCGCCGCTGTTCGGATGAGACCAGCTGACGCAACTGATCAGCTGCGGACCCCACTGCGACGCGACACAAATGGGAGGGCGATGTGTATGCCAGGACCTACCGACTCGAACTTCGCACCTGATGAAGTAACGCAGGTCGGGCCAACCCGACCCGGCCCGATGGTATCTCTTCTTCCTCGCTCCTTCCCCGACAACCACGTATAGGGCTAGGTTTTTAGAGGGTTTCCCAGCGGTGATTCAGCCAGGACCACATGCCTCTGGATAGGTCCAGATGAGACCTACTCATAGATGGCTGAGTCAAGATCTAAGAAGGCCTAATTTGGTTGAACTCGCTAACCCTAGATGCTGAGTACGGGCCGAAGTGGGCTCTAACGAATTGTACTGTGGCCATTCGTTTCAATTCGCGTTGATACGCTTCGATTGGTGCAATCTAAACCATTCAATCTTTAATCTACTTTATGAAATTAAGATTCGATGCGATAATATAGTAAATGATTGACTAGATTGAAAGGTAGATGTACATAAAATCGAACGGCTCAGGAGGATACGCAACTCGATTGAAATGTTCTGGACTTTGAAATAAAAACCGAGCCAAATAGAGGTCCTAATGGTCTTATACAAGCCCTAATGTGGTGGTTTAAGAGCGGTGAGGAGTTTATACGGTGTCGACTTTGCTGCGTGTCCAGACGCAGGACACACGCTCCCCTCTTCGTGCTCGTGATAGAGATGATCTCGCTGCCGTCTGATCTCTCGATCAGACGGTCTGCGAGGGCCGTCATATTGCACAGGGAATTTAGATTTTAGGGCGATGACCTTACAGTAATGTTGACGGTGTCGTCCAATTTATTTAAATAATTATATAATTATTATTATTTTAAATATTTTGTATCTATTTTATTACTAGATTTTAAATATCTAAATGCATCCCAAAAAATTTCAATAAATTACACTTAACTAATTGAGGGGTTTTGAACGCAACCGCACAATCGGATTTTTTATTCGATGAGTATTTAATTATTCGAATTTTCAGGTATTTAAATAATATTAAAATATTTGCCAAAAATTTAACGACTTCCAAATGCATTCAAAACTTCACCCATAATTAATTTGGAGGTGGTGAATGCAATGACGAAGTTAAATTCTCAATCTAATAGTAAAATTATTTAAATATTAATAAACAAATTTGAAAATTATTTTTGGTATTTTACATAGGGTCAAATCATTCTAAAATTTAAACCAAATTTAGTAAAAATAAGTATTGTATGAATGTGTAGATGAATTTCAATGTGAAATCTACTATTTTATCATGTATAATATGTTATATATCTTATAAAGAAATTGCTTGTATATTTTATACCGAATAGAAATGTTAGGATCTTTAATTACTTGTATGGTCAATATAAAATTTAATAATTAAATTGTATGAAACTTAATTAGTTTATTTTTTCTAATCAAGTGCTAATCTTTTTTGTATTTGATTTAAAATTTGATTAATACTAATTATTCATTATTTTAATTAATGTGATATTTATGTATGTTAGAGAACTTTAACTTTAAATTGGACACATTGATTTATTTAATTTGACATTAAACTATATTTAAACATAAGAATCTTAAGAACTTGATTAAGTAATTGATATTTAATTTAAATTTAAAAATTATCATTAATAATTTACTAATAATACATTGATTTGTCATTGATCTATAAATTAATTATTGATCTTAAGTTGGAAATGTTAAGAGTTAAACCCTATCTTATCTAATTAAGATCTAAATCTTAGTCACTAAATCAATCAACTTGATTGAAAGACAATTCAATTGACATGATTTTAATAATACATCTGATTTGATATTGATCATAAATTATTGAATTAGAAGTGCTAAGACTATTAAAATAAATTATGTGATTAAATATCTGAACTTGAGCTTAAGATCTTTAATTTTCTCTTATATAAGACTCTTAGCATGAAGATAATTATAAAACTATATTTATTTATTATAAGATTAAATCTCAATAATATTCTTGATTTCACCTCATAATTATTGTATAGGATGTGATCAGATGGGTTAGCAGATGGGTCTAACCATCTGATCTGATCTGATCTGATCATAATAAATGAAACTTATAAAATTTAGGATAAATATTAGATGTGTAAGATCTTGATGATCTTACAATATGATTTATAATGTAATTGAAAAACCTTATTAATTGATAACAAATTGAGGTAATAAGATATTTTGCTGAACCTTGAGGTAGGAACTTAGATGTTTTCCCCTTAACCTTAGAGGTTGATTTTTAACCCTTGTGGTAGAATCACCTAACATACTTAGCATAAAATTCCTTCAATGTGGTAGTAGTTTATATTAGGTGACATTTTGGTTATATCCTTGGAACCTTGTATAAGATTCATCTCAATGAAGCCTAAATTCATAATTTTGGTGATCCTTATTGATTAAATAGCATTAACTAAGCCCATATTACTAGTTGAGTATAGTAGTGTATATTCATAGTACTTGATCAATTTAGTAGTATTCATGATTAGTTGAGTCACTCTAAGTAATACTTATCTTTGTGCTATCCTGCGCACTTTGGCGGATATAGTCCACTTAGAGTAAATTCATCGATCGAGTGCTATAATTAGGGACTTCAATCCTTAGTTTGAGTGAAATAAAAATTGCCAACGGGTGATGCCTTCTATCGAAGAACGCTTTGATAGTGGTGGCCTCAAACAAACTAAGTATTTAAAGTTACCCTCCGTAGGATACTAAGTATGCTTATAGTTAAGATATTTAATAGCTTAGTTTGAGTGAAATAAAAATTCCCAACAGGTGATGCCTCCTATCGAATAACACTTTAATAGGTGTGGCTTCAAATAAATTAAATGTTTAATTCACCATTCTTGAAAATATATTAAATATGTGTATATAACATTTCCAACTGATGATTTTATGTAAAATGTCAAGTAAAACAAATTTATCAAAATTAGAACTAGGAGTCAGAATCCATTTAGATAAATTCTGCACAATGAAGACATTTGATTCATTATCTGATTTTATATCATTTTCTGGATTTCTAGATTTTAAGCATGTAGTGCAGAGACATGAGCATAATATATGAGTATCAGTGATAATTTATGAATTACATAATATTGTATATATCAATTGGGGAATTTGCAGGATGACTAGTACTGGATTCCCAATCGGATATATGTAGGCATTAGACCGTATAATTCATACCAGTTCAGTGATAATTCAGTTGCATATCAGTTGCATTTCGTATTGTGGCATATACAAATACATGACTTCAGTGACATACCTCATAGTTTTACATGTTATTTACTCAGTTTCATTCATTTTCAGTATTCAGTATACTGTCAGCTTTAATTTACTTCAATTTTATACTATTTCAAAATTTTAGTTACTTTTATAGTTTTCTTGCATCTTAGTTTACATTATTTAAATGTTAAGAGATAATTAGAACTCTTATATTAGTTTCGATGTATTAGACTTATTGTCTATCACACAGTACTTTTGGGATCTGACAATTTACTAGATTCTGAGCTGTTTGTTGAGCCAGATCAGAAGGACGTGCAAGATGTTCTGTAGGAGTTTATGGAGCCTTAATGGATCTCTCCTCCAGCTTTACTGCTTTTGATTAGTTATTTTAGTTCAGCTCTTAGACTTTATTTCAATATCATTTTAATAAATTGTTTGTATTGATTTAAGACGTAATTAATTTTCTGTTATAAGATGAATATTTTTATTTTATTTATGTGATAAATGTTTCGGGATATATGCTTAGCTTCTGCTCCCTATTTATATATTATTTATACCTAGTATTGTGATGTGATTAGCATATAAGAAATTTTGATATTTTATAGATTTGTTGGATTTTTCATTTTGTATGTAAATCCAATATATACATTTGTTTAGTACTTGGGATAAGAATAGTACTCTTATTTTAAGTATTAGCTCTCGACCATTCTCTTTGGGGTATGAGTCAGCAATCCCTTGTATGGTTTATTTTTAGTCTATTCAGGGAGATGGGTAATGCCTTCCTTGTGGTGCACCGCTCCGTCGCCAACTATTTTGTTATTATATACTTCAGTTGCGCGCGACGGTGAGGCAGAGACGACGATAAGGATCTGGCTTCATTTGGACACCATTAGTGTCACAAAGCAAAATGAAAACCCAATCTCGTTTGACTCGAGATGGTTCATATCGATTGAAGCTTACTTCGACTTGGGCATTGTACCCCATTGTACAGGTCTGAGCCTGTAGTGGCGACGGGGCAGAGACGATGATAAGGATCTAGCTTCATTTGGACACCATTAGTGTCACAAGGCAAAACAAAAACCCAATTTTGTTCGACTCGAGATGGTTCATATCGATTGAAGCTTACTTGGACTTGGGCATTGTACCCCTCTGTAGCGCCCCGCCCCGTCGTCACGCGCAACTGAAGTATATAATAACAAAATAGTCGGCGTTAATCTTTTGTCATCAATAATTTACTAATAATATATTGATTTGTCATTGATCTTTTTCACGAAGAAGACTCGGCTGGTTCCTTGAGAGCTTGAGGACTTGAAGGATCCTTCAATAGAAGCACATCAAGAGAATGAGGGGAGCTCAACTAATGGACAAATGGAAAGGAAGAGAGGGCTGAGCCTCTATTTAAAAGAGAATGAGAGCATGGCTCTCCCTTGAATTCTCCCATTAATTATGAGAGAGAAAGGTCTAACCACTTATTTCTTTTTATTGGTTGTGCCAACTGTATTATAAATTAAATATTATAGATCAGGAGTGTAGATAAGCTGTTGTATTTAAGGAAGGACCCGTGCAGTAATCATGTGATAAAGACTCTGTTTACTTATCTTTTACTTTTATTATATATATATATATATGTAAGGATGAGTGAATTACTTTCTCAATTTTATATATTAATATTTTTGTAATGTTTAAATTATTCTTTCATATTGTATATGTCTATATTATGAATGATGAATATTTGAGTTTCATTCTACCCGTAGATCTGCTATGTAAAGATACTACTCAATAATGAGTTATAAATTACTAATATAGTATTAAGTATTATTGTAACACTCCTTATTGAATTTTTATATATATATATATATATATATATATATATATATATATATATATATATAATATAATAATGGGATGTTACACTAATCTCCCCTAAATTTTACATTGCAAGTGTAAGGTTATGGTTTTAACTAACTTAATTAGATTTTAAAATTTCCCACTACAATTATTATATCACACTCTGTCGTTTACTAAGGCTAATTTAAACCCCTATTTAGACTAAGGGAATAAACTAGTGCACTTATTTTGGCCATTCCCATTCTTTCCCCATCCAAATGGTTGCTTTAAGATGACTAAATAATTGCTCACATAATATTTAAGCTAAATAAATCTGATTTTTAATGATCTATATCTGAGGGTAAGATAACTCATCATATTATCTTTCTCTCTCCGAAAGTGTAAGGCTAAGGCTTGCTAAATTAGGATTAGACAATCACTAAATCAATATATAAGTATTTCCTTATTAAAATCATTCTCTAAAAACCAGTCATGATAGCTAGATGGGGAAATAATGGCGTACATAACGTCCGTCGGTCGTTGGGTTCGTCGGGCAAATATGCCGCATAGAGAGGTTGAGTGCTCAAAGCAAGGCTTCCAAGCACAAGGGTTGATCCAAATGAAAAACGTGGAGTTGATTTGAGGGCTATGACAACGGGGCTGGAGCGGTCGTAGCACGGCCTGCGCCACGATCGTGGTCGTGGCCATGAGGAGGAACACGACAGAGCACGGTGCTCTGTCGTGGTTTGGACATTAGATCAGCAGCCCGACCTAAATAGCGAAATTGGATTTTAGATAAGAGATCAAAATAATTTTCATATTTTTCTAATTAATTAAAATCATTAAAATAATAAATTAATTCAAACAATCTTCGAATTAGCTAAAAATTTCAAGGATTGCTCCAAATGATATTTGCAGTCTAGTGGTGAGATTTTTAAGCTATTTAGACTACTCAAATTCAAGTAACAACACTTGGGTTATTACAATAGGGTTGCGATATTGGGACTAGAACATTTTAAAAGGAATAAAGAAAAGCGTAGAACCAGGACAATTTGCAAAGCACCCTATCCAATTTAGCATAGATTGGATAGTCCTTTTGATGATTGAACCAAGTGAAAATTGGCTCAATGGCATGAACATCGAACAAACCCGAGCCGACAATAAATGTAATGAAGGGTTCAAGATTTATAGTTGATGGAGGAACATCTCCAACCTTTTTTTCTTTCAAGAAATCGATGCAATTGAAATCTCACATAACCACCAATGGCTTGCTTATTCATGGTTTTGGCAATAATGTTTAGTTCCATCTATAAATTAGCCCTCTCAATGTCATTACCAGCATAAATAAAGATTATCCATATAGTGCTAGAAAGAGAGCCCCATCCATTAAAGTTTCTTAATAAGTAGTATTAAACTTTATTATTATTATTTTGGTTTTTTTGTTGGGAATTCTAAAAATATTAGGACACCGTGCTGAGTGCGTTTTTGCTCAGAACTCCAGACTCGGGATTCCGGGGAGTATGAGAAGGGAGGAGTTCCCTGCTAACGAGGTCGGTCCGGTGGACGCAATAGGATTGAAGTCTCCGGAGAGATTAGCCGAATCGCTTCACCGCCATTGTTTCAACCTCTCACGGCTGGCTCTGTCGCTTCCAGATCGCGATTGCCTGTATCGATCGTTAGAGGGGAGGGGATGCCGAGGTCCAGCCCGCCAAAGCACCGCCATGACGGCACCTCGCCGCTCCCCCTCGGCATGGATTGGAGCCCTCCGCCTAGGAAATGGGTATTTTTCGCTCCATCAAACTTTTCTGTTCCAAGTACGTTGGATTCGCGCTCTTCTTTGTTTTGGACAATTGAATCCGAGCTGTATTGCGTGGATTATCTGTTCTTCGTGACTTCGGTTATTGGGTTCTGGCTATTGTGTGCATCCTTCTTGGAATGGAGCATGAATACTGAGTTTGTTTATTGCTTTCGGATTCAAAGATCGGTGGATTGCCCGTATTTTTTGTTGCGAGTTTTTATTTTATGTCAGGACACTGCGTCTGCCAAAATCCGAGTTGAGTTGCCTGCATCTTCGACCTCACGATCTCAAGGTTTCGAGTAGCCAAGTTGAAAATAACGATTTCTCACTGATCAACTTTGATCATGTAGATCGGCTTGCTGGAGCTAGAAAATAGACGGTTGAGCTGCATCCGCACGAAATTCAGAACGCACTATAGATTTCAGCAGCATATACTTTGTAGGAGTTATTTTTAGTTGCTAGGCAACATCGTAACTTACCAGGATCGGAAGATTTCAATAGTAATCTCACAGGGCAAGTGGCTTACACTTTTAAAGTTAATTCAATCAATATAATAGGATAACGTAACCTTTTCCACTTAAAAATGTGGTCAGAGCACCTAAACCGCAAGGGCTTTCATGTATTTTATCTACTGAAAAAAAATCATATAAGAAGCGATTTGAATTGCCGATAAATCTAAAAAATAACATTATACCCTTAATCATTATCCCATGGCACCTTTTGAACGAATTTAGAAACTCTCTTATGAACTTATAATTTGAAAAATGATAGCTGCAGCAGGTATGAGTCAATGGAAAACAAACTTATTTGGTAAAATAAATGCAGCAAGCTTAAATATCTATGCATGTGCCACACTAATGATTTATAAAATTTATATTATTAACAATGCAAAATAGTCGTAATCATTGTTTCACTATTTGATCAATGTAACCAGTTATTCTTATACTTGTAGGGATAATTGGTTATATTCTATTGCAAGCCCATGTTTGTCATCTTAATAACCTTTTCTTATTCAAAGTTTAACTTTCCTTTCTTGGTTAACATGTCTTGTACATCTGAACAGGAAGGAAGAAACACTATTTGGCCGCATGATTCCAGAACAGGTTGGAGTTACTGTGTCATGATTCCCTCATGGATGGTTGAAACTGGATCTGGAGCATCAAGTGACAGCTTATTGAACCCTATAATTGTAATACTTCACATCGTTACATTAGTACAAGGATTTTCATATATTATGTTAGCTATTTTGAAGCCCATTAAAGATGACTATTTTTATATAACAATTCTTTGTTGAAGCTCAATGACTAGAACTCCAAAAATACATGTGCTATAAGAATTAAAAATTTCACATCACTAGCTTCACATATATCATTATATTAAATGAATTCTTTTGTTATGACATTTTTTATAGCCAGACTTGTGAAAGCATACAAAAATTTCATTGCTGTTGGACTTCTTTTTGGTTAGCCTAATTTCAATTGACTTTGGCTACATAAGAGAATTTCATGAATACATAATTTTCAAGTTTTTCTTTTGTTTGGTTGTTATCTTGATTCTCAATCTTTCTCTTTTGGTTTGCATCAGGCTTCCTTACTAAATTTGTTGTATTGAATATTCAACTTCCACACATAACCTAGCTTAAACCATGTTGATTGTAATGCCTTATGCTCTTGTTTTCTATATATTATTGTTTTGACTGATGCTTTATAATAATTGAACATGAATATCTATTGGAGATACACTAGCTGTCATAGTTTGTATATTTGTGTGCCCAAAAAAATCCCTAATAAAACCTTAATTTTCTTCTATCTTTTCTTAAATGTTATTTTGGAATATTATTTACTGATGTTGAATTCCTTGAAGACAAAGTTTATTAGATAAGAAGCATAGAAAACCCTCCAAATATTACATATTCTTGGATTAAATAATTTTCTTGCTTAAATTCATATTCTCTTAGAACTATTTCTATTATTTTAGTTATAATATTTTCAAATTCCATACTAGAAAAAAAGTTTCATCTATTATTGTGCAGTAATTTTATAAATATGAGTATATTGTAACTAAATCAATTTTTATTGATTGGCTCATTTTTGTGATATCAAAAAAGTGATGGAATGTTTCTTTGCTAGAAGATGAATTTGCCTTCTCTAGATTAAATTTTATTTAAATTCCTTTTTTTATAAATAATGATTTTGAAATATTTGTAGACTAGGATCTAAGATCAAGTGGATTATGATTAAGTGGGGGATATCTTGGTAGTGTCAAGATTTCATCAAATTATTAAATGTACTAAAAATTAAACATGATCAATTTTCACTTTAGAAAATAAGAACCATCTAAATGAATAAATAATAGAGTTTCTCTAGATCTAATGGGAACTCTGGTGGTAGTTTTTGTAATAGATTGTTGTTATTTTGGATGATGTTCTTACATAATAAGCACAATCTCTATTTTCACCGATACATCTAAAATTTCTAGTTGCTTGCATGTTTCCTATCTATTATTCTATGTTATCTATTAATAATAGGTATATATAAGTATTTGGTTGGTTGCTATTTTATTATATATATATGTTTTAATCTAGAAAATGCAACCGGTTCCTATTGTCTCAATAAACAAAAATGATTGACATCTAGATGTCAGTAACCATTTCCTTCATCGTCCTACAAGTGATTTTTGAGACTTTAAGTCATTGTCTTTATCACTTTCCTACTATTATTTTTTTTTGATTTTGTTGTTATACTTTGCAGGCATTGCAGACGATAAATAACAACTTTTATTTCATTTTTTTCCCTTCTATTTGTATTTTTTCATTTTGTAGGAACTATATCACACCACAAATTTTAAAAATGATAAAAATTATGTCTATAAAAATTTGGAATACTTATAATATTGAATCAAGCATACAGTATTTTCTAAATAATGTGTTATTTGAATAGCATGTTATCTCAAGAATATTTCCCATGTTATATAGCCAAATAATTTTTAATGTATTTCTCATTAAAAGCATATACCATTAAAATAGAGCAATTAATCTCTTAGAATATATTTACAACTTTTTGTTCAAGTAATATTCTAAATTGATGTTGTATGGTGATTTAAAAAGTGGTCTGGCTCTGCATTGGAGATCCTATAATAGTTATAAAAAACCATTGAACTTTTTATTGATTATCAACATTTTTAATCTTATTGATTTGCATATATTTGCCTTGTTGAGTGCTCATTCACATGATCAAATAATAGAAAAGAAAGATTTTTTTCCCATGCCTTTTTTTTTTCTTTTCTTTAATGTGATACTTTTTTATTATGAAAAAACAGAATCCACACATTCTTCTCGGATTGTGCACGACCATATTATTTCTGACCCTTTTATTTCAAATGCAAATTATATACAGTTGTCATTTTGGGATTAAGCTGTCTTATCTTGAACTTAAAACAAAAATTAAATTATTATACCAACCGAACAACCTATCCTTGCTTAGTTTAACTCATTATCTAATTTTCAAGCTAGTTTTAATATGAATTTAGTCTCTTTGTTTATTTGGATGGTTTCGGATATATGATGACTTCTATGATTTAACATAAATTAATTAATTTAACAAATTACAATTCTGAATATTAAGCAAAATGAATGAGTAAACTTGAGATGAGCAATTGGAACAATAAATTATTAAAATTTCTTTATTCCAGTTCCCAATTTTGTTGTTGCAAATTGTGTTATTCCTTTGGGTGCAGCACAATCGTGTCTACCTTATTACTAGGAAAGCTATATCTTTGTATTGTTTAAATTTTACTAAAATCTTAATTATGGTATTAAATTGCTATTCCCTACTGATTTTATGTTAATTCCTTAAAACATTCGATCAATGCTTTATTACTTGGGTCTTAATTGTAATATTTTTGTTAAGATTCTTATGAAAGAGCTTCATTCATTGGTGGTTTTGTTCTGCTAATTTTAAACCGGTATATTATTTTCATTCTTTGCATTATTCTATTTACATATTAGGAAACTCTAGTGTAAAAATGTTAAACAATATATTTCACACCAAATAGCTGGTCTAAGATTAATGATGTGGTGAGGATGATGATTATAATAGATATGATTGTTTACTTACTGAAGATTATCTTTTTTTGATTTGTTTGGTGATAGGGAAATTTTTTTTTTAATCAAGAATCATGTTTATAGGAAAATAAATTTGTATGTATTGCAGAGCGGATTAATAAGCCTTCTTAAGTGTTTTGTAACATTTTTAATTGGCCAATTTACTTTATAGATATGATTGCTTGCATGCATGTCTTTTTGAACTACTATATCTGTGTGGTAACTTTAAAAACTTGCATTTACATCATCTAGATGATGATAATGACTAAATATTGTTTTCCTACAATTTTTTTTTTCATTTATTGCTATTTATATTTGACATCTTTAAAGAACAGTTTTACAGGATCCAAATTGGTATACAGTCGCCAGAAGGTGTTAGCAGCAGTCATGATGTACTTCGTAGGTTCAGTGACTTCCTGAAGTTATTTTATGCTGTATGTACACCAGCTCTTGGAGATGACACTTGCATTCTTTGGTGATACATTTAAAAAAATATTTGTCTGATAAGCTTACACTTGTTTACTTTTTTATGATGCTATAAAATCTTTCTTCAGAATAAGCCCAATAATATGAATTTTAATTATGTTTCTTATTATGATGACTTTGAAGGACTAGCTTAATAAATTGGTGACGTGGGTCTAAAATGATCACAATCCAACAAGAGTATTAACTTAAAATCAACATAAGCTCTTGTTAAATTTTAATTTTGATTTGAATGAGCTGAGCGTGAGCATATACAGTTTTTATTGAACCAAACATGAACACTAGTTTTTTGAACAATTTTAAACGCAAAAAGCTTGAATAGATTCAAGCTGCAATGAATCGAGCTGAACTTGAACATAGCCGTACCTTGCTTATGCTTCGCTCAATTTCATTCAGTCATCAACATAAACCATACTAGTAACAAAATAAAATTTTATAGACTATTTATTAAATTCAATAACATTTAGATCATATCAGCAAAAAATAATCAGAGCAACGAATAATTTTTTTAAGTAGAAAGTAGCTCAAAAATAATTCTAATCAACACATGCTTCTTAATTAAAATAAGTTAGGGAATCAACATAAACACCAACCTTGCTGACAACATATTCTTGAAAAGAAACATTTGCCCCTGTTCTTAGACTATCTGATTTCTCCAAGGTTTTGAGGTTGCCTATGATGCTTTAGGGGTAGGAGTAAGAGTACTTTCACAAAATGGCTACCTTGTTACCTGCTTTAGTGAGAAATGAAACGATGTCAAACAATGGTACTCCACTTACAATTGAGAATTATATGCCATTATCTAATCCTTCAAACATTGGCGAATAATTTATTCTCCACACGGACCATCATGCTTTGAAATACATTAACACCTAAAAGAAACTCAACCACCACCATGCCAAATGGATTGAATACTTTCAATATTTCAATTTTGTTCTGAAACATAAACCTGGCATTGAGAACAAACCCGTGGATGCACTTTTTTGAGTCATGTTAGTTGTCACATCTCTGACCTTTCAAATCCCGAGATTCGACAAACTCAAGGATGATTATTTCACATGGCATGACTTTTATCTCGTACTGAATCTTAAAATCAAATCCTTCCTACCCATTCATCATATCACTTAGTCAAAGGATACCTGTGTCAAGGACCATTGTTGTGTATTCCCCGCACCTCACTTAGGATATTTTTGATTCAAGGATTACTTTCAGGAGGGATTGCTGGACACTTAGGAGCTTAGGAAATTTAAGATGCATAGTTGGCGATAACTTAGGGAATTGGGATCTGCGCCTTCTTACAGTTGAATTCATATACAATAACATCATCTCCCGAACCACTAAATGCACTCATTTTGAGATAGTCTATGGTTACAATCCGGGAAAACCAATTGATTCGATTAATCTTCCTCAACATGCATTTTCTAATGCGGCATTCACTTTTGCCCAAGATTTTCACAAATCACATAATGAAGTAAGGACTCAAATTGAAAAATCAAATAATAAATACTCTTCCAAAATTAATGAAACAAGAACTAATAAGGAATTAAAAGGAGAGTTTGTTTTAGTTGGCATTCGTCGCCCTGTGGGGTATGCCACAACCAAATTCAAGAAATTACATGCACGAGCCATCGGACATTTTAAGGTCCTTATGAAACTTGAACCAAACTCTTATCTTCTGGATTTGCCTTTTAATATGTATGCTAGTTTCGTTTTTAATATTGAGAACCTAATTCCATATACAATTGAGCAACGTCCACAAAGTCACAGGAACTAACCCATGCGTAGGGAGATTTGAAAAACCATCATTCTTTGAAATCAAGTCTATTATCACAGATGAAGTTATGATGGGAACATTTGAAGAACATCGATTCTTGATCTGATAGAAAGATAAGCCATTCATTGAAGATACTTGGTTTACTAGAGAAGAATTACAAAAGTTGAATCTTGACTTGTTAGATGATTACTTGGGCTTTAACTCTGCGGAACAGAGTTCTCTTAGAGGGGGAGAAGTTGATGCAGAATGAAGAGGCTTCACGCGTGACAGGATCATTATAAGAGCCTTTAAGAAGAAAAATGGCCCCGTATGAAGTTATTTTCATTTTTTATTGTATTTTTAATTAAATCTAAATTTTTAGATTTTATGTGCTTTATTTTGAGTTTTATTTGAGTTGTAAAAGGTAGAGAATTAATTTAAATATGAGAGTTATATATTTTCTCTTGGGAGGTAGGCTAGTTTGATAAGAGAATATTTTCTTATGTAATTTCTTTTGGAGGGATATGATAGTTTGGCAAGAGAGTGTACTTTTTCTTAATATTTTTTTCTTTCCTATAAATAGGGATCTAAACCCCGTAAAAGGTATTATGATGATAATAAAATTTTTGAAAATTTCCTCTTCTATGTGCTTTGAGTTTTTGTTTTTATTTTCTTGGCGGTGTGAACAATCGACCAAGGCTTCAGCATGTGAACAACCCCGTGGTGCCGAAGGCGAAGGTGTGTACAACCAGAGGTGTGCGTGGTGCGTACAACCTGCACAACCTTATCTCGTTTCGCTCATGTTCATCTGCTGCGACGTTGTTACTTCCAAATGTTCGTTTCGTCGCTTCCATCTATCGCCATTTCCTCGCCACCTTGAAACTTGTTGACACATCGATCTCCGTCAATACCCCAATCTGTAATGCTGATATTTAGGTTCTTTATGAAATTGGACACTTAAGTTCATACTTCAAAACACATGGAGCTGGTTGCTGCCAAAAGGATCATTGCTTTATGTACGTCATTAAATTACTTGTGTTTCTCAAAATGAAATAAGATATCGAACACATAGGTTCATAATTATTATTTTCATTCAGCCTGGGCATGCAAAATGAAGAGTAGAATATCCACTTTAGAAGAGTAGATAAAATCAAAATTTGAGGGTAATAAAGAAAGATGTACTCATGGATAGAAATCCTATAAAAAGATTTATAATTTATTTTGTTAGTGCTGGATGCAATACATTGTAGAAATTATTGTGGAAGCAAATTAAAGCTGATTAGTAAAACAGTGAGAACTTTAATTGTCTGAAAACTACTTGATCTTTGTCTCAATTTCCCCACTCAGTGGACTGAGTTTTGGTGTTCATTGTTGTTTTTGTGTTTCAACTCTAGTTAACTGCAAGCTCAATTTGCAATTAATATTTGACTTTGATGTAATTCAAAATTTTTAATTTGTGGGTGGCTTGATTAGTTGGTAAGGATTTTAATGTTTTTAACACGGTTTATGGATCGGATCCCTCCTACATCTATCGTCTACTTTGATACCCAAACTTGCCCCAAATATGTATTTATTTATGAATACCAATAATTAATAGCCTAAAATGCAATAAGCATTTCTTCTTTGAGATAGTTTGCTTTAAGTTTATTATTAAAATGCAATAAGCATTATTAGTCAGCTTTAAAATAATTTGCTTTCTTACATAATTAAATAAAAATAGCTTAAAATTGACCGGGAGTCTGTTTTAACTCTCAAACTGAATGATTTTGGAGTCAAATTGATTTAATTGGAGCTAATTATTACTGCGAGTTGAAGTTGGCTCAAGAAGTAATTGAAAACTTAAGATTTTAATCGAGCCAATTTTGTTTAAACTCAAATCTGTCACCCTAATAATGGTGCTATTGGGTATAGAGTGATAATTATTTGTAAGGACAACAAACCTGTGAACAAGTTTGCTTCTTTGTAACTTACTACTTCCAGTAAGTTGCTAACTTTAATAAGAATAAAAGTATATGGAGCAGTTTTCTATTGTAGATTAGAAGAATTTTGAATCATTCTATGAGAGTGAAATCATTTACCAAAGATTGAGTGGTCTCTTGCTCATTATATGAATGCATCCACTGGATATCTTTTTTGAAACCTTGCACTTTCTGCTTGATTTTTTTGAATGACCTCCATATTCTCGTAGCATTAAAGTGAGATGCCACAATAAATATTCCGGTGTCTGTTAGGTTTGGGCTGCCATATATATAGGTGGTTTAACAAGTGAACACAAATGGGTTTTGCTTGTTTGTTTTTTTGTTCCACATTAACTACTTGAGTGGAAAGCATTAATAACTATTAAACCGGTTGAAACTTTGTGCTTTAGTTTTTGAAGAACTAATAGTTTTTAATCTTTTTAATCTTTGATTTTGTTGTTGTAGCTTAAAAAGGTATATCCCAAGAAGGACATCCCCCCTGCTCCACCAAAGCGTGCTTTGTTGAGAATTAATTCTAGCAGGCTGCTCTTAGAAGAGGTTGGTATATAAGTTCAATTCTTTTAATTTATTTGAAGAAAATGATATAATTGGTTTATTTTCATTTCATATAGTTTCTTATTTTATTTTTTGAATTATAAATCTATAAGTTCTATGAACCTTAACAATTTCTTAGACTTAATAATTACACTTTCTTAACAAGATCTTATTAGCGTTTATGCCGGATTTCTAATCTATATCTCAAATAATTTTTTGATGCTATCTTCTTTCTTAGCCACCTAGTTACTCAGCAAACAAATCTTATGGGAGCTTTATTATCTTTTTTTGTCAATGTCAATTGTTTCTATGTTAGATGAGGTTTAACTGTTGCTTGCAAGGGGATTATTTATCTTTATATTAATTTGCTGCATCATCTGCATATGCAATGAGTATGCACTAATGCTTATTTAACTACAACGAAAGTCAATCATTGAAAGTGATTCCAAGTTTAGACTGGTTCTGCTTCAATGCTACTGCGTTCAAAATTAAGATGGTTTCAAATTTCCCAACTAGTTATAGATTAATGGTATAAATTATATTGTTAATTTTGCTTCTGTGGTCATTTGGTAATTAATCATCTCAAAAATTTTAGTTTCTTGCAGAGAAGGAGGGCTTTAGAGGAATGGACAGGAAAGCTTCTCGCTGACATAGACCTATCACGAAGTGCTCATATTGCTACTTTTCTCGACCTAGAAGCTGCTGCGAGATCATGTATATGTCACTGCACATCTAGCTTATTTCATGTGACTGAAAGAATTTCATTATTAAATACTTTTAGCCAACTTTATTTAACATTTCTTGGATGTATGCATACCTTTATTGCTTAAACTTAATTTTTCTAGCTTTTGAGGACACCAATGAGGGCACTTTAAAAGCAAGCACGTCAAGAGATGCATTGTCTAGTCTTCCTAGAAGATCCAGCTCAAGTGTTTCTGCAGAGTGCTCTTCAGTAGCTTCAAAACCTCATTCACCAGCATCAGATGTTTCAATTGACACTGGATTCAATAAACATTTCGCTGGTATTTTTCAGAAAGTTTTTTAAATGAATAAGAGGATTTTCTTAATGAGTTTTTGGTTAATGATTAACTGCACTCAATAGGAGAAGCAAGCAACGATACAATGGGGATGGCTGCAATTTTCAACCAATCAGAGGAATTCCCTAATGGTAATTTGCCTCAAAGCAAAGGCAGCTCTTGGTTTGGAGGTGATTCTTCTTACAAGAATTCTTCCAAGCAGATGCCCCATTTAAGAGACATAGTTGATACCACTACAAATCAGAATCACGAGAAACTTTCTTTTCATTCTAGGAAGCTTTCTGCTGAGAGCATCGGTAGTGATACAAGTTCTATTAGAACTGTTGATTTGTTGCCTGGGGTTACCAGCTCATTTTGGGATGGTTCTAATGATTTTTCTGGCGGTGGTGTATTCCCAACTAACCTGGAAGCTCCAAGTAATCCAGAAAAACAATTCTCAAACGATGTGCAAGTTCTTATTCCTATTGATCAGCAGCAAAAATTGAATCGAGTTCTTTTTACCATGGAACGTAGATTCATGACAGCTAGAACAGATATGGAGGATATTATAACGCGATTAAATCAAGAAATGACAGTGAAAGAGTACCTTACAACTAAGGTGCGATTCTGGTGATTTTCTTAAATTCTTGGCTTATTGTTTCTGGATAGAAGGTTTAGTTACAACAGGTATAAACATGTGTAGTTTCGAACAGTCTACATACTTTTGGGAAAATTTCAATATTCTTTTTGATTTCCTATTTATTAACTGTGTAAAAAGGTTCACATTTGTGAGTTGTTTGCTGATAAGATTGGCTTCTAGGTGAGTCTGTGTGAGTTATATTGAGCGTAAATTCTAAACTTTGAGTTGGAATCTAAAAAGTGTCAAATTACTTGATTGGAAATGACTCAATTTCTAATTAAGCTGCAACTCAAAATCTGAAAAAAATAATTGTTCAAAAATGATGGTTTGAATTTCAAATTTAAGCTGTTTAAATGAATTGAAGCTCAGAAAAATAGCCAAATTCATTTTAGGTGATAGTAAAGACTTTAAACATGTGTGTGTATCTCTCTCTCTATATATATCAGAATATGATTTATAGCCGATTCGATGCTTTTCAAATTTATTTTGAATTGGATTCAAAATTCGAGCAAGTTTTTGAGTAAACTTGCACTCCTTATTCATTGATATTGAAAGATGTTTACACATACAGGTGAAGGATTTAGAAGCAGAGCTTGAATTAACTAAACAGAGATATAAAGAAAATCTTCAGCAAGCCATCTTACTTGAAAGAGAAAGATTCACTCAAACCCAATGGGATATGGATGAACTTCGTAGGAAGTGTTTAGAGTTGGAATCGAAACTCAAGCTTGAGCAGGTTTGCTTTACCTTCTCTTTTCTCTGAATTCACTTTCATTATTAGCATAGTTAATAACACGGTGTTGTCTTCTAGATTTTAAATTTGTTGTTAATTTGTTTGTACCAGGGTGAAAAGAATCGTGTAGAGCCGGAAAGCACAACAAGTGGTGAAAAAGAAATATTACTTCAAGAACTGTCTGTTAAACAAGATCAGATTGTGAATCTAGAAAGGCATCTAGAACAACTTGAGTTGAAATCAAAGGCCGATATTAAAGTTCTTGTGAAAGAAGTAAAGCTTCTTAGAAACTCTCAGGAGGAGCTGAAGAAAATGCTTAGCCGATCTACTAAAGAAAAGGATGACATTGAGGTAATAGATTCCAATGTTCAATTATATAGATCATAACTTATCTCCTTATTAGCTCTCACCATCTATTACATTTTTTTTTATTGAAAAACTGTGCACAAACAACCCTTCTAAATAAAAGAAAAAAGAACTACGAATAATAATATTAAATAACTCATATAATTAGATATTGGAAAACATCTTGACTTTAGTCCTGATCATAATGTAACCATTCCACTGATGAGTGATTTGGTTCGCACCTAACTTTTTGGATTATAGGATTAAAAAAGAGAAAATTATCAAAATGATTTCCTGACTCTTACAAAATGTTCAAAATAGTCAATAACTCTTGTAAATATGTTTCGATCTCTTGAGTTTTATTTTAGTGATTTTTTAGTCACTGCCAACATATCTCCGTAACTTTTCGTGTTTTTCATTCGAAAAATAAGGGTATCTCTGTAACTTTCTGAAGGCTGCTTTAATTCCCCCCTCCCCCTCCTTCGACACTTTTACGATTTCCTCCACGCCGCTACTCTTCGTCCCTCTACGCCTATTCCTCCACTACGTGATTTCCTCAGTGCATTCTTTTTCTTCTCCGTGTCGACAACGCTTCCAACATTGACCCGTCTCGTCCGACGTCTACGCAGTTTACAATGTCGATGCCCCTTCTGAGATCTTTGGCATCCCCATCGCTTCCGACATCGACACCCCTTTCGACGTATACCACTCCGATTCTTCCAACGTCGACCCCCTTACTATGCCGACGTCAAGTTCTCGCAACACAAAGATAATCGGGATTGATTGATACCAGGAAGAAAATAAGAGGGATTACCGGAAGCACTATCCCGATTTTGTGATAGAAAAAAGTCATAAGTAAAAATGCTCTATAAATTTTTTTCTTAATTTTGAGTGGAATATTAAATCACACAACACTCCAAATGTATATTTTCATTTAATTGAAAAGGTTTAGATTCTATTTATCACATCACTCTGTATTTCACCTAATAATGTTGACCACATAATAAATAAATTAATTTGATTAAATAGCAGTGCTTTAGTTAACTTTTAATTTGATCATATTAAATTAAACTAAATTACTTATTAGTCTTAATGATATATTGGATTGCTGCTAATTAATTTATAAATATTACAATTCTTAACATTATTCATTTATAATCGATTAAATATATTACATAGAATATGAATTAATTTAATCCATACTTATAAAGAATTTTTTTAGCTAAATTCTAAAAGTACAAATTTGCCCATAATATTTAAGGGTTTCCATTTAAACTAACTGCATGGGACCAAAAAAAAGTATTTACATAAAAATCAATGGACAAAAAAAAAATATTTACAAGAGTCAAAGACTTTCTTAAACTTTTTTGCACGAGTCAAGAGACCATTTTGATAATTATCTCGATTTAAAAATTAGAGGAGCAACTTTAAGCTGAATTGTTAAGCTGTTTAGGAGTAAATTTTGATTTTTGGCTATTTTTTTGAACCATAATTATATAAGTTGATAAGCTAAACTGCTAAAACTATTTGTAAGCTGCTAAACTAAATGTGATCGTTGTGGCGACTTGGGTTTTAGTTTTGCTTCTTATATTGGCATGAGAAGTTTTAGTTTTACTTCTCACGCTGCTGGAGGTAAACTCTAAACTATATTGATACTCTTGTACAGTCTTAGCTATTTGCAAGCATTGGTCAATTTTAGGCATGCCACTCTTGGTAAACATATATGTAGGATAGATTAGTTTTTGTTTCTAGTGTAAATAGGTCAAACAATGCTTAAGCATTTTGTAAACAATATGATTTGTAGGAATATAAATTTTGTTGTTGGATGGTGGAACAATATGAAAGATATAGGCTTGTTGAGATTAGAATTTGGCTACCTAGGGGAAGAGATGTTAGAGGTTTTCAATTTTGTGGATTTAGGTGACTCCACTAGGGTTAGAAGAAGACTAGGGGAATTAAACGATCAAAATACCACTGCCATGATTAGATCCGTCCTCTGGTACACAAAGATGTGCTGTTTAAGTACGTTGTAAAAATCATTAACCTTTCCATTTGATAAGAAATTCGTGTGGTACATTTCCTATAGTAGAATTTTTCATGCCAGTGGTGCTATCAACCTCCAAACAAGGTCTGTGATGGTGCTATTGAGCGTGCCACTTTATCTTCTTCTTAAGGTTTAATCTGTAAATCTTCAGATTTGATTAGTTCTGCTATGCATAACAAAATATCTTTAAAGTTCAAAACGTGATTAATTACAATTTAAACGCATTATCTAATTTTTCTTATAATTTTGAAAGTAGAATCGGTTCTTGAAAGTAGCTATTTGAATTCAATTAAACTTTCCGACACTCTATCCCAGGGTAATTTTCGATATGATGTTTGTTTAGTCAAATTCATTTTAATGAGAATTTCACTTGACTAAATCTTTGGCTAAACAAATAATTCTTGAGAAATGTTGCAACTTGATTCGAGTGCTTGATGCATCAAGTCGATAGTGTAGATTGCGATGACAGTGCTCATCCTTTTATATCATTTTTTTTTGAAACATAAGCTCAATATGAAGTTTCCAACATGAAAAAGGTTTCTCAAGTTGCAAAAGTTTTATTTCATATACAAGATATCCAAAATTCTATATTAGATGTGTATGTGCACTTTTATTTGCTATTGATTATATTTGTATGAAATTGAGCTTTTATAGAATTTATCTGCGTATCAAAATATTTAAAATATCTTAAGCACAACCTTTTTTATTGAAAAAATTAAATTTAAGGATGTTATTAGTTTTTATTTTTATTTAATGGAAATATTATATTTCTATTTAATAGTAAGCAAAGAGGATTTGTATATATGCAGATCATATACAAGTCAAATGACATTTGAGCAGGAATTACTATAAAATTTGAATCAGATGTACTTAAGACAACACTGGGCATATATAAAATTTTCATATATATTTTTTTGGTCACAAAATACTGTGACTTAAAAAAGATAATGATAAATAAATTGTAGTTTGATTCATAATAGCAAATTGTGTAAAACATCAGTTTCCTTCCATAGCTTTTTGAGTTAGTCCATCAACTCTTTAAAATAAGGCAAAGTTAGCCTCACGATTAAATACTCACTGCATCACATTCATTGACATTGCAAATAATTTGTTATTGAGAAGAAAAATCAGTTGAACGCTATAAATAATTTATTTATTTCTTATTTATTATAAACCCTTAAACTAGTGACTCCAACTTGGTTATTCTTCCCAAAATATCCTTTATTTGCAGCTCCAATAAGCATGAAGTTACAAAAATTTAATCATGGAGCTATATTTACATCATTTTAATAGCTAAGAGACCAAATCTATGTTGATTGAAGAAATTATTTAGAGGCGTGCCGCAACGCGCTTCAGCGGCCTGACGCCCGAGAGGTGGGCGCTACAGCGCGCTGCAGCGGCCTGATGCCCAAGAGGCGGGCGCTACAACGCGCTGCAGCGGTTGGCGTCCGAGTGACAAGCGTTACAACTTAGTTTTGAGCAGCTTATATATATTTTCTTAACCTATTTTTAGGGTAAGAGACAGAAAATCGAAATCCTATTAGCCTCCATTGATTTTAGAGGGTGTGTGGCTGCTCTATTGCAAATAAGAAGATAACTCCAAGAGGTTGTGTAAGGGTTTGTAAACCCTAAAATCTGTGTAATCTCTTCTTAATAGTGAAATTATTTTTGCTCTTCTCTTTGTGAATATAGTTGTTAGTATCAAACCACGTAAATCTTTGTCTTATGGCTGTGATTGATCTTGCATGTATGATTACTTGTTTTATTTTGGTTTTGCTCATCATTTACAAGTTCTTTTGCTCCATATTGTGAAATCCTAACATCCGCTCAAGAGATCTCAACAAGGGTTATCGATCACAGCAATCTAAATATATTAAATCGATGCACTATTTTGAATAATCTTAAAGAGCCAAAGCATCATTTTGACAAATAACACCCATATCTTCCATGTTAGCAATCAACAAGACACTTTGAGCTGTATATATATATATATCTCATGCTTTGAAAACTCTATTGCCATCATCATTGACCACTAACGAGCAAAAATCCTGCCACCATTTGCCCCCGGGATTTCACCAGTTTTGTTTCTTTGAATGGTACTGTAGCCGCTCTCGTTTTGTTTAGCCCATCGAGTGAGAAGGCTAATCGTACTTTGACGAGAGATCAAATCTTATATATAAAGGGAGCCCCAATCTGTTACATATAGATTTTTGAATATCATTATTATTGTTGTTATTATTATTATTGCTATGTTTAGAGAGTTCTTCAAGAAGAAAGAGAAGGGTGTGCGGTGGCCAACTGCAGAAGGAAGAAGCTGCTTCGTGAATGTGAATCTCTTCGCAGTCAGCTTAAGGAGTGCAGTGTGAATTTCCTTTCAGCAGAAAAAGATGGTTTCACTGTCAATCAGCAATCCCTAAACGATGCTTTGGGGCTCCTCGAAACCTCCGATAATCGAATTGGCCTCCTCATCGCTGAGGTAATCTATAACTTTCATGTATCAATATTATTATTTTATCATCATTATCAAATTTATATATATAGCAAGATCCTAGTGTTTCTTTATTCTTCTTTATTTCATCATAATTATCAAACTTCCATTTATATAAATTTGCACTTATTACTTGAGACTGAGTGAAGCCAAGTTTTACAAAATTGCAAATTTATTCCCTCATTTTATATAATATATACTTACATTTTGAGCGGTGGTATAGCCTAGTGGCTGAGATTATGGATTTGTTATCATATTTTTTCTGTTCAAATTTTACTGGCAACACATTTGCTTTATATTTAAAGCTCACCTAATTATATCTTTCTATCAATCTATATGTGTGTGTATGCAGACACGATTGCTTGTCGAAGAAGATGAGGAAGAGCGCGCCGACCCAATGAATGCTAACGATTCAAATGTGGGGGATGAGATGAGGAGCATGCTGGTAGGCGCGCTGATGGACAATGCGATGCTGAGGAAGCAGTTGAATTCTGTATTCCGGTGCGCCCTCAAAGCCTTCTTCGAGGCGGCGGACGGGAAGAGCGGCGGGGATGGCGAGACTCCCTCCCAAAAAACCATCCTGAACAGGCTTCTGTGGAGGTGAAAAGTATCAAAATTGTAGTGTTGAGTAAAAAGTCTTAAAAAAATCTGTTTGTTGCATGTAAATTAGCTGCAAATTTATCCATGAAAACTCTTAAGGGATAATTATATTTACATAATATCTAAAATTTGATATTTATAAAATAAATGCTAAATTAAAATAAAGTTTCACTCAAATTAAAAGGAGGAACTTATCTAGAACTTGAATGAAAACCAGTACCAAGTTATATAGGCAGAATACTAATAATAAAAAAAAAACTGATAAATTAAGTGTTATAAGATTAGAATGCTTAGGTGACTAAGCCATTGAAAGATGTGACCCCATCATGATCTAGTTTGAAGCTGAGTGCAATATTTAGATAGATTTCTTAATATGATTATGTGCCAAATGTTTAAAATACGTCCTCAAGGGTGTACATTTGTGTGCATGTGTTAAGCTATGAGGGAAGTCTCTTTCTTAGTGCTGTACAAAATTAACAATAGATTATTCTTTAATGCCCATTGTCTAATTAGATATTAAGTTAACACTAATTGCATACTTTAGGCCACAAGTTTTTTTTATAATCCATCTTCTTAAAATACAATAAACATAAAATTTTAGACAGCAGATCTGTTATTATTGCATTAAAAGTAGCATCTAACTCTACATCTAATACATACAAAATGGAGAAGAATATGATTCATGCATCCATTTGCAAATATAAGAAGATTAAAGTAATGCGAATAGTATAATTTTAATTTCATTGTAATAATATAATAAGATTATATTAATATATATTATTATTATTTTTTGATGTGTAGCAAATAAAATTTTAACACATGACTTAGAATAATAAATTATGAACCTCAACCACTAAGTTGCAACACCATCCACTTGTATATATTAATAAATAATTCTATGCCAAACAGGGCGAATGAAATGCATCCTTACAAATACCAAATACAGAAGTTAAAGGCTTAATTGATACATTTATTAACTACCATTAAATAAAAAACATATGATCATAACAAATAAAGAATAAACATGTAAATAATTTTAGAAAATACACATCCTTACAATAAAATTGATGAAGAATTGCATATTTATAAAAAAAGGTTAAAAAATCTCTGGTTTCATTTCTGCTATGAGCAGTTCAAGCTCTGGTCTTCAGAAGGATAAGGAGCTGGCAAAGAAAACATTTCCTTTATTCACACATGTGAAAACCAAATTCTTGAGAATTAATCCGTTGGGTTCAAATTTTGAATTTCAATCTACTTTACACCCAAAACTTTATAGGAGACACCTTACAATTCACAGAATTCTAAGATCGGCAAAAAGAGTGGTTTGTAAAATTAAGTATCATACAAATCTTTGGAATTTTAATATTATCAAATAAATCATTGAAATTTTAGAGAACTCACTTTAATCCAATCAGCATTACCACGCATATTGGCTCAGCTAAGAGTTAAAATGAGAGTTTTTTAAAACTTCAAGGACTTATTTGATACATAAGTAAAACTATAGAAACTTTACCCTAAAAATTAAAATTTGGGTGCTGAATATTATACTATAAAGATTTGGGTGCTATGTATGTAAAGATCCTACATTGCAAACCAAAGGGTTTCAATGAAAAATCAAAGAAACTTGCCTGTATAAATAAAATAAATAAATCTGAGATATCCCAAAACTTCAGTTCATCAAAATAGGCTCATGTGGTGGGGCGTGTCATAGTAGACAGGCCGCGCCCAATCTGAGAGGACTGATGAGATGCTCCCATGCCTTTTTCTGCGGCTGTCAAAAAGATTGATCAGCTAAAAATTTAAAGAGAAATGCTATTTGGACTCGCTAACGTGGCACCCAAAAAAACCCAAACTAATAAGATTTGTGTATATTTTATTAGTTTTTTTTATTTACATTAAAATAATATTAATATTATTTTTAATGTTTGTATTGAAATCATATCCAAATATTATTGGGTGGGTTTTTTTGGGTGCCACGTCAGCGGGTCCGAATAGCATTTCTCAAATTAAAATTTTTGACAAAATTAGAGTAAAATATGAAAAAAAAAACCGTGGTATGCATTTTGTAAGCGAAATTTTTTTGCACACCCTATTTTTTTTTCCTATTTCCTATAATTTATATGCTGAATGAGCATATTTTGAATAATTTTAATTTCAACCATGAACTCTCATTGTTCAATGGAGGGTTAATAATGATATATCATGGGGGTAAAAACCATGAGTTTTTCTTGAACATCATTGTATAATATATTAATAGCTCATGTAAAATTTTGTATTTAGATTTATGATGATAAAGCAAAAAAGTTTTTATGCCCAACTTGATTGATATGGATAGACATATATCAAATATATCAACATAGAAGTTCTTTGAGATAAGAAGGAAAAATAGTTTATGATAAGAAAAACACATACAGATATCTTACCGGAGAGATCTTCATTTGATTGTTCACCGGCCACGCCAATGCAAGAAAACAAGGACGCATCATCTACCTTCAAAAATTGATAGGCGACGTATATATCCTCAATGGTTGCAGCTTCATATAATGAAGTCAAGTCTCTGATGCATGAAATATCCTAAATTCCACAAAAAAAGAAAAAGGTGATATAACAAAATAAAAAAAAGATGCTTTCCTTGATAAACAGAAAGTGAAATGTACAGCTTGATGCATAAAAGAAGAAAGATTCACAATTTGCCCATAGAAATTTAATAGTGAGGCGATAAAATTACACATACAAAGAAACTTAAAATTAATAAATAAAAAGCAAAAATAATATACAAGGTAGGTGTTAAATTATAACAAACCCAAAAACCAAGAAGATGAAAAAAATAATGTATATAGGTAAGCTACATACAGTAGGCCCTACCGTAAACCTTGAATTGACAAGATACTTCCCTGCCCTTAAGCGGTAAGTATCAAGGTGAGCCTGATGTAATATAGTGATATGTGAGTTGCATGTGCTTTGAACATGAGTAGAAAACATTTTTCTGTTATGTAATAGCACTTTCAGTTACACAAAAGAGAGTAGCAACTTCAACTAAACGGTTTGGTTCTTTCTAGCTATAAAGATAGCTACACAATCAACTTACTTTTATGAATGGCAAAGAAATTACATGAAGTGACTACCAAATAATAGTAATGCTACCAAATGCAGATATGCTAGATAATATTTCAATGTGTATTAAAATCTATTTCCAAATCCACATCTTTATATATAAATAGTTGTAAGTTCTACAGAACTCATTCAGTTATATGAAAAATGGAAGAAACATTGTAGAGACAAAAAGCTGGTTTAAAAAAGTTTATTCAAGGAGAAAGGAATACTAAATTTTTTCAAACTTACATGAAGCAAAAACAAAGGCATGTGATATAGTACAAAGGCTTACACGAGTCGTGGGGCATATTCAAGGAGCTTAAAGGAGATTATCGGGTCATGATGAGATGCATTTGTGAATTTGTCATATTTATATATTTTATTTGCTTATGCTTGCTTTTATATTCTTTTAACATTTGCATTTTTATGATGTTTTATTTTTGTGTGTTGGGAATTGTAAGGTCACCTGGAAAAATGTAACAGGATCTTATTGTCATTACTAGCACCGTTGAGTTCGAATTATAGTATGACTGCTATATATATCTCATGTAAACCTTAATATTTTGGGATAGCTGAATGATAATACAGAATCTTGGCTTGAGAACTTACTTGGTGTGAATAACCAAGGAAAATCCTCTTCAATGTGTATAATCAAAAGCCTTGAAGGTGTGCATAACCTTCAAGAACCCAAGGTGTAGATAATCTTAGGGTTGTCTTTTTTTTTTTGTTATTTTCTGTTTGGAATCATAATATTCTCTGTCAGCTTCAATCTCCACTTTATTTCACTTAAATCCACTTTCGTTTAGGCCTTCAAACATTCCTCATACGAAATCTACGCATAATCCAACGTCATCTCACTTCACGTCCATAACTTTCCCAAACAACCATCAAATCATACAAAACAATATCCTACAAATTTCTAACATCCACCACAACATCCTCCAAAAATTTCGTGTCAATCTGACATCATTTGGCCCACCAAAAGCCTTCCCAAAGTCATCAAAATTATATATACAATCTTACCACCATAACCCCATCAATTTTTGTATCATAGACAAATTTCTTGGCTAGGATTATAAGGAATTTTGTGTTAAAATTTACTTTTTTTTTTGTAATTTTAGGAATATTTTTACCCTGTTTCGACCCCAAAAAACCTATGGGGGTTATTTTCCGGTTACCACCGGCTGCCGCCGCAGGCGTCGCTGAACCGACGCGACCGATTGTGAACCGTTGGCTAGTTGTTCCCAGCCCATGGACCCGAACCTGCCCTACCCGCGCCCAACTTGCCTCCTGCGCGCAAGCGCGCTTGCATGTGCGTGAGTGCATGCTAGCCTGATGTGCAGCCGTCATTCGACACGTCAACTTCAAACTCGCCGTTCTCTGCCGTTCGATCTCCGATTCAGTGTCGTTGGTGCCATTGGAAAGCTGAGATCATAAACTACTGTGATTGAGCTACATTTGAGCCGCATTTACTGTTTACTTTAAATGTGCTTTAGTCTAGATTGCTTATCTTTTATTCATTCATCCATTTTACTGATTGTTGCATTTTATTTAGAAATTTTTGCATTTAAAGGGCAGCATGGCTAACAACGATGAACAAAATGGGAATGACTTAGATTAGAGAGTTGAGGGCTTAAAAACTTCTATGGCTAGGATAGAAGTCCAATTTAGGCAAGTCTTAGAAGCACTAAATATAAGGAATAATCAACATTCTCCACCACCACCTGAATACCCTGTACATCAAACTAGAATTAAGGATGATCCTACTTATGAGATTAGACCAATCCAAACAATAAGAGAGGTAGAGTTCCGAGGGAAAATGATTTTGAGGATGACTTTGATGACATGTATCTTAGAGGACTAGATTGTCGGAGAGGAGATGATATTCGTGGGAAACCTAGGACTGATCCTTCACTAAGACTTGGGACACGCGATAGAGATCCCCATGAAAATGATATTTTGAGCATGATTAAAGTAGAAACCCTTACTTACAATGGCACCCGTGACCATAACTATTTTGTAGAGTGGATGACCCAAATTGAGGAGTTCTTTGAGTGGTATGACTTTGATAACCAGTGAGTCACATTTGCTACGATGATGCTAACTAGTCACGCCAAAATCTTTTGTAATAATTATATCCAAAAGGAAATGACAAGTAGTCGTAGGAGCATATATAGGATTGAGATGAAGGAGATACTAAAGGACAAATATTGCCCACATTATCATCATAAGCAACTTCACACAATTTCTTACACTTAGGCAAGGGACCATGTCTGTCACCGAGTATTTGTATGTGTTTGAGGACTTGATTGCAAAGATTGATTGTCAAGACTCAGATTGGTAATTGGCTAATAAATTTGTTGTGAGCTTGAGGGTAGATATTATACATCAAGTTGAAATGAATAATCCTAAAACTGTAGAGAATATACTACATGATGCCCTTCTCATTGAGTCCCAATCAAAGGACTCATCCTCAAGGGTTAAACCCTCGACTAGCACTTTCAATTCTATTTAAAAGCCTACAACTTTACCTAGTGTGTCCACCAAGACACCTGCTATTCAAATGGGTAGAATTGTGCGTGATGTTATTTGTTATAGAAGCAAACAGAAGGAGCACCTTAAACATAAGTGCAAAATAGTCTTATCCACAATAATTGTAGAAGAGGAAGGAGAAGATGCTGAATTAGAACCTGGTGATGAGAATATTGAAGTTATTGAAAAAATGAGGCATACTGGGAGTAATTAGGAGAGGAAGATTGAAGTTGAAGGGATATTTTCAGTGTGTCAATGACATACAATAGCATTGCATGTAAAATGGTGATTGATGGTGGTAGTGCCATGAATTTAGTAACCACACATACCTTGGAGAGAGAAAAACTTCAACTTGAATCACATCCAAGCCCGTTCAATGTTAGTTGGATGAACCATACCTAACTCCCTATTACCCAATGATGTTTGGTTCCAATCAAGCTCAGAAGTTATGAGAATAAGATATGATGTAATGTATTGCTCATGGATATAGCGCATATCCTTTTGGGCTGATCTTAACTTTTTGATATGGATGTTATACACTATGGTCGTGAAAATACAAATGTATTCAAATTTAACAATAAGACCATAAAGCTTTATCTTTCCAAACCTAATCCAAAAGCTGCGGTACCTGCTTATTGGTCCCTTCCTTTGACATCCACTTCATCCTCTAGCTCGACACTCTCTACATCTTCTATATCCAAGGTTCGTGTTAACGCAAAATCTGCACTTTCACAACCCAAAAGAATGACCAAACTTCAACTTATTACAATTTCCAATACTTTGATTATGCCCAATGCATAGTCTGTGATCTTACCTAAAGGGTCTGAGTTTCACATCCTTGAGCCAACTATGGATATGGTAGGATATCGCACTATGAGGAGAGAGTTTAGTAGTTTAGACGGGGTTCAATTGTTGCATGAGAAAGAAGTGATCCCAACCCTTGATGATGTCATTAGTCCTTCTCCTGTAGTCGATCTTTTGAAAGATTTTTCAGAGACCTTACTTAAGGATCTTCCTGATTCCTTACCTCCCCTTAGGGACATTCAGCATGCTATTAATTTAGTCCATGAATCACAATTACCCAACCTACTCCATTATCGATTAAATTCAGTGGAGCAAAGTTGAGCTCCAAAGACAGGTTGATAAATTATTAAAGAAAGAATTTTTGAGGGAGAGTTTGAGTCCTTGTCCTCTTCTAGCCTTACTCACACCCAAGAAGGATGACACCTGGAGAATGTGTGTTGATAACCATGCCATCAATCATATCACAATAAAGTATATGTTTCCCATCCCATAGTTAGACGATATGCTGGACCTTGTAGTCAACTCTCAATTATTTTTAAAGATTGATTTTAAGAGTAGTTATTATTAAATTAGTATGCGCCCTTCGATGAGTGGAAGACTACATTCAAAACATCAGAAGGTCTTTATGAATGGATAGTGATGACTTTCGGCCTTTCAAATGCTCCCATCATAATTATGCTCTTAATGAACACTATCCTTCGACCTTTTCTAGGAAAATTCCTTGGGGTCTAATTTGATGATATCTTGATCTATAGTATTGATGCAAAACACCACTTAGAACATCTTAGGCTTGTTTTTGAAAAACTCCGGGAGGAAAGATTATACATCAACAAGAAGAAATGTTTGTTAATACAACCTGAGGTAACTTTCCTAGGATTCATTGTCTCATCTTTAGGGATAAAGCCAGACCTATCCAAAATCCAATCAATTGTAAACTGACCGACCCCTAATAATTTCCATGATGTGAGGTGTTTTCATGGTTTAGCGATCTTCTATAGAAGATTTGTGTGAAATTTTAGCACAATTATGAGCCATATCATTGATGTTCTGAAACAAGATAAGTTCTGTTAGATTGCTAGTGCTGATAAAGCTTTTAAGAATATTTAAAAAGTCATGACAACATCTCCTATACTTAGGTTACCTGACTTTAATAAGGTATTTGAAGTAGCTTGAGATGCCTTTGGGATTGGCATTAGAGGAGTCATTTCACATGATAATTACCCAATTGTATTCTTTAGTGAAAAGCTTTATGATGTGAAGCAACAAAATTCAATGTATGACCATGAATTTTATGCAATCATTCAGTCACTAAAGCATTGGAAGCATTATCTTTTGCACCGAGAGTTTACCCTCCACACGGACCTCCAAGCATTGAAATTCATTAATCAATAGAAAAAGTTGAATCATAGGCTTGCCAAGTGGGTAGAATATTTACAAGATTATACTTTTGTTCTCAAACACAAGCTGGTGCTGAGAATAAACCCGCAGATGCACTATCTAGAGTGGCTCTAGTGATTTCATCATTGACTAGTAAGATACCGGGTTTTGATCGTCTAAGGGATGACTATGCTGTTTTCCCTGACTTCTATTTGAATCATAGGCATGCCAAGTGGGTAAAATATTTACAAAATTATACTTTTGTTCTCAAACACAAGCTGGTGCTGAGAATAAACCCGCAGATGCACTATCTAGAGTGGCTCTAGTGATTTCATCATTGACTAGTAAGATATCGGGTTTTGATCGTCTAAGGGATGACTATGCTGTTTTCCCTGACTTCTATTTGAATCATAGGCATGCCAAGTGGGTAGAATATTTACAAGATTATACTTTTGTTCTCAAACACAAGCTGGTGCTGAGAATAAACCCGCAGATGCACTATCTAGAGTGGCTCTAGTGATTTCATCATTGACTAGTAAGATACCGGGTTTTGATCGTCTAAGGGATGACTATGCTGTTTTCCCTGACTTCTATTTGATATATTATGAGTCTCATGAGTATGTGTTACCTCACCGCACATCATATCACATTCTAGAAGGTTACCTTTTTCGTGAACCTCGGTTGTGCATTCCATGTATCTCCTTACAAATTTTTCTAATTAATGAGTTGCATTCTAGTGGCATAGCAGGACATTTGAGGTGAGACAAAACCATACATTTAGTCGAGACTAAATTTTTCTGGCCATCACAAAATTTTTCTGGCCATCACTAAAATTTTTCTGGCCATAACTTTTCCAAACAGTCACCAAATCATAAAACACATCCCACAAATTTCTAATATCCACCACAACATTCTCCTAAAATTTTGTGTCAATCTGACATCATTTGGCCCACCAAAAGCCTTCCCAAAGTTATCAAAATCATATCTACAATCCTACCACCATTACACCCATCAGCATGTTTGGATAAATAAAATAAAGAAGATACTTGGATAACTTATTCGATGCATATTCACCAATCAACAATCAAATGTTTTAGTAAATTTTGAGCCAGGTGATATTAATATTCATAATTATGATGACTCTCCTATCCCTCATTTGATTTGGAAAAATGTAAATAGAAATCTTTGTGAATTACCTACAATGGAAGAGGTTAAAATGACTGTCAATTCTATGGAAGATGATAAAGCACCCTGGTTCAGATGGCTTACAGCAAATTTTTTCAAAAACTCTTGGAATATTTTATTGCTAAAGAGGTTTGGCTCTAATGTGTATATTTCTTTAAAGGCTTCCATTTACCTAGAATTTTCACTTCTACTTCAATTATTATGCTTCTTAAGTCTGCTTCTTCCAACACATGGAAGGACTTCAGGCCTATTAGCCTTTCCACTATTTTTAACAAAATTTTTAGCATAATTATCATGAATAGGTTTTCTGAAATAATGCCTAGTATTCTTTGTAATAATCAAAGTTGATTTATTAAGGGTCGGCATATATCAGATAATTTGTTATTAGCGCAAGAAATTCTTCAGGACAAATTTAAAAATTTGTGGAGGAAATGTTATGGCTAAATTGAACATCAATAAAGCTTATGACTCCATTCAATGAAGATTTATCTTAAGGGTCCTTTAGAATTTTGGTTTTTCTGAAACCTTTATTAACATTATTTTTCAATGCATAAACAATTGTTTGGTTTTCTATTATGATTAATGGTGAGATAGCAGGTTGTTTTAAATCTTTTAGAGGAATTAGACAAAGTGATCCGTTATCTCTAAGCTTTATTTGTCATTACGACATTATTTTTCAAGAAGTATAAATAGGCTACTTTCAATGTATTTCAAGAGCAAAGCTTATTATAATATAATTCATTTAGCATTTGTTGATGATAGTTTAGTATTCTTGAATGGAAGCAAATTTTCTTTAAGGAAATTTATGAGTTTACTAGAGAAGCTTGATTATGTTTCACGGGTTATGATAAATAAGAAAATATTTTTTCATGACTTTTAATTATGTTCTACTAGTACGATAACATTTCTAGGATTAGCAGTTTTACTAACTCATGTCTGCTAATTACTCATCTGGGTGTTCCCAATTTTAAAGGTTTTAATAAAACTATTTGTTATGATGGTTTATTAGCTAAAACTCAAAATCAACTGAAAGGGTAAGAACATAAACTTCTATCTTCAAGGAGTCAAATTACTCTTTTAAAGAGTGTATTATCTTCTAATCCTCTTCACTTGTTTCAAATTTTGAATCCTCCTAAAAAAAATTCTGACAAAACATTTTCAATAAATTCTTATGGGATCTTCAAGGTTTTAATTGCTGTACTATTTTTATTATTATTAATGAAAATCTGCAGTTGAACCAAAAAAAGTTCTCTTTAAATGCCATCAGCTGATTGTAAGTTGAAGTTAGGTTAACATAGTTCTTTCAATGTGTGCTACATCTCAACGTCTTAAATTTTCTGATACACATAATTCACATAATCTGCCCATCCCATTTTGTTTTTTATTCATCCATGTAATAAATTTTTATACCTTGAAAAGTGCAATATCTCGATGTTGATATTCAATTATTGCAATTAAAGTACTATAATTAGTGCAATATCTCGATGTTGATATTCAATGTAACTAGATAACTGGAGTTAATAACCATTCTTATGTACTTCAACAATTGAAAGTCATTCACACTTCTATTTAATTAACATAAATTATGCAATTAGAATAATATAATTAAGTATTTAATATAGATAACATAATAAATTAAGTTTAACGATATAATAATTAAATCAGTAATTAAGTACTAATAACTAATTAACTTAGCTAATTAATTAATGCAATTATTGTTAATATTTATTAAAATAAATGATCCAATAAGTTATTAATTATTTAATAAGTTATATACTTAGCATAACTCATTGGTATAATTAATTAGCCAATAAATAATTAATTTAAAATAATTAAATAGTTTATGCACTCAAGTTGAGGCCCATCACTTAGTTACATTATAATTAATTAGAATATTTATAATGTATACTAATAACAATAGCAATTATAAAATCAACTTAAGATTTCTTAGCTAATTCTAAATCGAACAAAGTTTATTTCAACCTGTTTAAATAACTTAAACTAGCTTAAATAAGCATACTAACCAAAACTCTATTTAATCTTCTAGGCTAATCCTATATTAAATAGCCTACAGTAGCCTAATCTTGGATGCTAAAGCTTTGAAGTCTCTAATGACAAGATTCCACAACAGCAATTTGAATCTAAATAACAGGTCTCATAATGTTAACAAAAAAAACCCTTCAATTACAAAATCTCCAAAATATTACCATAGCCCACACCAATAAAAATTGGTCAAAGATTTATAATTAATGAAAATTTTAACAATATTTCGTAAAAAACATATACAGTTAAAATTTGTCTTTATGGTTCCAGCATGTTCTACAATAGCATGAAGCAATTTCAGAGAAGTTGACTAGCCTTTTTAAATATTTTTGAACTACCTTACAGCGACTAGTTAATGATAATGTCAACTCGGTTAGGATCTGCCAAAGATCTAATCACTGATTAAAAATAATCAATCATGTATTTCAATCAAATTGCAGAGAAATAAAAAGCTACGGCTATTGAGAAGTGAAAACTAACAGCTACACAGATCAGGAAAAAAATTTACTTATTTTACCTTTCTAGGAACGGACGATGTCTGCAAGTGAGCAAGCAGTCCCAGCCAATAGGCATTGGACTTTGAATCTGCTTCGTGTCTCATCAATAACGTTCTCTTTGCCTGCCACCAAATTAAAACTTATGATCTTAATGAATTTCTTTGCATTAAACACTAAAAAGCAGAGTAGCAAAAAAAAATGACAATGGAATGTATTAAAAAAAGCATTCAAATTACATGGGCTTTGATATAAACAACTTCTCTGAAATACTACCTAACCACGACTACTACACTTACAGCAAGCTGAAAAGATAATTAGCTTCTTTAAAGTGCACATAATTGCATGTAATATGGAACACTCACGATTCACTTTCACATTTACAAACTGGAATAGAGAAAAAACTACCGAAAAAAGCTTAAAAGGAGGAAGATGTGAAAACAAGAAAACAGAAAAAAAGTAAAAAAAATAAAAATAAAAATAAGTTATTGAAAGTGATATGAAGAAACAATATTATTAGGTTCTAGAATTAAAATGAAAACAATTTGAAATATAAAGGGTATTAATTAAAATGAAAAGAAATGTTTTTCCAGTGCGTTTTCTTCCCCCAAAAAATCCCATTGAAACAGGCAAGGCAACTCAATGATGATAACTTTCTTGATATCAATTTTCCAATTCTACATTTTTCATTATTACCTGCAGCCAAGAAAACATCAATTTTCATAGTACAATCAAAGAAACAAAAACCCAACAACAAAAAAAAACAAGTGAAATACAAGAACAATCCAATTGAACTTCAAAAATAATTGGTGTGGAATACAATGGGTTTGAACTAAACTATTTCATAGACTATTCAAACAAATATTTATTTTGCTCATCCTTACAATATTGCTCAACTACAGCAAATAACGCATCATACATTTCCCTTCATTCATCACCAACACTTAAACAAGCTGCTTCTATAATATACTCACATCCACAAGTTTAATATTCTTACCCTCTATTCGTTAATAACCTCAGCCTGATATGGAATATTCCTTCTAACAATCTCAGAAGTTACTCTGCACCACTGGCCATCAAGAAGTGTAAGTTCCCTAACAAGAACAGTTAGCTAAAAAACAGTGGTTAAATTTTTATGTTCCCAAGAACAGTCGGCTCTTGAAAATTTTGCAGCTTCCTTGCAATGGTGCTATTGTAGAAGTTTAAATTCTATAAAATTTTCCATTTCCAATTCGAAGAGTTCATAGCCATCTCTATTCAGAAAACAAAGAGCATTACATACTATGGATGTCATGTTTATCATTCTCACAACTCATCCTCCAATAAATTGTGACAATTCAGTCATTTTTTAAAGATTTCATATCTCACGCGCATAATATTGACGATAATGCATTTTATTATACTAAAATTCATGGATTCCATGAAAATATGTTGACTATATAGATCATCGTGAAAATAGACAACATAAATAAATCACATTCATAAATCTATAACTATAATGACGCATTACCACATTATCAAAGATTTTAGAAGCAAATAAATCCTTTATGATATGCATTTTCAAAGGTTTTTTCCTCTAATCACTGTATCTCACTAAACAGGTTCAAAATACATTTGGCGGCATAAAACTTAAAGCCTCTTCCAAGCAAACTTTGATGACATTTCTTCGTTGAAGTATCAAGTTTATTAATGTCTGAGGTTTGATCACAAGATACTATATAAAATATCAAATAGTATCAAAATGTCTATGCCTGAGATGAATTTTATGTAGGTTCCACTGATATCTTTGATATGCCAATATGCAAAAATATAACAAGGATGCCTTCTCCAAATGTAGTGAAAAGTGTGCACGGGCTTCTACATTAATGCTTAGAAGTAGTATCAAATAAGCAAGGGTTCCCGTATTATGAACAAAAATGAGTAATAAGAGTCTGAATGTAGTGAAAAGTGTGCAAGGGCCACTACATTGGCACTCAGGGGTAGTGTCTTTAATTCTAAATTATGATTAGATAGTTTGAATATTAGTACTCTTACTGAAAATTTTTTTGAGTTAGTTGATATTATAATAAATAAAAATATTAACAATGATAGTAAAAAGATACAAGTGGCAAGAAGCATTGCTCATACTCAACAAAAGTTATACAAAATACAAGACAAGAAAGATTATCATTTTTTTTAATTAGACCAAATATAGGAATGGGGCAAAAAAGGAATGATAACCTAGCATAACTATGGATGTGCATTGATGCATATTTTATCAACATCAAGTATTTGCTTTATAATAAAGGTAAAGCCCTACAAATATTCAATCCATTTAACATGACAATGATTCTTTTTTTTTGTATTGATGAACTTGAGGTTCAAAAAATCTGAAAGCAATATTAATTCTATATGTAAAAAATAATGTCGCCAATGTCATAAAAATCAAATAGTAATATAAAATTTTCTATCATTGGTAAATATCGCTGTTTAGCTTCAATATTTTTTAGCTAAATAAGCTATGGGATGATTATCTTGAGAAATAACACCAGATGAGCCAATATTGGAGGCAAGCTCAAAACTTGTAAAAGCGGTCAATTGTAACATCGGTGCAGCTGTCAAAATGGCCTTTAATGTTTAGAAAAGCCATGTTTGCCTTGGGACTTATCCTTCTTCAAGATTACAATCATAAAATGCATAATGGTTCTAAATAATGAACAAATCTGCAAAAAAAATAGCAAGCTTGTAGAAACTACCAACATTTGCAAAAAGCATGTAGACGTCGGCCAGTCTATAATAACTTAAATTTGGATATAAACCGGGCATTATTCCTATGAAAAAAAAAAAGCAAAAGAGCAGGACCTCGTATTGCATAAACAACTTAGTATAAAATGCATAACTTTTTATTCTAAAGTTAGTTCAAAGCTAAACGAAGATGCTCAATATGCCTAGACTCATCAAAACTAAATATAAGAATATCATCAAAATATATAACCAAAAACTTCCCATTGAAAGAGCTAAAAAGTGTGTTCGTAAGATACAAAAAGATACTTAGAGCAATTGAGATACCAAATTGCATAACCACTCATAAAGGCAGTCAAAAATCTTGAATACAGGTTTCCATCCATCGCCTCAATGAATTAAAAGTTTGTGGTAAACAATACAAAGATCAATTTTAGAAATGAGGTTGGATCAAAAGACAAAATCTAAGAGATCATCAAGATGAGGAATTGAAAATAATAGCAGATAGTGATTTTGCTGATAGCATGACTATCAACACACATTCTCCAAATATCATCTTTTTTAAGTGTTAAAAAAACATGATCAACGCAAGGAAAATTCTCTATAAAAACAAATAATTTGAAGAAGAGTGTTAGCATGACATCTGAGCTCAGCATGTTCAATTGGGTTCATCCAATAATGTAGGATATTTGAGAGCAAAGGCTTGAAAAAAAGATCAATAACAAGCTAGCTATATCATAATGTAGTAACTCAACAAAAAAATAATCCAAATAAGTTTAAAGAGAATGAGACAACATGTTGGAAACCACATCAATTATATAAATCTCACTTGAAACATGCGTAGATTCCTTCACATGAAGTAAAAAAAGAAGATGGATCAATGAGCTCTTAGCATTAGTGACTATAACCAAGCGTCATTAAACAAAAATCAAAAGGTATCAAAAGTTGGGAGGGGTTACGAGTAATGGAAAGAGATGATGTGGGAGTTGGGTAAGTAATGCGATGATCCAAAGCTAAGCCAATCACAATCAACTAAAGCTTTGGCCCACTACGATAAGGTTGTAATTCTGAATTGATTTTGGGTGGTTGTGATATAATAACCATGACACTCCCATAGCCATTAATGGGAGTAGAAACCATAGCCCTAAGAAGTGCCTAAAGAGCAATCTTGGTGGGAAACCTTTATGGCTAAAGATTGAACTTCGAAAATAATGAACAACAATGAATTTAAACACCCAATCCCTAGATTTGTAGCCAATAGACATTGACCAATGATAAGAAGAAAAGAATAGTTTACCAACTAACATGAAAAGGATTAGGGTGAGGCTCTATTGTAAGCCCCACCTTAGTAAGGGTGTTGGTAGATATAATATTCACGACACTCCCTGTCTACAACTCTTCCCAATATGCCATATAAAGATGATCAAAATGCTACATTGACGATGTTCACTCTATAAGTGGCATGCACAATTGACATATGTTTGGATGTTGTGATTTTGAAAGTATAAAATATTGGAAATAACTTTTGTTGTACAATTGTTTGATGCCGAGTTTTTAATGATAGTTAATTCCATGTTTAGTAACAAGATTCATAGCTACTCAGTAGCTTCAGATGTTAAAAGCGATTAAGTATTAAGGTCATGAAGAATCAATTATTTCCTTGAACTATAGCTTTTGAAGAATCAAGTAAATCTTAGAACTAAAACATTTGAAGAATCAAGGAAGACTTAAAGATGTACTAACAATGAACATGATTTAAAGATTTGCAGCAATTAAAAAACAAAAGACATTTTACTTAGATTTTATTTTTGTAATTTTATAATTGTATTGTATATGCTTGCTTGCATTAGATTTATGATTAGTTCTAAATTTGTAACTGCTAAAATTTGAGAGTATCTTGAGCACTGAGAAAGTCATGAAAAGCTTGAAAACTAAAATCTATGCTCGCGCCCAAACACACCTCTGTAGTGAATTGATCCATGAGACGACGGGATGCTGCCCAAGCATCCTGCCTAGGCATTCCCAGCTAGATTTTGACCCGCACCTGAGCGAGCTTGGAATACCAAGTGGCAATCCGCGAATCGCATGTAAGAGCCCACTTAGGCTTTAACCCACAGCTGAGTTGGCTTGAAATTGCCAATAATGAACTACAAATTGAAGACACTTGCCCACCCCTGCTTCGACCCATAGTATGTGAGCCTGAATTTAAAACCAGCCGACCACTGAAAGAAGGCACACGCTCAAGCGTGTCTGGATAGGTACCCAGGCGCATCAAGTTTCCAAGAAATCAGATTGTTGCTTATTTTAATACCTTCACTATAAATAGAGGTTATCTCCGATCTCTAGAACACAACTTCTCAAGCCAAAAATCCTCTCTTTAAAATCTAAAAAGCTTTAAGTGAAGGATTTAAAAAGGCTTTCAAAAGTTCTCAAAGTCTAGAAAGCTTTGTGAGGACTTGACTTCAATGTTTGCAAGCTTTTATTTTCTAAGAAATTCTTTTGATTTCTCACCCTACTCTTGCAGGGTTGTGCAAGACGGATTTCAAGCAGCTCCACAATAGTAAATGCTTGGAAAGGAAGGAAGTTTCGATGCCCTAAGACGAAACTTAGAAAGGAAAAAAATACTTTTCTGCCTAATGTGGGATCAACGAAGAAATAACTCGTAGTTCAAGTGAATTTCTTTAAAAGACAAATTTTAAAGAGTGAACGTAAGGTCTAGGTGACCCAAGCCAAATTTATCTTTTATATATATATAAAGAGAATTTGTAAGAATTTTATTAGAAAAGATAAATACAGAAAGATTTTGGATGGTAACCAAAAAAGAAAATAAAATAAAAAATACAAATAAAACTAAAACTGCAAAAAACAAAAAAAATGGTTACAAACCCCGCCATAAATTCACAAAGAATCAAATAAAGAACAAAAATACAAACATAAGAGAAAACGAGACCCTCAACTCAAGCGTAATACATGGCGGTGATCAATTAATCCTGCATTGAATTCTCCGGATAAACCCAAACTAATAATAAATTTCCGTATGACCACAATCATAGGTTTAGCATTCAAAGATTTACCAATCAATGTGAACTCGAATGTTTAGCAAGGATTTGGATTTCTTCATCGAATAAGAAAAGTGTCGTTTTATCTCGCAATGTCACTGTAGGTTTAATCCCAACCAATCAGCAGGCTGATGAAAAGGACGTCAAATCATCCAGAAAAAAATTCCGGTCCCTCCATCCTGCAACCAGGATTAGCCGAAATGAAAGAAGAGAAAGACGCCAGGAGAACCTTTCAGCAGGAGCAGCACCCGGCAGGGGAAGCCGTCACGAAGATCACGTAAACTCGAGAACCTTCAATTAGTGCAGCACCCAACAGAGGAAGCCAATACGATGGAAACAATCAGGAATCACATCGACTCGACAACAGCACTGCGTCGAAAAAGGAAGGTGGCGAAGCCGCGTGATGCACGCTACAACACCATCGAAAGAACATAACCCTACAAATTACAATGATTATATATATATATATATATATATATGTTTAACGATTTCCTTTACATTTCTGTGTGAATATTGTAAGCAATAAAAGTAACTTATATTTCCAGAGTAAAATTTATAAGCCTTAATCTTAATTTTTTCTGAAAAAACTTGAGATTAGAAGAGGTATAATAGAATGGTTTGATCTTAGAATTAGCAATTTTAGGATAAGTGTCAAAAGTAAGTTATCATGAAAAGTTTTCTTGAATTCATGGGTCTCTAATCTTAACTTGATAGCAAATATCCATACAGCAATCACAAACATGTTGGTCAATTGCCAAATATGAGACTTGGAAATTTGTGTGAACTACTTATCCTCAAATGCATTAACGCACTCGTTGACTAGCAAATTAATTTTATTTAGAATATCAAGTTTGACAAGCAAGTACTTGTGATGGTAACAAAGACCACTTGTTTTTAAAAATTCTATCATCTTTGCCCAAAGAACCCTACATCTATCTTTACACTCTTCTTTGGATAAATAGTACGCACAAAAGATTTAGCAAGACTAAGTTTTATTTTAGCTAAAGAAACCTTTTGGTAGTGATTCATGTCAAGCCAATCAAGGAATTCCTCGAGATGGGTGAGCCTGGCAAAAAGAATCAATTAGGATCATAAGCACCTTAATAAGTGATGACCCCTATTGCTGACATGAAACTTGATAAAACAATGAAACACACAAGAATGCTCTCACACATTCTCTCTTTCATTATATAAATATAATTATTGTACGTAGGTCTCCATCTGCGAGGCTTCACGAGCGATGGTGCACTAGGGCTCCATTCGGCGGCTAGGCTGCCGTTTACGACGCGTTTCTTCTGGTGGCGTTTGCTCGCAGCACAGACGTTGTCTATTATTGATGGCTTCTCTTCGTGCCGCGTCTACTATTGTTGGAGGCTTCTCATTTGGTTGGTGTCGAAATCGACACGGAACCCTTCCTAGTCCATGCATTGTGCATTTTGGGACGTTCTCCTCTGGCTATTTCTTAGTCAATCTCTTATTGGGACTTCAATTGTTCCCGTTAGCCTCGGCATGTCCCAGACCAATGACGGGATGGGAAATGTCCATAATCTGCATGTCTAGCAAACTGTCAAAGCTTCAACACCCAAATCATTCATTAAAGAGTTGATGAATACTAACGCAACAAGCTCAAAGGAATTAATTGGCATCAAACTAATTGGGTTATTTTGAGGTAAACTGATTCTACTTCTCTTTAAAGAAGAAATGCAACAATTGGCAAAACCATTTGGATATCCTTTAGTGGAAAAACTATCTAATGGTAAACCGACGATGGCTGCCATTAGAACATTTTTCAATTGTTTGGGTTTGTCGAAATCTTTCAGCGAGGGGAAAATCAATTTCCAACATATCCTCATTAAACTTTCAAAATATAATGGTTACACAAGGATGTTTGCTCGAAGTCATTATTTCATCGAGGATTTTCATATGAAATTACTGAAGTGGACCACATCATTTATCCGAAAAATGAACCTCCCATTGTTTTTAAAAATTCTATCTTCTTTGCCCAATGAACCCTACGTCTATCATTACACTCTTCTTTGGATAAATAGTTCGCACAAAATATTTAGCAAGACTAGTTTTATTTTAGCTAAAGAAACCTTGGCAGTGGTCCATGTCAAGCCAATCAAGAAATTCCTCGAGATGGGTGAGCCTTACAAAAAGAAACAATTAGGATCATAAGCACCATAATAAGTGATGGCCCCTATCGATGACATGAAACTTGATAAAACAATGAAACAAACAAGAGAAGAAATTTTATATGCCACAAAACCTGAAAAATACAATGATGCTCATCAAATACCTTCTATGCATGTCTTAGGAAGATTATAGAGAAGCAAATTAAATACAAACTGAGACAATTTAAATGTATGAACACATACACCACATTATTGAATAATGACAAGATTGGCAAAACAAGATTGATGTGTTGTATCATGCTTTAATAAGGCAATACATTTATTCAATTTACAAACATGGAATTTTATTCTGTTGAATCAGCACAAAAATATTAAAACATATTCCACTTATGGAAAAATAAACTTACCCGATCTAGCTCTCTATGGGCAATCTTGTTACTGATAAAACCTCTCAGAACATTCTTGCATGCATCAACAGCTTTATAAACCTATGAACAATAAACTTTGAAAATTAGACTGAATAATTGAAACAGATACAAATCAGATAAGATTCTCATATAGTTGAACATACCTTGCTCGGAGTAGAAGTTACAGATATGACATACCATCCAAGTTTTAGTCTATCAAAGAGAGTTAATTCGAAAGATACATCATATGTTAAACCCAGAGAATCCCTAACTGTTGTGAATAGCCTGCAAATAAGAACAGATTGATCGCACCATAAGAACATAGGGTACAAATTGTTTTATGAAACATTCACAGTTAAGAGTTATTTCTTGAAATGATCCCAATAATTTATACATGCTCAATTTAGTCCCTCCAATATTAAAATCTTAAAATAGTTTCTAACTCTTTAAGAAATCTATATTATTCTCATTTGAACTTTTTATATATTTTGGATGAAAATTTAAATTAATGAAAGTATCTGGTGCATGGGTGTGATAGTATGTTATAATAATGCAAAAAATAAAAAAATGGATATCAATAATTATTCTAACTACAATGAATGAAAATGTTAAAATGTATCTAACTTGGACTTTTAAAACAGATAGATGGCTACTTTGAGAATTTTAATAATCAGATGATTAAATTTAGCATTTTTCAACACTCTGTTGACCCAAAGAAGCGAAGCTGAAACGTTTTCCGTTCTAAAGAAAAGAAAGAAAAAGTAGTCACTCTCAATAAAAGACCGTACTTCAAGAAATACCGCTTTACAGTAATAATGGAATCCATCCTTCTCACATAAAATTTTAAGATAATACAGCATCAAGAATTCATGAGTTTAACTTAAAATTAATAAAATCTAATTTTAAGATAATAAACCTTCTCAACTCCCTGCCAAAAGGGCATTCTCACCCATACAAATGAACAAAACACAAGAAAATCTACACGCACATACCTGCTAATTTAGCACAGTTTGCTAAAATGCACAAGTAAATGGAAAAGTGCAGCCAACAGATATATACGGTAAGCATCTAAATCTTATTTCATGCTTAAAGGAACAATATCCCAATTACAACTAACTACACAAATAAACTTATAAATAATTTACCAACCTTCTTAGAGCTATTAGCTGGTATGACAAATCTGCTATGTCTAAATAAACCCTAAATTATTAGAACTATGATTAGTCAATGTGGCCTTTTTCTAGAAAAATATATTAATTTCTATTCAGGTTCAAATGCTTTAAAAAATTTAGTAATTTTTTTAAAGAAGTCGTATAAAAGAATAAGCTGTTTTTAAAATCAGCCATAATTGAACAATTGTTATTTAAAACTTTAATTATTAAATTTAAATCTTAAAAATTTCATTTGAACAACAAAGATTTCATCTTCAAAATTAAAATTAGTTGTAGTATTATCAGTGTGTTAATAGATTTAACCAAATAGATATATTTGTTCTTCGGAGGCGTTGAGAAAGCTCGTTAGATCAAATGGTAGTGCCTACCATCATTTATCTAAATAAAGCGCTATCCATAAACTACTTTATTGTTTTTTTTTACATTGTTGAGGCATGTAATTAAACTATTAGTTATAAATTTTTATTATTTGAAGGCCTTTATTATTTTAAATACATAACAAATATATTAAACTATATAATAATGAGAAATTCAATAAAATATAAATAAAATAGATCATAATTAGTACTTAAATAAATTATATCACAATAAAAATATTAAAATTAATTAATATATAATAATTACTAATTAAAAATTTGCTATCACAATTACTTAAATATTAATCAAAACATCTAAACCAAGTAGATTCCTAACCTAAGCTCCATCTATTATTTCAAAAGCCAAACAACAAACAAGCTTTGTAGGGTTACTAAGTTTAACTTGATAAATCAAGATTAAATCAAAAGCATGAACCAAACAAAACTCTAATCATTATAGAAACTAAGAAAACACATCAATTAATAGTTAATATTTATTAATATAAGTGTTATTCCAAAATTAATTAATTATTCCATGCACATGCATTATGTTTATCTTATTTAAATTTTATATTAAACATAATTAATATTTTAAATATGAGGAATAATGTGATTAATTCATTAACTTGCCTATATATTAAAAAAGTACTATAACTCTAATTACAACAGCAATTTAAAACTATAGCCCCACAATGTGGGATTAACAACATGAATCATATCTCCACTATACAATATCAAATAGCAATTATGTTAGTACAAATATAAAGTTATCCATATAGATTTTTATTAATTACTTGACGTAAAGCACGTTGAGCAAAATTTCAAAGAGGTGTTTTTGAGTTCACAATTTAATTAATTCAAGCCAGATACACTAAGCAAAAGTTATATATTAATGCATGCAAAATTTGGAACCTTTTGATTACATATCATTTTTAACTTCAGAATAAATAATAAAAAATATAGTAATGCATAAAAATTATTAAATAACCGTATCAGTTATCTCAATTAACACATTAATAAAATTTGTTATATTAAACACTAAAATTGTATATAGTAGTTAATTTTGATTAAAATTTAATGTTCAAACTATATTAAATACACTAATTATAATAACAATTAATTGAATTTACAATATTTAGTAATTATATTTATAATAACTAAACATAAAATAATAGTATTATTATTATTATTGTTAATGATCATTATATTAGTTATTAATTGCTAAAAAATGAATAAAAGATAATTAAAATAAGAATTGCTATTATTTAATTATTATAAATTTATTAAAATTCCAAAAAACTTTGCAGTACTAAAAAGAAAATGTTACAATGTGATTTTTTGATGTGCAACATCTTAATATCAAAAAAACTTAGCTAGAATTCGCACTTAGAGAATTTTGCGTATAACTCATGATCACGCAAGGTTTCCAATACTGTCATTTAGTGATTTTCATGATCTTTTAGGGTTTTGGAATAGATGAGGATATCATCAATGAAAACAATAACGAATTTATCTAAATAAGATTTTAGAACTCGCTGCATCAAATCTATGAAAACTGAAGGTGCATTGGTGAGTTCAAAAGACATCACAAGGATTCGTAGTATCCATAACGAGTGCGAAATGTTATTTTCTCAACATCTGAATCTTTCACTTGCAGTTGGTGATATCCTGATCTCAAATCAATCTTTGAGAATACAATCGCACCAGATAACTGGTCGAACAAATCATCAATCCTGAGAAGTGGATATTTGTTCTTAATGGTTACTTTATTCAATTCCCTATAGTCTATGCATATTCGCATAGATCCATCTTTCTTTTTAACAAACAAAACAGATGCTTCCCAAGGGGACATGCTAGGTTTAATAAATCCTTTATTTAAAAGCTCCTGCAATTGCTCATTCAGCTCTTGTAGTTCCTTAGGAGCTATTCTGTAAGGTGCTTTAGAAATTGGCTGTGTTACGGGAACTAGATTAATTGAAAATTTTACTTCCCTTATGGAGGTAAGCCAGACAAATCCTTAGGAAATACATCAGCAAATAAATTAAATGTAATATACATATGTAAAAAAGGATCACTAAAATCTATCACCCTTTTTAACTACTTTCTTTTGCCAAAACATTAAAATAATCAAATGGCTTTAGACATAATATAACATTTTAATTTTTTCCCATTTAATATATACATGCAACACATTCAATCGCAAGACCTTTCTACATTTACTAATCTAACACCAAAACAAAAAAGAGAAATTCCACAATCCTTTTAGGAGTTGTATGGTTTTATGTTAAAATAATATTGGGTAACTTAAAAGCAAGAACAATTTATTTATAAGAAGAAAATTCAATGTAAGAATTTTTACAGAATTTAAAAGTTGAATAGTGAAATTATTAAACTTGAAAGTTGTATTTATTTTTATGCTCTTTCGTGTGAATAACAAACAAAAAAATTAAAAGAAAAAAAAAGAGGCGGCGTGAGCGGGTAACGAAGTTCAGCAAGGCCACTAATGATCAATAAAGGCGTATATGGTTCAACTAGGAGCATATGTTTTCCACAAGGCCCACAAAATCCATCTAGGGCTAGTAAAAGTAGGCCAAGCTCCAATAACACTCAATTTTGGCACAAATATAAATATGTATATATATATATATATCATAGAATATTTTGTTAAGGCCATCGAAGCTACGCAATATCCATTCTAGCCTCAACGGGAGTAAATGCTGAAGAAGGTTTGCATAGGAGAGGTGATGCTAAAAAGGGAATGCGATGCTTCAACATTTTAATATTAATTTGGCCATCATCTTTTATTTTTTGAGCATGGTCTAAAGTTATTGCCCAAATTAGGATACTATTATGCAATGTTTGGCCTTTTGGGGTAAAATAAATTCCTTAAACCTTACTTTGCATTTATTCTCAAACTAAACTCATTTTAATTTCGCATTAATCGTGTCTTTCAATCCAAAATGTAGCAAATCAAGTATTCCCTTGGATGAATAAGAAAAATTATTGCATGTCCATCATTTATCTACTTGAATAAGTGAACGAAGTACACAGTTAAGAAAAAAGTTTTTTACGTCAAAAAGTTACTTTGCATCAATTCATCCATCAAAGATGGTATGGAATCCAAGTAAGAATACTCTCACACATTCTCTCTCTTTCTTTATTAAAATATAATTATTGTACGTAGGTCTCCATCCGCGAGGTCTCAAGCGCGATGGCACGCTAGGGCTCCATCCGGCTGCTAGGTTGCCATTTTTGCCATGTTTCTTCTGGCGTTTGCTCGTTGAGCAGGCGTCGTCTATTATTGATGGCTTCCCTTCGAGCCGCGTCAACTATAGTTGAAGGCTTCTCGTTTGGATGGCGTCGGAATTGACACGGATCCCTTCCTCGTTCATGTGTTGTGCATTTTGGGACGTTCTCCTCTGGTTGTTTCTTTGTCGATCTCTTACTGGGACTTCGGTTGTTCCCGTTAGCCTCGACTTGTCCTAGACTAATGTCAGGATGGGCAACCTCCCTAATCTGCATGTCTAGCGAACTGTTAAAGCTTCAACACCCAAATCATTCATTGAAGCGTTGATGAATACTAACGCAGTAGTCTCAAAGGAATTAATTGGCATCATCAAACTAATTGGGTTATTTTAAGGAAAACAGACTCTATTTCTCTTTAAAGAAGAAATGCAACAATTGGCAAAACCATTTGAATATTCTTTAGTGGGAAAATTCTGTAATGGTAAACCGACGATGGCTGCCATTAGAACATTTTTCAGTTGTTTGGGTTTGTCGAAATCTTCCAGCAAGGGGCAAATCAATTTCCAACATATCCTCATTAAACTTTCAAATGATATTGGTTACACAAGAATGCTTGCTCAAGGTCATTATTTCATCGAAGATTTTCATATGAAATTACTGAAGTGGACCACAACTTTTATCCGAAAAATGAACCTCCATTGTACCAATCTGGATCAATTTCCCATCTTAAAGTTCACTTTAACACTCACTCAATCCTATTTCTGTTGGGATCTTATTTTGGGAAGCCTCATAAAAGTAGATTTTACTACCACTAACCTGTTGAGACCATCGATAGCACGGCTGTTAGTAGAAATTGATTTCATGAAAAAATTTGAATATGCTATCTGGATAGGGGATGAAGAGGAGGGTTATTTCAAAGAATACATTTTTGAAGACATTCTGAAATATTGTTCATTGTTGTTTGATTGGTCATGATTTGGCAATATATTTTAAACTACACCCACATCTTAAAGAACAACATAAGCACGTAATACCTCCCATCTGAAAAGACAATGCTAAGAGGAACAATATAGTTTATGCGCTAATAAATAACCTCTCATTAGAATTTTCACAGCAAATGGCAGAAATAGAAACAGCACAACCTAGCCTAATAATGGGTGTCGCTAAGTTACTGTCGATTGATACAGTAGCTACCAACAGTTTTGAGAAGCAGGAAGAATTGTTGGCTAGTGGTTGTGTGGAGAGGGGCTCAACTGTTTTTGAATTATCAATGGTCGTGGAGAATTAAATCTTTGGTGGAAGAAGAATCAGAGCATGCAAATATAAGCATCGTGATCGATGGCTATGCAAAACGACCCCTTAATACTAAAATATGAATCGGATCCAAAAGTCTCCATCTCTTTGGATATTGCAAAGAGGACCAATGGGGATGTAGTGGAGGGGATTGTCTTCCTGCTGCCTTGACATTTTGGGACCAGTTTACAGCGCTTTTCTCATCTTCTGCCGTGTCCCGCAGTCGCCGGTTCAGCTGTCAGTTGATTGCCTACACTTTGTACCAGACCTGGAGGAGTAGTATTGAGTTCTCTCATGGCCGTCAATTCCCCACTCCCGCGTTGTGCTAGCTCGATTTTGTCAGCTTTGGTCAGTGCGGGTCTTCATGACGGGAGCGATTACTGGGGTTCCACGGCCCACCAGGGCCCCTCCACCTCCTCGAGATGGTACCCCCCCGCCCCGTTGGCTGAAGGCCAACATTGACGCTTCATACTTCTTTGGAGAGCCCACAGCTTTTGGAGCTGCAGTTGTTCGGGATGCTAAGGGACAGTTCTTGTCTGCTGCTGGTGACATTGTACAGGCCAGATCCCTGCTCCAGGCAGAGATTCAGGCGGTGACTATTCTACAGCAGGCTCTCACGGCCGCCGAGACTGACTTCGAGGGACTCATTATTGAGGGAGATTGCTTAGGTGCAGTTCGGAGACTCCGGCGTCTCTGGGAGAGGACCCTTCGGTCCTGAGGAGCGGACAGACATGCGGACCCCCTTTCATTTTTGCTCGAGATCCCTCGTATTATTTTTGCTTACCGATCGCGTAGTGCGAATCGGGTAACAGACTTTTGTGCTTTTTTGGCCCGTCAGGGTGTCTTTGCTTTTGATAGGAGCGTTGTGCTCCCCAGGAAGCTTTTAGACCTCCTGGCAGAGGATACCGTGGAGTTTGATATCGGTTGAGCTGTTGTATTTTGATTATTTATAGTTACATATATATATGCATGGGCTACGACCAATTTTCATGGATGTAGTGGAGGGGATTGTCTACATCCATCCTTTTATGATGACATCACTCCTTTCTTTCTTCTAAAAGTGGCGAGTATTTTTCAAGAGGTTATAAAGAAGAACATCCTGAAGGATTCCCTGATAAAGGGTTTGAACACCATTAATTCGGATTCACATCTTTGTGGTGAGATCCCAGCTGTAGAAATCTAAGAAGATAATATTAGAACAATTGAGCCAAAATCGATTCTTAATCCTTTTGCAAAGGAATTTCAACCAAAATATTTGAGTGGATCTCCTTTGTGTTACCTGCGCATGCTTCAAAATCTGGTTCGGAATTGGAGAATAAATCGATATTCGATGAGGATTTGATATCGAATAATGATATTGAACAGTTTGATAAATTCTCAATAAAGAAAGCAAAAACAAAAAAAAGAACGAATCAAAATCAGCAAATAAAAGATTTCGACATACTTAACTCAGGAGAATGAATTAGTGTTTGGCTTAAGCAAAGGAGCTCATAATTAACGTTTCTTTAATAGATCTAGAGATTTTAGTGTTTAATGGGAGAAATTGGGTCTTCATTGGCTCAACTTTCTTTACGGGAGGTTGGCTACTATTTTTGTATCTTTTAATTTTTCTATTTTTTCTTTTTTCTTTTCTTTATTTATTGTTGTTAGTGATAACCAACTGTTTCTGTAGTAATTTTTCAGTAAAATATATAAAAAAAATCAACATATTTTCCCTATATATATATATACATACAAATATAAACTATTTAACAAACATCTTAATAAAAGCATCAAAATTAGTATTATCAATATAAATTCCTAGAAGAAACAAAAAACTAAGTGCAAGCTAATCATTGTTGAAATCTAGCTTAGCATAATGTCATCTAAGCAATATAAAAGATAAGAGCCGCTTACCCAAGTTTGTTGATCCTTGGGCTTAAGGCTGAAGCATGCCAAATCCCCTACCTCAACAAGAAAAAAAAATACTTAGCACAAGCTTAGGGGGCTGAGAAAAAAAAGTTTTTTATAGAGGGTAGTGAGCTAGATAAAAGTTGGGGTTGAATAGGATTTAAGAGATGGTAGTGTGCCGAACTGCGAAGAGGATGGGTGCATTTATGGAGGGTAGTGACTGAAAGTTTAAAGGATGGGGAAAGGTGCTTTAGATGATGATGATGATGATTTCAGGGTATAATGGGCAAAGAGAAAGGCTTGATTATCAGGCAAAAGAAAAAGGCTTGTTAACCAGTACGTATTTGCCATAGATAGGATAGAAGAAGGGATGGTTTTCTAATGGCAAGGGAGAGAGGCAGAGAACTAATTGTGATGGTAGGCTTGTAAGGTTATATGAAAAGAGCGATTGGAGAGTAACGTATAGAAGGATTCGGTGATAAAAAGAGAGAATATTATTGTGGCTATAATAGGAAATAGGAAAATAACAACTGTTATGAAAATGATAGGACAACAAAGGGCTTGGCGGCCTACATAAAAGAGAGCATGAGTTTGGCTGGGAAAGAAGAGGGGAAAGATTACTCAAGAAAGATGGACGACAAAATGGCACACCAATATTAATGCCTTTGAAAGCCTCACAAAAAACACAAGCTTCAGAGAGAAGATATACTGTGAATTTTCAATCTATATTATAATAATTAGCCCTTACACACAATCTATGGGTAATTTAAACCACTTGCATAAAAAAAAATGCTGAAAATTAAAGAAAATTTAAATAACAAAATAATAAGCATAAATTAAACAAGGTGAACATGAAACGACCCAAAATCGTTACTTTGCGAATTAGGTCAAATCTCGCCTCATAACTAAGGACCTCAGGGAATTTCAAATTAGGGCAAACAAAAATAACCTTAGATGAGAATAATTTTTAGATCAAAGTGCCCTAGTTTGAGAGAAATCCGAATAACGGAAGATCCCGCTTTATTTTCTAAGCCTATTAAATTCTTTAAATCAAGAACATTGAAATACGTGTTAGAATTCATCATTTTCAATCTCGTTGTGTTAAATATATTATTTAAAGGCTGCTCAAAAAATTTCAACAAATTCTGAGCGTCAGTTTAATCTCAATTAATTTTCGAAGTTTAAAACTTCAAAAATTACAATAAAATCAAAAATTGCTACGAATCAAAAAATTTCGGTTCAAGGGTGTTCGTTATATCATAATACACTTCGGTGTTAAGTTTTATTATTTTTGGAAGCCACACGGCGAAAAAAATGCGAAAAATTTAATTTTATAAGTTTTTTTTTAAATTTCCTTCTTCCCCCATCTGCGATCCCAAACCGATTCTGGCGCGGAAGGTTCGGCGCCAAAAAGACAAGCCCTACGTCGTTTTTGGCGCATGTCTGTCCCTCTCAGCAACCTCCCCTCTCTTCTATTAAACCTTCCCCTTCCCTCCCTCTCACCTTCACAACAGCAACCTCCCCTCACCCTTCTCTCCCAGTCAGCCCTCAACCTGCCAGCCCCTCCTCCTCAACCTTGCCAGCCAACCACTACGCCGGCCAGCCAGTAGCAGCCAACCCAGCCACCATGTCGACTAGCTGCCTCCTCCGGCCGGCCAATAGCAACCCAGCCAGTCCTCCTCCCGCTGGCCAGCCATTTGCCAGCCGCCGACCACCCCGCTCCGGCCTCCCTCTGTTTTTCGTCGATCATAATCCTATAGGTGAGAGGAGAGAAAAATTTTGCTAAATTTTTCTTCGTTCTTTTTACTCTATACTTAATAAATCATTGCTATAAAATTAATAAATTAGTCATTCACATTATTATTATTCTAATTAATTAATAAATGGGAATAATACAAATATTATAAAAATGACTATTATTTCCAATTTTGTCAATTTCAATTCAATCATTTCCATTCTATCATTTTTTTTCTTTTGTACATTATTCTTATCATAATAATAACATATTTTTGCTATCACAATAGTTTATAAAATTAGATTTCAATAAAAAAAAAGACAATGAAGAAAGACATAATAAAACTTATGAAAATATATCATAAACTAAAAGACTAATCTAAAGGTAACCAAATCTAAATACAGATCCAAAAGTCGAACTATCAAACTTGGATTATAAATAACAAAGGTACTCAGTACATGACATGTATTACATTTTATACTTTTACTTCTGCTTAGCTTCGCTTTCAAGCCAAATTCATATTGAAACTTGGTTGGTTGTTCGGAACCGGCATTTGTGACTAGTTACTGGAAAAATGACATCAATAACGGCATTCGTGGCTAGTTACTGAAAAAATGATATCAGTAACGGCATTCGTAGTTAGTTACTGGAAAAATGACATCAGTAACGGCATTCGTGGCTAGTTACTGAAAAAATGATATCAGTAACGGCATTCGTGGCTAGTTATTGGAAAAATGACATCAGTAACGGCATTCGTGGCTAATTATTAAAAAAATGACATAAGTGATAATATTCGTGGCCAGTTATTGGAAAAATGACATCAGTAACGGTATTCGTGGCTAGTTACTGGAAAAATAACATCAGTAACAACATTCATGGGTAGTTACTGGAAAAATGACATAAGTAACAATATTTGTGGTGGGTTATTGGGAAAATGACATCAGTAACCCACATCTTTGAGCAAATATCTTTTACATGAAGTTAATTATTTTGTTAGCGCTTTTACCTTATTATTTTTCCTGCATCCTTATTTTCATAAATCGCATTTTTGCTATTATAAAATATAATACTTCATTGTTTACTATGGTACTTAGAGTATTTCCTAATTACCGAGAATTCTAATCCTAGTATTGTTTTATGTACAATACCAGGTCAAGTACTTCTAGGAAAGCTTAAACAAGAACCTTGAAAATTTATACTGGCGGAAGAATCTACAGCGCAACTTTTACTTTTATTTTATTTACTTTTTCAAAGTTCATCTTGTTCTAGAAGATGAACTTTGTCAGAAGCTTGTGGGCTATATGGTAAAATTGGAAATATATTAAATTAGAAATATCTTTTGGTTTTTATGTATTTCTTTTCTTCCTCAAATTGCTCAATATGATCCTGCGGTATGTGAGTACTCGATGTCGGGACAGTTCTCGCTGAACCGATGTCGGGACACATCACAGAACAGGCCCTCAAAAAGAAATTCCTCTGAATACAAGCTAAAAGATTCCAAAATATTCTAATAACTATAGCTTCTAAAATCTCCAAGATTGTTAAGGCTATAAGTATACTGAATAAATCAAGCATTATTATTGGAGGTTATTGCAACTAATAAACCATTACGACTCTTTTTTGGAAAGGTTATTTCCCAAAAACAAATATGAGATATTGTAGTCAAATAAAAAATAAAGGCAACTTAACCACAATTGTAAGTTCACCCTCTAGAAGAATCACAAGGCACATTGAAATTTGGGTTAAGAATTGCCCATAGATACTTTAGAGTTTAATAAATTCATTTTGTTTGGGATTTAATATTGATAAAATAGAAACCACCAAGTTGAGCCAAGAGCACACCTAGACATTATTTAACAGAGTACCTATAGATATATGCCTATTAACAGGAAATCAGTCAGCCTACTAAATCAAACATGATAATAGTTGTTCGAAGCAAATAGAGTAGCTAGCAAATAAATGGACTGCTATGATCGTCAATGTATAGAAGGAAATACAGTGGCACAATTTACTCTGTATAAGGAAAGGGATAACTAATCAAATCTCTTCAGCAATTCCTACACCTTCCACTTCGAGGCATTGCTATATTTTTCTATATAGATTTCATCAAAGAAGCCTCCTAACTACAAAATGTAGAAAACCTGGAATGACAAGATCTACTGGTCTGTAAATGAATCAGTGAATTTAGTGAAGAACAACCTTGTACATTTCAATATATCATTAATTGTTGAAGTAGTCAAGAAAGTTTGCACACCCACCGGTTGGACTGATTTTAGAATGGCTTTAATAATCCATAGAGTATGTTAATAAAATAATAAGTAATTATGCTACTGCAAAATGTGAATTACATACAACTAAATAAAAGGAGTCGAGAACCTAAACTATACTTGATTTCATCAAAAAAATAAAAAAATAATAAAAAAATGGAGCTGTACTATAGAAAAAAAAAAATTCAATTGTGTGTTATCAATGACTACCGATTCATCAAGCAAAAAATAATTTAGTAATAAAAGTACCTGGAGTTTATGATCTCCGCCAGTAACCCAAATGTAACACTAAAAAATAGTGGATGATGCCGAATATTTCTCTGGATAGAAACACTTCCATTTTTTGCTTCAGAGGTGTCAGTCATATTAAAATTAAGCTTCATATCTGCACCTTAATCATTAAATAGGTTCGTTTGATATTCAAAATACACCAGAACTATAAAATTTTAATAATTCAAAGTTCATACTAATTAATTCCTGCATGTTCATCATTTCACTAAAAATCAATTTTTCTTCATTCTCTTCTGGCAGACTAGATAAATAGAACAGTGAAAAATGAGTTTAACTTTACAGTTACATTTGGCTTGGAATAAACACAAGTTAACGAATTATTTGGCCCATAAAGAATGGAACTTAACAATATTTCTGAAAGATTAGCTGTTTAAACAAAATGAAAAGTTAAATTAAAAGGAGGTGTAACAAGCAATAGGTTGCACCCAGTCTAGTATTTGTTAATCCATCAAAAATACAAAAAGAAGCAATATTATCAACCCAGATTCTCAACCAAGAAAATTTTATATTAACTCACTTCAATTCAAATCATTGATCATCTCCAACAATTTTTATTTCAAATAAAGCATTCATACATATACAATTCAAATCAAGCAGCTATATACAAAAAAGAAAGAGCATTTACTCAGAAAAAATAACCAAACAATATACATACACATACATACATACATACATATATATGTATGTTTTGTAAATGTTCTGAAAGAAATTTTTTATAATGTCTGGTTCTCAATGGCTTTCAACATGATTTCCATAAATTTTTCTGTAGTTTAAGACGAGGGAACCCCTTTCTCCCATATGGTTATGGCAAATTATTGGTCAAAATGTCAATAATTTGATCCAAAATGATCCTAGAATGGGATACAATGTGGGAAAAAAGTACCTTATTACCCATTAAGCCTAAGCCAATGAATTTTTGTTGTTCACTAATGGGAAGACTAGATCTATTAATATGATAAGAAAATTTAATACCCTCCAAAAGGATTCGGGGCTTAAAATTAATGTGAGAAATTCTTTTTTATATATACATGAGAAAGCTCCCATGAGTAAATTAAGCCCACCAATGATATACTTCGTTTAAAAAAAAGTACTTCATCTCTTAGGAGTTCTTATTTTAATAGGCCATAATAAAAATGTTGATTTCAACTTTTTGATTGAAATTTTTTTAAATAAAATTAAAAAATGGAAAAACAAGTTTCTTTCTCATGAGGAAAGACTGACTCTTAAACGCTACAAAAAAAAAATCACATCAAGTTCATTTTGAATAACTTTATATGGGTTAACAGCAATGGCTCCAGAGTTATTTGAGATTGTTACAACATTTGCTTCCCCTTTTCTAAAGGTGGTTGAAATATTGAGAGTTTAGAAGATATCTGTACATCCTTTCTTAAGAACTGTGGTGGAATTTCAGTATGAGAAATTCTTTGTGAGCTAAACTTCGTTGTTCCAAATATTGTGTGACAAAATACTTCTCTAAGGTCAAGCACTGCATTTTTTGGGATACTATCTAATTTTTGAAATGACCATTGGAATGAGTGTGGGAGGCTCGGTGATCATTGCCCCATTCAAAACAAAAACCAAATAGTCATGATTGTTTGAATAGTTTAAATGATTGGAATACTCAAAAGTTGTATAACATCCTTCCCCATAATACCACTGATTCTATCATTACTAGCAACTCTTGTTTTAGTGAGGAGAAATTTCCTAATTACCCTCTGGCCCCCAACGATAAATTCTGTTTGAAACTTGCTTGGAACACCATTTATCAATTGCTGAGCAAGGACATACTTTCAAGCATGAAGTGTTCGATAAAAATAAAATATACTTCAGGTTACCTATGCTTGTAGGACTATTGACTAAATCAAACAAGTCTTTGCCATCAGCAACGAAACCCCAGCGATTTGGAGCTGGGCCAGCAATATAAGCACACGCTCTCTCATCAGTGTCCTTAAGATATACCTGTAAATGAATAAATAAGCTTTGTGATGTAATAATATCCGTTATTGTGAGAATGATGCAAAACAAACAAAACGATGGTAAACATAAAACTGCAATAATGAATGCAGAAAGCAAAAACACAAATTAAAAGGTAAGATACAAGCTCTGAAAAAATTTGCGTTGCTGTAGATTTAAGATAATTGGATATGTGAAATGATACAAATTGTGTTCAATTCAATATCTCCAGTTAAATTATAAGAATAACTTAAGCATTTAGCTATCGTCTTTTACAATCTAAGCAGAAAGTCATTCAAAAATATGTTGTATCAGAGCTTAATGATGAAAGTAATTGAAGGACACCCGACAAAAGAATGTGAGGATAGCCCTAAAATTCTTTTTCTTTACTCGTATATTTGGGCACTGAAAAACTCATTGGAGTGGGCTGCTTGGGCAAAGAGGATAGCAAAAAGTGACAACAAAATATTTATTTTCTATTAAATATAATTACTATCAATGTGAATGGCATTGCATCCTAGTGGCTAAGACTCAATGAAATTTCATGTTATTTTCTTATTACTATTGTTGTGAAATAATTTACAATTCCATATAAATAGACAAAAACAATAACAAAAATACCCAACAAAATTGTATCTATTTTTCCTATTAATAATAGACAAAATGTAATTATTCTTTGTTAGTTGGCTGGATACATACATATATATATATATACATACATATATATATATATATACATACATATATATATATATATATACATATATATACACACACACACATCAGGGTTTCCATGCTCCCGTAGGGTTTTCACCATCTGACATAGCGCTCCTGCAAGGTTCGCGCGCCGCCTCTCTGAGTAAGCATCACTGATTGGCAGAGGCTTCCAATCCGGTGTAGCTGTTGTCGTCTCCAATGTGGCAGCGGTTATCTTGCTCCTCTTTGGCGGAGTTGACCACTTCGGTTTTGCGGAGCTGTTTCGTCGTCCAAGGTCAGCGAAGAGCTCGGGCGATGCATGGAGACGGTGGAGCAAAGTCAAATGGAGGTTATCCCTAATCTTCACCTCAAGCCTAGCTCAACCCCTTCGGCTCCCATCTTCTTCATTGATAATTTGACGAATGGCTCTTCTCAAAGACCTCTAATAGATCAAAACTATCTCTACACTTCGAGGTAAACCTGCGCTTTTTTATCTAAAGATGAAGTCGAAATTCTGGCACGAACGTTTGTTTATACCTTCGTTGGGAAATTTCCTAATGGTAAGCCATTGCTTGTTGCCATTCAGAAATTCCTCAACAACCTTGATCTTACAAAATCCTTCTCTGCTAGGTTGATTGATTCTCGACACATTCTTATTCAACCTTTCAATGAAAAGGATTATACCAGATTGTTTGCCGGAGGATCTTATTTTAATGAAAATTTTCACATGAAAGTGCTAAAATAGACAACTGATTTTGATCCAACATGTGAACTCCAGTTGTCCCTGTTTGGATAAATTTTCCCCAACTTAGGATCCACTTGATTACCCATTCCATCCTCTTTTCTTTGGGATCCTATTATGGAAAGACCCTAAAAGTGAATTTTGCAACTGCTAACTTACTCACCCCTCTGTCACGAGAGTGTTAATTGAAATAGATCTAGCTGAACTTTTTGAAAATGAAATCTAGATAGGAGATGAAACTGTTGGGTATTTCCAATAAATAAGCTTTGAAAATTCGTCATCATTCTATTCCCAGTGTAGAATAATTATTCATGATCTTTCTAAATGCTTCAAGATTCATCCTTACTTTAAGCTTGTTCTAAAATCCAATATTGGTGTTCCCAGAGGCCCCCTAGGAAACGCGTCCCTATACAGCCATCTATTATGATTGTTACGGAAGACCATGTTTCCTTAGAGGAAGTCCCTCTGTCGACTTTGGATCATACTATTGATTTGGAGGTCGCTATGGAAAAGTCTGGGTATATTTGTGAGCCGACTAGGTCCAGGGAGTTGGAGGTCCCTAATCCCTCGACATCAGTCCTTGGTTTAGGGGAATCAGTTACTCCAGCTTTGGATATGATTGATATAGAATGTGGTTTGGACACTAAGACTGCTGCTGAGGTTGACCTTGTATACTCGTATAATGTGACTGCTACTGTAGTTTGTCTGGATTCTTCCCTATCTCAGTTGGAAGGGGCCAATGTGGGAGATTTGGTCGCTCTATCGTTAGATTCTTTTGGTGATGGAGGGGATCTTGCGGGCTAAGCAGTATTTTCTACTCAAAAGCTTCAAAACATTCTTTTGGAATCAACCCAAATTTAGCATAGGAGGGCTAAGTGGGGGTTTCTTGATGATGAAGATAAGATCATTCATTCAGACGTGCTTTGTATCTATATTGATTAAGTGTCGATTGTTTTGAGTAGAAGAGGCTTCGACCCTTCATCCGTGGAGACTTCTCCATGGAATTCATCTGCCCGACCTTGGTAGAGCTAGCTAATTTGGCACCAAAAGTTGTATCATATTATGAGAGGACTTTGAGGTGGTATCAAACAAGGATTTAAATGATTACCTATCGAATACGGAGCTATTACATGATTTCCTTGTAAGATATAAAGAGAAAAAGAAAAAGAAACAAAAAAAAGAAAATTCCCAAATCCAATTGGTAACCGAATTATTATCTTTGGCTTAGATGCAACCATATAGAGCATATTTTTCAGCTTTAGTTGGGATCTTGGATCTTAAAGAGTTTGTTAGACCATTACTCATTTTTTTGCTTTTTATTTTTTTTTATTTTTTTTACTATGTTTTGAGATTACAAACTCCCTATGTGTTGTAATCTTTTGATTTGCTATATTTATAAAATAAAATAGATTTTGGAATATATATACATATATATATATATAATGAGAAATTTGTTGAATTCATAAATTTGAAAAAGGAATACAATAGACATGTTTGGTGATCTCCAATAAATAAAATAAATAAATGAAAAGAAAAACAAAAAAATGTTAAACTGTCACTAAATCACCCTAAACAGATTTTAAAAAATCTCAATACGAATAAAGCTAAGTAAACAAAAGATATCCAAACATGTGAGAAGCAAACCAATCAACATCCGTTTCTTTTCCCTCGGTTGTTGTGCCTTGTCCTTCTATTTGGAGATTTAGAACAATTCTTCCTTTTCTTTTTCTTTGTAAACATTCAATATCTTCGAATTCATTCTCCGAATCCATTATATTTCAATTTGTGTTCGAATCAGAGATCACTTCTTGCTCATTTAGCTTTACTAGCTGTTCAGTTTGACGTTTCCCATTAACAAGTGGCAAAAATTATGTGGCGCACAGGTTGATCCACGATTTCACTCCCCCATTCTCCAAAGGGAGTCCCGTCTCACAAAGATCCACTAAAGGCGGGTTGGGGACTTACACTTCAAATGTTGAGTAACAGAACATTCCATATTACGTCTACAAAGGACTACTGAAATTTCATCAATCCGTTGATGAACCATATCCAAGGGGATCCCATAAAATTCCTAACACAGTAAGAATGAAAAAAAGATAGTTCATCCTCCCCCGCAGTTCTTAGCCTCAATATCTCTTGTGCTGACAAAAGCATGTTTTAAAGTTAATTCAAAGAAAAAGCATAAAAACTCGATAAATCATCGTTACTTTCCTCGTCACAATTGAATAGGGCAATGGCCAACAAATTCATCGTCTCCAACGAAATCCCACCCATGTCAGAACCACCAACAAAATCACAAATATTATCATTATCTTCAATGAACCCTTGAACCTCAATGAATGGCCTGAATCAGTGTCATCCGCCACGCCAACAAGCCCGTCCTGCAACTTGCCACAGCCTGTGAGAATGGCATGTATTACATTCCACAAAGAAATCTCCAAAGAAAATGTCGTCAGTGGCATCTCTTTCGGCACAATCATCAACCACCATGAATTGATTGTCGGAAGAGCACCCAACCACGTCCGGACTAGCAATCAGGCCCTCCACCGACTATGAATATTATATATATATATATATATATATATATATATATATATATATATATATACGCACACGCACACACACACGTTAACGGGCCACTGCCCCGGAACATATTAAGGAACTAATATTATTTATCATTAACAAATCATACATAATTTCTATTAAACTTTTGAAACATTTGGAGAAAATAACTCTCTATTTTTGTAACATTTCATTTTTTTATAAAAAACTTTAGATATAGGTTTAAAATATAATAAAATATTTATGTAATTCCATTTTTTTCAAATTTACTATTTATTTCCATCACTTTTTTATGGAATTTTGGAGGATTTTGGAACTATTTTAAAATAAAAATTTAAATGGAAATAATTTGAGAAAATAAACATTATTAAGAAATAATTAAATTCTTTTCAATTCAATCAGGATGTATTGCGATTGGCCAAGTTTAATCAAGCAACAATGAGAAGAGTGATTAGTTTAGGCAAGGCTAACTGTAGACTAGAACTACCGCACCAACTACTTCCACCATTACAAGAAAAAAAATAATAATAATAATAATAATATAACAACTTCAACAACACCAACCCTAATAATAATAATAACAAACAAATAAACTACTTCCACCATTACAACAAATGTTGCTTCAATCAGAGCCCTATGATCAAAAGAAAAAATAAGCCTTAATAGACATTTCAGGAACTTGTATTAAGTGTGAGGGTGTAACTTTATATGTAATTGTAGAATTAGTCACAAGGGTGAAGAGAGTAGAACAAACAAATAAAGACTAATTAAGATTTAAAACACCAAAAACTCTTCAATTTGTTTGGATCATATGACATAGTAAGAAATGAAGTGGTGACATTAAACAAGTTCGTCATGCTTAATGTGATACAATACCTTTCATAGAGTTATTACAATGTAATGAGAAAATAACATATAAAAAAATATATACTTAAGACATGATGGTTCCTTCAAAAAATGTGTAGCAAAGCAAGCCCCACATCTTTCTAATAGACTCTTGAAAAATGCCAACAAAGGCAATATAAGCTCAAAGTTGCCAAACATTAAAGAGAAAATGGTAGCTAGGAGTACTTTATTAGTTGAATTTAATAAAGCCGGTTAATTCAAGATGTAGGGAGTTCAAATGGAGGACTTTCACATGAGATATTCCAAAGAAACAAAATACTCGACCACGGGAGACGTTTTTACTGATTTAAACATGGTACAAATAGTTGAGGTGGTTCTATTTAGGGGTGAGAAGTATAAATTGCCATCAATCGGTATATCCTGGGAGAAGAACAATTATTCCAAAGGAAACCCTAAGAAAAATTCATAAGTTTGTAGGCAAAATTATAAATAAGGTGTGAAGCAAATTGAGGAGAAGAAAAAACCCATTGATAAACAGCAATTGAGATCAAGATTCAAAGAATATTAAGTGGAACCTTTAAATAGAATAAAAGTAGAAGCTTGATAAGGAGATCAAAATTTATGGATCTAAAGCAGTTGTGGCAGCTTGCAAACTGTCTGAGATTAACAAATGTTCTATGCTCATGGTAGAAAATAGTTGAAGCTTGTGGCTGCAGAAAGCAATGTGCAGAGCTCGTGATGTGGGGAGAAGGCCATAGGTTCAAAGCTGCAACTGTGGAGGCAAAGGTACGAGTGCAATGATGATGAGGTGGAAAGATTCCAAAGCATGTCAAGGTGCAAGGAATACGAAAATGATAAAGAGAGGAAAAGAAAAATCAATGAGGCTCTGATTCCATGTTAAGAGAGTGAAGGAAAATGATGTGTTTATTTCTGAAGAGAAAGACAACAAAAGGAAAGTACCAAAAAGTAAATGAGGGAAATATCCCATCTAAGAAAAAGCTCCAACGTAATATCCTATCATAAATTCATCTGTTAAAAATATCATAAAGTATAATAGAAATGAAATTTTACCTGCTGAAAATGAAGATCAGTCGTAGATGATTGAAACAAAATTGGCTCAAAGCTGCTCATAGTGCCAAAATTTGGCATGGTTCTAACAGTTCCCAAGTAATCAAGGATACAAGATTCAATTTCTTCCTCAGAGAAATCACCAACAATATTAACCTTAGTGACATTTAATCAGGTCAGAATAACAAGAAGATATAAAAATAAAATAAATAAACATTTAATATTTTCCATTCAGGAAAAAAAAATAAAGCTCAAAAGAAATGTTAGCATGCATGTCGCTAAATCATTTTTAAATATTTAATAGCAAAAACATTACAAATACACATACCACTAGAAAAATTTAATACACCAAACTGATATCTCCCTTTAAAATGATTTTATTCCTCCTCCATGGTACGTTAGTTGAAAACAATTTCAAGCGAAGCTTATGTAATGACATTGATGCCTCAATATTTTTCTACCCATTTCCACCATCTCAAATCAAATGCAGAAGTTGAGCCCTGCCTGGCCCTTTCTCGCTGAAAACAATATCCTAACGAGCGCCCTTCAACAATAGGTGGATTTGAGGTATTTGTCTAAGGCAAGATATATATACACATTAATGATGCCCTAAGAAGCATTCCCACCAACAACACAAAGTAGAACCACATTCATCACATCCTCTCCATCATCCCCATTACCCACTTTATCGACATCCCAACCATCTACCATCGTTACAGTAGTATATGTTCCCCAACCAACAAGGACAACTCCCACGCCAGTTTAGCCCAAACTTCCCCTGTCAACTGCATCATAAAATACTTCAGTAAGCTCCAAAACTCTATTAACCTTTGATATCATGACAAATCCCTGAGCCTCATACACACAAACCAAGCCCCACGCTCAAGTGCCCTCACCACATCACCCATTTCATCACAGCTTCCGTGCTGCAAAGTTTGCAAAGGAAACAACGAGTTAAATAGGGATAATGACTGGAAGATTAATAACAGTATAAGGGAGAGTAGTCTTGATATATTTAAATACTTAGGTTATACTCAGGTGAACATTAACTATTAGGTGTTAAAATTGTATATGGAAATGAATTTACTAGTTTGCATGTAAATTTCAAAAAACAAGCGTCATTGGATGATGTGGCTGGAGAAAAAGAACCCTATGATAGATGAGTATTTAAATCAAAATAAAATCACTAACCTCCATGTTGTCACCAAAAAACTGACTCATCACAGCTTGCTTAACTGATTGAAGAGTTAACTTTTCCAATGACTCTGGTGTAGGGTCGGCAAATCTAGCATCGCCATTCATCATTGCCTGCATAAGTCTGTGAGCAGTTGAGCGCTCCAAACTTTTTGGTATGGATCGGTAGTGTGACAAATACATTTTCCTAGCTCTATCAAACGCATCTTCCATCCAAACACTATGCTGCACAAAAGAAACAATCACATATCAAAATAGCATGCAAACTTGAAAAAAAAGATCATAAGAATAAAATGAAATGTGAGAACAAAAAATTAATAGCTAATCTTGGAGAATACCCTCAGATCACAACATCACTATCATAAAGGTTTGAAATAGAGGATAAATAACAACAAGGTTATGTTCAAAAGAGGCCACAAGATTTCAGGGTTAATGAAACAATGGTGTCCTGGATAGATCCACAACAGGCACTAATTGAAACTTATCAAACTATATGAGATATGCAAACCACACTAATCAACAGGAAAGTTGGAAGTGTAATTAAATGAATATGGAAGAATCCAGGAAGCAATACGTCAAGGGAACATAATAAGTTTTAAAATCACAAAGGCATTTATAATCAGACAATCCAAACAATTAAAGAAGCCCATATTCCACTAAAATTCATATTGAACAATAAAAGGTTTTTCACAAAAGAAAAAAAATCAAAATTTTTTCAAGGAAAACTTAAGTTTAAAAGGAACAGGGACAAGAAAAAAAACAAACCTCAAGAACCATGTGCAAAAGTTGAAATGCTGCTCTCATTCCATTATCTCTCAAAGTAAATCGAAATTCCATACATATAACCTCCTCATTGGACTCCAAAGAACAGTTAATTAGATGATTTACACAGAAAAGTTCCACCTGGAGAAAAATGACCTCTACTAATCAATTAATAGCCATTTCAATAATAGCAGCAAATGGAAACAAATTTCCATAAACAAAATGAAAAGGCATGATGAAATAAAAATAGTAATTATATTGGAAGCACAAGTATAGTCATCCACATGATGCATAATCACATCTCAGAAAATACGAATTTTAATCCATCCAATTTGCAACAATACCACCTTAGTGGGAATGGCTAATATATAATAGATCAAAAAGGCTAGGTTTGTCGTTGTTTCATACCAATGCCACCAAGATAGGCTCTAGTTAAAAGTAAAAATAGTGAGCTTAATGGTTTGCTATCTTTTCTCCATATAAAATCAAGATAGAATTTTTCCATTATAGCTCAAAATATCAAAAAACCAAAATTCCCGAGCATAAAAAGTGTCAACTTATTAATCAATAAAACTGATTATATATACATTGAAGAACTTTGCAAAACTTTGTAGAACTTCACATGAACTTTGAAGCAAATGAATGAACCAAATGATTTGAATTTGCATGAACTTTGGTTTAAGTTTATGCTATACTGTAAAGACTACTTAACTTGGCAGATCTTTTTTATAATTATTCCAAGTTCATGAGGAGAAATTGACTATGATGAAAAATAATTATTTCATATTCTAATGTGATATTTAGACCTTTCATAAATACTACTGATTATTTCAAATTTTAATATTTTTACAATAATGTTTATCTTTCAAATAGCTGATATTGTGGATACTGCTACCTCTATAGGTGCTTGAGCTGTTATTGCCTCTGCTGATGCTTAGGTTGCTTCTACTACTGTTTGGTTGTTGTTATTTCAGTTGATTCTTATATGTGTATATTATTAACAATTATTGGTTTTGCAAATACAAAAATTCTAATTAGTGTAAATCTTATTACTACGTTGTTATTCTTAAATTTTTGCAAATTTGATTTTTTTCTATTATTGTTTTCTTATGTTTGGACTAATGCTGCCTATGCTATTGTTTGGGTTGTTGTTACCTATGCTAATGTTTGGGCTGCTTCCGCCTCTGCTAGTGTTTGGGCTAATGCTGCCTCTGCTGCTATATGGGTTGTTGCTGCTTGGGCTGCTATTGCTTCTGCTAGTTCTTATATATATATATATATATATATATATATATTATTGTTATTATTAGTTTTACAAATGCAACAATTTTATTTACTGCAAATCTGATTATTATGTTATTACTGGATTTCTGCAAAAAAAATAATTTCTATTATTATTCCTTGTGCTTGGGTTGTTAGTGCCTCTATTGCTACTTAGGTTATTGCTACCTCTGTTGACGCTTAGGCGATTGCTGCCTCTGTTGCTGTTGGGGCTACTGTTGCTGCTGATTGTTGTTGGTTCTTATGTGTATATTAATCTTATTATTGGTTTTGTAAATACAATAATTGTAATTAATACAAATCTTATTACTATGTTGTTATCCTTAAATTTTTGCAAATTTGATTTTTTTTTCTATTATTATTTCCTTATGCTTGGACTGTTGTTATCTCTGCTGGTGCTTAGGCTGCTACAGCCTCTATCCCTAAGAATAGGATCACAACTTCTACTCACAGCTTCAACCCTAAAAATAGGCTCCAAACTTACTGCATGTTTTAAAACCTTAAAAAATCCTTAAAATTTTGAATACTCAATTTTTTTGTTATACAAATAATTTTGAACTCATTTTTTTTTGTTTTTTGTTTATTTTATTGAGTAATCATTTGAGTTGGCTAAATTGGGTCTATAATAAAGTACCATGAATGTACTAAATTGCTAGATTTGAGAAATGACACGTTAACCTTAGTCTTTTTAAAAAAAGAAAATGAGCCATAAAGTTAGATGCACTCTCACAGAAGATGAATCATTCAAAGTTAATTGAGCTAAGTATTGTTTGCATGTATTGAATTTTTCTTTTTTGTTGTTTCAATTAAACATTTTTAAATACCCTAAAATCTAAATATTGGCTCTTGTTTGTGCAGACTTGTAGGATTGCCTGGCCTTATGAGTATTGGTGTTGCTTGCTTGTTGGTTGTTGCTATTTCTATTACTACCTATGCTACCACTTGGGCTGCTGCTGCTATCTCTATAGCTGCCTCTGTTACTGCTTGGGCTACTGGCTGCTGCTGCTATCTCTATTACTGCCTCTGTTATTGCTTGGGCTACTGGCTGCTGCTGCTATCTCTATTGCTTCCTCTGTTACTGCTTGGGCTACTGGCTGCTGCTGCTTGGATTATTGGTTACTGTTGTTGGGTTACTGGCTGCTGCTACTTGGGCTGCTGGCTACTGCTGCCTCTGTTGCTGCTTGGGTTGTTTACTACTGCTGCTTCGACTATTGGTTACTACCTCAACTGCTGCTTGGGTTATTAACTGTTGCTGCCACTATTGCATATCTGAAAACCTTAACAAAATAATAATCCTAAAAAGCAAATAAGCAAAAATCAGAATCAGATCCTTCTGAGTTAATTAAATTGGTCTAAAATTCAAATAATATTTGCCTGAATGCTTTTTGTTTGCTACTTTGTGCAGACTTGCAAAGTGCAAATTGCAGCCTTGGCTTGAAGATTAAAGCTTCTTGTGCTTTGGCTTAGGAATTAAAGCTGCTTGTGCCTTAGCTTGGAGACTAAAGTAGACTTGCAGATTGCCTAAATTTCAATTAGTATTTTCTGTTGCTGCTAAATTCTAGTTTATTAATCATCTCCAAACAGATGGATTCCGATGAAGGCTTCCTCGCAGTACCCACCGAAACTCCTGTTAAGACAACAATCTCCTCATCTGCAGCGGACAATAGAACGGATCGTCTATTAGAAGCTGTTTTGCAAGCCCTTTCAAACCAGGGGAAAGCCTCCACCTCACTGCTCACATCAGAAGCCCCTCAAGAGCAAAGGGTGCAAGTAAATAATGCTCTGCAAGCCTTTCTCAAACTCAACCCTCCTACTTTTAACGGCTCGGCCAGACCCATGGAGGCCGAAGACTGGATCCAAGCCGTGGAGAGCAAGTTGGACAGTTTAAAGTGTCCTTCAAGCAAGGAAGTTAGACTAGCGAAATACTTGCTAGAAGGTGAAGCCGAGAGATGGTGAAAGATCACGTTCGAAACCACCTTCAAAAACATCAGTCTAGAGGACATACCGTGGGCAGAGTTCACGGCCGCATTCAGGAGCCGCTATATTCCCCATACTGCCCAGAGGATACTTGAGAGCCAATTCATAAAGGTAGCTCAAGGTGACCGGTCTGTAGCAACTTACGAGACAGAGTTCGCAAAACTCTCTCGTTATGCACCAAAGCTTGTGGACTGCGAAGCTTCGAGGTGCAGTAGGTTCCTAGAAGGTTTAAAGGACAGCATTCGCACTAACTTAATTTCTCTTAGGCATACAAACTTTGCCGATCTATTAGATTGTGCAACTATGCTTGAGCATAACGAGCAGGTGATCGCGGAAAGACAAGGAAAAAGGCATGATCATCCCACAGAGGATCCGGAGAGTTACAAGCATCCCCGTTACCTTCCACCAGCCAGAGCATACCAAATGTCTGCAGAAGCTTCCAGGACCAATGAAGTTGTTCCTTGTAATCGACCTCACCCGCTGGGGAGGTGCTACCATGGTCAAGGCGTCTGTTTTACCTGCGGGCGCCCAGGTCACGGTTATCGTTTCTGTATCGCCAAGAAGACAATCGATGGAGATATTATCCCTGGGGCAAGATCTGCCCCAAGACTGAACTCAGCACCAGCAGCCCCCGCTATTAACCAACGAAGAAGAGATGCTCCTAGGCAAGTTGCAGTAACGACAGCGCCTACCCAAAGGAATGGGCAGGCTCCTCAACCAAGAATGTACACCCTCACCCTGATCATAAAACCTGACGACAACGATATAGTATCAGGTATTAATCTCACCCAGATTTAAGTTTCGTTTGTGTGATGTCGAGGACGACATCGTTTTTAAGTAGGGGAGTTTGTAACGACCCAAAGTCGTTATTTTGCAAATTAGGTCAGAATCCCGTCTTAGGAATCAAGATCTCGGGGAATTTCAATTTAGGGCAAACAAAACTACCAATTGATAGAAACAACTTTAAAGATCAAATAGCCCTAATTCAGTAGAAATCCGAAAGACGGAAGCTCCCGTTCTATCTTCGAAATTTCTAATTTATGAAAATCAAAAACATTGAAATGTGTGTCCGAATTCATCGTTTTCAGTGTCGACGTGTTAAGTATATTATTTAAAAGTTGCTCGAGAAATTTCATCAAATTCTGAGCGTCGATTTGTTCGTGGCAAATTTTCGAAGTGTTAATCCCCTAAAATTTAAAATAAAATAAATTATTTGTCCAAATCGAAAATTTTCGGTGCAAGGGTGTTCGTCATGTCGGAACACACCTCGGTGCCAAGTTTTGTTGAATTTAGATGCCGAACGACGAAAAAATGCGAGAAATTTAACTTTAACTAATTTTATTTATTCCTTCTCTGTCCCCCTTCCCCCCTAAAAAAAATCGCAGTTTGCGATTTCTTCCGCCAAATGGCGGGAGCAGCTTCCGCGCCAGCCGGAAGCCTAGCGCCTGCCTGCGCCATTTTTGGCGCAGGCTGTCGGCCCATAGGGCCGACCCCGACCTCCCCCGACCCCAGCCTGCAGGCGGCACTTCCGCCTGCCAGGAGGGGGCCCGCCTGCGCCGTTTTGGCGCAGGATGCGGTCGGCCCCCTCAGCCGAACCCCCCAGCCTGCGCTAATTTAAGCGTAGCCCTCCCCTTCCAGCCCTCCTCCTCAGCCTTCCAGCAGCCGGCCAGCCCCTCCGGCAGCCCGGCAGCCCCCTTCCAGCCGCTTTCGGCAGCCCGACAGCCTCCGGCAGACTCTCCCAGCAACTTCCGGCAGCCCGACAGTCCCGTCCAGCAGCTCCAACATCTCCAGCAGCCACCAACAGCTTCTGGCAGCCTTTGACGGCCACCAACAGCCCTTCCCAGCCAGCCAGCTCCTCCTTGTCGGCTGACCAGCAGCAACCCGGCAGCCCCGCTAGCCAGCTGGAGCCCTTGCCAGCCTCCGGCCAGCCCGTTCCGGCTTCCCTCCATTTTTCGGCGGTCTTAATCCTTAAAAATTTGAAGATAAGTTTAAGAGATGAAAAGAGGAGTTATTTTGCTATTTTCTCTACTTAATAATCTTTTTGAAAATAAGATTACGTCATTCACATTAATACGGTTCTCATTAATTAATAATGAAAACTATACAAATGTTATAAAATGACTATTATTTCAATTTAAGCAGTTTCATTTTTGACCACCACTCCTACTATGTTCTTCTTTCATTCTTATATTATTATCATTAAAACAATGATAATAATAATATTGTATCATTATAATCGCTATCCTTGATAATCTTAAAACACTTTAATAATTATAACTGCTTTAATAGCAGCTTAAATCAATCAAACTTCAAATGCGGAAGAAGAACAGAATGAAAGAAATTAAACTCCTAAATCATTGATTAAAAAGCTAACTTAGAAATATCGGAGACTTAAATGCAGATTGAGCGAACTGTCACTCATTCGAGCCATTGAACTTCTGAACTTAAGAATAAAGGTACCCAGTACATGACATGTATTACATTTTGCACTTTTAATGCTGCTTAGCTTCTCGTATTTTGCTTTGAGCCAGATTCATTTGAAGCTTGGTTGGTTGTTAGAAACCAACATCCTTTTCGTTCGGGGGTTACTGGAAAATGACATCAGTAACATTAATGCTTGGTTGGTTGTTAGAAACCAACAGTTCTTTTCATTCGGGGTTGTTGCTGGAAAAATGACATCAGCAACATTCGGGGTTGTTACTGGAAAATGACATCGATAACATTCGGGGTAGATTACTGGAAAATGACATCAGTAATCTTTATTTGACGAACATTATTTGTTGCAGGAAATTGTTTATTTCGCGCTATTACCTTATTTTCTCCTGCATTTTATTTCCGTCTTACTTCCGCTAATCGCATCATTTAAAATGTAAATGTTATTATGTACTGCTGTACTTAGAGTATTCTCTAATTACTGGGAATTCCAATCCCGATATTGTTTGTTGTACAATACCAGGTCAGGTACTTCTTGAAGAGCTTAAGCAAGAACCCTAATGCTTGAAATTTTCAATCTGCAAATGGATCTGCGACGGCGCTGTTTTTGCTTATTTATCTTTTATCTTTTCTTTATTCTTACTTTTGTACGACGAACGCTGAAAAGACCTTGTAATGTGAACATTTAAATAAATAAATAATATCTTTTGGCTTTCGTATGTGTATGCTCTTTTCCTCTCAAGTTACTCGATATGATCCTGCGGCAAGTGAACGCCCGATGTCGGAACGGTTTCTTTTAAACCGGCGTCGGGGTCCTCACAGAAAATCCCACTCAAAATTAAAGAAAAATTTTATAGAGCAATTATACGACCAGCTATGTTATATGGAGTTGAATGTTGGCCACAATAAAAAAAGTTGTCAATAAATTAAGTGTTACAAAGATTAGGAAGCTTAGTGGATGAGTGGGTAACTGGACATACTCATAAGGATATAACAATAAATGAGTTTGTTCGTAACAAGGTTGGGGTGGCTTCAATAGTGGATAAGATTAAAGAATGCGACCTTAGAAGGTTTAGACATATTTAGAGTAGACCGTGCAACAACTCTATTAGAAAAATTAAATTTATGAAATTCGCCCATATTAAAATAGGACAAGGAAGGCTCAAAAAAGCATGGGAAGAAACTATTAGGAAGTATCTTCTCTATTTGGAACATATAAAAGAACTTGTATTTAATTGTGCACAATAGAAACAAAGGATTCTTGTGGCAGACCCCACCTAGTGGGATTAGGACTTATTGTTATTATCATTGTTCTTATTGTTGTTATAAAGTGAGAGAATTTTCTTTGAGTACTTTTAATTACAGCCCAAGTTATTATAGGTTCTCCACCAAACCTTTCTCTTTGTTTTTTATGATTGTATAAGAAACAAAGTTTGCTCAAATAAAGTTAACTAAACAAATCGTACTTAACATTCAACAAGCATATTACTCGTTCAAAAAAACAACTATACAATCACACGACAAAAAAAATCAATATCAACTTTGCACTCATCAAATACACACTAAAATTTTAAATTTCCAAAATATATCATCTAGTCTACTATTATAATTGCATTATTATCGATTTTTATAAAGCCTAATTTAATCATCTCTATTGTAACAAGTTGCATATCTTTTAGTTGAATTAATACTACATTAACTTATAAATTCTATAAATTTACAAAATTGATGGTGTCTTCAAGAATTGAGTGATATCACTATGATCAAAACTACACAAAAATTAATAAAACACAAAAGGAGATTAAGAAGTATAACAGAGTTTGTCCAAATGGTTTTAACTAAAAAAATCCTGCTTAACAATCATAAGAGATAGATTCTCATTTACAATAGCACAACCAAAAAAAACATAAAGATCCATTCTCTCATTGAATAGGGCCTAAGATTTCAAATTTCCTAATCATACATCATCAATGCAAACATTTGATGTCTATTTTTAATATAGTATCATTATCGTAGTTTCTATGTAGTCCATTTTAGTTATTTCTACAACAAATAATTTCGTATCTCTAAGTTAAATTAACATTATACTGATTTGCTCATCAATACAGCCTAAATTTCTATAGATTTCTACAAAAGCAAAGAATGGTGTCCTCACAGATTGACTTTAATTACTACGGTTAAAACCATGCAAAACTTAAAAACATAAGAAAATTTATAAATCTAAAATTTTGAACAAGGTAGCTAAGATTTTGTAATATCTAACTTAGAGCTTGAGTTCATTGTCCTGTCACTTATAAATAGGCCAAATTCATATTTGCATCCAGTCTAAAACTTCAGATGCAAATGGTCATGTTTCCAAAGTGTAAGAAATATTATATAAAAACTAAGTTTGATTGCCCTTTAAACCCTATAATCGTTAAAATTTATAAATAGCCTTATAGCCTCTAGAAACATATATAAATATGGAATTACACCAAAACCCACCTCAATTATGAAAGTTAAAAAAGCAGCCTAAGAAAAGATATTAGTTAAGGCTACAAATCATAAATTCAAAAATGACGAAGATCAACAAAACAAAGCATAAATTACATCAGACCTGTTCCCTTGAAAATTTGCCAACACAACCCCCTTCACTGAGTGTTCTAACTCCTGTAACAACTGATCCCTTTGAATCTGAAGTTTCCACAGCTCTCCCTCCGCCCACAATCAGTCGCATAACACCCCCTCTAGCTTCATTCTTTGAAATCTACAACAAATTAGAGAAATCAAAATAAAAAATAAAGAATATGAATTAAATAGGAAAAACATGCAGTGCAAATGTTAACGTCAAAATATAACGAGGGTGAGTTGGAACTACTGAACAAGGAAGTTGTAATTATCACAATCATTTGGCTTAATTATTGATGACTGTTTTCTTCATATTCTCAGATGTTGATAGTAACTTTAAAATAATAAGTACAAAGATAATGGTGAAATGCATTTCTTTAAGATTGTAAAAGAGGCAAGTTGAGGCTACAGAATAAAGAATTCTCCATAAGCACAATCACTTGAATTGATCATCAAGTACTGTTTCCTTCAGTTTCTCAAATGCCTTTAAATAGCTTTTAAATACCTACACGTTAGCTTCATACTCCAACTTGCTAGCAATTTCTTAGTTTCCTAACGCAAAATAATATACAATAATATTAATTTTATTAACATTTTCTTTTAAATCTTATAATATTCATTAAAATAATGATATTTCAAAGGCACGTATCACAACCACTGAGCCATGAATTTCCAAACAATACACACATTTAAATATTCATTAAAAACAAAATACCATTCAGTAATTTACACTTAGGGACAGCCTGATTATCATCAGCATTAAATTAAATAACTTAGCAAATCTTTAAATCTAGAATTTGAGAAGGATTTTCTCTAATTGAAATTTAGGGAATGGCTTCTATTTGATCGAGCTCAATGGAAACAAATAACTCATGTAGCCAACCTTACCTTGTGGGATTAAGGCTTGCTGTTGTTAACGTTTGTTCTTGTTTAAATCTAGAATTTAGAAAAAATTTGTGGTGTTAAATACTGAAAAATATTTGGTATAAGATTTGTTAAATCTTGCTAAATTTTATGAAATTGTTTGTTAGTTATCAAATTAAGATTTAAGAATTTAGTTACCAAAAAAAAAATTCTAAGTATTTGTAAGATTGATCTCTTGACTCTCTTTAAAATTGTCTAAAATAACCCTTTAACTCATATAAATCCCAAATTATCCCCTCATATCTTAAAAGTAAACAAAATTAGCCCCACAATTTAGTTTCAATAGCATCACATTAACTTGCACTTTGAATCAATGATAGTTTATGAAGACATAAAGTGAGTAAGGCTGATAACTATTATATTTATTCTTGTTTATTCATAAACCTTATTTTGACGTAATGGTTCAAGTCTTTATGAAAAAAAGAACTAAATGCATCATTTAACAGCTTCAACATCTTTTTTTTTCAAGAAAATCATTTATTTGTTGTGCCATTTAACATGGTGTTACAGAAATTTAACCTTAAATATAAATTTGTAAAATTTTTAAGAGTTGAGGGACAAAATTAAAATTTACAAAAGTAGAGACCAATTTGGACAATTTGAAAGAGTTAAGGAATTGTTTTGATAAATAAACCAAATAATTTATAAGAATTTGGGTAGCATTTAATGAACTTCTATTAGATAAAAAAATTAATATTGATAATTAATATTAATTATATTTAAAATTAATATCAATTATATTTAAAAATCTATAAAATGGTATTAATTATGCAAAAATATTGTTAACAATTACGGATTTGACTAATATTTTACACAAAGTATTCCGATTTAATAACTAATATTTTGGAGTTAGTATTAATTTTTTATTTAAACAAATATGTAACTATTTTTTATGCTTTTTTATTTAAAAGAGGAAAAGAAGAATTAAAAAGACAGGAAGAAATCATAAGAAAGGAACTTCTCTATTGAACTTAGGAAGAGACTTTTGTTTGTTCATGCACATTAACAAAAGATTCATGTAGCTGACCCTGCCTAGTGGGATTGATGCTTGGTATTGTTGTTACTGTATAAATATGTGCTATTAAATCATTAGATAACTAGCTTTGTAACTAACTATTCTTAAAATTAATAGTTTACTATTTTGGCATTAGTAATAATACTTTACCCAATTTTCTACTCTTTCATCTCCACAAAAAATTGCGTAAAACTTTTCAAACTTGTACCCTCATACACACAAATAATATCGCCACATACAATTTAAATTCGATACAAAAATTCGTGCTTAGTAAGGATAACACTTTTGTTATAATATTAAGCCCATATATAGTAGTACTAAACCTAAAAGAAGTGAATGAGGGAGAAGGACCCCTATGCATTCTCAACTCATTTTCTCTTTTTCCTTCCAAAAACAGGCTATGTTTGAGCAACTTTATAGTTACTATGCTTTAAACAAAACTTCCCTCTACCTATTGTCTAACATTCAGGGAGCTATTTTTTATTTTTTTTCTTCATAAAGCACCCCTCATAAAGCAGTTTTAATGTGTGGATTAAATGTTTTAGGTTGTTTAGCATATGAAAATTTATATTTTTCCTCTGACCCTCCATCACTGCCAAATCCTGCCAATCCTCCGCTCACCTGGTAAAATGTTGAATTTATGCATAATGGACGACAAATCATTCAAACAATATCAAAAGCTTTCTTTGCACTAGATTCATAGTAACTTCTTCATTAGACAATTGCAAATGCTCGACACAAATCCACAACTAATTATTCTCATATCTCGTTCTCCGCACAAAACCAACAATTGAATTCATATTTAGTGAATTTTATATTATATCAGCATTCAAAAGCTATACTATTCTATCCTCTTCATTGAAAAAAACATAGCATCTAATGTTTTTTTATTAAGAAAAAACATTTATAAAGCAAAACAATCTAAACTCTTAAACACCAATGTATTGTCCGTTTTGGCCTGAAAAAGCCTCACGGTTTTTCCCTCAAAAGACAACTTCCCAACAGGTCGCCCATCCTGAAAGTGCTCTCACTTGAGCACGCTTAATTTTAGAATTCTTATCAGGAACTCCACTGTTATCTGAAAAGGTGTTTTGATGTTTAAGAGTTTCACTTTTTACTACTTAAGTGGGTCTTTACAATCTCCCCAACTTAAGTAACTGACATCCTCGTCAGTAACAACACAGATCCAAGGACCATCCATTGGGTAGATAGGACTATAGGTGACCCCTACAGATTCAAGAGGTACCCACAATCATGTAGCACCTTAATCATCATGAGTTCAAGAGACTGCTCACATGAAGTGGTACTTTGACCTGTAAGACATTTAGCTCATATATGACACCATATGGCCTTCTCTGATACCATTAAATCTATCAATCAAAGAAAAAATTAACTATCACTAATATTACCCACTAAACATTATATTCAATCTATCAATCACCTAGCTTAAACATTTACTAAACTAGCACAACTTAATTCATGTGTGAAATCACAATCACACTTAAAGATGAAAAATAAGAGTGTAATATTAATAAATATTAAAAAATATGAGAGCATATAAGTTATAATATTTGTATCTAACTTTTGCTTTTAATTTCAAAATCGTTTACTTCGATATAACGGTCTACTCACACTCCTTCGACACTCATTGAAAATTCCTGCAATTTTTCTCAAATGCTAAAGCTAAAAGAAGAGAAGAAAAATTCCTCATAATTTAGTTTTCTAGCTTCCATGAAAAGTCAAGAGGTTAAACATCTCTCTATGGCTCATGATGAACTTGAACAACAAATTTTAATCGTAAAAGTTATCTTTGCTTTTCCATTACCAAGTAAATAAGATCTTAAACTAAATCGGTGTAATTTTTTCTTGCATAGTTTAAATTCTTTTGGATGGTATTTACAATCCAAATATGTGTGGTCAAGAAAATGCTTCATGTATAGCATTTTATGTACGAGATTTGGGACTACTTAAGTGGCGACAATGCCAAATAAGTCTAAGATCATCTTATATGGTCAAGAAAAAGAAAATCATTAATACAAAGTATATTGTTTAAGGTGAGTTAACCCTAGACCATCAAAATGTTTGGCCTCACATCATTCCGAGGAAAGCTAAAAACAAAATAATGAGAAATTTTCCTTTTTCAACATCTTTAGTATATTTGCTTCTAAAATACTTTTCTTAAATAAAAGGAAAAGGCGTTTACATAACCATAAAAATTGCAATTTCTTTGGCATTCGTTTCTTCAGCATATGATGTTGCAAATTGTTGATGCTGACATGTATTATCTTAATTACCACCTATATTACAATCAATCAATCAAGTCATAGTAACTAGCAATTGTGAGATTTACTCAGTAAATGCCAAGTCAAAATTTTCCAAATTATTATTTTATTGAATACATTTTCAACTTAATTTTAGCCAAGAAAAACTTGAAGCATGAACATAAATATAAAATGGAGAAGATTCTTATAAGGTACAAAAAAGCTAAAAGTCGATCTCCTTCAGAATATTTAAGGAAAAGAGAAGAGAACTATGTGCGAGATATGAATTAACACACTAGGGAGCCTAAGTGACCAGCTCATGGATCAATGAAGAAACACTCGTCAAAAGGCAAGCAATCAAGGTATTCCTGACTTCAGCCACTTTGTTGCCAAATAACGCAGATAAGGTAAAAATATTGAAAATAATTGTTGAAACCCTATTTGCAATAATCGAGCATTTCAAATCAATAGAATAATCTCCGGTTCCATGTTTAAATAACCATAAGTTCATTACGACTATCTTGAGAAGTTCATCAAAATGTAAATACTCATTGCACTATGAATAAAAATGACTATTATATACAAATTATTCACAATTACATTTTGAGCTTCTTCATTGCAAAATCGCTCCAAATAATCACTGTTTAATTAATCCCTCTTTTTTCCTTTTTTGAAAAAACAGCCGTAACCTAAGCATAAATAAGTAAAAACATCAGTACATCATCAACTGGGATCAAACTCCACGGTGTCCTCGACAATAAGGTCTAAGAGCCTCCCGGAGAGCACATCTCCCCTAACAAAAGAAAAATCGCTCTGTCAGGCTAACATAGAACAATAGTCCACCACGCGATTCGCATCGCGCAAACGGTGAACAAAAATCACACGATGAAAGTTCGACATGAAAGCTAGGTGATCAGTGAGGTGCTCTCTGCCTCATGAATGGAGGGTCCTCTCCCAATGACGTTGGAGCCTCCAGATCGCTCCAAGACAGTCGCCCTCTATGATCACTCCCTCAGTGTCAATGTCTCTGAGTAGAAGGGCCTATCGCAGAATAGTAATCGTCTGCATCTCAGCTTGGAGAGGAGACAGGGCCTGTAAACTGGCTCCAGCAGCAGCAAGCAAATGGCCTCCTGAGTCATGAACTACAACTCCACCAAAAGCAACAAACTCCCATGTATCTATAGGAAGCATCAATGTTAGCCTACAGCAAACGGGTCGGGGGGGCACCATCTCAAGGAGATGGAGAGGCCCTGGCGGGCCGTAGAACCCCAGAAATTAGACCCGTGATGCAAACCAGCACTGACAATCGCCGAGAGAGAATCGAACCCGCACAAACCAGCGGACTCAGGTGTGGACTATCGTGAGAACGCTTAGTCCTACTCCTCCAATCCTAGTAGAGAGAGTAGGGCACAACCTGACAGCAGAAATGGCGGTTGTGAGACGCAGTAGCCGTCGAATACAAAGCAGTAAACTAGTCCCAGGAGGTCAGGGTGGCCGGCAGCAAGCCACAACGTACCAAAGTATCTAGTACGGCCCTCGTATAACTACAGTGGGCCGCGAAGTGCTCCCTGTCCACATCAATATCACAATCTCAGACACAAGCCGCTGAATGAGTGAGTCCCCTCCTGAATAGCCAACACCCCGTCAAGATGGCATCACCGAGTAAACTGCCAAGGCCGGTCACCCACCTCCGCTTTGTAAATCTGGCTTGCCCGGCTCTCCGTGAAAGCGTCGACCTGCCGCTGCAAACTCTCCTCTACTGACAGAGTGTGGCATCGGACGATCGGCCACCCATACCCCAGTATCCTCCAAACTACAGAATCAGAACGTCGAACAACAAAGTCCTCACCCCGGCGACGGTAGCGTAACTCCATGGCTCTCACCCATAGGAGATTCTCCCTGCTCATGTAGCAGAATGTATGACGTGCTACAAGAACAGTCCTCCACAACCTCAAGAGTCTGATCCCGAGTCCAAAAGCCTCAAGCGGTCGACAAACCTCCTGCCACCTCACGTAGTGCAGACCACTACCCCCCGCTCCTTCATAAAGGAACTTACAAAGAATTTCCTCAATGTCCGAGAGGCAGGAGTCCAAAATCGGGGCAACCAACATCAGATAGTTGGGGATCATGGCGAGCACAGATCTGATCAAGCACAACCTGCCTGCAAGAGAAAGGTGGCGACTGCTCCATGAGCCCATCCTAACTCGAACATGCTCAATAACTGCTGCAAAATCTGCTCTCCGCGGAGGTTGGCTAATGACCGTAACTCCCACGTATCAGAGAGACAACCCTCTCCGAAAACCCAGCCTGATCGCAATCCTACGCTGGCGATATGCAGGGGTCTGTCAGCTAAAGACAACTTGTGACTTGCGCGAGTTCACAAATTGTTTAGTCCATCTACCATAAACTACCAAAATCTGATGTACCTCTCTCCCTGCTGCCTCAGAAGTTGGGAAAAACAGTATCAGATCATCTGCGTACATGAGGTGGGAGAAGCTAGACCGCCCAAATCGAGAGAGACATAAATTGGACGTCTGATCCGCTGCTGCTGCCTGACCAGGAGAGAAAAGATCTCCGAGCACAGAATGAATATGTAAGGGGAGAGGGGGCATCCCTGCCGAAAGCCTCTCCTCACCACTATCTAGGGATGCCTGTGCTCACCAACCAAAACCGAGAACCTGGGGGATTCCACGCACTACATGGCCCAGTCTGTCCACCTCTGTGGGAAGCCAAATCTATTAAGAACCAAACGTAGGCACCCCCACTCCATCCGGTCATAAGCCTGCTCCATATCCACCTTGATGGCCATGTGACCTGCCGTAGAGGTGGAATATGAGAGCCGCGTGAGGAACTCCTGAACTGTGAGGCAGTTCTCACTGATATCTCTCCCGGAAACAAAGGTACCCTATTCTCGAGAGATTAACGGGGGCAACACTGTCTTAAGGCGCATGACCAAGATCTTGACCACCACCTTATAGACAGTGTTGCACAAACTGATAGGGCAGAACTTCCTCGAAGTGGCGGTTTCCTCTTCCTTCGGAATGAGAACTACTAGAGTGTCACGCCAGTGCTGTGGCATCTGCCCACCATCAAAAAAATGGTGAGCAGCGGCCGAGGTGTCAGCCTGGGTAACCCTCCAGTAGCCTGAAAAGAAAGAGGGGGTGATACCATCAATCCCAGGAGAACGGTTGGGGCCGAGGTCCCGCATGGCTTCCCAGATTTCTGCGTTCGTGACCGTTCCTTGGAGAGAGGCAGAGTCTGCATCACCAAGACTATGGTCTGGAATCAAATCATCTGAGCAATCCCTTATGGAACTAGAGGTACCCCGCTTCTCCTGGAAGAAATCAAAAAATACCTGGCGAATCCGCTCCGGGTCAGACGAGAACTCCCCGGACTGCTCCTGAAGCGTCAGCATGGTGCTCGACTTTCGACGATGTGTCACAAGCCGCTGAAACACTGCGATGCAATGGTCACCCTGTGAGAGCCACCGCGCCTTGGCGCGCTGCTACCACCCCCTCTTGTTGCAACACTCTTTGTTGTAAGTGGTAATGCAAGCCATTTTTTGCTTTTTTTCAATTGACATTTCATGTGGAAATAAATTGTGGACATCTCTACACAATTATGTTGTGGCTACTGACTTCTTTTATTCATCTTCAACTCTCATTCCATGAAAAAAATTATTTCCGTCAAGGTTCATATTTTGTCCCAAGGATTTGTGTTTCTTGGGAAATTTTTCAACTCAATGGCAAGGTAGAAGTTAACATTATTGGAAAAGATATAATTGAGGAAGATGAAAAATAAATTGTTTTTGTAATACCAAAAAAGGCAATAAAGTTCCATAGTTGGAATGGATGATACTTTCTGCTAGTTGAATTTCTAAAAAGGATAACAGTTGTCATTTCTTTGCAACTAATGTGCTAAATTATTTAAAATTGGTATATACCTTGAAAGCTCAGTGGTGTAGAAATCAATGGTAAGCAAGGATTTGGGTTTTACCAGAATTGCAGGGTAATAGTTTTCTTCACTTAAATCTATAATACTTTTCGCTTTTCAAACTACCAAGGGCAATGGGTTACATTACCAAACAATTTAACAAGAGCCGACGATATTATTGTTTCAAAAAAACTGTTGTTCACCTTCATGACTGCTAAATTCTTCTATTTAATTGTTGGCTTCTCCATCTTTGTCTTCAAAAGCTAACGAGACTTTGTTGAAGCTAGCTTCATGAGTGGAAATTTCTACAAGGTAATCTTAAATTTTCTTAAAAGTAGAATTTCCTTCTGCATTTCCTTCCTCGTAAACAATAGGATAACTCGCCTCTATAATCTTTGTATGAATTACCATTGCCATTGGAGAAATGGATAGAATTTTATGTGATGCTTCAGCTTCTTTATCACCACCAAATAATCCATCTAAAATACCAAACTCCATTTTTGACGATTGAAAGAAAAAAATCATAAGATAGACTTGGGGAAACTAAATGCACTATAGAAAATTTCAAGCCTTAGTTTCCTTGAAATAGTGAGCTTAACTTTTGAGATGGTCTAATGTTATATATATATTGTGCATTAAATCTATCAATCACATGCCCAGGTGTATTGTCTAAAATTAATTGCTTTATTTGACTCGAACCTTTAGCAGGTCATGAATCAACAACTCGGTAAAATAATAGGGAAAATTATACTCACCTCATAATCAATCACAATTTGATTGAATTAGTGTGGATTAAACGAAGCAACTCACTATCAAAGTGCTTTATGATTCAAAGTTAAACCATACATCTAATTGTGCAATCATGCGTAGGTTTAAGAGGGGAAGCGATGATTCCTTGTGGTGGTTGAAGCCTAAAAGTCCTATTTAGATCAAGATTAAATTAGGTGAACTTTTTTTTGGGAAAAAAATAATTAAAAAAAGAATCCCAGATTTAATCTTTTAATCCTATATTCAAGAGTTGAGTTAAATTAGGTGAACTTTGTTTTGGGGAGAAATTCGAGAAATGAGCATGTGAGCTCTCACATAAAAGTCATGTAAAAATATTTCTAGACTTCCCTTGAACTTCAATGATTTCATGTAAAGGCAACTAGACACTAATCCCCATGTCAAGTGCAGTTTCACATTAGTTCAGATTCTTCACTAGCAGCAACTTCAATTGTAATGACGAAAGCTCATTAACCTTAAGTTCCAAAATTTTATCCAATAAAATATTATGATGCATCCACAACTGTTGGTCTATATAATATGATCAAACTTCATCTTAAAAGTATCTTCTTTGCTTAAAAATTTTATTTTTATCCAACTAAAAATATGCACTTTAATTGCTTTTATTCACTAGTTACATTCCATATCATATATCAACAACCACCTTAATTTCACCTTAAGTGATGTAGTAATTGTTTAGTTTCAAGTCATTTGTCAATCTAGTCGCGATTTTTTGAATTCATACAATTTAGTTCCACACTTATTACATGCTAAAAACAGTCCTCAAAATTCCCAGATATAAACTACAACAGACTGATGAATTTTAATTAAAAAATTTGCCCAAATTCCCAGATTTAAATATTGTAAGAAAAATTCAGGGATATTTGTAAGAAAATTACAGATTTAAACATTGTAAGAAAATTTGCCCAAATACCCTGAACAGAAACATTGTAAGAAAACTACCCAGTAAGCTTTGAGCAAATGATAAAATTAATCTATACTTTAAGCAATTTAAAGTGCCTAATACTAAATTTGGCAACATGAAAAATTCAGGGATATTAAGCAATTCACTTAATCAGTTTTGTCATAAATATAACTTCATATATGATATTAGTTTAAATGTGCATCATTATTATATAGGTAAACTTTAAATCATATGTAAGATTATTGGCTCTCATTTTGCAGGTTAGTCATTTCCTAAACTTTATTATCACAGAAAACTTATGATCCTGAAGCAACCTCCAATACAGTTGGCAGTAATGCATTAACAAAATAGCTTCTAGACAAAATAGAATGCCCGAGAACAAAGCAGCAGGTATACCTTGTAATTAACAGAAATTCCATTTGAAAGGCGGCGTTGAATAATTCCAGTATCCTCATCGAACTGTTTTATCATTTCCACACTTTCACTCAAAGAAACAAAAGCTGGCTTATGTCTTAATCTCATGTTCTCCAGCTGTAACAATGTTATCAACTCTTTTGGAACATCAAGCTGCAAAAGCAACAAATCAAATAGAGAAATTATTAGTAAAATGATTTTAACTAAATTACTAACAACCCTAAATAGAGAAGAGGATAATTCTAATTGAACAAAAATATAAACAGTGAACAAGCCATAAGAAAATAAGCTGATATGTCAACACGTAACAAGTATTAATTTATTCTACATGTTATTCTGTACCATAGAGATGTTGTATCTGCACTTATGGTATGTGATTTTGACACAAAGAAGCAAGTTGATTATTCATTCCTTATCCCAAACACAAAATCAGTCAAAAAAATACAACTTGATAAAAACCACAAGAATTTCTACTTCCCATTAGACAAAGTTTTATTTAATAATATGAAAGAGTCTCATATATTAGCAGTTCAGTTCACAACTTCACATATGTTCGAGAATGCAGGATTGTGAACATAGTTAAGCTGGAAAAACCAGAAAGACTGAACTAGGGGAACCCTACTATGTGATTACATACATATGGCTTGATGATCATAACAATAAAATATGAAATAGAAAGGATAACAAAGTCGTTTTGCTGATCTTTAAATGGACAAATACCGCAAGTGAAGAAGTTATTGATGCAGAGTGTAAAATGCAAGGACAAAAGATAACCTCAAGCTCTGCGTGTATTGGTTCCTGAAGTCCTGCTTTTATGGCATCAATGATTTCCTGTGAATTGATCCTAAATTCAGTTTCTCCAACTTCTTCAATGTGCACTTTCTTTGGAACACAAGCAACAATAGCTGCAGAAAGCGGTGCCGTAGACTTTCCAAAATCTGAAATGAACTCCAACACTTCCGCACCAGCAAAATTAACCTGCAGGATGAATATATGAACTACACAGGCCAAAAGATCCAAGAACAAATTTTGCCAATAAATTTAACGCCAAAAAAAATATTAATAAACATAGCTTCACAAAAGTTACTTCTTCTAGAGTAACTGTTTCGGCAACTGCAACTAAACATTCATATCCCTGTCTCTGATCCATTACTGTGTGACGCAGTGCATCACTCTCCATAATAAAATCTAAGTTATCAACTGAAGGAACACTATCAATCATTGCAGCTAATTGTTCACTATCTTTGATCAATGCACCAATATAGCGAGTTAGTTCTCCTTTGGTAACACCAAATTCTTTAAGCCTGTGAACCTGTCATGAAGCAAAAAAAAAAAATCTATATCACCAAGTATTCAAGAAAACTGCAACTCTAAAGGATTAATATATACAGACAAAAATAAGTAAGAAAAAAAAAAACAGAAGCATTACAAATTATTTTCAAATTGGCTAAAATTTTTTGTTAAGAAAGATTCAAATTTTGTTGGCATCGTTTTTAGCTCCATACATGATGTTTCTCTCAGAAATAAGGCAAAAATTAAATTAAATAAATCTTCAAATGCCAAGCTTTCAGGCAACCCAAGCCTTGGGAGAAACAAAAATAATACTCCAAAGATTTAATGAACAGTCAAATTCACCGAGTTTTAAAATTTATGATAAGAAAATATAGTTCCTAATAGTCAATCTTAAGAAACTTCAACTAAGCATATAAATCTTAACAATATTAGAAAATTTGAAGTTCATTATACATAACTTACAATGAGTTCCACAATAGGAAAATTGTGCTGCAAGAGAAAAAGAGGCATGAAAGCTGCAATATTGCATGGTTCCAACTTAGGAATATCCATAAGTACTAACAAAAGAAAACAGTTTCCTTAACATCAAAATTTAAAGCATTGATCACAGTGGTCATATTTCCATTGGGCACATTCATAATTATTAAAGGGCTGTTTGGACTGAGATAAAACGGGAGTAAAGAAAAAAAATTTCAGGTAAATTGAGATTATCGGTTTGGTACGAAGTAAAACGAGTGAAAAATTTTTACACTATGATTTAATTTTGCGTTAATATAGATATAAACGAAAAATTCAGTTATGCCCGATTGACATATCTGGCGATTACACACAAGAGCAGACCAGCCGAGCGAGGAGAGGAATTTTGAACGAAGTTCAAACGAATAGAGCGGCTTCTCTGACATCTTCTCCAACGTCCAATAAACTTACCCAAATCCTGTGTTTTCTTTGGCGAAGTTTGAACGATTCGTTCGTTCGTTTTGTAACACAAAAACCCTAAAAAAAAATTATGAGGTAAATTTACCCCCCCAATTTGCTCAAAACATCATACTCACAAATTATTTCATGTCAAATAGAAAAATGTTAAATTTTCTATAAAATTATCAAACAGCAGTAAAGTAATCTAACTACACTGTAATCAGATTTCACTGTAATCAAATTATTTTACACTCAAATTTCTTAGATTACCTCATGTCAAACAGCTCTTAAAAAAAAACCTTGACTTGTAAATACAATTAGCGCTTTAAATTTTTGGGCAGTACCAAAAGTGACAAACCAAAGGGACTAGCGTTAGTTAATACAATATTCATGTCACTTACGATTATGCTATAAACATTGGAACAACTTATGGCCGACTAACGGAGCATTAATGAAAAGGTATAACATTAAGAATGCCTTGAAAAGCTTAAATATCATAGCACTGAAATTTGAGAATGCATCCAATAAAGTGGATGGCATACAATGTATTTCAGAAGAATGAGGACCACAGACCTCCTGGACAGCAACTTTAATGGCACTTTGCCAATTTTTTGGCTCTGCAGTAACGGTAAGAGTTGTGACTGTGCATCCTTCTCTGCCAGAGTCACTGTGATCTATCTCAATTGCAGTAAAAGGAGGATTCGAACTCTGCACAAAATTATACGAAACATATATAAAAAATTAAGTAGTATAGACAGCATGATAATGGACAATATTGTTGAATTTAAACAAAACGCATTAATAAACTACTAGAGATGCCGTTCTAATTTCATTACCAATGTAAATTTATGAGGAACAATACAGGAAAGTTTATCTTAATTGCAGGCCCTAATCTGGAAAAAGATTGCTAGATAAGTTCAAAACTTAACTAGCTATAATCATCATATTTTTTCAGGTATGCACATGTAATTAACAATTTTTCCGGGAAGTACTTGTCGGCTAAAGAACAAGACTGTTTAAAATAACATACAAGTAACCTTAATATCCACATTAACAAAGACCTGATCATGTTAAAATACAACGTATAAACATGAAAAGAAAAAATATATCCAATTAAATATAAAAAAAATAAATTTTGTACCAAAGCTGATGCCAAACAAATAAAGAACTCAAAGATTGAGTATGATAAATTAAAAACTAACTTATTAAATCAGTGCAATGTACAAAATTAAAGCTTCACTTCTCATGGTAGGTAAGCCATCGCTCAAAGCTAAAATAAGATTGAATGATGTCATAAAGTAAATTCCTCACTAAGACTATTAGATTTGTTGCAACCCCTTATAAGAACAAAACATAAATAGAAGCACCATTTATACACAAAGACTATTTTAAGCAATTTATCTGGTGCATAAAAACTATCAATTCATCACCTCTCCATCCCTCATCGCCTCTTTCTTACTAGCCTTCTTTGTCGTAGTACACACTCAGATCTTGCAAGCTTGTCTTGCTTATCTCCCTCATACAAATTGATTAAATCTCTCAAAAAATTTGCATATTTGACCTCATTGCCAAAAATATAATTATACGCAACAACAACAATCATTAGCCCTAGTCTCACAAAGTAGGTCAGTAACATCATTCCTTACCCATTTCTTTTGTGACATTTGAATATTTCACATCTTGCATCCTAGTAAGAGATCATACAAGAATAGAAGCAACAAAAGCAAGTCTTAATCCCAATGAGTTTATCTACAGAAAATACATTTCTCCATTGAACTCTAAATATAATAAGAACTTCAACCAAGAGATGGATTCGTAATAGCCTTACTATGATAGGTTATGAACTAACTACTCCAAATTTTGTAAATACAAAATTATATATAGCTTTAAGAATATAAAGAGAAGCTTCAAATTTTGTTCTACTCTTTTATTTGGAACCATAAAGTTGCAACACAAATAGTTTTTCTTAATTCAAAGTCTCAAAAGTTGAGGCTGTTATTTTGAAATGCTTGGTATATGAGATCATTCTCACTCCATTGGAAATCATTATAAATAAATATAAAATTCAAAAACTTGTCATAACAAGTGAGTCAAATATAACTTCAGCACATATCATTACTTATTTTTTCAAGCTGTTGATGATCAATCCTCAAAATAGCCGAAAGACTTGTGCTAGCAATTGAATTATAATCATTTGCAGCCAAAAGCCAAAGAAAGGACAAGAATCCAGTTCATAATTTCTCAAGTAAAGGACGTATCACTTCAATATACAAAGAACATCTCAAATTGGATTAAGAGATGTAGCCAATCATATAAGGAGTCGGAAAACCGATTCAATAATTTTACCAATAGACAAGACCCAAACAATGACCAAGGAAAATGCCAAAAAATAATTTCTAGCTTGGTCGCGTCAAGCATTACTTCTCGAAAGAAAGAGGAGTAGACGATTGTCAATCAGAAAGATTGAAGACTTTTGCAAAACCATTAAATACTTGGATAGAATTTGAGTTACATTGGCTCGGAACTATTCTTAGTTGTTTGATTTGAGAGGCTATTTCTAAATAGTAAAGCATGTATGATAAAAGATTCCAACAGACTTATGTTGATGCCACATAATTATTTGAGGAATCAATCAAATTTGTTATACCTCAAGACACATCGGTACTTTTTATTGAAAATTCAACCAAGTAAAATTAAAAGAAACTTCTTTATCACTACTCATCTCTATGTTTACTGTCATTAACAGCTTCTTCAATAAATCCTAATTAAATTAAACAATGAACCCATAAATGAGAAGAAGATTAGAATAAATTATCTTTAGTATCAGAATAAAGTTATTGATTACTGATTGAAGAAGAAAATCGGCAATGATATAAACTTGAAAAAGTAACAAAACTTGAAGTGAGGAATCAATTCCATTCAAAGAGAAACCAAGACATATAATCGAGAAGGAACTTGAGACAACGACACTATGTGGTTTAGAGAATGAGAATCTTGCTAATAATATAGCAAGACTCAATAAGTATATGACAGAGATGAAGCAGATGATGCAACCTCAATTACAATAAATTAGTAGACAGACTCCAAATCACCAAATCCAAGGGTCCATTCAAACCCAAACTAAAATGGGAAGCAAAACAATCATATAAGGAAGAAGAAGAAAAAAAAGATATAAAGAAGAAACGAGTTGTTCTAAAAGCTAGGTCAAAGATTGAATATACTAGCTTATGATGGCACACACAATGTACATAATCCATGAAACTAACGAAACATGCATTAGCATATGGATATAGTAGAATTAAGAAGGTTGAGACTCAATGTAATGTTATGGAATAAATTTAAATGATTGTTCCAAAACAAGTTGTATCTTATGGGACATCAAAAAGTCAAGCAAAAAAAGTTGAAAGATTTGCACCAAAGAAAATATCAGTCGGTATATAAAAACACAAACAAGTTTAAGAACAAGCTTCATAAATGGGTGCACAGCTAAATGGATACTCAAATTTTGATCGCAATGCATTCTTATATTTTTGTGGAGTGGCTTTTTTTCTTAAAGAGCACAATCAATCTAGCGCATATGCAGTGGATATAGAAAAAAAGACCCAAAAGAAACCTATTGTAAAAAGAGCAAGGAGAGGAGAAACAAATAAAAGAAATATTGGAAGCCAAGAAAATAAACAGAACAAAACAATGATTTTCATGCCCAAGAAAGACTAGCCAAGCCACACTCTCATCTAACCGACTCTCTAAAAATGATCCTCGAATCACTACTATAATCATTGCGAAATTTCCAGAACTGTGAAAAAAGATGCTAAGAGTTACGTCCCAAACTATTTTCAAGGAACTTCAAGAAGACTAGTGGTTTCAAAAGAACCACCCAAAGTAAAAAAACTCAGCAAGGTTGAAAGTACACCTTCCTTGCTGACATTGTCAAAAAGAAAAGAGATCCTAAATCCCGCCTATCCAAAAACTAGTAAGAGTTATTCATCACAAGAATCCACATGTGAAGCATCAAGTAGTCGTTGCCATATTTGGCTTGAGAAGTCAGAAAAATCTCATATCAAAAATACTAGAAAAGAAGCTTGGATTAGAAATTATAGAGCATCCAAGACCCTATCCATTAAGTTGAGCTCAAGAGTATGTCAAGATGAAGATTACTCCGAAATGTCAAGTGAGATTTGCTATTACTCCAGCTAATATTGATGAGGTTATATTTAATGTAGTGCCCCTGGACATAAAAACTAAGTTTTACTTAGGAGTCCCTTTTGTGGATTGGGAGGCATTGTTTACAATAAGGAGGCAACAATACCAAGTAGTTCAGAAAAAAGAGATTAAAAGAACGATCCATGCCCAAAATAAATTCTTCAATTATTAAAAAAGTTGAAGGTTATGTAAACCCACCTAAGGATGAGCAAACGACAAAATAATCTTCAAAGGTTGTCTAACCTAGGATCATCACCTTGGAAAACGAGAAAAGCATTATGCTATGGTATTCAAAAACAACAAGGGATAACTCCTAAAAAGCCAATGAGATCAACATTAAATCACATTCAAACGCAAGTTAACCCAACCTGGAATTGTATAAACCCTCAATGTTAGAGGATGATGAAATTAAAAAATAAGTTGATTGTCAACTAGAGCAATGACTAAAAAAGCCAAGTGTTACCCTATATGGAGTGCCAATAATTCTTGATCCAAAGAAAGATGAAGGATGGAAAATATGTATAGAGCATAAAATGCTTAAAATAGTTACAATGAAAAATAGATAAACATTGACCATAACTGAATAGTTGATTGATAAGCTAAATGAGACCATAATCATTTTAAAACTAGATAAAATCAAGTAATCACAACGTGAATTAATGAGTTTGATAGTTACGATGAGCTACTATAAAAAATAATAGACTTTGCATTCCAGAGGAATTCGATTCAGTTAAATGGATGAAGGAAGCTCATTCATCTAAAGATTGTGGACCATTTTGGAGTTGGAAGACTTTGCCAAATCTTTAAAGACATGTATTGATTCCAATTGAAAATGTGATAAGATTTCATAAGGGTTGTGTTGTGTAGCATCTTAAAACCAAGTTATCTCAAACAAAACCTTTACACCTCTCCCAATACCTAGTCAACCTTTGGAAGCGTTAAAATAAATTTCATTGAAATACTACCTATTACAAAATGAATGGCAGAACAGTGATCAAATAAATAATTGGCAGTTTGAGCTAAAATCAATCAACAACTTTCCTACAAGGTAAACATGATCTTAAAATATATTTTTCAAGCATATTCCTATAACTTCAAATCAAGATTATAACTAAAAATTCAAATTATAGGTCGGATAATAGCTAAATTCCTAGTTAAGGGTTCAAATATTTGGTATAAATTGTTGGTATAACTAAAAGGCCACAAGGAGATACTGTGAAGAACATTAAATTATGCTTAAAACATTGTGGAGAATAAAGTTTTGTAGAAAACCAGTGTCATAAAGTGTGAGGACCCGGTGCCAGGTCAGCGGGAGCAGATCTAGCACCGATTTGTGGGGATGTAAAACAACAGCAACAAGTCCTCTAACCGCAAGATCATATTGAGTGATCTAAGAGATAAATATATAGACATCAATCATAACTTATTTATTCATTAATTCACAAATCTTGGATACAAAAGATCAAAATAAAATAAAAGTTATAAACTTTTTAAAAATAGATAGAGTCAAAAAGAAAGCAATGGATCAGCTGGTAGCAGTATCAGCACTGCTCAGTTCTTAGCACATTTCCTTGAGGATGAACTCCTGATCTGGGCACGTTTCAAAAGTGCGAGCATTCGAAACCAGTTAGTTGTGAAACTAAGTACTGATAGATGTCATCTTTACAAATATTAAATAATAAGCAAAATAATTAACATTTGACATGAAATAAAAGTTGTACAAACTTATCCCTACAAACTTGTTTTAATTGCATTTGAAACTTAGCATAAAAATAATTGCAGTCATAAAAATAAATATAGAATTTTAGCGTTTGATATCTGAGGCAAAATATGATTTTGTTGGGCAAGTACAAAATTGAGAAAAAGGGGGGTTCATTTTTATGTTACATATCTCAACTTCCCTCTATACATGCCCCCTCAAAAGCTTATCAGTATACGCTCCTTATGACTCCCGATGTCGGACAGCCTCATCCTAGCAGTTGTCTAATCAGACAAAAAGTCTAAATCAACATGGAACCCTTGCTTCTCACTTATCTAAACTTGTTCATATATCATTTTATGTGATTTTAAAAAGCACTTTTATCAAATTTACACAATGCTGAGCAGAAAAGCATATTTAAATGAGGGTAATAAAAGACATTTGGTACCTTTTCTTTAAGTTCAAAAATTCAACAGTTCGGAAGAGTGATAGTTCACTCAATCTGCATTTAGGTTTTTGATATTTTAAATTAGCCTTTTTAGCCAATATTATTATCTTTGTTTCTATTCTGTTTCTCTTTCATTTTCTCAATTTGATAGAAGTTCGTATTTTTAAGTTGCTGATGTGGCAATAATATTTATAATAATATTATTATTATCATTTTAATAATAATAATGATAATAATAATGTACGAAAGAAAAGACAGAATGAAAATGACTGTATAAATTGCAAAACGTAATAACAATAATAGTGAAAATGACAAAATAAAATACTTGAATTGAAATATTAGTCATTTTATAACATATGTATAGTTTTCATTATTAATTAATGAAAACCATATTAATGTGAATGACGATATTTTATCATTATTATTTTCATAATAATAATTATTATGTATAAAATAAAAGAACAAAAAATAGCAAAAATAATTTCTCCTCTTTTCTTCTCCATTTTTCGTCCTCTTATACTTCCCTTCTTATCTTAGGATTAGGATTGCCGAAAAGCGGAGGGAGGTTGGAGTGGGGTTGCTGGCCGGCTGCTGGTCGGGCTGCTGGCCGGAATGGGGTGGCCGAACAGCTGCTGGCTGGCTGTTGGCCGGCTGAGGGAGGGCTACGGCAGGAGGGAGCTGGCTGCTAGGTGGCCGCTGCCGCTGCAGGAGGCTGGTTGAGGGAGGGCTGGCTGGCAGGGAGGGGAGGACTGCTGGCCTCTGGTAGGGGAATGGAGGGCTGCTGGGTTGGCTGGCTAGGGTTTGAAGGAGGAGAGGGGCTATGGGGGAATAAGGAAGGGAGTGGGAGGGTTTAAGTAGAGGGAGAGGAAGGGAGTGGGAGGGTTTAAGTAGAGGGAGAGGAAGGGAGAGGGGGGCTGGCCAGGTGGGCCGACCAGCCTGCGCCAAAAACGGCGCAGGCGGCCCCTTCCTAGCGCAGAACCTTTTGCGCCAGTGGGCGAGTCACAAGGGGGGTCGCAGGTTAAGGGGGTGAGAAGAAGGAATTAGGAAAATTTTAAAAAAATTATATAATTAATTAAACTTAAATTATTCGCATTTTTCCGCCGTTTGAAGTCCAAAAATAACGAAACTTGACACCGATGTGTGTTTCAATATAACGAACACCCTTGCGCCAAAAATTTTCGATTCGAACAAATATTTTATTTTATATTAATTTTTGAGGTTTAAAACTCAAAAATTAACCACGATCAAACCGGCACTCAGAATTTGATGAAGCTTTTCGAGCAGCCTTTAAATAATATCTTAACACAATAACACTGAAAACGATGAATTCAGACACATATTTCAATGTTTTTTATTTATTGGATTTAAATAATTCAAAAAAATAAAGCGGGAGTTTTCGTTATCAGAATTCTCCCAAACTATGGCACTTTGATCTAAAAATTATTTCTATCTAATTGAAATTTTGTTTGCCCTAATTTGAAATTCCCCGAGGTGCTGATGTCTGAGGCGGGTTTTGACCTAATTTAAAAAGTAACGACATTGGGTCGTTACATAAAGTACAAAGATGAGAATGACAACCGTTATATTTAAAAATATAAAATTTAAAGTATAATTTGGCTTAATCTCACAACATGAAACAAAAGGATAAGAGAGGAGAAATTGGCTTTATAAAATACTCAAATAAGTGAATTACAATGGCCTCAAGATATACGGCAAGGAAATTGATTGAAGGGGATGAAAACAGCACTTTCTTTCATCAATTCAGTACTTTCATCATTTTGAATATTGAAGGAGAATATCTAACTTCATTCATTAAACTCAGCAAACAAAATTAGATATTTTGCAATCAATAATTAATGGTTAACGTCTTCAAATTTTGACACATCATCTACAGTTCAATAAAACATTTCATAAACATGCATCAGCTACTATCAACCTTATCCTAGAAAAGATACATGCTCTTCCCCTGGAGACTATAGACCAATCAGTCTCCATAATTGCATCTTCAATGTCTTCACAAAAGCAAAGCTAGACTACTCTATGTCCATATTTTCAGTAGTTGGTCATTCTCAAGGAGCTTTTGTTGAAGGGAAAAAGACTAGATGGCATTGTCACTGCTCATGAAATTATTCATTATACATCAAGAAGAAAAAAATCAAGTCATCACCCTTTAAGCAGATTTTCAAGTAGCCTTTGACTGTTGCAACTGAAATTTCATCCTTAATCATCATTGAGGAGAAACGCAACAGTTAGAAAAATATTTGCATAATTCAACATTTATAGAGAACTTGATATTAGATTAATTGGGCTACAAATATTTCAGTTCTTTCTTAATGCAGATGGATCTCAATGTATGTAGGCACTAAACCAATGCCGACATCTCCATTTTAATAACCACAAAATAGCATTAACATCAAGCACACTATCCCACATACATAAAAAAAATATAAAAATAAAGAAAAAGACAAATTACCTTATATCTGCTGTTTATCCTAAAATGCAAAGCTGATAAAAATATTCTCTTCATCAAAACAATTCTCAAATCGCCATATGATTGAACAGAGTTTACAGGTATCTGTCAGAAATCAAAAGAAATTAAACAAAATAACTTTATTCTTTCAAATAAAAATGAAACTATCTTAAAATAAAATCCAAACAAAATTATAAAAATTATAATTGCCTTGAAAAAAAATTCGTATGCATTATCTACAATAGCTAGGGTATAAATATGTGATTGGCAATGAGATGGGCATAAAAGTTGAAATACAACATATAAATGCATGCCGCTGATCAGAGATTTTATCACATATTTCAAAGACAAAAAAACTAAGCCTAGATAAAACTGTTATAGCTCAATGTGACAAGCATTCATCCTTACCTAGAAAAAAATCTGCATCAACGAACTCAGGTAGAAATTTTGACTGAATAGCAGAATCATACTTTGTAGTGTTCGTTCATGACAAAACTCATCTCCCATGCAAAATTATTTTTGAAAATTATACCATATAACTAAATTTAAGGTACTTGTCAGATAATTGTTATTTTCAAATACAATATCATCATGAGATATTCCTTTTAATCTACATAAATTCATATATCAATCAGAGAACAAAATTAAACAATAATTAAGCCTATATTTGTTTGCTAACTTTAAATGATCAATCACAACTGCAGATCTTTTTCAAAAAATGTATGAGACGAACTTAAGATTTACAAAAGGGAGAGGCAATGTTTGGAATGGGAATTTTAATTGTAGTTGTACTTTGGCATCCTATGTACTTGGCTGGAAAAAAGTATAATTAAAGAAATGTTTCATAAAATATTCAAATCCCAAGATATAATTAAACCATTTTTTTGCTTACCTAGGAACCACCCGATTAAGACCATTTCAAAATACACGAATATCACAAGCCTCTAAATGAAGAACTGCTCACAGATAAGCATTGACCTACTCCAGCCTTATTAGCATTGCAATTAGCTATTTCAATGAACAGTTGATCTGGCATGCCCCTGACTGACCAATGCCGACATCCAGTTGGCATCATTGGAACTCACCATCATTCATCATGTTTCATCCAGTCCTCACCTCCAACCTATAAAAAGCGCTAGTAGTCATTGCACATCACATCAACATATTGTTGTCCATCACAACCTAGTCAGCCATCTCAGGCCTGGTGACCACTGATGCAACAGAGTAAATGAAGTTCTAAAATGACCCTCCATTGTCATCTATCTTTCTTGCATTACGAAGGTCAAGATTTTGAAGATTATCAACATCACCATAATGACTAACATAACACCAAGCAAGAAGTTCAAAAAATTTGCATTTTCAAATCATCAAGGACAATCACAGCATCTTCCACATGTGGTCATATCATCTCAACAAGAAAGTAACCATAAGCATATATATATGCTAACGGTCATATATATGCTTTTCATAAGTATCACAAATAATTATATATGAAACAACTTCCACAGATTAAATTCCATTGAAAATGTGTTTTATTTCCATAAAGAAATTCTCTTAATGAGTTCAATTTTTCTGATAACATCAAACACTAAAAAATAAGTTAAGCCTGAAGAATCATGTAAAGGAATATCTTACTTTCAAACTTGAGCCAGAATCAAGGAAAGATCTAGGATAAGTATTAATGAAATTATTCACATTCAAATCAGTTTTTGGAAAGCATGATCAGGCCAAGGCACGGTGTGAGGAGATCAACATTTTTATTTCAGCTTTCCATAAAGACGGCATAGCCACATAAGAGAAGGTTGAAGAAGGATCATGTTTGCTATATTTGATGATGATTAGTAATCAAAGATGTTGTATATGGTTTGTGTTTGCAAGGAAATATTATTGATCAAAAAATAAAGCAAAAAAAAAGTTTCTTGAAGCCCCGGTATGCTAGGAATGACAGACATACAGATACTGATTTTATGTATTATTGCTAATGTAAGGCCATTTTATCTTGCACATGAAGCTTATAAAGATTCCTCTCACGATATGTAATAGTTATAGATAACTTATAAAAAATATATTGTAAGGACCCGAAACCGGTTTAGCGAGAACTAACCCGACATTAGGTACTCACTAACCATAGAATCCTATTGAACAATTTAAGGGAAAAGGAATAATGCATGAGTAAATGCCAAAGAAATATTTTCATTCATCATAATTTAATTTTACAAAAATATAATAACCAAAAGTACTTTCTATACACTATTCAACACTTGTTACATAGACAAGTCAAAGTAAAAAAAATAATAATAAAAAGGTGATGACATTAGCTCTAACAGCAACTTAAAAATTCTCGATAATCACTTTAAAGTTTACCTTCGGGCCCTCCCAGAAGTACCTAACCTGGGGCATTGTAAAAACGTCGGGATTAAAATTAAATATTATATTTTTATCAGCAAAAAAGCGATAAGCGAAAATATAGATGTAATAAAATGCAAGAAAATATGGTAAATAGCACAAAAGTGTAATTATTCTAAATTCCAACGAATTTTTTTTTTGTACAATAAGTTAGACGTATGTTACTGATATCATTTTTTCAGTAACCAACCAAACGTATATTACTGATATCATTTTTTCAGTAACCAACTAAATGTATGTTACTGATGTCATTTACCAGTAACCAACCAAATATATATTACTGGTGTTTGTTCTCAGTAACCAACCAAATGTAAAACGATGTCGGTTTCATACAACCAACCAAGCATCAATATGAATTTAGCTCGAAGCAATGCTAAGCAACAATAAAATGCATACAAATGCAAAAAGTAATACATATATATAAATACTGGGTACTTTTTTCTCTAAGTTCAAAAGTCAACAGTTAATCGTATCTGCATAAGGTTTGATATTTAATTAGCTTCTAAGCAAGGATAATTTGTAACTATCTTTTATTAATGATCATAAATTTATAATTTGCAAAAATAATATAATTAAAATATTTAAATAAGAAAATAATCATAAAACTAGGATAATAAATGAAAACAAAATAATATAATATTATAAGAGAAATAATATTTATATTTTTCTCTTATTCTTCTATTCTACTCTCTCTCTTATGAATTTTCTATCTCTTCTTTTTCTCTTTCTTTCTCTCTCTATCTTTCTCTTTTTTCTAATATGAATTTACTCTCTTCTACTTCTCTTTATCTCTCTCTCACTCTCTCCTCTTCTTTTATATGAAATTAGTATCTCTTCTCCTTTTTCTCTCTTTCTCTTTCTATCTTCTCTCTCTCTCTTCTCTTTTCTCTCTTTTCTTATCTCTTTTTTCTTTTCTTTTTTCTTACTTACTCTCTCTATTTCTTAAGGGAAATTATCATTTCTTCTTTCCTTTTCTCTCTTTCAAATATAATAATATTAATAATAATAATAATAATAATAGTAAATACATAATTGAAATAATATAATTGAAATGACAGAAATGTAAATTACAGAATGAAAATAATAATAATAATAATAATAGTAGTAGCAATAATAATAATAATTATAGCTTTACTATTAACATTATTAATAATAATAATGATAATAATAATAATAGTACAAAATTGAAATGTAAATTACAAAAATAAAAATTATAATAATATATATATAGAAAGAAAAAAAAATGACAATTAAAATAACTATAATGAAAATTATAAAAATTAGAACTAATAATAATAGTAATAATTATTATTATATTATTATTATTTAGTAATTTTATTATTATCATTAATAATAAAAATGATGATAGTATTAATAATAATAATAATAATAATTTGAATTGAAAAGACTGAATTAAAATAATAATAGTGTAAATTGAGGAAATGAAAATAATAATAATGATAGTAATAATAATATTATTATTAGTAATTTTATTATTATCATTATTAATAATAATAATAAACTGAATTGAAATGACTGAATTAAAATGTTTGAAATATAAATTGCAAAAATTGAAATAATAATGATTTTTATTATTATCATTAATAATAATAATAATAGTAATAAAAATTATAAGAATAAAATATTTATTATTAACAATAATATTGATAATATTAATATTATATTTTAAAATATTCCTTCTTTTTTCACTCTTTTAAATAAAAACTGAAAAAAAAAATTCTTCTTCTCCATCTCTCCCCTTCACTCACCGGAGGAAGCTCGCCAGCGGCTAGAGATGGGGCTAGAGGGGCCGGGGAGGTCGACCGAGCAAGTGTGGAGGTTGCAAGAGGTGGAGCAGGTGGATGTCGGCAGTGGGAGTATGGGAAGGAGAGGGATGTGTGGAGTAGAGGAGAGGGGTTTATGGTATATTTATAAAGGAAGGGAAGAGAGGAGGGTGCGGCGGCGGGCCGGGCCGGTTGTCGTGGTCAAATAAGTGAAGCAAATCAAACACAAGCATATTATTACATTACATTTATTTGATTCAAATATTTGATTTACTTCAATCCAAACAATAAGGCACTTTCTTTTACAACAATATTTGGTCAATGTTGAGACAAATTATAAAGATTCGTCAAAACAACTAGTACAGGAACTAGAATATGCGAGATGAACTATCTTAGTTTTGATCCCTAAGAAACTATGTTTACATAGCACAAAAATCAAGTAAGTAATAATCTGTACATATAAATTCATTATGCTTTAGAAATATTTCTAAGGTGACACTTTCTTGCCAATGTGTCTTCCCTTATTAGTACAGAATTTTAAGAAACCAAAGAATCAAATCAGGAACAGAGAATGAAACTCTTTTAGTCCTTGGAAAAATAGACCGACTATTTTGGTGAGAATTTGAACATTCAACCTCCACATTGGAGGTCAAGGATAATACCACATCTCCATATGACCTTGTTTTTGCTCAGCTAACTCACAATTTCGTAGTCACAAGACAATTGACGCTCTTTTAATCAACATGTTTACTGTAGCGATGGGCGGTGCAAGCCTTAAACCGCGCTTACGAATATATAATTTCATCGTGAAGGAATAAAATATAATGTATGCTAAAAATCCATATAAAAATACCTTGCAAAACATGTTAATTGAAAAGTTCTGAATCAATTCATGCTGAAATATTTGTGGAGGTTTGGCATTTTCACGAGATTTAGAAAAAGACCATAAATGTTGAACAGGTGGTCTAACTGCATGCCTCTCTTTCTTTGTAAGCAGTGTTTGATCCAATGAAACAGTTCTGTCATGAGAGAGGCTACCTGCTATTCCAGTTGGCAATTTTGGAAACAAAAAATTTGACATTTTACTAAATGCAGAGGAAGATTGAACTGGAGGAGGAGCATCTTTTTCCTCAAGTACTCGGTCAAAGACAGCCTAAGTAAATGGACAAAATAAAATAAAATAAATTGGCTAGAAAATAATTAAAGCAAAAGAAAACTGCAGGCATGCACGCCAACATACTTCAATTTGGTGAGCTGCCCATGGAATGTCGTCAATGTCACCAACTAAATAAAGAGTAGCATTTGCGGGAAAATACCAGCGCTCATGAAATCCACGTATTTTGTCTGCATCCCATCTTTTAATTTGTTCTTCCAATCCAATTGGAAATCTTTTGCTCAGTTTGTTTTCAGAATGCAGATGCTGTAACAGCTGAGATAGCAGGGAAAGACAACAAGTAAAGGTTTATTAACTCACAGTACAAAAGAGAATGTAGACTTACGTTACAGTGAAGACAAGTGTCTATTTTGCCCTTAGTACCTGGCAATCAACACGATATTCTATGGTGTTCATCATTTGCAATTCCGAGAGGATGGCTCTTCTTTCTTTCTCAATACGAGATAAAAGAAACTTGGGATAGAAAGCTATCTGCAAAAATTAAAATCTTCTAAAACATAATTTTGACACACGTTGTTTGAATATAGATACAAACACATATACAAATGAATTCAACGCCACTCACTGCCACAACACACCTTTGCACAACTGTATAAATAAAAACCTATTAACACTCATAATAAGATGAGGTTACCTTTATAAAAAAATTTAAAAACACAAGACAATCATATATATAAATATAACATAAACAATACGCCATTCAAATGAAAAAAAAGAGTTGTAAATCATCAACGTTTTACTACTATAAAACTACCAAGAAACTGTTCATCCTCATTCTCACAAGATTCATTTGAGATACCTCACTCAAAAACTGTACCACTTCTTAGTGCTCTTCATCTTGACTTGCAAACCATTGAGGTTCACCCATGCTCCGTTTGCAATCCACCAATTGATGGCCTCAAACTGAGATTGTCAAAAGATCTTTAAAAAATGCTCTGGAAGACTAGAAGAGACAAATTACAGCCTAGAATCTACACATCCCAAAACCACATGGAATAGATTTAAAATTGTTTAGAATGGCAACATTTTGAGGTAAGTTGATTTTCTTGATACTCTAAAGCAAGAATTTTATGATTTTTCCTTTACTTTTACAAGTGATTTGTGCATTATTTAATTGATAATATTACTGGAAAACTCGGTGTGGATATACACAATCTCAACTTCATTCAAATAAAGCAAGAAAAGGTTCCAATTTAGAAAGCTTCTAAATTTTCAATGCAACAAAATTACAATATACCAATGTAACGATGGCAATCATTTTGATAGATCATCATTATCAAAGTATTAAAAGAATTCAAACAAAAAAAATTGTCAGATAATTTAGAGCATTCAAATAAAAAATTTAAGCTTTATATTTATTGTAACTTTCACAAATAAAAAATTTGAACCTAATCTTGCAAAATGATAGAAGAGGTTTGATTAACCAAATCATTTAAAATAACTCTACATTATTACAAGAGGTTCATTCGGCTACAGGCCCTAAAAAACTCCATGTATAGCGCCTTAAATAAGGCAGCTAACAGCTGCCAATTCCTCCCAAAAAAAATAAAAATACAGTAACGGCTAAACCTTGAAATGAAATTACTACTTATAGTTCTGCATTATTTCCTCAAGTAATGCGATTGAAATTTTATTTCCTTAATTTTTGTACCAGAAGTCTATTAAAATAACCCAAGTTTTATGTATTGGGACAGAATTTAAATGATTATAAAAAGTTTCGAGACTAATGTTTAAAAGGTCTAAAAGCTCAATGGATCTTCCCTTCATATTTTCTCCTCCCCATCCATTAACCTTACATAAACAGAAGCTAAACATCTATTCTCCAAGCAGCTATAAGAACTTTTGTCCAGCAAACCTACTTTTGGGAGAGCACTAACGATTAAGAAGTTTACTTACGACTTAAAGTTCAGTTTGGCTTTAGGTATTTAGTGATTAGGCATGCATTACATGACAGTTGGGTAATGGAAGTAAATATGATCAGCATCCCACAGATTTGTTATCCCAAGTCAACTTGTGATTTAATTTTTTACCTTTAGAAGTGATTTATTGTAACCTCCAAAAATTATGAGTAGTGATTATAGGATATCTCATCCCAAATATCCTGAACAAATTAAGTGGAATATGCTAAAGAGTTAATCTTTGAATTTAAAATGACTCATAGACTAGCAGAGCGCCAACTGCTTTTTTAAACTAAGTTCAAAAACATGAACCATGACCTCTAAGTTACTAAGAATTTAGACATAAGCTTTGAGAATTCAGATAAAATCAATCGATTCTCAGCTAAACTAACAAATACAAGTCTACAGCAAATAATAATAACAACAAAAACACTAAACCTTAGACCCAATTGGTGTAGTCAACATGAGTTCCAATGTTTCCATTGTACAGAATCAAATAAAAGCTCTTTCCTATGTTCCAATAAAGAAGATCCTTTCTAATGGCTCTTCCCATATCTATTTTAGCCTTCCACCTCTTTTAACGTGAGCAAATTCAAATATACAACTTGCTTGATAAGGGCTTCAAGGTTTTATATGCTTAAAATTCCCAAACCATCTAAGATTATGTTCTCTAATATTATCCACTATTGAGACCATTCCAACCTTTTTCATTTTATCTTTTGGAGTAATAAGTGCTCATTCATCTTAGCATTCTCATCTCTACAACACTTAATTATCAAAAAGTTTATTTTTAGTTGGCAAACATTCAGCCTCAAATAACATAACAGGACACATAGCTACTCTATAAATTTTACCTTTTATAAGAGTAAGCTTTTTCAATCATGCAGCACTCCAAGAGCGTTCATCCATTTATTCCAACTAGCTTGGATCCTACGAATCACATTGCTCTCTATTTCAACAATATTTTGGGATGATGGAACCGAGGTATTTGAATTTCTTGCTCTTGTTAATCATATGGCCCTCAATAGTTATGTCATCGAAATTATGGCTTCTATGATGATTAAACTTACACTTCATATTTCTATTTTAGATCTACAAAAAAAAATCTTTAATTCTAAAGTAGTTCTCCAAGACTCAAGTCTGCTTTAACTCAATCACTAATATTATAAATTAGCAAAATATCATCTACAAATAATATGCACCAAAGAATCTCCTCTTAAATGTGTTCAGCAAGAGCATCTATAACTAAAGCAAGAAAGATATAGGCTAAGACTTGAGCCTTGATATAATTCGATAGTAACAAAAAAATTAACAAGATACCATGCAATCAAACACATGTTACAGTACCATTATACATATATTTAATAACATCAGTATAAGCCGCATAATTCCTTTTTCTCCCCAAGCCACACAATTATTTTTTCTCTCCAAACTCACTAAATAAATTCTCTTGGTACTCTATTATAAGACTTTTCAAGACCAATAGAGATTAAATGAATATATTCTTTTCTTTCTCTAAATTTCTACATTAAACCTCTTAATAAATATATTATTTAAATAGTAGATCTACCTAACATAAAACTAATTTTATTTTATAAAATCCTAGTATCCCTTCATTGCCTATAATCAATCACTCCCTCCCAATGATTCAGTGTATGGATCATTAACTTTATTCCGCTATAATTTCTAATCTTGAGCATCACATTTATTATTGTAAATAAGTATAACAATGCTCCACCAGCCATCTGATATTTTTAGATTTTAAAATCACAATAAATAGCTTTAAAAGACGAGTTATCATCCAAACATTTTCACGCGTCGATAGAGATGTTATCCAACACTATCGTTTTTTCACACTTCATCCTTTTAAGGCATTCCAAATCTCAGCTTAACTAACCCGCTAAATAAAAGTGTAATTGATATTATTTTTACAATCAATAAAATCATATTAATCGCATTGATACAACCTTCATTAAAAAACAAAAAAGCCTAATAAAATAATCCATTAATCTTTATTAAATATTATCATCCCTATAAAAACTTTTTATTATCTTTAATATATTTTACTTGAATCAATTACTTGATTCTCTTAATGTCTTACTTATGTGTCTCTCTCCTTAAACAATTTTTGATTTATAATATAAATCTTCAATGTAGCAAAATTAACAATGTGAACTGTCATTTTGGATTTATGATGAGCAATTTTGTATTTCTTCCAATTATCATTCTTTTGTTTAAAATATTTTAATAACATATCTTTTTAACTTTTACTTGAACATCTTATTCCATCATCATTCATCTTTTTTATAATCCCTTTTGATTCACTAAATATATTTTTAACTACATTGCAAATACAACTAGCAAATAAAGTTCACAAAAGGTTGTTTCACCATCAAAATCTCATTATCCAAGTTTTAAGACTACACCCCTAAATACATACATACATACATACACACACATATATATATATATATATATTACCCTTCTTAAGAAACAAGTCTAGAAAATGAGAGTTAAAATAATAAGGGAAAATTTTGGTTTGGTTGTGCGACTTGTTATCATAAATTTATACCCATTAAAAGGCCCAAAGTTCAAACATACAATAGTGTTTATATCTACTAAAATGCTTGGATTATATAATTCATTGGGACTTATAATATTAAAATAGCTCATATAGAGGATCTTGTAGTCTTTCCCATTATGCAAAGAAGACCAAGATATATAAATTAATTGATTGTAATTGCAGGTGGTTCCTTAAGATCATCAAACAACAAAGGATGAATATGTTGGAAACCACAAAAATTTTCCCAATCAACTCGGACTGAAAAATTAAAATCTACATTTAGCTTACTATGATCATATTAAATCTACAAGGAATAAACTAATGCTTAAGAATATACAATTAAATTACTAGTATCTTTTAAATAAATAAATGTTGAATAAACAATTGACTAAATTATAACTTATAGTCTTTAACAAGATCTTCTTAAATTTATTAATAACTAAAGCAATAACTTGAAAAGATTTGCTAAGATCCTTTATATAAGCAAATATTGAGTTAACAGTTGATTGAAATTATGACAAATATGATTCACTTGTTTACCTTTAATAAACTATGAATCATGTAACAATTTAATGTAATTCAACAGGAATATTTATATAAACTAAAAGGATTCAACTAATACCATTTAGACATTAAGAATCATTCTTAAGAGAATAGATTTGCATAATTTAACTAGAATCATTTAAATCTAATTAGCATGATTTATTTATTTTGATTTAGATATTTAAAAAAAAAAACAAAATAATAACTTAGTAAACAGGAGCATTTAAATCTACTACAAATCAAAAAATAATTTGATCCTTGGCCCATGTCTGATCAACCAAATTAATCATTCACTTTGCTTTTTTTGCATTTGATACATAATTCTTTTATAGATTAAACCATATGTTATTGTATGGATTATGCTTAGATGCTTCCATGCAAATTGCAACTTGTATGAAGAAAGATCAGTGCTTTGCGAGCTTACCTGCTGAATAGATTAATTTTGTAATTAATTGAATAATAAAACCTATTTTTTTCTCTCTTTAAAATAGTAATATTATTGTTTAATCAAAAGAAGAACTAATTGTATTTACTAGCATATCACTCAAATTTGGATATATCAAAAACACTAATTGCGGACAGAGGAGATTAGAAGATGTACGCACAAATCAAGACTGTGGGTTTGCATAATGGCTACATCCAAAGCGGTAGATAGAGAAGCAACACAATCATAAGTAGAAGTGTGCAAGTTGGTAACTTGATCCATGTGAGGCTATAAAAAGTACATTGAGCCATAGATAGCAAAGTGGTCGACAGCTATTATGCATGAGCCAAACTATGGGATTGCATGCTCAATCTAGGATGCCCAAGACCTACATCGAGAGCAGTAGATTAAGTGCTATGAATGAGAAATCAAGCTGAAAAGTGTCATACACAAGGTGATATGAGCCATAGGTGATATGTTTGAGTTATGGTTTTATAAATCAAATAAACTTCAACAAATAAGATTGACAAACAAAATAGTGGTCTCAATAATTTAATTTTGCATTTCCAAGTTGTGGTTTTAATTTTACAAATCTGAAACAAACAAGCTGCCAAAACAAAAATATTGAAGCTATGAGCCATTGCTTTCCATACATCCTCAATCATGGAAATTGCAAAACACCCAAGGAAGTAAGGATCAATTAATTATTTGCTCATAAAGGATATTCAAACACCCAAGGCTGTAGAAAGCAATTCAAATGAAAATTATCAATCAAGTTTTAACATGATCAAATACTAGCAAACAAAGGAGTGCTCATCCAATAAAAGATAGAAGGCTCACTTGCTTCCAAAGCAATGCAGTTTTGGACATGGAAATATCTAATTCTACGTTGCTAAAATAAGAGGTAATTTCATTATATCAGTTGAACAGAAATACATAAAAGGCCTCACATGTTAAGTAACAGAAAATATGGAATGATACAAGCCATCGTATAATCCTTCTTATCCTTCTTCTCTAATTTCAATTTCATCCAATCTTAGTTCAGGCCTCTTCCTTCTTACGAAAAACTACTAGTAGCAAAGTTCTTCTCTTCTTCTTCCTAATAGCTTGATCTTAAGCTACTTCCCCTTCCTCATGAGGCTTGCAAATGCTTTTACATCTACAATTGTGCTCCTTTGTTGTCCTCGAAATGTGGGTCACCATTCAATAGCTTATGTTACCTTCTCCACACAATACGCTATGAAACACAAGTGTCATTTGCTCGTTTGTCACCATAGGCATTCATACAATCTCCACAGTGATCCCTATAGCATCACCCCAGCTTTTGCATAGTTACATCAAGGTTACGCTCTTCTTGAGATTACAAATATGCACTTGTTCATCTTTCCAAGGATTGACACCTCCCAAGCATTCCTATGTTGCCAAGGAATGAGCACCACCACTTGCTCCTTTATCATATGGCTTTACTTCAACATCCATATCAAAGTGGCGAACTCTAAGAAATCACTTTCCATCATTGAAAGCTAATCCCTCGAATCAAAGTTCTATGTACGGAAAAAAAATGTCAAAGAAATTTAAAAATATGATATTTAAAGAGACTTGTTGTAATGACCCTAGGTCATTAATAAAGCAAACATTGAATTCCCGATTCGTTAAATCTCCCGCAAATTTCAGTTTTCCGTTTAAACTCCCTCTAAATTTCAAAATTTCAGTACAATCCTTAATTTAGAAGGTTTAAAAAAATTGTTTAAACTGAAATTGAAAGTTAAAAACCCATCATTAACGCATAATTAAGTTAGAAAACGTAACTTCCTCATTTAGACTCATATTCAAGGAAATCAGCCAAAACTGAAAACAATTAAAATCATCGCCGTTTTAGGAAGTGATGCTTACGATAAATACCATAATTTGCGGCTAATGAGCCGAATAAATCGGACGTGCGTTATATACGCACGTCCTATTTATTCAGAGAAGAGCCGAAATGATGGCACCACCTCAAATCCCTCTCGCTCTTCCTCTCGGTGACCAAGCCCTCACAGAAGAGAGCGGCAACAAGAGCGTACCTGGCGGCCGATCGAAGAGCTAGGAGACGCGATTCATAGAGCCGAGAGGTTCGTAGCGCTCGACGTCTGCATGCGTACGTCGACCTCCAATCGACGCTGAGCCGACCCCTTCCGCCTCCTCTCTGTGCCGATTGATCGGAGCTCTGCACGCCGATTTCTTCTCTGCGCGCCGACTTCCTTCGCTCGACCCGTCCGTGAGGTAAGGCCTTCGTTCGAGTCGATTTGGGATGAATAGAATGCGTAGGGTTATATATGTAATATATATATATATGTATATATATACATATATATATGTAAACATACATATATATATAAATATATATACATATGTGTATATATATACATATATAATAAACCATAATAATAATAATAATAATGATAATAATAATATTACTAACAAATAATTGCCATAAATAGATTAAATAATTTATTTTTATATCATTAAAAAAATAGTTTTAATATTATAATGATTTAAACTTAAGGATTATCAACAATTAGTCATATTTAATCACTTAACCTAAGACTAGATTTTTATTTTGCTTTATGAAGTATTAAAATGATTAATAATAATATTACAGTACTAAGATTCGATCATACTAGCCAACATCAGGAAGGCCTCTAATCAGTCCAAATCAGCTATTGATAAATTTTGGAGTCAGTTATAATTTTAATCAAATATTATCAACCTCATATCCTAACTTATAGCATTGAGTTCATACCAAAATAGATCATAAATAATAGCTCAAGAGGTTTTGAAATATTGCTTGAATGAAGCACGTTGTTCTACCCTAACATAATAGATGGGTTTGGTATTGATAAAAAAAAGATTTAATAAAATATGATAAATTAGAATTATGAACATTTTCATTGTATAATCTACTCTTACAAGATTTAGATCTAAGTAACCATCTAAAGAAAAATTAGGGAACACGAATACTAATTCTAAATCTTGTAAATAAATAGTCTCATAGATTAATAAAATCTCAATTATAATTTTTGCAGACACCTCAAGTTGTGAGTGATTCATCTAGTTAAGTCAAACACAAAAGGTACACTGGATATTACTTTATATGCTTTTACTTTCAATTGCTGCTTATGCATCGCTTTGAACTTATTACTACTTGATATGTTATTCTTACTACTAATGATGTAAGAGAAATTGAATGATGTTTATGTGTCTTGTGAATGTTGCAAGAAGGGTTCCGAAACGGAGCATGATTAGGTTAGGGACGGGACTAGTCCTCGGGAACTATAAGGGTGCCATCTGGAGCCTTTGAGGGAGGCACACGTGAAGGTTGCTTAAATGCACGTTGCCATCTGAGACCCTTAAGTGGGTCCAGGTGAAGGTTTATGCTTAAATACATACGAACCCAGCCTCATGGTTCTAGCTTTGCCCAACAAAACTACTAATATTGCTTCGTGATATCATAGACATAAACATAAATATAGATTTTTATACAATTATTGCTTTTTCTTTTGACATTTGGCATGTGAACAAAACATTTATTGTTGCAGGTGACCTGATTATCTTTTATTTGAAACACATTGTATTTCCCTGCAAATGTTATCTTATTTTCTTTGCCTTCCGCTATGCTTTAAAGTATATTTTAATATCCATTGTATTTAGAATGTGCACTAAGGCATTATTTTTATAATGTCAGATCAAATACAGTTGGAGGCGGTTGATATAGTCTAGAGGCATAGCGCGGGAAAATAACTGCCCTTTTCAGGATTAATAGTTTGATGTATATGGAAGTTTATGTAATAATTTCTGGATGTTATTTTTATTTTAAATTGAATGAATGTCATTTCTTTTATGTGAATGGCTTGAATGTTCGTTAACTATTATTTTATCTAACTGCCAATATGATCCTGCGGAAAGATGCATCCGATGTTAGTTTGGTTCTTACCAACCTAACATGGGTCATCACACTTGTCAATTTAAGAAAAGAGCGAGTAGCCTTAGCTTTCTTGAAGCTAATCTTTGTAGTTTAGATACCTGCTTTACCAAGTGGACAAGCTAGTCCAGACCAATCAATTGCTCTTCTGGGCTCAATGCCCTTCATCCAAAGTTAGCACCAGTGCTCGGCTCGAATAATGTGTAAGCTTGAATGAGATAAAGTTTTGGCGGTGAAGACTCTATAAAAGTGTGTTGGCCATAGTGAACCGCGATTAATAGCATAATGCGTACAAGAAATTGACACCATTAATTTATAAAAAGAAAATATTAATAGAAAAAATTTAAAGATAGTCCAACTATATTTGCCTCAATTAATGAGGTTTATAAAATACAAAAAACAACATAATATATGTGGAGTATTGAATAGTTCGATGCAATTATAATTAAGCAATCTCAATAAGTAGATAATGAAAATTATATTGTATTTAGTGATGTTTCTCCGTGTAGAACATCAACAACTACAACAACAACACCAAGCCTTAATCCCACAAGATGGCATCGGCTACATGATCCTTTGTTTCCATTGTGTGCAATCAAATAGAAGCATCACCCTAAGTTCCGAATAGAGAAGATCCTTCCTAACAGTTTCTTCCCATGTCTTTTTGAACTAATCATAATATATGTACACAACACTAATCTAGATTATTTAATATGATTTCTTTATGCATTTCCTAAAAGTAGACCTCTGGCTTGGTCTTTGATTTACCTTATAACTAATTTAATTTTGAACAAAAATAGGATAATAAAGTCTAAACTATTGGGTAAAAGGGACTAATAAAGAAATGTGTTTTTCCAAATTACAGCTAATCCATTAAACTTGAACCTGGCATTGAGAATGATAGATTTGAGTTTTATTTGCTCATCAAATTTTGAGCTGTATTATTGTAGAAAAAGACAGATAAATGATATTTTTTAATTAAAGCAAATATCAAAAGCCCCAAGCAATAACCCATAAACAAAATAGGACAATATTTGCCTACAAATGCAAAATCACTAAATTAGCCACTACTAAGTTGCCTACCACTATAAATCATAATAAACTGACATCCTGAGCATGCCCTAATGACATGAATTGTAAAGTATAATGACATTAATGATTGATATGACACCAATTTAGCTAAAACTTCTAGCATATTGGCTAAGATGCAAGTTTTGGTCCAATTTAGTAGCCTAGTATTGTATTATTGGAACGATTTTTTATCAGCTAAACAGAAAACCATGATACACTAGCCTATGGAAAACCAAGTTGGTATAAAAAAAACATTAGCTGGTATAAAAAAAAGTATTAGCTAGAGTCATAAAAATAAAGAAATGCTTCCACGCAACATGACAGGCATTTTACTAACAAAACTGTACTATCAAAAAAAGTGATAAATACAATTATATTGTACCATTGATATAATTTTTTTTAACACTTCTCTCACAATACAATAAAAATTCTTTGAGTTTAGATCTAAATAAACTATGAAAATAAAATAATTAATTTTTAGCTACTTTAAATATAACAAACACCACCACTAGCGAGTTCAAAATAAGGCAGAAGATTGCATTAGAATACCAACACCCAGCAAATTAACAAAACCTTTTTTAGCTACTTTATATCTAAACATTTAAATATAATGAAATTAGGAGACATGAGTACTCCTATATTTTCAAAAGCACAGTAGCTCAGTTCAAGAATTACAGCAGAGAATCGGATAATAATAGAATTCCACTAAAGCAATGCTTTATTAAATTTAAGTATGATTTGTATTGCAAGCAAAGATATAGTCAGTGTAGCGAATAAGTGTAGCGAATAATTGAAACTCGCAAAAACCTTTCAAGAGAACAGTTTTACGTGTTACATATAAAATAGCACAAAGAACATAAGGAAGAACAAATAGCCAACAAGGTTTCATCTAAGTCGAGGAAACTCAAAGACAAATTCAAAGGTTATTAATTTATTCCTAAAAAGCTCTTCAAAATATTTGTAAAGTGATTCAAATAAATCCAAAAACTTTGTTGTATCAAGAGAATTTATCCAAAAACTTTGTTGTATCAAAAGAATTTATCCAAAAACTTTGTTGTATCAAAAAAATTAAATTCATAAGAAATGGTGTCAAATATCAGCAAAGCCGAAATGGTTACCTCATTAAGAGCATCCAGCACAGATGGAAGTAAATCCCCATTTGAGTCCTGAAATTAGAGAAAAGTCAAAAATGCAAACAACAATAACTGTAAAAGAGCAAACAAAAAATTGTGGCGGCACAGTGATTTTTTATCTGAATATGAACAACTTGAAAAAATCATAAATTTAAATATTCTGACTGCATTATCATGAGCTGATAGACCATTTTATATGAGCAGCAAAAACAGATGACAAGAAGCACTTTTCAAAACTAGAAAAGTAGAGTGCTATATAATCCTTACAAGTGCATGAAAACATTTGAACATGGCTGTTAATAAGATGAAGAGCGGAGTAACATGGCTGTTAAACATTTGAACATAATTTTGCTTTCACTATCATGAGCCATGTGAAAATAATAGCAAGCAAAAGAGTCGTTTTAATGGCTCAACAAGAAGTGCATTGTTCAAATCAATTATTAAATATAATTGATGAAACTTAGGCTAATGAGCTAGGCATAGTATGGTTGCCAAAAATGAGAATAGCACAAACACACGGCTCTAAAATACAATTTTTGTCAGTTTTCTCTACCCCTCCAGCAGTCATGCAGGCACCTGTTCATCAAAAATGGGATGGCTTTTCTTCATTCAAGAAAAGGATTTTAACAGTAAGAAACATCTAATATACTGTTTATAGAGGCGTTGTACATGTTAGAGATACTAACAACACTATACATTATGGCATAGTTTTCGCTGAACAAAAGCCAAAGCAATTATAATGTCTTCCTTCAGCTAAGCTCCCTATAGAAAAGACAATGCCTTGTTCCTTAATGATCAAGCATAGGGAGCAATAATTTTTTTCATTTAAATAATAAAAAAGCAAAAGTGCGTGTGATGAAATAACTATGTTCGAACAGAAGGCTGCTAATTTTATAGAAATTAGTTGGTGCAACATTGTAAAAAATCAAAACATACTAAAACTAAAAAAAAATATTTGCCAACCTTTGTGCTAGTAGGGGAATGGATATGAAACACAGTATGATGAAAATCTGTATATGCATTAGATTTTGCTCCAGTCCCAAGCAGACTCTCCCGTTTTTTACTCCCAAGAAAAGCAACATGTTCAATCATGTGAGCAATTCCCTGCTCATCATCTTCTTCATCAATTGATCCAACATGAACTTCCATGTGGGCCTCAAATCTAAATTAAAAAAAACAAAAATTAAAGCCACTCAGCACATTCATAAGGCTTTAAAGAAAAGACAGAAGAACATTCCAATTATAACACGGAATGTTATGTTATGAATACCAAGGCTGACAATTCAAAAAAATGGCTTATATAGCCCTGGAAATCCTGTCAAGCTGGGAACCACCAACCACCTGCACAAAGAACTGTGTGCCAGCCCCAAAGAGGATGGAGCCTGAATGACTATGAAAGCGAGGATTAACATCTCCTTAGAACGAGAGAGCAGACACAGCAGGCCTGGCTGCCGTCGAGCAAGATAAAGGCCTGACACTAAAGAGGTATTAACATTGGCTCAACCTACTGTTTGGAGCAAGCATATTATATGGAATGCTTAAAACAACTAATACAGGTTAGTGCCCACCATACATAACTATTTCTTATAATCTTGGAAAGCCTGCTAGCTGTTTCTAACAAAGCATGCTGACTAGTGTTCATTATAATCCTTTGAAGTGACAACCACAAAGAACTCAACAATCATTTGGCATTATTCTTCAATAATGCAAGACAAATAAAATCTCATAGATCAAAAATCATATGAAGATCTCTTCTTCATTTATACAATTTAAACTAATCATTTTAGCACAAAAAATGATTTCATGCTAAACCTTTTTAGTCTAAAAACAGCTTAAACTGTCTTTGGGTTAGTATTGTGGTTGTCACGTTTTTAAAAAGCTCTTCTCTATACGATTTATATAGTTTGAGGAAGCTTCTTTTTGTCTGTTTTCTCAGAAAGCAATCCTTCACATAGTTTCAAAGGTGTTGGCTGGTTGCTTTCTATTAGCATATGAAATCATTATTCTGTCCCTGATCCTCCACAACCACTAATGCCCGCCAACTCACCAATCTTTCAATGACCTGTTGGCTATCCATTGGCCATCTCCATCCACCATTAATGTTGTGTACAATGATATGCTAACAGATCATTCAAACAGATACAACAGCAGGTTTATTTATAATTCTATTCTGCATGTAGCATCCTCTGCAACAGCATCCCCTGCAGCAAATTCTTTAGACAACTGTAACTGCCCTAATAGAAGCATTGAATTTATATGAGCAATGTTATATGTTAAACATATATCCTAATCTAAGAAAAATATGTCCTATTCTCTCTCATTTAGCTTAAATACATGCCTCATAATTTTAATTCTATATTATTTGATAATATCTTAAATAACATCTATGTTATAAAAATTGCACTAAAATAGATATCCAATACAGTAATGGAGAGCCTGATGCTTTTGGTGGTGTCGTGATCCACAACTCAGGAGGACACTTGCTCGCTGCTACCGGAGCCCGTCTTCAGGCCTCGTCTCCCCTTCAGGCTGAGATACAAGCGATTATCATTCTCCGTCAGGCCCTCATGACCAGAGATACTAATACTCATGGACTTATCATTGAGAGCGACTGCTTTGGAGCGCTCAGGAGGCTTCGAGATCACTGGAAGAGGACTCTCCGTTCACGAGGCGGAGAGCGTCATGCTGATCATCTTGCTTTCCTGTTGGATCTTCCTCGTGTTATTTTTGTCCACCGATCGCGCAATGCAAATCGGGTGGCTGATTTCCGTGCAATGTATGCCCGATAGGGCGATTTTTTGCTTTATCAGGGGAGATGTGTCCCTGGGAGTATGGCTGGCTTCGAGTCGAGTCAGCCCATACTCGAACTCGACTCAAACTTGTTCAAGTCGAGTTCGAGTCTAGTTTTATTCGAGTTCTTATCGAGTTTGAGTCATTTCGACTCATTTTAAATAGGGTTCGAGTCAAGACTATGACTCGAACTCAACTCAAAAAATTTCAAGTCGCTCTTTTGTTAATGCAAGTGTATTTTTCAGTTCATTGCAATGCATATAAAAATAATCTTCTTGAGATATTTAACATAGATCAAAGTTAGCTCAACGCCAGAGCCCAAATAGCATACTCAGCCTTGCGTATACTGCAATCATTAAAACATGGTTCAGGATTTACAAAGTCACTGTAGAGCAAGATAAGAAAATTCTATCAAATGAGCATGAGCACAATGAAACAAGATAAATGACGCTATGACCTGCTATGACATCAAGTAGAAAAAAATAAAAAATAAAAAAAGCCAATCCTACTAAATAAAAATAAACATTACAAAATTTTTGTCATGGATTAAACCAGCAGCAACTATAACAATAATCCCTATTGTATACTGCTCATTGTAAGAAAAATAATGGCATTATACTGATTATAGAAAAACTTTCCAAAGCAACAGATTAGAGAAAAAGTACAACAAATAACATTAAGTTAGAATTTACAAATAACGAATCATCCAAGTAATCGAGTAAATTTAATGATTCAAAAACAAAGTGATCTAACATATTCAAATCAAATACAAAATATTGTTCCACAATAGACGGGCCTTAAATGTACCCTTATAGCATAATCCATATTAATCCAAGTAATCATTCACAAGAGTTATTTACAGTACCTGTTTGCAGGTACTTTATTAGGTAGAATAAGATAGCGGAGACCATTTTTTAGTTGTCCTCTGAAGAGCTTTGGATGTGAAGGGAGTGGTGAGCTAAGAAA